>OX940897.1:6141112-7460207 GCA_954871355.1 Cabera pusaria
TGCGGCGCTGCCAGAAGCTTTCGGATTTCGACCCGGGCAGCGACTGCCACGCGCAGTCCACAGCACCACGTCGCCATTTTGTCACCCACTGCGAGCGGGCAGCGCGACTGTACTGCCTCCGGAGCGGCTCAGCGGCGCTGCCAAAGTCGCGCGTAGGCCACGCCCCCCGGCCGCGCTGCTCGGTCGCTTGCGTCGGAAACTAGCGCCTATAAATCCCTACAAAGCAGTGCGGCGCGACCACGGCTGCGGCTCCAGGGCCGCGGCTGCCGTGCCGCTACTGCCGTGATCCGAATGCTACCTTAAACATGACTTTGTTTTGTTGGCCGTGCGTGAAGAAGCGTTGTCATGATGTAGGAGAACGCGGCTTTTCGGTCGTCTTTCGCGAACTTTTTCTAACACTCTGGGTAAACAAATGGTAGAATACCACTCGGCATTTAACACTCTTTTGATCTTCAAGTGGAATTGTACAGATGGTTGGGTACACGTAGCTGAGAAAAAAACGCAATCATTTTTTAGGGTTCCGTACCCAAAGGGTAAAACGGGACCCTATTACTAAGACTCCGCTGTCCGTCTGTCTGTTTGTCTGTCTATCTGTCTGTCCGTCTGTCACCAGGCTATAGCTCATTAGCGGTGATAGTTAGACAGTTGAAATTTTCACAGATGGTGTATTTCTATTGCCGCTAGAACAACAAATACTAAAAACAAAATAAAGTTAAAAAATAAAGGGGGTCCCCATACAAAAAAACGTGTTTTTAAACGCCATCTATCTAATTAGTTTCGGCAAAATGACATAGACGGCGCTAGTAAACGAGCCCCGTCTTTCTAGATCGCGACGAAACCAAATATTCTTGGTAATATCAATTAATCAAATATATGAGGTTGAAACTCTGTTATGTTTCGTATTGTACGGAACCCTCCCTAAGTGTGCGATAAGAGACGCGATGCTGACTCGCACTTGGCCTGTTTTATTTACCAACGTTTCTCGCCTGTCTCACCTGTTCTCATTTTCAAACACCCATTCACAAGATTGCTGTTTTTTTCGGGTTCAAAACAATAAATCCCCGTTTTGTCTCCTGTGACAATGTCATAAACAGCATTAGAATGTCCGAGGTCGTACTTCAGTAGCATCTGTGAGCACCAATCCACGCGAGCCCGCTTCTGCTCCGCTGTCAGTTCATGAGGGATCCAACGACCACAAAGTTTCCAAACTTTCAATTCTTCGTGTAAAATTTTGTGAATTTGGCTCAATCCCCAATAGTCTTCGAATTGTCTCATAGGTAATGTGGGTGTGTGGGTTTTCTCCGTGGGTTTTCTTCAATTAGCCGCTTAACAGTAGCCACATTATTTTCGTTGGCGGCAGTTGAAGGCCGCCCTTCACGAATTTTTTCATGTAAAGAAGCTCGACCTCTCTCAAATTCAGCAAACCATCGCGTCAGGGTGCTCAAACAAGGTGCTTCTCTCCCAAAAGCATTTTGAAGACGAGCGGCACAGCACAGTCTTCCGGACAGAGAGAACTTTTAAAACAAAAAAAAATTATCGCTCTAAAATCTTTTTGATTCAGTTCCATTTTCGTTGCGTACCACAGACTACTGAGGGGGGATTTTGCGTACATAGAACTTTGATCACAGAGTACCTTGTATAATACTGGAAAACTTTGATGAATGTTACTCTTTGCTTTGATGTGTGATAAAAAACAATAGACAAATTATTTCCCGCCAATTGTTTTTTTTATTACTAAGAAGGTTGCAACGTTTAAAAAAATATAACATTTGAAATTCAAATAGTTCCGATTAGCTAGAAGTGCAAAACTTTTAGTGTTCCCCATGTATAACAGTATTTAATTGCATAATGGCTTAAGCAAAATTTTCCGACCTTATTTAGTTTTACATAAAAACAAGACCTTGTTATTATGGAATGGTAAGGACATGGCCGCGGCTCTTGAACATAGTGTATGACTGTATTGTAACATTTTGAAATATTCGTTGAATAAGTGTATTTTACCGTCTTATAAAGTTAGAAGCATTAAAAAATAAGTCGTAGATGAAAGACTGTAGCAGTTTGTCAGGGCTAGATTAATATAGAGAGACAGAAGAAAGATAATTGAGTTATAAACTTACACAAATATAAAGTGCTCGAGTTAAATAAACTATATTAAAAAAAACGGCGCAAGAGTCACCTAAACTATGACATGTTATTTGTTTGATAAACTTTATGGAGAAACAGTAGATGATAGTTTGCGTGGTTGTGTGTCGAGCTGATACGTTATCAATTGGATTGGAGAACAATCATGAATGGGCTGTGTAGAACTGGCTGGGTTAACTCATAGTTACTAAAGTAATTAGGTAAACGATGGATACAATAAATATCCGTATTTCATAATATAATAGCTTGAGGTACTATAAGTACAATAATATATAATAGAAAATCATAGAAAATTGAGTC
Source organism: Cabera pusaria (assembly GCA_954871355.1). Lineage (NCBI taxonomy): Eukaryota > Metazoa > Arthropoda > Insecta > Lepidoptera > Geometridae > Cabera > Cabera pusaria. The sequence goes on from OX940897.1 coordinate 6,143,555, forward strand.
TACAGTGTATATTAAATATATTTAGAAACATATTTAATGTAACTAAGTAAGTACAGATAGTACAGTGCCATTTTTGCTAGTTACGACATTACAGCAGAATAATTAATAGTACGTATGACAAAGACACATATCTGCCCCGCCCTCCTATTTACATGTTTTGCATTACTTCTGACTGAGAGACATATCACAAGCCGGTGACGGGTAGCAGCGTCACCGGTGCGACAAGCTTACACGTCTTGCGATCACCTAACCCGACTGCCAGCGCGTGGTAATTACTCGTGAAAATTAAATATGGTGGTATGCACACTACAGAAACGAAGCATAGCATGTAGAAAGAAGGAGTCTCTGCCTACCCCAATGGGAAAAAGGCACAATTTTATGAATGTATGTAGAACAGGAACGAGTCCCAGTTCCTGGTTGCCCCGCTATTAGATAAATATTTGCTGGGTAGCTGGTAGTAGTAGAAAAATAATAAGAAGATCGAAGAACACTAGTCCGGCAGTAGACTAGTACAGGCTAATGATTATAAATTATTATGATATAAAATCAACATTCGTAAAAATTTAGATCCAACTCCTATTATAAAGTTGGTTACACTCCAAATTGTGATAGGTACTCGTAACGAAAAAATGTCACTAATTCTACCGCAAAAATGACGGATTTTCGCTTGGCTGCACATTTTGAATGTCATCAAATCACGGAACGGCAAATCTTATAAGTAGGTTGTTGCTGTTCCGTTCATCAAACGTTGTCAGTTAGCAATTTCAGTAGTAATAGAAAATGAACTCTTTCTATAAACGAAACACAATTGCTATAAAGCGGATGAATAGCAGTAATAAATAGCTAAAGCTCTGTCTGTATCTACAAATATTATAAAGGCGAATGTTTTTGTGTATGTTTATTACCTCTTCACGCCAAAATTATTCAACCGATTGAGCTGAAATTTGGTATCTAGAAAGCCTAGACCCTGGAATAACACATATATTACTTTTCATCCCGGTATTCCCACGGGAACGATGTCTACGCGGGTAAAACCGCGAGGCACAGCTAGTAAGGAATAAGTCCAAAACACAGAACAGTTTTAAAGCGGATAAATAGCAGTCTGAAGCTCTGTCTGTATAAGAAATACAGAACAGGAAACTTGTAGGTATTTCCTGTTCTGTGGTCTAAAAGGCTGACTGCATGCAAGCTACAATACTCGGTTGTTTAATGTAATTAGGACAGTACAATGTACAGTGCACGTGTGAGAAACATCGGTCATTAGAAAGCTTTAAATTTCCCTTTCTTAATAGCCTGCAACTTGATTACACATTGACCGTTGTTCCGCGAAAACAAAGGAACCTATTGTTGCTCGGTAAACTTATTGACCTGGATGTTTTACCTCCTTATTAGTAACTATAGATTCATTCAATTTGTTACTGTCGCCAAGACCAGCCAACACAGTTCTATTTATTTTTATCTTTATTAATTTAATGAAAGTTGTATCTGTTAATTGATACCACGGGTTGATGAGTAATATTTAGTTATCGAATTTAGATAGACATTGTTTTGATTCAGTTCTTGAGTAGAGATCGCAGATTGCAAGGCATATTGTAGGACATCTACTAACACTAGTCCGAAGAAGTCCTACAATATTATCCAAACAACTCCAACCTGCTTTCAACATACTGTTAATTATTCTGTGCTCCAGCGATGATCTTTGCAAGAAGGCTGGTTAGAAATAGAGCCGAATGAGCTGATGATCATTTTTCTATACATTTCTCAGTAAATATAAGCATACAATCATCATAATCAGCCACATAATATATAAATGAATCAATTCCATTAGTTTTAATGGCGTAGTCACATTAAAATATTGATCGTTGGCAATGACAACCAATTTAGAAGTGCTTGAAACATAAATATACTCATAAGCTGACTTTACAGTTTACTCTTTCGAATGCTGCCTTAATTTCGTGAGATGTTGTTATTCAAGTAATGTCATGGCAAACGAGTAAAAAATAAGCTGTTGTCTCCACGTGTGATCTCAGCTGACCTCCTCGGTTTTTTTAGTAGTAGTAGTACTTTTTTTTTAGTGTTGGGGCAACACGAATTAATAAGTGCCCGTTTCGGTATCCCCCAAAGTTTCCTGACGTTAAGTTTTTTTTTCTTGTTGTAGATATATAATCTTTGATAATATACATTTTTTTATCAAAGTATACAATAATATAAACGTGTTATTATAAAAGCAAGACAGTACAAACGTAATGTAACTATATATAGACTTATATTATAAAGTCTACTAGCTGCGTCACGCGGCTTCGCCCGCGTTATAATGAACTCTATGTCCTATTTTTACACTATTTAGTATCATCATCATCTTTAAGGAAAATTTCAGGTCTATCGGTAAGACCGTTTGATCTTGAAAATGTAACAAAAAAAAACCAAATATATTTACAAACTGATTTTTGGATTTTGAATAATAGTGTTGATGTCATTGTTCTTACTTACAGGTATGCTGGTTGGTCTGTCGGAAATGCCTCCTGACCAGAGACAAGCCAGTGTTTGCTGATGACTCCGTGTTCAAACTCTTTAGGATATTCTGCCTCCTAGGTGATTTGGTGCAAGATGTTGATGACACCAATCAATATGTGGTATGTAGATTATTAAATTCTATGATCATTTTGATTTCCCTTTGTTTTCCACAGACCATCAAGGTTTTATCTATACTAGAAGTATATTACTATCTTAAATTTATACAATACTTACCTAGTCCCTACATATGATATTTTTCAATGTTATTAGGTGGACTTAAGTCAGTTTTCTAAATGGCTGAAGAGTGAAGAGTTTCATTCCATTGAGCATGGAATAAAACTTGATTTGATACTGAAGTTAGCGCACGTGTTCTTCACATTTTTTTTTAATGTGGCTGAAAACCTATACCTATGTTTTTTCCTATCTAGATGTAGAAAACTCAAACATGCGTCGATAGGTTTGGTTCAGTTATTCTTGTAACATACAGGTAGATATATATTTTATTATTTAGTTTTTTGTTTATTTTGACGTAAATGTTTACAAAATTAAAATGACTACTGAAGGTTAGCTATCCAAAACCAAGAAACATGGAAATTCCTGTGCCCAAACCGCTTTATGACACACAAAATTCTACATACCTATTTAATATAGTAAGTTATATACATATTAACAAATGCAATCCACAAATTTCGTAGTAACGATACTTCGCACCGTGGCTTAATTGGCAAAAGCACCGGAACATGTTATTCCGGAGGTTGCGGGTTCAAGTCCCGTCGGTACGATGAAATTTTGGATTGTGTTTAACAATTTACAAAAATATAAAGTGTGAAACACTTCAAAGAAACATAATATTTAAGTTATATACATACGTAATATTACATAACTTACTCATATATAAGTAAAATTAAAATATTAACTAAGACTAAAAAATTAAAATAAAAACCACAAATAAAAAAAAAAATTAGGTCGCTGTCTGCTGATAGAGTACCCAAAACGCTGGCGACATTACCTCTTTGAATGGCGAAACCACAGTTTACAATCATGTTTCTTCAGTGGTAAGAGTTCTTCTGCTAGTCCGCCTGGGGAGGTACCACCACTTTGCCAATTAATTTTAGCCGTGAAATTGGAATGTTTTTCGGTTGAAATGGCAAGGTGTCCAGTGAAATTACAGGGTATGTGAGACTTAAACATCTTTATGTCTCAAGGTAACAGGTGCAGTGCAGTAAAATGCAAGATTCTTGCAGTCCAGGGGCCTTATTCAGTATGACCAATGAGATAACGCGTTCCTTAACGCGCCACGTTATGTTATTGAAAAATTGTATTCTGTATGCCACACGATAGGTAAATTATACAATATGCGCGCGTTACACGTCCTCATATGTCACGATATTTTGACAGCTCAAAACGCGCTTATAACCTTACCCTACCGCGTTTTAATTGGCATAGAGAATACCATAACGCGGAGATAACGTAACACGGCACGGTAAGACTTTAAAATGGTCATACTGAATAAGGCCCCAGAATGTTGTATGCCGCTGTATCTGTAATATGTAGACGTCATCGCTTACCATCAGGAGAACGTCGTGCTTGTAATGTTACCATTTTACCATAGTTACCTTTAAAAAAAATGTGGCGAAAACATGGCCGAGGTAAGGCCCAAGTCTTTGGTCGTGGGAGATATCTATTAGGCTTCTGGAAAGCTCCTTAATAAAACCTAATATGTATTGTATACACATAATGAAGGCGGCAATAGCCCAATGGATAAGGTGTCGGACTGGCGATCGAGAGGTCGTGAGTTCGATCCCCACCCCATCCATTGCACTATTGACGTAAACCCACTACAGACACAAGCCTATTTAGCTTAGTTGGAGAGGTTAAGAAGAATGTGCAACCCACATTGCGAGTAATCTTTAAAAGAAAATGTATTTGTTGAAGATACCTATATCATAGCAAGGTTACCTAAGAATGTATGTAAGTAGGTACCTAGGTATTTACAGGTATCAATCGAAAACCGGTTTCCATAATAACACGACACAACTCTACGTAATGCGAAATCGATACACCAATCGTTTTCTGCATATGCATAGGTAATCAGTATTTTTGTTGACTTTGATATAATAAATCCTTAATTAATAATTGCCACATTACATTTACAACAAACAAACAAGAAATCATGTTGAATCTGACAAGAATAAGACTGTGAAGCCCAAACTAGGCTTGTGATTTGGGCCTCTGATTTGTAAGGATAGATTTAATTAATTGAATGACGATGCATTGTTTCATAGGAGAGGCCTATGTTCAGCCATGGACGGAAATTGGCTGATGATGATAAAATAATTGCACGCCGCGGTTTGCACACATAAATAGAATCCTAAATAGTTTAAAATTTACTTATTTTTGTCGGCTCTAAAATCTGAACTGATATCTAATAAAAATTATCTGTGTGCATGAAAAATAATTAAGCTATAGATCTCGACTAATTTACAATGAGACTACACGGAAAGTACAAATGAGACTACACGGAACGTACACCCTCTCAACCGAAATAAGAATTTATCAAGTCGGTCAATAAATAGCGGAGTTATGGAATATACTAGTCTTTGCCTACCCACTGCTATGCAAAGACCTCGTCCATTCTTGCCTTTATCTCTATCTTCAGACCATTGCAGGCCTAGATGTGACATCTTCAACCACATCATTGCTTACCACCAGGCGAGATATTGGTCACACACTAGCCTTTCAGATATAAAAAAATAAATATTAAATTCTTCCAAGCTAATTTCCTTCGATAACCTCGAGGCCGTTCCACCACAAATGACAATCTACATAAAACAGAAATGAGATAAAGACCTCCCCCAGTGTTATGACGTCATTGGATAGCCATCATGTGATACGATGTACTCGAAATCAATGTACATTAAGACACGTGCGAACCAGATGTACCGCAATAAGATGAGGTCATTACTGAAATAACTTGTAATGCAATACGAATAAAGTGTCAAATTGCACGCATTAAGATATGTAACTGCATTTTTAATACTCAGCTTTCGGGGTCAGTTGCAATCTTATAAGCCATAGAAGAACCACTTCAAGATCTGAAACATTCTTATTTTGAATTTACTTCGACGCAATTAAGGAGTACTTAATGAGGCGTTTAAAAAAAATCCGATTCCTCTGTCTCTCAAGAATTTTTTAGGATAAAGTGGCCGATTTTCAGCTCTCTCCCAGTAATAAGTACTGTCTTTTGATTTCGCTGACAAATTGCTCTACTGTCTACGGCAACAACCGTTCTTTTTATATCTGATGGGCTGGAGTTTGACCACTATTTCGCCTGGTGGAAAGCAATAATGTAATCGAGGACGTTAAACAGGCTAGGCCTATAATGGTCTGACTCTCAAGAGCCGAATGCTGCCGGAACACCGTAAGGTTATGGCGGCATATTTTCTCCTTTAATGATGTTGACTATTTCACATCACGTTGTAAGTAGTATTCATTGTAAGATAGATGGTAGGCCCCAGTGCGCCTGAGATATTTTCAAAGAATGCAACCGCCATTTCCAGAAAGTTAGGTCAAGCCGAACTTACGCATGACTTCACATCGTAAAGATATGATACCTACCTACCTAAGTGTTGGCATATCGAAATGACTTCTCGTATTATTTGTGTGCTCTTGAAATCTGATCTTTGCCATACATGGAACTTCATGGAAGTCACAAAACAAATAAGCACCTAATTAAAGATTGAGTCGATATAGGTCTTTAACCCAGCCTTTCTTGTCAATACCACAGAATAAATAATAGTACAATATACCTACCAAATATTCGTAAAGGTTCTTTTATAAATGCGTTTGATTTTCTTTTGTCACGCGTTTTGAGACCTAATTTTAATGATTATACGTAGGGTAGATCTCTACGGCACAGAATAGATAATAGTACAAAGGTAGCAGTGGTCCTTTTAAACAATTCATCGAAAACCTGCAATTTTGAATTTTGTTATTGACAATGAGCTGATTATTATTACTATCCTTTGAGTGTAACCACACTTTATATTTTTATACATTGTTACTGATATCACAGAAAAGATAATATTGCTTATATAAAATTGAAAATTACACCGTACCGAAGGGACTCGAGTCTTGAACCCGTTTTATCCAGTCTTCGATCCAGTCCCGTCGGAACGGTAAAATTTTGGTTTGTACCTATATAACAATGCACAAAAATATACAGTGAACAATGCAGCCAGTATACATGTAATGCATTAATTTTATTCTGCTTATATTCAGAATTCATGCATTGAAACTGAGTTTGATTATGTATCTATAGCTACACTCATTGATTGCCTTTGTTCCTCAATGAGTGCACCGAGTTCATTGACCTAAGACAATAGTGCATGTACTTAGTAATATTTAGATACCTATGTCATTTCTATGGCACATACTAATATGACTTATAAGAATGATTAATCAAAAAGTTAAGTATATTGTAAGCATAACTAACTTGATATTTACGAGTTACATAGGCTGGGTTTTTGAGAATGAGCCGTAAGGGTCTCTTCCTTTGGACATACCTACATACATAAAATCACGCCTTTTTCCCGTTGGGGTAGGCAGAGACTACTTCTTTCCTTTGTAGCTACTGTAAAATGTTATTGTTCAAAGCCTGACCATTATTCTTGACCGTATTTGGTGCTGTATTTACTGAAATTGGGAATATACAGTCAACAAAAAAAATTGGTAATTTCCACAAACACTCTTTTAATCCTAATCGGTTTGGTTGCATAAATCATAACAAGCTTTCGGGCCAATTAATGTTTTACATTTACTAGAAATGTCAGCAAACCCAAAAAACTTTTACATACATTTTATAGGAGACTAGCAGCCCGCCCCGGCTTCGCACGGGTAGAACATATATGCCTACAAAAATTGCATCAGTTTGTTGCACCGAATAAAAAATATGAACATATTTAACAATCATCGTCAAATTTCATCCAATTTACACAAAACCTTAACGAATTATGCACCTAAACCTTCCTCATAAACACTCTGGCTATTGGTGAAAACCGCATGATAATCCGTTCAGTAGCTATTGAGATTATTGCGAACAGACAGACAGACGCAGTGATGGACTTTGTTTTATAATACTTACGTAGTGATATTGGACAGCCCTTTGGCGTAAAGTATAGTTACCCTGATTCTGACCCGACGGTCGTTGGTTCTAATTCTAGCTATATACCTACCAATGAAAGTTTTATGTGCATTCATGAATCATGAGTTTTCATACAGTGGTAGTGGGATCATTAAATCTACCAAAAAGTAGCATACCACCAAGGAGAACATCTGCCGCCGTAATCTTACGGCGTTCCCCGACGCAAAATGTAGGGGTAATATACGTTTAACGTGTATATCTGTCTGTAGCATCTTAGCACCTAACCGGATGAACCGATGTTGTTTTTATTATTCATAGTTTTTTTTTTGTTTGATAGATGTCTTCATCGAGAGTTTTCTTAGCTTTGATTCATGAGAATTTGTTCAATCGTTAGAAAACTATGAGCTTGTTTCTAGTTAATTGCGCTATGAAATCAACATTCATAGGTCTGATCAATTCGAAAATCTTCTTCTTCAACGATATTGTAAGAACATGGAAGCATTGACCTGATGCTGGGACATCTCCTGGACTCTACAGAATACTCAAATCCTCACCAACTTAGAGCTCAGATTTTAAATGTCGTGTTTAGAGTCATTGGAATGCTTTTAATGTCAAGATTAGGTATACATAGATCAGTCGGGGTGGTTTAAAATATTATATTATTATATATATAGATGAATATTATTTTACACAATAGAACATATTATTATACTATATTGACTTCAAATTGATTGTAATCGGTGGGGATCTACAGCATAGCTAAGCTTATAATAATATTTTCGAAGTAACTATGACCTAATCTGTGGTTCACTGCAAATATTTTATTAATTTTGCGATGCGTGTATGTGAAATTCGTGATATCTTCTAGTTTTCACTTCAATTATATACTGTAAAGGACAATTTTAATCTATAATATGTGGCGAAGCTAATTAACGTAATTATTTGGATAAGGATTAATACTATATACTTGAAAATAGCCTTGGAAGTTATGTATGTTATGTATATTTTTTAACAAAAATTTTAAGATTAAAATGGTTACTGTGACTCAACCTTAAGAGATAGACATATGCTGTCGCGGACTTTTTTGTAGGTCTTATTAAGTTGTACAACTCTTGCATAGAAAATATTCTTCTATCTATTTTCAATTAAGCAGCGTTCGTAAGAAACGTGTTTTTTGGACCGTTTTTTTGCCGACTTAGGTTGCAAATTAGGTCTCCATGAATGTACCTTTGATTTAAACGGGATAATATATAGCCTATTTTCATTCAAGTCCATTCTATGTATTAGTGAAAGAATTTTTTAAATCGGTTCAGTAGTTTTTGAGCCAAATCATTACAAACATACAAAAATACAAATTTTCTCTCTTTATAATATTAGTATAGATAGAAAAATGACTTACCTAATAAGTATATTATGTAGTTACAATTTAAACCGTATTACTTATCTACATAATTTGAAGTTGCGCGCAACGTTTTTTGTCGTTCTCGTTCACAGGTGTAATTACCTTCAATGTACCTTTATATAAATAAATGTGTCTGCATGGTGGTAGGACACTATCTAGTGTCCGCCTGGCCAGCTACCACCCAAATCTATCGCCAAACATCTAATATATCTAATATGTTCCGGCAGCTAATAGTGAGAGTCCTTCTCTCTTCCTAGTGTGTTGCCTTAGTGTCAGACTAAGTAATGAAACGTCATCGATCCAAGTCATTTGCCTTGCTTTTTGATCAAATGGCTGGATATCATTCAGGAATCTAGTTGAACGGCGCTGTTTAGTAGAGAGGCTAGGCTGATAACTGAACGGCTAATTAAGCTATCTGCCTGCGACATAGACATCGCGTTGGTCACGTTAAAGCGAATAAAAAAGAGCGGAAAAACAAAGCTCTCATGGTGTTGGGACTTCCGCTAGTCAACCTGGGGTGCCGTTTACTACTTTCTCTATTATTCATCATCACCAACAGACAGTATTCGTCCACAGCTGGACATAGCTGCCTCTTCTATGGCACGCCACTGAACTCGATCTTTAGCTCCTTGTTTCCAACCGCTGCCAGGCAGCTTGCGTATTTCAACTTCAGTTTGCTAATCCTTTGAGCTGCCATGTCGATAACTTTGGTTCTCTGTCGGATAACTTCGTTTTCTCTATTATTCAGTAGTTTTAAAAAGAAGTGTTTTTAGTTTGAAGGGCAAAGTAACCAATGAAATTATGGGGCATGTGAGACTCAACATCTATTTTTCCATGATGTCCCGAAAATATAGTTGCAATGGCCAAGGAATCATAATTTTAAAAGCTTTCATTGAATTCCAGGTAGTACTCCAGCCATCAGAAGCAGGTATAGTGGCAGAACATCTGGTCCTCTGCTTAGGCCTTCGCTGGGACGCAGCAGACTGGGAAGCCCTCGGGAATTCCATAGGACATTTCAAATGGGCAGCATTCCTCGCAGTTCTGGAAGCGAAATACTGCGGCGATCAGCAACTTCATATGGCTGCTTTGGTTGAAGCTGTTGACGAAATATATGATGTTTTCATCGAAGATATTATTAAAAAGGTAAGGTGTAAAATTGAACTTTGCAAAAATCTATGAGCAAATAGGAGAGCCAGTTCCCATTTGAGGCCTAACATGCTAACATATTCGATCATCATCACTCATCAACAAGGGAGATAGTGGTCAAACGCTAGCTTATATGGGATTAAATAAGATCGTTTAAAAATCCAATAAAAAGGAACCGGCTTCAATGCCGCGCTATAAATGTTCAGTGCCAGTTTAGAGGTGTTTATCTCCATATCTCTGGAGATACTTATCAGACCTCGATAAAATTACCAGGGTACCACAATTGGGATATCTCCTTTCCAACCAAAAAAGAATATTCAAAATTACTTCATAAACGACGAAGTTATCAGCGAACAAATATAATATATATATATATATATATATACCTATATATATACACATATATATATATATATACGGTCGAATTGAGGAACCTCCTCCTTTTTTTGAAGTCGGTTAAAAACAAAAACCATTTTTAACAAAAAATCAATCAAATCAAAAGAAGGAGGAGGTTTCTCAATTCGACCGTATATATATTTTTTTTTTATGTTTGTTCGCGGATAAGTTCGTCGTTTATGAACCGATTTTGATTATTCTTTTGTTCGAAAGGAGATATCCCAAGTGTGGTACCATGGTAATTTTATCAAAGCCAAAATTGGTAAAAAAATGAATAGCGCGGCATTGAAGTCGGTTCTTTTTTAGTTTTTAAACGATATTATCTACTAGATACTCTCTTTATGTAATTACAAGGTAAGAATTACCTTGCCCTGTCTTGAATAAATACATTAACCGTAAAATTAACGGTGTTCCAGGGTTATCTATTCAAACGCGGCTACCTCCTTCCAACGATGAGGGAGTACTGGTGTGTACTGCAGCCATGTGCGCTCACTTACTACAAGAGTTCGTCTCAGAAGGAGCAATGTGGAAGGATATCCATCGACGAATACTGTTCTGTGGAAGCAGCAGTAGGAGAAGGGAAGATTCAGAAGTTCCAGCTCATCACTCCTGATAGGACGTTCGAGTTTGGTACTCAGGATCATAAGTAAGTGGAGAAAATCTATCAATCGTTTCATCGTCATTGTCATCAGTAGTCATTGAAATTTTACTGAAATTTTGCATACATTATATAAATTTGATGACATTGCAATGTAATGGTACCGTCGAGCTGGTCTGATGATTGAGATGGAAGGTGACATAGGAACTCCTAAACGATACATGATAAACACGTCGTGTTTGGGCTCGATGGATCTGTCTTGACATATTGTGGTCATTAGATTATGTAATTAAAAAGGTTTAAAATATTACTTGTTCTAAATGGGTGACAACTGGTGGCTAGTAAGTTAGTAGGCTTTGTTAGTGAAGTCGGCTTTGGCCGTAGATACTACCACCTACTAAAGATGTCGTCAATCGGCTTACGGAGTTCCGGGGTGATGCTTGGTGCCAAGCAAAATATAGTGATCGTTGCGTTCTTTAGATTGTACTAAAGTTGATTCTCCAGCTGGAAAATCTGCCACCAAACATCTAATGTGTTCTGGTGTGATCTTCACTTACCAACAGATAGTAGCAAAACGCTACCCTGTACGAAATAAAAAAAAGTTGTACATCTATGAGTTTGAGGGCCAAATGTATATATAAAGCGACATATTTTGCGAGTTGTAGTGACATATTTTACTGAGTAATATATGACATTCCCAGTCGTACCTGCCTTTGTATAGTAAGTAGGTACATATGCCAGCGTTTGACTACCTCACCTCATTTTCTTTGGCATATCATGCCTTAATGTACGACCACACCGCGGCATCCTGCGTCCGCGTGCGCGTTTGCGATCTGATTTTCAATCATTTTTTGATCACCGTTGATCGCGTTTGTTTTGAACCAGTCTGTACAATAAACAAATACTACTGCGCTATCTGATCGCCGCCTAGATCGCGCACGCAGGACGCCGCGGTGTGGTCGTACCTTTATACCTTCTCTGGCTCACCAACAATCCTATTATATCATGTGAACTTCAGGAGTCGTCTGCAATGGATATCAGCGTTACGTCAAGCGGTGGCGGTGACGGGGGGTGCGGAGGGGTTCCAACGGAGAGCGCGCGCGGGGCGGCGGGGGGCGGGGGCTAGGAGGGAAAAAGAGGCGAGAGAGACGAAGGCCAGATTACAGCATGAGGTGCGGGCGAGACTGGCGGCGGAGGCTCAAGCACAGGTAACCATGAAAGAAAGATAAATAGTTTTTTCAACCGACTTCCAAAAAGGAGGTTCTCAATTCGTATGTTTGTTTTTTTTTTGCGTGTATGTTACGCGATTAGATTACTCCGTCAATTGTGAACCGATTTGAAAGATTATTTTTGTTATCGGTAGGGTACGTTTCCGAAGTGGTCCCATTGTAATTTTATCGAGATCTTATAAGTATCTTCAGAGATATGACGATAAACGTCTTAAACTTGCTACTGATATTGACTCGCGGCACGGCGGGCATGGAAGTCGGTTGTTTTAGTTTTTAAACTATCTTAATTATCAGCTAAAAATATCATCACCGAAACAAAGCAAGAAGACTAAGGTCAAGTTGTAACAAGACGCTAGCGGCGGAGGTTCAAGCACAGATAACAATGAAATCGGACATCCAGAGAACCTAAAAGGCGCCACCGATTTATGGTGGATATACCATTTACCCGAACGAAGCGATTTGCTTCTACGTTCATCATACGAACCGCCAAGGAATGGCTGCCTGAGTCTGTGTTTCCGGTTAAGTACAATATGGGGGTCTTCAAATCGCGAGTGAATAGGTATCTTCTGCGTAACGCACGCTCCGTCATCGATCGCATCATCACTTAATATCAGGTGAGATAGTGGTCAAGTGCTACCTAGTTCGGTATAAAACAAATGAAAGAAATATGAAACATTTATTCAGCATTAAAATCATAATCATTAAAACGATGCTAGGTAGACCTGCATAGAAAAGATAATACTGTAACCAAAGTCAGGTTGTAACAAGTCGCTAGCGGCGGAGGATCAAGCACAGGTAACAAAGAAAAAAATGCAAACGCTTATCATCATCATCAGCCTGTGTCAGTCCACTGCTGGACGTAGGCCTCTCCCAAGATGCGCCACTGAGCCCGATCTTCGGCTCCTCTTTTCCAGTCACTGCCCACCGCTTTGCGTATGTCGTCGCTCCACCAGGTCACAGGACGTCCTACGCTAAGTTTGCCGATTGGCGGTCTCCACTCTAGGAAAAGTCTACCCCAACGGTTATCAGTCCTGCGGCAGATATGTCCAGCCCCCTCCCACTTCAGTTTGCTAATCCGTTGAGCTAAGTCGATAACTTTAGTTCTATAGCGAATTACTTCGTTCCGGATTCGATCCCTCGGAGGAATACCGAGCATAGCTCTCTCCATAGCTCGCTGAGCGACTTGAAATTGGTGGACCAGTCGAACTGTGAGTGTCCACGTCTCGGTTCTGTATGTCATCACAGGTAGGACGCGCTGGTTAAAGAATTTTGTCTTTAGCCACAACGGTATAGGCGACGAGAAGACTCGACGGAGTTTTCCGTATGCTGCCCAGCTGAATTATTTTCTGGACTTCCTTCTCGAAGTTGTGTTTGCCTAGTTGGAGCGTGTGCCCTAGTTAAACATACTTAGTGACAACTTTGAGTGGGATTTCATCTACGGCAATCGGTTCCGGCAAATCTTCATTTAATCGTCGTTTATGCAGCGTAAATATCATCATCACGGAAACAAAGCTGGGAAGATCAGGTTGTTACATGATGTGCGTGCAAGGCTGCAGCTGAGACTAAAGCTTAGATAAGAAAGGAAGTCTTAAAGATAAATTATTTATACAGAATATGCATCATCATCATTAAAAAAAAGCTAAGTAGACCAAGGTCGGGGTGTAACGTGAGGTTTGAACGAAGCGGTGGCTGAGGCGCAAGCACTGGCGAGAAAGAAAGATAGGAAAGAAAAACCATAAATTCAGCATAAACATAACCAATTAGCAACAACACATCTAAGGTGACCAAGCCTAGGTTTTATTGTTCCATTTTATACCATCTATAGACCTCTATTTCATCAATTGGTAAGTGACGATGCGGTCGAGGTTGATAGCATGCTAGGCTTAGAATGGGAACTGGCTCTAACTGTCAGTGATACACTTCATATCTTTGGAGATTGCCAAAAGATCTTGATAAAATATCTACAATATATTGCATCTACAAAATAAGATAAAACGTATGTTACCAACCTTTATGTGTGTAATTTCCAGGAGCTAGCAGAGACAGCCCAAAAGGACAACAAAAAGCTAGAAGAGCTTAAAAGTGCACAAGTGGAATTAGAAAAGTTATTGCACGAAGAAACACAGGCCAAACGGGACGAAGAAATTGTACGAGCGTTACAAGCTAGGTAAACTCAACACTTAAGAAAGTCAAAAGTCAACGCATTTATACGGTATGTGGGCAAATTAAAAATCTGCACTTACACACGTCAAATAACATTAAATAGATCATATTCAATAATTATTATTATAGATTAAACAGAAACATAAGTTATTGCTGTGAATTTACAAAAAAAAAACAAAGGTATTGAGCCATTCAGATTCATCTAGACGTCGAACGTCACACTTAAAACAAATGTTTAATTCCCCTGAGAGCTAAGCATTACTGACGACAAAGTTGTAGGTAAAAGGCTCCAGAGCCTAGAGCATCGCCGCAAAGTCGCAAGTTTGTCGGTTTTTTATCGGATACATTTCGGAGAGTGTGCTAACCAATTTCACGAACTTCATCATCCCCATCCCAACATCCCCCTTCTTCTATCGGACAACTAGATATACCGATGTGCGCCATCGCTTTACGGTGGACATTCCATTTACCCGCACAAAACGTTTCGCTTCATAAGTTATCATACGTACTGCCAAGGAATTGAATTCATTGCGTGTGTGTCTGTGTTTCCCAGCAACTATAACGCGGGGGGGTCTCGCGAGTGAACAGGTATCTTCTAAGTAAGCGTGCTACATCGTCGATCGCATCGACACTTAACATCAGGTGAGAAGAGTGGTAAAACGCTTATGTATAGGGTATAAAAAAGCGTAGTAAAATTTTCATTAAAAGTTGTACAAATATCAGGAACATTTCCCAGATAAAGAATAAAATTAAACAATCTTCAGATAATGAATAAAATCTTTAATTACTAACTTTAAACATAAATAATTATTGAAATAATGTTTAACATTAATAAGTAATGACATCTTTTTTGATCAGAGTTCTTGCAGAAGAATGGGAAAGAAGAGAAGAATTAGAGAGACTACAAGAAGAACAGAACAGAATGCTAGAAGAAGAAAGATTAAAACGGAAGCAATTCGAATTTCTACAAGCAGAGAAAGAAGCACAATTTAAAGGTAAAAAAAACATTTGTCGTTGGTACGTACTATTAAGGAATGGAATTCCTTACCGGTGTCTGTATTAAGAAACTATAACCCGGAGGTTTTCAAATCGCGAGTTTACAGGTATCTGAGCGTGCTCTTTAGGGTTCCGTAGTCCTAACAAGGAACCCTTATAGTTTCATCATGTCCGTCTTTTTGTCTATCTGTCTATCCGAGGTTTTGCTAAGAGACCGTAAATACTAGAAAGCTGTAATTTTGTAGGGGTATGTGCGAATTTTTGTTCCAGTAGAGCGCCCCCCCCCCCCCCCTCCCCCTCTAAAAGCTGCTGGCTGGAAGAATATGGAAAAATTGGTGATAATAGTGCATTTCATTAACTTTAAAGGAAAACTATAGCGGTTAAGATAACTTTATTAGTTTAGCAGTAATGGCTAGTCGTTGAACTTGGGCGTTGGATAATTTTGTACCAAATACGAAATCCTCAGAATAAATCTTTTAAAGTCACAAAGATGAAGTACCTAGTTGCTTGTTTATAACGGATAAAGACTTGCATTGAATAACGGGTTACTACGGAACCCTACACTGCGCGTGGCCTGACACGCACTTGGCCGGTTAATACAATAGTGGTGGTACCGCCCCAGGCAGACTAGTAGAAGTCAACATTAAGTGAGATAGTGGTCAAACACTTGCCTATCTGGTATAAAACACAAAAAACAATAGGCAGCTAATATAAATGCTACCATCCCCGACCGCACCATCAATAGGCAGCTAATATAAATGCTACCATCCCCGACCGCACCATCAATAGGCAGCTAATATAAATGCTACCATCCCCGACCGCACCATCAATAGGCAGCTAATATAAATGCTACCATCCCCGACCGCACCATCAATAGGCAGCTAATATAAATGCTACCATCCCCGACCGCACCATCAATAGGCAGCTAATATAAATGCTACCATCCCCGACCGCACCATCAATAGGCAGCTAATATAAATGCTACCATCCCCGACCGCACCATCAATAGGCAGCTAATATAAATGCTACCATCCCCGACCGCACCATCAATAGGCAGCTAATATAAATGCTACCATCCCCGACCGCACCATCAATAGGCAGCTAATATAAATGCTACCATCCCCGACCGCACCATCAATAGGCAGCTAATATAAATGCTACCATCCCCGACCGCACCATCAATAGGCAGCTAATATAAATGCTACCATCCCCGACCGCACCATCAATAGGCAGCTAATATAAATGCTACCATCCCCGACCGCACCATCAATAGGCAGCTAATATAAATGCTACCATCCCCGACCGCACCATCAATAGGCAGCTAATATAAATGCTACCATCCCCGACCGCACCATCAATAGGAAGCTAATATAAATGCTACCATCCCCGACCGCACCATCAATAGGCAGCTAATATGAATGCTTCCATCCCCGACCGCACCATCAATAGGCAGCTAATATAAATGCTACCATCTCCGACCGCACCATCAATAGGCAGCTAATATAAATGCTACCATCCCCGACCGCACCATCAATAGGCAGCTAATATAAATGCTACCATCCCCGACCGCACCATCAATAGGAAGCTAATATAAATGCTACCATCCCCGACCGCACCATCAATAGGCAGCTAATATAAATGCTACCATCCCCGACCGCACCATCAATAGGCAGCTAATATAAATGCTACCATCCCCGACCGCACCATCAATAGGCAGCTAATATGAATGCTACCATCCCCGACCGCACCATCAATAGGCAGCTAATATAAATGCTACCATCCCCGACCGCATCATTAATAGGCAGCTAATATAAATGCTACCATCCCCGACCGCACCATCAATAGGCAGCTAATATAAATGCTACCATCCCCGACCGCACCATCAATAGGCAGCTAATATAAATGCTACCATCCCCGACCGCACCATCAATAGGCAGCTTATATAAATGCTACCATCCCCGACCGCACCATCAATAGGCAGCTAATATAAATGCTACCATCCCCGACCGCACCATCAATAGGCAGCTAATATAAATGCTACCATCCCCGACCGCACCATCAATAGGCAGCTAATATAAATGCTACCATCCCCGACCGCACCATCAATAGGAAGCTAATATAAATGCTACCATCCCCGACCGCACCATCAATAGGCAGCTAATATGAATGCTTCCATCCCCGACCGCACCATCAATAGGCAGCTAATATAAATGGTACCATCTCCGACCGCACCATCAATAGGCAGCTAATATAAATGCTACCATCCCCGACCGCACCATCAATGGGCAGCTAATATAAATGCTACCATCCCCGACCGCACCATCAATTACTAATAGGTGAAATTATATAGTCAAACGCTAGCCTATACGATATTTAAATAACAGGCCAAGTGCGTGTCGGGCCACGCGCAGTGTAGGGTCCGTAGTCTGTAGTAGCCCGTTATTCAATGCAATTCTTTATCCATTATAAACAAGCAACTAGGTACTTCGTCTTTGTCACTTTAAAGGATTTATTCTAAGGATTTTGTATTTGGTACAAAATTATCTAACACCCAAGTTCAATGACTATTACTGTTAAACTAATTAAGTTATCTTAACCGCTATAGCTTTCCTGTAAAGTTCATGAAATGCACTATTATCACGAATTTTCCAGATTTTTCAAGCCAGCAGTTTAGCTTTTAGATGGTAGGGGAAGCCCTACTGAAACAAAAATTTGTACTTTAAATTTTAATATTTCATATATGTAGCATTCAATTGAAAAATTGTATTATCAACCCTTAATTTATTATAAAAGACCTAAAATTCATACCCACTTCTCATGTAGGGGAGCTACCCTAAAAACAAATATTTTTAAAATTTTTATTTCACCACTTTGTCGGCGTAATTTATAAACATATCATAACAAAATTACAGCTTTCTAGTATAAACGGTCTCTTAGCAAAACCTCGGACTGACAGACAGACGGATATGACGAAACCATAAGGGTTCCTTGTTAGGACTACGGAACCATTAAAAAACTCGCCGAGTTGTCAAGAAACTGCAATTAAATAGACTTGATCAATTTTTCATTATTTTTAGAAGCTGAAAGAAGACTAAAAGAGCTAGAAGAAGAGAAAAGACGGTTGGACGAGGAGTTGAAAGCAGCACAAGAGAAGATTTCTAAGACTGAACATAACGCACATGCGCTTACCGTGCAATTAAGGGCAAGTACTTCATTACTTTTTTCTTGTTATTGCAAATGTACAAGCATTTGACCGTTAAAGGTCTTGGAATTTGGAAACAAATCTGAGTGCCTCGTTCTAGTTTCTTTAGATTTATTTACTTAAATAAACGCAGATTTATATGGATATTAGCAATGTTAGCTATTAATTATTAAACATTATGCACACTAGATGGCGCTTTTTAACTCCATACAAATCTGCGTTTACATGTCAATAGCATATTGAATTTTAATGACGCTATAAGTTCATAGTATAAACTGGATTGAATGACGCCTACGCGTTCATAGTAAACAAATCTAAATCTAAAAAACTCGCACTAGAGTCTGTGCAAAAAGAGAATCGTCGTGGCGTTACGATTAACTAACATTCAAAGGTAAGGAAGGAAGGTACATACCTACCTAGTACCAGCCGATAAAGATAAGAGTAGGTACCTACCAAGTATGAAACATTTGCATGCAGATAACATTGTCTAGCTGTATCTCATTCTAGCAGACGTTTACGACGACAAGACGCTTCGCTATCAATGTAGAGACCTCCCCCCTCAGGGGCCTTATTCAGTATGACCAATGAGATAACGCGTTCCTTAACGCGCCACATTACGTTATTGAAAAATTGTATTCAGTATGCCACACGAAAGGTAAATTATACAAAACGCGCGCGTTACACGTCCTCATATGTCACGATATTTTGACAGCTCAAAACGCGCTCATAACCTTACCCTACCGCGTTTTAATTGGCATAGAGAATACCATAACGCGGAGATAACGTAACACGGCACGGTAAGACTTTAAAATGGTCATACTGAATAAGGCCCCAGGTGTGACAATAGAAAATCGTAACAAATCTGCTTGTAAAGTTTTAATAACCTAAAATTATTATTTCCAGGATTTCCCGATACTTCGTAACGGCGAGCGCGCTCGACGAGCTCTGTCCTTCATACCTACCACAAAGAGTTCATCCGACACTCTCATCGACGTCCGAGCTATACGGCACCTCAATGTCATTGAAGATGAATAAAGAGATCACATCGTCATGTAGGCTCGCCGCACATACATCGTGATATCCGTGACGTAATTATTGTCTCGCCTTGACACAAGCGCGGTCAACTCGCCGTATCCACGCGTTCCAACCGTCGTCTACGCGCTTATGTCTTCTACCCCCCAGTGGCGCCAAGCTCAGAGGTTACATTAAAACAGGAAATAACTGTACAAACTTATATTCATTAAAAGCTATTCTCATGACATTAAAAAAAATCTTTTTTTCAAGACCCTCAAATGTGGTATCAAATTAAAAGGCTAGTACAAAAATTGGAACAATCTTAAGGCCCGCCACGTACATACAGTTTCAGTTTCACGTTTTATTGCACGGCGTTTAGTACCCTCGCTACGCTCGGGTGCCAACTT
Source organism: Cabera pusaria (assembly GCA_954871355.1). Classification (NCBI taxonomy): domain Eukaryota; kingdom Metazoa; phylum Arthropoda; class Insecta; order Lepidoptera; family Geometridae; genus Cabera; species Cabera pusaria. The sequence goes on from OX940897.1 coordinate 6,163,765, forward strand.
CACGCCGTGCAGTAATCTTCTATTTGACGGAAAAGCGTAGTAAGTAGTAAATTTTTGTTTGGTAGATTATGCCTCCGGTTTGGTCTCATTCAAATTTATCGCGATATGACAATTATCTCCAGAGATATGGAGATAAACAATAAAACAAATTTGATACCTTGACGACATGATTATGACTAGTGGATATTTTCACTATCGCGGCTTGTGAAGGTGGTTTTTTAGGGTTCCGTAGTCCTGACAAGGAACCCTTATAGTTTTGTCATGTCCGTCTGTCTGTCTGTCTGTCTGTCTGTTCGAGGTTTTGCTAAGAGACCGTTAATACTAGAAAGCTGTAATTTTGTGGGGGTATATAAATAAATGACGCCAACAAAGTGCTGAAATATAATTTTGATAAATATTTTTTTTAGGGCTCCATATGAGAAGTGGGGATGAACTTTTTTTTCATCGTCTACCCCATCGTTTGGGGTATCGTTGAATAGGTATTTTAAAATGACGTAAGGATCGCAATTACCATTTTTCGATTGAATGCTCCATTTACGAAATATTAAACTTTAAAGTGCAAATTTTTGTTCCAGTAGGGCGTCCCCCCCCCCCCCCCCCTCTAAAAGCTAAACTGCTGACTTGAAAAATCTGGAAAAATTCGTGATAATAGCGCATTTCATGAACTTTAAAGGAAAATTATAGCGGTTAAGATAACTTTATTAGTTTAACAGTAATAGTCGTTGAACGTGGATGTTGGATAATTTTGTACCAAATACAAAATCCTTAGAATAAATCCTTTAAAGTGACAAAGACCGAGTACCTAGTTGTAGTACTACCTAGTTGCTTGTTTATAACGGGTAAAGACTTGCATTGAATAACAGGCTACTACGGAACCCTACACTGCGCGTTCCGGAGGTTGCAGGTTCAAGTCCCGTCGGTACGATGAAATTTTGGATTGTGTTTAACAATTTACAAAAATATAAAGTGTGAAATACTTCAAAGAAACATAAAATTCGTTTTGTTTAATAGTCCTACTTTCTCGCTCACACACGCCAAAACTACTTATAATTGATTGTCAAGTGCCTAGGGCGAGTTTCTTTAGGTAGGTTTTCTTTACTTACTCGATCATGTAAACACAGATTTGTATGGAATTAAAAAGCGCCATCTAGTTTGCATAATAGGTAACTTTGTTATTTCCATAGAAATCTGCGTTTACTTGCATGTGATCGATTTAGTAGGTAAATAAATCAAATCAAACTCACAATAGGCACTCGGACCGAAGCAAAAAAAAAACACATGTCGTCGCAATACATACGTTAAACCAGTGAAGTAAAAACGTTATTTCATTGATTCATTGATAAATTTATTTGTCATTAGGAACAAGTAACGCCATCTCGAGCTGTTTTGAATACAATGGTAATGATTATTTAATAAATTATGGTTGCGTAATAGATGTCTTAACCACAGTAAATAAATGAGTGCAGTGGCTCGGTGGCAATGTTGTGACAAGAAACAAGTCGTCGGTTCTGGTCTGAGCTGGAGTTGTCACCGGAGAAGGTTAGTACTACATGTTTTCTTGTCCTTCTCTTATAACGTCCCCCACTATGATTTACTTATACATTTTAGCCCCCCTATCTGCTCCTTCCGGGAATAGGTACGTCGTTTGTTAGGATATCGATGACGTCGAGTTACCAATAAGCCACTGGCGACCCCTGGGAAAGTTTCGTGAAAATCCCAGTAAATCTAATCATTTAGAATCTATACATAAAAACAGAGGCGGCGTAAGGCCGTGGGCGGTGGCCCACACCGCCCACGGCCTCGCGGTACAAATGGCCTCGCGCCTCACAGCCGAAAATAGATTTAAAAAAGTATAGAAAATCCAAAAGTACACGCCAAAAGGTTTTAATTATGATAAATACATTAGAATGAATTCTCAACCTAAAGATATTCCACTCTACGGCGCACAAAATGAATGAGAATAAAATAATCGATATTTATGATAACTGTTTAATTTCAAGTGATTTTTTATTCTATATTTCCTTCTTCTTGCACCATCAGAGGACCTCGCGAAATGTACCTTGCCCACATTAAGTTTAGGTCTTGCTCCGCCACTGCATAAAAAATAGAAGATTCATGCATTGATTTCATGCATTTATATAGAGGCATCATGCTTCATGCAAAGGATTCATGCAAAAATCCATATATATAATACGTCAATTTCGTTTCTATCGCTTAATATACAAAAGTGCATTATCACGGGAGGTTCTCTTTTAAGGTATAAAATAAAGTAAATGCGTTTCAAGATGAAGTACTTCGCTTGGCATTTAATGTTAACAATATCTATTATGTGTATGTGCATTAGTTCAGTGGAGGGCACATCTATGTTCCCGACTAATTGCCCCCTTGGATATAAGCGGCTGTTTTTTAGCTGTGTTCCGTGTGCTGTGTGAGTGCTTAGTATTAAATATTTTGTCAGACATAATGTTCAAGTTGCTACTCTCGACGCAATTTCGTATTTAATCAGTTAATTCAATTTGAGTTGTTTTGACAAATTGCGCGGTGAGGATGCAAGTTGATGCATAAGTAGGTACATTCAACATGCTGTGTATCGTATCGACTTTTAGGCTATTATAATTCATTTCAAGTTTTATTTTGAGTATTGAGTAATAATATTAATACGTGAACTATTTGCTCGCGGAAATATTTCTGAATAGAATCGCAGATTTTTGCATCGAAGTAAACACAGAGTACTGAATCACTCTACTACGTTATTAGAGTAAGCATTTCCATACATTGGTGATACCCGAATTATGAACATACTTTGTAGCCAACCTAACAACGGAAAGTATTATTTACGTAGTAACTATTATATAATCTGTGGTATTATGCTTATAAATTTAATAGAATTTTTTTTTGGAAGTAAATACTCTCTAGTACTTGGTACTAGAGAAGCCCTTCCATGCAAAATTATTTTACAAATTACTTTCATTAATTGTGGATTGAAATTACTATTTCTTATAGATATTACTTACCTAAAGGTGATAATAAAGGCATTGTGTCAGAATTAGCACGGATTTGTTCATTAATCTACATTGACGGTAATGAACGAACAGCATTTCTTTCGTTCCTTTAAAGAACCTACTATTTTGTGAACTAAAACTGTGTAGGGGAGGGTGGGGGAATCACGGACGGCGGGTAATGGCGAACACTAAGGTATTCGCATGTTAGAAAGAAATAGTAGATATCTCGAGTATCGCAATCGTGAGTCGGACCCGATTTTAGTGTCGAACAGTAACTGGTGAGGTGAGGCCGCGCTCGGTGTTCAAGGTAAGTTAATCCTTTTTTCTTCTTGTAATTTCATCTAATTTTTTATATAAATTGTATACGTGTATAATCCTCTATGCAAAAAATAGTAATCTGATATTTTTTTGTGAAGTAACGACTAAATATATAACTTATTTAAATAATCACCACGTGCATTGCAAGTTTCTAACCTCAAAAAATCGATTAGATTTAGGTTTCTGTGTGTATCGGGTATTGGCGGACGAATTGAGTGGGGCAATCTCGGACGTCCGTGATAACCCCGCTTACTATTATAGGTCGTTTAACAATTTTTAAATGAAAAAAATAAAAAATAATAATTACAATTTTTTCTCTGTGCCCACGAAAATTGTACCAGTGGTGAACGCCTAGAGCATTTCTCTGTGATTTCTGTGCCGATCAGGCTAGATTAGTCCACATGCTGCGGGTAATTCCGGACACCAAGTGTTTTGTTTTTTCCTCAAAATTTGATTTTATACTAAATATTTATCAAAGTTGGTTGAAATTTAGAATCGTTTGGCACGAAAAAGGGGTGATGGAGGGGTGGAGGGGGTAGGTGAGGGTCCCCCTTTCACTACCCCACCACTCTCATTACAAGGTAATGCATAGTTTTTGAGTTATGATTTTTTTTGCAAAATCATAACCTCACTTTTTTGTAACACTTTGCTGATCAATATCACTGTTTTGTTGTATGTTTAACAAACTTTTTGCGCTTAGCCGGCCGCTGCCGCGGCACGCTCGCTTCGCTCGCTCGGCTCGCGCGTTGTGTTTTCGCAGTTTCAACCTAACCTAACCTAGTTTTTATTCTAGTGGAGTGTTCTTATTAATTTAGTAGTGGTAAATAATATTACTAAAAATTTTTATGAGTTATCTAGCCCTTGTAATTATTATTTGCGCTTTGTTTTTATGGTTTAGTATATTTTTAGGTTAGATTTTGTTTATCTGGTTTTCTTGTAAAATATGCATTACCTTGTTAAAGAAATGGTATTGTTACAATCAGGGACCTAACCTCTACATTTCCCCATAACATTTTATATCAAATTCATGCCAAACGATTCTAAATTCAACCAAAAATCCAAAATCAAACCCAACAAAAATAGGCATAACTCAAAAACTATGCATTACCTTGTAATGGGAGTGGTGGGGTAGTGAAGGGGGGACCCTCCCCTTCCCATTCCACCCCTCTACCTCCCCTTTTTCGTACCAAACGATTCTAAATCCAACCCTCAAAGTTGATTATGAGAGTACAAAAATGATTAGTTTATGTTCACATTTATCAATAAAAGACTTTTATAACTTTATTTCTTTTTGTTTTATTACAGTTCTCCCTTAGGTGTTCGCAATTACCCCACCTTTCATTATTCATTATCAATCAAATGATGTAGATAAATATATAATTTTCTACATGTAAAGACTTATTAACTATGATAAGGAACAGCTTAAAATTGCCAGTAACAGTCATAACCTAAAAAAGACATGGAAAGTTATAAACGAAATAACAAATTATAAATCTACTCCTCCTGTAGCACAAGAGCTCCTGGGCATATCTGACTGTCCTTTAACATCTGTTAATGAAGTTAATGAATTTTTTGTCAATGTTGGAAAATCACTCTCCCAACAGATCACTCCAGATGATCACAGCAACACAACAGGAAACTCTTTCTCCCATAATTCAATTGTTATGCTGGATGCTGATGAGACAGAGGTTTTGTCTGTTATTAGTTCTTTAAAACCTGACTCTGCTACAGGATGGGACGATGTTTCAGCCGTGATTTACCAACAAAATAAGGTAAAACTATCTCCAATCATAACACACTTAGTTAATTTATCCATAAACTCAGGTTGCTTTCCGAAACCTCTTAAACATGCTATTGTTATACCAATCCATAAAAAAGGTAATAAGAAAACTATAGGAAACTATCGCCCAATCTCAATTTTATCGACTTTGTCAAAAATATTTGAAAAGATCATTAATAATAGGTTAGTTAACTTTCTAGAATCAAATAGCCTGCTCTCTGATAATCAATTTGGTTTTCGCAGAAATAAAGCCACGAAAGATGCAGTTCTTAAATTAACTGACTTTATAACCCGGAGCCTTGATGAAAGAAAGAAAAATATTGCAATTTTCCTAGACTTGGCTAAGGCCTTTGATAGTGTCCCCATTAATCTATTACTATCTAAACTGACACACCTAGGAATCAGAGGAACTCAACACAAATTGATAAGTGACTATATGACTGATAGGACTCAAAGCGTGAAAATTGGTGATTTCATCAGCCAAGCACTACCTATAACCTGCGGAGTACCTCAAGGTAGTATACTCGGCCCAACTCTCTTCTTGGCATATATCAACCAACTTTGCGACATTCAAATTGAAAAAGGTTCCATAATAACGTACGCGGACGATACTGCCATATTAATCCAAGGAGAGAGTTGGGATGAAGCTTTCAAAAACGCACAAGCCACATTTGACAAGATATCTTCGTGGCTGAGGAACAACTTGCTAACCTTGAACGTCGACAAAACGAAATATGTAACTTTCCGTATTCGAGGACTGCAGCCATGTGACTCTTTCGCCTTGGTTGGCCACGTCTCAAAAAATTGTCAGTCAACTTCTCTAGCAGCATGTAGCTGTATAGCCCTTGAACGTGTTGCTTGTATTAAATATCTGGGTGTCACAATTGATGAAAAGCTAACGTTTGCACCTCACATAAAAGAATTGTGTAACCGTGTTCGGAGGCTCACGGCAGTTTTTAGAAACTTACGGGATTGCGCCGACTGGGCCGTGATACAAATGCTATACTACTCACTGTGTCAATCGTTACTGACCTACTGTATCACAGCTTGGGGTGGCACCAACAAAACTCTCATGATCCAGCTCGAAAGAGTGCAAAGAGGAATCCTCAAATGTAGTAGAAGCAGACCTAGGCGGTATCCTACAGACGAGTTGTATAGAGAATGTCAGGTACTTACAGTAAGACAACTCTTTATACAACACGCTGTACTGCACCATCATTCACTGGTAAGATATGACCCATTAAATAAAAAGCGAGCATCGCATAATGTTTGTAGCATCCCGACAGGAAACACTACTTTTGCATCAAGGTTTATAAACTTTTTAGGCCCGTTTTTATATAACAAACTACATAAAATAACCAACATTTATAGTTTAACAAATCATGAAGTTAAACATAAAATATTCAATAAACTTAAAGATATGGATTATTATGAAACAGAGAAATTTATGACAATAATTAGATGAGCTGTATCGACACTTAATGAACACATACCTTCACACACAATCACACTCACACACCACACACACACACAAGCACACACACACACAAGCACACACACACACGCACGCGCGCGCACACTCACAAACACACACACCTTTGCATGCATTATTTTAATTGTATTATACTAACCCACGGGCAAAATACAGTTTCAGTATCATTAGACGGAAGAGTCCTGGTACCTATGTCACGGGTTTCGAGCCTAGTGTAGGAACCAGGTTTTCATTAAACAAACTTTGTAATATTTTTGCCTTTTCTAAATAAAGATTTTATGATTATGATTATGATTTATGATTATTATAAGGCTAATAGATGTGATTTCAGTGCACGTTTTTGTTCCATTTACTTACTCATATTTTTACATTATTCTTTAGTATGAAAGATATCGCATATTTCTCAAAGAGTCGGATGTTACAACTTATCCCGTGCTTGAATTAAGTTGTTAAATTATTTATGTTAACTTATCAGAATATCGTAATATATATTAATAAGTAATATTCACACGTGACGATGGTAAGAGACCTGACGGCATGACGTTGGTTCCTTGGTGTCGTGGGAAGCCGCTAGTGTGGGATGCAATAATCCCCATCTCCACAATACCTCACGGGCGGCAGGAGCAGCTGCAGACGCAGCAGAGGCTCTCAAACGGAGGAAATACATAAGCATCGGCGACAACTATGCTTTTCTTCCGTTTGGGGTCGAAACCATGGGCCCGTGGGGTCAACAAGCACGCTGTTTTTTAGGGAGCTGTCTACACGCCTAATCGATGTCTCCCACGACCAAAGAGCTGGCGCTTACCTCGGGCAACGCATTAGTTTCGCGATTCAAAGAGGTAATGTCGCCATTTTTTTGGGTACTCTACCAGCAGACAGCGACCTAAATTCCATTTATCATTTGTAGTTTTTATTTTAATTATTAGTCATAGTTAATATATTAGTTTAATTCGTTTTTTAAATTGTTTTGACTATTGCGTTATGTTAATAAATAAATAAATTTCATTAACTAGTACATAAGTTGAATAAACTTTGTGTTACATTGCTAGGGCAAGTAGTAACAGTAAATAAACATATATTTGATTCAGACTCGTTTGAGTTTTTATAAAACCGCGGAGCTTTGTTGCATCGTAGTATTTACAACCTTATGTTGAGAGCATACGTATTATATTCAATTTGTCAAAAATTTGCTGTGTACGAACATGTTTATAGTAAAACCTCAGTTAATTTAAAACTTTTTTATTTTTTGGAATGTTTCCTTTATTTCTGCTGTAAGACCTTGCTTCTTTGCTAAATTTCATGATTCTAGGTCAACGGGAAGTACATTTGCTCATATCTTTTTACAAGCTTTATCTTTACTTCACGGCGAATTTATTTGTCCGTCACAAATCTTGCGATTGATTTTAGAGCAACTTTCAGGGGTTCGATTTACCTGAAATTTTGCATATATACATAAATCGCGTGACAATGCAATAATATGATGACATGGTGCTGATCTGATGATGGAGCTGGAAGGTGGCCAAAGCAACTCCTAAACTACACATGTTATAGGTACCTGTAGTGTTTGGGCTCGTTGGATTTGTCTTGATTTACTCTGGTCCTAGGTTATGTTAAAGCTTGTTTTTAAAAAGATTTTCAAAAATTACTTGTTATCGTGTTGACTCAGGACCTTGAATTTTATACACCGATTAGGGACTATAGATCTCAGTATCTGGTATAAATTTCAACATGGCACGTCCTCGCTCGTTTCACTCTGCCTTACCATCCGGGCGGTTAACATTTGTGGAAACCGGACGGACACAACGTCCTCCACAAGCAAGGAAGATAACTCTCTGTAAGGGGAGCGGGGGATCGTCCATGGGCGCAAATTCCCCCTGACGACTTTGCAGGGTCGTACCCACGAGTCGTGGCTGAGAGTCTCCAGCTGCTCTTCCCTCGCTTGGGTTTTGACGTTGGAGATCGCCAGCTGTAGGTCCTTTACGTACCCCCTATAGGACTCGTCCAACTGACTCTCCACCTCTTCGTCCCGGCGTCTAAGTCTCCGGTGCCTGGAGTACCGGCATGCGCGGAACTAATGCGTAGGTCAGCGATCGCCTGGTTCCCCAGTAGACCTGCTTAGGAAGATGTGCCTTGGCCTGGGATTTGCCAGCTTCCTGCCACTCCGCCTCCTCCTCGAACTCTACGGGAAGACCACGCCTGGACAATTGAAGCCTCCACCAGCGCTACAGTATCGAAGTCCTGCATACCCCTAGCCTAGCTGCCTAGCTCATGCAGGCGAAACGTAGATATTCAATGAAAATGATGTTACTGATTGCTTAAAAAACATAAAATTACCTCATTATAATGAAAATATGTTCCTTTAGTTATATTATTGCTGATTCTAATGAAAACTAGTGCATTTTCATTTATTTTCTTGAAATAGCGATTAAGTTATTTACGGCCGCGATCTAGCATATTGATGGTCGTATACCATCGACGTCATAGCAATTGCCATGATGACAGGTAACATACATTTAGCGCCTTCTGCCGAACAACCTTATAGACAAGCACGACGCTCGCCTGATGGAACGTGATGACGTCTACCTATGCACACAGCATGCAAAATTCTGGACTGCCAGAATTTTGCATATCCCTGCACTGCACCTGTTACCGTGAGACATAAAGACTAAAGAATTTCAGACTGCAGAAAGTTAATGGTTCATTCATGGGGAACTGTGTACGCTTTTACAATAAGCTACCTAAAGATATTGATCAATTGCCTATGAGCAAATTTAAAATCTATGTAAAATCCAATTTGATGAAAAATCATACTATACAATAGGTGACTATATGGATGACAAAAATGCAATATAAATTGTATAATAATTATTAATATATTGTTAAAATTTTAAAGCTGACATGTACAATTAATTTAAAAAAAATAAGATAAAATGTCAAGACAAGCCCCATAGAGTTTCTTGGTGTTTCTTCTCTGATGGGAGTATTTCCGAAACATCGGTAGATTCAACAGCCATTCAGTTTTCCCCTTTTGTCCGCAGATTTTCTTTCTAGGCTTGCCATTTTTATTTTTATTTAAACAATATTATGCAGCTGACAGACGGACTATCAGTTCCATTTGGATCATGATATGTACTGTGATCGGTATGCGTTTCTCTATGTTGTGTTTCACTATTTCACTTTTTTTATTTATTTTTTTTATATAAAAATTGTCTGAAGTACTGAAACAAACAGTTACATACATGTATGGTTGGTTTTAACCTAGGATGATTTGTAATCCATCATCCTAGGTTTTAACCTACTTTAATTTTTTTTAAATATTCTGACGTAAACGATTGGATGACAGCTGAATGGTTCATTACTTTTTTTTTCTAATTCAAAGCGTTAAATTCTGCTTTTGCTATGTTAACTTGATAATTGGTTATGATTTATTTTATGATTTATGATTTTGACGTGTATATGTGCGTATATTTATACTGCCTACATACTGAATAAATGCTTTGATTCTTGATTCTTTGATTGATTCTTGAAAGCTGTTGAGTCTCATATAAATACATACACATACCCTGCAATTTCACTGACACCTTGCCATTTCAACCGAAAAACATTCCTATCTCACGGCTGAAAATTATTTGGCAAAGGCGGACTAGCAGAAATCCTACCACTACACTAAGCTTTCGGTAATCTTCCCCATTGAAGCCGTTTTAAATTATTCTGTTAGTAAATTTATGCAAAAAATATAAAATAACGTATTTTCTTATTTTTCCAGGTATAAACGCTTCACTAGACAGCCTTGCTAATACAATTTGACGAGAACAGATGCTAACGGGCGATGGAGAAGAGACTGACAAGATACGATGCTCGGGCAAAGGACTATTATCTTTTCTGTGGCTCGGGCGTTGATCAAATTTATAATGGAGCGTGGTTGTGATATTATCAGGTATAGTTATAGTATGCATTCTATGTGTATATACAAGGTGATTCAGTACCGATGGATCAAACGCAGCAGGGTGGTAGAGGACTCGTTGCGCATCTACTGAAACCCCATGTATGTTCTACCATTTTGGATAGTTTATGAGATATGTCATTTTTTAATGTTTTTGCCTTTCTACGCTTTGGTTCACAAAAAAAATAGCTAGGACAATATTTTTTATGTGATCGTAGGCAAATAATAGACCTTATAAAAGGTGCGATGAAATCAAAATTAGTTCACATAATTTTTTCAAATTTGCCCAATCTCTTCGTAGATGTTTAAGTACAATAAGTAGGTATAAGTTGCATCGCTATATGCAGAAGGAAAAAAAATAGATATGATATAAAATGAGACTGAATAGCGCTACTATTAAATTACTTTTTACGTCTCTTTTACATTTATTAGTTATGAAAATGGTAAAAAGAAATGTTGCTAATTTGTTCGCGAAGTTCATAATGTAAGGCAGTACGGAAGACGGGGTGGGATAGTTGCGCTCTGTGAATTGGCTGACACTCAGTCGATTCCATTATGTAGTCCAACAACGTTTTTAATGTTTGACAGATAAGAATTTGACTGCTGCCTCACCGTATGTTAAGTGAAGATAAGGTCAAAATATGGATTCGTGTTTATCTGGAATTAAATAACGTACTGAGACTATTCGCTGGGCGACTGACTGTCTTCATACTGGCTATTAACATCATGCCGGAACTTAGCGAATGAATTAGCAGCATGTATTTTACCGGTAAGTGGTTCAACTCATGGTCACCTATTTAGCACCACCCAGGGATCATGTGAAGGGTAGTTTAAGGTCTAAGCTAAGCTTACGGACGCAGGAAGGCAACAATTACCTTCCCGTAGGTAACAAAAATCAGCAAAATCTACATATTTTCAAAACTAATACAAGTAAAAGAGACAAAAGTAATTTAATAGTAATTCTAATTCAGTCTCATTTTATATAATATCTATTTTTTTCCTGCTGCATATAGCGATTCAACTTATACCTACTTATTGTACTTACTTAATGTACGTACTTGTGTATTTCTTTACTAGATATATGATATAAGATGATTACTGAAAAGGTGTGACTTAATTAAAAATGTATATCTCGTGAGTAAGAATGTTTGATTCTTACATAATATTCGGTTTGTTGTGTTTTATTTTAAATTAAACTGATAGGGACAGTCGAACATAGTAATTTCATTTGAAACCGAATCAGAGATAGGGTCCAAAAATGATATAAACAAGGTTATTTGTATTAACTGTTAAGTTGTGATTCTATAAAAAAATGATGACAAAGATTGGTGGGGCGGTGCCACTTCTGTAAAAAATGATTATCCAACGCTTGTTACATAAAATAATGTTGTTTATATTTATGTTATTTGTAACTTATTATATTTTTCCACTATACGTTAACATAACGTATAGTGGAAAAAAGTAGTCACACTTTATGTATGTACATATATTTAATATAAAATTGATGGGGATTTGTGAACGTTTTATTCCACAAATTTCCATTACGAGCTGCATAAGACGACAATGGGGAGATGGGGAAATAAAGTTCTCTAATCCCCATTAATGGGGAATGTCAACGGAGATTTAAGCCGCGTAAAGGGTTTGCAAAACGAAAATTTTTTTTGTGAACCAAAGCTGCGAAAGGCAAAAACAAAAAAAAGCCATATTTCATAAACTATCCACAAAGGTAGAACATACTTGTGGGTTCAATAGATGCACAGTGAGGTCCTTTACCACGCTGCTTCGTTTGATCCATCGGTGCTGAATCATCCTGTATATATGATTAGTTTACTTTCTTATATTATTATGTTTAACTTTTTACGTTAATATTTGGCATTATGTAGATACCTACACAATTCAAATAAAATAAAAGGGTACTTTTATCAATAATTAAGTTAAATATATATGAGAAGATTTAGTGTAGTAGCCATATATTTTTGATACATCAAAATGTTGTAATTAGGTATGTTAAGAAGCAAAGGAGGTATGTCAGAATCGTAGCATGTGGAAAAGAGTAGTCTACTGCCTACCCCAACGGGAAAAAAGCGTAATTGTATGTATGTAACTTTTTACGTTCAGTTGTAAGAAATAACTATATTGTAAAGTTAAATATTAGAAACACATGTGTAATTTATTAAAGCAAACATTTTATTTTTATTGTTTTGTCACTTATGTTATATTTATTTTTTTACGACAGTTTAAAGCAATAACATAACGTTATCGTAATGATAAATAATAGAAACACAGGTGTAATTCTTTTATAATTTTTACCTATAAATGTTTTTTGTCCTTTCGCTAATATATTATTACTTTATTAATACTTGTTTTATTAATATTATATAAATTAAGTAACATACATAGTTATTATTAGTTAGGTGTAAGCTACATTTTGGAACGGCCTAGTCGAGTGTTACTGCTTGCACCGAGACATAAACATTACGACTTACCCAACTGCTATCGCGTGACGAGTATGGTTTTTATAGCACGATGTATAATAATAACTGTATTTCTTGTATTTTAAGAGGTCCGTTGGCGTAAAGGTTAGAAGGCTTGACTTCTAAGCTAGAGGTAGCCGGTTCAAATCCAAGGATGAATGTTTGTACACAAGTGGTAGGGATTATATTAGGTACTAGACTCCGAATAAATTTATTCGTAGGTACTAGTTGATACCCGCGACTTCGTTCACGTACACCAAGAATTTAGTAGCCTATGTTCATCCTCATGATAGATAGATAGATAGATAGATAAACTCTTTATTGACCACTTATAAAAAACAGAAACACATTAAAACTAAACAATTTAAATCTAATACCGTCAATGGGCGGTCTTATCGCTTTAAGCGATCTCTCATGCTATAAAGTATCTCCTTGTTAAATTTCAGTAAGATGAGATCGTCCGTTTAGGCGTGATTAGGTAACAAACAGAGTGATAGAGTTACAAACGTTTTTATAATATTATTATATAATATATTACAGTATGGATTAGTATGGATATCGATTACAAATGTAGCTAGCCAAGTTACACCATCAAGGAGAAAATCTGCCGCTACAACCTTACAGTGCTCCGGCAGCACACGGCGTTTGAGAGTCAAAGTATACTAGACCTAATTAGCCTTGGACTACTATTTTATTCTGTGGCCTAGCGTGTTTACCTTCATCTTGTAGCACCTTCGACATCTTTGTCTACATCATTGCTTACCACCAGTTGAGATAGTGTTCAAACGCTAGCCCACATATCTTTGTATATATGATATCTGTGCGCTAGCCCAAAAGAAACTTAAAAAAAGAATTGTAAATAAACTGGCCAAGTGCAAGTCGGACTCGCACTCGCAGGGTTCCGTAACACAGTAGAACATTCTATAGCTATGATTTTCGCAACTACAAAAATAACTTTGATTTTCATAGTTTGTATGAAAAACAAAGTTATACTTGCGGTCGCTGTCATTGTCATTGAAAGTTTTTATTAAGATCTACAGAATACATTTTTTCTAGATTTTTCACTCTCTTACTTTAGAAGTTAGAAGTAAGAGGGGGGGGGGGGGGGGGAGCACACATTTTACCACTTTAGACGCGCCTATAGTTTAAATGATTGACTTTGAGAAAAAAATATTTTAGAAACCTCAATGTCATTTTAAAAGTCCTATCCGAAGAAAAAAATATTTTTTTTGTTTCAGTTCCATGTATGGGATAAACTATCCCTAAAACTTTTATATTTCTTATTTTTGTACAAATATCGGAAAGCGGTTTACAGAATACATCTACTTACTACTTAAGGGTTCCGTTTTTTGCCATTCGGCTACGGAACCCTAAAAAGACCTGACCCGCCTGAGTATAGGTACATATAATTTAGGATACAATGCTTTCACTGGGTTCTATTTATGATGATGATGGTAAGTATAGCTGTGTTCTATTTATTAAGAGGATTATAGAGCGCGTGCGTGTCCATACAAATAGAAAAAGCTTTTTTCTATCTCTTAATATTGTCCGATTTCGATGATTCTTATTTTCATGTAATCATCACACTATTTTCTAGTTTTACTTTTTTCAGTTGTTTTAATAACTTTAGAGTTGTAAGCATCTAAATCTGCCATGTTTTACGCTGAATCTATCACTAATTAAAGTTAATACTTTCCAGAAACCAATTTTTTTTGAGAATAATGAAACATAGAAGCATAGAATAGATTTTATTCAAGCGATTGATATCAATAAAAAAAAAAACATTTTTTTACAATTTTTTGGGTGAATAAAAAGCTATTTCCCGAAAAGGAAATTTTATCAAAAAATGTACCTATAAATCTCATGAGCAGCAACTCTCTCTATCAGAGACATAGAGGGTCGGGGGGAGGTCATTACATATACAAGCAATAGGGATACTCACGATTATAGCGACAATAGAGATGGGAAAGTAAACAATATCGTTATCGATATTATTTACCAAAACGTCCAATTATGATTGGTATAACTACTAATTTATTCAAGCACCTAATATTTTGCCGTTTTGTTGTCTATTATACATATGCAGTTTGCGTACCTATTTATAAAAACTCATAGAAACTACTTTAGGCTTCCAGTGTGTCCACAAAGTAGTGAGTGATTCAAACGACAAGTCAGCGATTAAAAGAAAGTTTTAAATACGATATCGATGAACCTATTTTTAAATTGGCATGTAGTGTAAAAAGTGTTTTTACAATATCTAGCAGAACATCTCTCACCATCTCCCGCCTGATATAAAGCAGACTAAACTTGTTAATATTATTTAAATGGTAATTAGATAAATGCTTTTACCCGCGACTTTGCCCGCGTTTAAAACTTTTAATTTTTTTTTTTCCGTAATAATACCTTTCTTTCATAAAACACACGAAAAACAGTATAAGCCATAAGCCGACTTCCAAAAAAGGAGGCTACCTACTCAATTCGACCGTATATAAATATATATATATGTGTATATATTATGTTTGTTCGCGGATAACTTCGTTGTTTTTGAACCGATTTTGATGATTCTTTTTTTGGTGGAAAGTATATTTACCAAGAGTGGTAGTAATTTTATCGAACTTGGTACTGAAAATTAAAATCGTGACATTTGAAGTCGGTTATTTTAGTTTTTTAAACGATCAAATTATTTTATTTAATATAATAATAATACGAGTAATTGTTCAATATAAGATACCTAAGAAGTTTTTGTACCTTGTACTTTGTATGTTTGATGATTAATATTCGATATATATGTATATGGTCTACTTGCACAATCCGCTATATATGATGACCTACGTTATCACCATTTATTGTTGAGATAGATACTAAATTACAAAAAAAGAATCTGATTTCAACTTGTATATTACTTTTCGTAGTGTAGAAATAATGTACTAAATATATATAGTTCTAAGTATATGTACTAGTAGTAATAAAGTAGTACCTACGTACGAAGGCGTGCTGCTACGTCCGTGGCTACGTTCCTTTATGAAAAGAAGGGTGATTAAAAAGTACTTCTCGTCATGAGAGATAGAGGAGTATATAAAAGGTGTGGTTTTGCATTCTCGCCATTTTTGCATAGTCGATTGTAACGGTTACCCTTAATCACTTAATAATATTATTAAAGTTCACCCGTGAATTAATATCCGGATATTTGATAAAACAATTTTGTGATTTTCAGAATCATCCCCGAGTAATATCAGAAAAACGCCATGTAAACTGCGCAGGCGCGTACACACATACGTAGTAGTCGTGGGTAATTCCGGACACAGTGAATAAAATGAGCCGAAACCGCACGCGGACCCGAAGGTCCTAATGATTCCACCCAAATATTAACGATTCCGAGGAATCATTGGCTCACCGATGCGGCTCCGACCCCGACCGTTTGTACTTCGTGCGTGAGGCGTCAGCCCGGAGCCGTGATCGGTAGCACAGCTCGGTCGGCGTCGGGTGAACTCGGCTGAGTGGTGTGGTGACTCGATTGTCAGTCGGTCGGTGGATTCTATTGTTAAAACCAAACTTGTTTTTTATAAAAATCTGAATTGGACATTCACTTAAGTCGTTGCGCGTGAAAAGGGAACAACCACACGCGACGATACACAAAACCTTTTCTAAGGACCTATTTACCAAAAGGAAATGTGACTGCGGAATAGATACAAGTTAATACATAGTAAATGAATCAAAGGAATAAAGGAATCGATATGAGGAATCGGTTCCGAGAGTGGAGCCGGAATGAGTGAATGGTTTCACTTTGAGGAATAAACATTACCCATCGCTAATACGTAGATAATGTTATGACACTGATAGAGCGGTCAGCTGTGGCTGTGGCGGTCAGTGACGTGTACCGCCGCCGCTCTATCAGCTGGCTCTATCATTAAAATGATTTTTTTTAAATATTTTTTTTACCGATGTATAGAACAAGAATCGGTATTACCGATTCTTGTTCTATACATGGAGTATACCTACCCCTGCAAATATGGCGAGAATGCAAAACCACACCTTGTATATGCTCCTTTAATTACACACATATATGCATACATTACAACTTGTATCAATTTTACCTTCTTTTATGTTTAAACAATTATGTAAACACGCACAGTAGCAATAATATCGTTTAGGTCGATATTTTAAACCTGCTACGTTAATAATAAGTTTTTCTCAAATATATAAGAAATACATGAGATCATATATATGAGAAAACTTTTTAATAGGTGTGTGCGGTTTCACCCGTGTGCGGTGATCACCAGCATGGGGTGTGTGCAGGTACCTTTGTAGGGGAACCTCTGCACTACCCTTACTATAGCGTGTTCTCTCAGTTGGTGTGAGGGAAGAAATAACAAGGTGTGGTTACATATGCACTACGTTTATTGTCAAGACATCTGTCCTATATCGCGTCCGGGAAACCACTGCCGGTGGGCCAATAGGTATGCGGGACGCGGGCGACGTTACATGTTATGTCGCGTCAGCTCTACCTACTGTGCCCCCACAGGTGTAAGCACATCTTTTTTTACATTTAACATTATAACTAGCTGTTAGTTTTCCTTTGATTTAAATAAAATAAAAAGCGTCATCTATTAGCAAAAACTCATAGTCTTACAATCGCTGAACAGATTTTCATGAATCAAAACTAAGGACACTTGATTAAGACACCTATAAACTGAATCAAAATAGTTTTATCAGTTTTAGCGCTACGATGCCACAAACAGACACACAAATACACAAGTCAAACTTATATTACCGCTTCTTTTTGAGTTGGGAGTTAATAATGACAAAAAAATCAACAATAAATAATAGTTTGAAATAAATTTTAATTAATTTAAATTAAGAATAGTGTTAAAAATTTCAATAAATATAAATTAATAATAGTGTGAACAAAAAAAAAATTATTTAAAAAAAAAGCGTGAGGTGCATGGTGTCAATAGTTATAAATATTTTATTGACAGATATGAGGAGAGTGATTATTAATTTATATTATTAATTTATATTTATTGAAATTTTTATCACTATTCTTAATTTAAATTTATTAAAATTTATTTTCTATTTTTTAATTCGGTTTTCTATAAAAAGCGTGTTTTTTAGTGTTTTTAAACTATTATTTATTTTCTACTTTTTAGTTGAAAAATGGAATAATGTTTTATCTAATTAATGTATTGTCATCGGTCCTCGATAAATCTACAAAGTTTGAACGAAGTCTGGCCGTTTAAAGTGGGTCAAAATCGCGCCCAAAGAAGTCGGTTACAAACATACAGGTGAAGCTAATAAAAATATGTAATATAAGTAATAACTTTAATGGTCAAAATTACAAAATACAAAGAGTATATAAAAGTACACAAAGAGTATACAAATTACGTGTAAACGAATAATATCTAAACTTCAAAAGTATGTTTTTATAAAAATATAATATAGGTATAGGGATAGTATGTACAAAAACATTGCTCATGGCACGGTAATATTATAAACCGTGCTCATTGTAAAATTATAAAAACGTGATATAACTCATTCTTATTTTAAACTTTGGTCTATATTAAAGAACTATACTCAAGTACTTTATCAATCACTGTTAGCAAAAATGGTCGAATTCGGTCGAGCATTGATCAGATCCCTGATTCTCAATCATTCGAAAACCCATTCAGATTCGGAAGTATCACTTTTTTTTTTTAATTGATCCATTTTCAAATTGATATATCAAAAGTAACCGATCGGAGCATTGTGAATTGCAAAGAAAGAAGTCTAAGTAAAAGCAGTTTTCAAATCCGAATTTGCTTACGAATGATTGAGAATAACCCTGCAGTTCGGTTAAATCGATTGTGAACCGAAGTAAATCTTTCTATTTGCGAAATTTATTAGTTAGCTTCTAAATCGAACGTCGGAAAAACGTAGGGGATTTTTTCCGAACTTCAAGTACCTAATTCATACGAAACGAATCAAACGAAGGTATACATCATGTAGAACACATAGTTTAAAATAACTGCATTCGGGATTTAGAATCAAAAAAATAAATTTGATAATAGAATCAGTAACCGAGCATTTGTGGCTAGGCTAGATATACACGCTTGAGTACTGTTCTTTAATACATCTCCACAGATGGTAGCACTATTATTTCAATGTTACGCCGGACTTGTTGTTAGCAAAATGCAGCAAGTACCAAAACTTAGGATAAATTGTAACATTGCTTGTTTGGTAAACACATTGTGTGTAATAAATACCAATGTAGGTAGATACTGTTGGGCTTTTACAATTATGTTTCAAAGGTGGATAATTGAGTCATTAGATGGTCATTTAATTGACACCTAAGTACTCTTTTATGTCAAGATATTATACCATGTATTCGTTTTTATAAATATTAATTTAACTATGGATCTGTCAAGCCATATCGTCCTTTATTTAACGATTACGACGAACGATTACGCAAGCGTCGGTATCTATTTTTTTAACGTTTCCGATAAATAGCAAGCATCGGTGTATCTATTTATTTAACGTTTGGGACAATAGCAACCGTCGGTGTATCTATTTATTTAACGTTTGTAACAATAGCAAGCGTCGTAATAACTATTTATTTAACATTTGCAACACCAGCAAGCGTCGGAGTATCTATTTATATAACGTTTGCGACAATAGCAAGCATCGGTGTATCTATTTATTTAACGTTTGGGACAATAGCAACCGTCGGTGTATCTATTTATTTAACGTTTGTTACAATAGCAAGCGTCGTAATAACTATTTATTTAACGTTTGGGACAATAGCAACCGTCGGTGTATTCTATTTATTTAACGTTTGTGATAATAGCAAGCGTCGTAGTAACTATTTATTTAACATTTGCAACACCAGCAAGCGTCGGAGTATCTATTTATATGACGTTTGCGACAATAGCAAGCATCGGTGTATCTATTTATTTAACGTTTGCGGCAATAGCAAGCGTCGGTGTATCTATGTAGTGACTACTTCTTCAAGTTTAAGTACTAAGGCAAGTCAGGTTACACTCCTCTTTTTTTCTGTTTTTTCGCTTCTTGAGCCAGTCTGGCCTCTTCTGCGGCGGCTGCAGCGGCTGCAGCCCTATTAGCTATTTCCATCTTCTTTATCAATAACAACAACTGCAAGAGGGATTTGGATTAAGGATTACGAGAGTTATTAGAAGGAATACGGGAAATTGGGTGAGTGGTAGACGGTGAAATTAATAAAACTCATGTTGCTACTACTCTATAGTTTTACTCGAAAGTGAGTAAAAATCAACATGGCCCGCCTGCAAAATGCATAGCTCTACAAGTTTACTTTTACTCGCAAATTTAGTATCAAGCAATACCATATGTGAGTAAGAAGAAACTTTTCGATCTTACTTTTTCGTGATCACCATGTTATTACTAAGTTTATGGGATATTAACCATATGTTTAACCGACTTCAAGGAGGAGGTTCTTAATTCGTCGTAATTTTTTTTTATCTGTGTTATACTACCGATTACTCGAAGACGCCTGAACCTATTTGGATTATTTTTAATTTGAAAGGGAGGTCCCATTTTAATTTTATCGAGATATGTGTTGTATCTACAGAGTCCAGACATATTATGAAGATAAACACCTCGATCTTTGTACTGAAAATGACTAGCGTGACGTTTTATGTCGATTCTTTTTGAACGGCCTTTAATTATGAGTTAGCGATATTTAGAATCTATCGCAAGCGATGTTAACGGATGAACAGTATTGCTATGATAGACGTAAGTACGTAATATTTTACGAAAAAACAAAGCTATCCGCTTCTTTTGTTCTATTTTCGGACGCTGGGCACGCCTACCACTGTTTTTCATTGTACCTTGATCTGAATTCACAGAGCCGAAATATTGGAGACTAAAATAAATAATATGAACATGGCAAATATCTCGCAAACAGTGTGAGTTGAGAAATTAATCACTGCATTTCTCGTGAAATTATTGATGTAGGTAATTTCCAAATCCTAAAAAAAGTTTTTAAGTTAGACACCGACTCGACGGAAACTACCTATAAGCTGGATAAAAATAAAACAACATAAAAATCATAATGCATATTTAATTAACCATATTACGTAAACAATAAAATATACAAGGTCATAAAAATAATAGGATTATACTTATTTCTAACTTAGTGTGCACCGCGACTTCGCCCGCGTTAGAAACTTCTTTCAATTATTTTTATTTTTTCGTACCAACCTTACCTTACCTTTAAATCTTATATATAAAAATGAATCCTAATTGCCCTTGGTCACGGCATCACGCGTGAACGGCTGGACCGATTTCGCTAATTCTTTTTAGTTGTGTTTTTATCGTCTGGAGATGGTTTTTATGGAAAAAAAAAAAGTTGTTGTTAACGCAGGCGAAGCCGCGGGGCACAGCTAGTACAACAATAAATTAACTCGCCAAATCGGCCCAGCCTTTCTGAAGTGATGCACTTACAAACATATGGCAATTGATTGTTCTTTATCTAAACTTATATATTATATAGAGAGAGACAGAGATTGATTTTTGACAGCCCGTTGGCGTAAGGGATAAATGGCTTGATTTATTAGCGACAGGTCGCTGGTTCAAATCCTAGCAGGGATGTTCGTTCATTCATAGACGGTAGGAGCATTATATCTATGTTCCGATGATCTAACTTGCTATCAAAAAGTAGCTAAGTAACCATCAAGGAGATACCTACTGCTGCCATAGCCATTACAGTGTTTCAACAGCACACAGCCGTTTAGAGTCAGACCATTCTAAGCCCAGCATGTTCACCAACTTCGACTGCATCATCGCTTACCACCAGGCGAGAGACTGACTCTCAAGGACTGTGCTGCCTGTTTGCTGAATTAATAAGTAGTGTTGTCGAATACCCTTCACTGAACCAGAAAGCTACTTCTTGCCTCCCACTTTCTTAGCTGCTCTTGCTGCCTTCCTAGACTCCAATGCTGCCTGTTTTGCTGCTTTCTCCTTGCGAACTGCTTCTGCCTCCATTTTGTTTATTAATTTCTTCAACTGAAAGCATTTGGGAACAACGGTGTGTAATTCATGGGTAAATTGTAACAGATTGTTTTTTGTTAAATAAAATCAAAGATTTTTACGCCTTCTTCTTTCCTTTTTTACCCTTGCCCTTGAGCTGCATGAAAGTACAAGAAAAGCAACATTAATTTTATTAAAAATTGTAAAATAAATAAATATAAATACAAACTTATAGACAGTTTCACACGCGCTTCTCCAGTTGGTAGGTTGTATATTAATTTCATGTTGTCTTACTAAATAATAAGAAAATCTTCAATACATTTAAAAAAAACGGTTGTCTGAGTGATTTAGCGTGTCCATCCCGAATCCTACTCCGAACATACGCTGCTACTCACAAAGCTTATCGGTGACATATCTTCGTTCGATAGGTAATGTGAGCAAATTCAACGGGTTATCATCCTCCCCTTAAAAAAAAGCTATCCAGGCATCAACACAGGTCGAAAACAAAACTGACAGCTGATGATCTTGATTGCCTTTAAATTAAAATTTACCACATGACACACACTTAAATAAGCCAAAGCCTAGACAAGTCTTTGAGTAGTTTTTTTATGTAAGTATTTGAATAATTCTCATAGTATTTCGATATGTGTAATAAATAGGATCGATAGATCGATAGATAGGAAGATAGATCTTTTGCATAAATTGCTTATTTCTTTTTCTCCCACAAAATTAAAAAGGAAAAGTTTTATTAATCTCACTCTTCTTCTAGAAGGTATCATACATAGTACATGCTAGATAGCATGAATGTGCAAAAATTAATCCGAATCGATCGAGCTGTTTAACTGTGAAGAGGAAGACAACAAACTAAGAAACAAGCAAACTTAGGTTTATAATATTCATATTGATAGTTTTAGTGTAATATTTTACCTTCTTCTTCTCAGCCCGGTTGGCCAGCACCTGTCTCCATGCGTGCTGAATGACCCTAGCTGCGTGTATCTGGAGGAAGTCCTGCATCTTCCTCAGCATCTCTTGGTGGTACTCCTCCTCACGTTCTGCCATCAGAGGCAGGTACTGTTTGTCCTGCTCGGCTAGTTTCATCTGAAAGTTCAAATTAGATTGGGTCGAACGACTTGTCAAAGATCGTTTTGAGTGATAACACCGAATTTAAAACATTTGATGCCAAATTTTCAAGTTTAAATAGGCCTCCAGCATTAGCTTTTACTGCTGCAATTTAAGTCATCATCATCATAATCAGCCGGTATCAGTCCACTGCTGGACATGGGCCTCTCCCAAGGCACGCCACTGAGCCCGATCTTCGGCTCTTTGTTTCCAGTCACTGCCCACCGCTTTGCGAATGTCGTCGCTCCACCTGGTTACAGGACATTTAAGTCATTATTCACATATATATTTCATTTTCTTATATTTAGGTTTTTTATAATATCCATATAAAAATAATAAATAAAACAACTACAATAACATAAAATATTATAAAAAAAACCTAAATCTAGGGTGCCGCCGGCAGCGGGGCAGGGCCCAAGCTACCGGTGGTTAGGGCTGCAGAGAGAGGAACCTCCTAACGATGCGTGACGTATCAAGAAGTACCGCCTTCTGTATCTGGCTCTTGATCCTGCCGTCTAACGAGAGTCTCTTAAGATGTTGATCGAGACTCTTCGCTATCAGGCCGTTTGCAGACACGACTATCGGGACAATGATGGTCGAGTCAACATCCCACATGGCGGTAACCTCGTAAGACAAGTCAAGGTATTTGCTAGCTATAAGCTTGTCTTTCTCAGCCTTCACGAGTTTCTCGTCATGCGGGATAGTGATGTCGACCAACACTGCCCGACGCTGGGACCGATCGACTATTACGATATCAGGCTTATTGGCGACAATAGTCCTGTCCGTGATAACAGATCGGTCCCAATAGAGCAAAGCATTTTAGAGAACTGGCGCAGGGTAGAAGTAGCTCAAGCTTATAGTACAGCACCTCGGACTCGACAAGGCCGTATTGAAGAGCAAGTTGCTGGTGGATGATCCTGGCTACGCGATTGTGTCTGTGCAAGTACTCGCCGTTAGCAAGATGAGAACAACCGGAGATGATATGTCTGAGTAACTCTCCAGGACGGCGGCATGCCCGGCATATGTCGACCGTACCGTCCTTCATAATATATTTCCGGTAGTTGTTCGTCTTGCTAACTTCATCCGCAATTGCACAAACAAAACCTTCGGTTTCCCCAAAGGGGTCCCCGAAATTAGCCAGTTAACCGACGCGAGCAAGTCCACATAGGGTCCCGTTAAGACTCGATAGAACCGGCCATGCAGATCCTTGCTCTTCCATACGTCCTTGCGGTCCTCGGTGCTCAGCACCTGAGACTTGCGCCAATTCTATGCCTAAGGAGAGAGGCGTGAAAGTCTTGTCAACTGACACCACATCGCAATGTAGCCCACACTCGTTGCTTAGGAAATATTCCCGGAGACTGGATACCTCACGGTTGTGGAGTGTCTTGGCATTTAAAAGGCCTCGACCACCCCATTTCCGTGGGATATACAGTCTCATAACAGACCTGGGTGAAGCATGCGATGTGATGTCAATTGCTTTCGAACTTCTGTCCAGGGCGTCTAGTTCGGTCTGAGTCCCACTTAGTATGCCAAAGGAGTATATAAATAGGGGCACAGAATAATGAATAGTACAAGGTTAAAGCCGCCCTTTACGCTTACCCAGGCGTTAAAGGCGCGCACCTTGTTGCCTCCTGACAAAAGACTGTTAAGTACCTTCGTCAGGCGACCGAAGAAACGCTCCTTCACCGACTGTTTTATCCCTCCACTCTCGATACCCAATGACTCTGACATACCAAGGTATTATTATAGGTGCCATTTTCTGAGAGAGATCTTTGAGTTATTGTCTCTGAAAGTTGTGAATTCGTTGAATTTACAACTTTACCCCGCTATACGTGCACGACTGCGCACTTGTCCACACCGAAATCCATGCTAATGGCGTTGCTGAAAGTCTCAGTGACTTTCTGTAACTCCATCAATTCATGGCGTTTCGGTGCAAACAGTTTGAGGTCATCCATGTACAGCAAGTGCGAAAAGTATTATTTATGAGTCATTATATTAAATCTCTAAACTATATTCTATCTCTCTTACAATTTTCAGGTACAAAAAGCCTTAATACTTCATATAAACTTCGAGAGCTCTTATAGTTCAGCCGTGTCACAAAATTATTTTTTACCTAATGTCTCCTACTCATAAACTCCGAGAATGCTTAGGACCTCTTTAATCCGGCCCTGCGACAAAATCCGTTCTTAGCGAAAGTTTAGGAACTACCTCTCTTTATCATTTTTATCGTCATTTTCAAAGACTATCTATCGACTCCCCGCACGTAGAGGTTTGATGAAAAAAAAAATTGTTTCAGTTCCATGTATGAGGAGCCCCCCCAAAATAAAATATAATTATTTTTGTACAAAAAAGGTAAAGCGGTTCTTAGAATACACCTACCTACCTACCAAGTTTCAACTGTGTAGTCTTAATAGTTTCGGAATAAAGTGGTTGTGACATACGGATAGACACACAGACAGACAGACATGATGAATCTATAAGGGTTACGTTTCTTGCCATTCGGCTACGGAACCCTAAAATCAGTATTAACTTAGCGGAAAAAACACATAACATAATCGAGAAAATTGCATTACTCACGTTTTCTAGTAGTTGCACGAAATGTTTTTAATTGCCGCAAAAATTGTTACATGTTGCGCCACACTGTCCACAATAAATTAAACATGTTTACATACCTCACATTCCTCGCTTTTTCTGATTTCTTCCTCATACATTTCGGTGAGGTCATCGTATTCGATCTGTTTATCAGTCATATCTGCGTCATATTTCTGCAGCCACGAGCGCAGCTGTGTCTCCAACTTGAACCTGTATGAGTATGAAATTATATAATATCACTATCACATAAAACAAAGTCCCCCGCCGCATGTGTCTGTCTGTCTGTCTGTCTGTTCGCGATAAACTTACAAACTACTAAACAGATTTTTCTGCAGTTTTCACCAATAGACAGAGTGATTCATGAAGAAGGTTTAAGTGTATAATTCTTTAAGGTTTTGTGTTTTATTTATCGATATAAAACACGTTATGACTGTGTATAGTATAAATACAGGAATCATCATCATCATCATCATTATCAGCCGGTGTCAGTCCAAATACTATGAAGTTAGCCGATAAATCTAATAATCTTCATGGTGTAGTTCAAAAATTTTTTTGGTCTGCACTTGTATTTATTTTTTCAACAGACTTCCAAAAATCAGGAGGTTCTCAATTCGTCTTGTATGTTTTTTTTCTTTTTTTTGTGTGTATGTTACGCGATTACTACGTCAATTGTGAACCGTTTTCAATATTTTTTTTTGTAATCGGTAGGGAACGTTTTCAAAGTGGTCCCATTGTAATTTCATCGAGATCTGACAAGTATCTCCAGAGATATGACGACAAACGTCTCAAACTTGCTACTGAAATTGACTCGCGGGGCATTGAAGTCGGTTGTTTTAGTTTTTAAACTATTTTAATTATTAAATATTTAGGAACATATTATATTTATAATGTTTACGTTCCAATAGCACCATAGTAATTTGCTCCAAATTCAAATAATTTTGGTTATAACCTTTGCAAGGTGTTAGACGCCGGCCTCGACGACTTTACGTCATCGTCTTTGGGCAGTCAGTCACAGACCACAGTGAAATCACGAAGTATTAGATATAGTAAGAACTAGTTTTGAGTATTACCTACTGAGTTATTCTAGTTTTCTATAAAAGGTCACCTTTTTATGTAAATATTAGCACAATCCAAAAATATATCAAATTCGGAAGAAAGCTTGTGTTTGACACATATAATTTAGGATTGTTTAAAACTAAAAGAACCAACTTCAAACGTCACGCTAGTCAAAGTAGCCAGTAGCCAGTATCATGTCATCGAGGTATACAAATGCATCGTAATACAAATGTTGATATAAAATATATGTTGTTTAAAAACAGCTTAACCGATTTCGTTAAAATGTAAATAGGACCGGACCACCTTGAAAGAAAAAATAATTTTCCAAATTCGTTCAGGTAATTTCGAGTAATCAGTGAACATACATTAAAAAAAAAAGATTCCGACGAATTGAGAACCTCTTATTTTTTTTGAAGTCGGTTAAAAATACCTGCGCGCTCGCTGTTTTTTCTCTTCCTTTAAATCCTCGGCTAGAAGATTTTCATAACCCGTTTTGAATTCTTCCTCCTCTTCTTTCAACATTTCGAACTGCACCGAGTGAGAACGAGTTGCTAGCACCATCTGACGTTCCGAATCTAAGCTATAACAAAATAATTTATGATCGTACAAAACGAAAAAACCGACTTCACATGCATGCAAAGCATGCAAAGTAGCCAGTATCATGTCATCAAGGTATACAAATTTGTTTATATCCATATCGCCGGAGACGATTATCAGATATTGATAAAATTGAAATAGGACCAAACTGAATGCATAATATCTCAAACAATAAAATATTTTTTCAAATCGGTTAAGATTTGACGGAGTTCTGAGGTAACAAACATAAAAAAGATACCGTCGAATTGAGAAACTCTTCCTTTTTTGTGAAGTTGGTTAATAAAATGGAATTTTTGGTTTATGCCAGACATAAAAGCACCTCTAAGTCATATGATGTTAACTGACGCTGCGGTCGTGGTGGTGGAAAACATTTCTGCCACAGTTGAATCTACCTTGAACTAATCTAAAACGGGTGCAATGGAACAACACCGATGAAACAGTCTACTGTTAGCATAGAATGAATCCATTTGATTTCTTAACCTTTTTAATATCTGACAGACAAGCACTTGATCGCTATTGTTGCCGCATTTGGCGCCTTTTGAGAAGAAAACGAACGAGACGTCGAAATGGGACACAACGTGTCATGGGCGCAGCAGCTATCGTAAGAAGGCCGTGAAGGCAGCCGACGTACGATAGTGACACACTTTGTTCCGGACTGTCGTCGAGACTAAACCTCCGGGACTTTGGTATACTGACAAGACACTGCCTAGAAATATTGTAGGAACGATATTACTAAGGCGATCACGTCGTGTTGTAATAAAAATCCACAGAGCGCAACTATCCCAAACTTGTCCATACTGGCTGGCACCGAACATCATTAATGACCTTCTCGTGTGACAAAGACCCAATGAGCCAATCAAATGGCTTTATTCTTTGAGGAGATGGCTCTCAAGTAAAGCTGCCAGCATACATTAGAAGTTTGGCGACAGACTTTCCAACTTGAGGTTTGTAGATGGCCAATCGGACAGTGGACAGTGTCCTACCACCATGCCGGGGCCTACCACTGTGCACATACATTTACATACAAAAAGCCATTGGTGCACGGCGGGGATTTGAACCCACTACCTCTGGAGTTGAAGCCGACCACTCTCCCACTGCGCCACTGGACCCTCACATGCGAATCGTTCTATAGTACTTACCTGAGTCTATAAAGAGAGGAATACAAATCTTACATTTGCTTCTTCAACTTAATGTTGGCGTCAAACTTTAGGAGTTGTAGTTCACGCTCGAGCCTGGCGAGGGTCTGACACTTCGCCGCCATCAAATCCTCAAACTGGCTCTGTTCTTCCTTCAGGCACACAGTGTATTCTGCCCATTAAGTTATACGTTTAATAACTAACAAAACAGACATGAAGTAAATAGTAATAGTATTTTTTTTTTTCGTTTTTAACCTACATATTTACGGTTTTCAGATTTTTTCCTTTATAAGTGCTTAAAGACCTTGCTTCTTGCCAAATTTCATGATTTTAGGTTAACGGAGAGTACTCTTTAGGTTTCATTTTATTGTGAAATCGCAAAATATGCGAAAATTTGCGACATAAACGGTCATTTCATATCTTAATCGCGATCAGATTACTCATTGAATAGTTATTCAGTGAGTAAACTCCCTGGTTCCATCGTCAGATTAGCTCCAAGTCTCCAAGATACCAAATCATCATTTTGTCATCCTAACTGGGTAGGTACATATTATTTATACTAGGTTTCATTTCGATACGAGAATTAGAAGTAGTAAATAGTAGTCAAATAAAAGTTTAGACCAATGTTTGACAACCATCTCACCTGTTGCTAAGTGACGATGCGGTTGAAGATGGTAGCACGCTAGACGAGCAAGAATGGGAACTGACTCTCAAGGACAACTGCCGTATAGTATGGTATTGTCACTTACCGTCAATTTTCTGTATAAGCTTCGAATTGGAAGCTTCTAGTCTTCTGTTGTTGATTTTGGACGCGAGTTCCTCGGCTGCTGTAGTGGCTATCTGCTTTAACATAATTTCCCGGAACTCCTCAAACGCCAGAAGGTATTCAAGACCTTGCTGAGCAGGCTTTGTCTGGAGGATAAGTGAGAGTTACAAGTATGAGAAATACTTAATTTTTCACAATTATGTTATGGTCACATCACGCCAACCAGCGCGATAACGCGCGATATCAAAAAAGAAATAAAAAATATTTAAACTTACTTCGTCTTCCATGTAATCCAATCGCATCTGAAAATGAAATCAATGCACCTTTTATAATAATTATTTTGCATACAAAATCGATTTTTTTAGATGGTACCGAGGGGCCGTCCATAAATTACGTGATACATTTAGATGGGGAGAGTTTGTTTAGCCAAACCTTACCCAATCTCACGTGGGGGAGAAGAGGTGGTTTTGGCACTTTTGGCAAATATCACGTAATTTTTCTTCACATGAAACAATGTCAAATTTTATTAGTTCTTACTTTTAAGTATTTTGTTGTTCTATTTTCTGACTGTGATTCTCGACTATTAAATAAAAATAATCGTAAGGCATTTTTTTTAATAAGTCCACCAAGCACAAAATACCTCATTTGCATAAAAAATACGCATTTTGAAAAATCTCGTGAGATTAGGGAAAGGGGGAGGAGGGTCGAGCAAAATCTCACGATATCTCACCGAAAGGACTAAGTAGTACGTAGTACTATAAAGTATTCTGTGTAAGTAGTGTTAGTATAATAATCTCGAAAATACATTTTGTATGTCTGAGTTTTGTAAGTCGATACTTACTTGTTCGACAATTTCATCAACTTTTGGCTTTAGGGTTGGATAGCTGTTCATGATATACAGAAGGTGACCCAACTCCGGATTGAGACGGTTCTTCAATGATACATTACCCTGGAATAAGAAAAGTGAACACATGCGTGTTGTAGTTCATATGGAACTAGTCGCGATTAACCAAACTTTAATTTACAACAGTGCTGGTACTTTTTGCGTACCACCGTGAATTATGCTTGAAGGCAAAATCGAGGTATGCCTCGATAAATGGACTAATTAGTAGTTATAATCCCGGAACGGCATAACTAAAGCTTCCATTTTTTTCTAACCATTATTTCCTGGAATTATGACCGTGTGACTGCGACTATACTACCAAGCGGAATACGATGAATAAGAAGAATAGTGAAATTAGAGTAGGTAAATAATGAAAAAAAAAGCAGAATAAGTTACCATTTTAATATCGTCCATAGCCTCCAAGTTCAGAAAACTGTTTGAGAACAGCGGATTTTCATACTGCTCGAATATGAAGATCAAGTCTTCCATATGCTCCTCCGACAGCGTTGATTGAAGTGTTTTGTACTCTTGCACCAGATTTGGAAGACAAAACGCCAGTTTACTCTTGGAGATTGCTTCGTCGAGGATCTTTTTGATGCGCTCCGCTTGGATCTGGCACTCCAAGTCGATTGGAGATGCAGCTATAAAATAATGAAATCATGATGGCATTTTTTTCCAGTAGTCGGGTTATAGTTTTTTTTTTGTATGTGGACGATATTCGCAAAGTGGAAATAAACAGCTGAAGATCGAGCTCAGTGGCGTGCTATAGAAGAGCATATCTGATAGCGTACTAATATAACTACCAAGAAGTACATCAGTATCTGCTGTAAGTTGATGTCACCGCTTACCATCCTACTTACTACTACTACCATCATTATCTGCCGATTTCTGTCCACAGCTGACCACGGCACTGAGCTCGAACTTAAACTATTCGTGTCCAGCCACTGCAAGCCAGCTTCCGTCATCATCGCGCCACGTAGGTGGAGGGTATCCTACACTACGTTTGTCGAGCCGTGGTCTACACTCTAGAACTCGTCTACCCCCACGGTTATCGGTTCTATGACAGATGTGACCAGCCCAATGCCACTTCAGCTTAAGCTATGTCGACTTTGATTCTCCAACAGAAGGGTTCGATTCTTCAATGAAACCCACGTCTTGGCTCCTTAAGTAATCACAGAAATAATCACAGCACTCGTTAAAGAATTTCATCTTCAGGCTTTGTGGTATGGATCATGAAAAGAGTCGACGAAGTTTCCCGAATGCTGCCCATCTCCAATTTGTTTCTACCCAATTGCAAGATTTGCCCAAGGTAGACGTATTCGTAAATAACTTTGAGAAGTACTCCGATTAAGGCAATCGGTTCCGGAATAAAATGTTCGTTTAACATGATCTTGGTCTTATCCAAGTTCATCCGGAGACCGATGTGTGCAGATGAATCACCTCTAGGGTTCTTAGCATGTATTGCAAGTCCTAAACGGTTTCAGCTATAATGACAATATCATCCGCAAATTTCAAGTGTGAGAGGTGATTGCAGTTGATATATATGCGCCCCATCCTTTCCAGTTCAGCATCTTGAACATATCCTCTAGTAGAGCGTTTGTGAACAATTAAGGGGACTAACTCCCCCTTGTCTCACTCCTTGCAGTAAGGGGATATGTTCAGTCCACTGCTTTTGTACTACTACTACAACTTCTACTACAATTTGCAGCCATAGCATCCCAACTACATTTAACATCGGCAATCGGTGATTTAGTCGCATCCTGAGGGCCATATCTGACTAAGACAACCAATGGAACCGCCGGTCGCGATACCGTGGTATGTTGAGCTACCAAACGCCAAACTATAGCAGACGCCAGGGTTGTCAGTTCCAATAGTGTACACATACGAATGACATTGACTTAGATTAGGTAATTTGGGAGAATAGTCGGCTTTAACGCCAAAAGTAGTGGGTTCTTATCCCACCGTACACCAATGAATTTTTCTATCAAAGATTTATGTGCGCATTTTCACAGTGGCTTCCTGGTGAAGGAAAACATCGTTAAGAAACGCCCTGGCTTAGTAAGCTGGCAAGATACAGGTGTTTGTCAAGTTTGTATCATTTTTTCAATGGTCCCTTCATGGTATCTTCTAGGTAAGCGTGCTACATCGTCAATCGCATTGTCACTTAACATCAGTTGAGATAGTGCTCAAAGGTTTACCTATCTAGTATTCAGTACCAACAGTACCAAGTTGAGGTGTTTATCTCTATATCTCTGGATATACTTATCAGATCTCGATGAACGATGATGATAAACGACAAGTTACCCGCGAACAAACATATATATGTATATATATATATATATATATTTATAAACATTTTAAAAAATATATATACGGTTGAATTGAGGAACATCCTTTATCTGAAGTCGGTTAAAAAATCGTCGACGCACCTGCATTGTGATTCGTCAGGAGAGGTAGGTGTTCGACCAACCAGACACCTGGTGGTGGTGAGCTACCCAAGGAGGGTACAATTGTATGTAGGTAATACATTCTGTTGGTAGCTACTAGCTCGACTGTTTGCAACACCACCGGTGTCCTAGTGAGATTGACTGGTGTTGGTACTTACCATTATCTTTAGTAAGGTCTCGATCTTTTTCTACGCTACGCGTTGATTTGGTGCTTCCTGACTTTGAACTCGAAGAGTGTGTGGATGGTGTTGTTCCAGATGAATGTGAAACGTCCATCTTCACCTCCATCAATCAATAATCCTCCAATAATATATATAAACTTATTACAAAAATGCATAAAATATAATATCAAATAAAAAGCGCAAAAAAATAAGTTTTCTCAAAACAAGTGTCAAATAATTGTCACCATGGTTATAACAGGTTTGTTGGTAAACAGACATCTGTTTGCCATAGAAACAAGCATATAAGCCATAGACGTAATATAAAAAGATGGTGCACTGCAGATGTTTTGACAAATTTAATGTAATCCGTATGTATTAACGATAAGGTTGTAATTGCTTTGTAGAACAAAAGGGCCCAATTGAGAGACACCAGGGTAGGAGTGTGTCCTTGTCTAACAACCTGCTAGTCCTATATATGTTCACTATATGTATGGTATAATATAAGTTGTCCATACAAAAGAAAGGGACAAACTCCGATCATGGTCAGTCTCATGGGGGCCGGTGTACGCGATCAAGTTTAATATGTAGCAGGTCTGTGATATAAGCACATAAAGCTGCGTTTTCACTAGATGTGTCGAGGTATCTGACGTAACTACTCGCATCTACATATTTCTACGTAGAGGGAGAAATACTCTACGTCCTGTCTACGCATTACTACAGCTACATTTATTCGTCTGGGGCTTAACCAGAGGCTACGTTATAGACCAAGAAGATTATACACAGTGGAGGTTGCATGTAGAATCCACGTTAGTTTAACAGTATTACATATAAAAGTGTCTCAAATGTTGAGCAATTGCTGAACTATTGATCAAGGAAAATCTTAGTGTTTAAGTGTGTGTTGTGTTTGTTTTGTAATCTTACTATGGAGACTAGAAGTAACTACTAGAAGTTACTTCTAGTCTCCATGGTTCTTATGGTAAGCATGAGCGAAATATAAACAATGATGGGGTGAATTAATTTATCTTCACGGAATGTTTTACCATGCAGTCGGATTAGGCTGCAATGTTTCTCCATTTGCACTCAAAAACGTTGCACAATAGCAAAAATCTCGTAGGGTTCCGTAACATAGTTGAGTATTTTATAACTATAATTTTTCGCCATCAAAAAATTAACATTGTTTTTCATAGTGTTTGTATGAAATACAAAGTTATATTTGTGGTTTCTATATCTCAAAAACTGCTGATTATATCTCGTTCAAACCAATTTTCGTTGAAAGTATTTATTGAGATCTACAGTATATATTTTTTTTAGATTTTTATCTCCCTTACCTTTACAGTTAGAGGGGCACACATTTTACCACTTTAGTAGTGTCTATATTTTAAAAACCTATCTATAAATACCCCGCGCGCATTGATTTTTTTTTTAGGTTTAGTTCCATGGAAGGGGAAGCCCCCATTTAATTTTTTTTTGTATAGAAATCGTAAAGCGATTTACAGAATACACCTACCTACCAAGTTTTAACTGTGTAGTCTTAATAGTTTCGGAATAAAGTGGCTGTGACATACGGACAGACAGACATGACGAATCTATACGGGTTCCCTACTAATCCCTAGGCTACAGCCCTAGCTCAAACCACCCATCGCATAAAGGAATATTGCCAAACAGTTCGCTTTCTGGCATGATGTTCGGTGCTAGCCCGATTGGAAGATAGCCAGAAATAATAGTCGAAAAAAAGTCATTTGTCCAACACCTCGCCTCTATACTGTCTTTGAATTCCAGACAAGCACAATACCATCTCACCACATATGTCATCATCACTTAACATCAGGCCAGAAAGCGGTCAAGAGCTGGTTCAAACACAGACTCACACTACAACAGATAGTGCAGCACGCAAACAATATTTTATTTTTATTTTAAATTTTATTAAATTAAAAGGATAAATAAATAAATAAGCTAAATATATTATTACTAGAAAACTTAAAACATTACAAAGTTTATAACATCATAATTCATAACATTAAATATAATATAGGTAAATTAAAAAATATTAACAAAGTCTTAATAAAAGTAATCGCACTCTCTATTTTCTATAAATATAATTTTTCTATAAATATAAAAATTCATGGCTAAATTTCAGTACTTATTATATCATCTAAGCTTTAAATTACTCATAGATGTTGGTCAGAACATCACCAGTTCCAGATTTCAGATTGCTAACGCCATATAAAAATAGTAGTTTATCTCGCAGATGAGTTCCTACATTATACCACTATCAGGGACTCTACCAGCAATAGGTGAAACCGGTCTTCTGACTTGTTTCAAATCAGGAGTGTACGTCAGTTATTGAAAATATTTAAACTTGAGTCGTATAAAAGCCACGCTACGCGCACTCGTTATTTATAATAAATTATAAATAAAAAATATTTTTAAAAACAAGCTTTTATCTGGGACAATGAACTAAAATGTTAAAAATAAATTCTAGTAAGTATTTACAAATCAAGCTCAAAAAGAGCTTGATTTGAACACTTTCAGTATTATTTCATTTTTTTACTGTGTTTAATGGATGTAATCAGTGAATTAAAAATATATAAAAAAATCATGCATATTCCCTATTACATTAGGCATACTGGGTCACATTTCATTTTTTAGCGTAGTAGCTTACGAATAAATAATACGCCTAAGGGCCAGTTTTACCGGTTCCTGATAATGCGTTAGATAGTCAGTTTTAGTTATCTGACACTTGACGCCATATAAAAGCATAACCATATTTAAGTAGCTCCGCTGGGAAACCGCTCTTGATATTAATGATAATCAACAATAATTGGGACGAATAGTTGGAAAAGTTTATAAATGAGATAGGAACTAATAGTTTCAGTGTTTGTGAGTGGCAAAAGAGACAACTCCTTATTAATTTTGCGCTTCCTTTTTCGCCGCTGCCCTAGCTTCTTTTTCTGCCTTCTTAGCTTCTTTTTCTGCTTTCTTAGCTTCTTTTTCTGCCTTTCTTGCTTCAGCTGCAGCCTTGCGTGCAGCTTTTTCTTCTGCCAACTCCCTCGCTGCTTTCTCGGCTTCCATCTTTTTCACTAATTTCTTCAACTAAAACAACATAAGTAAATAATTTTACTGTAAAACCTCAAGGGCAAGTAATATATTGTTTATTGCGAACAGACAAAGCACTTAATTATTTTCTCACCTGATGTTAGGTTATGATGGATGCTTGTTTGGAAGTAGATGTGAGTAAAAAGAGAGTAGAAGAGACGAAATGCTTATTTGTCCAATTCGTCATATTACAGGACCATTCATTAATTTAGTTAAGGTTTTGTTTATATTATTTAGAGTAATCTATGAATTTGAATTGAATATTATATCATCACGAGATGCCTGTACCGCAGGTACCACCATGACATATTCATTATTATGTATCGTAGTATTTAAACTACCTACTTACCGCACGCTCCGTTGTATGGTGCGTAATTTTTAACTTTCGAACAATGTATACAAGCTTTGTAAATGTATCTTTTGAGAAAATGTGTTGAAAAAGTATGTTACCTTTCTCTTCTCAATCCTGTTAGCCAAGATCTGTCTCCAGGCGTTCTGTATAACCCTGGCTGCGTGTACTCTGATGAACTCGTCTAACTTCCGCGTCAACTCTTGTTGGTACTCTTCCTCTCTTTCCGCCATTTGGGGACCGTACTCCTTGTCCTGCTCAGCCTTATTTTTCTGAAATAGATAATTTAAATTAACGTATAAAAAAGAACAAGTGCGAATCTGACTCGATATCGGCAGGTTTCATAATTAGATCCACAGAATAGCGATGGGTCGTTGACGTATTTGTCGTTAACGCAACTAGACCGTTGAATTAACCTCCGTCGACTAGTCGATTAACTAGTTGAATTGACCTCCATCGGCTGATTATAAAATGTTTGAGACAATTATGGAAGAAGTCATGATGAAAGTCTTCAACACCCCGAAATCTTTGATAGTTTGCGGTGACTTTAATGTTAATTTAATTGAGCAGTCACCGCTCAGTGATAAGCTAAAAAATTTATTTCTTAGCTTCAATTTAAAGCATCTTTTTAACCAGCCGACTAGAATCACTAGCTCATCAGCAACCTGCTTGGACAATGTGTTTTGCAACTGAACTGAACTGAACCTGAGAAAATTGCAATCTTTGATAAACTTGGCTCCGACCATCTGGGACAGAGTGCCACATTTTCATGTAAAACATCCACCAAAGGTCAAGAATACACATACAGGCCCATTACAACCAATCGGGTTGAACAGTTTGTGGATATCATTGACAAGCAACTAATGAACCTAATATTTTCTGAGGATCCCGATGACCTATGCAGCACTTTATCTCAAATATTGAGTGCAGAGTTCAATAATATTTTTAAATTTAAAACTATTACAAGAGCTGGGAAAATTCGGTTCGATGACTGGGCTACTCCTGGTATTTACAAAAGTAGAAATAATTTGTACAACTTATACTCACAAAAACAAATTAATTTACACAATACTAAATTCATAAATCACTTAAAACTATATTCCAAAACTTTTAAAGTGGTTTGTCAGACAGCAAAATCTTTGCATTTTAGTAGAAAAATTAAGCATGCTGATGATAAAATAAAAACAACATGGAAAATCATCAATACTGAAACTGGAAAAATAAAACAAAGAGACAGTAAGATCATCTTAAAAATTAACAATAAATTAATCATGGATAGTAATGAGGTTGCCAATACATTTGATGAGTTCTTCTCTCAAGTACCCATTACTACCACTCAGTCCATAAATTCTAGTCCCACTGATGCTTATTCTATATTATCAAAGTGTGTAAATAAATGTGATACCTTGTTCCAGTTCAAACACGTAACTGCAGACTCAATTGTGAAAACATTTAAAATGCTCAAACAAAAGAAAACCGAGGACCTGTGGGGAATGTCAACCACAGTTCTCAGTTACATTATTACTGTTATTAGCCCATACTTAGCTTTTATTTTTAACAGATGCGTTGATCAAGGTGTCTTCCCGGATTTGATGAAAAAAAGTAAATTGATTCCTTTATTCAAATCAGTAAACAAAAATGATCCATCTAACTATAGACCAATCTCTATACTACCGGCATTGAGTAAAATTTTTGAAAAAGTAATATTAGACCAGCTTTTAACACATTTTAACATGAATGATCTTTTAAATAGCAAACAATTTGGATTTACTAAAGGGCGTTCTACTACTGATGCAGGAATAGGTCTTCTTAAACATATATTTGATGCATGGGAGAAAGCACAAGATGCTATTGGCGTGTTCTGTGACCTATCAAAAGCATTTGATTGTGTCTGTCATGAAACACTAATTTACAAATTAAAATACTACGGTGTTGAAGGTAAGGCACTTGATCTGGTATCATCATACCTCTGTAACAGAACACAGATGGTTGAAGTCAATGGCGTCAGGTCATCTGGATCCCTCATAAAAATGGGAGTCCCGCAGGGATCGATCCTAGGACCTTTTTTATTTCTAGTTTATATCAATGATTTACCGTCACTCGTACAGAACCTATGTGATATTGTTTTGTTCGCAGATGATACTTCCTTGATATTCAAAATAGATAGGACTACACCTAACTTTGACGATGTAAACAAATCAATAACACAGGTTCTGAATTGGTTTACAACCAATAACTTATTGTTAAACGCAAAAAAAACTAAATGTATTAATTTCTCTCTACCAAATGTAAAAAAGGGTATCCTAAATAGAAGTATATTAATAAATGATGAACCATTAGAACTTGTTGAATCCACAACATTCTTGGGCATCACCCTGGATTCAAAGCTTCAATGGGGTTCTCAAATATCGGTTCTAGCAGGTAGGTTAAGCTCCGCTGCATACGCAGTACGTAAAATTAGATTTTTAACGGACGAAGCCACTGCAAGATTGGTCTATTTCAGCTACTTCCACAGTATAATGTCTTATGGCATTTTATTGTGGGGGAAAGCCGCTGAAATCCAATCAATATTTGTTTTGCAGAAACGAGCTATTCGCTCTATATATAGTATGAGGTCGCGAGATTCACTTCGTGAAAAATTTAAGGAAATTAAAATTCTAACAGTGGCATGTCAATACATTTATGAAAATATTTTGTTCATACGCAAGAATATAAATGATTATAAGAAAAGGTCTGATGTACATAATTTTAATACAAGACATAAAAATAGATTAATTATACCTAATTTCAGACTGCAGAAAGTTAGTGGTTCATTCATGGGGAACTGTGTACGCTTTTACAATAAGCTACCTAAAGATATTGATCAATTGCCTATGAGCAAATTTAAAATCTATGTAAAATCCAATTTGATGAAAAAATCATACTATACAATAGGTGACTATATGGATGACAAAAATGCATGGCCTGAATGCCCCAAGTTCCAAGAACAAATATAAATTGTATTATAATTAATAATATATTGTTAAAATATTAAAGCTGACATGTACAATTAATTTAAAAAAAAAAGATAAAATGACAAGACAAGCCCCATAGAGTTTCTTGGTGTTTCTTCTCTGATGGGAGTATTTCCGAAACACCGGTAGATTCAACAGCCATTCAGTTTTCCCCTTTTGTCCGCAGATTTTCTTTCTAGGCTTGCCATTTTTATTTTTATTTAAACAATATTATGCAGCTGACAGACGGACTATCAGTTCCATTTGGATCATGATATGTACTGTGATCGGTATGCGTTTCTCTATGTTGTGTTTCACTATTTCACTTTTTTATTTTTTTTATATAAAAATTGTCTGAAGTACTGAAACACACACTTACATGTATGGTTGGTTTTATCCAACTTTAATTTTTTTAAATATTCTGACGTAAACGATTGGATGACAGCTGAATGGTTCATTACTTTTTTTTTCTAATTCAAAGCGTTAAATTCTGCTTTTGCTATGTTTACTTGATAATTGGTTATGATTTATTTTATGATTTATGATTTTGACGTGTATATGTGCGTATATTTATACTGCCTACATACTGAATAAATGCTTTGATTCTTTGATTCTTGATTCTTGAATTGATTAGTAGTCCATTTCGCAGTGCTCGTATGAATTCAACCGTTATCTTAAGGTGGTTGCTCGTCGTCAGCTAACCACAACAGCGCCAATAGATGGCGCTGATACTCTTATTTGATGAATTTAATTTTTTATGACTGAAATAGTACTTGGTAAATAAAAAATATTGATTTTGCCAGTAAAGCGTATAAATTTTAATTTATTCAGCTAAATTTGAAGTATATGTACACTCTCTATATACTTTTATTTGTAAACAAGCGTGGCGTCAGGACTGATACGCACACACGCGAAAGTATTTTCGTATCACAGATTATTTAATAATGTATTTGACGTTTACAAAAGCATTCGCTAATTTTGTCACATTGTTACTGAGTAATGTAGCCGATTGGTGAGAACTACTGGATGAAGCGCATCAGGGACCGGGTTCGAACCCTTCCTTACTAACGAACTTTTTTCGTTTTCCATTCTAAACATTAACTTTTTATTTATTGTTTTTAGTTTACTGTCTACATTACTCTCGCTAATAACAAAATACAAAATATCATATAGATTTGTACCACTTTTTGATGTGAACTGTAGTACCTACTCTTACTAACGCGAACGCTATTGGGTGATTTTTCGACGAGGTTCAACTTACATTTTGTTGCTGCATGCTGGAGTCGGTTCTGTAGATCTCAAAGCACAGAGTACTAAGGACCCAAAGTGAAGCATTTGGCGTACTATTTGTGCTTTGCGCTTTTACCCACAATCTAATAGAAACTACTATTTGCGATAAAATGTAGCCTATGTGACTACGAGAGCGAGTAGAAGGCATTTGCTGATTATAAATAACAAACAAAATAAAAACAGTAAGTCATATGTAAGGTATATCAAAAATATTGTACACGACAATATTTTATTTTCATTTACAATATTTATATAAAAATAATAATTAGATATAATTAAAAATCTAAACAGCGGCGCAGGCAACAAGTTACCAATAGTTAGAGCTGCAGAGTGAGGAGTTCGGCCTGACAATATGTGCCGTGTCCAGGTTTAACCAAACGTCTAGCGAGAGCCTATTGAGATGTTGATCGAGGCTATTCGCTAATAGTTCTGTCCGTAAATGATAATGGAGCGGTCCTAATAGAGCAATGCATGACCATTTTCGAGATCTGGCGCTGGTATCATCATCATCAAAATCAGCCGGTACCAGTCCACTGGTAGACATAGGGCTTTCCTAAGTCACTGCCCACCGCTTTGCGAATATCGTCGCTCCACCTGGGCGCCTAGACAAAATCCAATTTCTGTTTTCATTCACGCTAACGCGACTTTAAAGTGTATGGGAATGACAACTTTGTTGCGGAAACATAAATGTCATTCCATACATTTTGAACTTGCGTGCGCTGAAGCGTGAATGGTAACAGAAATTGAATTTTGTCTAGGGGGGCTGGTCACAGGAAGTCCTACGCTACGTTTGCCGATTCGCGGTCTCCACGCTAGAACCAGTCTGCCCCAACGGTTATCGCTCCTATACGGCAGATATGACCAGCCCACTGCCATTTCAGTTTGCTAATCCGGACATCAGGAAACTATATGCCTGATACTACTTCTTTGGTCCTACCACAAATAAAATATCTAAACAATTTAGTCAATTAGTCGTACTCTTCTCAGTACAATCTCTGGTAAAACACATGTTTTATAAAATGTCACAAATTTTGGTAACATACAATACAATACAAATACAAATACTCTTTATTGACACCAATTTAGAAAATACATACTGAATAGGTCTTAACTAACTAATACTAGGTACAATGGGCGGTCTTATCGCTAAAAGCGATTTCTTCCAGACAACCTTTGGATGGACTTAACATTATAGATAGAACAAGGACGGTGGTGTGTATTTTAAACATTTTACTTAGAATGATTATATTTATAGACTACATAAAAACGTTACATATAATAATTTTATATACGAATACATATGCACATCATAAACTTACATATACATAAACAATATATTATTATATTTGTTGCGAAATGATAGGAAAAGTTATCTGACAGAAGAGAGATAGAATTTGCGAACTTGTTCTTTGAAACTATCTATGGATTGTGCACGTCTTATAACAATAGGTAGTTCATTCCACAGGCGCACGGCTTGGACAGTGAATGGTGAGTCATAAAAATTCGTACTATGAGCCGGAGTGTCGAGGAGCATGTTCTCTGATGACCTTAGGGAAAGGGAGTTAGAGGAAGAAAGAAAATGGAATCGAGCTTTTGGATAAGGAGGAGTCGAGGGGTTGAACAAAAATCCATAGAGAAACGAAAGAATATGAGTATTCCGGCGAAGATGAATGGGAAGCCACTTGAGCTTTGCGCGAAATTCTGAGACATGATCAAATTTTCGGAGACTGAAAATAAATCGAATGCAGAAGTTTTATAGTCGCTCAAGCTTATTTAGCTGATCCTCCCTGAGATCAAGGTAACTGGCGTCGGCATAGTCAAGGATAGGAAGTAAAAGAGATTGAGCTAGCGCAGCTTTAGTAGCTGTGGGTAGAAAGTTTCGCAACCTTCTAAGCGAGGCTGCTGATGCAAAAAGTTTAC
The DNA here is from genome assembly GCA_954871355.1 of Cabera pusaria. Taxonomy (NCBI): domain Eukaryota; kingdom Metazoa; phylum Arthropoda; class Insecta; order Lepidoptera; family Geometridae; genus Cabera; species Cabera pusaria. The sequence continues at coordinate 6,206,158 of OX940897.1, forward strand.
AGCTCACGGATTGCAACTGCGGGTCCCATGTGAGATTGCTGTCCATAATCACTCCTAGATTTTTCACCTGTTTGCTGAGTGGTACAATAACGTTGTTAAAAGTAATATCCTGTACACTTGAGAAGTCAATTTTAGATACTTATCTAGAGCTGCCTACAATTGTGGCCTGTGTCTTATTCGGATTAACAGTAAGTCCATAAGATCTACTCCAGTTAGATATACGACAGAGGTCATCATTGGTAGTTTTGATAGCGACATTTAAATTTTCAAGTGAGGATTGCGTGTAGATTTGGAGATCGTCTGCATATAGGTGATAAGAGGAAGAAAGGAAAAAAGATATAGAATTTATGAAAATAGCGAAAAGAAGAGGAGAAAGCACGCCACCCTGTGGTACACCAGCACTCGTGTCACTCCAAGAAGAAAATACATCTTCAATGCGGACACGCTGCCGGCGCCCATACAGATAACTGTGAAACCAGTGAATCACCGATGGAGATATGTTAAGAGAGCGGAGTAAGGCAAGGAGGATTTCAAAATCTACTGTATTAAATGCATTGCTGAAATCAAGCAATGTAAGGACAGTAAGCAGTCTGTTTTCCATACCTAGCCTAATATCATCTGTGACTTTGATAAGTGCAGATACAGCGATATGGCCAGGACGAAAACCAGACTGGTAGGGATTGAGGAGATTATTTCGGTTAAGGAACATGTTTGTTATAAAATCTTCGTCGCGTTAAATTTTGAGAATAGTTATGTCATGTGTGTTTCGGAAATATAGCCAACATAATTTATAATCGTACAAAACTAAAAATCCGACTTCACATGCCGCGATAGTCAAAATAGCTAGTTGCCATAAACATGTCATCAAGGTATACGAATTTGTTTACATTGTTTATCTCCATATCTCCGGAGATGATTACACGGTAATATTATAATATTACCGTGATGATTATTAGATCTCAATAAAATTTAAATGGGACCAAACGGGAGGCATAATCTCTTAAACAGAAAAAAATAAAAATAATTTTGAAATCGGTTAAGATTTGACGGAGTTCTGAGGTAATAAACATGAAGAAAAAATAGCGTCGAATTGAGATCTTCCTCCTTTTTTGTAAAGTCGGTTAAAGAGTTATTCCATTAGTTAGTCCGTTTATTGGTACGACGTATTTGAGAATGATCTGACAGATGGTCTGACAGGATCGGATCGGTTTATCTATGAATAAAAGGCTGATGTTGGTTTTAAATTGGCCTCTAAAATATCACCATCATCAGCCTATCTCACCTACAGCACGCCACTGAGCTCGATCTTCAGCTCTTTGTTTTCAACCGCTGCCAGCCAGCTTGCATATGTCTTCGCTCCATATAGCTGGAGGGCGCCCTACACTATTACGAAAAAGATACTTTTAGTGCGTTTATCGAGCCGTGGTCCCCACTCTAAAACACGTCTACCTCAACTGTTATCGGTTCTACGACAGTTGTGAACAGCCTACTGCCACTTCAGCTAGCTAATCCTTTGAGATATGTCGACAACTTTGGTTCTCTGACGGATGACTTCATTTCGAATTTGATTCTTCAGACAGACTCCAAGCATAGCCCTCTTCATAGCTCGCTGAGCGATTTTGAATTGGTGAACCAGTCGCACTATCAGTGTCCACGTCTCGGCTCCGTAAGTAATAACAGGCAGGACGCACACGTTAAATACTTTCGTATTGAGGCTATTTCGTATTCGTATAAGAGCGGTGAAAATACCAGTCGGTGAATACTACGGTGTTGAACCTAGTGATCCTGATCACTGTGACATCTCTAAATATACGCTTCTTGTCCATTATAATAAAATCAATCTCGTTTTTACGGTTCCGTAGCCGAATGGTAAAAAACGGAAGCCTTTTCCTTTGAGTATTCAGCCAGATTACTCAAAGATAACTAAATCGATTTGGAAAATTCTATTTTTTTTTTGTTTTAAAGGCCCTTCCCAGGTAGTCCCAACTAAAAGAAACGACATCAAATGCCGCGATATTAATGTTCAGTACCATGTTTGAGGTGTTTGTCTCCATATCTTTAGAGATACTTATCAAATCTGAATGAAATTACTATGGTACCACCCTTGGGATATTTCCTTTCCAACCAAAAAAGAATTATCAAAATCGGTTCATTAACGACGAAGATATCGACACACATAAAAAAATACTATACGGTCTAATTGAGAAACATTTTTTTAAGTCGGTTAAAAATATCGTAATTTCAAAACTTGGGGTACCTATCAATTTCAATATCACAAAAAATGCCAATATGGTCCAAAATTTCCAAAAAACACTAAGCGATAAGATCCATTAAAAAAAACTTAAACTGCGGTCTGGCAACGTCGCCTTTACAGCGAGCCCACGGTTTGGCAACGTCTGACAATCGCGGCAATACACACTAATGAGTATAGCGTATGTAGACACTGTAAAAACTTCACTCACATATTGACAAAAATGAATTAAAATCTCGATCCTAGTTTTCATATTATTTAATCAAATTATGTAGTAAGATTGGATTTCGCGTATGTAAAGAGTTGTATAAAGACCAATAGATGTGATATCATTACAAGTTTTTGATCCATTTACTCGTATTTGTCAATATACTTTTGTATGGAAATCGAACCACCTTAATATTGGTTCATTCGATTGTCCAAATAGCGCTGTACGTTAATTGTATTTTAATTTTTTCAACGATAAATATATTTTGATTTTAGGTAGGAGACGTAAATTTTTAAGAAATTTAAATACTAAATCTTTGCATATAGAGCTATTAATGTTACTAAATACATACATTAAATACATATTACCTACTTTTTTTGATATAAATACCTACGAAGTAGCAATTCGCTTTTTTATTAGGTATCGAATTTAGCCGTCTAACAACGAATGTTACCGTTCGAAATCAAGTTGACAGTTGATCGCGCGGCGCGCATCCGTTTGTTGACGTCAACTGATACGTTTCTCTATACTCTTGAATTTAGCCGTCTATGGATTCAACTAGTTGATCGGTCAACGATTAACGGTTGAAACGTTAACAGTCGATGGACGGTTTTTTTAACTAGTTCGTTTAATCAACGCCCATCTCTACCACAGAAACCCTTCTTCTTGAGGTTCACGTTACCACGTTAGTTACCACGTTACTTTGGAACTCACGGTAGTGAGTTATCGGACAATCGGCACAAGCTGAATATATTCAAAACTCACTCAATTTTCAAAAACTCGACTCTTTTATCTCTCAACGCTAACAGAAATTGATGTTCAGATTTATATTGATTTACTCTCATATTAATATTTATTAACATTCATTTTATTCGGTGTAATCTCTCGAGTCGTAATACGTCCGGACCTTTGGAAGGCATTGACGGAGCCGAAGCCAACGTCAAGAGGCTCTTTACAATATTATGTATTATCTTAACTATAAATTATTGTATATGGATGGGAGGATATGATAAACTATGGAAAGATGGTACAAAATATCTAAGGATATTGTTATGAATTTTTAATGGTCAGTGATCTGGACTATGGGATGAGGTACGGCACCCGCCAATAATGCCTCATTACAAATTATTTAAGCGGATGGTGACTTGCTATGCACTGAATGGGCCCCCCATAAAGGCGGACCGTTATATTGGCGCCGAGGGGCAACATTGGCGTGGATAGCTAAGGGTGTTGAGAGGTGTGCTGCACTTTCACTAAACGCTACTAGCGGCTTTATGCCTTTAACACTCACACCCTGGAGCTTATGTCTTAGCTCTTGCGATTCCCACCACCGGCCGGCCGGTCATGGCAAGCCGGGGGTCAGAGGTTCTCATTTAGCCCTCACGGGATAGGGGTACGTGGTGTCGCTTATTAACATTATTATTGACATTTCTATAATTTATTTGAGAATATAGAATATCATAAAGTATGTGTACTCGTTTATATACTTATATAAATATTTATTAATTCATTTTAAATGTATATATGATTATTATAGTATTATGTATTGTATGTACTAATGGGACACTTGTTATTATAGCTATTATCGCTCTTTAGCAATAAAACCGCTGTTTGTACTACTATAAGTTCTGCATTATTTTCTGTACTTTGTTCGTATTTTTATATGCAATAAAGCGTTTTCATTCAATCATCCTCGACCACATCGTCACTTACCAACAGGGTCATAGTGAGATAGTTGTCACACGGTAAACTAAATACAACAAAATAGCAAGTAGTAATGAGTTAGAAGAACACATTAGTGGAAACAGGCTAGCATTTTCAATTTCACCTAACAACAACTGATGATGCGGTAGAGAACTAAAAAGCGATCGACATAACTCAACGGGTTAGCAAACTGAAGTGACAGTGGGCTGGTCATATCTGCCGCAGAACTGATAGTTGGGGTAAATTTGTCCTAGAGTGGAGACCGCCAATCGGCAAACGTAGCGTAGGACGTCTTGTGACCAGGTGGAGCGACGATATATGCAAAGCGGTGGGCAGTGACTGGAAAACAAGAGCCGAAGATCGGGCTCAGTGGCGCATCTTGGAAGAGGCCTACGTCCAGCAGTGGACTGACACCGGCTGATAATAATGATGCGGTATAAGATAGTTTAATAAAGCTCTTGATTGATTAGAATTTAATTTTATAAAACGGCAATAGCCCAATGGATAAGGAGTCGGACTGGCGATCGAGAGGTCGTGAGTTCGGTCAATTGCACTTTTGACGTGAACCCACAACAACAGACACAAGCATACTTAACTTAGTTGGAGGGGTTAACAAAATACTAGTAATGTGCAACCCACATTGCGAGTAATCTTTTATTTAAAAAAAAAATATACATATATTAATTTATATTTATGTATCAATATATACTTTTGTAGCTGTACAACCCCCTGCAACATTATAAGTGAAATCCTATCCATCCAAAGGTTGTCTGGTAGAGATTAACTCCAAACGATACGACCATCCATTGTATTTCAATTGTTTTCATAAAATATGTATATATATATAAATATATATATATTTATATATATATATATATATGTTATATATATATTATATATAATTAAATATAATATATATATATTTATATATATATATATATATATATAAATATATTATATATGTTATATATATATTATATATATATTTATATATATATACATATTTTATGAAAACAATTGAAATACAATGGATGGTCGTATCGTTTGGAGTTAATCTCTACCAGACAACCTTTGGATGGATAGGATTTCACTTATAATGTTGCAGGGGGTTGTACAGCTACAAAAGTATATATTGATACATAAATATAAATTAATATATGTATATTTTTTTTTTAAATAAAAGATTACTCGCAATATGGGTTGCACATTACTAGTATTTTGTTAACCCCTCCAACTAAGTTAAGTATGCTTGTGTCTGTTGTTGTGGGTTCACGTCAAAAGTGCAATTGACCGAACTCACGACCTCTCGATCGCCAGTCCGACTCCTTATCCATTGGGCTATTGCCGTTTTATAAAATTAAATTCTAATCAATCAAGAGCTTTATTAAACTATCTTATACCGCATCATTATTATCAGCCGGTGTCAGTCCACTGCTGGACGTAGGCCTCTTCCAAGATGCGCCACTGAGCCCGATCTTCGGCTCTTGTTTTCCAGTCACTGCCCACCGCTTTGCATATATCGTCGCTCCACCTGGTCACAAGACGTCCTACGCTACGTTTGCCGATTGGCGGTCTCCACTCTAGGACAAATTTACCCCAACTATCAGTTCTGCGGCAGATATGACCAGCCCACTGTCACTTCAGTTTGCTAACCCGTTGAGTTATGTCGATCGCTTTTTAGTTCTCTACCGCATCATCAGTTGTTGTTAGGTGAAATTGAAAATGCTAGCCTGTTTCCACTAATGTGTTCTTCTAACTCATTACTACTTGCTATTTTGTTGTATTTAGTTTACCGTGTGACAACTATCTCACTATGACCCTGTTGGTAAGTGACGATGTGGTCGAGGATGATTGAATGAAAACGCTTTATTGCATATAAAAATACGAACAAAGTACAGAAAATAATGCAGAACTTATAGTAGTACAAACAGCGGTTTTATTGCTAAAGAGCGATAATAGCTATAATAACAAGTGTCCCATTAGTACATACAATACATAATACTATAATAATCATATATACATTTAAAATGAATTAATAAATATTTATATAAGTATATAAACGAGTACACATACTTTATGATATTCTATATTCTCAAATAAATTATAGAAATGTCAATAATAATGTTAATAAGCGACACCACGTACCCCTATCCCGTGAGGGCTAAATGAGAACCTCTGACCCCCGGCTTGCCTTGACCGGCCGGCCGGTGGTGGGAATCGCAAGAGCTAAGACATAAGCTCCAGGGTGTGAGTGTTAAAGGCATAAAGCCGCTAGTAGCGTTTAGTGAAAGTGCAGCACACCTCTCAACACCCTTAGCTATCCACGCCAATGTTGCCCCTCGGCGCCAATATAACGGTCCGCCTTTATGGGGGGCCCATTCAGTGCATAGCAAGTCACCATCCGCTTAAATAATTTGTAATGAGGCATTATTGGCGGGTGCCGTACCTCATCCCATAGTCCAGATCACTGACCATTAAAAATTCATAACAATATCCTTAGATATTTTGTACCATCTTTCCATAGTTTATCATATCCTCCCATCCATATACAATAATTTATAGTTAAGATAATACATAATATTGTAAAGAGCCTCTTGACGTTGGCTTCGGCTCCGTCAATGCCTTCCAAAGGTCCGGACGTATTACGACTCGAGAGATTACACCGAATAAAATGAATGTTAATAAATATTAATATGAGAGTAAATCAATATAAATCTGAACATCAATTTCTGTTAGCGTTGAGAGATAAAAGAGTCGAGTTTTTGAAAATTGAGTGAGTTTTGAATATATTCAGCTTGTGCCGATTGTCCGATAACTCACTACCGTGAGTTCCAAAGTAACGTGGTAACTAACGTGGTAACGTGAACCTCAAGAAGAAGGGTTTCTGTGGTAGAGATGGGCGTTGATTAAACGAACTAGTTAAAAAAACCGTCCATCGACTGTTAACGTTTCAACCGTTAATCGTTGACCGATCAACTAGTTGAATCCATAGACGGCTAAATTCAAGAGTATAGAGAAACGTATCAGTTGACGTCAACAAACGGATGCGCGCCGCGCGATCAACTGTCAACTTGATTTCGAACGGTAACATTCGTTGTTAGACGGCTAAATTCGATACCTAATAAAAAAGCGAATTGCTACTTCGTAGGTATTTATATCAAAAAAAGTAGGTAATATGTATTTAATGTATGTATTTAGTAACATTAATAGCTCTATATGCAAAGATTTAGTATTTAAATTTCTTAAAAATTTACGTCTCCTACCTAAAATCAAAATATATTTATCGTTGAAAAAATTAAAATACAATTAACGTACAGCGCTATTTGGACAATCGAATGAACCAATATTAAGGTGGTTCGATTTCCATACAAAAGTATATTGACAAATACGAGTAAATGGATCAAAAACTTGCAATGATATCACATCTATTGGTCTTTATACAACTCTTTACATACGCGAAATCCAATCTTACTACATAATTTGATTAAATAATATGAAAACTAGGATCGAGATTTTAATTCATTTTTGTCAATATGTGAGTGAAGTTTTTACAGTGTCTACATACGCTATACTCATTAGTGTGTATTGCCGCGATTGTCAGACGTTGCCAAACCGTGGGCTCGCTGTAAAGGCGACGTTGCCAGACCGCAGTTTAAGTTTTTTTTAATGGATCTTATCGCTTAGTGTTTTTTGGAAATTTTGGACCATATTGGCATTTTTTGTGATATTGAAATTGATAGGTACCCCAAGTTTTGAAATTACGATATTTTTAACCGACTTAAAAAAATGTTTCTCAATTAGACCGTATAGTATTTTTTTATGTGTGTCGATATCTTCGTCGTTAATGAACCGATTTTGATAATTCTTTTTTGGTTGGAAAGGAAATATCCCAAGGGTGGTACCATAGTAATTTCATTCAGATTTGATAAGTATCTCTAAAGATATGGAGACAAACACCTCAAACATGGTACTGAACATTAATATCGCGGCATTTGATGTCGTTTCTTTTAGTTGGGACTACCTGGGAAGGGCCTTTAAAACAAAAAAAAAATAGAATTTTCCAAATCGATTTAGTTATCTTTGAGTAATCTGGCTGAATACTCAAAGGAAAAGGCTTCCGTTTTTTACCATTCGGCTACGGAACCGTAAAAACGAGATTGATTTTATTATAATGGACAAGAAGCGTATATTTAGAGATGTCACAGTGATCAGGATCACTAGGTTCAACACCGTAGTATTCACCGACTGGTATTTTCACCGCTCTTATACGAATACGAAATAGCCTCAATACGAAAGTATTTAACGTGTGCGTCCTGCCTGTTATTACTTACGGAGCCGAGACGTGGACACTGATAGTGCGACTGGTTCACCAATTCAAAATCGCTCAGCGAGCTATGAAGAGGGCTATGCTTGGAGTCTGTCTGAAGAATCAAATTCGAAATGAAGTCATCCGTCAGAGAACCAAAGTTGTCGACATATCTCAAAGGATTAGCTAGCTGAAGTGGCAGTAGGCTGTTCACAACTGTCGTAGAACCGATAACAGTTGAGGTAGACGTGTTTTAGAGTGGGGACCACGGCTCGATAAACGCACTAAAAGTATCTTTTTCGTAATAGTGTAGGGCGCCCTCCAGCTATATGGAGCGAAGACATATGCAAGCTGGCTGGCAGCGGTTGAAAACAAAGAGCTGAAGATCGAGCTCAGTGGCGTGCTGTAGGTGAGATAGGCTGATGATGGTGATATTTTAGAGGCCAATTTAAAACCAACATCAGCCTTTTATTCATAGATAAACCGATCCGATCCTGTCAGACCATCTGTCAGATCATTCTCAAATACGTCGTACCAATAAACGGACTAACTAATGGAATAACTCTTTAACCGACTTTACAAAAAAGGAGGAAGATCTCAATTCGACGCTATTTTTTCTTCATGTTTATTACCTCAGAACTCCGTCAAATCTTAACCGATTTCAAAATTATTTTTATTTTTTTCTGTTTAAGAGATTATGCCTCCCGTTTGGTCCCATTTAAATTTTATTGAGATCTAATAATCATCACGGTAATATTATAATATTACCGTGTAATCATCTCCGGAGATATGGAGATAAACAATGTAAACAAATTCGTATACCTTGATGACATGTTTATGGCAACTGGCTATTTTGACTATCGCGGCATGTGAAGTCGGATTTTTAGTTTTGTACGATTATAAATTATGTTGGCTATATTTCCGAAACACACATGACATAACTATTCTCAAAATTTAACGCGACGAAGATTTTATAACAAACATGTTCCTTAACCGAAATAATCTCCTCAATCCCTACCAGTCTGGTTTTCGTCCTGGCCATATCGCTGTATCTGCACTTATCAAAGTCACAGATGATATTAGGCTAGGTATGGAAAACAGACTGCTTACTGTCCTTACATTGCTTGATTTCAGCAATGCATTTAATACAGTAGATTTTGAAATCCTCCTTGCCTTACTCCGCTCTCTTAACATATCTCCATCGGTGATTCACTGGTTTCACAGTTATCTGTATGGGCGCCGGCAGCGTGTCCGCATTGAAGATGTATTTTCTTCTTGGAGTGACACGAGTGCTGGTGTACCACAGGGTGGCGTGCTTTCTCCTCTTCTTTTCGCTATTTTCATAAATTCTATATCTTTTTTCCTTTCTTCCTCTTATCACCTATATGCAGACGATCTCCAAATCTACACGCAATCCTCACTTGAAAATTTAAATGTCGCTATCAAAACTACCAATGATGACCTCTGTCGTATATCTAACTGGAGTAGATCTTATGGTCTTACTGTTAATCCGAATAAGACACAGGCCACAATTGTAGGCAGCTCTAGATAAGTATCTAAAATTGACTTCTCAAGTGTACAGGATATTACTTTTAACAACGTTATTGTACCACTCAGCAAACAGGTGAAAAATCTAGGAGTGATTATGGACAGCAATCTCACATGGGACCCGCAGTTGCAATCCGTGAGCTGTAAACTTTTTGCATCAGCAGCCTCGCTTAGAAGGTTGCGAAACTTTCTACCCACAGCTACTAAAGCTGCGCTAGCTCAATCTCTTTTACTTCCTATCCTTGACTATGCCGACGCCAGTTACCTTGATCTCAGGGAGGATCAGCTAAATAAGCTTGAGCGACTATAAAACTTCTGCATTCGATTTATTTTCAGTCTCCGAAAATTTGATCATGTCTCAGAATTTCGCGCAAAGCTCAAGTGGCTTCCCATTCATCTTCGCCGGAATACTCATATTATATATAATATATTTATATATATATATATATATATATATATATATATATATATATAAATATATATATATATATATATATATAAAAAAATCCCCTTTGTTTTATGTAGCTTGCAATAATATGAATAATTCATTCATCCATTCTTTCATTCAATGATTCAATCATTAATTCATTGTTCTTTAGTGTACCATAGTACATATTATAAATACTTTTATTTATTTATTTACCTCAAGCTCTTTGGTTATTGTCGCTCATAGTTTAAAAAACGGCAGAACGGATTTTCAAGAATCAAAGCTAAAAACACTCACAATTAAGACACCTATCAAACAATAAAAACCTAAATCACAATCGGTCCATCCGTTAAGGCGCTACGATGCCACAAACAGATACACCACATACACAGATACACACATCAAACTATTAGAGTACATATTTTAAATACCTTTATTAATTTACTTAGGTACCTCAAGCTCTTCTGTTATTGTAGCTTCTTCTTCATACATTCTATTGAGTTCTTCCAACTCCATTTGCTTGTCATGCATCTCAGTGTCGTACTTCTGGATCCAAGACTTCAGTTGTGTCTCGACTTTGAATCTGGAAAATAATGCGATGGTCGCATCGGATTATATGAGCAAGCGAGATAGCAAAGGCAGGCGAGAATTAGTGTCTAAGCATTGGATTTCTGTGTGAAAACTAAAATGAATCTTTGGATCCTATTAAATCGAAGTCGTTTTTAAAATTAATAAAATAGAGATATTGGGCCGGTATTATTGAACAATACTCAAGTGCCAAACCAAATTGTATTCAAGACTAAGAGCCGATCTAAGCTTGAATATGATTCTAAAATACAGGCCTTAGTAAGTAAATTGCCTGCGAGCTCGTTGTTTCTTCTCTTCTATGATATCCTTACTCAGTAATTGTTCATAGCTTTCTTGGGACTCCAAATCCTCTTCTTTTAATATTTCTTTGTTCACGTTGTGTTTTCGTGAGAGCAGTACCATTTGGCGTTCGGAGTCAATGCTGAAAAAGGTATTGTGAAGACGTAGCGGAATACAAAGGTTTTGTTATTAGAATAGAATAGAATAGCAATACTTTTTATTGAATAACAGAACAGTAACATAGCATTTTTAAGGTTCCGTAGCCGAATGGCAAAAAACGGAACCCTTATAGATGGCGAATCTATAAGGGTTCCGTTTTTTGCCATGCATGTCTGCCTGTCTGTCTGTCTGTCTGTCTGTCTGTCCGTCCGTATGTCACAGCCATTTTATTCCGAAACTGTTAAGACTACAGAATTGAAACTTGGTACGTAGATGTATTCTGTACACCACTTTCCGATTTTTATACAAAAATAAAACATATAAAAGTTTAAGGGGGGGCATCCCATACATGGAACTGAAACAAAAAAAAATGTTTCTTCAAACCTACACGTGTATGAATAGGTCATATCATTTTTTCTCAAAGTCAATCATTCAAAAGATAAGCGCGTCTAAAGTGGTAAAATGTGTGTCCCCCCCTCTAACTTCTAAAGTAAGGGAGTGAAAAATCTAGAAAAAATATATTCTATAGATCTCAATAAAAACTTTCAACGAAAATTGGTTTGAACGAGATACAGTCAGCAGTTGTTGAGATATAGCGACCGCAAGTATAACTTTGTTTTTCATACAAACACTATGAAAAACAAAGTTATTTTTGTAGTTGTGAAAAATCATAGTTATAGAATACTCTACTGTGTTACGGAACCCTACGAGTGCGAGTCCGACTTGCACTTAGCCAGTTTTTTTTATACTGAACTGGGTAGCACTTGATCACTATCTCACCTGATGTTAAGTGATGATGCGATCGATTATGGAGCGTGCTAACCCAGATAACATAGACACAAATTAAGATCTACGCCATAGACCTTAATTAGTTAAACAACTTAAGGTCTATGGCATAGATCTTAATTTGTGTCTATCAGCCTATCACTGTCCACGTATTATCAGCCTCTGTCCACGTCTGGACATAAGCCTCACCTAAACACTCCACTGAGTCCGATCTTCAGCTTGCGTATATAATCGCTCCATCTAGCTGGAGGGCGCCCTACTCTACGGTTACCGAGCCGTGGTCTCCACTCTAAAACACGTCTAACCCAACGGTTATCCGTTCTACGACAGATGTGACCAGACCACTGCCACTTCAGCTTTCTAAACCTCGAAGCAATGTTGATAACTTTGGTTCTCTGACGGATGACTTCATTTCGAAAGAATAAAAGTTGATAACAGTACATTTTCTTCACAATAGTTGCTCCAGCAGATACTGTGCTAATTTCAAGTTCTGCCTCAAGCTCCGCAATAATGCGTCCCATTTTCTCCATCAATTCTTCAAAATTGGTCAGCTCCACCGTCAGACATGTCGAGGTTTCTGTTACAAACAAAACAACATACAAAATCTAATATTATATGGTAATTGTACACTTCAAACTTTCGATCTGAATACATAGTTATAATTAATAAAATACGAGACTTAGCGCGCAAAACATTAATATTATTAACCTCGACGTTTCAACCAAGTGGTATTGATGGTGGTCTTGGGAAGACCCCAGTGTTCAGTCGACAAGTTTTCTCGTGACCACGATCAATGCAACTTGGTTAAAACGTCGTGGTAAATAAAACTATTGTTTTAGCGCGAATAGTCCCGTATTTTATTTTTTATAACTTTGTATTGTAATCAACTAATTAAATAATAGTATCACTTCGCCAAAAACATTATGTCACCCACATGCCTGCGACCATAAGCTTATAGGGCTTATAGACCATACAAAGGTAGCTTTTAAAAAAAATTATAGGACCAGCATACAGCTGCTGGAGTGCATTGTATGCTTGACGGTAGATTTTCCAACTAGGATGGTAGAATGTCCAGGCTGACACTAGACAGGGTCCTACTACCATGCCGGGGGTTTTTTAACGATGTTTTCCTTCACTGGAGGGTCACTGTGAAATGCGCATATAATTTTTTCGATAGAAAAATCCATTGGTGCTCGGTGGGGATTTAAATAGTTTGAACTCCCACCTCTGGTGTCAAAGCCGACCATTCTTCCACTCAATATGCTCCCGCTGTACCACTGAGCGCTCGACTGCCCTACTTAGCGCAGTTATTCCCCCGCTCTTCCACCAGTGCGAGCGCAAATGACAAGCAGCTGAAACTATCAGCAGTGACTGCTGCAAGCAGTTGAACATTGACTGCTCAAGCAATGCTACAGAGTCAAATGCTACACTAATTGTTCTGTGAGTATAGTACGAGTAGAGTACGAGCCCTTACAACAGTTATTACCATGCAATAACCGATACTTTCCTCATTCCCCTGGGCTATGTAGACTTTTGAGCAAAATAGGCGTATAAGTTTTAGCGATTACTTGCATTCCCTTGGGCTTAAGCGGTCGAATCTGAAGTCTACGGATTCGTCTTTTAAAGGCACAGAGGAGTGCGTAGTCTGAATGACATAGGTAGGCTTACGAGAAAAAAAATTGATCAACAGCACCTTCAACCCTATTTGGATTTTTTTCTTTTCGCAACATCTTGTTTAGAATAAAATCCTTAGCGTGCCTATCAAATTTGATTGAAATTCGTCGATAAATAACGCTGCAGCAAACTTATCATCTGGCGAATATCCAGCTTGGCATTTTAACTTAGATCATAAGAAAAAAAAATAAGGGACCTTGAATCGTTTCTTTAAGCTTGGCATTAGAAATCTGCAGCTTCCTAACGTTTAATTTGAGTGACAGCTCCTCAGCCGCAGTGGTGGCCATTTGTTTTACCATCATGGCCCGAAACTGCTCAAATGCTAGTAGAAATTCAAGGCTAAGTGGATTCGGCTTTGTCTGCAAAATAAATGAGAAAACTAATAGTTTTTTTACATTTCCGACCAGACAGATACTTCACTATATAGACTGTGCACTACCAGCCCAAAAGAGACTGACACTTGCACGGACTTTGTCTTTTTCTTTTGTAGGGACCAGATATATGTATATTGTATATACTATACATTTAACTATATACTATCATAATTTAAGTAGTACATACAACGTACGTACGTAGTATATACAAGGTTTATTAGACAAGAACACACTCCCCTTTAGGTTCCATTCGTTTGGGCCGTTTTGATGTAGATAGCATGTTCAGAACACGGATTAAATTGTTCTTATAAAAATGCTGTGCACGATCATGTATATAGTAAAATGTCGTTGTTTCTGACAGACAACCATTTGACCACTATTTCACCTGATCTCACTTGATGCGATCTAAGATGGAATCGTGCTTGTCTGAAATTGAAAGACAGTAATGAGACGAGGCGCTGGACAACTGACTTTCGTAACTATCCAAGCCACTGTGCCAGCTAGTAAGAAAGACCTTAGCACCGAGCATTATGCCGGAACTCGTCAGATCGATTGGCGAAATATCTTTCGTCTTTGGGTGATGCGAGCTACGGCCAACCACCAATGATCACCCTTGTAGCACCACCAGAGATCACGTGTAGATTATAAGATTCGTTTTGGTTAAATAACAAGTGAGTTTTTTTAATTTCTTAAAGTCTAGCGTTTGACCACTATCTCACCTGATGGAAAACAATGATGTGGTTGAAAATGGTGAACACCCTAGGCCTAGAAAACTTTAACTTTCAAGGGCTGTATGCTACTGGAACACCCGAAGGTTATGGCTGCAGGCTTTCTCCTCGATAGTGGTAAGGTAGTTTGTGGCAGAAAGTCAGAAGCAACATCGATTAAATGAGCTCAACCACCTGTGGAAAATTTCGTTATTTAAAACATGTTTATGTAGATATGAAATCAAGACATATTCATCTTCTAAGAAAAACTCCACACTAGATGTAAACTTTATTTTGATTGCTCATTTCTGAGTCATCGGTTTCTCAGAAATAGAATGTATTGTGATGACCGATGACGCCGACAGTCACTACAAGATAAATGAAAAAAATAGCCTAGCACGTTTGCATTCTACGATTTATGAAGCGCTTTTATTTAACTTGCAATGTATGTATGCATGTACAGACATGTATACAGACATACATACAGATGTATGTCTGTATGTTCGGGTGGACTCTTGGAAGCTAAATTAGACCCAATTTCCGATGTCCGATTTGACTCAAATTTGGTGAACTTATGTATCTTCGGTGATAATACAATAATATGGTACCATGGAGCTGGTCTGATGATGAAGACGAAAGGTGGCCACGGCATCTCTGTGATAAAACAACATAACCCAACCGAGTTTGGGCTCAATTGATTCGTCTTGAGTAGGACTTTACACTTAAATGTTATCCAGGTTCTGATGATGAAGCTGGAAGGTGGCCACGGCATCTCTGTGATAAAACAACGTAACCCCACCGAGTTTGGGCTAGATCTGGCTCGATTTGCCTTGAAGAGAACTTTACCCATAATCATATCATAATATCCGTAGAATATTTTAAAACATCACGCCTACTTTAAAATATTCAGGTTTAATAAATACTACCTTACCTAACAAAAAGATAAAAATAAATTAAAAGTAAAAAATATTTTTTAATACAAGCTTTTATCTGGGACAAAGAACTAAAATGTTAAAAATAAATTCTAGTAAGTATTTTGCTGGTAGGTACTTGCCTAAATTCTTAAAAGCTTGAGGCACAGAAGTATAGTAAGTACCTAACCTGTAAAACGGGTAGTGCCTTAAGATTTTTAGCTCCATGTCCCAGACAAAAGCTTGTTTTAAAAAATATTTTTTACTTCTCATTTATTACTTATAATGTGTCACTAGATGCTGACACATGGATAAAAATACGTTCCATTTCATATAAACACAAGCTACATTTTTTTGAAAATGTTTAGTAACTATTAAAAATAAATGTGTACCTGTGTTTCAGTAACACAGTGTAAATTACATCTATATTCAATATTTTGTTGTGTTTGGCGAGAATGCTGAAAAAATATGTACTTTAACTGAACGATGCGGCGGTCATTGAGAGGAAAAATATTGATACCACTCTATCGAATTGCTAACTACATATTATTTTATACAAACCCCACCCCAAAAAAAAACTCCGTGACTTTACTAAATACTTACATCATTTGCATGTTGCGCCGTTCGCATCTGAAAAAACAATGTATTAAAATTTATCCTTCTCCTACTGGGTGCCTAGTGAGTTTTATAGATTGGTTTACTTACTTACTTAATCACATTACAGTAAACGCAGATATGTATGGAATTAAATAGCGCCATCTAGTGTGCATAAGAGGTAATATTGTAATTTCCATACAAATCTGCGTTTACTTTAAAGTGACCGAGTGAGTAAACAAATATAAAGAAACTCGCATTAGGCACTCTCTGATATTATGAAAGCGAAATGTTTATATAAAGAGTTTGTAATTCAAGAATGAATGAATTCATTTCTCTGTCACAGTCATCGAATTTTTGACAGAAGCAAGCATTTTTAGACCGGCCACATACATAAGGAATTCCATTTCGAAGAGAAAACTTCGAACGGAAAACTAATTACGTGTATGCTAGGTCCATAAATTTAGATGGATTTACTGCGTTCGAAATTTGGAAACAGAATTCCGCTTCGGGATCCCTAAAAATTCTTGCTTCTGTCAAAAATGCGATGACAGTGACAGAAAATGAGTTCATTTTTTCTGAGTTATTGATCGAGGACTTGATCTAATAAAACCATAGTATTAGTATGGAGTAAACATGTACAGTAGCATGACAGCAAAATATGCACATACGATCTTCTTTTATAAGACGTTTCGAAAGTAACATAATGAAAGAGAAAGATAGAAGAGATAGAAAGACCCATATATCGCACTCTCTCATTATGAACCCATTAGAAAGAGCGCATGTATAATTAGTAGAATAGCTAGACCAGTTTTGCTTCTTTTATCAGTTATACAAATAATGAGGGTAGATTTGAAACAAAATGTATTGATGGCATAAATGTATGAACATAACATTGTCGGTTGGTGAACTTTGGTGGTGGTTGAAGTTTGGTTAATAAATAACTTAAATAATCAAAATGCAAGCAAATATAATTATTAAATACATCGAATATTGAGGCATTGCATAGAAGTGGACTAATTAAATTATGTTATCTCAAATGTATAGTGAAAGCGGCATAAGTGTAAGTTATTGCTGAGTGATAAGTGTTGAGAAATCGTAGTTGTGAAAACAAATTGTTAATAAAATGTGTGGCAGCTGTAGTCCCCTTGGATCTACTTTGTGGAAAATTTATGTGACAGACATAATATGTGCGAATATAGTGGATTACGAAGGCTTCTTATCTGTATCAAAAACAATAGAAAATTCGTGTGACACGAAATATTAATTTAAAAGTATACAAAAACTAGGCGATGTGCCGGCTGTGATAATTTGTAATAAGTAATTGTAGAAGTTATGATTATAAAGGATTAAGCTTCAATCCTCTTTTCCTAGAGAAAATGAATAACTAAGCTTGTAACCTTAAATAATCAATAGGTAAGAGCAATTCTTAGATGCAACAATTAAAGTGTTATTTTGTCAAAATAGAAAATTGTCAATGAAGACGGTTTCAATGTAATATAATCTATACTTCTATACTAATATTATAAAGAGAGAACATTTGTATTTTTATATTTTTGTATTTTTGTATGTTTGTAATGAGTAAGCTCAAAAACAACTGAACCGATTTAAAAAATTCTTTCACTAATACATAGAATGGACTTTCGAAATGAAAATAGGCTATATATTATCCCGTTTAAATCAAAGGTACATTCGTGGAGACCTAATTTACAACCTAAGTCGGCAAATAAACGGTCGAAAAAACACGTTTCGTTAAGCAGCGTTCGTAAGAACGCTGCTGAATTGAAAATAGATAGAAGAATATTTTCTATGCAAGAGTTGTACAACTTAATAAGACCTACAAAAAAGTCCGCGACAGCATATGTCTATCTCTTAAGGTTGACTCACAGTAACCATTTTAATCTTAAAATTTTTGTTAAAAAATATTACTTAACTTCCAAGGCTATTTTCAAGTATATTGTATTAATCCTTATCCAAATAATTACGTTAATTAGCTTGACCACACGTTATAGATTAAAATTGTCGTTTACAGTATATAATTCAAATGAAAACTCTAGAAGATATCACGAATTTCACAAACATGCATCGCAAAATTAATAAAATATTTGCAGTCAAACCACAGAATAGGTCATAGTTACTACGAAAATATTATTATAAGCTTAGCTATGCTGTAGATCCCCACCGATCACAATCAATTTGAAGTCAATATAGTATAATAATATGATCTATTGTATAAAATAATATTCATCTATATATATAATAATATAATATAATATTTTAAACCACCCCGACTGATCTATGTATAATAGCTTTTTCCAATGACTCTAAACACGACATTTAAAATCTGAGCTGTAAGTTAGTGAGGATTTAAGTATTCTGTAGAGTCCAGGAGGCTTCCATGTTCTTACAATATCGTTGAAGAAGAAGATTTTCGAATTGATCAGACCTATGAAAGTTGATTTCATAGCGCAATTTTGCGATGCGTGTATGTGAAATCCGTGATATCTTCTAGAGTTTTCATTAGAATTATATACTGTAAAGGACAATTTTAATCTGTAATATGTGGCCAAGCTAATTAACGTAATTATTTGGATAAGGGTTAATACAATATACTTGAAAATAGCCTTGGAAGTTATGTAATATTTTTTAACAAAAATTTTAAGATTAAAATGGTTACTGTGAGTCAACCTTAAGAGATAGACGTATGCTGTCGCAGACTTTTTTGTAGGTCTTATTAAGTTGTTGAAGTCTTTCATAAAAAATATTCTTCTATCTGTTTTCAATTGAGCAGCGTTCGTAAGAAACGTATTTTTTCGACGGTTTTTTTGTCGACTTAGGTTGCAAATTAGGTCTCCACGAATGTACCTTTGATTTAAACGGGATAATATATAGCCTATTGTCATTTCGAAAGTTCATTCTATATATTAGTGAAAGAATTTTTTAAATCGATCCAGTAGTTTTTGAGCCAAATCATTACAAACATATAAAAGTACAAAAATACAAAAATACAAATGTTCTCTCTTTATAATATTAGTATAGATAATTATAACATAGTTCACCAATTTACCTTTATTAGCGAAGTTTGTTTAAACAGATATAAAATAATACAAGCTATTAATAATTGTTTTTTTTTAATATTTTATAATTTTATAGTTTATATTTTATTCGACCACTATCTCACCTGTTGGTAAGTGATGATGAGGTCGAAGATGGTAAGCATGCCAGGCCTAGTTTTCTAGGCCTACCTAGAATGGGAACTGGCTCTCAAGGATAGCTGCCGGAACACATTAGATGTTTGACGACAGATTTTCTAACATCAGGGTGGTAGCTGACCAGGCGGACACTAGATAGTGTCCTACCACCATGCAGGGGTTGTTGGTTTCTTAGCGATGTTTTTCCTTCACCGGAGGGCCACTGTGAAAAGCGCACATAATTTTTCGATAGAAAAATCCATTGGTGCACGGCGGTTTGAACTCGGTACCTCTGGCATCAAAGTTCAACCAACCGTTCTCCCGATTACGCCACCGGGCCCTCAAAATTATAACAAAATAATTTACGGGATGGAGAATTGAACTCGGGCATCCTGCTTCCTTATCAGTTCACCATACCACTCGACCAAGATGGTATTAATGACTCCTTCGAATTTAAGCATCCGTTACTTGTGCATAGCTTACTCGACGTTATGTTAATTGTTAACTCAACAAAAAGAAAACGAGTATACAGTGGAATATTGTTATCTCTATTTGATGTTTATCAAATGTATCTCACGCTACGTTTCACTTTTTTATTTGTCTGTGGTATGGCTAAGCATGTCATCTATGCCGTACCCACGTGTTATTGTTTGCGTTGGAACATTCAACAGAAATATCGTGCAGGCTACTATGAACATTGAGGTGCTACTGGACATTTTAAAACAGAAACAAATAACTAAGCAATGAAGAACGTTCAAAAACTAAAAAAGCTACTTCAAACGCCGCTCTAGTAATTTTCAGTAACTATTTTGTGGTGCTTATCTCTATATCTAGATATACTCATCAAATTTTGATGAATTATTGAATTTACAATGGGACTTTATTAGAAGTATACCGACTCAAACAAAAAAAAATATTTTCAAAATTGGTTAATAAATATCCTAGTGTCGGGGTCAATTGAAACTATGCCTGGGGTTAGTTGGAACAGGTACTTTCGTCTGTCCGGACACATATTTTAATAAGACTTTCATCATCATCATTAATAGCCAGTATTCGTCCACAGCTGGACATAGGCCTCTTCTATGGAACGCCACTGAGCTCGAACTTTAGCTTCCAACCGCTACCAGAGCTAGCTTGCGTATAATTATCGTCGCTTCACCTAGTTGGAGGGCGTCCCACGCTTCGTTTACCGAGCCGTGGTCTCCACTCTAGAACACGTCTACCTCAACGGTTACCGGTTCAACGACAGCTGATGTGACCAGCCACTGCCACTTCAGTTTGCTAATCCTTTGAGCTATGTCGATTACTTTTGTTCGCCGTCGGATGACTTTATTTCGAATTTGATCTTTTAGAGGTACTCCGAGCATAGCCCTTTCCATAGCTCGCTGAGCGACTTTGAATTGGTGGATCAGTCGCACCGTCAGTGATGAATTAAGCATTTGACGAATTGGTCAGTCACAATTTTTTTTTAAATATTTTACCACTATCTCGTCCGATGGTATAAGCGATGATGTGATCGGAGACGGTGAATCACGCTAAGCCTAGAATACTCTGAGTCTCAAGGGCATGTACCATACAGCGGCAGATTTTCTCCTTGATGATAAGCTACTTTTTAGTAGCAAGCCAGTCAAAACATCGATATAATTCTGGAAAATAATAAAATACCTTAATTGAAGGATAAAATTACCTCGGCCACCATATTTTCTACCTTCAATTTAACAGCCGGATAACTGTTCATTATATGTAACACGTGGCCCATCTCTGGATTTAAACGGTTCTTGAGAGATACATCGCCCTAAAAGAAAAATAACAGATACAAGCTTTTAATTGACAAGCAATGAGCGTTCGTTTCTTTATGTTGTCCATAAAAACTGCAAGCCATTTTCAACCATTTGATATTCGATAGAGTTAAAATTTGTCATACTTATATATGTTCAATAACTAATGTTTTGATTGATAAATCATTTTTTTTTGTTTGACATTCTCTTGTTTTTAACCAACTTCAAAAAAAAGTTTCTCAGAGGAGGTTTCTCAATTCGACCGTTTATTTTTTCGTCTTCGTCGTTTATGAACCGATTTTGATTTTTCTTTTTCTGATGGAAAGGATATCCCAAGGATGGCACCATGGTTATTTCATCGAGATTTGATAAGTATCTCCAGAGATATGTCGATAAACGTCACAAACATGCAACTAAAACTGACTCGCGCGGCATGGAAGCTAGTTGTTTTAGTTTTTATTCCTATTACAACTTTATATTGAGTGGTCAAATGACAAATGCGTAGCACACACAGGATGCGGGCGGGGCTTATAGCTACGCTGCTCTCGTAGCACTCGTAGCGCATGTAGACCCGCATAGGTACCACTACGTTGTCGGGTTACTTCAGTCTGTTCACGAAGAAATCTATAACCTTTAAGGGCGGCAATAGCCCAATGGATAAGGTGTCGGACTGGCGATCGAGAGGTCGTGAGTTCAATCTCCACCCCACCCATTGCACTATTGACGTGAATCCAATCCAGACACAAGCATATTTAGCTTAGTTGGAGGGGTTAACAAGAATACTAGTAATGTGCAACCCACATTGAGTGTAATCTTTAATAAAAAATAAAATAAATAAATTTAAAAAAAAAAACAAATTACCATTATTTTGAACACCGCGGTAACAGACCACTTACCGATTGTGCTGAACCTAATCAATAAAAAATCATTTCCCAAACCTAATAGAACAATCACAAAGACAAACTTCTTTGAAATTACCACACAAATAAAGAATCATGAATTTACTGATGTGTTACATTCTACAGACGTCAATAAAGCTACCAAACTGCTCATGGACTGGGTAATGAACGTTATTAAAACGAATACTCGGATTTTTAAAGTACCACACAGCCAGCGTATTATAAAACCCTGGATAACTCCAGGCGTCCTGCGCTGCATTCGCACCCGCGATCAAATGCATCTTAGCTTAAAAAATACACCTACCAACCAAACCCTTAAACTAACGTATTCTAGATATCGGAATTTTTGCACAAATTTAATAAAAAAACTTAAGTTACACTACTACACTAACAAGACTGAAATTGAAAAGCATAAAGGAAATCTTAAAAAGACCTGGGATACCATTAGAACAGTAACTTGTACCGCTAAAGTAAAAGGTAGTAACGACACACTCCTCAAAATTAAACCCAATTCTAAGGATTCTATTAACTACGTCAATAATTATTTCTGTAACGTGGGCAAATATTAGCTTGCACAATTACTAATAATCCCGTAAGCACAACTCTAATGACGTCTAGGTTACCATCACAACCTAACTCTATTGGCTTATTAGTAACAGACGAATTTGAAATTCATAGTCTTATAAAAGATCTAAAAAATAGTTATGCTGCAGGTTTTGATGGTGTCTCTTCAAGAATCCTAAAAGAATCCGCTCCATCATTCGTCCCCGTGATAACACACATTTGCAACCTAAGCTTGTCTTCTGGTATCTTTCCTCAAACATTTAAAACTTCAATCATTACACCCATACACAAAGGTGGTAACAGGGACAGTGTCGGAAACTATAGACCAATCTCAATTTTGTCTTGTATATCTAAAATTCTCGAAAAAATTATAAACAAACGTATCAATTCATATTTTGAAAAATATAACATACTTTCACCAGCTCAATTTGGCTTTCGAACCGGCAAATCAACCGAAAACGCTGTTTTGACACTTTCAAACTTTATTGTCAATGCAATTGATCGCAAAAACAAAGTTGTGGGAGTCTTTCTAGATCTTGCGAAAGCGTTCGACACTGTCTCTGTACCAATCCTAGTAAAAAAGCTTGAAATGTGCGGTATACGCGGTATACCACTTTGTCTCTTACAAGATTACCTAACTAACAGAACTCAGAGAACTAAAATTGGTGAGCTTGTGAGTGACGAAGAAACTGTTAGCTATGGAGTTCCACAGGGCAGTGTGATGGGCCCAAGCCTTTTCCTAATTTATATCAATGACCTATGCAATCTGAATTTGAAACAAGGTAAAATGTTTGCCTATGCAGACGATACAGCACTAATTTTCGTGGGTAGGTCGTGGGAAGAGGCTCAAAACTATGCCGAGCAGGGACTAAGTATCGTCAGTAAATGGTTAGAAGATAATTTGCTATCCTTAAATGTTGAAAAAACTAAATTTGTAACCTTCACTAATTCATATAGCAAAATACCACCTATAAATCTCTCAATCAGATCTCAAAGTGCACAAGAACTGTATTGGGTCAGGTAACTGTAGTTGCCCAAATCTGCAGCGTGCGTCAAATGTGAGATACCTGGGTGTAATCTTAGACTCTAAATTTACCTGGAGACCTCACATTGACGCTCTCTGTAGTAGAGTTCGTAAACTCATATTTATCTTTAAAAACCTACGCGAAGTGGCAGATAGGACGTTAGTGATTACAGTGTATGAGGCTCTTTGCAAATCTCTGCTCACATACTGTATTACATCTTGGGGTGGTGCCTGTAGTACCCATATGCTGCGGCTGGAACGAGCACAGCGTGCATTACTGAAGGTAGCAACATGTAGGCCAGTAAGATTCCCTACCACGGATCTATATAGAGACTGTGGAGTGCTTACTGTTCGACAACTATATATTCAGTACCTCATTCACGCACAGTGTAAATTGATAACCTTAAACGAAAAAGCCAATGCCATAATGAGAAGAAGAAAAGACAGAGTTTTCGCACTACCAAAATGTAATACAAAATTATCCAAACAACAACAGTCTTTCCTCGGTCCTTTTATTTTTAATTTAATCTGTAAAACGTTAACCAATTTAGTGCCATTAACAGCAAGAGAAGTGAAACAAGAGGTAGATAAACGGTTGAAGAGTTTAAATTATGACGAAACAGAAAACATACTCAAAGTCATCGAATGATTTCTTACATACAATACATATGCTCTCAAGCACACCACTCAAACATACACATACATGCACACACACATACACACACGCACACACACACGCACACTCACACACACACACACACACACCACACACACACACACACACACACACACCACACACACACACACACACACACACACACACACACACACCACACACACACACACACACACCACACACACACACACACACGCAAATACACATTGCTAGGCACTATAATAATGATATAATAAACTAACTTTATTACTTTTATTTTCTTGAATACGGCTTCTTATGTCATTTGGAAGGTCATGCTAATCCTACGACACAAGGTTTTTATCTTAGTGTAGGATCTGCATGTAACAATATCTCTCGTAACATAAGCCCTAAAGCCAATTTTATATATATATATTTTTTATTTTTTTTTAATGTATAATAATTTGTAATGATATTAATAAATGTTTAAACTTAAATGAAATAAGCTTCATACACTATGTCAATAATTTATGTCATATTGTATTTTGTAATGCTTATTGTGTGTGAATAAATTGAATTGAATTGAATATACAAAAAAAACATAAGACGAATTGAGAATCTCCTCATTTTCTGATGTCGATTGAAAAGTGTTATTAAGGTCACTAACCTACTGCTTACGTATAAATTCTGCTGTTCAAACGGCTTATATTCTCCATTTGGTGTGGAAACTTAACGTGCGAAGTCCGACACGCACTTGGCCGGTTTTTAAATAATATGTTTTTACTCACTCGTTGACTAAGTTTGTATAATAAAATATCATGCATGCGTATTTAAGTGTAGAGGAATAGTACATTCCATATTATAACGATAACAAAGACGTTTACACAAGGCTTATTTTTTTAAATATTTTTCGATATTTTATTATTTTAGTTAGACCAACAGTTTTCAAAATGTATTGTGCTGGTGACCTAAATTCATATATGACTTTAGTTAGAATGAATTTAGGTCAAAACGAACACTCTAGTCTAGTACTTCGCTTTTCTAGAGTTTTCGTTGTCTTAGTAAATTAATACAAATATGGATTACCCCTTTTAAATCCTCCATAGTTGCGATATTCATTAAGCTTCTAGAAAACAGCGGGTTATCATACTGTTGAAATATGACGTTTAAGTCGTCCATGTGATACTCTGTCAGCGTTGAATTCAGAGTGTTGTACTCTCTCATCAGATTTGGCAGACATAGCGCCAGCTTCGTTTTGGCGATGGCTTCATCCAACATTTTAGTAATACGTTCCTCTTGGATGATACACTCCATGTCGATTGGCGTTACATCTGCCATCAAAAATTAAGTATTTTAAGTAAATAAATAAACTGGCCAAGTGCAAGTCTGACTCGCTCTCGTAGAGTTCCGTAACACAGAACAATATTTTATATGATCGAGCAAAAATGCTGGATATACCACTATCATTTTTTGCCCGTAAAAATTACTTTGTTTTTCATAGTATTTGTGACAAAGTTTTTTTTTAAATATATATCTTATAGGCTAGTGTTTGACCACTAAAAGTTATATTTGCGGTTTATGAAAATGTGCTAAATCCTAAAAACTGCGGACTATATCTCGTTCAAACCAATTTTCGTTATAATATCGTAATCGTTGATGACAAGGTACCATTGCTTTTAGAAAAATCTTCCTCTGCTGCAACTGTAGAAGTTTTGTCACTCTGTGACTTTGAACTCGAAGAGTAGGTGGATGGAGACAACAGAGTACCCGAGGATTGTGAAGGAGGATCCATTATAGCAAAGTTCACAGGATATTGTTACTTGAATGCTCTGAAAACACAAGTTGCTCTCAATACTTTATAGGCAAGCTAATTACCACTATCTCACTTGATGGAAAATGACGATGTGATCGAGAGTGTAGCATGCTTGCCTAGAAGATGGTTTGAAGTGTTTATCTTCATATCTCAGGAGACACACATTAGATCTTGATAACATTTAGTAAATGACCACACTTTCTAAGAAAAACAGTCTTTTTACACGAGATAAGCAAGCGTTTGACCATTTTCTCACCTGATGATAAGTGACGATGTGATCGAAGATTTTATATAATATATAGATAAATGTCAGAGTTTTGAGATAACAACCATTAAAATAACATACAGGTGAATTATCATTTCAATTCAGAACCTACTCCTTTTAGTGACCTTATATCCGTGTGGGTAAATATAAAACTTTAATAACACGGTAATTAATCATATCGTTCATAATACCATCAGATGGTACCCTGATGGTTTTATGCTGCTTCAGTGGCAAGTTTAAGGTTTTATCCCCATATCTCTCAAGATAAGATCAGATCTTGATGAGATCAGTATATGGGACAGAATAGAATAACTTCACTTCGGCCTTTCGAACAAGATAATTGATATCCCTACCAGGCCACAGATGCTGGAGTGCTACAGATGAAGTACCTATTATGTTAGTTTGGTTGTGACGTTTTTTATTTATAATATAGAGTGACAAACAAGCTGGCAGCCCGCCTAATGATAAGTAGTCACCGCCACCCATTCCGCCGCCTACCCATCTGCATTACTCAAGGTTACGCCGGTAAAAAGGTAAAAAACATAAAATACAACAATAACAATATCAATAACAATTGAGTACCACCTTCTTTGTGAAGTCTACCAAAAACTGATCGCGACTCGATATAGAACTAAAAAACAAGGGGCTCGAAGGGTTAATTAATATCTTATATTTATTTCACAACCTGCGAAAACGATTTTTATCAGTTGTCGAACTGTCACGACGTAGGTAGTATTTATATTCTCTTTGCTGTCACGTACTTGACAACACTGTTAAATAAGTTTTGTTAGCAGTTTGCGAATGCCATGGCAACAGTCTTTTGCTGATAAATAAATACTCTTTAATGTTTCTAAAGAAAATGTATTAAATAAAAATATATTTTCTAAATTTACACATACATTTAAGATTTGTTTAAAAAACTTAAAAAAGCGACTTTAAATGCTGCGCTAGTCGTTTTTGTATTTAGTCGGAAACACAGACTCAGGCGGGAAATTCCATTCTATGGCGGTTCGCATTATGAACGAAGGTTCATCATGCGAATGCAAATGGATCATGCGAATGGATCATGAATCAGGGAATGGAATTTCCTACCTGTGTAAATCGCTTCGCTCTGGTAGCGCCTTTTAGTGTCTCTGGATGTACGATACTAAAAAGGGGAAGGTGGACTCAAGTTATGCAGTTCCACAGCACACTCTCCAAAATGTAAACGATAAACAAGCGACTTTGCGGCGATGGCGAAACTCTGGAGTCTCCTGCTTACTAGTAGGTCGTCACCAATGAGCTTCTTGGCTCTCCTCTCATTGGCTTCCATTGTCTCCAGGTGGTATTTGGCAGAACCATCCCAGAGGTGAGAACAGTACTCCATGCACGATCGGACTTGTGCTTGGTACAGATTGAGTCCCGTTGTGTCCCGTTGTGAAGTATTGTGTCACTTTAGCCAAAATGCAAAGCCTTTTTGAGTCTAGCTGGGCTATAGACTCAATATAAGAGCCGAAATTGAGAGTTGGTGTTAATGAGATGCCAAGAAGCTCGAGATAATATTATAAAAAATAATATTTGATTTACGCAGTGCAACATCTCTCGTCGGATTTGAAAACTGTAATGATTTCTTCCGAATGATTAACTTACGTAATAAGTAGTCATAGATGGCGCCACCAATGCATAATTGGGTTAACAAAATGCAATCCACTAATTTCGTCGTATCAATGTATCGAACCGTGGCTTAATTGGCAGAGCACCTTGACGTGTAATCCGGGGGGTGCGGGTTCGAGTCCCGTCGGTACGATGAAATTTTGGATTGTGTTTAACAATTTACAAAAATATAAAGTGTGAGACACTTCAAAGAAACATAATATTTGATTTACGCAGTGCAACATCTCTCGTCGGATTTGAAAACTGTAATGATTTCTTCCGAATGATTAACTTACGTAATAAGTAGTCATAGATGGCGCCACCAATGCATAATTGGGTTAACAAAATGCAATCCACTAATTTCGTCGTATCGATGTATCGAACCGTGGCTTAATTGGCAGAGCACCTGGACGTGTAATCCGGGGGGTGCGGGTTCGAGTCCCGTCGGTACGATGAAATTTTGGATTGTGTTTAACAATTTACAAGCTCGAGATAGTTACTTATCGGGACGGATACATCTCGGAAAGTAGGAGCCAGAAGAAATAAGCTCCGTTTGGCGGAGAAAAGACACTCCTAGGTTTTCTCAGCATTGAACTTGATTAGATTGGCATTCGCCCCGATCGGAGACAGCCTTCAAAGAAAAGTTCAAGCGCTGAACCATCGCTTCCCTATGAGACTGGATTTGTAATGCACTGATTCGTGCGTTAGACGTATAACTCTCTATAACGGTGCTGTCATCTGCGTACCCAAAAATACCTGGTCATTGCATAAAGCAGAAAAAGTGTTGCAGAGAGTACTGATCCTTGAGGGACTCCTGCATTTATGGCCAATAGGTCAGAAGAACAGCCATCGATGACCACTCGAATCGACCGATCCCTCAAGAAATCTGATATCCAAACACAAAAAGTTGGAAGGCCGTATGAAGGAAGCTTGCTAATAAGGCTATTGTGCTAGACCCTATCGAAAGCCTTCCAGATGTCAAGAGAGACGGCAAGTGCGTCTCTATGGTTCTCGATGGCCTCGTTCCAGATGTGAGTGGCGTACGCTAGAAGATTCCCAGTAAACCGGTTTCGGCGAAATCTGTATTGTCGGTCACTGAAGAGATCGTTCACTTCTAGGTATGCCAGGAGCCTGTGATTCAGTACACGTTCCATAGTCTTACAGAGTATCGAAGTGACTGAGGTAGGCCTGTAATTGGCAGGGTCTGCACGACTACCTTTTTTGGGCACAGGCTGCACGTTAGCTTGCTTCCAGGACTTAGGCACTTGACCAGTCGTCATATATAAGCGAAAGAGGCGTGTCAAATAGGAGCCAACTCAGACACACACGTCCTCAAGACTAGAGCTGGTATACCGATCTCTGGTATCTCTTAAACATCACAAGTATTTTCCTTAGTTTAATAAATGACGCAGTTCTGAGATATCTAATACAAAATAATGTATGATCGTACAAAACGAAAAAAACGACTTCACATGCCGCGATAGTCAAATTAACTAGTAGTCAGTATCACGTCATCGAGGTATACAAATGCATCGATTTCGAGTTTAAGATGTTTATCTCCATATCTCCGGAGATTGTTAACATATCTCATAAAATTTCAATGAGACAAAATAGGAGGCATATTCTTTAAAAAAAAAAGAATTTTTGAAATCGGTTAAGATTAGACGGAGATCTGAGGTAACAAACATACAACAAAACAATAGAATCGAGAACCTCCTCCTTTTTTGTGAAGTCGGTTAAAAATACAGTCGATTCAAAGCCGCGATCAAGGAGAAAATCTGCCGCCATAACCTTATGGTGTTCCGACAGCACACAGCCCTTGAGAGTCAGAGTACTAGGGCTAGCGTGTTCACCATCTTTGACCACATCTTTGCTTACCACCAGGTGAGGTCAAACGATAGCCTAAAAGACATTCTTAAAAAAGTTAGTGAAAAATGTACCCTCCATAGGTACGTTTCACCCCATGAATGATGTGATTAAGGTGAAACCGTGTAGACGGTGACATTTGATCGTTAACTATGATATCTTGTTGCTGGGTAACAATGTGTGTTCAATAAACTATTTCTCACCTGTGAATAGTTACCACGATAGTGTATCTACGTAACTTAGTTCAACATTTCGGTGATTGTACGCGTAGAGAGAAATCTGTAAGTACGTATCTATTAAATAAAATCTATCAACAGAACTAATAAAAAAAACCTACTTGAAGCCTGAAACAAATGAAGTGAGATGTAAATAGCATTTTTTTAAAGGATACTAGCTGATACCCGCGACTGCGTTCACGTACACCAAAAATCTAGTAGCCTATGTTCATCCTAATGCTACAAAGTATCTCCGTGTCATAGAAAAGATAATAATACTACGTATCCGTCTTAAATTTCAGTAAGAGCGGATGTCCGTTTAGGCGTGATTATAATAGTAAACAGACAGATAGAGTGACAGAGTAACAGAGTTACAAACAAACGTTTTCATAATATTAGTATAGTAAGTATAGTATTAGTATGGATAAGCAAGCGTTTGACCACTATCTCACCTGGAGCTAAGTGACGAAGTGATCGACGACATATGTATGTTAGAAATAAGATAAAGTATTTCTATACAAGCATAAGTAATAAAATTACTGATACTAGATAATAAAACCCCAGTTAAATGAGTTGCAATAATATGAGATAAGTTTGACCACTATTTCACCTAATGTTAAATAACGATGCGACCTAAAATGTAATTGTGCATGTTTATAAATGGAAGATGACAAGAATACGAGATGCTTGTCAATCTCATCTTGTCACAATATGGAAGATCTCAGCAATCCGATTGGCGAAATATTTGTTTGTGGGTGGTTCGAGCAACGACTTCACGTCGAAACACCTGCTTAATTAAAGTCGCCAGACTTTAATTAAGCAGGTGGCTCAAGGTGTTGGAAAACCTTGTATCATTAACTTATAAGAGATATTAGTCTAATCTTATAACGCCCGCCCTGCATAAACATAGTGTTGTTCGTAAGAGCTTAATGCTTTTAAATAAACTGGCCAAGTGCAAGTCGGACTCGCACTCGTAGGGTTCCGTACCACAATACAGTATTTTATAAGATCAAGAAAAAAATACCACTATCATTTTTCGCCAGCAAAAAATAATAATTAAAAACATTCATAACACACATTAATAAACTTATAACGCCATCTAACGTCTAACAAAGGTGTTAGGGCCATTTTAATATAACGCCATCTATGGGACGTTTACCTAACTAAGCGTACATAAATGGCGTGAAATGCCTAAAAAAACACGTTTCTTGTATGGGGACCCTGTATTATTTTTAACTTTATTCTGTTTTTAGTATTTGTTGTTATAGCGGCAACAGAAATACATCATCTGTTAAAATTTTGACCGTCTAACTATCACGGTTCATGAGATACAGCCTGGTGACAGACGGACAGACAGACAGACAGACAGACAGACTGACAGCGGAGTCTTAGTAATAGGGTCCCGTTTTACCCTTTGGGTACGGAACCCTAAAAATAGGGCACCAACTAAACAAAAAAAAAACAAGAAAAATATAATTCTCGCGATGACTACATTTTTGCGGAACATATGGTTGAATTGTCCTAGTATTTTGGGTATTAATCACAGTACCTACAGGTTTTTTTTTCTTGTGTACTAGTCTAGTCTAAGTATAATCATTCATCCGTGGACTCTCTATGGATGTTGTTTGGACTACGTACATGAAACACGATACCGCGTTTGAAGTGTTTGCTCATAATTGAATATACCTACTTTTATTTTTCTACCGACTTCCAAAATGGAGAAAATTCTCAATGTATGTGTTTTTTTTTTGTATGTGTCTTACGCCGTACGCGATTACTCCTTTTTTAATTGGCAGGATACATCTCCAAGATTGTTCCATTTTAATTTCATCGAGATATAATGAGTATCTCCAGAAATATAGAGATATCTCCATATCAGTATCTACCCCAACGGTAAAAAGCGTGACTGTATGTATGTATGTATCAGTATATCAGTAAATCATAATCAGTAATATCAGTACCAACACCTCAAACTTGGTACTTGGACTAGCGCGGCATTTGAAGTCAGTTTTATTTCGTTTTGTAAACAAAACTATCTTTAATTATTTTATTTCCGTTTTATATCTTATAGGCTAGCATATAACCTCAATCTCGCCTGGTGGTAGTTGTACAGTGAACCATGGGGAAGAAAGGCAAAGTGAACAAGCTGGCCCGCATGTCGGACGAGGAACGGGCTCGGTACCTGCAGCATCGAGCTGACATGGAGGAGGAAGCTCGACGGAGAAAGCAGGAACTCATCGCCAGGTTCATCAAGGTAATACCACCCGATAAAGATAACAGTAGGTATACCTACCAACCAAGATATCAAACATTTTTACTCGTATTGGCATTTGGCAATGACAGAGTAATGTTGTCAACGCAACAAAAACAGTAAATTAGAATCAACACGCGCGCCCTCAACTCGACGGTTCTCTTTTTGCACAGACTGTAGGTAGCAGCAGAAAAAATATTTAAACAAGCAAGTGTTTATGTTTCTTTGTAGCACAGTGTGACCTAAACCCGCACTTTACGCACGCTTTTCCGTGACTTAAATAGTCGACTATTGCACGACGTTTAGCAACTTCACGCCATGCAATAATCTTCTATTTGACGGAAAAGCGTAGCAAGCGTAAAGTGCGGGTTTATATCACACTGACAGCTTCGAGCAAATTTACCAAAGGAGATGTTAACGCAAGGCGTACCCCTCTACTGGCCATATAGCCATTTTTGGCCATATGAGCGTACGTAACTACGCTGTATTTTTAATACTGTGTGCGTGTTTCAAGCTATTGTGTCGTTAAAGTGAGTGATTTGTGTATGTGCAATGCGTGTTTACCTCGTCCCCCGTAAGTATCGGCAGAAAAAAATGTGTGCGGATTACAACGTTAACATCTCCATTGGTAAATGTTCGAAGACTGACAGCTATAAAATAATATACGATACTCGTGAATTAAGTTGTTTATTATTGCACGGCGTGAAGTAACGTGATAAGTCACACGTATCGTAATCCATTTTATATATTTGTAGAACGAAAATTCGTCTAAAGGTACGTGAATTACAGCCGGTATATAACAATAATAATGTCACAAATTCACGATAATTTTAAAATCAAAAATATCTATTGTTAGTAACCGACTTCACAAAAATTGTTTGTTACCTCGGAACTCCGTCATTTCCTAATCGATATGGATTTTTTTAGAGAGTATGCTTTCCGTTTAGTCCATCAACGTTCCGTTCCGTTTAGTCATTGCTATGACGTCGAAGGTTTAGTCCCATTATAATTTTATTGAGATCTGATAAGTATCTCCAGAGATATGGAGATAAAAACATCAAACTGAGTACTGAAAATAACTAGCTGAGTAATAAAAATAAATATAGCGACATTTGAAATTGGTCATAACATTATTGAACGAAGTATTTACTCAACAAACTAATAAGCCCAAACATGCAAACAATTTTAGTTCTAATGAAATGAAAATAAAGCTTAAATTGGCTTGTTGGCTTGGTAAGGACTAGCCTGATTACAAGCTATAGCGTCTTCCAGTAATGTGTATCTATGTTGCTGCGCGTAAATAATGTCACGCATAAACTCATGATTCCCAGAATGTTACGCAACATTGCTCCGCACTTAATCAATGATACCATCACGTGTAACTTCGAAGGTCATTTAGCTCTTTACTCAGAATAAATTAAAGGTTAAAAATACAACTAATTATAGTCTTAATGGACGGTCTTATCGCTCATACCGATCTCTTCCAACATGCAGGGAATGTCCGATAAGGAAGGCAATGGTTTCACAAAATATAGAAAATAATTGAAATTAATCTTAAACATGTCTGATTACAGAACAAGCTCGACAAAGAAGAAGCGTATAGTCGTACAAACACAGCGAAGATAAATCAGGAATGGCGGTACATACTACGCAGGATCAAATGTCGGCAAATGTCTCAGGATATACAGGTACCTACATAAGTCAATATTATTTGATGATTTTTGTTTTGTTTTTCATGCATCATACAAATAATCTTCTTTAATGTTGTGTATTCACACATTAAATCTACCTAATGTGGGTTCTACTATTCCACTTCGTTTGATCGTAAGTAAACAATTCTGTGTAAAAAAGTAAATAAAAATATTTTAGGTGTAAAATATTTTTATTTACTTTTTATCTGGTGAGATAGCTACAGAGCTCATCATCGTTTCAGGGTATGATAAACGGGTTCAACTTCATAGTGGATCGTAAAGATCGGCTCCTTAAGTCACTGGTGTCATCACTGGAGGATTCTGATGAACAGCATCGAAGAGCGTTCCACGCTCACACGGAGACTGTCAGCTATTTCCTGAGTAAGTTTCTAACTTTAATTTTATGACCATGATTCTCATAATTATAAAACACCGACTATTATACTCACTACTGTTTGTTGTCGATTGTCTCGACCTAGGTTTCATGCATGTCCGATGAACATCCTCGGGAGTTCACGCAGCGAGATCGCGATGAGCACTGCGGGCCGCCGCTCGCAGCGCGCGGCTCGTCGGGGGAGGGGGGCTCGGCGAGCGGCGCTGCTCAGTGATGGTGTGAGATTGAGTTTGTCCGATGCTTGACAGATCTTCATCGTCACTCTCGTCAAAAGCATTTGTACAAATAAAGCTGACCGTGTCACGTCCCAGACTGGAGAACTCTTTCTTTTTTGAGGAAGCATTAAGAATAGGTATCCATGTTGTAGGCAGGTCCATCCACGATCTCTGTTCATATTCGGGTGGCGGGTTATCTCGATGATTCTCATACATGAAAATCCGTTCAGCCGTTTTAAGACTATGAGCTGTTTTGTAGGTGAGGGTGCTATGAGATAATTTTAATAGGTCTGATCAATTCGATATAGTATCATCTTAATTTAATGAACATTGACTTGATGCTGGAACATCTTCTGGAATCTACAGAATACTTAACTCCCTACCTACTTACAGCTAAAATGTCGTGTTTGATCAGATTGTACATAGATTAGTAGGTATTATAAACACGCCTTTTATCAGCCATCCTAACAAGCATTGTAACAAAATCTTAGAAGTCAATTTTAACCTAATCCTAACTGTCGAAACTAAATGAAACTTTTTTTATATTTGAAGTTCAGATACAATACTATAATCTAGCATCTTAGAGTTGATCTGGTGATGTGGCTACTAGGTAGTAAACTTCTAGAATTTGGGCTCATTTAAATTGTTTTGACTAGTCCAATATATTGGGCTTGGTAACGTGGGTCTGATGATGGAGCTAGAAGTCTACTTTTTAGTTCAAGCGGGTTTTATTCGTTTATTTTTTTTAATTATAACTTCAATATTCTCTTTATAGACGTGGGCACGCAACGATTAGACAAGCTGCAAGCAGAATACGAATATCAAAAAAACAGTCTTTTGGAAAAATGGGACAAAGAAGAGTTGGATATCACTGACAGCCAAGAGGGGGCTGCATTAAAACTGACACTGGTCACTTATATACAGGACCGGGATTTTCAAACATTGATGAAAAATATCCAGCTTCAGAGAGCTACGCTTAAAAATGATGCTCGATTGGAGGTAGGTATGGCTTAAAGCATTTTTCATAATTACTACATATTATAAAACAAAGTCCCCCGCCGCTTCCGTCTGTCTACGTGCGATAAACTACAGAATCTGTACGGATTTTCACGCAGTTTTCACCAATAGACAGAGTTGATTCAATAGGAAGGTTTAGGTGTATAAAACGTTAATGTTTTTTGTAAATTGATTGAAATATGACAATGGGTTGTTGATCGACGCTACAAACTGATGACATAATATGCTCTGCCCTTCCGAAGCCAGGGCGGTTCTCTAGTAATGTATTTACCAGTTTATTGGTCACCACTGAAAAAAACAGAGATAACGCTTATATTATAATACAGTATTGTGACTCGGCGTGTCCTTGAAATCAAAAGCTAAACCCGCGCGGTGGTCGGCGGCACCGCGCGGTACGTACACGCTCGATAGGGCTGCCCGCCTACAGTATTTTAATTGCATCTACCTACTTGACGATCTTTCTAGTTTTTTGTGATTGTAATATTATATTTTTTATTTAATAAAATGAAATTCGTTGTGTAAATATGACAATACACATTTTATATATTTCCATAGCTTACTCGAAAAGTGAATTATAATGTAAATCTTATTATGTAGGTACCTGCCATTTATTACTCTATTAATAACTTCATAATGATATTTCGTCGAATTCAATAAAATTTTTCACTCTATCCAGTTATTTATCTAGGTATTCCTGTAGAGGAAAAAGCGAAATATCCACCTTAAAAAAATTACGTACTAGTAGGTATATAAACATTATTTTATACTCTTACCGTTTGGTGCTTTCAGATAATTGAAAAAATGTTATCTCTGAGTGCGTTATTGAAGAATTCAAGCACACATAAACAGCAAAATATAGTCTATAATTCCTTTGTGCCATATTAAGTATAATATATATAATATATATATAATATTTAAAAAGCGGCAATAGCCCAATGGATAGGGTGTCGGACTGGCAATCGAGAGGTCGTGAGTTCGAATCCCACCCCACCCATTGCACTATTGACGTGAACCCACTCCAGACACAAGCATATTTAGCTAAGTTGGAGGGGTTAACAAGAATACTAGTAATGTGCAACCCACATTGCGAGTAATCTTTAAAAAAAAAAAAAAAAAAAAATTATAAAAATTATATATATTCTCAATCAAACAAATATTCACAATACGCAGGCTTTTATTTTATCGTGAGGTGTGTACCGAGTGTGTACCGAACTCGAGGCGCGTAGGCATGACGCGTGTTCCGACCGTTAGTTTGGAGTCAGAATACTGTTTATTATATTACCGTGCAGATACTTAAAACTAAAAAAAATATTATCTATAAGCTTCAATGGGCGATCTTATCGCTTAATTAAAGTGATCTTTCAGGACAAGAGGCACTTCTCCTGGAAAACTATTAAAACTAAATAAATTACAATCTTAGCATAATAAAAAAAAAACAATCTTAGAAAAAACAATCCACAATCAATTTAATAAACTTATTAACTCCTTATTGAATAATAATGCATAAATAAACCTTATCAAAAAGTTGTAATATAAAATCAGAATCGCAAGTCGTCCTTCCAATCATCGCAATTAGCACGTCCTTTCTCCGAGAGACACATCATTAGGTTCTTTGAAAACTCGCATTTTTCTTTATTATTCTCTAAAAATAATAAATAAAAGTTATTGGGATGCCATGGGTAAATAAATGTCAGTTGAACTGTTGATAATCGCAATGCCGTAGAATATAAAGTTCTTTGATTGAGTTCGCATGTTTCGGGTAAACAAAACGAACAAATAATTTATTGGGCGACCAAGCTTTGCTCGACTTTTATTCGACTTCAAAATAGGAAGAGCCTCTCGGTACGTTTGTATTTTTTTTTATTACCTTTACCTTCAGATCTCAAATAAATTTCCGAAAGGATAATCCTTAAGATGGCCCTACTGATAGACTGACTAGAAGACCCTACTGATAAAAAGTAATCAATAAAATCGGTTGAAAATTGTCAGAGAAATCGAGTATCACACTAAGAAAACAAATCGAGTGACAGATTCCTCCTTTTTTGAAATCAGTTTAAAAGAGAGAAAAAATGACAAATTTGTCTTCCAAGGGAGACAAATTAGGGGACTGAGATGAATAAAAACCCCTTCTTACTTACCATTGTCTAACATCTGGAAGCATTCCTCAATAGACTCCTGGAGAAAATCCTTCAAGTCTTCATTTGTCACATCTTTAGTGAGGGTATGTGTCACCAAGTATCTGTCGGGCATTCCATCTTCTGCAGTCTATAAGATAACAAGTATTATTTAAAAAAAAAACTTTTTAAACACAATCTTTTATACCTAGGACCAGAGTAAGTCAAGACAAATCCAACGAGCGCAAACACGACGGGTATAACATGTGTAGTTTAGGAGTTCCTTTGGCCACCTTCCTCCATCATCACATCAGCCCCATGCCATCATAATGTTGGATTGTCACGCAATTTACACATGTATGCAAAATTTCAGCTCAATCGGTAACCGGGAAGTGGATCAAATTTAATTTGCAAGATTTGATGACAAACATCGGGACAGGTGCAACTAAATAAAAGCTGTACTAAATGATAGCTAGATAACACGCTAGGCCTAGAATACTCTGACTCTCAAGGGCTATGTGCTGTCCGAACACCGAAAGGTTATATAGCTGCAGATTTTCTTCTTGATGCTGATAAGCTACTTTTTGGTAGCAAGTCAGGAGGAACATCTATATAATAAGCTCCTATCACCTATGGATGAACAGCCATGCTAGGATTCGAACCGGCGAACTCTCGCTTATAAGTCAAGCCAACTTTTACGCCAACGGGGATCTCAACCATTATAATATCACACAGTAGGTACACAGTAACCAGATTTTTGCAAGCCGCTTTAACTGTAGTAGGTAGACGTCATCGCTTACCATAAGGCGAGCGTCGTGCTTTTTCTGTTACCTTATAACTATCATAAAGAAAACGGCAGACCATTTCCTAACAATAGGTTCATGCAGTAAAAAAAAAACAGAATATCCGTAGTGTCTACCTACACCTATCTAACTAGATAAATTATTTAAGCGAGGTAGCTATACGCATATTATACAAATAGTTACAATACAATTATACATATTTATTTGCTACAAAATGTAGGCACAAAACATGTAGTTGATTTAAAAATTCAATTACCATTTTGTCGACATGTAAATTTGGCTCTAATCCTATACATTACAGCTCAGACTAGATTCGATCTTTACGAAATTCCCGTGAATCATCACGGGAATTTCTTATGACGGCATGAAACAAAGAAATTAGTGGCACAGTACAATAAAGTAAACAGTAGTTTGATTCTATAAAAACTACCGAAACGGCGCACTATTATACTCTAACTAAGTATGTAATACACTGCGCTAATGTATACCTACAAACGAAAATAAACTTTACGTTTATAACAATATGCTGACACCATAACATCATTATTAGCTAATTTCCGTCCACCGCTGGAGATAGAACTCTCTTATGGCACGAAGGTGAATGTGCCTGTCAAGTACGTAAGTAAGTAAGTACACACATACCATTTCCAAATTCTCCAGAAAGCAGTGCAGGGCACACGCCTTCTTCTCATCCTCTTTGCTTGTATTATTCTCCTTCTCGCTCTTGTCTTCACTTTGATACGAGTCGCCATGACCTTGCGACTTCTTCGAAGAGTTCGGGTTGAATTGAGTCCGCTGCCCAGAGTTATCAGTACGTCTCTCTCGCTTATAACGCCTTGAAGATTGAGTCGAAGAGTAGCCGTATTGGTTAGACATGTCCTGAAATATATTTGTAAAACAATATTGCACTAGGTAGATGTGCCTAACTATAGACCGGTATGACTCACGTAGTAAGGTCGAAAGTTGATGGCGACGTAACTGTTATTTATATATCTCATAGGCTAGCGTTTGACCTCTATCTCACCTGTTGTATTTGTGATTGAGTGATGATGCGGTCAAAGATGGTAAGCACGCTAGGGTGCGTCTTTATAGACGCACCCTAGTGTGCTTACCATCTTTGACCGCAAATTACGTGAGGTGTTTAAGGGGGGGAGGGGATTGAGTCAAATCTCATCTAATCTTACGTTGGAGAGAGGGGGGGTCTCGGCAAATATCACGCAATTTTTTTCTGATTGAAACAAAAAGATATATATTACACTTATAATTAAACTCTCAGCAATATTGATTACTAGTCTTAACTAGTCGTAAATAAAAGCACGAAGCAATTTTTTTTTGTTTTTACAATAACAATCCAACGTGTTTACGTAAGAAATCCACATTTTGAAAAATCTCACGTGAGATTGGGGGATGGGGGAGGGGGTTGAATAAAATATCACGACATCTCACATTACAGATAATTTTAAAAAACATCTCACGTAATTTATGGACGCCCCCTAGACCTAGAATGAGGACTGGCTCTCAAGGTTGGTTTCTTAACGCTGTTTTTCCTTCACCGGGATTTCCGGATTTCCACCGGAATTCTAGAAGAAAAGCGCACATAATGGTACTATTCTTTATTCTGTGGGGAGGTGCTCTTCGATGTTTCCCTTATGTTGTCCCTTTAGAGCCAGTTAATATTCTAGGTTACTATCCTCGACCGCATCGACACTTACCTTAAGGTGAGATAGTGGTCAAAACGCCAACCTATACAATGTGTAACATATTAAACGCAAGACCTTAAGTTTATCTTAATCTTATCTTAATCTTTTAACGCAAGACCTTAAGTTTATCTTAATCTTTATATCTTAAGTTTATCTTTAAAAAAAAAGATTACATGTCTTGAAATGAGTTTACGCTTTTGCTGTTATATTAGGATTCGATATTCTAATTGGTGTGTCCGAGGTCTGGCGCTTATTATGTTACACGTTTATTTACTAATACAATTTTTTTTTATATATTTTTAATCATTATTTATCAGGCGTTCCACTTGAGCACAATTTTCATAGTTCAAATAACCCGGATGATTCTCTTACACAGAATCGCGGAAGTAACATAACTAGCATAAGTAACTTACATGACTTACGAGTACATATATCCTGTTTTGTGGTTCTATCAAATACTTATTTAATGAATTAATTAGAACTGTTTTTAGAAATGATTCGAATTGAAGTTGCTCACTCGTACTTGACTCGTACAATGAGATCAGGGATATTTAGATGCATTCCAGTTTAGACGTTGGCTTTTATGGAAAGCACTTTTTGTCGAACATATTATGCGATACCGGGATTAAAAAATGTAAGCTTATACTCAGCGCGATCACGGTAAATATAACATTAACGTGGCGAGATGTAATAAACCCGATTCGACTCAAATTACAATTGCATTGCTTAAACATACATATATATACATACATATGGTTGCTTTTTCCTACTTTTTACAACTGATTTTTGACGAAGCACAAAATTCTAAGAAGTTATTCGATCTTATAGAAATACGTAGGTATGACAATAAAGCTGTATATTTCCTGACCTATTCATACAAAATTAAGGCCAACTTACACTGCCATAATCATCATGCTGGAAGCTATTCCTGCCACTGTAGCTATGATCTCTCCCATAACCGCTGTTGCTGTTACCCATTGAGTCATCGGTACTCCCGTATCTGCCTCGATTACTGCTTCCCATACCATCGTTGTTTCCCCTATCGCTACCTCCCATCCTATTGTGGCTTCCAGAACGTTCATAGCTACTACCCATCTCACTGTCATGGTCATCGTAACTTCCCATTCGACCATCGGTGTTACCCTTTCGATCACTTCTACTCCCCGATCTTTCCTCTCTACTTCTTGCTCTGTCGTTACTTTGCTCTTTGTCCCAGTCATTCCTTTGACCGTGATAACTTTGATCCTTCCAGTCTTTGTCTCCGTATTCTCGACTCGAGTTCTTCCCGTCTTGCATCTTTAGACATTTTTTGTAAATGTTCTTAAGTTCGGATTCTTTCGGACCGCCCTCTGATTTACAGTTGAGGGCCTATAGATATCAATAAAGAAGCTAGTTACAAAAGAGTTATTTATCAAATTTATAAAATGGAGGAACTTCTGGAGGCATCATGGAAAGTTTCTCGATGCTACTATCTGAGCTCAGACAAGCATCAAAAATAATAAAAAACACCAAAGACAAGTACCTAATCAAAGGTTTGAGTTTTAGGGATACCTTTAAGGTACGGCCATACCGCAGCGTCCTGCGATCTGCGGGCAAAATCTCAGTACTTTCCAATTGTTTTCTGATCACGTTTGGTGTGAACCAGTCTGTACAAATACTACTGTGCTATCTGATCGCCGCCTAGATCGCGCACGAAGGACGCTGCGGTGTGTCCGTACCTTCAGTCATCAAATCTCGAAAAAATGTATTATTTGCAAACAATGCATTAATTAAAAAAAAATACAAACAATACAAAAACCTACCTTCGCAAGACTTGCATTTTATAAAACTTATTAAAACCATATAGTACGGGTCCTTAACTTGAAATACCGTCCCATCCGGAAGAAAGCATGAAACTTTGCATGCATGTAGCTTTCATAGATGTGACTCAATCACAATAAGGAAACAAGTCGAGGGATGATTGCTTACCCCCACTCCCCCCCCCCCTTTTATCTCCCTTATTCTGGTTTTCTTCATTTTCTACAAAAACGGTAGGACTGAGGTGTTTTCTTTTAAAGGACCAAACCATCGTCAATAGATTACCTACAAAACGATACTATGTTTATAGTGGGTAAGATTAATACTTTTTTAAATACATCCATCAACATTTTACACTTTTTTATTTCTTGTTCCATTTATGGGAAAATTACAAGAGTAATGATAAAATGGGCTACAGAGGTTAAATTCCTTATTTATTGAGCTACAATATGACACCAAAATCATTATGGTAGAAGTGGTTCCCGTGTTATATATATAGCTCACCGCGCTTGACTCCATGAAACAAGTATCACATTTTTTACCTTTATACAAATACTAGTCTTTCACTCCGCGAGTTCGCCCGCCGGCCCGCGTGTAATTAGGATTGCCAAACAGGATAAAATATTAGCTTATGTGTTAACGGCTAAGCGTGCCTTCCGAAGTACATCATCATCATTAACAGCCAGTATTCGTCCACTGCTTGCCATAGGCCTCTCTTATGGCACGCCTCTGAGTTCGATCTTCAACTCCTTGTTTCCAATCGCTCCATTTAGCTGGAGAGCGTCCTTCCGAAGCACAGAAGCTGACATTTATTGGAGTAAGTACCGAGATTTAAGCAACTTAATAAAACTACTAGCAAAGTCTAACAACAAGTTTATACTTTATTTTAATTAAACTCGCAGGAATCCCCCCGCATTTACAAAGGGAAGTCCTGACTTTCTACAAATCGACCTTTAAAGCAGCTGCGGCAGGAGCACTTAGTCAACTCCATTACGGATGCTGAGGTTTCTTTGTGTGTTGTGTGTACTCCATAATGGAGTCCAAACACCGTCTTCTTTCTTCCATACCCAATTCTCAAACTTGGGATGTTCAGGGTTTGGTATTAAACTCTGACCCCAAATCAATCCCGCTTGTAAATAGGCTCGTTTTATATGCTGTTGAAGAGCACCAAATGTTGGTGGCAGCCTATTCATGGCCCGTCCCCTGATGAATAACGACTTTCTAGCTTGGTTTATGTCTTCTTCATCGCTTGATTTGTCGTAACTCAGGATGACATCTTGCCAAAACATCCAAATGATGGGTTTCAATTTCATTGTCAAGCCGTGACAATGTTTCCAAGACTTTGGTACAACAAACATATTTGTCTTTAGCAGTTTTTTCGTTTTCAAAATGAATAAAAAA
The DNA here is from genome assembly GCA_954871355.1 of Cabera pusaria. Classification (NCBI taxonomy): domain Eukaryota; kingdom Metazoa; phylum Arthropoda; class Insecta; order Lepidoptera; family Geometridae; genus Cabera; species Cabera pusaria. Next base: position 6,249,938 of record OX940897.1, read on the forward strand.
AACACGATTGAAGACATAAAAGGGGGGAGGGTGGGGGGAAGAAGCCATTTCTCGACGTGTTTCTATATCGGCATCGAAGCATTTATATGAAAGCTACATATATACCAAGTTTCATTCTTTCTTCCGGATGGGACTATACATTTTTTTTGGTAGGACTAGAACCCGTACAAGGAGTTGATGAAACGTTCCTGCTGCAGTTTATTTTAAGGTCAATGCCTATGTAGAAAGTCAGGGCACGTTTAGCCGGTGGTCCAGGTCATCAACACACTAATATCATAAATGCGAAAGTTTTTTGTGAAATAGTGAGTCTGTTTGTTACTCAGTCACGGGAAAATGGCTGAACAGATTTAAATGAAATTTTGCACTCGGGTAGATTATGATCTGGGTTAACACATAAGCTAATATTTTATCCTGGGGCCTTATTCAGTATGACAAATGAGATAACGCGTTCCTTAACGCGCCACGTCACGCTATTGAAAAATAGTATTCCTATATGCCACACGATAGGTAAATTATACAAAACGCGCGCGTTACACGTCCTCATATGTCACGATATTTTGACAGCTCAAAACGCGCTCATAACCTTACCCTACCGCGTTTTAATTGGCATAGAGAATACCATAACGCGGAGATAACGTAACACGGCACGGTAAGACTTTAAAATGGTCATACTGAATAAGGCCCCTGTTTGGCAATCCTAATTACACGCGGGCCGGCGGGCGAACTTGCGGAGTGAAAGACTAGTATTTGTATAAAGGTAAAAAATGTGATACTTGTTTCGTGGAGTCAAGCGCGGTGAGCTATAACACGGGAACCAATGCTTCTACCATAATGATTTTGGTGTCATATTGTAGCTCAATAAATAAGGTATTTAACTTCTATAGCCCATTTTATCATTACTCTTGTCATTTTCCCATAAATGGAACAAGAAATAAAAAAGTGTATGATTTATCATATTTTTATAAAATGTTGATGGCTGTATTTAAAAAAGTATTAATCTTACCCACTATAAACATAGTATCGTTTTGTAGGTAATCTATTGACGATGATTTGGTCCTTTAAAAGAAAACACCTCAGTCCTACCGTTTTTGTAGAAAATGAAGAAAACCAGAATAAGGGAGATAAAAGGGGGGGAGGAGTGGGGGTAAACAATCATCCCTCGACTTGTTTCCTTATCGTGATTGAATCACATCTATGAAAGCTACATGCATGCAAAGTTTCATGCTCTCTTCCGGATGGGACCGTAAAAAAGATTTTTGTTAGCCGTACTAATACAATCAATAGACACCAAAGGACGGCAAGACTTCAAACAAACTCACCTCAGAATGAAAGAACAGCAAACAGAGCAAAAGCCCGTGATATTTGACGAGACACATTGTCCTACGAGCTCATAACCACAATGGCGATTTAGCTGATGCTGCATCATTTATAACGGGAGCTACGGTCCGCTTGCTCGGAACATACGGTGACAGGTAAGTGTGTTCAATGGGCCGTTGTTTGCATGCTCGATTATTTTGGACAGGTCATGGATTGACATGGGAAATTACAATTAGTTGTGAGACAGATAAGGTGATGTTATTTCAAAAAAATTACGTCATCATTGCTTAATGCCAGGCGAGATTAGAGGCAGTAACAAAGCAAGGTAAAACTTAAGTCAATGATCCACATATTATAAACATAAACCTGAAAATCATTAATTAACCGACTTCAAAAAAAGGAAGTTTCTCAATTCAACCGTATATATATATATATTTCTTGTTTTTTATGTTTGTTCGCGGATAACTTCATCGCTTATTAACTGATTTTGATGATTTTATTTTCGTTGGAAAGAAGATATCCTAAGGTTGGTACCATTGTAATTTCATCGAGATCTGATAAGTATCTCCAGAGATATGGAAATAAGCACCTCATACCTGATACCGCAAATTAATAGCGCGGCAAGTGAAGTCAGTTCTTTTATTTTTCTAAACGATCTTATTAAGTCTATAGATTGTTAAATAAAAATTAGAATAAACAATGATGAGCAATGATATCTAATACTATAAGAATCTTTGTTCTGAGATACTGACTGACTGACTGACTGACCTGTCAGTCAGTCAACGCACAGCCTAAACTGCTAGTCGTATAGACTTGAAATTTGGAGGGTATATTTGTCTTAGTACGTAAGGGTGTACTAAGAAAGGATTTTACAAAATTCACCCCTTAAGGGGTGAAATGGGTGTTCAAAGTTTGTATGGAGAAACAATATTAGATAGTCTTTTCTATCCGAAACTTCACGCAAGTGCTTCAGTAAAAAAATAAGTAACTACGTGTTTCAGGTTTTTTTGAATTTCCACCCCTAAGAGGGTGAAATGGGGTAACAAAGTGTGAAAATTAATATTGTTTTGGATTGCGCTGAAATTTGGCATGCATATAGTTATTACGACGTTAGTTACCTCTGAGAAAGGATTTTCCAAAATTCACCCCTGAAAAAAAATGAAACTGGGGTTCAAAGTTTTTTATGGAGAAACAAGATTAGATAGTCTTTTCTATTCAAAACTTCACACACGTGCTTCAGTAAAAAAATAAGTAAATGCGTGTTTCAGTTTTTTTTTAAATTCAACCCCTAAGAGGGTGAAATGGGGTAACAAATTGTGAAAATCAATATTGTTTCGGATTGCGCTGAAATTTGGCATGCAGATAGTTATTACGACGTTAGTTACTTCTGAGAAAGGATTTTCCAAAATTCACCCCTAAAGAGGATGAAACAGGGGTTCAAAGTTTGTATGGCGAAACAAGAAGAGATAAAGTACGAGTGGTAGGATTTTTCGAAATGGGGTAGGTATCAAAGTCTGAAAATTTGGGTTTTTAGGGTTTTATAAGAAGTTTTTAACGCGGGCGAAGCCGCGGGGCACTTCTAGTATAAATATAATTAAGAGTGATATTATTAAAGAAATTCTAAGTATAAGCAAAATGCTCACTTAAGGCAAGGGAACCTAGAGGGTAAGGGAGGTACTATATCTTCGTTTTTTTTCTTACTAGCTGATACCCCCGCGACTTCGTTCGTTCACGTACACCAAGAATTTAATAGCCTATGTTATATAATGCATCTCCTTGTTAAATTTCAGTTATATCGGATCGTCCGTTTGGGCGTGATTAGGTAACAAACAGACAGATTGACAGAGTTACAAGCGTTTTTATAAGTCCACTATCTCTCCTGGTGGTAAGCAATGATGTGGTCGAGGATGGTACACACGCTAAGCCTAAAATACTCTGACTCTCAAGGGCTGTGTGTGCTGCCGGAACACGGTAAGGTTATGGCGGCAGCCTTTGATAATAAACTCGTCGCGGCAGCTCTCTAGGCTAGAGATATATTACCTATCGCTCACCCTCTAGCAAATAGGTTTGATTTCATTTCATTTTATTCATACAACCTTAAATGTAAGTTTTACATAATATACGTGGTTTTAATTATATGCACAAGTTGCTTCAGGCGTTCGATCCCCGGACTCCACACTAGGAATACCTGTGTTGAGGGTCAGACCTGTGGAGATTGTTTTGATTTGTTTAGAGACTAGGGAGTAAGTTTCTATCATTGATTTGATTTTATTGATTAAATTTGACTAATCTGTAACAAATACTACGGCGTGCAAAATTCTGTATAGTCAACATTTTGCGCATCACAGCTCTGGGTCTTTTACCCAAGTAGACGCTTTAATATAGCTGGATACGTAAAATAGTTTTTTTTTAAGACAAATCCCCGCTCTAGGAACTTTACAAACACACAAATATCTGTCTCGGGGGACTTTACAAACACACAAATCATGGACACAATTACACCCAGACTCGGAACAATTGTTTGTAGATCACACAAATATTTGTCCCACATGGGAATCGAACCCACGACCTTCGGTTTCGAGGACAGGCTCACTAACCACCACACCAACTGGCTAGTCGAGGAGGTACCAGGAGAGTTTTAGCATATAACAGCTTATTTCTGTGGTGTTATTTACCCCGTACGAAAGCGGGGGCCACGGCTAGTATACGCTCTGTTTAACTCGTATCATTTGATCGTCTACCGTCGTCATCTCATCATGACAGGGCATCATAGTGACCATCAAACTCATCTGTCACGGTTTTAATCCTACACAACATTCGAGTACCTGGGCATTCAGAGAGTAGTTAATATAGGAACCTACCACAGATCTACCTCAGTACCGTATCCTACCATGTATCTACCTACGTAGTAATTATACTTTTTTACAAGCCTAATTTTTATATTATTGTATGAACAAGTTCAGTAGTCCCTAATATTTGACATACTTTTGAGTTAAGTTGGGTGACAATGCAAAATTATGGTACTATCAAGCTGATATGATGATAGAGCAGGAATGTACGGACTGAAACTCTCTGATATGATGACAGACGACCTTCCTGTATCATAAATATCGTTGTCCTTATAATTATTGTCCGTTAGATCTAAAGCTTTCAACGACGAATATTATTCATATTCAAAATACATTTAGATTCTAAATGTAAATTTTTGAAGTCTAGCTAGTCGCGCTTTTTCCTCCAACGGCGTTTGATGTTGTTTTTTGGTCACAACTGTGTGGTAAGTTCTAACAACCGTATGTATTATCCAACAATAGTTTAAGGTATCATTTAAACTTGCTCATTGACTTCAGTCCAACACTACGCGTTGGTAAAAGTCTTGAATACGGGTGGGTGTATCTACATAAAAATCTACGATACTTAGGAAGTACCTACATGTGTGATATTATGATAAACGTCCAGGACACGTGGTCTGATGAGCCCTAATTGCAGGAAGCTAAGCCGTGGCCAATTGGAAATGGCATGTGACAGGAGACACAATGCTGACAGTGATTTTCATGTCGCATTGACCTTCCCTGATCATTTCGTTGCTTTATATGGCAATTGTTAATGAGGCGTTAAAAATATCTGATAAGTTGACTAGATACTACTCAATCTTCGATCTACACGTGTCCCCGTGTTTAATTTAATGTACTATACTAGCTGTGCCCCGCGGCTTCGCCCGCGTTTTAAAGTATCCTATAGCCTAATCCATAATATTGGCTATCCCTCTGCAAAATTTCAGCTAAATCGGTCCAGCCGTTTGACCGTGAAGAGGTCTCAAACAAACATATATACAAACTGACTTTCGCATAATTAAAAAATATGTGTAGATCATGTATATCTAGATAAAATCTACTTTTCAAACGACTTCCTAAAAGGAGGAGGTTCGAAATTCGTCTTTACTTATATATGTATACTAGCTGACTCGGCAAACGTTGTTTTGCCATATAAATAATTTCGTAGTAATTTCTAGTGTAGACAAAAAATTGCTTACTTATTGTAAGTATGTATGGAGGAAAAATGATTAATTACTAAAATGGCTATTAAAAAATAAGGGTTGATCGTAGAAGGGTGAAAATTGAGGATTGTATGTATTTTTGTATGCTGTATCATAAAAAAATAGAAATTAAACATTTTGTCTAAAAAATAAAATAAAAAATTTAGGGGTGGACTACCCCTAACATTTAGGGGGATGAAAAATAGATGTTGGCCGATTCTCATAGATACCGGATAAGCACAAAAAATTTCATCAAAATCGGTCAAGCCGTTTCGGAGGAGTATGGCAACGAAAACTGTGACACGAGAATTTTATATATTAGAGATATTATTGTATATTTTTCCGCCAATTTTGGACCGATTTCAATGATCGTTTTTTTCAAAGGTAGGGTTTATTGCCAAGGTAGGTAAGGTCCTATTTCCAGATCTGATTAGTATCTCCAGAGATTATGACGATAGACATCTTAAAATTATTACTGAAACTGACTCGCGCGGCATAGAAGTCGGTTTTTTAGTTTTTAAAATCTTAATAATTCCGTCTGTTCACAGAACAGTTGCTGTTTTAAGTGTTTCGCTAGGACTAGTATCTTTTCTATGGTTTCGCTCCGTGTTCTATGGTTTCGCTTCATACTTACCTCAAGTCGAAAAATCTGTCGCCAAAACATCTAAAGGTGTGTTTCGGTTTCAGTTCCCAATCTAGACCTAGACCAACAGGTGGTCAAACGCTAACACCTGATATAGGTAAAAAAAAAATATGGCCACAGTGTCAAATCAAATATAAAAATCTGTTTATTTGGGACATTTTAATCGGTTGGACAGCTTTGTTTGAAAGTTTTCACAGAGATGGCTTTGGGAAACTTATTACAGCGAACACATTTACAGATTCCACTTACACTTTAAAAAGTATGCTAAGAATTTAAACCAAGCTATTTCTAGCTAGCTATTCAAGCTAATTCTTTACAGCATGAAGAAGAAATGCGCAGCCTCTGTCGCCCCAAACAGCTCGAGATCGAGAGCTACTGGACGAAGCTCCGTGATGTCTATTCTAGCTATTTGGAGCTCCACAACCCCATCATGGGACACTATCAGAGCCTGCAGGAGAAGGACAACTTCTACCAGCGGGATATCGCGAGGAATGACTACCAAATACAGCTAGCTACTGTGAGATCATTGTAACCTTTATTATTTTTTGCTTTATTAACTTTGCTTACTTTGTTTTGTATACTTTACTTTGTTTGCTTTTTTACTTTGTTTATTACCGATTTATATGTTTGATTTTTTTATTATTAAATTGAGATATAACTAATTCAATAAATCATGTTTTATGGTTTGCGAAGCGGTGGATGAATTCTTTGATAAATTAAAAATGCTAGCATGTACCTACTTCAATGTTTGTAGTGGTATGACTTCTACCAGTCCGTCTGGACTCTGTAGTACCACCACTTCGTCAGTTTTTCGGCCGTAAAATAGGAATGTTTTTCGGTTCTAAAAGTATGGCTGATTGGTTCGCAGAGCAGAGTTCCAGCTTGTTATGTGAGTTTAGTGCAGTATGGTGCACTAAACACTCAACAATATATTATATATAAGATTATACACTGTATTACTTCTATCCCATGGCCTTCTCAATCGCTATGTTTGCCCACGGCCTCCCAATATCCAAATGTCTGATTGAGTGTAATAAACATAGAAACACCTACAAACATATACATCTAATACAGTTATGTGATTAGTATGACATAACGTTATGTTTTATGCATGTACCTATCCTTCATACATTGACTACTAAAAATATAACCCTTCCTTTTGGATTTGCCCATATCAGGTAAAAACAATAGGTACATTTTCCAGTGCAATATATTTGTTAAAGCTTACTTACTAGCTATGTGGGTTGCACATTACTAGTAGTCTTGTTAACCGCCCCAATTAAGCTATATTATATGCTTGTGTGGATCGAACTCACGATCTCTCGATAAATTCGCAGGATAACCTCATGACTCTTCAGAAGCAGTGGGTTAAGATGACAGGCTCCATGGCCTCGAAGTTAGAGCGCATGGCGAAGCACAAAGAAGAGCTTACCAAGAAGTACTGGCACATGAAGAAAAACATGAAGAATGAGAAATCCAAAGCTAATGGAAAACTGACCATCATGGTCAATTCAAGCCAGGACGCTATTTCGGTAAATAATAGCCACTCTCAGAGTAGTCTGGTCTGAGTAGCCACTGTTGGGTAACTAACTAGGATACGGCCGGAACGCGGTTTATCTACGTCAGCCAGCGAGCACTTGCGACATGTTGCTTTAATTTATGAACAAGTTAAATGATGTGTAGGTATTTCTGCTTTGCTAATTTTTTAACCGACTTCAAAAAATTTAGTTTGTTCTGAATTCGGCGAAAACTTCCTCAATTTTGAAGTCTGTAAAAAAATAAGCTTATTTTAAAACTTTGAAATTAAGGTAAGTAGGTTATATTATTAACGTAAACTTCCACGGTGTCAATATCCGTTTTCTGTGGATATTAAAGTGATCAACTTTGTTCCGGATTCGTCCGAAAGCCATCATCAGGATCTTCAGGAGCGTCGGCGAATATAGGCGGTAGTCCCGAAAAGACATGTAGTAGAAACATGTTACCTTACTACTAGTTTAGAATTATACAAAATTATTCTGAGGTTGCTAGATGGAAAAATCTACATCGTTACTTTTAACAACAGGTGAGAGCGTGGCCTAGTGCTTGTTTGTCGCTGTCCGTTGTAAAGAAATCTAATATTTTGTAATTGCAGCATCTTGAACACTTTCATGAGAAACTGAATAAAGTGCGGCAACTGGCGGATATCTGTAATAAATATGAGCATGAAGGAGACCAATTCTTTCTCAAGGATTTGGAAACTGAGATGGATCAGTCGGATTTCGAAAATCTCAATGGAGCTATGATAGTAAGTTTTGGGTAATTGGGTAAGTTTTATTTTTCGATATAATCAGCTTCAAAAACCTATTACGATTAAACATTTATTAATTATAAGGTACGTTTAACCACTATCTTACCTGTTGGCCAAGTGGCTTTGTGGTCGATGATGGTGAATACGCTAGGCCTAAAATGGTCCGACTCTCAATGGCTGTATGCTGCCGGAACACCGTACCTAAGGTTATTCTGCGGATAATTTTCTCCTCTTTTTCTTTTTTTTTTATTGCAGATAGGCAAGCATTTGACCACTATCTCACCTGGTGGAAAGTGACGATGTGATCGACGGTGTAGCATGCTTGCCTAGAAGATACCTGTTCACTCTTGACTTGAAGAGACCCAAGTTATAGCTACTCGGAAACAAGTCGAATTAAAAAGGTAGAACCAAATCGTTTAGTGCGGATTGCTGGGATATCCACCATGTAACGATGCTGTTGTTTAGTTTGCCTTGTTGTCCGATAGTAAAAGGGGGAAGAAGGAATCAAATTGTGTAATTCCATCGCACACTCACCGAAATGTATCCTGTAGAACACAGATAAACTAGCAACTCTACGCCGACGCTCGAGGCTCTGAAGCTTGTTTTTGGTAACAATTCAGACGGAACATCGCTATGACGCTCTTACCTGGGAGAAAATTACATAGGCATAGGACTTACATTAGTTCGCCAGGATTGGTAGCACCATTTTGCCATTGAATTGTTTCGATTTTAATAATAAATAAGCTGTCCCATGATAATTCATCGTAGGGAAATAAAACTCAACATATAGTTAGATGTCTGAGGGACTCCAAAAGCATACTAGCAAGCTATTCAAAGATTTTCGTGCCGCAGTGTCTGATATAGGCAGGTGTCTTCACTTGCCATCAGGCGAGCATCTTCTTCTTCATTGTCGTGATACCTAATATTATAAAAAGGAAATAACCTTTATTATAGCACAGTACATTAAAGTATAATAATATTGATAGTTTTACTCTTACAACAAAAATAAAATATAGATTCTGTCTTTCTGGATACATCACCTGGTACTTTCTTTGTATTTTAATTATAATCAGTCCATGGCTAGACTATTGCCTCTGCCAAGACACTACCTACTGAGCCTAATTTTCACAGCGATGTATATTATGATAGTGTTCATCATAGTTCCATTCCATCTGGCTACAGGGCATTCATCTCTACTTTTGCTGATATGACATGATATTTTAACTATTTGGTTAGGATTTAGAAGTAGATAGATAGATAGATGAAAACTTTATTGCATATCTATAATAATATCTTAGAACAAATACAATTTCTAAAATGATTTTACAATATGCGGTCTTATCGCTTAGAGCGATCTCTGCCAGACAACCTTTGGATGGACAGGAGCTAGTTAGATAAATGCAGTTGGTGGCATACAATACCTGCAAAAACATGTACAGAGTGAACAAAAATAAATATACATGTCAATGTCGGTAGGTACCTATCTAAATAGTTAAATATTTATTTTAATTTTACAAGAATGAATGCAAAGAATACAGCAAGATGGACAAATTTATGTTAAAACTGAACCGAGCAAAGGTTCAGACCATGTGCCTGCGCTCGGAGAAGGCCAAACTTGCTCGGGAGAATGTTCAGTTGAAGAATTACATCAAGAGATACCTGACTGAACTGGCGCTTAAGAGCAACCGGCCTACAAGCATGAAGATCATGTCAGAAATGGAGCGAATAGATGCTAATGGCAAAGCCTTGTAAGTAATATCTACTACAACAATCACCATCATTTGCAGCTCATTTCTGCCCACTGCAGGGCACAAGCTTCCTAATCTGGGTTACTCTTAGCCATATCTTATCCGCATACTTTTTGATGACATTGTCTAACCTCTGTATTAGTCTTCAGTGGCTTCTTACAGCAGCATCCTAAATCCTTGACTACAACACTGCTAACGGAATTTTTACAATATTTTTTATCATGTCTCTTATGTCTTATCATATGAGGAAGAAGACATGAGTTGCAAGTTCAGTAAACATAAAAAGGCTGTCCACTGACACCTCTTCTCACTGCCATCTTACACTTCCAGATGGAAACTTAGACCGCATTTACAGTGTATTGAACTGTGTATTATAATTGTCCAATGTTGTGTCTGATATGCCCTGAAATTTCACTGGACACTTTGCACTTCAAAGCAAAAAAACATTTATATTTCACATCTGAATAACATCTATCTTATTTGATTTACCAAATAATTAGCTTAGACCTTTGTTTGCCAGGCCTCGTCCAGTGACTTGCATTGAAGGTGCCACATCAAATGCAGTGATGCATGAGAAACGCATGAAAATATTCTACAAGAAGAACAAGGAGGCCAGCATTCGGGCAATACCTAGAGTGTGTTGGACTTAGCAACACTAAAATTAAACTGTAAAAATTTGCAACAAGTCAATTAATTTATAATTAATTTATAATAAAAATTTATAAGGGATTTACATATTAAAATTTTCAAATAAGTACCTATGTAGTATTTATAGGTGTAAATGGATATAACTGCTAATCTGCCAATTTTATAAGACTACAAATGTATAGTTAAGTGAAAACAATATATATATATGAGTATGCATTTAATGTACAAAAATAGAGGAATGTTTGAACTTTATGTACAACTGCTTTGGATCATGGCGATATACAAAAGGGCTATTCTAAAAAATCCACATTACTTTTCAAACACATGTGGTGGTACAAAGTGTTTTATTTTATAATAAAGAGCTATACAACCTTAAAACAAGTGACTTAATCGAATCTTATCAATAAAAACAACTACTCCATAGGTGTGACTCCATTCACAGTAGACGAGTCTTCTCCAAGGTTCCAAGGGTCATCGAGAGCAGCTAGTAATCGCGCCAACGATTTGTGTCCCTCGGCATCAAGATTGTTAGCCAAATCGCCAGAAAAAGGTACATACTCGTCACACAGTACACTTTTTCCTTGTGAAACTCCGTAAATCTCGTACCAGCCTTCCAGAGGTTCGTTCAATGGCCTTTTCAGCTTCACTAGGATCTCTTGATCGTCTACAGTCTTCACATAAAAGCCTTCACTAGCAGAAACTTTTGTAACTTTTCCCCAAAGAGTAACTTTCGCGCCATTCTTTTGTGCCAAGTTGCCGGCGGTAACGTATGGTACATATTCGTCGTTGTCCGGAAATTGGTTATCCTCAAAATCGTCATGATCGCCCATGGTTAAAATAAGATGAACGTAGATATTTGTTTATACAGACTAAATAATTAATTCTATTTTCTTTTCTTTCTTAAACTTCCAAACCGGCATCCACGGTCCAGCCAGTCTACCGAAACTGCAGTACAAAAAAAAAGATCTATGAAAACTAATGAAAAGGGGGGCGCGTCCGATGGAAGTCTATATTCGTCTCACTCACTATTTCTTACTTTGACGTCGTTACTTCTCGTTTTGACATTTCGCTATTTGGTCAGTTTGCTCTATGGGAGTCCCGACTCTTCTTAACGTAGTGGTTATATTCCGTAGTGGTTATATTCTCTTTGGGTCCAGCAATTAATTAGGGATGCTTTTTTCAAATCAAACATCGATGTATCGTTCATAAAAATCGATGTTGAAACCAAATCATCTGCGGTACATCGTTGTTCACAAAAAATGTTTTATGAACGATGTTGGGTAAGGCAAGATACATAAATAAAAATAGAATAAACATGTTATTTAGTAGTAATGAGAGCATTGAGGAGTATGTGTAGTATTTCTTAGGTAAAAAACTGAGCTATGGTGGTTGCGGCGATACATCGATGTTTCATTTGCATTACAGGAACCGCTACAAGGCGTCAAAAGTTAATGCAATTTTTAAATGATGAAAAAAACATTGATATATCGTTCATAAACATCGATGTTGTATCCCTGGCTACTAGGGCCGCTAGGCTTAGGAGGAAATATTTTAATTGATACTTACGATAATCGAAATTACAATGTTTTCAAAAAACTACCGATACCTATCGTCGATAATTTTAATCCCAATATTAATTTTAGAGTATCAAAATCGAATCAATTTCGATATGTTCTTTAACGCAGTTCTAGTTTTGTATCTAATGTTACTAGATGTAGATATAACTTACATGCCTCCCAACATCACCCATCGTTTACATACTTCTAAAATCCAGTCACAATTTCCATGAAATGAAGTAAGGGTATAGACATAAAGAGGTGTGTTCCTTGTGCAGACTCTATATATCCTCACCCTTAAACAATAAGGCTATAGACAAAACAAAAGCTTTCATTTTTAGGGTTCCGTACCTCAAATGGTAAAAAAGGAACCCTTATAAGATCACTTTCTTGTCCGTCTGTCTGTCTGTCTATCTGTCCGTCTGTCTGTCCGTCTGTCTGTCCGTGTGTCACCACTGATTTTCTCAGGAACAGGTGGACCTAGCAAGTTTAAATTTATACCTGATACTGAGGTTTATAGTCCTTATTAAGTGTCTAAAAATCAAGGTCTTGAGTCAACACAATAAAAAGATATGGGCAAGATTATTAGATTTTCGCGAAAACTTGTTAGTACCGAAATGTACCTTGATTTTCAACTTTTTTTATTTTTCGGAATTTTTCCTTTACTTGTGCTCTAAATCCTTGCTTGTAACCAAAATTGACAATTCTAGGTAAACCAAAAGTACCCTATAGGTTTTGGGTCGAAAACCTATAGGGTACTTCCCGTTGACCTAGAATCATGAAATTTGGCAAGAAGCAAGGTCTTACAGCACAAATTAAGGAAAATACAAAAAAAGTTGAAAATTAAAGGGTGTCCCCATACATACATAGTTTGCGCCAATTAAGGTAGACCTCTGAGTTATATGAGCGCTGATACAATTAGAGGTCTAGCTTAATTGGATGGTACGGAAGCCTCGGTGGGCGAGTTCAACTCGACTTAGCCGGTTTTATTTAAACGTGATAATACTTTTCAATCTTCAATTCGTGAGATGGTGAGAGTGGTCATATGCTAGTTTCTTTACAATCTCACCTGAATCGCTTTTAATCTATGATCTTATTGTGTAGACTAATCATAGATATCTCTAGAGATACTAGTACGCTAGAATGTTTTTGAAATTCAAATTCATGCCAAAACTGATGATATATCGATATTTTTCACTCAGTAATTATCGATACTTAATAAAAATGTCGATATGATAGTTATCGATATTTTTCATTGCCCATCCCTATCGAGCGCTCCATAGTCGCTATATACCGCCAATTAGTGACAATGACATTTCATTTGACAATAATAAGAATTTGACAATGTCAATGGCTAATTCCTTTTTTTTTGTAGCTTTAAATTTGGCTTTACACGATTAGTATATTTACTGTATTTAGCCAGAGTCAAGTTATGACCAATTTCAAATTTAGTTATTTAACTATCTAAAAGCCAATCTTTTTTTCTGCCTGGCAATAATTTTTAAGGCAGTTTTTTTTATATTAAATGGCGAATCTGCCCGACACTGACAAAAAATCTGCCAAACCATCAACCAAAGAGAATATAAATACTACGTAAGACCATCAACCACTCCAACAAATGAATAAAATTTACCATCATATGATTGAATTATGGCATAAAATAAAGCATAAAAATAAAGTTTATTTACCTTCTCATTCAAACTTTCACAAATTTCCAACCAAATAAATGCATAATAAGATCGTTTAAAATACTAAAAAAAGAACCGATTCAATGCCGCGCTATTAGTTTTCGGTACCAATTTTGAGGTTTCATCTCCATATCTCTGGAGATATACTTATCAGACCTCGATTTAATTACCATGGTACTACACTTGGGATATCTTCTTTCCAACAAAAAGATAATAATCAAAATCGGTTCATAAACAACGAAGTTAACCGCCAACAAACATAAAAAAATTATAAGCCTCCTCCTTTTTTAAGTCGGTTGATAAACATTTCACACTAGAAAATCGTCAAAAGTATATTTATATTTCAAAATTCATAAAGATCCTTGAAATCTGCCACTTTTTGGAATCGTCAGCTTTATCTGCCAGAGTTACAAATTAGGTTCCAAATCTGCCTAAATGGCAGAAATCTGCCACAAATGGTCACACTGATACCAGACGTCATTTGGATCATCATCATCAGCCTGTATCAGTCCACTGCCGGACGGCTGCCTCTCCCAAGATGCGCCACTGAGCCCGATCTTCGGCTCTTCTCTTCCAGTCACTGCCCACCGCTTTGCGTATGTCGTCGCTCCCCCTGGCCACAGGACGTCCTACGCGGTCTCCACTCTAGGACAAGTCTGCCCTAACGGTTATCAGTCCTGCGGCAGATATGACCAGCCCACTGCCACTTCAGCTTGCTAATTCGTTGAGCTATGTCGATAACTTTTTTTCTGTGGCGAATTACTTCGTTCCGGATTCGATCCCGCAGAGAAATACCGAGCATAGCTCTCTCCATAGCTCACTGAGCGACTTTAAACTGGTCCAGTCGGACTGAGTGTCCACGTCTCGGCTCCGTATGTCATCACAGGTAGGACGCACTGGTTAAAGACTTTTGTCTTTAGACACTGTGGTATAGGCGACGAGAAGACTCGACGGAGTTTTCCGAATGCTGCCCAGCCCAGCTGAATTCTTCTCTGGATTTCCTTCTCGAAGTTATGTTTGCCTAGTTGGAGCGTCTGCCCTAGGTAAACATACTTAGTGACAACTTCGAGTGGGATTCCATCTACGGCAATCGGTTCCGGAACAACGTGCTTGTTGTACATGACTTTGGTTTTGTCCAAATTCATCCGGAGACCGATGCTACGAGAAGAATCAACTAGGCCATTCAACATCACGCGTCATTTGGATGACAGATGTAAATTCTTTAGATTTCCAACAGATGGCGTTAGTAACCAAACATTATGTTCGCAGCGAAGAAAATTCATGATCTTCTAACGGATGGCGTTAGTAGTGCAATAATATTCTATCCTAGAAACAAAATTGTTAATTGTTAAACACAATCCAAAATTTCATCGTACCGACGGGACTTGAACCCACAACGTTCTGGATAACATGTTCAGATGCTTTGACAATTAAGCCACAGTGCGATGTATCATAACGACGAAATTAGTGGATTGCATTTGTTAACCTAATTATGCATTGGTGGCATATAAAGTGTGTAACACATCAAATAAACATATTATTTAAAATTGTTAATCTTCATTTTTTTTTAATGGTAGTAAAATTACAATTTTTTTGAGCGATAACACATCTACATGTCAATTTAAATTACTATGCTAAAGCACAAATCAATAGCCGTGATAGTTTTTCAGTAAAGTGTACCACAAAAGTGCTCAGGTTGTGGGATAGTGTTAGGGCTCGCTTCGCTCGCCCTGATCAGGTCCACAGAGTATCAACACCAATATTATAAACGCGAAAGTCAGTTTGTATGTTTGTTTGGGACTTCTTCACGGTCAAACGGTCGAACAGATTTAGCTGAAACTTTGGCTTTGTATAGCCATTATTATGGATTAGGCTAAACGCAGGTGAAGCTGCGCGACACAGCTAGTAATATATAGAGTATAACAACTGTTGATCAAGCTTTCAATCGATTATTGTAAATAAACTGGCCAAGTGCAAGTCGGACTCGCACTAGTAGAGTTCCGTACCACACTACAGTATTTTATAAGATCGAGCAAAAATACCACATCATTTTTCGCCAGCAAAAAATAATAATTAATAAACATTTTATTTCTTATACCGCCATCTAACGTCTAACAAAGGTGTGTAAACATTTCAATATAACGCCATCTATGGGACGTTTACCTAACTAAGTGTTCATAGATTGCGTGAAATGCCGAAAAAAACACGTTTCTTGTATGGGGACCCTCTATTATTTTTAACTTTATTCTGTTTTTAGTATTTGTTATAGCGGCAACAGAAATAAATCATCTGTGAAAATTTCAACTGTCTAACTATCACGGTTTATGAGATACAGCCTGGTGACAGACGGACAGACAGACAGACAGACAGACAGACAGACAGACAGACAGACAGACAGCCGGACAGCGGAGTCTTAGTAATAGTGTCCCGTTTTACCCTTTGGGTACGGAACCCTAAAAATCACATACTGGCATAATTTATAGTAAGGCTCAATGCACATTGATTTGGCAGCGACATGACGCGCCGAGACGATCAGTTTAAATAACAAGTAATTATAAACATTATAAGCCATGTTACAAGATATAGAAACGCTTGATAGAATGAACGAGGTGTGGGGATGCCTCGCGCCGGCTCGAACCGGCGCGCGTGGCCGCGAGCTGACGCGCGTGGGCGCTGGCAGTCGCTCGTCGGCGCAAACAATCGCGCGGCGCCGCTAGCTGTGTTCGGCCAAAGAGAATATAAATATGTGTTCGGCTCTTCGCGTCGCTGCCACTTCAGTGTGCATTGAGCCTTAGTATTATGTTACTTGAATACATTGAGTCTCAATTTAAGACTTGTATAAATTAGTTACTCATATAGTAATCTGTGGATACTAGGTAATAGACGTAGACTAGTCCATCGTCCTAGAACGTAGACAGGAGTATTAGCACACGAGTAACTTCTTTACTCATGTGTTATTAGTTCTCCCTCTACTAGTCTATCCTCCGTGTTCTCCCTCTATGGAAATAGAGATGCCAATCACATGCCAATGCTCGTGCCACAGAGTACCTTGTATTGTATAAAACTCGCTCGTGCGCAGTAATTTCCTATTGCTACTAGTTATTCTTAATAATAAACAATGTTAGCTTAGGTATAAACTAGATTTAGCAAAGCAAACTGTTACCGTTCAAAGATCCAAGCATCGCTTTTCAAGAAAGGGGAATCATAGATATAACAAAACAAAACCACACAATAATTATTAAATCAGTTTATTACAATCGCTCCGTACTGTACAACATAATATTCTTACGCTACAAACAACACGCTACGCATAAAAGTCCTCCCTATCGGCTGCCAACGGCGGCGCGGCGGCCTCTTCCATGGCTGCGAAGTTCATGAAATGTGCTGGACGATGCACTTCGTGGTAGAACTCCCGAGGGTTGCCCAGCTGCACGCCGTATTTCATGTTCGCGTCGTGTCGGACACCTAGAGAAAAAAATAATTTATGATCTTACAAAACAAAAAAAAACGACTTCATATGCCACGATAGTCAAAGTACTGGCTAGTTATAATCATGTCATCTAAGTATACAAATTTGCTTATATCGTTATCTCCATATCTCCAGAGATAACTGTCATAGCAAGATAACATTAGAATGGGACCAAATGGGGCAAAATATCTCAAACAAAAAAATATTTTTTCAAATCGGTTAAGATTTGACAGAGTTCTGAGGTAACAAACATTAAAAAAAAACAGTCGACTTGAGAACCTCCTCCTTTTTGTAAAGTCGGTTAATACATTAGCATAATAGGTTATCTTTTTCTCAAGACCGGAGACCGGAGGGTACAGTTGTTCGTAGGTTCATAGGAGTAGGCATAATATTATTAAAGTTGTCTAATAGATTGTATATGGAAAGTTTGATTTCAGTTTGAACTTTTTTCAGCAGCAAAGCAACAATATTTTGGCACCTTAGCCCCGTATTCATGGTAAACATTTGTTTAGCAACATGGTTGCATAAACATGTTGCCGAGTTTCTGTCAACATATCAAGAATCAAAGAATCAAAGCATTTATTCAGTATGTAGGCAGTATAAATATACGCACATATACACGTCAAAATCATAAATCATAAAATAAATCATAACCAATTATCAAGTAAACATAGCAAAAGCAGAATTTAACGCTTTGAATTAGAAAAAAAAAGTAATGAACCATTCAGCTGTCATCCAATCGTTTACGTCGGAATATTAAAAAAAAATTAAAGTAGGTTAAAACCAACCATACATGTAAGTGTGTGTTTCAGTACTTCAGACAATTTTTATATAAAAAAAATAAAAAAGTGAAATAGTGAAACACAACATAGAGAAACGCATACCGATCACAGTACATATCATGATCCAAATGGAACTGATAGTCCGTCTGTCAGCTGCATAATATTGTTTAAATAAAAATAAAAATGGCAAGCCTAGAAAGAAAATCTGCGGACAAAAGGGGAAAACTGAATGGCTGTTGAATCTACCGGTGTTTCGGAAATACTCCCATCAGAGAAGAAACACCAAGAAACTCTATGGGGCTTGTCTTGTCATTTTATCTTTTTTTTTTTAAATTAATTGTACATGTCAGCTTTAAAATTTTAACAATATATTATTAATTATAATACAATTTATATTTGTTCTTGGAACTTGGGGCATTCAGGCCATGCATTTTTGTCATCCATATAGTCACCTATTGTATAGTATGATTTTTTCATCAAATTGGATTTTACATAGATTTTAAATTTGCTTATATTGCGGGCAACACTAGTGTTGCGGATGATGAAACACGCGTGTTGCAGTGTTGACGCCCGGCGAGCGTCAACACTGCAACATTGGAGTTGCGCAACAAATGTTTACCATGAATACGGGGCTTTACACTTTCAGTATTATAACAGGAACAACCTTACCTAGGTTATATGTAGACTACATAGATACTGACGCAATAAACGGAGTTGCAGGTAGGTTGCTACACACTCTTTTAATAGACACTTGCAATGAAGCAAGCTTCGGAATTTTCAAATTTTTTAATTTGAGTTCACTATAGCATTCTTCAACTTATAAAATTCCAGTGCATGCCTATCTCTCCAGCAGTTTACGGACACCAAAAATAATGTAATACTCACCCATAAAGTTGTAATTCCAGCTTCCCTGTGAAGGCACCATGAAGTAACCGAGGAATCGATCTGAGAGCAACATCTGTACCCTTTCATAGTGGCTGGGCAGGTATCCCTTAGGGTTGTTACCCCTGTCTGTGTTCTTGGCTCCCCATTCGTACCCACTAGGGGTCAGTTTGTAGGCCGTCAGGGAACAGGATCCGGGGGTGAAGGAACAAGTTATGATGATTGTCTTCTCGCCGTCCCAGGATGGATTTTCAGCCATTATTTTCGCGTGTGTGGTGATATCCTGTTGAATTGAGATAAACATTCAAATGCTTAGTTATAATATGAATTGACATCTTTCAAAAGTCGATGAAATGATGTATGAAGTCGTGTTACCAGGTGGAGCGACGAAATACGCAAAGCGGTGGGCAGTGACTGGAAGAGAAGAGCCGAAGATCGGGCTCAGTGGCGCATCTTGGGAAAGGCCTACGTCCAGCAGTGGACTGACACAGGCTGATGATGATGATGATGAAAACTATGGAGTGTTATGCCAGCGACCCAAAGCCATGCTAAACTTCATTAAGGAACTGGGGTGGCTTGGGTAATCACTGGGGGAGAGGGAAATGCAGATTACACCTCAAGCGGTATGTCACCCCAAGCGGCAGGTCTTATCTCCGCCATCACCAATTAGAATTAGAACTATTAATTCAATTTATAAACGTTGCTCAAGGTTTGTTATAATCATAATATGATATCATGCAGGATCCTCTAGGCGCAAACTGCTAATTGGTTTTATTTAAACTAGACGACGATGGCCAAGCAGATAACCATAACCTCACTTCACCGTTACGATGTATCATGTTTGCCTACTACAGATTATCCTACAACTTATTAAAATTTTGCTTGAGTATTTAACACTGCACCACAGAGTACTTCGTACAGAAAGCTCACTCTTTCATGGCAAATCCTTATGTACCGAGTGGTGCCGCGCGGCACGCTTGAATTGATTTCAAGGACAGAGCCGAGTCACATTACTGATATATATTACCGTGCCCGTGGGTAACAATGATCCTACAAGCTTGTTTACATGTGTACATAACATACCTGTGGCGACAGCTGCGGCAGTTCATTAGGCTGCGTATGCATCCATCCCAACGGCTGCAGGTGCTGTAAAGCTGGGTGTCGCGGCAGCTGGCGAGGTAGGTGCACTTGTTGATGTGTGCCCCACTGAGGGACTAGCACGGCGCACTGGACTTCGCGGACTTGTGGGTTGTCGGGTGGTGATACACCGTAGAGATAGCATGCGATCTGTTGATGCAATGTTAGTTTTAAAGATTGGGTGAACAAAACAGATTTAGCTCCCTAGACAGTCTGCTGCCTTATCGCCGAATGCGTTCAAAACTGCATCTGTCATTTTGTTTAGTACAATCACGATCGATTTTAACAAAACGGCTCATGGACATAAAAGGGCAAACATATAGGAACACAAAAGTACAAATCCTTTCCCAATAACTACCATAGGTCTTCAAGTCGCGGGTGAATAGGTATCTTCTAGGCAAGCGTGCTACATCTTGGACCACATTGTCACCTAACACTAGTGGTAAATTGATTTCCTATTAAACATAAAAAATAATAAAGATCTAAATGTAACAACAATGATGTAATTAGTTCAATGGGGAGAACTAGTAATAATGACATTTGCTTAATATTGGTAGTATTGCATCGTGATATAAATATAATATAGTCTTGTCAAGTCTGAGAAAAATTACAACTGCTCATCTACAAAGAAGTCATCAAATTGTAATTTAAAAAGTCCAATACTATTGCGTCAGTAGATGATTTTGGAAGAAATAAAATATACGAGTTATTTTGCTATCGCACACATTCTTAACAATTATTTTTAAATTCAAATCATGCTTAATTATTAGTAAAATTTTACATTCTACTAAAATTATCAAGTGGAAAGATTGTGTGTATGTTTGTTACTTCTTCACGCTAAAATTACTCAACCAATCAATCAATCAATTCAGCTGAAATTCCAACTCAATTCTGTGTTATTCCAGGTACAAAGGTACAATAGTCAAAAGTACCCATGTGTTATTCCAGGGTGTAGGCCCTTTTCCCTGGAATAAAACATAGGGTATTTTTTATCCTGATATCCCCACAGGAACGATATCTACGGGGGTAAAACCGCGGGGCACAAGCTGGTTCGAAAATATTTGTAACATCTATTAATTCATAGATTACAATCATCCTAAAATCTTGAAGAATAATATGACCATAAGTCAAAAATCATATTATTCAGTATATGGGCAGATTAAAATTGTGCACTTACACACGTCAAAAGTTAAATTTACCTGAGCTCTCAAGTCAGAGATGGTGACAAACTTCTTGAGCAGGTTCTTGGGCAGAATGTAAGTGTATCCTGACTCCTTGATGTCGTCCGAGCTCACGTAGATGTGGTTGGTACGCAGATGGAGATTGGTGGCTGAGATGGCTCGCACGCGCCACTCTGTCTTCGAACTGTCGATTGAAAGGATATGTTAAGATAAAGTGTTAAATTATTATTAAAATCAATAAAAAATATTAATAAAATCTATTGTATTTCCAAATAATACGCTTAGGGCCAGTTTCATCGGTGCACAGCTTTTATATGCCGTCATGTGTCAGTCATAACTATCTAACGCATTAACAGGAACCGGTCTTAATCTAATAAATAGCCAACTCACTGTATTGTAGATAAATCCAGACTGCCTTTCATGTATCTCTGTAAGTAGATGATACGTTCTCAGATGTACCCACAATTGAGCACATAACAAAATCTATTTATATTTTTTCCACAGGTGGTAATTACATAAACTTTTTAATTGACTTGCTACCAAAAGGTAGATTACCGTCATCAAGGAGAAAATCTGTCGCTAAAACCTTATGGTTTTCCGGCAGCGAAAAGCTCTTGAGAGTCAGGACTAGCGTGTTCACCATCCTCCACTACATCATCGCTTACAACGTGACAAGATAATTGATCAGATATAAAAAAATATTACAAAACAAATGTGATTGGTCTGTCTAAAAAATAAAAGATGCTACGAGACACCAGAGAACAGATTATCCCCAAAAGATACTGCATGGACTTTGGACATACTCGCCATCAAAAAATATCTATAGCCTTCAATACAAATATGAATTGTTCGTTTAAAGCCCAGCAAATGATGCCTTATTTGACATCATAAAATTTTTGGGTATCTTTAGCATCTTTTTTGCAACCAGATAGCACTTATTCCGATACATATAGACAATAATAGTGACAGTAAATTTTGTTTTGCGCTGCGCTTAGCCGTTTATGTGCGTTGGCCCTAAATGTGTCCCTAGAGTGAAGTAAATTAAATATTAAATATATATATATAATAGAAGAGCCAAAGCTCGGGCTCAGTGGCGCATCTTGGGAGAGGCCTACGTCCAGCAGTGGACTGATACAGGCTAATGATGATATATATATATAATATATATATATATAAGTCGCAATAGCCTAATGGCTAATCGCGAGGTCGGGAGTTCAAACCCCACCCATTGCACTATTGACGTGAAACCACTCCAGACACAAGCATATTTAGCTTAGTTGGAGAGGTTAACAAGACTGCTAGTAATGTGCAATCCACACAAATAAATGAAATATACCTGAAAGTCTGCGACTCGTAGTTGCTAGTAGTGGACGTGATGATCTCATCTCCATGCTTGTTGACGGTGCGAGTAGTTGTGGCTGTCAGCTGGCTCTGTTCCTTGCTCTGCTTCTCGATCTCTGCGATCTGTTGCCTCTGTGCTGACGGCGCGGAGATTTCCATGCCGAGGATTATGTCGCGGATCTCAGATTGTGTGAGGGAGGCCACGTTTACGCTGGAATAAAGACGTTTTATATGAAGACGGTGCACTACCGGCCCGAAAGAGACAGACTTTTAACAGAGTTTCTCCCTTGGACGGAGTTTGTTGCTTTCTTTTTAACCGACTTCAAAAAAAGGAGGTTTCTCAATTCGACCGTATATATATATTTTTATGTTTGTTCGCGGATAACTTCGTCGTTTATGAACCGATTTTGATTATTCTTTTTTTGTTGGAAAGGAGATGCCCCAAGTGTGGTACCATGGTAATTTTATCGAGATCTGATAAGTATCTCCAGAGATATGGAGAAAAACACCTCAAAATTGGCACTGAAAATTAATAGCGCGGCATTGGTCTTAGTTTTTTCATGTCATTGAATTTTTAGTTTTTTAAACGATCTTATATATGGACTACATATATAAATATACTATACATATAGTAAAGTACATATCAAGGGCTTCATAACAAATGGGCGTAGAAGAAAAATGCCGTTTTAAATTTTCTTAAACAACCTGCCAGTCCTATATTATATATAACTATATTATATAGCACTGGCAGGTTGTTAAACAAGGACACTCTCCCATCTAAGTTCCTTTCGTTGGGGTCGTTTTGATAGCAATTACAACCTTATGTTTAGAGCATACAGATTAAATTGATTTTTTATAAACATCTGCTGTGCACCATCCTTATATTGTAATATTGTATGAGATGATTGTATTGGTAGATAGGATTCTAGCCGCAAAGTGAGTCCGGTAGCATATACATTTATGTATCTTGACAACCACTTTTGTGCAATAAACGTCATATACAGAAGATCTTTTTAACTTAATTGTTTGCCAACCAGATAAACATATAATATAAACTCTCGTGAATTTAAACATATAGTGCGTCATTATAAGGCGTTCGGTTTCCTAAGAGCATTTTTTTTTTTTTTTTTTTTTTTTTTTTTTTAATACGTTATAGGCTTGCGTTTGACCACTATCTCACCTGTTGGTAAGTGATGATGCGGTCGAAGATGGTAAGCACGCTAGGCCTAGAATGGGAACTGGCTCTCAAGGATAGCTGCCGGAACACATTAGATGTTTGGTGACAGATTTTCTAACTTGAGGGTGGTAGCTGGCCAGGCGGACACTAGATAGTGTCCTACCACCATGCGGGGGTTTTGTTGGTTTCTTAACGATGTTTTTCCTTCACCGGAGGGCCACTGTGAGAAGCGCACATAAATTTTTCGATAGAAAAATCCATTGGTGCACGGCGGTTTGAACTCGGTACCACGGCATCAAAGCCGAACGTTCTCCCGATTACGCCACCGGGCCCTCGCATTTAGAGATTCACATAACTTATCAGTAGCCTTATGTATTTTGCTCTTCAAATTAAAATGTTATTATGAAATTACATCTGTCCAATTTAATTCAAATGCTTTTGTTACTGACAATTCGGGGTCAACTAACTACGGCAAGCATTAATTTCAAAAAGACTTTAGTGGTAAAAGAGAACTTCAATAAAATCATTGGATTAGAATCAAATATATTATGGTGGTTGCTCGTCGTCAGCTAACCACAACAGAGCCAATAGATGGCGCTGATACTCTTATTTGATGAATTTAATTTTTTAATGACTGAAATAGTATTTGGTAAATAAAAAATATTGATTTTGCGAGTAAAGCGTATACATTTTAATTTATTCAGCTAAATTTGAAGTATATATACACTCTATACATACTTTTATTTGTAAACAAGCGTGGCGTCAGGACTGAACACGCACACACGCGAAAGTATTTTCGTATCACAGATTATTTAATAGTGTATTTGACGTTTACAAAAGCATTTGCTAATTTTGTCACTTTGTAAATGAGTAATGTAGCCGATTGGTGAGAACTACTGGATTAAGCGCATCAGGGACCGGGTTCGAACCCTTCGTTACCAACAAACTTTTTTCGTTTTCCATTCTAAACATTACCTTTTTATTTATTGTTATTAGTTTACTGTCTACATTACTCTCGCTAATAACAAAATACCAAATATCATATAGATTTGTACCACTTTTTGATGTGAACTGTACCTACTCATACTAACGCTATTGGGTGGTTTTTCGACGAGGTTCAACGTGCATTTCGTTGCTGCATGCTGGAGTCTGTTCTGTAGATCCCAAAGCACAGAGTACTAAGGACCCAAAGTGAAGCATTTGGCGTACTAGTTGTGCTTTGCGGTTTTACCCAATAGAAACTGCTATTTGCGATAAAATGTAGCCTATGTGACTATGAGAGCGAGTAGAAGGCATTTGCTGATTATAAATTACAAACAAAATAAAAACAGTAAGTCATATGTAAGGTATATTAATTGCCCGACTACGGCGAAGCAAAAAGGAGAGTTATGTTTTTGACCGGTATGTGGGTGTATGTATGTATGTTTGTATGTATGTTCATCTGCTCCCTCATAACTTCTAAACTACTTATTATAATTTAACAAATGAGGTGTCGTTGGACACGTCTTATTTGTCTGCTGGTTATAGGCTATATGACGTCACAACAAATTGAATGCGGCGCCCCCTAGAGGGGACGAAGTCCAGAACTAAAAAAAAATCTCACCCCACCCTATCGTGTGTGGTACCGTTGAATAGGGATTTTAAGATGAAGATAGGGTTTAGTACATCATATTTTTGTAGGGCGAGTGTGTGTGTGTATATGTTTGTTGATCACTATGTATGTATGTATGTATGTTAACATATATACATGTATTCATCTATCCAAAAACCCCAAAATGCTATAAATAAAAAATAAGTTCAAAAACTTAAACCCGACTACTGAAAAATCACTCTCTAAAATGTATGAAACAAGAAAATATTCTCATCTGAGATCGCTAAGTACAAACTAATCAATATGTATCGTGTACTATACAAACAACTAACTTGTAATAAGTATTTTATTGTATTTCATAAATATTCTTAGTGGTGCTCAGAGGATAGCCGTGATCGTATGTCACCTACCGTAACAAAACAATACACTCTGCAAAGTAACATACGACCACGGGTATCCACTGAGCTATAGCTCGCTGAGCGATTTTGAATTGGTGAACCAGTCGCACTATCAGTGTCCACGTCTCGGCTCCGTAAGTAATAACAGGCAGGACGCACACGTTAAATACTTTCGTATCGAGGCTATTTCGTATTCGTATAAGAGCGATGAAAAGACCAGTCGGTGAATACTACGGTGTTGAACCTAGTGATCCTGATCACTGTGAAATCTCTAAATATACGCTTCTTGTCCGTTATAATAAAATCAATCTCGTTTTTCCGGTTCCGCAGCCGAATGGTAAAAAACGGTAGCCTTTTCCTTTGAGTATTCAGCCAGAATACTCAAAGATGTTCACCGATTACTCAAAGATACCTAAATCGATTTGGAAAATTCTATTTCTTTTTTATTTTAAAAGCCCTTCCCAGGTAGTCCCAACTAAAAGAAACGACATCAAATGCCGCGATATTAATGTTCAGTACCATGTTTGAGGTGTTTGTCTCTATATGTTTAGAGATACTTATCAGATCTCAACGAAATTACAATGGTACCACCCTTGGGATATCTCCTTTCCAACAAAAAAATAATTATCAAAATCGGTTCATTAACGACGAAATATCCACACACATAAAAAAATACTATACTGTCGAATTGAAAAACTTTTTTTTTAAGTCGGTTAAAAATATCGAAATTTCAAAACTTGGGGTACCTATCAATTTCAATATTACAAAAAATGCGAATATGGTCCAAAATTTCCAATAAACACTAAGCGATAAGATCGAAAAAAAAAACTTAAATAAAGAGAACCGACTTCAAATGCCACGCTATTAATTTTCAATACCAAGTTTGACGTGCTTATCTCCATATCTCTGAAGATTTATCATACATACATCATGTCTCCTTTCCAACAAAAAAAGAATCATCAAAATCGGTTAAGAAACGACGAAGCTATCCGCGTACAAACATAAAAAAATATATATAGTCGAATTGAGAAACATCCTTTTTTGAAGTCGGTTAGAAACAAAATAAAACTAAATTTGAGTTTGTTAGAGCCTAACCTAACCGATATACCAACGAAATATTTGAAGGCCACAAACTATAATAATAGGTACTGTAATGCTAATGAAAACTTGAAAAAGTCCTGAAAAAGCGGCGACTCGCATGTAAGCGGTCTGGCAACGTCGCCTTTTCAGCGAGCGCACGGTTTGGCAACGTCTGACAATCGCGGCAATACACACCAATGAGTTTAGCGTATGACACTGTAAAAACTTCACTCACATATTGACAAAAATTAATTAAAATCTCGATCCTAGTTTTCATATTATTTAATCAAATTATGTAGTAAGATTGGATTTCGCGTATGTAAAGAGTTGTATAAAAACCAATAGATGTGATTTCATTGCAATTTTTTGATCCATTTACTCGTATTTGTCAATATACTTTTGTATGGAAATCGAACCACCTTAAATGAAACTCTTAGGGAAGATTTTCGCCTTGATCTATATCTATATCTATACACATGTATAAACATCGCTATATTACTCCTCCAGGTGTTAGGGAAACAATATTTATTGATTAGATTGTCTACTCACTTGTTCTTCTTGCCATAATCAGCTAGAATGAGGTCCTTCAACTGCACTTCAACCTTGATCCAGTCGTCGTCAGACAATGTGGGCCAGATGTGATGCGGCTCCGTCAGCGTGGTCTTGTCAGGCTTCAGCAGGACCTTGGTTCGCTCGGTGTTCACGTGTAACGCTCGAAGGATTAGAATGAGACGACTGAATGCCTAGGAACGTTATAATGGTGGCATTAGATAAACAACCACCCAGTTTTTTTGGCGGGAACGTGGAAAAGTGTGTGTGATATCATTGTATTTTTTCCTAAAACTTGTGTTCTTCCGCGAGTTAATGTGTAATAAATGTGGATTATAAACCATCAAATGCCGGTGAATGTGTGCGAGGGAAACAGCACAATGTTGAAAAACATGCTATTTGCGTTCTCACCAAAATTCCTCTGAAAATCTTCAGTAAACACCACATCTTTACTGAAGGTATGATTTAGATATTAGACTAGACTTTTACTTGAAAACTGACCTGAAATGTGACTTTGACCATCTAAAATGACTACTACGACTAAAATTCCTAAAAACTTGAAGAATTTCAATACTTGACACTGGCTTAATATACTAATCGTGTGGAGCCATAATAAATCTAAAAAAAACCAACCACCCAATGTAACGCGAGCAAGTTAGAGCGTTCAGCAGAAATAGCCTGAGGTGCATGCCAAATAAAAGAGACGTAAGATTGAGGCTGTTGCTCTGTGCGTAGACTTTCGGATCAGTAAGCGTATTTATCAGTCGGGCGGCGCCGCGCGCGGTGCGATCAGCGCCCGCGCGGTCACCGCACGACTCCAGAGCACATGGACCCTCTGGGTTCTGGACCCCTACGCAGTTCATCATTTCCGAAAGTACTTTCAAGACAATGTAGTCTAGACTAGACTGTGTAAGTAAATTGTAAGATTGTCTCAGAGTATAGGCGATCATCGAATCGAAACGAACAACGAAGCGAACATCGAGAACTTCAGCGTGCAGCGATCCTAATTGCGTAATTAGGATCGATGCGCGCTGTTGTTCTCGACTAGAAATCAAAATCGTAGCCAATCGGTTTGTCAAGTGAATGATATTTGGTCGTCATTAGTCGTAGTCGTTAGGACTGCAGATTAGCGTAAAGTTAGCTAATGCAAGATCTTCAACTGTCTTTTTGGCTGACATAATTCGTGTGTATTTTGAATTTGTATGTATGCAAAATTTGAGCATCTGTGGGTTCTTATTTTTGTTCACTTTTGAATAGCTCACTTTTGAATATTACCTATTCAGGAACAGCTGAAAGGTAGTTCCCAATACATTTGTTTTCAAGATCCTGTCATTTGGCAATTTTCAGAGAAATATAGGCAAAATATCTTAGCACACTTACACAAAATATCACTTCCCCGCCTCATGGACTGGGTTCATTTTCAAAGTCTTGATTCGTTGAGTGAGTAATGAAATATTTTCATAGCCTTCAGTACTTACGGTATAGGAAGAGATGGTCTTCAGCCAGTCATCGTACAAGTTGAAGAGCACCATCTGCGGCTCCGTGGCCTTCAGGATGAGATCTCCGAACTTCTCTACCTTCAAGCAAGCTTGGAACGGCAGCTGCAGCTCCGAACCTTTGATCACGATGTTTGGGAAGTCGAGTAAATGGACCTGGGAATACATAAAATAAAATATGTAGCAAATCAAATAAGAATACGTAGATATATAGTCTCTGCAAAAAGAAAACCGTCGTGGCGTTACGATGAACTAACATGGAATTGAAAGGTAAAACAGGAAGGTACATACCAACCTAGAAACACACAATAAGGATAAGAGTAGGTACCTACAAAGTATCAAACATTTTTAGTCGTACTAGTAATGACAGCAGTGTGTCAATGCAACAAAAACAGTAAATTAAAACGATCGACGCGACATCAATTTCTGCGACGGTTCTCTTTTTGCACAGACTCTAGTAAGACAGTTTAAAATGAAAAAGGAACCCAACATATGTGTAAAGCCCTAAAGTTCGCTAGTAGTGTAAGTTTGGATCAGACAGCGTAGTTTCAGACGGTCAGCGCAGCTGTCAGTGCGATCAGCCCCTGCTGCCGTCACTGACCGTCCCCAGAGCACAGGGCTTCTCTGGATTCGGGACCCCTACGCGATTCATCATTTCCGAACCTTTACTACACTACATCTTTAGCTATATATTTTCTCTATAACACGATTATTTTGAAATGACCTTGATAATGTTCAGCATTATTTGACAAATTGACATTACATATCTTTTAGATGTGAAAAAACAGTCAATAATAAAATCTTTATAGTAAATATGCAAATTAAGATGGTAATTCCACAGAGGCAGATCTGCCAGCAGCACACCCAAACAAACTTTTATCAACATAGTATAGTCGGATTCCATCAGTGCAATGCAATGGTGCAATTTGATAAGGGTCGACGCACATCTGACGAAAAATCCGTTGCATATCGTCGGTCGCGTAAAACCAGAACAGAAAAATAGATAAAAGAACATCAATACTATAGACGGCGCGTTAACAACCGAGTCGTGAGACCATAAACTTCAATAGAGAAAAGGATGTGTTTATTTGCTACGCCTTTCACTAAAGACCTGTAAGTGGCCCCGTAAGTGCGAGCGAAATAGATATAGGGAAATGATTAATGGCCTAACGACTCAGTTGATAACGCGCCGACTATAACACACTTGATTGATGATCTGTTCACTAATGGATCATCGGCCATCAGATGGTGGGTCGACAATAATAGGTTCGCCTGAATAAAAAAAAATAGCTGATTGTGTGTAAGGATCTTACCTCAAGAGGGTCCAACATTCCTTTCCTCGTGACGATGATCTGTTTGGGCTGTTCTTCAACGGGCAGCGAACGAATCAGGGCGGCTACTTCTTCAGCGGTCTTCCACTTGGCGAGCTATAAACAACCAAAATAATTGTCAGAATATGCATGTAATAAAGGCATTTTTCAAAGTTGTTAGGTGTCCATCTAGCTAGTACGTATTATCAATAATGTGAAGGAATGCGGTATATATTTGTAGAAGTTACAAAATGTTCGCAAAAACATAAGATCGTTTAAAAAACTAAAAGAACCGACTTCAAATACGGCGCTATTAATTTTCAGTACCAAGTTTGAGGTGTTTATCTCCATATCTGTGGAGATACTTATCAGATCTTGATGAAATTACTCCTCTCCATTCCAACAAAAAAAAACATCATCAAAATCGGTTCATAAACGACGAAGTTATTATATACATATAACAAATAAGTTATCCGCAAACAAACATAAAAAAATATATATATACAGACAAATTGGGAAACTCCTTTTTTTATCTATTAGATATACTATAACTAGAACGCTAGCCTATTAGATATAAAAAAATATGTTTTTGATTTGTAATATCATCCACTGATATTTTAGGCTATTCAAGTACAAATATAGTGTTCTGGGTCATTTGGGAAGTCTTTTTTTTTATTTTTATACCGAACTGGGTAGCACTTGATCACTATCTCACCTGATGTTAAGTGATGATGCGATCGATGATGTAGCGTGCTTACCCAGAAGATACCTATTCACTCGCGATTTGAAGACCCCCATATTGTACTTAATCGGAAACACGGACTCAGGCAGGGTATTCCATTCCTTAGCGGTTCGTATGATGAACGAAGAAGCAAATCGCTTCGTTCGGGTAGATGGTATATCCACCATAAATCGGTGGCGCCTTTTAGTGTCTCTGGATGTCCGATTATAAAATGGGGATGGTGGAATCAAATCATGCAGTTCCATTGCACACTCTCCGAAATGTATCCGATAGAAAACCGATAAACAAGCGACTTTGCGGCGATGCGCGAGACTCTGGAGTCTCTTGCTTACAAATAGGTCATCGCTGATGAGTTTTTTGGCTCTCCTCTCAATAGCTTCCAGTGTCTCCAGCTGGTATTTAGCAGAACCATCCCAAAGGTGAGAACAGTACTCCATACACGACCGGACTTGTGCTTGGTAAAGATTAAGCAACTGTCCCGGTGTGAAGTACCGTCTCACCTTAGCCAAAATGCCAAGCTTTTTTGAGGCTAGCTGGGCTCTAGACTCAATATAAGAGCCGAAATTGAGAGTTGGTGTCAATGAGATGCCAAGAAGCTCGAGATTGTTACTTATCGGAACGGACACATCCCGGAAAGTAGGAGCCAGTAGAAATGGGCTCCGTTTCGAAGTCATAGCAATGCTGTGGTAATTTATCTGGTAATCAGAGTTCTGCATGGCACACATCTATTACAGGCGAACATTAATTACAATCACACTTTTTTTTATATCATATAGGCTAGCTGCTAGCGTTTGACCACTATATCATCTGACTTATTGCTATTTAAATTAATCAAAAAATATATAATTGTGTGCAGGTTTTACGATGCTTGTAAGTCAATCCTCCTGTTATGGGCAACAGAATGAATAAGTATGAGACATTTTGTTACTCTTTTGACATGTATAAGTGTGTGCTGTTGCACCAAAGATTAATAAATGATTAAAATACAATAGTAAGCATTATGCTTGTTTTTAAATGTGTATAACTAACCTGTCCAAGACGCTTCTGTCCAGCCCATACGCTGGTGTGAATGATCTTCAAGAACAGCTGTCCGGTGCGAGGGTTGAATATGAAGATGGCTCCGTTGATGGGCTTCGTGGTTAAGTTACCCTCGAACGTCTTGTGGATCGTCACACGGTACACGTTGGTGTCGTCTACGAACCTGTGCGAGAAGAGGATATTATTGTTTGGCGGTGAGATATATGAGATAGATATCATCATTATAAGCATACTAGTCCACTGCTGGACATAGCTCTGTCTAATTGCATGCCACTGAGTTATGATTCTCAGCTAATCTCATCCAACTTTTGCCAGCAACTTTACGAATGCCATCGCTTCACCTGTCAGGAGTCTCCTACTACATGTTTGCGAATTTGAGGTGTCCACGAACAAAGTTGTTTATCCCAGCGATTCTCGGTTCTTCGGCATATATGGCCGGCTCATGGATATAACAAGTTGTTGTGACTTTGATGTGCACAATTGTAATCCCTATTTTGATAGGGATTACAATTGTGCACATCAAACCATATTCACATTTCTTCATGTTACCAAAGTTGATGTTGTCATGTTACCATGAAGAAATGCGAATATGGTCATGCAAGATTGTCAGACAGAGATAGGCTGAAAAAATTGCAGCTGAAAACTACACGATTTATCATTACTTACCAAATGATCTGGTTGGAGAACAGCTCTCCATAGTTCTGACTGGATAGGTAAGGCTCCGTCGGCTCGGACGAGTAAAGCTGCAGCGCTTTGCGAATACGCTCGCGGAGCACGTAAAGCGCTGGATTCGCTTTCATTATCTTCGCCATGGCTTGCTGGATGAGCGGCTTGCAACCCGGGAACCAGTTGCCGTACGCACTGTAGACAGAAACTTAATAAATATATAAATATATATATATATATAAATATATATATATATAAATATATATATATATAAATATATATATATATAAATATATATATATATATATATATATAAATATTGAAACAAAAATTAGGTATATTAGAGCTTCTTTGGCGGAATTTGAAATGTGCATACAAACATGGTCACAATATGCAAAGATAAACAGACTAATCCGTGACCTAAATATCACACAGTGGAAACTGGAAGGTGATCCTAGGCTGTGACGTAACATCCAATATACCTTGTATGGAAATGAAATACATGTAGAGAAAAATAAGAAGGGAACTGCATTATTCATAAAGTCCAATATAGCAACTATGTATGACAATATCATTAATCATGTATATTTAACTTTTTAAGTTATAATTGGATAGTTAATCAATAATAGTAACCTGTGTAGGTTATACGCCAGATCGATGGCAATGAGCAGTCCAGTGGGTGAGGGGTATATGGACATGTTGTCTGTGGTGTAATCCAGGAACTTGGCTCGAGCGTATCTCTCCACATCGTGCGAGTCGTAGTCACCCCAACGTAGCTGGATGTCCAGCCAGTACTTCTGTGTTGTTGTGTTGTCCATTGTGTCTCTGAAATTACATAGTATAATTATTACTTATGCTTAGGAATATCACTGAGGTAATTAAAAAAAATAAGGTAGTCAATGATGGCTAAAACAAAAATGAACTTATTCTAGATTAAACTTATCCATACATCCAGCTGACGTATGGCTAAATGATAATGCATATAATCGAATAAACAAAATTAACTAATTGAATGGTCACAGCTTTATAGGCTGTGAAGCTCAATCTCTATAATTTCGATTCAATCATGATCATTTTTAACGACAGGTCCTTAGGATCCGAGGCCATTGAGATCACCCATTACCCGAATTTTAATAGGGTTGAATGAAGCATGCCTACAACATGGATTCAATTAGTAATGTTCCTCGAAAAATAAAGTTCATCTAAGTGGGACACAGTCAACTTTGATTGTAAAAATACATTTGGTGAGTGTGATGATAAAGTTTTGTCAAGCATTTACCAGCTCAGTCTCACGACTATTCTCTCACGTCTCAAGACCATTTATGATTACCACAAGTATTCTTATAAGTAGTTTATTACTTGGTATCAGCCAGCAGTGAAGGTCTGGACACATTCCACTTGTAAGCCGAGAACAGAAGGATGTCTGCACAGGAGGAGTTCATCTTGTATGACTTTCTAGGGTGGATAGTCTCTTTCTGCACTGTCTCGATCTCCAGTGCATCTAGCTCTTGGTCGAACACCTGAACAAAGAATAGTGTTATTGATAAGACCTTGTAATAAAAAATAATTGGTTTATAAAAAATATATTCGTTACTGGTTGTAACATGAAGGTTATAGAGTATAAAAAGCTAAAAATTAATGTTAGGTAGACAGTATTTATGAATATCGAGCGCCCTTGTTCTACCAAGATCTAAAACTTACCAGGATAAATCAGCGGTGTCATTGAGACTTTTAATCTCGGACCGGGGGACAGGCAAATGATATAACACTGTTTTGGGAATGTATGACAAATTTTAATACTTCAAAACGTCCCTTACCTCCAAAGTGAGTTACATTACTTAGTTAAAGCCGCAATACTATGTCTAAACATTTGACTATAAATACCATTCGGTTTTCGTTACTTTTTAGGTTAATTTATTTTACATTTTACTACTGAAATTTGGTTATTGTCTTTCTTGCATCTTGCTAATATGAAATTAAAGTTTTAAGGGTAATAAAAAGAGTTATAATGAAATTTGCTTAGCTGCAGCGTCCGGGGGCGTCTGAGCACACCGTTCAAAATAGACGACGACATCTAGCGTCGCTCAAACAGCTCAAAACTACGACGACATCCAAACGTGGTGCGTCGAACAAACATCTCAAAATAACGACGTCTTCCGGCGTCGTACAAACAGTTGACGACACCCATAGTCGCACAAACAGTAGACGGCAGTCGCCCAAACAGCTCAAACAGCGCCAAAAGGCGCAAAATCACGACGTTGTCATATGGCACTACGCCATAAGCACGCCGAGTATTATCGCAAGGGCGATTTGGAATACGGATTCATTTTATTGAATCCGATTTATAAAATTTTCTAAAAAATGAGCCCTTTGTATGCCTAGGGGCAAGAAAAAAGTGACGTCTCCGATCGAGAATTGACAGATGTCAAAGTCATTTTTTTTTTGAAAGATTGTCTATAGGATATTGAATGATCCACAGACCAAGTAATAACTCGATTATTTAAAATCGACTAAAAATGGCTAAATACGAAAATGTTCTAAATTATTTAAAACCAAAAGGTAATTTTGTCAGTCTTAGAAGCTGAAATGTGCTTCCAAACGAAAAATATGTAACGAGTCGAAATACCTCGTTACAGTACATACCTTCCCAAAAAAAAAATAAAAGAATGAAACTTCTTTTATTTTTGAGAAGAACTCCCAAAAAATTCCTAACAAAAACTTATTCAAAAAAATTAATAAACAGAAAATATTCCGCCACCAAAATATGAAATTTATTCAAACTAAAAGAAGACACTAATAAAGCATAACATTAAATCAGTTAAGCTTCTAGCCACTGACTAAGTTGCTCTAGAAAAACAAGTTATAAAAACTTTCTAACTAAGTGAAAAACAATGTAAAGGTTTACCAAAACTAATCCATCAATATGACTCAATCCTAAAATCCATCACAAATTAATTATACTCAAGGGTGGATAAGCACCATAGCCTCCATCTACCTATCTGTATTACAAACCAAATAAATATTTCTGAAATATTTAACAAAAGTGTAGATAAGCACCATCGCCTCTATCTTTTATAATCTCAGAACGATTCTAACTAAATTAAAAGGTAATAACAAAGGTTATCCATATTGTAGTACGGTTAAGCATTAGCTGCCGACTATAGATAATTATTCACTGCAAAAGATTCAGTGAACAAGTTTTCAATGAAAAAGTTGAACAACAAAAGTTCAAATTATTCTCATAAAAATAGAGAACCAAAAATAATAAGTAGTGACCGGCTCAACTCTACCGACTTTCCGAACACTAACAAATTAATAAAAGGGTTTGTCAAAAAGACCAAAAATTGTATATTGTGACCGGCTCAACACCACCGACATTCCGTGCACAAAAACAAGTTAACAAAAGTTTGTTGGGAAAACAACAAAGTTGTATTGTGACCGGCTCAACACCACCGACTTTCCGTTCACAATATCTAAAAAGTTTTCAACGCTTGAACTAAAAATGTCAAAGCGAGGAAAAAATGAAGAGTAAAAAATTACCCAAAAAGGTTAACTGAGACAAAAGCTCAAAAAGAGTCAAATCCGAGAGGCAAATCCGGGTAGAAATTATGTAGAGCTCTAAGTGTCAAATCCGAGGCTTAGGTCTACAACAAACACAAACTAAATAATCTAACCAATATATAACATGCTTCACAAAGACTGAAACACATCTATATTAAAAATGTATTTACACTATGTGCAGGCTATTTGAAAAGTGGAAAGCTTTTCATAGCAATCTAAAACAATATTTATACTAGAAAAGTGGAAAACTTCTCAAAGTATCTAAAAGAAAGTTGAGTACTTGAAAAGTGAAAAGCTTTTCAAAGTAACCAAAATAATAAAATATACAAAAATATACATAAGATCTTTTGATGCCAAGAAAATTTCTAAAAGAAAATATAATCGTTAGATGTAGCTTTTGAAGTTGGGTAAAAGTTCAAAAGTAGGTTAAAAGTATCAAAAATAAAATAAAATTACCAAAAATAGACCTAAGTTAGGTTTAGTATATTTAAAGTTGTATTTCAATAAAGTGTTGGTTTTCCTTTCAGGCGATCATCTTTCATCTCCGGCAACTTCTTTCATACTTCAAATCTCATTCATCAACTAACAACGCCGGACCAAAATAGAATATCAAAACAAAGTTAAATAAAAGTTAAATCCAAAAATGAAAATTTTAATATTTAATTATATCTTTAACATGATAACGTCCAGTACTTGTTTTATTAAATTCCTTTAGTACATAAACGTTAGGAGAAATTCTCTCTACAATTTCACATTTAATAAACTTAGGTGCTAATTTAGCCGAAAAATATGCAGGTGCATTTGACTGTACAAAACTTCTACGCCAAACTACATCACCGACATCAAAAGAAATGACTTTTCTTCCCCTATTATAATAAAGAGCATTACGCTTATAAGCTTTCAAAAGATAAGCTTGAACTTTAACAAAAACTTCACTAAGTGAATTTAAAGAGTGAGCATAAGTATCTCTAGTACCAAGCTCAAGTTGATCTAAGTTATCAAAAGAGTTACTAAAACGGTGCAAAGATGCATCAAAAATAAGGTCTCTTCCGAACATCAAAAAGTTAGGAGTGTACTCTGTAGCAAGATTTACACTACTATTTAAAGCTAATTGGACATGAGGCAAAAACCTTGACCAAGTTCGATGATCATTTTTAACAAAACAAGAAATACATGTTTCTATTGTCTTATTATATCTTTCTACTGGATTATTCTGTGGAGTGTATAGTGCATTATAAAATATTTTAGTGGTGTTGAAATTTTTTAAGAAATCTACAAAATATTTAGATATAAATTGGGGTCCGTTGTCGGCCACTAAAATTTTAGGTACACCAAATTTAAGAAATATTTCTTTTTCAAAGATTTTACAAATTACTTTAGAAGTAGCATTTATCATTGGAAATATCCAACAATATTTAGTAAAAACATCTACAATTGAAAGAATGAATCTATGTCCAGAATAAGATTTAGGTAAAATCCCAATAATATCAACGGATAACATTACCATGGGTTGATCAACTTTCTTAGGGTTAACCATCTTACCAGCAGGAGCAGAAGTTGAATGTTTATAAGCTTTACAAATGTCGCAAGAAGAAATATATCTTTGAACGTCTCCGAACATTCCTTTCCAATAATAATGTAGTTTTATTTTATTAAGAGTTTTATGTATTCCAAAGTGTCCAGAATTAATATCATCATGATTAGAACGAATAGTATCTAAAACATGTTCTTTAGGTATAACAATTTTCCAATTTAAACGACTATTAGGGTCAAATTTATTTTTACAGTAACGATACAAAGTATTATCTTCTACTCGAAGGTTTTTCATTCTAGAAGGGTATTTTTGACAATTTATAAAGACTTTTCTATACCAAGGGTCTTCTATATCTTCATCTGGTGAGACAATATTTATAGCGGAAACTAATATTGAAGTTATATTGATTCTAGATAAAGCGTCAGGAACTTGATGTAAAGATCCTTTTTTATGAACAATATCAAAAGTAAATTGAGAAATACGTGCAGCTCATCGAGCTAAGCGTCCACTAGGGTTATTAAGTTTTAAAAGCCACTTAAGACTAGCATGATCTGTCACGACTGTGAATTTCATTCCTTCGACATAAGGTCTAAAATGTTCAATTGAATCTAAAACTGCCAAAAGTTCACGTTCAGTGGTACTATAATTTCTTTCACATTTATTTAAAGATCTTGAATAATAAGCAATTGGATGTTGTTCATTATTTTCGTCTTCTTGACTCAAAACACTACCAATTCCTACAGAACTAGCATCGCAATGTAAAAAGAAAGGTTTTTCAAAATCAGGACACTGTAAAACAGGTGTAGTTATTAAGGCATTTTTTTAAATTAATGAAGGCTTCTTCAGCTTCTTCATTCCAAACAAAAGTATGTTTTATCTTTTTACTTCCGGAAGTTAATTTAGTTAAAGGGGAGGCAATATCAGCGAATTTACAAATGAAACGTCGATAATATGAACATAATCCTAAAAAGCTTCTAAGTTGTTTTACGGACTCTGGTCGTGGAAAGTTTTCTATAATTTCTAATTTAGACGGATCAGTATGTAGGCCTTGACTGTCTACAATATAACCGAGATAACGGAGTCTTTCTTTGCAAAATTCACATTTTTTAAGATTTACTGTTAAGCCTGAGTTTTTAAGTATTTCATGGACTTTTTTTAAGGTACTCTATATGATTTTGAAAATTATCATTTACTAAAATCAAATCATCTAAATATTTAAACTGGACATTGTCAAATTCAGGTCCAAAGAGTTTATCAACCAAGCGTTGTAACTCTGCCGGTGCGTTGGTGATTCCAAAAGGCATCCGAACAAAATGGTACAAGTTTTTTCCAGGAACTACAAAAGCAGTCTTTTCACGAGAGGACTCTTCAAGTTTAATTTGCAGAAATGCTTTAGAAAGATCTATGGTAGATATGAATTTAGCCCCACGAAGGCTGTCTAATATCCTAGAAGGGTACGGCAACACAAGTTTTCCCATCAAAAGATATCTTACTACGCTTCAAATCAGGAAGTTTATTTGTTGAAGGCAAATGCTTTTTCAATTGTTCATTGAGTTGAACATTCATCGAGTTAAACGAAGGTAAAGGTGTAAAATTATGCAAGCTACTATGACCAAGGTTAGGTAAGAAAGGGTCAACAACCTCTACCTGTGTTGCATTCTGCATAACTAAATTATCCAACGCCGGATTAGAAATAACATCCCTAGAAGTACCAGGTAAATTCTCTTCCAACAAGGGTAGAAATTGAACCTGTTTGTCAGTCATGATGAATAATCAAAAATATTAAAGAAACAAAGACAAACAACCAACTAAAAATTCAAAGAATAGTTAAAACTCATCAAAGTTTATAAGATTTTTTGTTAAAAACCGGTTTAAGTTATTATGTTTTAAAGTTTATGTTAATATTTAATAATGTTCAAAAGTATTTAAAGAAATTTGAATGTACAAAGAAACATTCAAATTGTGAAGTATGTAAGATGCAAAAAAGATTCACAATTTATCTTAATTTTCAAGATTATTAACAACGGCTAAGGTTATATCTATTTGTGAAAAGTAAAATCAATAAACTAGTTAATAATTATGTTAATAAGCTAGTATTTTCTAATATGAATGTAGCTTAATGCTTCTCAACAGTAAACAAACGTTATAACTTTATATAAGACAAAGTTATATCAATTCAAACAAAAACTTAGCACTTTCAATGTGGTCAAGGTCAGTTCCTTACAAAATGTAAACAACGCATATCTCAAATGTTATTATATAGTAAGTACACACTTAGATTAGTCTATCCAGTATATAAGACATATAAAGAACATTGTATGTTAATTAGTTTTGTTAAAATACAAAAAAAGTTGTAAACAAAGTTACAATTGTGTTTTCAAAGTACACAAAACAAAGTAAAAATGCTAAAAATAACAAAAAAATGCACTAAATTGTGACAAGAAAAACAAAAATAAGATGCAAGAAAGATTATATATGTGGAGGTAAATCCGGTCCCTGTTCTCGCGCTAATTGTAATAAAAAAATTATGTTTATAAAAAAAATAAACGTTACTGGTTGTAACATGAAGGTTATAGAGTATAAAAAGCTAAAAATTAATGTTAGGTAGACAGTATTTATGAATATCGAGCGCCCTTGTTCTACCAAGATCTAAAACTTACCAGGATAAATCAGCGGTGTCATTGAGACTTTTAATCTCGGACCGGGGGACAGGCAAATGATATAACACTGTTTTGGGAATGTATGACAAATTTTAATACTTCAAAACGTCCCTTACCTCCAAAGTGAGTTACATTACTTAGTTAAAGCCGCAATACTATGTCTAAACATTTGACTATAAATACCATTCGGTTTTCGTTACTTTTTAGGTTAATTTATTTTACATTT
Organism: Cabera pusaria; assembly: GCA_954871355.1. NCBI lineage: Eukaryota > Metazoa > Arthropoda > Insecta > Lepidoptera > Geometridae > Cabera > Cabera pusaria. The sequence goes on from OX940897.1 coordinate 6,290,678, forward strand.
TACTACTGAAATTTGGTTATTGTCTTTCTTGCATCTTGCTAATATGAAATTAAAGTTTTAAGGGTAATAAAAAGAGTTATAATGAAATTTGCTTAGCTGCAGCGTCCGGGGGCGTCTGAGCACACCGTTCAAAATAGACGACGACATCTAGCGTCGCTCAAACAGCTCAAAACTACGACGACATCCAAACGTGGTGCGTCGAACAAACATCTCAAAATAACGACGTCTTCCGGCGTCGTACAAACAGTTGACGACACCCATAGTCGCACAAACAGTAGACGGCAGTCGCCCAAACAGCTCAAACAGCGCCAAAAGGCGCAAAATCACGACGTTGTCATATGGCACTACGCCATAAGCACGCCGAGTATTATCGCAAGGGCGATTTGGAATACGGATTCATTTTATTGAATCCGATTTATAAAATTTTCTAAAAAATGAGCCCTTTGTATGCCTAGGGGCAAGAAAAAAGTGACGTCTCCGATCGAGAATTGACAGATGTCAAAGTCATTTTTTTTTTGAAAGATTGTCTATAGGATATTGAATGATCCACAGACCAAGTAATAACTCGATTATTTAAAATCGACTAAAAATGGCTAAATACGAAAATGTTCTAAATTATTTAAAACCAAAAGGTAATTTTGTCAGTCTTAGAAGCTGAAATGTGCTTCCAAACGAAAAATATGTAACGAGTCGAAATACCTCGTTACAACCTATCTGAGATACTGTAGAAATCATAAAAAAAATTTGAAACAGATTTCGTATTTCAACGGTTAAAGTATTGTTATTACACAAGCTCAAATTCTTCATCATATTTGACCGAAATACAATGTAATTAAGATCATTTAAAACACTATAATAACCGACTTTTAATGCCGCGCTATTAATTTTCAGTACCAAGTTTGAAGTGTATATTTCCATATCTCTGGAGATTCTAGTCAGATCTTGATGAAATTACTATGGTACCACCGCTGGGATATCTTCTTTCCAACAAAAAGAGAATCATCATAATCGGTTCATAAACGACGAAGTTATCCGGGAACAAACATAACAAAAAATATATATACTACATATATATACGGTCGAATTGAGTAACCTTTTTTGGAAGTCGGTTAATAAAATTGAGTATGTGACTTTGAGATTGAGACACTCACTACACATGCTCAATTATTTTATCAAGAATGAGATAAAGCATACAGCAATATAGCTTCATCAGATTTTATTTGCTTTGGTAGTGTATCTCAGCACTATTACTTAGCCCCTGCTAAGTAGTAGTGCTGAGAAGAGTTTGTAACTATTACTTTAATAAAATTGTTTAGATCATATTCTCAACTGATATGACCTAATTGATTGTGCACATTATATAAACGATTATAAATTAAAATAGTCTTATTTTTAATAAGGTTTCTTTTTTATATAATTATTGTTAAATTTAGGAATATAAAATGCTTGTATTTCCATCGCATCATTGCATTCATCAGCAGAATATATGTGCGCTTTTAACAGTGGCCCTCCGGTGAAGGAAAAACATCGTAAAACACAGTTAAGAAACCAACAATCCCCGCATGGTGGTAGGACGCTCTCTAGTGAACGCCTGGCCAGCTACCACCCTCAAGTTAGAAAATCTGTCGCCAAATATCTAATGTGTTCCGGTGCAATCCTTGAGAGCCAGTTCCCATTCTAGGCCTAGCGTGCTTATCATCTTCGACCGCATCATCACTTACCAACAGGTGAGATAGTGGTCAAACGTTAGCCTATAATATAAAAAAATAAAGAATTATGCAGTTGAATCATGAGTTTTGACAAAGCCGATCAATGCATAGCTGCTGTCTACTTCTTGCTTCCGAGCATTTTTGTGCTTGTCTGTCATTAGTTTTAATAATTGATTTATTGAGTATAGGAGGATGATACAACTGATACAAGTTTAAGGGCCAGTTTCACAGGTTCTCGATAGCCCTATTAGACACTTATGTGACAGATTTTTGCCAACTTTTGTATGGCATCATCTGTCAGATTTGAAACTTTTTTTACACCGAACTGGGTAGCACTTGATCACTATCTCATCTGATGTTAAGTAATGATGCGATCGATGATGGAGCGTGCTTACCCAGAAGATACCTATTAACTTTAAACTTTATCAGTAACCGGTGAAACTGTAAACATACCTGACACAAATCCATGACAATGGACTCGTGCACCTTCTGCCACAAGTGAGCCCTGAAGATCTGGATTAGAGAGATCTTCAGCGTCGGGATTTTGCCATGCATGAATATTCCAGTCAAGTCCAGTTGTACCTGTATACGGGAATCATAATTAGAAACGTCTTATTCTGTTCTGTACTGAAGATGGCATGGCAATGAGACTTTTCTTTTCTATTTCTTTTTTTTGTAATAAGAAGCTTACTAGCAATGTGGGTTGAACTTTACTAGTAGTCTTGTTAACCCCTCCAACTAAGCTAAACATGCTTGTGTCTGGAGTGGGCTCACGTCAATAGTGCAATGGCTGGAGATCGAACTCACGACCTCGCCAGGCCACGCCTTATCCATTGGGCTATTGCCGCTTAGACTAATTATTTATTGGAATTTTTTACACTGTGCAACAGCAAATATATTTATTGATTCAAAAAGCGGGAATTTAACGTGTCTTACGCGAAATCAATATATCGATCGACAATTGTTTCGGCCTCATTCGAAACCCATCATCAGGATGTCGAGCGCAGGGCGCTCGCCGACACTTCCAGGACGCGTCGACACCATGTAAGTCACGTTAAATTATCGTTTTTAGGGTTCCGTAGCCGAATGGCAAAAACGGAACCCTTATAGATTCGTCATGTCTGTCTGTCCGTCCGTATGTCACAGCCATTTTATTCCGAAACTATTAGGACTACAGCATTGAAACTTGGTAGGTAGATGTATCCTGTAAACCGCTTTCTAATTTTTATGCAAAAATAAAAAAATATAAAAGTTTAAGGGGGATCATTCCATACATGGAACTGGAACAAAAAAAAATTTTTTTCTTCATACCTATACGTGTCTATGGATAGGTCTTTAAAAATTACATTGAGGTTCCTTCAATCATTTTTTCTCAAAGTTAATCATTCAAAAGATAGGCTAGTCTAAAGTGGTAAAATGTGTGTTCCTCACCCCCTCTCTAACTTCTAAAGTAAGGGAGTGAAAAATCTAGAAAAAATATATTCTGTAGATCTCAATAAAAACTTTCAACGAAAATTGGTTTGAACGAGATACTGTCAGTTGTTGAGATATAGCGACCGCAAGTATAACTTTGTTTTTCATACAAACACTATGAAAAACAAAGTTAATTTTGTAGTTGCGAAAAATCAAAGTTATAGAATACTCTACTGTGTTACGGAACCCTACGATTGCGAGTCTGACTTGCACTTGGCCAGTTTATTTAAATCAATAAGTTACAAATGGACGTTCGTTTTTATAAGCAAACTAGCAGCCCGCCCCGGCTTCGCACGGGTAGAACATATATGCCTACAAAATTTGCATCAGTTTGTTGCATCGAATATAAAATATATTTCATCCAATTTACGCAAAACCTTAACGAATTATGCACCTAAACCTTCCTCATAAACACTCTGGCTATTGGTGAAAACCGCATGATAATCCGTTCAGTAGCTATTGAGATTATTGCGAACAGACAGACAGACGCAGTGATGAACTTTGTTTTATAATACTTACGTATTGATATTGGACGGCCCTTTGGCGTAAAGGATAGTTACCCTGATTCTGACCCGACAGTCGTTGGTTCTAATCCTAGCTATATACCTACCAATGAAAGTTTTATGTGCATTCATGAATCATGAGTTTTCATACAGTGGTAGTGGAATCATTAAATCTACCAAAAAGTAGCTTACCACCAAGGAGTACATCTGCCGCCGTAACCTTACGGCGTTCCCCGACGCAAAATGTAGGGGTAATATACGTTTAACGTGTGTATCTGTGTGTCTGTCTGTAGCATCTTAGCACCTAACCGGATGAACCGATTTTGTTTTTATTATTGATAGTTTTTTTTTGTTTGATAGATGTCTTCATCGAGAGTTTTCTTAGCTTTGATTCATGAAAATTCGTTCAATCGTTATAAAATTATGAGCTTTTTTCTACTTCATTGCGCTATGAAATCAACTTTTATAGGTCTGATCAATTCGAAAATCTTCTTCTTCAACGATATTGTAAGAACATGGAAGCCTCCTGGACTCTACAGAATACTCAAATCCTCACCAACTTACAGCTCAGATTTTAAATGTCGTGTTTAGAGTCATTGGAAAAAGCTATTATACATAGATCAGTCGGGGTGGTTTAAAATATTATATTATATTATTATATACTAGCTGACCCGGCAAACGTTGTTTTGCCATATAAATAATATCGTAGTAATTTCTAGTGTAGACAAAAAATAGCTTACTTATTGTAAGTATGTATGGAGGAAAACTGATTAAATTACTAAAATGGCTATTAAAAAATAAGGGTTGATCGTAGAAGGGTGAAAATTGAGGATTGTATGTATTTTTGTATGCTGTATCATAAAAAAATAGAAATTAAAAATTTTGTCTAAAAAATAAAATAAAAATTTAGGGGTGGACTAACCTAACCTAACATTTAGGGGGATGAAAAATAGATGTTGGCCGATTCTCATAGATACCGGATAAGCACAAAAAAATTCATCAAAATCGGTCAAGCCGTTTCGGAGGAGTATGGCAACGAAAACTGTGACACGAGAATTTTATATATTAGAAGATATAGATGAATATTATTTTATACAATAGATCATATTATTATACTATATTGACTTCAAATTGATTGTGATCGGTGGGGATGTACAGCATAGCTAAGCTTATAATAATATTTTCGTAGTAACTATGACCTAATCTGTGGTTTCACTGCAAATATTTTATTAATTTTGCGATGCGTGTTTGTGAAATTCGTGATATTTCTAGAGTTTTCATTTGAATTATATACTGTAAAGGACAATTTTAATCTATAATATGTGGCCAAGCTAATTAACGTAATTATTTGGATAAGGATTAATACTATATACTTGAAAATAGCCTTGGAAGTTATGTAATATTTTTTATCAAAAAATTTAAGATTAAAATGGTTACTGTGAGTCAACCTTAAGAGATAGACATATGCTGTCGCGGACTTTTTTGTAGGTCTTATTAAGTTGTACAACTCTTGCATAGAAAATATTCTTCTATCTATTTTCAATTAAGCAGCGTTCGTAAGAAACGTGTTTTTTCGACCGTTTATTTGCCGACTTAGGTTGCAAATTAGGTCTCCACGAATGTACCTTTGATTTAAACGGGATAATATATAGCCTATTTTCATTCCGAAAGTCCATTCTATGTATTAGTGAAAGAATTTTTTCTATCGGTTTAGTAGTTTTTGAGCTTACTCATTACAAACATACAAAAATACAAATGTTCTCTCTTTATAATATTAGTATAGATAAATTAGAATCGCCAGATATTTGCGCGTCACTGCACTACGCCCATAACATATTATAGATATATAATAGAAGAACGATTATGACGTCATACGCTATCTAACATTTCTCTAGAAAGACTGGAGTCCCTGGACTTACCTGGAAACCGACGTAGACGTTAGCCCTGTTGATGGTAGGCGACCACCAAAGCGTGAAGCGACGGTTCGGGATCTGGTTCAAACCGGATCTTTGCGCGTTTGTCAGCTTCTTGTACTTCATCGACTCTTCGAAACCTGACGCCTTCTCCCTGGATAATACGAAAATTCAACATTACCATCATGCTATGAAGTTCTCTTAGAGCGGTATCATAGAACGAAGGTCAAGCCAGTATCATATCATCGAGGTATACAAATGCATCTAATACCAATGTGGATATATTAACAAAAAGGGTTTACCGATTACGTTAAAATTTAAATGGAACCTCGGAAGGGTACTCTTTAAAACAAAAAAGAATTTTCCAAATCAAATTCAGGCATCTTGGAGTAATCAGTAATCATACATTTAAAAAAAAATCCGATGAATTAAGCTCCTTTTTTGTGAAGTTGGTTAATAAATAAATTTGATTATAGTTTTTTTCTTCATAAGTAAGGAAATTGTTACCAGAAAAGACCTTCCCAAGTGGGGAAGTAAGTCCCTTTAAAGAGTGTATGCTCGAGGATCCCCTCCACTCCTCCCAACGCTTGGATCATGTCGGTTCTGTAGTTATTCAGGTTCCAAAGCTTGCCGTCGTGGCGCTGGTGCGTCCACCAGAATGGATTCTGTTTTAGGACCTGTAGAACATAGGTAAATAGATAAATAATATTATTTGTAAATAAACAAAATTACTCTTTATAATAATTAGCTGCGCCCTGCTGTTAATCCAAATTAAAAACCATCTGTATGGTATAATTCATCCAAACCGATTTAGCTCGAAAGATTATGAAACAACCGTCGATTCATACTCAAAGATAACTTAGTATAAAAATATCCAGATGGGGCTGAAGGCTTTTGCACCATTCTCCTTATAAATATTGCATGAAATTTTATCGAAAGTCTCAGATTTGAAAGACTCAGATGTAAGCAACTGCTGAAGAACTAGCTGTGCCCCATAGTTTTACCCGCGTAGACATAGTTCCCGTGGGAATATCGGGATAAAATACATAGATACATACCAAATTTCAGCTCAATCGGTTGAGTAGTTTTAGCGTGAAGAAGTAACAAACACACACACAAACTTTCGCCTTTATAATATTACCTATGACAGGTACGGATATAATAACCAACTATGAAAAAGTTAAGAATAAGTATCTCATACCTGGTATTGCTTGAATTCAGTTCTAATACGCCAGCCCTTGTCGTACGCGAGCGTATGTCTATCTTTCTGGAACAGAGTGTTGATCCTGGGAATACCTCGGTCCCAAGAGTCCTCCAAGTCTTCTAGCGTCAAACGTCTAGAATAATATAATTTAGAATTATCAAAGAGTATGGCAGTACTAACAGTAAAAGACTATGTAAAAGTGAGTATTTTGTGTGTTAGTTTGCCTATTAGGACTGAATATGTTTTTAAGGAAGCAGGAAACAATATTATACATATAATGTATGCTAAATCATCATCATCGTCATATCTCTGTCCACTGCTGGACATAAGCCTCACCTATGGCACGGCACTGAGCTCGGTCTTCAGCTCTTTGTAAATACATGCTAAATACATTGATCAAAATTACAAGTTTACTAAAGTCTTGGGTTTGTTAGGCAAACAATTTATAAGACTTTCTGAATACTTGGTATTCAGAAAGTCTTATAAATGAAACTTCTTACAAATAATCAACTTCCTAAAAGTAAAGTTCGCATTTTATCAACGAGATCATGGGAAAATCCTAATTGGTCACTAGTATGTTAAGTACTTTTTAGTACTGGTCTAGGTAAGTACTTTTTAAAAAGGTATGTGTATGCAATAGATCAGTAAGCGTATTTATCAGTCGGGCGGCGCCGCGCGCGGTGCGATCAGCGCCCGCGCGGTCACCGCACGACTCCAGAGCACATGGACCCTCTGGGTTCTGGACCCCTACGCAGTTCATCATTTCTATACACATACTTTGGCTTTAGTAGGACTACTTGATTAACTTGGCTAGTAATTTTTTACATGGAAGTTCCGTGAACGCCGCGAACACAACGTGTGGCCAAACCTAAGTCGAGAATATTCGACTGAAGATACCTTTATTACAGTCGGTATACAACGTAGCTGATCTTTGTTACGTGACACTTTGTTTCTTACTATATTGATAGTAAATTGGTAAATACTAATATTTATTGTTCTTACCTGTTTTGGGCGTTAGCCTCCTGCCTTTTCAGCGCGTATTCGGCCCAAACTCGCTGCGAGTCTACAAACTCTGCTTCCCACGGTTGTATGTAGCGGTACAAGTTCGGAATCAGCTGATCTTCGTCATGAGACATTCCTGAACGGAAGTGGGTGATGCCGACGTCGGTTTGTTTCGACCAGCGGAGATCGGACTGGAATAGATAGATGGTGAATTGAAAAGAGATTTAAAATCTAAATCATGTGATAGAAATCGGTTAGACAGGTTTAGGGCCGATATCCACCAATGCTGAAGGAAATGCTATTGGTTGTTGATACACAGATCCGCTTTGATGGATAACGGCCTAAAAGCAAGCCCCTAATTCCTTTATATGTGACTAACGACAGCTTGATTATAACCAACTATTGAAGTTGTAAATTGTAGCGTATTTTCGAGTAAAAGCTCACTACATTGGAAAATGATAATTCTCGCCGAAGTGATACTCTGACTGCTCTTTTGAGAACGCATATTATATTATAACATAACAGAAAGACAGAAATTAGGGCGCCCTGTAATTTTATGCGTGTTAATGTGGTTTATGGATACGAGTTTGCCATGTGTTATGTTAACCTGTATCGTATCTTGCCAGGTTACTACGCCGGGGGTTTCTTCACGATGTGTTCCTTCACAGGTTTGGACCTACGACAAAGCTTCGACAAAGCACGACAAACAAAAGCCGGAGCTTCACTCATTGACACCAGTGAGTCCATAAATCGTAAAACAACTTTAGAGTCTGTGCAAAAAGAGAACTGTCGTGGCTTTATTGATGAACGATGAACTGACACAAGGTAAAGAAGGAAGGTATATACCTATCTAGTACCACCCGCCCGATAATGATAACAGTAGGTACCTACCAAGGTATCATTTTTAGTTGTATTGGCAATGACAGAGCAATGTTGTCAACGCAACAAAAACAGTAAATAAGAACCATCAACACGCGCGGCCTCAATTTCTACGACGGTTCTTTTTTTGCACAGACTATAACAGACATAAAAATGATATTATCACAACTTACCTGTGGAATCAAAACGTGACCCATAGACAGCATGCCGAGTCCTCCCAACTCCTTCGGCGTGTAAAACACTACTGGAGGGAATCTTGAGGGCATTTTCGAGTTGAGACCGATCTTGATACGTGTCTGGATCTTGTTCTCGCATTTGACGAGCAGGTCGAGGAGCTCTTGTGTGTTAACTACTGCTTCGCGGAAGTAAGTCATTAGACCTGATAAAGAATTGAGTATACGTAAGTAAACTAGGAAATGCAATCCCAATAATGCGAGATCTCGAGCTCGAACTCGAGCGGCAGTAGCCAGCGACGCATTCTGCGTGTTCACGATCACGATCTCGCGAGATTCACGAGATTTAGTGACAGCAGTCACCGACGCATTCTGCGTGTACCAAAACATAAATTGGGCGAGATGTCGCGAGATTCACGAGATTTAGCGGCAGCAGTCAGCGACGCATTATGCGTGTACCTAAGCATAAATTGGGCAAGATCTTGCGAGAATGACGAGATTTTTCGGCAGCATTCAGCGACACATTCTGCGTGTACCAAAACATAAATTGGGCGAGATTAACGAGATTTTGTTGCAGCAGTCAGCGACACATTCTGCGTGTACCAAAACATAAATTGGGTGAGATTGAAGAGATTTAGCGGCAGCAGTCAGCGACACATTCTGCGTGTACCAAAACATAAATTGGGCGAGATTGACGAGATTTAGCGGCAGCAGTCAGCGACACACTCTGCGTGTACCAAAACATAAATTGGGCGAGATCGACGAGATTTTTCGGCAGCAGTCAGCGACACATTCTGCGTGTACCAAAACATAAATTGGGCGCAGTAGCAAAAATAATTAACATTTCTTTGTAAGATTTAAGCCGCGGCCGAAGCTTACGATCAGTGGTTACCCATCTATAACCATGTAAAGATCAACTTGCTGTCAATAGGTTTTTTTTTTTCATGTATATAGACACAGAACTTACCAATGAGCGCTGTATTCCATTTATTCACTATCTTAGTAAAAGTTGTAGACCCAGATGCCATGAGAATCTGTCGAACTCTGTTGTGGAACCTAGCCAGTGATTCATCATCAACGCGAAGGTAACACTGGGCTGTTCGCTCTTTTGTTACTTCGTTTTGTAGGTTCCATACTCCGTCACGATGAGATAGCTCTTCGTGTTGGCTTCGGCACTAGATGGATAAAATGTTTTCAATAATTACTTTTGAGTTTTAAGCTGCTTATATTTTTATGGTGACAGGGGTAACAAGGCTAGGCTCTCATCTGATAAGTTTGAATACCTACTAAATTTGCTCTGTTATGATGGAAAGCATTGGCTTACCATGAGTTGAGGGCAAATTTAGTAGGTATTCATCAATATGAATATTAGTAATACCTACTAAATTTGCTCGTGGCATTTAAGTAATTCAGAATTGCTGTTTGAAATAAAAAATATCAATCATGATTAATTTTCTTCTTGAATTATAAAGATTATATTATAATACGATGGAAACTTAACGCTAAGCAGTAGTGAATTATAGGTGTCAGCAGATAGCAGAGAGGTGAGAGGGCCGGGCAACCGACCTGCTCTCGGCAGCACACCTGTGCTATCCCAGAGCGAGTGTGTGCTTGTGTGAGTGATACCTCTGTTAGAGATTTTAATTGGATAACATTTTGAGTTTCGACTACCTGCGAGAAGACAATCTCGCAGCTTAATTCACAACCCCCATAATGATTGCATCGCACTATAAGTTGTCTGAAATTGTTACAATATGCAAGGCCTAATTTTAATTGGATGACATTTTGAGTTTCAACTGCCTGCGAGAAGACGATCTCGCAGTTTAATTAACAACCCCCATAATGATTGCATCACACTATAAGTTGTATGAAATTGTTACAATATGCAAGGCCTGATTTTAATTGGATGACATTTTGAGTTTGGACTACCTGTGAGAAGAAGATCTCGCAGCTTAATTCACAACCCCCATAATGATTGCATCGCACTATAAGTTGTTTGAAATTGTTACAATATGCAAGGCCTTGCAGTTTTATTGTAACTATTTTCTACAGATTATTTCAAAGTATTCCTTTACCTTGGGCAATATCCTGCATTCAAAGCCAGCCATGTTGAACAGTAGATTGGGGTTGTCCTTCGAGTAGACAGACACGAAGCTGTTCTCCCATTGAATCGTGGTCACAGACCGAGGCAGACGGTTCTTTATGTCCCAAAATACTGCGCGACCGCTGCAATTAAATAAGATAGTTAGGTCCAGTCCAGTTCAGTCCATATTACAGCATATAAGAGTTGTAGTTTATTGCAATCACCATAAGCGGCCGGTGTCAGTGTAGCACGATATCCAACCTAATCAAAGCGCATAAAAGTCTGTACAAAATATTCAGCCTAATAAACTCATTAAAGTATGTATAGAAAAAAAAATTAGACATATTTTTTTCATTTTTATATTTTGTCCATTGAAGTTATTGAAATCGGAAGACGTGCGAGCAGCTACGATGCCACTAACAGACGCACTGACATAAATGTCCAACTTTAAAACACCAACATTTTGCATCCGGGTTTAAAATAAACTGGCCAAGTGCAAGTCGGACTTGCACTCGTAGGGTCCCGTACCACACAACAGTATTTTTAACTGTATTCTGTTTTTAGTATTTGTTGTTATAGCGGCAACAGAAATACATCATGTGTGAAAAGTTCAACTGTCTAACTATCACGGTTCATGAGATACAGCCTGGTGACAGACGGACAGACAGACAGATGGACAGCGGAGTTTTAGTAATAGGGTCCCGTTTTACCCTTTGGGTACGAAACCTTAAAAAAGAATGTACAACGTAACTGTAAGTTTTCTTATGGAAGTGAAATAACTTACAGGTTAACGTCATGTTTCATTAGTCGCATTCTGGCGTCTCTCGGCCAACATTTCTTGTTGTTGTACCCGACAATGTTCTCATTGTTTGGGTCAGGGTGCTCTGTCAGGTACCGCTGGATCAAGTCTCGGGCTTCTTCTGCTGTGAATCTGTGAACAACAGATAGACGAATTATTAATAATATATGTACACTTAGTATGAGTTTTTATCGTAAACGCTTTTGACAGATCTCACATAGTTTTCAACTTATTCTAGCTCCCTGATTGGTCTAAATTTTGTGAAGTGTAGTAACCACTAGAGGCGCTGTACTGTTTCTGATGCAAAGTTTGTTCGATATACGATATTGAGTTTTGTATGAAAACTCGTATTATGGGTAATGAAATTATTCAGATGATACTTTGAGATAATACAAAGATTACTCGATAAATTAGCGGCATATCATATGAATTTATTAAGAAGTATTAAAAATTTATCTGATTTTATAAGACTTGGTTTAAATAAGAAGAGTTTACATGCAATGACAAGAAATTATTTTTGCCTAGTATTGATAAGCGACAAAGTGTCGTCTATATCAATCACTGAGCATATTCCTCAGATCTCATTCAGCTAATGACATCCACATTGAGAAGATTATTTAAGCTTTACATAGTTGTGGGAACCCAAAGCTATTCAGGAAGGATCGTTCCTGTTTAGATAATTTAAGCGATTTAGTATCTAATATTCAAATTGGATTTTCAAGAGATCAGTTAACTATTGGCTGTTTCGTTGATCTAGAAAATGCGTATAATAATGTAGATGTAACTAGCATTTTATTGACTTTAGACCAAATTGGAGTTGGGTCTATGTTTTGTAATTATCTATGGACATATCTAAAGGAGAGATTATTAAACATTGAAGGTTCAGATTATAACATCATTAGATGTACAGGACTGAGTCAAGGCGACCCAGTGTCACCTTTATTGTTTAATGTCGCAACTATCCATATATGCAAGTCAATCCGAATATATCTATATCGCAATATGCTGATGACTTCGTCCTATATGTTACCTCAAATAGCATATTGGAAGCCAGTACACAAATTCAAACAGCCTTAGACACATTAACTGAATTATTTAGGCACCTTAATTTAGATATATCCACATTGAAGAGTAAGGTTTGTTTATTTAGAAAAGGACAGCAAAGACGTTTGGTGAATCCAAACATAATGATTAATAATAATGCTCTTGAAATTGTGGACTGTGTAAAATACTTAGGGGTGTGGCTGGATCGTTCACTCAGATGGCGGAAACATATATGCGAAACGCATGATAAAGTAGTCAAGTTCCTTAATATATTTAAAGTTCTGGCTGGCTCAGGTTGGGGAATGCACCCCAAACATCTACGAACATTATATATTTCTATCTTACGAAGTCGCATTGACTATGCCAGTTTCTTGTATGACAATAGCGCTAAAAAAACTTTAATTTTAATTGATAGAGCTCAAAACCAGGCCATGAGAGTCATCAGCGGCTTCATAAGATCTACACCAATTCACGTTATGGAGAGCGAGCTCAACCTCCATCCACTATATTTGCATCGAAGATATCTAGCTGGAAAATACTGGTTGCGTTGTAAATCAGCTTCAAATAACAGTATAATTCAAACAATCTTAGAACTGAGTAGTTTACGCAGTAGTCAATATTGGATTAACAAGAAAAAACCGCTATTAACTTACTTACATGATAGCCTCAATCATTTGTCAATTAGTTCCAGTAGTAAAGCTGGTATGTTCTCTCTAGATACTTGGGTAACTAATATAGATATATCTAAGATAATTAACCATACAATAGAATCAATATCAAACCTAACCTAAACGTAACTTCAATACTTATCATTTAAAATTATTGATGTGCCAATATATTAATCAAAAATATAGTGAAAGTCACAAAATCTTTACAGACGGATCTAAAAATGGAATGGATATTGGAGCTGCCGTCTACCTTGAACATGAAGAACAGAGCATGATGTTCAATATCAATGCAAAAATATCCATTATGGAGGCTGAGCTCGTTGCTATTGCAGAAGCTCTGGTATATGTAGAATCAACTTATCTCATTAATGTTGTAGTTCTCACGGACTCTAAGAGTTCACTTCAGCACTTGGCTCCACACCGACAGCCTACAGTATTCTAGACTCAATAATAAAATTACAAAAAAAAAATGTTCAGATTATTCTACAATGGATACCATCCCATATTGGTCTAGAAGGGAATGATAAAGTTGATAGTTTAGCCAAACAAGCTTCCAGCGACGGGATCTCTCTTGATTATACTCCTTTTTATACAAACTTTATTTCTTTAGTTAAGATACAATGTTCAGATTTATTTAAAGAATATTTTGATTTAAGATCTTTAGATAAAGGTATCTGGTACCGCACGATACAGCCACAACCTTTGAATGCCACATGGATTGACCATCATATTTTGAATAGAAAAGAAACTGTTACAGCATTACGAATTCGTTCTGGACACATTCCATGCAATAAGTTTTTATTTTTAATGAGAAAATCTTCTACACCCAATTGTCCGGACTGTAATGTTTTAGATGATCTGTATCATGTGCTTATTGAATGTGTCCGAAACGAAGACAGTAGAAATAGATTAAGTTATAATATAAGACAATTTGGCGCTTGTAACAGTATTCTGGCTGAGCCACTTTCGGACTCAGCCAGAATGTTGTACAAACTAATATATAGATAATATAATGTAATTAGATAAGTAACCAGGCTAACATACTCACAATTGTGAGAGAGGCCTTTTTAAGATAAAAAAAAAATTAAAAACGAATTAATAGAGTTTACAAACCTAAAGAAAATATATATCATGTCAATATACCACTCCATCTTCATCGATTTTTCAGCCCAGACAGACATGACTTTTTATTTGCTACCTTCCATATTGAAAACCATAACTGTTAAAACATTACCAACCTGAAGAATATATGAATCCTGTCGATATACCGGCAGTACAGCCTGATAGGATGCGCTGTCTCTGTCTGTCTGTCTTGATATGACAGGAAGTCGTTAGGCAGTTGAGGTGGGCCCGCCATCTCGCTCGCACGTTGTAGACCTAGGACTAATAGATCCAGTACTAGGCCGTAATATTGCACGATAAATGAGGCAAATTGCAGTCCTCTGATTATGCCGTAAGAGTTGGTGTGATTCATGTCCTGTGAAAGAAAAGTGGATTATATTTCTGGGCTTGGTGGTTAAATGCTTTAGACTAGAAAATTAGATATATGTACTTTCAAAAACGAAATATCTATATATTAATTAAGATAGTTTAAAAACTAAAACAACCGCCTTCCAAGCCCCGCGAGTCAAATTAAGAGATACTAATCAAAACTCGATGAAATTACAATCGGACCACTTGAAAAACGTACCCTACCGATTAAAAAAAATAATCATTCGTATCGGTTCACAATTGACACAGTAATCACGTAACATGCACACAAAAAAAAAACATACAAACGGAGGAGAACCTCCTTTTTGGAAGTCGGTTGAATAGAATAAAGTGTAGTAGTTGAGCAAAACAATGAATTAACACAATTTTTGCATAACAATCTAGTTGATGTGTTGAATAATGATATAAGCATACTTTTCATCATGATAACTTCTACCATTATACAAGCGTATAAAACCACAGGGCCAATAAATGAATCCGACTACAAAACATACCTAGATCGAGAAAATTCGACTAAAGGTACGTGAATTACAGCCGGTATATAACAATAATAAAACATACCTTGTAGTTAATAACAACGTTGTTCTTAGCAGTCATGTAGTCAGCGATGTTATGATCCACAATGAGCCTCAACAATCTGTTGAGTAGAGTCAGATCTATCTTCTCGTACAATTTCTCGAACCGAGACTCAAGGAGCACGTTGCATTCGCCTTCCCCGACTTCCCACACGTCTTGCAAGTTGTTTATACCTGAAGGAGATATGATGTATAAGAAAATGTTATCATTAAAAATCACTGTAAGTATATTTTAGTCTGAAAAAATCATAGTAACCTGAGGGGCATGAAATACCTTTTTAGCACAGTGTGACCTAAACCCGCACTTAACGCACGTTTTCCGTGACTTAAATAGTTGATTATTGCACGACTTTTAGCACCCTCGCTGCGTTGGAAGAATAAATGAATTGAATTGCGCTTGGGTGCCCAACTTCACGTCGTGCAATAATCTTCTATTTGACGGAAAAGTGTAGCAAGCGTAAAATGCGGATTTATGTCACACTGACAGCTATAAAATAATATTATGATACTCGTGACCTAAATAGTCTATTATTGCAACTTCACGCCGTGCGATAATAGACTACTTAAGTCACATGTATCGAAATATATTATTAATCCTTAACACCTTTTAACTTATCACTTTCATTCCCAACTTAGATAAAGACGATGGTCTGATTTAGCTTGACTAATGTGCATAGTGGCTCTAAACCAATAACAGCTTAGAATGGGTCAACAAAATAACAGATGTGATTTAGATGCTTTGAAAATTTGCTATATAAGATGGATGTGTGAAGTCTACTCTTATTGACACAAACTTTGTTCTGGTGTCTTGTGCAGATCATTCAGTTCGCATCATCAGACTATGTTGTTGTTGACTAATGTTAGCCTTGTCTAATATAATCAAGCGCATCTTCTCTCTTCGTGGATGTGATTAAGCAATCAACCAATGTGAGGTTTGCAACAAGGGGATGGTACTTTCATACTGATCTCCTTAGCCACAACGCACACTATGGGCAATCGCACTTCTTCTATCTTCATAAATATCCTGAAATCGGCCTTAAGAAGGGCTGGTCTATAATGGGAATTATGCATGGGGATTATCGTTTGGATTTATTTCCTCACATATGCAAGATTTTTTAATGTCAAGGCTAACGTTTGACCACTATCTCACCATCTGGTAAGTGAAACTGTGGTCAAAGATGGTAACATACAAGCCCAGAATGGGAACTGGACCTCAAGCACAGCTGTCACAACATATAATATGTCTAGCCACAAATTTTCCACTCGAGGGTGGCCTGGTAGCCTAGCCAGGCAGTCACTAAATAGTCCCTACGAATTAGTTACGGCGCGCTATATTAAATATTTTAATGTATGTTATGAAAATTAAATTTAATGGAGCAAAATTTCAGCAGCGGAAT
Source organism: Cabera pusaria (assembly GCA_954871355.1). Taxonomy (NCBI): domain Eukaryota; kingdom Metazoa; phylum Arthropoda; class Insecta; order Lepidoptera; family Geometridae; genus Cabera; species Cabera pusaria. Next base: position 6,307,591 of record OX940897.1, read on the forward strand.
GCAGCATGTGTTTGTTAAGGTCTGCTGTAAGAAGTATGGAACAAAAAAAAACGATTACTTAACATCTTCACTTAACATCAGGTGAGATAGTGGTCAAACGCTTGCTTATCGTCAGTAAAAAAAAAAAGATTCATACTGTACCCTTAGTACGAGTTTTCATACCAAACTCGATATTGTATAAGCTATTGTATATATATTGGCCTAGCTTACCATCTTCGACTGCATCATCACCTACCAACAGGTGAGATAGAGGTCAAACGCTAGCCCATAAGATATTAAAATATATTTATATATATATATATATATATCGAACAAATTTTGTTTGAAAAACAGTACAGCGCCTTTAGTGGTTTTTACACTTCACTAAATTTGAGCCAGAATAAGTCGGAAACTATATAAGATCTGTCAAAATCGTTTACGATAATAACTTGTATGGTGCAGAGCACAAGTTATTTGTAACACTAAAACAAAAGAACAACGATGGTAAAGGTGACTTACCCTGGCACCATTTATACACCAGAAGAGGCGAGGGCTCAGTATCGGCAGGTTTGCTCCAAGGCGGCAATAGACGCCGCTTGTCTGCCTCGTACCATAGATACTGGTCGAGGTACGCGTCCGTGATCTTTTCTAGTGGCTCCACGTCGTACACCGGGACTAGATGGGAGTACAGGTCCATGAACTCTATTCCGACCTGTAAATGTGAATGTTGTATTAGACAAGATTATGAAGTGATATCATAAGACTAAAAAAACTTCTTCTTCAATCGGTTTCCTGACTTCCATTACGTTTGGTATTAAACTGAAGCCATTACACAAGTTGGGTCAAAAAACAGTCGAAAGATACAGAATTCAGGCTATAGTTAGCACAAGTCTTTTTACCACATTTCTGCACTCCAGAGAAGAAATAAACTGCATTGTAAATGAGATATTCATAAAATTAAGAAATGCATAAGACATAAAACCTCTCTTATACTTCACTAAAAGCCAAGATTTGGTGGTTAAATCACATATATGTTAAGATTTAACTATGGGTTTGTAACCCAGAACTGAACTGAAATTTTTGAGTGTACTGACATACTCAGTAAGTTAAATTAAGTAAACATCTAAGATATTATATGAAAATCTGTCAGGAATTACTTGAATAGTCATTGTCAGTGGAAAATAGACAAGTGGGAACCAAGTGTGACAGCAGTGCAGTCTTTTAGTCCACTAACCAATTAGAATTCGAATAGAATTTAAGTCTTTAAGTTTTCTTTCACCATTACTATATTTCAAACAAAACCATTAATGCAAAGTACAAAAAAATGCTCAGCCGGCATTCTGGACATCTAATACACTGAAAATATCTCAAATTAGTAATATGGTAATTCTGTTCAATATCTCACCTCTCTGAAAGTCCTCTGCGTCAACAAATGACGCTTGATCCTCGACAGCGCTTCGTGCGGGTTATCATACGCTTGCTCAATCAACCCCAACTCTTCTCTCTGACTTTGGTTAAGCCTCGACTTGACGCTATAAGCTTCCTTCAGTCTCTCTAAAGCTAAGATGAGCAGCTTCGTGTCGTGTTTATAGGAGAGAGGCGGGAACGGAATGGGCGCGAAACGACGAGACTCCAGCCAATGGACAGTTGTGGTGTAGATCGCTACAGCTTCCTCGGGCGAGATGTATGGACCGTCCTGCGGAAAAATAATAACAAATTATATATATTAAAATTTAACTTGAGGAAATCTAAAGCAATAGTAAATTGGTGTTGTAGTATTGGAAGCTAGAATACAGTTTTCTTTTTATGGAGTCAAAAGTGAATTGTTAATAACTTGTTATCATTCAGTCCACATTTTATTACCGGGAACTTTCATCTCTCTTATATACAACTTACTCTTACTTACTACTTAGGCTGTTACTACTCTTAGGCTGTTTTCTCGTAGCTAGCCCTCCCTCATTCAACAGCATAATGTACGTTAGTTTTTTTTTATATCATAGGCTAACTTTTTACCACTATCTCACCTGTTGTAAGTGATGATGCGGTCAAAGATGGTAAGCACACTAGGCCTAGAATAGAAACTGACTCTCAAGGATAGCTGCCGGAACACATTAGATATTTTGGTGACAGATTGTCATGTCAAAGACCAGGACGACCCCTCATCAATCTATAGCTTTTGAAGCCTAAATCTAATACTGAATATCTTACCTTCAAATAGTTGTGCTGTCTCTCTTGTTCAGCCTTCAGGTACAATCTGGTAAGTCGTCCCAAATTCTTCTTACAGACGGTTTTGTCGACAGTGGCGCCACGCCGGATCCTCTCACGGTTATAGTGGGCCGTGTTTGTCCACCAATCAGCTTTCATTTTCACGTAGCGGAGAATCATGTTCTCGATCGGAGTTGGAAGGCCAGGCACCTGGTAAAGATAGAATAGATTTAGAATAATACATTTTGTAAGGCAAATAAGACTTTTTATATGGATTAACGCAAATAAGACTTTTTGTATGAATTTAACTGGTTTAAATGATCTGGTGTTTTGTCGCATAACATTACTTTTTCCAGATAACTAAAAATTGACCGCTTGAACTACATAGGGAATGTATGAGTGGAATCCTGCTTGTCTTAAAATAGATGACGGCAACAACGTGACTTTAGTCTAATTCACATAGCGCAATCCTAAAAATCAAAATTGTTAGCACCAAACAATTTGCCGGATCTCGGCGAACGGATTGGCGACATGGCTTGGTCCGGTGGGAATTCGAGGCAGAGGTTTCAAGGGTTATGCATTAAGAAATCACCCAGGGATCACTTGTAGGATTAAGGTCTAGCCTTAAGACACAGGCAACTATCACACTCATGTGTTTGACAATAACCCCCTGGTCAAATACCTAGATACTCATGTGTGTGACAATAACCCCCCTGGTCAAATACCGAACTAGCTTGCCATTAAACTTGCAACTCCAATTAAAGAACCTCACCTTCCAGGGAATGTTCGCCTTCCAGCACCTCCAAGCTTCAGAGAGATGCTGCAGTATAGTCCTCGCCTTGTTCTGCTTGATACCTTCCGGCATCATATCCACTATGTCGTGCATCACTGACGCTCGCAGTTCCAGGTCGAAGTGGGATTCCACGCGCTGCTTCGTCACAGTCTTTGCTACTCCTGTAGGAAATATAAAAGAATATTTTACCACGATCGCAGGCAGTCCTGGAAGTCAGTTCACTACTGTGATGTTTGTTGGTAAAACTAGATTATTTAATCACCAAAATATCCATCCATTCTTAGGTTTATTCTAAGACAGGTAAAAACTATGACAAGCCGTCAGACCATAGTGTTTTTATTAAAAGAGTATTTACAAATTAATACCATACAAATAAACCAACTACCAACAAATATTACAACTACCATTCTGTATTCATCATTTAATGGATACTCAGTTCGACTTACCCTTAGAATGTCTTCCTTCAAACTGCCTGGACAACAAGTTTCCAAGCCAGCGCTCCAACAAAGGTGTGATTCCTCGCATGAAGAACAGCCATACTCGCCACCCTGGCGCCCAGATTCCGCACCCCGGGCCTTTTGATACTGGGCCCTGTTGTAAAACGACAATTATTTTAAGTATTGGATGATCGATAAATTCATTAGGCATTGGTAAATGCACACAAATTAATTAATCATCTCGATGGAGCTTCTGTCTTTTTGATGTAAAATTATGATCAATTTGCCGTATAACAGAAGGAAAAAGATTTTTTGATTTACAAATTTTTAAGGAAAATCAATAGTAAATAGAACGAAATTTTCGTGTAAGCAAAAACAGCATTTTCCATTTTATTTTCACATAGAAAATTATATCAAATGCTTGTATTTAATGTCACCCAATAAAATACCTTGTTAATAACTGCAATAACAAAGTTAATTGTTTGGGTCTATATAACTATCTAATTGGTTGTCCCCAAAAATATAGCACTCAAGAATATTGGCACATACAATGAATAAGAATATATTTACACAGGCCAATAATGGTAACAAAGTGTAGCCAACACTTTATTTGTCAGCGACTTATCAGTATAGTGCCAGCCAGTGCAAAAGTGCACAGGGTGCACTAAGTATTATGTAAATATCAACAGGTCTAACTCAGTTGTCTATTGAAAAAGCACTTACAGTTTGTGAATTACTTTAATATTATAAACTAGCTGTGCCCGCGACTTTGTCCGCGTGGATTAGTGTCTTTGGGTAGCATTAACTAATAAGGCACATACATATCCCAACTACACCACACCGCAACACGCCATGCGAATCCCCCCTTCCCCTCCCCCCTCACTTCTCCCCCTTCTACCCTTCCCCTCACATATCCTCCCCGCCTCCTTCACTTCCACATCCCCTCCCTCACCACTCACCCTACCCTCCCCCTCCACTCCCCTTAGCCTCCCAATCCATTCCCCCTTCCCCCACAAAAACTTTGAATGTCATATTATCCTCCCCCTCCACATTTTTATTAATCTGTGCAAGTGATTTCTCTCGAAAACCGGAAGGTTTCTCAAATAGGCTGTGTAGCCTACTTTAATTACAAATAATCCATTGTGTAATAAATAATTTAATATGTAGACTCATAAATATATGATATAAGTTACTCACAGTATTAAACCGGTAGTAGATCAAATGCTTCAAATCCTTGCACATCCGGATCTGCCTCATGAGCTTGTATTTATAGCGGTACATGCCGGTGAGCTGTCCCACATGGGCGAATATGTACTGCAACCCGTCTGCCAGTTGGAAGGAATCCACGTTGTTCAGACGGTATTGGACGTGGGAGTCTACAATCAGCTTCGTGAGGCGCAGGATCTCACGGCATAAGTGGAATGCTGGAATAAGTTTTATGAGATTTGTGAGCTGATGTTCTTTTTTCTATCAGTTGGATGTTCGGTCGGTGTCGTTTGACTCAGTAATAAGCGAAATATTAGTGACGGCTTCGTCGCTAAAACATGTGCCAAAGCCTGCAGCATTACTCTCAGACTAAGGACTTCAAGAACGTCCGAAACTGGTCGGTTTAATTTCGATGTTTACGAGAGTCATTTAACATGTTATTGGCATTGAATATAAAACAATTTTTATTCCACATCAAGCAAAATTTAAAATTGACAGCAAAGCTTCTCTATCCTAACCTATGAATATATATAATTTATTTATTCCTAGATCCTAACTCTTGCAGAGTTCATTGAACATTATAAATACGAAATTAATTGTGGATATTTAAATTACACTCGGATTGTTATTCAATTGATTAAATTGTTATTTCTAAAATACTGCAACTACGGTGACGATTTTGATGAAATTATGACTAAAATAAAATAATTAATAACACTAAAATTCCTGCCCTCAATATTTTTTATCTTCAGAAGTGAGGCATAATTTTGAGATCTGTCAAATTTAGTTTAGTAAAAGCCACAACAACATCAGCACCAATAGAGTACTCACCATTTCCAAACCGCGATTTTTTCCTCTCTTTCGTAGTGAGCGTCTTCACCGGCTTTAAGTTGAAATTATAATCCAAATGGAGGTAGTTCAAGTTCTTTCGGTGGATGAGGAGGTTTAACATGTTGTAGCCTTGGCGACAGACTTGCAGGCCCGCTTCCACCCAGTCCAGGGTTGTAGTTTGGAAGAACTTGGTCGATTTGAAGGAGCGGAAGAGGTACCTAGGTTTGAAAATGTGGGTAGGTAAATAATATTGTTGATAATCTGATCATAATAATTTGTGGGGACTGATTGTTATTTATATATTGATTTTTGTTGAGTTGATTGTGATCAGTACAGTCTAAGGCAGAATCATGTATGTCTGGAAATAGTAGACAGAAGGGAGACAAGGTGCTAGACTTTAGTCCAAGCCACATAAAGCAGAAATCCTGACAGATTTTCCGAGCAGGCCAGCACTATATTAAGGGCTCCATAAGAAAGGGATGTGTATACTGCATATTATAGACCGACATGCAAGTTTTTTTTTAAATGGTGGTAAGCGAGGATTAAAGGCTGTGCTGCCAAACACCGTAATTCCAGATGTCCCAGCATCACGTCAACGCTATCAGGTTCTTACAATATTGTTGAAGTAAGAGTATACCAAATTTCGTATTGATCAGAACAACAAAAGTTGATTTCACAGAGTCATCATCTAAGGAAAAGCTCATTGTCTTGAAACGGCTGAATGGATTTTAATGAATCAAAGCTAAGAACAATCTCAATTACGACACCTATCTAAAAAAGAGTAAATTGAAATCGGTTCATCCGTTTGGGCGCTATGATGCCACAGACAGACAGACACATACGCAGAAACACACGTCAAACTTATCACACCCCTTCTTTTTGAGTCCGGGGTTAGTGAACAATAGAAAATCATACCTCTTCTTCTGGGCTTTTGGCGGGCGATGCTTCAAAGCATTGAGTACGTAGTACTTGAGCAGTTTCTGGTATGAGACTCGCACTTTGACAGGCTGGCCGGGCGGACAGTGTTCTTTGTACCAAGTCTTTACTAGAGGCACATCTATGGCGCGACGGCAACGACCTAAGATGAAGAAAGAAATATTCATTTTTATTGTTATAGAGAATACTAGCATCTGCTGCAGCTTCGCCCGCATGGCCGGAGTAATTATTTACATATTTGTATTCAGAAACGAATTATAAACGCTTAATTGATTGAGGGAGTGAGAGAGCACTGTACAAATATATGAACATACGTAACATGCACCCACCCACAAGAGACTGCTCACCCCATGAAATAAACTCCACTCTTCTTTCATTTATTTCTGTCCTGGGGGCATTTTTGCAACCTCTATGCTAAGGGATTCTTCAGCATAGTGGTTGCAAAAATTCCCCATCATCCATCCTATCATCAGCAGATGAGATGAGCTAGTTTTAAAAACATGCTTTAATGCACTAGAGTCACACTTCTTAGTTATTATCAACCAGTGTTTTCTACATTTTCCTTACCTGATCTCATATTGAAAGGTCTCGGAGCCCACAGCAATGCAATCCCATGAGCAGTATTATCTGTATACAGTGCAGTCTCTTGCAGGAATGGAGACACTTCCTCGGGCAGCACATACTCTTCCTCATCAGGTATGGGGTCCAGGGACTTGACGGTGTGCCGATGGGAGATAGGATTGATGAGCGGGTCAAAGTAGAATGCTGGCAAGTCAGGGTCTTCAGTCTTGATGTATACAACATTTGGGGTGTGGTACCTGAGGAAATGAATTAAATGTACAGTATCGGTCATAATTGGAGTAGCAGTCTCAAAAAGCAATAGCATGACAGCAAAATATGCACATACGACCTTCTTCTATAAGACGTTTCAAACGTAACATAAAAGTATCTAAAAACTAGGCGATGTGCCGGCTGTGATAATTTGTAATAAGTAAATATGTAAGTTATGATTATAAAGGATTAAGCTTCAATCCTCTTCTCCTAGAGAAAATGCTTAAGCTTAAGCTTATAACGTCAAATCTATACTAATATTATAAAGAGAGAACATTTATATTTTTGTATGTTTGTAATGATTTGGCTCAAAAACTACTGGACCGATTTAAAAAATTCTTTCACTAATATATAGAATGGACTTTCGCAATGAAAATAGGCTATATATTATCCCGTTTAAATCAAAGGTACATTCGTGGAGTCAATTTGCAACCTAAGTCGACAAAAAAACGGTCGAAAAAACACGTTTCTTACGAACGCTGCTCAATTGAAAACAGATGGAAGAATAGTTTCTATGGAAGAATTGTACAACTTAATAAGACCTACAAAAAAATCCGCGACAGCATATGTCTATCTCTTAAGGTTGACTCACAGTAACCATTTTAATCTTTAATTTTTTGTTAAAAAATATTACATAACTTCCAGGGCTATTTTCAAGTATATAGTATTAATCCTTATCCAAATAATTACGTTAATTAGCTTGGCCACATATTATAGATTAAAATTGTCCTTTAAAGTAAATAATTCAAAAGAAAACTCTAGAAGATATCACGGATTTCACATACACGCATCGCAAAATTAATAAAATATTTGCAGTGAAACCACAGAATAGGTCATAGTTACTACATACATATTATTATAGCTTAGCTTTTCTGTAGATCCCCACCGATCACAATCAATTTGAAGTCAATATAGTATAATAATATGATCTATTGTATAAAATAATAATGATCTATATATATATATATAATATAATATTTTAAACCAATCCGACTGATCTATGTATAATCTTTTCATTAAAAGCATTCCAATTACTCTAAATGCGACATTTAAAATCTGAGCTGTAAGTTGGTGAGGATTTGAGTATTCTGTAGAGTCCAGGAAATGTCCCAGCATCAGGTCAATGCTTCCATGTTCTTACAATATTTTTGAAGAAGAAGATTTTCGAATTGATTAGAGCTATGAAAGTTGATTAAAGCTCATAGTTGAATTGACATGACGATTGAACGATTTTCACGAATCAAAGCTAAGAACACTCTCGATGAAGTCATCTATAAAAAAAACTATCAATAATAAAATGTAAAAATATAAATGTAGTCCAAAAAGATCTGAACCAGCTTCAGGTGTCCGATTGGCAAGAGGTCGCGCAATCCAGGGAGAAATGGCGTCTCTTAATGTCGGAGGCCAAGACCCACTTTGGTGTCAGCGCGCCAGTGCAGTAAGTAATAATAAAATCAAAATCGGTTCATCCGGTTGGGTGCTAAGATGCTACAGACAGACACACAGATACACACTTTAAATCTATAATACCCCTACTTTAAATCAAAATCGGTTCATCCGGTTGGGTGCTAAGATGCTACAGACAGACACACAGATACACACGTTAAACGTCGGGGAACGCCGTAAGTTTACGGCGGCAGATGTTCTTCTTGGTGTTAAGCTACTTTTCAACCGACTTCCAAAAAGAAGGAAGTTCTCAATTCGTCTGTATGTTTCTTTTTTCTTTCTTTTTTATGTGTGTATGTTACGCGATTACTCCGTCAATTGTGAACCGATTCAAATGATTATTTTTGTAATCGGTAGGGTACGTTTCCGAGGTGGTCCCATTGTTATTTCATTGAGATGTGATAAGTACCTTCAGAGATATGACGATAAACGTCTCAAACTTGCTACTGAAATTGACTCGCAGGGCATTGAAGTTAGTTGTTTTAGTTTTTAAACTATCTTAATTATTGATAGATTTCATGATCCCACCAAAACCCATGATTCATGAATGCACATTAAACTTTCATTGGTAGGTATATAGCTAGAATTAGAACCAACGACCCTCGGGTCAGAATCAGGGTAACTATCCTTTACGCCAAAGGGCCGTCCAATATCACTACGTAAGTATTATAAAACAATGTCCATCACTGCGTCTGTCTGTCTGTCGCAATAATCTCAATAACTTCTGAACGGATTATCATGCGGTTTTCACCAATAGCCAGTGTTTATAAGGAAGGTTTAGGTCTTAGGTGCATAATTCGTTAAGGTTTTGTGTAAATTGGTTGAAATATGACGATGATTGTTAAATATGTTAATATTTTATATTCGATGCAACAAACTGATTCAAATTTTGTAGGCATATATGATCTACCCGTGCGAAGCCGGGGCGGACTACTAGTAATCAATAAGTAGGTAAGAGCAGTTCTTAGATGCAACCAAAACAGTGATATTTTGTCAAAGTATAAAATTGTCAATATAGGCGATTTCAATTTAATATAAGTATTATGAACTAAAAATTGTAGTATAAGATATTTCGATTTATTGTAAATCAGTTTATTTAAAAACATGTTTGCTGTGTATTCTTATAATACAAATAAATATTTCCTCAAAAACTATTAAGATAACATCACCGTGTTATTTTTTAATTTCATATATAACATAGATCGTAAATTTACCTTTATTAGCTAAGTTTGTATAAACAGAAACAAAATAATACAAGGTATTAATAATTGATAAACAAAATGAATTCGGTGATAGAGATTCGAACTTGGGCCTGCCGCTCCTAAAGCAATCTATCTAAACATTACACTAAGATGCTGATACAGTCTCATTCGAATTTAAGCATCCGTTACTTGTTGCGTGGCTTACTCTGCGTTATGTTAATTCAACAAAAAGAAAACGAGTATTCAGTGGAATATTGTTATCTTTATTTGATGTTTACCAAATGTATCTGACGCTACGTTTCACCTTTTTATTCATCTGTGGTCTGGCTAAGCATGCCATCTATGCCATACTAACGTGTTATTGTTTGCGTTGGAACATTCGACAGAAATATCGTGCAGGCTACTATGAACACTGAGGTGCTACTGGACTATTGTCCCTCGATAGTACATACCTCGATAGAGATAGACAGATAGAGCCTCGATAATCCGGAAGCGCAAAATGTATCCCCTGTTCGGATGTATGCTGCATTCGGATTATAGTATGCAGACATTTTAAAAGACATTATTTTCTTGAATGTTGAATCCATGTCTTAACTTACAAACACGTTAGTACAAAAAAAATATTACACAACAAAATGGCCGAATGGCGCGCGGAGCAATAAAAAGTTTAATTCGGCACTAAAATACGAGTGTGGCATAGCGAGTTACTTAGAAACGGTAGACGCGCGGGGGGCAGGGTGTCTTTCGGATTAGCTTGGGTTCAGATTATCGAGGCGCTACTTTAGTTGTTATTCAATTGTTTTTTTGAAAGCTGTGTAGTTTAGTGCCATTTCTATGTAGTTGAAGAAACCTCATGTGACGCCTAGATCTTGCTGATATAGGATAAAATGATTGATTTGTGAAAATTAGCAAAGAACTCTGAAGTGCAAGCACGCAAGCCTAACTTTACAGATTGAACAATAGATCCAAATGTGCAAAGATATAAAGATAATTATGTCATCTGATTGTTTGACTTCATCTAATGTGAACTATCCAAATCCAGCCATTAATATATCAAAACTTGTAGTGTACTTTGTCCAGATACTTTGAAATCTACACACATAAGAGCAAGTAATTAAAAATGGCCACTATGGAGGAACAATATATATCCAAAAACAGAACTTGTTCTTTTCACCCGCAAAACTAAGTTAGCAAAACTTACACCCCTGACATTGTTTGGCACAAAACTTACCCTAAGTAAAGAAGTAAAATACCTAGGAGTATGGCTAGACAGTAAACTTCGATGGGCGAAACACCTAGACCATATCACTACAAAAGCTACGAACATTTTATGGCAGAGCATGAGAGCAATTGGCAAAGACTGGGGTCTGAAACCAAAGCTGTGCAAGTGGCTATATACTGTAATTGTGCGTCCTGTACTTACTTATGGATGTGTGGTATGGTGGACGCGCACAAACTTAGTTACTGCAGTAACCAAATTGCAGCAGGTTCAAAGATTAGCATGCACACTTATCAATGGCTGCACGAAGACGACACCGTCTGATGCGTTAAACGTTATCCTAGACATGACGCCGTTGCACCTGCATATACAACAGGAAGCAATGGCTTCCGCGATTAGGATAAAATCTACAAACCAATGGAAAGGTACAGGAACGACCACAAACCATAAAATACTAAAATACTGTCAAAAGTGAAAATGATCATTCCAGAAGCCAGTAAAGGCACAGACAGGATAGCCAGTACTCATCTAGATAGTAAAAAGACGAACTATAGTCCGGCAATCTCGTGCGCGACCGTCCCGCGGGGTGTCAGACGGTGGCGGAGACGAGGTACCCAAGATATCAGCGGGTTGCGGGTGGTGTAGCGGGGAAGGGAAGCATGTGTAGCCGTGTCACAGATTATATAATAGTTACCACCGCTACCTCGTCCCCGCCACCGTCTGTCACTCCGCAGGAAGGTCGCGCACGAGAATGTCGGACTATAATAACTGAGGACAAGATGTCTGAAGCGGCACCGCCATCTTACAAAATATACACTTGTAATAAAAAAAAATTTTGGTTTATAAAAATATAAACGTTACTAGTTGTAACATGAAGGTTATAGAGTATAAAAAGCTAAAAATTAATGTTAGGTAGACAGTATTTATGAATATCGAGCGCCCTTGTTCTACCAAGATCTAAAACGTACCAGGATAAATCAGCGGTGTCATTGAGACTTTTAATCTCGGACCGGGGGACTGGCAAATGATAACACGGTTTTGGGATTGTATGACAAATTTTAATACTTCGAAACGTCCCTTACCTCCAGAATGAGATACACATTATTTAGTTAAAGCCGGAATACTATGTCTAAACATTTGACTATAAATACCATTCGGTTTTCGTTACTTTTTAGGTTAATTTATTTTACATGTTACTACTGAAATTTGGTTATTGTCTTTCTTGCATCTTGCTAATATGAAATTAAAGTTTTAAGGGTAATAAAAAGAGTTATAATGAAATTAGCTTAGCTGCAGCGTCCGGGGGCGTCTGAGCACTCCACTCTAAACAGACGTCATTCATCGTCGCACCAACAGCTCAAAACTACGACGACATCCAAACGGTGTGCGTCGCACGAACACCTCAAACTAACGACGTCTTCCAGCGTCGAACAAACAGTTGGCGACACCCATAGTCGCCCAAACAGTAGACGACAGTCGTCCAAACAAACAGCGCCAAAGGCTGTAACCAAAAATCCGATTGTAAATATATTTGTCGCCATGAAGGATGACGCGAAACATTTTAGGTTATCAAAAATTGACTCACCGCAAAATCACGACGTTATCATATGGCACTACGCCATAAGCACGCCGAGTATCATCGCAAATTTAATTAACAAGATGGATTAATCTTGTAAAATCTGATTAAGAAAAAATACAAAAAGTTTAGCTCTTTGTAGGCCCCAGGGACAAGAAAAAGTGACGTCTCCGATCGAGAATTGACAGATGTCAAAGTCATTTTTTTTTTGAAAGATTGTCTATAGGATATTGAATGATCCACAGACCAAGTAATAACTCGATTATTTAAAATCGACTAAAAATGGCTAAATACGAAAATGTTCTAAATTATTTAAAACCAAAAGGTAATTTTGTCAGTCTTAGAAGCTGAAATGTGCTTCCAAACGAAAAATATGTAACGAGTCGAAATACCTCGTTACAGTACATACCTTCCCAAAAAAAAATAAAAGAATGAAACTTCTTTTATTTTTGAGAAGAACTCCCAAAAAATTCCTAACAAAAACTTATTCAAAAAAATTAATAAACAGAAAATATTCCGCCACCAAAATATGAAATTTATTCAAACTAAAAGAAGACACTAATAAAGCATAACATTAAATCAGTTAAGCTTCTAGCCACTGACTAAGTTGCTCTAGAAAAACAAGTTATAAAAACTTTCTAACCAAGTGAAAAACAATGTAAAGGTTTACCAAAACTAATCCATCAATATGACTCAATCCTAAAATCCATCACAAATTAATTATACTCAAGAGTGGATAAGCACCATAGCCTCCATCTACCTATCTGTATTACAAACCAAATAAATATTTCTGAAATATTTAACAAAAGTGTAGATAAGCACCATCGCCTCTATCTTTTATAATCTCAGAACGATTCTAACTAAATTAAAAGGTAATAACAAAGTTTATCCATATTGTAGTACGGTTAAGCATTAGCTGCCGACTTTAGATAATTATTCACTGCAAAAGATTCAGTGAACAAGTTTTCAATGAAAAAGTTGAACAACAAAAGTTCAAATTATTCTCATAAAAATAGAGAACCAAAAATAATAAGTAGTGACCGGCTCAACTCTACCGACTTTCCGAACACTAACAAATTAATAAAAGGGTTTGTCAAAAAGACCAAAAATTGTATATTGTGACCGGCTCAACACCACCGACATTCCGTGCACAAAAACAAGTTAACAAAAGTTTGTTGGGAAAACAACAAAGTTGTATTGTGACCTCAAAGTTGTATTGTGGCTCAACACCACCGACTTTCCGTTCACAATATCTAAAAAGTTTTCAACGCTTGAACTAAAAATGTCAAAGCGAGGAAAAAATGAAGAGTAAAAAATTACCCAAAAAGGTTAACTGAGACAAAAGCTCAAAAAGAGTCAAATCCGAGAGGCAAATCCGGGTAAAAATTATATAGAGCTCTAAGTGTCAAATCCGAGGCTTAGGTCTACAACAAACACAAACTAAATAATCTAAATAATATATAACATGCTTCACAAAGACTGAAACACATCTATATTAAAAATGTATTTACACTATGTGCAGGCTATTTGAAAAGTGGAAAGCTTTTCATAGCAATCTAAAACAATATTTATACTAGAAAAGTGGAAAACTTCTCAAAGTATCTAAAAGAAAGTTGAGTACTTGAAAAGTGAAAAGCTTTTCAAAGTAACCAAAATAATAAAATATACAAAAATATACATAAGATCTTTTGATGTCAAGAAAATTTCTAAAAGAAAATATAATCGTTAGATGTAGTTTCTAAAGTTGGGTAAAAGTTCAAAAGTAGGATAAAAGTACTAAAATAAAATAAAATTACCAAAAATAGACCTAAGTTAGGTTTAGTAATTTAAAGTTGTATTTGAATAAAGTGTTGGTTTCCTTTCAGATAATCATCTTTCATCCTGCACGTCCTCTTCCATACATCAAATCTCATACTTCCACAATCAACGTGCCTCCCAAAACAGAATACCAAAACAAAGTTAAATAAAAGTTAAATCCAAAAATGAAAATTTTAATATTTAATTATATCTTTAACATGGTAACGTCCAGTACTTGTTTTATTAAATTCCTTTAGTACGTAAACGTTAGGAGAAATTCTCTCTACAATTTCACATTTAATAAACTTAGGTGCTAATTTAGCCGAAAAATATGCAGGTGCATTTGACTGTACAAAACTTCTACGCCAAACTACATCACCGACATCAAAAGAAATGACTTTTCTTCCCCTATTATAATAAAGAGCATTACGCTTATAAGCTTTCAAAAGATAAGCTTGAACTTTAACAAAAACTTCACTAAGTGAATTTAAAGAGTGAGCATAAGTATCTCTAGTACCAAGCTCAAGTTGATCTAAGTTATCAAAAGAGTTACTAAAACGGTGTAAAGATGCATCAAAAATAAGTTCTCTACCGAACATCAAAAGATTAGGAGTGTACTCTGTAGCAAGATTTACACTACTATTTAAAGCTAATTGGACATGAGGCAAAAACCTTGACCAAGTTCGATGATCATTTTTAACAAAACAAGAAATACATGTTTCTATTGTCTTATTATATCTTTCTACTGGATTATTCTGTGGAGTGTATAGTGCATTATAAAATATTTTAGTGATGTTGAAATTTTTTAAGAAATCTACAAAATATTTAGATATAAATTGGGGTCCGTTGTCGGCCACTAAGATTTTAGGTACACCAAATTTAAGAAATATTTCTTTTTCAAAGATTTTACAAATTACTTTAGAAGTAGCATTTATCATAGAAAATATCCAACAATATTTAGTAAAAACATCTACAATTGAAAGAATGAATCTATGTCCAGAATAAGATTTAGGTAAAATCCCAATAATATCAACGGATAACATTACCATGGGTTGATCAACTTTCTTAGGGTTAACCATCTTACCAGCAGGAGCAGATGTTGAATGTTTATAAGCTTTACAAATGTCGCAAGAAGAAATATATCTTTGAACGTCTCCGAACATTCCTTTCCAATAATAATGTTGTTTTATTTTATTAAGAGTTTTATGTATTCCAAAGTGTCCAGAATTAATATCATCATGATTAGAACGAATAGTATCTAAAACATGTTCTTTAGGTATTACAATTTTCCAATTTAAACGACTATTAGGGTCAAATTTATTTTTACAGTAACGATATAAAGTATTATCTTCTACTCGAAGGTTTTTCATTCTAGAAGGGTATTTTTGACAATTTATAAAGACTTTTCTATACCAAGGGTCTTCTATATCTTCATCTGGTGAGACAATATTTATAGCGGAAACTAATATTGAAGTTATATTGATTCTAGATAAAGCGTCAGGAACTTGATGTAAAGATCCTTTTTTATGAACAATATCAAAAGTAAATTGAGAAATACGTGCAGCCCATCGAGCTAAGCGTCCACTAGGGTTATTAAGTTTTAAAAGCCACTTAAGACTAGCATGATCTGTCACAACTGTGAATTTCATTCCTTCGACATAAGGTCTAAAATGTTCAATTGAATCTAAAACTGCCAAAAGTTCACGTTCAGTGGTACTATAATTTCTTTCACATTTATTTAAAGATCTTGAATAATAAGCAATTGGATGTTGTTCATTATTTTCGTCTTCTTGACTCAGAACACTACCAATTCCTACAGAACTAGCATCGCAATGTAAAAAGAAAGGTTTTTCAAAATCAGGACACTGTAAAACAGGTGTAGTTATTAAGGCATTTTTTAAATTAATGAAGGCTTCTTCAGCTTCTTCATTCCAAACAAAAGTATGTTTTATCTTTTTACTTCCGGAAGTTAATTTAGTTAAAGGGGAGGCAATATCAGCGAATTTACAAATGAAACGTCGATAATATGAACATAATCCTAAAAAGCTTCTAAGTTGTTTTACGGACTCTGGTCGTGGAAAGTTTTCTATAATTTCTAATTTAGACGGATCAGTATGTAGGCCTTGACTGTCTACAATATAACCGAGATAACGGAGTCTTTCTTTGCAAAATTCACATTTTTTAAGATTTACTGTTAAGCCTGAGTTTTTAAGTATTTCATGGACTTTTTTAAGGTACTCTATATGATTTTGAAAATTATCATTTACTAAAATCAAATCATCTAAATATTTAAACAGGACATTGTCAAATTCAGGTCCAAAGAGTTTATCAACCAAGCGTTGTAACTCTGCCGGTGCGTTGGTGATTCCAAAAGGCATCCGAACAAAATGGTACAAGTTTTTTCCAGGAACTACAAAAGCAGTCTTTTCACGAGAAGACTCTTCAAGTTTAATTTGCAGAAATGCTTTAGAAAGATCTATGGTAGATATTAATTTAGCCCCACGAAGGCTGTCTAATATCCTAGAAGGGTACGGCAAAGGATAAGAATCTTTAACAGTTATTGAATTTAATCGTCTCGAATCTAAACATAATCTGGTTCCACCATCTTTTTTATCGACGGCTAATACAGGGGAACACCAAGGAGATTTTGAAGGTTCTATAATTCCTTCCTTTAATAAAACTTCCACTTCATCATAAAGTTCTTTTTGTTTAGCAGGACTTAACGGCCAATATCTACTTTTAAAAGGGTCACCAGTAACGTTAATTTTATGTTCCACAAGGGTGGTAAGGCCTAAACCTTTTTTCTCATAAGAAATATCTTCAAACAAAGCAATGGTTTCATCTAATTGTTGTTTCTCAGAAGGAGTTAAATGAACTGTAGAAGTAACAGCGTTCACTTGAATTTTATTATTGTGAACATATTCAATATTTTTCCACAAGTCTTTAGCTAAGTTAAATTTCAACCAAAAATCAAATCCCAATATAATAGGTGGATCAAAAGAGGGTATTATTAAAAATTCTACAAGTTTACAAACATTGTCAACGGTAACCGGTAATCGCATAGAACCGATAACTTTTCTTGATGAACCGTCAGCAGTACAAGCGGAGGCATCAATAGGTTTAATTTGAAATCCTAGTTTAGAAAAATGCAAGTGTTGGTTATTACCTAAAACACAGCTATTTGAACCACTATCTAGCAATCCAGAAAAAGTTTCATTATAAATGGTAAATTTTAAAAATGGTCTAGTATCATTTTGTTTAGTAAAAAGTATAGGAGCTGCTTTATGAACAGAAAAAAATGTTTTTAAATAGTCAAGCCATTCTGAAAATTCTCTTTTACACGTATCATCATTAGGTTTATAATTGGATATCGGAGCACCTGAAGTTTCTTCAAAAACTTGGGCCCGATGCCTTACAAGTTTTTTGAATTATTATTATTTTTAATATTGTCAGAATGACAAGTATCACAGTTCTTTGTCAAAACGCCTCGTTTATGACATTTAAAGCACACAGGTCCAAGAATCTCTGTACACTCTTTATAAGTGTGGTCTGTCGACTTACACTTCAAACAAGAAAGTTTGGTTTCAACCGCATGAAAGTTTTGTTTAATTTCCTTTACAGGTTTTCGGTTAACTAAAATCTCTAATTCCTTACTAATTCGGATAAACTGTTCAATAGTGTCTATTGATTTTCCAAATAAAAACGGTGTGTAAATAGGTAACATGTTGTGTTTAATTATAGTTATCAAAACATTCTCAAAAGTTGGATTAGCTAATCTGCTAGACATATCTAAAATCTCAGTAATGAAATCAGGAAGTGACTCATTACTCCGTTGTTTGCGAGTTCTCATTTCATACTCCAAATGATAATCAAATTCAGGTTTGTCGAATCTGTTCAACAATTCAGTTTTAAGTGTTGTCCACGAAGAAACCCTAATTCGAATACTACGGAACCATTTCGTTGCTGTTCCAGTGAGCAGATCAGAAAAAGAACCGACTAAAAAGTTTTCATCAAAGTTTTTATACAAAAAATATTCCTCAACCGAAGTGATAAAGTCTCTAACACAAGTTTTCCCATCAAAAGATATCTTACTACGCTTCAAATCAGGAAGTTTATTTGTTGAAGGCAAATGCTTTTTCAATTGTTCATTGAGTTGAACATTCATCGAGTTAAACGAAGGTAAAGGTGTAAAATTATGCAAGCTACTATGACCAAGGTTAGGTAAGAAAGGGTCAACAGCCTCTGTTGTATTCTGCATAACTAAATTATCCAACGCCGGATTAGAAATAACATCCCTAGAAGTACCAGGTAAATTCTCTTCCAACAAGGGTGGAAATTGAACCTGTTTGTCAGTCATGATGAATAATCAAAAATATTAAAGAAACAAAGACAAACAAACAACTAAAAATTCAAAGAATAGTTAAAACTCATCAAAGTTTATAAGATTTTTTGTTAAAAACGGTTTAAGTTATTATGTTTTAAAGTTTATGTTAATATTTAATAATGTTCAAAAGTATTTAAAGAAATTTGAATGTACAAAGAAACATTCAAATTGTGAAGTATGTAAGATGCAAAAAAGATTCACAATTTATCTCAATTTTCAAGATTATTAACAACGGCTAAGGTTATATCTATTTGTGAAAAGTAAAATCAATAAACTGGTTAATAATTATGTTAATAAGCTAGTATTTTCTAATATGAATGTAGCTTAATGCTTCTCAACAGTAAACAAACGTTATAACTTTATATAAGACAAAGTTATATCAATTCAAACAAAAACTTAGCACTTTCAATGTGGTCAAGGTCAGTTCCTTACAAAATGTAAACAACGCATATCTCAAATGTTATTATATAGTAAGTACACACTTAGATTAGTCTATCCAGTATATAAGACATATAAAGAACATTGTATGTTAATTAGTTTTGTTAAAATACAAAAAAAGTTGTAAACAAAGTTACAATTGTGTTTTCAAAGTACAAAAACTGTAAAAATGCTAAAAAATAACAAAAATTGCACTAAATTGTGACAAGAAAAACAAAAATAAGATGCAAGAAAGATTATATATGTGGAGGTAACTCCGGTCCCTGTTCTCGCGCTAATTGTAATAAAAAAAAATTTTGGTTTATAAAAATATAAACGTTACTAGTTGTAACATGAAGGTTATAGAGTATAAAAAGCTAAAAATTAATGTTAGGTAGACAGTATTTATGAATATCGAGCGCCCTTGTTCTACCAAGATCTAAAACGTACCAGGATAAATCAGCGGTGTCATTGAGACTTTTAATCTCGGACCGGGGGACTGGCAAATGATAACACGGTTTTGGGATTGTATGACAAATTTTAATACTTCGAAACGTCCCTTACCTCCAGAATGAGATACACATTATTTAGTTAAAGCCGGAATACTATGTCTAAACATTTGACTATAAATACCATTCGGTTTTCGTTACTTTTTAGGTTAATTTATTTTACATGTTACTACTGAAATTTGGTTATTGTCTTTCTTGCATCTTGCTAATATGAAATTAAAGTTTTAAGGGTAATAAAAAGAGTTATAATGAAATTAGCTTAGCTGCAGCGTCCGGGGGCGTCTGAGCACTCCACTCTAAACAGACGTCATTCATCGTCGCACCAACAGCTCAAAACTACGACGACATCCAAACGGTGTGCGTCGCACGAACACCTCAAACTAACGACGTCTTCCAGCGTCGAACAAACAGTTGGCGACACCCATAGTCGCCCAAACAGTAGACGACAGTCGTCCAAACAAACAGCGCCAAAGGCTGTAACCAAAAATCCGATTGTAAATATATTTGTCGCCATGAAGGATGACGCGAAACATTTTAGGTTATCAAAAATTGACTCACCGCAAAATCACGACGTTATCATATGGCACTACGCCATAAGCACGCCGAGTATCATCGCAAATTTAATTAACAAGATGGATTAATCTTGTAAAATCTGATTAAGAAAAAATACAAAAAGTTTAGCTCTTTGTAGGCCCCAGGGACAAGAAAAAGTGACGTCTCCGATCGAGAATTGACAGATGTCAAAGTCATTTTTTTTTTGAAAGATTGTCTATAGGATATTGAATGATCCACAGACCAAGTAATAACTCGATTATTTAAAATCGACTAAAAATGGCTAAATACGAAAATGTTCTAAATTATTTAAAACCAAAAGGTAATTTTGTCAGTCTTAGAAGCTGAAATGTGCTTCCAAACGAAAAATATGTAACGAGTCGAAATACCTCGTTACACACTGATGCTGCAAATAACAAAACGGGAGCAGGTTGCGGGTACTACTCGCAAGAACTTGGACTCTCGGCATCGATAGCGCGGAACAAAACTATAACCGTCTTACAGGCCGAAACAATGGGACTGTTACTATCTACAACTAGCACAGCACTTGCACATGCACACGCAGTTCAGTCCATAAATCAGTCTTTATTAGAAAACAATCAAGATAGAGTCAACATAGAATTTGTCAATGATAGTGCAGCAACTATATATGCACTCAGGAGACCTACAACGAGATCAAAGATACTGCCTTAATACCACAATACTCTGCAAACACTGGAAATCGAGTATAACGTTAAGGTAAGATGGACGAAAAGCCATGCATCATGTGCTGGCAATATCACGGCTGACAAACTAGCTAAAGAAGGAACAACACAACAGGTAAGCGACGACGTGATGGACCTTAGTAGACCATCAGCAAGGGAAGTCAGAGACCTATTATGTCGTCATACCGAAAACAAACAACAAAAGTTGTGGAACAGCATGACAAGCTGTAAACACACAAGCACAGCTTTTCCGAATTTAGACAGCAAAGTTACAAACAGATTGCTAAAATTACAAAGGCATGACCTTCGTATAATAGTAGGCCTCTACATGGGACACTGTAATCTAAATTATCACCTCCACAAAATTGGCGCTACAGATAGTCCTCTGTGTCGAGGCTGCATGCTTGAAAACAAGACTGTGGCACATGTGATCTCACAGTGCCCAGTCTTGAATGAGGTATGAGCCACAGCTGGATTATACGACCAAGACACAGATGAAGAACACCAGCCGCGGCAACCACAATGACAAATATGAACAGTATCAACATTACTATCATCATCATCATCGCTTTCTGCCTTAGCACTACCAGCACCATCGGGCACACAAACTCATCCACAGGTTTCATCATCATCATCATTTTCAACATCTATAATAACACCCTCACCACTGGAAGCGTTATGCCAGCAACCCAAAGCCATGCTACGGTCATTAAGGAGCTAGGGTGGCTTGAGTGATCGCTGATAGGGGGGAATGCACAATACACCCCAAGCGGGACGTCAGTGCAAGTCTTATCGCCCCCATCACCAATTAGATTTAGAATACATCCAAAAATGCTTGATATATCAGACACTGTTAACAGCAATCATATAGGTAGGTATCTTTTATGGCAACTAGTTCTCTACCAAAAAGTATTGTTGAACATGATCCTTTAATGTCAAATTACTTTTGTAATCTTAAATTATAATTAAGATTGTTAAAAAAACTGATTTCACATACCATGCAAGTTATTTTCAGTGGCAAGTTTGAGGTGTTTATCTCTGGAGATTCTTATCAAATCTCTATAAATTGTAACATCATGCACCAATTGGGAAGAACACCCTCTCAAATTAAATATGTAATTTTATAAATCAGCATATTAAACATCAGAGTTCTAAGGTAACATAAAATATACACAAAAAATAATAATAATAAATACAATCTAAATTGAGAATGTCCTCTTTTTTTTTGAATGTATAAAAATAACTTACCACGATAGCTGTACAAAGTGTGGCAGGTTGTTGTACAGATATGGGAATGCAATCCTATACTCTGTTCTTATAGGCTGGCGAATGATGATCTTGTTGATGTCATTAAACTCGTTCCAGTCTTCATCGCCAGCTGAGTTATCTTTAACCAGAGGCTCAAACTTTGGCCCTCCAGGGATCGCCATGTTCAATGCTTTAGCAGTGAAGAAACTCTTCGAATCAAACAGGTAGAAGTAGTTATCATCTACCAAATCTGTTAAGAGCTGATTCGCAAGACGGTACAGTGTTGCCATCTGTGGTAATGTCAGATTCCACTTTCTGTATGTTGAACCATTGACATGCCTCGTGCCTAGCAATGGTTTGTGATCGTAGAACCATTGTGCCACTGCTCCATCTTCATCAGGGTCAAGTTCGATCTGAATTGGTTCTAATGGTTCAACATCTAGGATGTTGTCAGCATAATCCAATGGAGGTTCTTCATCATCAAATGGTGGGAACCTCATACGTTTAAAATGCCGTCTGTCACGCTTCTCTCTACGCATCATGATCCACATAGTTCCCCATTGTGCTATGTACACCGGCTCAATTACCCATGGGATTTCATTCACAAATGTGATTGCTCCCGTAATATGATACAGTACTTTGACATCACGAATTTGTTCCCAGGGCATCGGCATGTTTTCTAAAAGCTTCATTACTGCATGTGGCATATATTTCAATGCACCAAGATATACTCTCTTGTCATGGCGGTATTTACGACTTGTCATGTCTCCATGGTCCCGAATAATCTTTCTTATATGTTCGGGAGGCATGTCTTCTTTCTGTGCATCCACAAAGCCAAACTTGCGCTTCTCCGAAAAACGCTTTGATTGTAGTTGTAGCCATTTTTGAGCTATAAAAGAAATTATTTTTAAAAGTAAAGTTCATTTGGATAACACACATTAAACAAATGAATCCTACTGCATAAACAATATCAGGCAAACTACACTAGTAAACAGCTGATTAAATTAGACCACTCTTGCTAAATCAACAACTTGTTTCTAGTAACTATTCAACAACTGCTATATAATCAATCAGGGAAATCCCCCAACAATGAGTTGGTTTGATGTCTAAGTTCAGCCTATTCCGATGATATATCAAATAATAACATATTTAGCATTACATAGTAGATTTTATATTTTTAACGAAATACAAATATGTATATCATACAAGTAATTCTTATAGACATTCATCCAAACATTATTATGAATGGTTAGATTGTATCAAATGTAAAAAAATCACACTAATGCCTAACCTCAAAATGCACCTAAAATTAAGTTAAAACTGACCTTTCTCCTTGATCTTTTCTTCAGGGATATGGTGAGACTTCGGAGGCTGTGAAGGCGGCACCGGAGGCGCAGCAGCAGCGGCGGCGGCGTGCGCTTGGAGCGCCGCTTGTTGAGCCGCCGCCAATTGTTGCTGCGCCATCATTGTGGCCCAGGGGTTGGGCCCCAACAGATACGGCGGCAGCGACATGGCTGCCCGCCGTCTGTAATAATAACACCATTTTAATCAAAATTCTATTAATCTAATTCAATCAGCGTGGTAGACGCCGACCATTTCAAACGATATAAACAAAAATTGATACATACAAAATAATAAAATACTCACTTTTAGTTTCCTCTCAGTGAAACTGCTTGTTGTTAAAATTACTCCGTGTTGAAAATAACATTGAATGAAGCAAATTCACAATTTTCACATCACAAAATCCACTTCGCTTCGCATCCATCCATCCATTTGCAATTTTTTTATTCAAATTAATTCATAGACAACTCGATTGTCATGTCAGCATCACAGACTTAGTAGAGATGCTAGTGATGCTACGCATGCATCAGCTAGCAAACAAACAGCCATAGACAACTATTAGTGAAGTTTGATTTACGATGACATTTTTAGTCGATTATTATAATAATGAATCTTATCACCAAAAAATCGATGATTGTTTGAGCGCGTCTTGAAGTTTCGTCAAACGGCTTACTAGATCTACTTTCTAAAAGGTCTAAGACGTAGAGGGAAAATTAAATTGACAAGACATTAGCGTATGTGAATGAAATAGCAATAGAGATATAACTAAAATGATGAACAAGTGATACATATGCCAGCTATAAGATAAAATGAACAACGTAATTTGGTCGGGTCATACATGACAGCGGGTAAAAGCCAATGGGCGCACTAGAACCACAGTTTTATTGTAAAACTGTGCTAGAATTAAGCGACAGAGCAGGCTCCAAACAATAAAATCGCATATGCAGACAAGGATAAAAAATGTTTTCCATCTCGCTCTGTCATAATAATGATTGTGTAGTTTTATCCTTCTGATACAATTATTGTTATTTTAATGCCAGGTCTATTTGTTTGATATACTCTGTCTACGGTCTAAGAGATCCACAGATTCAGTTCAAATGTTTATATTATGTATTTCATTTCCTACCTCCATGAATCGAATCCATTCGTATCGTGGATAGAGTATTAAGTGGATGAGGCATTTAAATAACAATAATAATATGAGAAGGATAAAACTATACAATCACTAGCACGAGAGAGCGAGATGAACACCATATTTTATATCCTTCTCTGTGTATGCGATTAAACTGGTTCCAGCACTGTATGGAACCAAGTTCTATTGCACCTGTGGCGACCTCGCCTTATTTGTATGACGTTCAAACTCTTTGACGATTGCTTGTTTTTAGGGTTCCGTAGCCGAATGGCAAAAAACGGAACCCTTATAGATTCGTCATGTCTGTCTGTCTGTCTGTCCGTCCGTATGTCACAGCCATTTTATTCCGAAACTGTTAGGACTACAGAATTGAAACTTGGTAGGTAGATGAATTCTGTAAACCGCTTTCCGATTTTTGTACAAAAATAAAAAATATAAAAGTTTAAGGGGGGGCATCCCATACATGGAACTGAAACAAAAAAAAAAATTTCTTCAAACCTATACGTGTGGGGTGTTTATGGATAGGTCTTCAAAAATGACATTGAGGTTTCTAAAATATTTTTTTCTCAAAGCCAATCATTCGAAAGATAGGTGCGTCTAAAGTAGTAAAATGTGTGTCCCCCCCCCCCCCCCTCTAACTTTTAAAGTCATAATCATCATTAACAGCCTGTACTCGTCCACTGCTGGATATAGGCCTCTCCTATGGCACGCCACTGAGCTCGATCTTCAGCTATTTGTTTCCAACCGCTGCCAGCCAGCTTGCGTATATCATCGCTCCATCTAGCTGGAGGGCGTCCTACGCTTCGTTTCCCGAGTCGTGGTCTCCACTCTAGAACACATCTACCCCAACGGTTATCGGTTCTACGACAGATGTGACCAGTCCACTGCCACTTCAGCTTGCTAATCCTTTGAGCTATGTCGATAACCTTGGTTTTCTGTCGGATGACTTCATTTCGAATTCGATCTTTCAGAGATACTCCGAGCATAGCCCTTTCCATAGCTCGCTGAGCGACTTTTAATTGGTGGATCAGTCGCACCGTCAGTGTCCACGTCTCGGCTCCGTATGTCATTACAGGTAGGACGCACTCATTAAAGACTTTTGTCTTTAGGCTCTGTGGTATCGGCGATGAAAAGACTCGACGTAGTTTTCTATATGCTGCCCATCCCAGCTGTATTCTTCTGCGGACTTCCTTCTCGAAATTGTTTCTACCCAACTTTTAATGTATGGGAGTGAAAATAAAAAAAATATATATGCTGTAGATCTCAATAAAAACTAACAACGAAAATTGGTTTGAACGAGATACAGTCAGCAGTTTTAGAGATAATGGCGACCGCAAAGATAACTTTGTTTTTCATACAAACACTATGAAAAACAAAGTTAATTTTGTAGTTGCGAAAAATCATTGTTATGGAATACTTAACTGTGTTACGGAACCCTACGAGTGCGAGTCTGACTTGCATTTGGCTAGTTTTTTTCATCATCCGACCGATTTAAATATTTTCAAATGTCAATGGTAGAACAGTCGTCAGTGTATTTGACGTGCATTTTTCTATTCATTCCATATTATTTTCTCGCCACAATCGGCGATATTAATGTACTTATTACTTCCGAGTAAAAGGAAAACTAAAATATCGTGAGCCTACTCTGCAAAGCGTTTAGGCCACGCTGATAAAATAAGTAATCGCAGTAAAGAGCACCTGGGCTGCTAAAAGTCCGGTGCTCCCCTATTTCTTTCAGTTGAATAAAAGAATAACCGTTATACCGTTTCTTTGAATAGTAAAACCCAGTGCATCATCACGGTCAAAGGGCTACAGACCCGGACCGTCTTTAATACAGATAAGTGTTATTAAATATCCATGTAGATCGCGTTACACAGTGAGATATAGCTCTGTCCATAACCGGGATTTGTGAACTAGTAACAAATCGCCGGAACATTAAGTGCCTTTCCGCTTCCTAGCTCAGTTTCAAGTAGCAGTTGATAGGGAAGGCACGAGCAAGTAGCTGGGATTTCCCGGGAGTTTTCCCGGAGGGTCCCAAACACCCATTGGCTCTCACCCGCTGTCATGTATGACCCGACCAAATTACGTTGTTCATTTTACCTTATAGTTGGCATATGTATCACGTGTTCGTAATTTTAGTCGGGTTATATCTCTATTTCATTCGCATACGCTAATGTTCTCTCTACATATATATACTTTCTCTATGATTCGATCGTTTTGTATTCGTAAATCATTATAATTATCACAGATCATTATAATAACAATAAAGCCGGCTTTTCACTATGGGATATAATGTAAATGACATCTCGAGCTATATATTACATCCCGCGATTGCTGTTCACACTGTAAGATATACAGTTCAGCTTTGGTTGTCTATGGTTTCAATCAAAACATTGGCAAAATACACTAATTGTGTGGAGTCATAATAAAAAAAAAACTGAGGGCGAGGCAGTAGGAGGCGCGGTGTCCGGGGACGTGAGGTAAAATATTAACCTTCAAATATCGCTCAGTCGGTCGAAAAAATATTTATAGCATATATATTATAGCATAGTGTAAACGGTCTCATACAAAATGTATGACGAGCGATAAAATTTTATATCTCAAGATATAATATAAATTATATTATATCCGATAGTGAAAAGCCGGCTTAAAGCCTAGACCGCACTAAGCGACACTTCACTGCAGCGGTGCGATGCGACACGTAGCGACACTAATACGTATTTGGGACCTCCGGGAAATTTCCCGGGATAATCCCAGTTACTTTTACGTGTGCCAACCCTATCAACTGCTACTTAGATACTGAGACAGGAATGGGATGGTACTTGCAGTTTCGGCGTTTTACGACTGGTTCGTAAAAGCCGATGAAGAACAGAGCGGAGTCCTCTTCTAGATTTAATAAGGAAAATGTACTTATCTTTTGGTGCGCGGTCCTTTACGCAGAAGTGGACCGATCAACTCGTTTGCTTAGGCAGCACGTAATAACAACGCTTGGTGTTATTTACAACATTATCTTTATTTATTGGTTATATTATGTTCTGTATACAGTCGACGTATCTCAGCAACTTTTCATGCTGAGAACACGCGAAACTTCTTAATATTTTATTATATCTTTTAAAGGCATTCAGCTTGAGGAAAAAAATATATTACTACTGAAAAAAATAATGTCAGAATCCTTGACAACCAATTCTACCATAAACGGAAACCACCCGTAAACGGAAGGATGAACAAAATTGTCCCATAGTCATTCAGAATTAAACAAATCTGAGATGACCATAGAGGAAGTTGAAATTCGGGACGTCAGGTCAACCAAATTATACAAAATAACAATTTACATTAACTAAAACTCAAATTATCTCGGGACTATTCACAGATCCAAAACATCCCTAAATTTGACTCGACGTCCAGAACGCGTCGAAACGACAGGTTCCAAGGCTGGTGGAGGAGACTCTTTCGAGGCAGGCAATGGAATTAAATTTCCGACCGGAGGAACAGGCACCGTGAGAGGTACGTCCAATGGGTTGCTGCCTGGTTGCACTGAGGTCGATTCATGATCATCCTCAGCCTCGAGATGTGCTGGTTTAACTCTGTCCACGCTTACCTCCTGCCTTTTTCCCCCCACATCAATCGTGACGGTTTTCGCCCCTCTACTGAGGACCTTTTATGGTCCAGTATAGGGTGGCTGAAGAGAACGTCGGACCGTATCGTCACGTAAAAACACGTGCGTAGTGGTTGACATTTCTTTAAAAGTGAAAACTGAAGGAGACGAATGCCGAGACGCAGGAATTGGTCGAAGATCTGCCACAACCTTACGTAGCTGTGCCAAAAATAATCATGCGCACTACTATCACTGGTTGGCAAGGATGGTACCACGAAATCCCCTGGAAGTCTCAAAGGCTCTCCATATAATAACTCGGCAGCAGAACATTTCAAGTCTTCCTTGAGTGCTGTTCTAATACCTAACAGAACCAGCGGTAAGGCTTTACTCCATGTCTCTGCATGGCACATTAAAGCAGCCTTAAGCTGTCTGTGTAAACTTTCTACCATCCCATTAGCTTGCGGATGATAACTGGTTGTCCTAATTCTAATAGTTGCGCAAAACTGTAACAACTCGTTAAACAAGGTAGACTCAAATTGTCTGCCTTGGTCAGTAGTGACAACGAGTGGTACACCAAATCGCGAAATCCACCCGTTGACAAAGGTATTTGCTACCTCTTCAGCAGTGATACACGACATCGGCCATGCCTCTGCCCACCTCGTAAATCTGTCGATTGCGGTGAGGCAGTACGTAAAACCGTTTGAATGCGGCATCGGTCCGATTATGTCTAAATGTACCTGCTGAAAACGAGAACTTGTGCTGGCAAAATTGCCTAACGGAGATGAAGCATGCCTGGTAATTTTGCTACGCTGGCATGAGACACAACAACGTGCCCAAGACATACAATCTTTCCTAAGTAACGGCCAGATGTAACGATCTGCGACCAGGCGTGCGCTTGTGCGCGCGCTAGGGTGGCCGAGATTGTGCAATCTGAGAAATACAGGCCGTCGAAAGGATGCGGGTCTCGGTTTCCCCGTTGATACATCGCATGTTACAGAAATATCCGTTCCTGGAATAGGAACAGATTCTAATTTCAAGGTAGAATCTGCTCGCAACGTAACAAGTTCCTCGTCTACCTTCTGAGCTTCAGCCAGCAGCGTAGTCGTCTGTGAGACCAATTGCCTGAGAGAATTGCCTGTGAAAGAAATACTGAGAATTGCCTGCGTCGCCTTTAACGTACACGAAATCAGTGGTAAATTGGCTAATGAAACTCAACTGGTTTAATTGAACCGGTAGTAACTTTTCTCTTCGCTGTTTAAACGCGAAAATTAGAGGTTTGTGATCCGTAAATATGGTCACATGTTGCGCTTCCAAGAAATGTCTGAAATGCTGAACACTCTCGTAAACAGCTAGAAGTTTCCTATAATAAGCGGGCCACTCCTTCTGCTTTTCTGTTAATTTTTTACTGAAAAAGGCTAAGGGATGCCAACTCTCATTCTCGCTCTTACGTTGTTGTAAACACGAGCCTACATGAGTACCTGACGCGTCGGTAAATAAACCTAACTGCGCGTTATTATCAGGGTGTGACAACAAGGTAACTGTTGTGAAGCTATCCCTACAAGCTATGTAGTCTTTTTCTAAGGCATCCGTCCAAGGGAATGGTTGTGTATTCGCTTGTATTCGCTCGTTAGGCGGCTTTGTGCCTTGTGCATTGATCTGATAACCTAAAAAGGTAACCTCAGATGTACCAAAAACGCACTTTGCCGGGTTAATAACAACACCGAACTGTCGTAACCTACCGAACAGTATTTTGAGGTGTTCCGCATGACTCGGCTTATCCACGGAATGTACCAGGATGTCATCAACGTATGCGTAACAGAAATCGAGGCCTCGCACGACTTCATCGATAAATCGTTGAAAAGTCTGACCTGCATTTCGTAAACCGAATGTCATGTAGGGAAATTCGAATAACCCGAACGGTGTTATAATCGCAGTTTTGCAAATATCCCCTTTAAACACGGGAATTTGATTGTAAGCTTTAACCAAATCTACGGTCGTAAATACCGTTGACTTAGCTAAGTTGCTAGCAATATCACCGATATGCCTAACCGGATATCTATCCGGGATAGTTCGCGCGTTTAATATCCGGTAATCGCCACACGGACGCCAGGTTGAATCCTTTTTAGAAACAAGGTGCAAGGGTGATGACCAAGGGCTATCCGAAGGCCTAGCTGTACCAGCTCGAACCATTGCGTCGAACTCTTGCTGCGCCACACGAAGTTTATCGGGGGCCAGCCGTCGTGGTCTGCACGAAATGGGTGGTCCCTCTGTTGTTTCGATGTGGTGCCTAGTTGAATGCCTGACTACCCTATCAATACCTGGTGGGCGCGTAATATCGGGAAAATCTGAAAGCAAATCCGTATAACTGTTACTCGGGAGTATGATGGCCTTAAAACTGGACTGTGCAACGTTTGCTGCAGTTGCTACAACGCCCATTTTAGTAACCCCATC
The DNA here is from genome assembly GCA_954871355.1 of Cabera pusaria. Taxonomy (NCBI): domain Eukaryota; kingdom Metazoa; phylum Arthropoda; class Insecta; order Lepidoptera; family Geometridae; genus Cabera; species Cabera pusaria. Next base: position 6,338,382 of record OX940897.1, read on the forward strand.
GATTATCCGTTGTCGACGGCAGTCGGGTATCAAATTATAGTGGCTCAAAAAGTCTGAGCCAATAATTGGAGTGCTAACATCTGCGATTACAAAGTTCCAAGTGAACTCTCTTCTAAAACCGAGGTCTAAATGAAGAGTAGTTGTGCCGTAGGTTTTAATAGATGACTGGTTTGCGGCAAACAACTCGTACCCGCTCTCCCCTAAACGACCCTTTACTAAGCGTCGCGGGAAACAGCAGATATCCGAACCTGTATCTACTAAAAAAAATATTTTAGTTGCATGATCACTAATGAACAACCTACGACTTTTAAACTCGCGATCGATCGCCGCTACTATCGATCGCGGCTCGCATTTCCCTGTTGCCAGCTACAAGGTTTCACGCATTTTGTTGCCTTAGCGGCAAACCTATCGTGGTACCAGCACAGCGCGGTATTTCTCGGACGCGACCTACTTCTGCTACGATCGCGCCTATTACCCTCACGATTATTGTTGTTCGGGCTATTGCTCGGAGCCCTACTACTACGCGACTGTACCTGCATGACAGACGCAACCATTCCCGTCAACTTTGAAATTTGTTCTTTTAAGTCTTCCATCTCCGATCGCTACGAAGACGGGGACGGGGTCTCTGCGCGCGTGCCGCAAACCTGGGACGGACCTTGTATCTGTATGTCCATTAATCTGTCCGCTAAAATCGATAATTCATTTAAACCCTGCACCTGTTGTACAGCCAAAACAATTTGAATTTGTCGCGGTAATCTACTGGACCAGATCGACTTCAAAAGTTCCTCGGGGAAACTACTACCCGCCTGCGTCCTTAAATGACGCAAGAAAAACGACGGCTTCCGGTCCCCGATGGTCACGCCTTCTAATAGTTTGCGAATGCTTTCTTCGTGTGAGTCCGAGAAGCACAATATAATCGCCTCCTTTAATTTTGTATACGGGGCAACGGCAGGGGGTTGGACGATCATGTCCTCAACCTCCCTGGTGCAACTAATATCTAAGTGTGCCACGGCATAAAAAAAATTTGTCACTTCCTGAGTGATTTTATTAATACCAAATTAATACCAAACACTGGCAAACCACAGGGCAGGCCTGTCCTTACAAAAAACAGGTGTACGAATACTCACCCGGCCGACGCATACTTGCCCATCCTGACTATCATTCGATGCCTCGAAGAACAACTCCCTTTCTGCAGTCGGTCCCGACGGACGAGCCTCTTGTCCCGTCATCGTCGACGCCTTTCAATCCAACTGCACGTCCGGGAAGTAAAAAGCTTCCAGAAGGTACCAATCTGAAAATTTTCGAAGCACAGAAAACAATTGCACAATGACAACAGGAAAAAAATACAAAGGAAATTAACTTTTATTCCTTTCTAGGTTCTACAAGGCTGTTCTGGGCTAGAATGATCGTGATGCGGCGATCTACACCTGTAGGCATAGCCTAACTACGATATAGAAAAACAAAAATGCTAAAAACACATAATTAATTTCGCCACTTAAAAAGAATGCGCCGGCAGCGTCCGCTTAAAAAACAGGGACCTCGGAATGTCGTTTGCGACAATCCGGGACAGGAACTGACGAATTGTTAGTAATTTGGGTAGCTTGACACTTTCACAAAACAAAAGAGGTAAGACGACGGAATCTTCTAGGCTCCTGTCGTCTAGTTGCAGTTCTGCACTGTTCAGCACTCCGTCGCTGGTCACCAATTTGGGACCTCCGGGAAATTTCCCGGGATAATCCCAGTTACTTTTACGTGTGCCAACCCTATCAACTGCTACTAAGATACTGAGACAGGAATGGGATGGCACTTGCAGTTTCGGCGTTTTACGACTGGTTCGTAAAAGCCGATGAAGAACAGAGCGGAATCCTCTTCTAGATTTAATAAGGAAAATGTACTTATCTTTTGGTGCGCGGTCCTTTACGATCAACTCGTTTGCTTAGGCAGCACGTAATAACAATGCTTGGTGTTATTTACAACTTTATCTTTATTTATTGGTTATATTATGTTCTGTATACAGTCGACGTATCTCAGCAACTTTTCATGCTGAGAACACGCGAAACTTCTTAATATTTTATTATATCTTTTGAAGGCATTCAGCTTGAGGAAAAAAATATATTACTACTGAAAAAAATAATGTCAGAATCCTTGACAACCAATTCTACCATCGACATAAGAAAACATTCAAATTATTCGGAGGAGAAAATTAAGCTGTCAACAAAGAGTTCGAACATCATAAAATAAGGCGAGGTCGCCACAGGTATTTGGGACCTCCGGGAAAATTCCCGGGAAATCCCAGTTACTTGCTACGCGTGCTGTCCCTATCTACTGCTACTTAGATGCTGAGACAGGATGCGGGATGGCACTTGCAGTTCCGGCGTTTTGGGACTCGTGCACAAAACCCGGTGGAGATCAGCTAGCTCTCACGATGTGAAACGTGTCTATGTAAATAATTTTAAGGGTACTTAGCTGGGACAAACGCGGTCCGCAAGGAGCGTAGACCGCTAACGGCTTCCGTGTGTCGTAACCTCGTCAATTAATAGACGAGTTTATTGATGTAATTTTTATTGCTTGAATTATATTTGAATTATATATACATGGATTGGTATTATATCGCAATCCTCGCGAGGCCTGTTTACTTTACAAATCAGGCACACGCGATTGAGATTCCTTTTGTTGGAAAATAATATTAATTATATCACTAATCGTGGCAAGAAAATTAATATATCTTGACAAAAACTGGGCCCTTAGACAAAATCAAATTTCCTGTTTACCTTCACGCCAACGAAGTTCAAAATGTAATTTCCATACATTTTGAACTAGCGTTAGCGTGAATGAAATCAGGAAATTGGATTTTGTCTAGGGGCCCTGGTGTCAAAACTCTTCTGACATTGGTGATCAATTTGAACATAAAACATAATTCAAAAAGATTGACCACCAAGATTAAAACTGTCAAAAGAGTTTAACGTTGGCATAAGGTCGCCACAGGTATACCGCACTTGAACTGCAGTGCCGCGACAGTTTGCAGCAAATTTTATCTGTCAGTCGTTCGGCAATTTCTGGGGAAGATGTGTCGCTTAGTGCGGTCTAGCCTTACGGCAGCGGAACTACACGACGCGACACGGCGCGTCAGATTTTATGAGTTGATCAACTTTCACGCGCAGTGACGCGGCGCGAAGTTACGCTCCTGCTCATACAATTTCTTACAAAGTATATTTTGTCGCTGTGTCGCGTCTCGCCGCTGCAGTGAAGTCACACCCCGGACACTCGCTAAATCTCCATACAAACTAGCGTTTTAACGACCGACACTGTGACACCGACACAGACACTACACACGGCTCGTTTTTCTATACGTGCATTTGTGTGCGTGATGTCTAAGGTTGTCGCCCGTAATAACCGTATCACAGATTATATAATAGTTACTTCGTACATACGTACTACGTACTGACCGTATGAATATTTCGCTATTTCGTAAACCATCATCTCCAGGTCCAGTCGACTTGCATAGAACAAACTGCACTACAGTAACTATTTTTTATTCTGTGTTGGGCGGCCAGCCAGAGCTGTACGAAACAATGTCGTGTGTCTTGCTCGCACGTTAGAGCGACATCAAGTAAAGAGAATATAAATACTACGTACCTACATCAAGTTCCCAATTGCTGTGTTATAAAAATGTTTAAACGTGAAAGTTTTTTTAAATATTTTACAAATTAAGCGTTATTTACGCACGAGTATATATATCGTTGTTTCATTTATGACAATGAATTCTAAAATACGAATATGTAGGTAGGTATACTAATATAATTAAGTGTTTATTATATACCTACGTAATAAGAACCTACGTAAATTTGAACCTCCAGTGTCTACTGGTCCCAACAGAAATGTATGAAGTTGATGTTCTTCTCTCCGTGAGTAGTAATTGTTCTATAGTCGTACGCGTGTGGCGTCCTTGCTCAGCGCAGCTCCTCGACAGCTCCAGAGTCGGTGGCGGGGTGAGGAAGCCCGGAATTGGAACAGAGTGTCCGTTCTATACGTAGTATTATTATCTTTTCTATGGTGAAGTGTCGCTTAGTGCGGTCTAGCCTTAAGCAGGCACCGCATCAACACGAAGGATAGCAAGCTGTCGCATAGTTATTTTCAAGTAACTTAACTAATATATGTTATTCTTGCTTTATTGGTAGCACGTAAGTATAGCGCTGAGTGAAATGTGGAGGGGACAGTACATAAAAGTACTCTGTGGAGGGGATATGCGCAGCCTGTGATACCTAATTTTTGACTTCTGCGCACGGAGAATAGACTACTTGTCTTTATCCGTGCTTCTGCGCATAACAGTAGTTTCGTGCTGCTACCACAGAATAATGAATAGTACAAGCCGCTACTATACAATACCTGCGTTTTGATCTTGTCATTGCAGTCAAGCGCTTGTTTTTTTTATAAGTAGAATAGTCAAGCGCTTGAACATGTTAAAAAATTATATATAAGGTCTAACATTTAGCACGCTTGAAGGTACTTGCCTATTTATTCGCGACTAGAATATAGTGTGGTTTAAATATGGGTAATGCAGACCAAACCTAGCTTTCCATTCATTGTCAATTCCTAAAGAATAGACATTAATGCTCTAGCTAGACTTTTGCCAATAGTAGGTTAAATATAGGCTCCATAAAGGCTTCCTTATCTGCAAAATATATTTTGCGATGGTACCTATTTATAATATGGATGTTGGTCTAATCGTGTCGCATCGCAGGTGATCGAAGAGTCAATGAAACACCAGCATAACATGCAAATTTTGTTGTTTAACTTCCTAGAGATGAACTTTTGTTTCGAATTCAAGTACTTTTTAACCGACTTCACAAAAAAGGAGGAGGTTCTCAATTCGTCTGTGTTTTTTTTTTTTGTGTGTATGTTATGCAATTTCTCCATCAATTGTGAACGGATTCAAATGATTCTTTTTTTAATAGGTAGGATACGTTTCCGAGGTGGTCCCATTTTAATTTTATCGAGATCTGATTAGTATCACCAGAGATATGGAGATAAATACCTCAAACAGGAGAATGTACTAGTTTTAGTAGAAGAGTCCCAAAAAGATTATACACAAAAGAGGTCGCTATTGCATATAAGATATTCTTACGGTAACTGTGAGCGAGATAGAAATAAAGGTGGGGATAATTTTTTTTAATATCTTATAGGCAAGCGTTTGACCACTATCTCACCTGTTGCTAAGTGATGATGCGGTCGAAGATAGAGAAGTGGACTAGAATGGGAACTGGCGCTCAAGGATAGCTGCCGGAACACATTAGATGTTTGGCGACAGATTTTCTGACTTGAGGGTGGTAGCTGGCCAGGCGGACACTAGATATGTTCTACCACCATGCGGGGGTTGTTGGTTTCTTAACGATGTTTTCCTTCACCGGAGGGCCACTGTGAGAAGCGCACATATATTTTTCGATAGAAAAATTCATTGGTGCACGGTGGTTTGAACTCGGTACCACGGCATCAAAGCCGACCGTTCTCCCAATTACGCCACCGGGCCCTCAATAAATAATTATATATTAATAATTACAATAAATAATTATATATAAATATAAATAATTTGTCTTCACAGGAATGTTCTACCGGGCAAAGTCTTGTTAGGGTGCAAACTTTTTTGATACCTAATATTTTTTGACATGACATGACATTTGGCGAAGATGGCGGCCATTTCAGTCCCGCGACACTGCATACATAATTAAATAACTCAGAATTATGAACGTACTTTGTACCAATCAACACAGCAAAAAAAAATTATAAGCATAAAACCACATATTATATAATAGTTACTACGTAAATAATACTTTCCGTTGTTAGGTTGGCTACACAGTGCTTTCATAATTCGGGTATCCACAATATAGGGAAGTGCCTCTTATAACGTAGTAGAGTGATTCAGTACTCTGTTGGCCATATGGCGGCAATTAATGTTAATAATCGCAAATAATACTTTTTAGGGTTCCGAACCCAAAGGGTACCAACGGAATCCTATTACTGAGACTCCGCTGTCCGTCTGTCTGTCTGTATGTCTGTCTGTCTGTCTGTCTGTCCGTCTGTCACCAGGCTGTATCTCATGAACCGTGATAGTTAGACGGTTGAAATTTTCACAGATGATGTATTTCTGTTGCCGCTATAACAACAAATACTAAGAACAGAACAAAGTTAAAAACTAAAGAAAAGTTTTAAAAAAGTTTTTTACGATAGCGCAGCGCCGCCTATCTAGTTGCTAAGATGGCACTATCGTCTTTACCTTAATCTGAATCTCGGAAGCGGCTCCAACGATTAAATAAAATTTAGTATACCTACAGGGGATTTCGGGGGCGATAAATCGATCTAGCTAGGAGTCATTTTCAGAAAAACTTGTTTTATTCGTGTTTTCAATAATCAACTTTATTGATAATCAACTTAAAATATGACTCTTCCCGACATCTATTGGCGAGTAGAAGTACTGTATCAGTAAAGCAGTTAGTTGCTCTCAATTAAAAAAAATAGTATTATTATCCGCCAATAGATGTTGGGAAGAGTCATATTTGTCTGTTTAAGTGGCAAAAAATTCCGAGCAAAGCTCGGTCAACCAGATATTTAATAATATTAATAACTAAAATTACTATTACTATTACTACTATACATTTTTTTTTTTATACCGAACTGGGTACCACTTGATCACTATCTCACCTGATGTTAAGTGATGATGCGATCGATGATGTAGCGTGCTTACCCAGAAGATACCTATTCACTCGCGATTTGAAGACCCCCATATTGTACTTTTACCATATAATACTAATTCTACCTTTGTGTTAACGTTTACTTAGTTGGTGTTAGAAGTTCGTTAGAAATTCGATAGATGGCGTTCGGAACCCTCCGTGTGCGGGACTAAGTCTGACTCGCACTTGGCCAGTTTTATTAATATTCATTTTGGAATACAACTAGTCCGTGCTATAAAATTATTTGGAATTATTGTAATAAAATAGACAATTAATTATCGTGTGTGTCAGGTGCTTTAATTGTACAGGGCCATTTTGGACATTGTCCTTGGATACCTTGATGACATCATTATTACTAGTGAATATTTTCACTTTAGACATTTAAAGTCAATTTTTTTAGGGTTCCGAACCCAAAGGTTACCAAATGAACAATTTCTGAGACTTTGTTGTCTGTTCGTCCGTCCGTCCGTCCGTGTGTCTATATGTGCGCACTTTACAGGTCTGTATCTTCTTAACCGTTATAGGTACATACTTGAAATTTTCTAAAAGTATATATCCGTCAGTGTATAACGACACGAAATTTAATAGATGCATGTAATTTCATTAAAACTTTTTTTGCACTAAAAAGGGTAAAATAAGTTATTTTTCAAAAAAAATAAAACCGACTTCATAACCACAAAAAGGCACTCAAAAGCGAAAAATAATTTACTTAAAATGATTATAAGCGTTACCCACTTCTCTATTTGAAGTCGGTGCCAGCCAAGTCTATTGGATATTAGATAGATACTATGTATGTAGTAGTAGTCAAAGTCAAAGTCAAAGCATTTATTCAGTATATGGGCAAATTAAAAATTAGCACTTACACACGTCAAATAACATTAAATAGATCATATTCAACAAAAAATATAGATATAACAGAAACATAACGCTTTGAATTTACAAAAAAAAAAACAAAGGTATTGAGCCATTCAGCTTTCATCTAGACGTCGAACGTCACACTTAAAACACATGTAGGTATATATATAGTTATATATACTTATATATATATAGTTATATATACTTATATATATATAATTATATATATATACATAGTAAGTAGGTACATGTAGGTTAGTAAGTAGGAAGATACATGTAGGTATTATCTATCTACTACCTATTAGACTTGGCTGGCACCGACTTCAAATAGAGAAGTGGGTAACGCTTATAATAATTTTAATTAAATTAGTTTTCGCTTTTGAGTGCCTTTTTGTGGTTATGAAGTCGGTTTAATTTTTTTTGAAAAATAACTTATAGTAGTTAGCGATACCGATTAGGTATTGTAAGTAGGTACTCGTATCGTATGTGTCTCGGAAGAACATTTAAGCGCCGGCCAGACACACTTTCGCGGTCTCCGGTCTGCGGTTAGCCTACGGTCATGCGGCGGTCAGTTGTGATGTATGGAAAACAATGAGATGGTACACACGTTGTTTGACACCTTACACCGTGAGCCAAATTACAACTTGTACATAATATTTTGTATTAAGGTGTTACTAGCATTTAGGTTAGTTAGGTCAGTTATGTTAACTAGGTCTGTGGTTACCAGTACCACACCAATCAATCCATCGTCGATCGAAGCCACCAATACATATTTGGTTAGATGAGATCAGTCGACTTCGATCGATAGCTTGTAGGTTTGTACCTCGGTACACCAATCATCGGACATCAATCCATTGGGGTGGTTACACCCTAACCAAGACACCAAGACTACACTAGCTAAAAACCGAGCTTTGTGAGGGCTCGCGTAGTTTTTCTGCATGGTAATAATTTTAAAGGCAGTTTTTTTTATATTAAATTGCGAATCTGCCCGACACTGGCAAAAAAATTGGCACAACACCAACCACTTCAACAAATGCATAAGATTTGCCATCATATTATTGAATTATGGCATAAAATATGGCATAATAATACCGGCCAAGTCGAGTTGGACTCGCCCACCGAAACTTCCGTACCAGCGTTGGTTGGTACCAATTAAGCTAGACCTCTAAATTGTATGAGCGCTCATATAACTCAGAGGCCTATCTTGATTGGAGTGAACTATGTATGTATGGGGACACCCTTTGATTTTCAACTTTTTTTTATTTTTTGAATTTTTCCTTTATTTGTGCTATGGGAACTGGCTTCTTGCCAAATTTCATGATTCTAGGTCAAAGGAAAGTAGCCTATAGGTTTTCGACCCAAAACCTATAGGGTACTTCCGGTTGACCTATAATTATCGTCTTAATTATTTTCAAACACAATCCAAAATTTTTTAAATTGGCAAAGCACCGGAACATGTTATTCCGGAGGTTTTTTTTTTCCGCTATTTATATTCCTCCAACATGGGTCGGAGACCTTTTTGAGCGGGTTTTAATATAAATCTTTGCTACAATTAACTTCATTGAGGTTTCATGCACATACATAATACAGTAGTACGTAGTACGTTTAGTGTAACTGTTTTTTATTGTGTGCGTTAGTGTGTTCATTCCTGTACGTGTGTATGTATTACAAATATTCTTTTGTTTTTGTCATTTTTTTTTGTTTGTTTTTTTTTGTTATATTTTCCTTTTTTTTTTCTTTTATTTCGTTTATTATTATTATTACTTTTTTTGCAGTGTTATATTCAATTCATCCATTATAAGAATAAAATCTATTAATTATTATTACAATATTTCTTATCTATTCTAATATAATTGCATTATAACTAAAATTAATTTATTGTAATAATTAATATATATATTTTATTGAGCCCATCTCGCGGTGCTCCCATTTTCTTTGCACACTTTTTTCATTATAGTCTTGCAATAATTTACAAAACAATCTCCTGTATTTTGACCAGTTAGAAGTTCATAGAAATGTTCTTTTGTTACATTGGCATTCATTTTAACTACTACATCCATACGTGCAGCACCAAAGCGAGGACAGTCCGCGAGCACATGAGGCACATCCTCAACGACGTCAGGATCACACACGCACCCAGGACTACTCTTAAGCTTAAATCGATGCAGGTACTGATTTGACCCTCCATGACCGGTCAGAACCTGCGTCAAAAGGTTGTTAGGCTCCCTTTTTCTAACAAATTGGTATGCGGAGTAAACATCAGGGAGAAAGAGCTGGATTGTCTTACCTGAAATTTTATTTTTGTATCTCTCATTCTATATCTGCAGAGAATTCTTCCTGATAATTCGCTTCGTATACGAAAGAGGTGCTTTTGAATAGTCCAGAGTGGTATTTTCAGATAGGGCAGCTGTTTTGGCCAGTTCGTCTGCTCTTTCGTTGCCCGCTATACCTACATGTGCACGCAACCAGAAAAGCCGCACGTTTACACCTCTGGATCGCAGATGATCTATGTTATGGCGTATATTGAAGGCGACGGAATGAGATGAGGTGTAGTCATTTATTAGCTGTAGTGATGTCTTGCTATCGCTGAGAATATTAATATTTGATGCTTCCATACATTCTGCCTCTTCCGTCGCCCTAAATATAGCCAATAGCTCAGCTTGATAGACCGAACAATAGTCTGCTAGTTTCAGCATTTTATATTTTTCCTCATTGCCATCTCGCCATACTGTGACCGCAGCTCCCACTTTTCCTTCAATTTTACTTCCATCGGTGTAAACATACATGCCCTCAATCTGGTGCTCCTCTTGTCTCTCTACAGTTAATTCCTCTACCTCTACCAACTTTAAATTAGACCAATTTGCAGGATGTGGGGTATTCGTAAATGGTACCCTATCCTCGACCTCCAACTCATAACTTCCTTCTGACAATAGCGCGCCTCTTTTTATCTTATATAGCTGGGCAGCTTCGCTTAGTCTAAGATCTAAGGGTATTAAACCTGACAATGCAAGCGCTGCCTCCAAAGAAATGGTTCTGTAGCCCTTACAAATCAAATCAAATCAATCTTCACTGCAAAGATTCTCTGAAGTGAGCAAAGTTTTCTTATAACACACTTTTGCCCAAACACTCGCAGCATAAAGTATAATCGGCTCTGCAACGCATTGGTAGATGGTTCGCAGGATACTTGGATTTAGGTCCCAAGTGACTTTAGCCGCTCGTTCAATCTGTTTGTACAGTTTGATCGATTTGGCTTGTATTTCATCTAGGTGAGGCCCAAAGTTCAATTTGTTGTCTATTGTAACACCTAAGATTTTCGTTTGCTCCACAAATCCTATGCTCTGTCCGTTTAATAAAATGTCTGGATTTGGCACATGTCTTTTCCTCGTAATAAGCATAGCATTAGACTTGTGAGGAGCAAATCGTAATTTGTTCCTAGATCCCCATGCACCAACGAGTTCCATTGCTTTATTTGCTTTTTGCCCAATATCTCCTACATTGTTATCCGAAATTATAATAATAATGTCATCAGCAAAAGCCTGGGCATGGATTGCTTCTTCTTCTAAGCTGTTTAACAAGGGATCCAGAACAAGGTTCCAAAAAGTTGGACCTGCGATTGAACCCTGTACGCATCCCTGGTTAGTAAATTTTTTGCATACTCTGACCATATATCGCACTTCAATCTCTCTGTTGCTTAGGTAAGAGCGAACCATACCAAACAAGTTTTCCGGACATCTCTTGTCCATGAGCTGTTGCATAATAACAGGCCACCATACGTTGTCAAAGGCCGTATTCCGGAGGTTGCGGGTTCAAGTCCCGTCGGTACGATGAAATTTTGGATTGTGTTTAACAATTTACAAAAATATAAAGTTTGAAACACTTCAAAGAAACATAAAGTTAACCTTCTCATTCAAACTTTTACAAAGGCCCTAGGGGTATTAGCTAAAAAAATCTGCCCTCGGAAGATTTTTGATTTATATTCGACATGTAGATAAATATTTATTTTCTGAAAGTTTGAGATCTGTAACTCAATTGTTTTTTTTTCTGTTTTTTACATTTTTTGCTTTAGAAAAAAAACCAATTGAGTTAGAGATCTCAAACTTTCAAAATATACCTATTTTATTAGTACCTACATATCGTGTAAATATCGATAAAATATCTTCCGGGGGCAGATTTTCTTAACTTATTGCCCTAGGGCCTTTCCAACCAAAACAAATGCATAATAATAATGCTATACTGTAAATAGAAACAGAAAATTGTCAAAATACTATTTATATTTCAAAATTCATAAAGATCCTTGAAATCTGCCACTTTTTGGAATCGTAAGCGTAATCCGCATCATCACTTAACAACAGTTGAGATAGTGATCAAACGCTAGCCTGGAAGATATTTAAAAAAATCTGCCAGAGTTAAAATGTAGGTCCTAAATCTGCCTAAATAGCAGATATCTGCCATAAATGGTACACTGATATGGATATCAGACGTCATTTGGATGACAGATGTAAATTCTTTAGATTTCCAACAGATGGCGTTAGTAACCAAACATTATGTTCTCAGCTAAGTTAATTCTTTGATCTTTTAACGGCCCCCCCCCTTTAAAAACCAAACTGCTGGCTAGAAAAATCTGGAAAAAATCGTGATAATAGTGCATCTATGATATTTAAAGGAAAACTATAGCGGTTAAGATAACTTTATTAGTTTAGCAGTAATAGTCGTTGAACTTGGGTGCTGGATAATTTTGTACCAAATACATAATCCTTAGAATAAAACCTTTAAAGTGCAAAGACGAAGTACCTAGTTGCTTTTATAACGGGTAAAGACTTACATTGAATAACAGGCTACTACGGAACCCTGCACTGCGCGTGGCCCCACACGCACTTGGCCGGCTATTTTTAATGTTAATTTTTTTTTTTTTTTATACTGATAACACATCTACATGTGAATTTAAATTACTATGTTAAAGCACAAATCAATAGGCGTAATAGTTTTTCAGTAAAGTGCACCACAAAAGTGCTCAGGTTGTGGGATAGTATTAGGGCTCGCTTCGCTCGCCCTGATTAAAAAATATATAGTTACATAGGCATATAAAATCTTTATTTTCAATATTTGGCGAGAATCATCTACAGTACACACAATTAAAACCATTCAGTCATCGCGAAATCCTATGGGAGGAGTTAATATAATGTTTTCGGTAATAAATGTATCATCTAGTTCTTCATTGATGTCTTTAATGACCTCTGAAATGAATTCATCATCTAAAGAAATTGTATTATCACTCGAGCCATTATTCGTTAGAGATTGTTCAAAAGAACATTCCTCTATTACTTGGGTTATTGCATCAGCTATATCTGAACTACTATCACTAAAGTTGTTAACTTCTTCACTGTGCAATTCATTGTTGACTTCCTTTGAAATATTAGTTTTAGATATATTGTTGTTAGTCTCATTTAAAAGATTAGCATTTATTTCAATAGTATCTGATAAGTTATTATCCCTCTGTGAAGCACTGAATATGGAGTCATTTAGGTTAGATCCCACAACTTGTTCTCTATCATCAAATTGTGCAACATTTGTAGGATATATATCCATATCTGGTTCAACACTCATATCTTCATCAACATTCATTATGCTATTCAAGAGTTCTGTAGAAGACTTTACTGTTGATTGCTCAATCCTATTGTTAATACTAGAATATGGAAATGATTTTTTATCAGATTGTGATTTGGAAGATTTTGTTGAGTTATTACTTTCAACTTCCTTTGATTGAGATTTGACTGTATCAGTCGATGTTTCCCGCTGTTTATCGTCGATTGAAGAATTATTTGCACTAGAGGATATCATATTTCTGTTGCGTTGTTCAATAACTCTTTGAACCAAATCTGTGTTGTCGATTTTGAATCGTTGTAATGTTTGTAAGGCAATTGTTTCGGGTTCACTAGATTTACGAGATGCTAATCTCATGTCAGCGTATAACTTGTATAAGGCACCTTCATCATTTTGTTGAGGTGTTCTTATTTCTTGTGGCTGAAATTATATATTATATAATTATAATTATATAGAATAATTTTTGATGATGATCAGTTTAACTGATTCTTTTATAGTTAGACATTTTTTTAAATCTTCTACTAATCTAATTTAATTAAATACCTAATCTACCTAATTTTACCTGCATTCACAATGTATATAAGAATCAATAATAAATTATAGAATTTGCCATTGCCATTGAATTTGCTCTAGACTATCAAGCTTACCTCATTATTTTTAGCAATTAGTTCAGATAACTCTATTGCAAGATTAACGGTATCTTCAGGTAAATTAGTCTTGGCCGCCAGTGTCAAGCCATAGTTCTGTACTCTAGATACTCCTGGTTCAATCTTGTGATTGTATATAAGTCTTTTATGAATTCCCTGTGTACTTTCAGTTTCTTCTTCAGTTACGTTAGCACGAAGACTAAAGAAATAAAAATAAAAACGTATGTAGGTATGAATATCATAATATTTTTACTACCCGTTTAAACTACAGCTACACTATACTACACTAAACTATTACTATACTAGCTACTCTCCGCAGCTTCGCTCGCGTCAAAAAGTATGTGTTAATCCAGGTTATAAGGTATCTGTGTATCAATTTCATCCAAATACTTTCAGCCGTTTTTGCGTGAAAGAGTAACAAATGTTAATCTATTCATTTAATCTCACCAACTGAACATAAAATCATCTAGATGGTGCTGGAGTAGGTTGTACAGTTATCATTGTAAATTTGCCTCAATGTATGAGATCTTGCATCGCGCAAACGATATTTTCCGAGATGTTAGAACCAGTAGGGCTATTCTGTAAGCTAGTTTACGCATCTCGCAAGCGGAATCTGCAGTGAGTAGTACCTACGAAATTCAAATCGAAATACGATTGCAATACGGTTGAATTACGTTATGTGAAATGTAAATCTCACCACTTGCGAGATGCGAAAACGAGCTTATAAAATAGCCCTATAAAATAGCACTTACTTCGTCATGAAACATCTTAAAATTTGAACTTTATGAATAACATTTCGCATTTTTAATATTAGTAGCATATAAGATAAGTAAGGTTTATTTGTACCCAGTTTTGTAAATAGTAAATCGGACCAAGGAATAAAATCTTCTATAGAAACTATTTAATAGAATGATAATTTCTATTTATCCCTTTTATCATCCTATTTAATGTCCTAAGTCTTAGGCTGAGTTGCACCATCTTACTTTAACCGTAACTACAACTATTAACCGGTGTTTTAATATGGACTTTGACAGATTTTTGACGTTTGTTTTAGTTAAAGTAAGATGGTGCAACTCAGCCTTAGAGTCTACATATCCAATATATTAGTAGTTATGGAGATACGTGGTAACAAACATTCACACACACACACACACACACACACGCACGCACGCACATGCGCACGCCCGCTGCTAGACCTAGAATACTCTGACTCTCAAGGGTTATGTGCTGCGGAACACCGTAAGGTTATGGTGACATATTTTCTCCTTGATATAACATGCTCTTACCACCTGTGGATACTTAACCGAAAACACAGACTCAGGCAGGGCAGGGAATTCCATTCCTTGACTGTAAATAATTATGATATACGAAGAAGCAAATCGCTTCGCGCGCGTAGGAATATCCACGAAAGCGGTGAGATGACCATGTATAACATAATAACAAGGTGTTTTGAAGAAAACTTACTTCACCACACTATAGTAAAGTTCTTGTAATCTAGTCAGATATGCAAAATGTGTGGTAAAGAATGTGAATGCGTCGCTTGCTATGAGCTCCTCGCATATGGCCCACGCAATGCCTGTTCCCTCTTCCTCGTTTGTTCCCCTTAAAATTAAATGGTAAACATATTTTAAATTGACACTTAAATGAACACAGAATACATTATTATGATCGCTAAAGTTTTACCTGCAAAATTCGTCAATAATCACTAGGCTTGTCTTTGTGAGACCACTTAAGATGTACTGCATTTCTTTGATCTAAAAATGAAATATATAATAAAATGAAGTATATAAACATGTTATCGATTAATAATATTATATTTATAATGTTTCCAATAGGAAGTACCTCAAAAACAAAAGTGGAAGCATTCAGCTCAAAACTATCATTAAAACCAATCCTGGAATAAAGTCTATCGCAAAGTCGCAAAACTGCATTTGTTGCTGGTAAGAAACACCCCAACTGAAATAAATGTAATACCCATTAATATTTACAATTGTCATACTTACTATCAAATTTAGAATTTGCTCTATTTATACCTGTGCCATAACTTGCATAATAGCAATTTGCTTGATGTAAATACTTTTACCGCCCATGTTGGGTCCAGTGATTACAGTGAAGTTATATTCAGGACTTGCGAACTGAAAATAAGTTAAACATAGGCATAGAAAAGGTAATAATACTACGTATAGAACGGACACTCTGTTCCCCCCACCAATTCCGGGCTTCCTCACCCCGCCACCGATTTTGATTTGTCGAGGCGTCAGTCTGAGCAAGGACGCTACACGCGTACGGTTACAGAACAATAGGGATTACTCTCGAGGAGAAGAACGTCAACTTCATACATTTATGTTAAGACCAGTAGACACCGGAGGTTCAAATTTACGTAGGTTCTTATTATGTAGGTATATTATAAGTACTTATATACCTACCTATATATTCGTATTTTAGAATTCATTTTCATAAATGATACAACGATATTTACTCGTGCGTAAATAACATTTAGTTTGTAAAATATAAAAAAAAACTTTCACGGTAAAACATTTTTATAACACAGCAATTAGGAACTTGATATAAGTACCTACGTAGTATTTATATTCTCTTTGCTTGTTGAAGTGTTGTGATTTAATGTTTCTGTAGACGATGGTTTACGAAATAGCGACTAATATTTTTAGTGTTAAAAGCTTTTTGGGTAAGTGTACAAAAAAAATATTCATACGGTCAGTACGTAGTACGTATGTACGAAGTAACTATTATATAATCTGTGATACGGTGATTACGGGCGACAACCTTAGACATCACACACACAAATGCACGTATAGAAAAACGACATGTGTGTAGTGTCTGTGTCGGTGTCACAGTGTCGGTCGTTAAAACGCTAGTTTGTATGGAGATTTAGCGAGTGTCCGGGGTGTGACATAGGTAAACCTTAATGTAACAGCTTCTTGAATCAATAATTTCATTCTATTAAAAGAAATAGTATAATATTACCACATCATTTGGAACTGGCATGACTTGGCTGTTGTAGTCCAGCAAAGGATGAACGCTATTCTTTATGTCCAAGTAATCACTAAATGTTGGTCGAATATAAGATCCAATGGTGCTGGCCTTGGAAAAATAAAGAAAACGTTTCTAACAAATTATTTACGCATCTTTAGTACTAAAACCATCTATAGTCAAATTGAGGTAGCTTGGTTTGATCCAAACCCTAGCAAGCTCCAATAGGTATATGCTCTTATGACTCACACGTCCAAAACATTTATATTATAAAATAAATTAAATATATATAAATATATATATTAGAGCGTTGATAAATATAGATAAATAGGAGAATAATTAGAGCGTTGGACTGAACGTAAATATTCTACACACATTAAATAATATTTGTTTTGATCCCCAACTATAAAATTTACAAAAGCTTACCTGTGCCAGGGCAACCAAAATATCCAATTCCGCAACATTCTCGCAAAGTTTGTAAAGACTTGGCATAAAAGGTCTCAATTCTTTTAACAAACTGGATATTACGCTGCAAACAAAATATTTGTTATTGTCATCCAAGGTAAACACACTGTAGATAAGATAATAATAGTTTTATTGAACTGCTTTACGAACATGTTGCTCATTTTCTGTATCTCGTTAAGGGATTCCTTAGATTGTTGATCTAATACGACTAGCTCTTCTGTAGTCATCGAGACGCTTGCTCCACCATTATGTACCTGAGAATATTTAATAATGTCATAGCTTTTTAGTTAATACTTATGGTAATCGCTTCTTGTATATATAGATTAGATATATTGTTTCATCGAAACATGTACACTTGCCTGAATAAATATTGGAGGCAAATCATCGATGTTAAAGTTCCTTCGATTTTTAGGAGCTATTGGTAGCACAATATGAAATCCCTTCATCATATTTTGATTGAATCTAATCGGAAGATCGTATGTCTCACTGAGAAGTTCAACTATCTTCTGTATATCTTCTATCAGTTCAGAATATGTCCTTCTAGCAACGTCTAGAAGTCCATTGATATTGGGTTTAACAGCGAAGCAACGTTGTAAGCTTCCCAGTGTGCCTTTTTCTACATGAGCATCATCTTGTATTATCGTTGAAATGCGTTCTGATATTTCATTGTAATGAGGATTTTCAAAGTCCTATAAAAATCTCGAATCATGTTTTATTTAAGAATCAGACTCTATATCTCAATGTTCAAATAGTGAAATTATACTAAGTCAAACCATACCATCTTAATTTTTCTCAATCTGCCACTCTCAGCAGATTTTAAAGCCTCAACCAATTTCGGTACCATTTCCATGGTTGTTTTGAGCAAAATTGTTTGGTTCAACTGCGCAATACTATTATCCGTGTTTTGATTTGTCGATTCAACGCACAAAAGTAGTATTTTATCTATATCAGATAATTTTTTAATTACGTCCTAAAAAGAGCAGTTTTTTATAATAAATATAATTTTACACCTGCATTTACGTTTCGTTTATATAATTTTTATTGTATTTTATAGAAACGAATACTCTCAAAGGCTGTACAACTAGGCTATTCTGTAAGCTATCTCGACAGCGGAATCCGCGGTGAGATTCCAATTTCGTACTATGAAATTCAATCGTATCACGTTCGTAATACGGTTGAATTTCGTAGTACGAAATTCAAATCTCACCGCGGATTCCGCTGTCGAGATAGCTTACAGAATAGCCTAGCTGTACTGTCGGAGCACCGTAAGGTTATGGTAGCAGATTTTCTCCTTGATGAGGGTGAGCTACTTTTTACCCGACTACGGCGAAGAAAAAAGGAGGGTTATGTTTTTGACCGGTATGTGGGTATGTATGTATGTATGTTTATCTGTTCCCTCATAACTTCTGAACTACTTATCATAATTTGACAAATGAGGTGTCGTTGGACACGTCTTATTTGTTTGCTGGTTATAGGCTATATGACGTCACAACAAATTGGATTTGGCGCCCTCTACGGGGCCTGAAGTCCTGAACTAAAAAAAAATAATTATCCCACCCCATCGTGTGGGGTATCGTTAAATAGGGATTTTAAAATGAAGATAAGGTTTAGTACATCATATTTTTATCGGACTTAGTGTTAGCGAGATATATCCCGCCGAAGTCAAGAAAACTAATTTTTACCCCACGGCGTCACAAAGAAGCAGTTGGGAGGGTTATGGGTTTGTTGATCGCTGTGTATGTATGTAAGTATGTTTTGAATAAAATTGAATAATATTAATTAATTTTGAATAAAATGCTTTAAATAAAAAATATGTTCAAAAACTAAAACCCGACTACTGAAAAATCACTCTAAAAAGTATGAAACAAGAAAATATTCTCATCGGAGATCGCTTTGTACAAACTATTTAATATGTATCGTGCATTATATAAACAACTTATTTGTAATAAATATTTTATTGTACTTCATAAATATTCTTAGTGGTGCTCAGAGGATAGCCGTGGTCGTATGTCACCTACCGTACCGTAACAAAACAATACACTCTGCAAAGTAACATACGACCACGGGTATCCACTGAACACCACTATGAATATGTATGAAATACAATAAAATATTTATTACAAGTAAGTTGTTTATATAATGCACGATACATATTAAATAGTTTGTACAAAGCGATCTCCGATAAGAATATTTTCTTGTTTCATACTTTTTAGAGTGATTTTTCAGTAGTCGGGTTTTAGTTTTTGACCTTATTTTTATTGGTAAAAAGTATATTTTAATAATAGAATTTTTATTACGTTATTGTCGATAATACAATCGTGTTTAAGATACAAACCTTGTAAAATCATAAGTGAAATGTCAGTTATAATACCTGAAGGTCTACTATCAGTCCTGCATCATTGTCGATCAAATCTTGAACAGCATCGAGTCTGTTTTCTATGAATTCTTTTTTGCACGAGGGTTGCAGTATAGATGCTCGTAAAGCCCTAATACCTCCCACTGTATATAATGGTCCTAGGACACCCAGAAGACAACACGTGTGTCCCGCTGATGCCATTAAGGGCTGAACCAATTCAAGTTGTGTAGCTGTTCCTACATCTATAAAACGATAAAATCAGTCACAATTTATAAAGCTTAGATGTTGTGTTGGTACTCGTAATGCATCGAGTTAGTTACCGATAATCATTGTATTTTCTGATGAATGGTATTCGATTTTCAGCGATTCTCTTGCAAACACAATGCACTGGATATATTCTACGTATTTCAGAACAGCCGCTGCTGCAGTCAAAGCATAAAATCTGTGATAATTGTAAACAAACAATTTTATGAAGTAGGTAGGTATATACCTACCTACTTCATAATGATATGATGGAGCTAGATTATAATGATGACTTTCTGTCAAATTCCAATAACATTTTGTTTGATAGATGTTGTACTCGAGAGTGTTCTTAGCTTTATTCATGAAAATTCGTTCAGTCAGTTAAGAATAAGTTTTAAGCTTTTCTAGGTGATGACGCATGATATAAACTATTAACGGTCTGATCAATTCGAAATTCTGTATCATCTCACTTCAATAATATTGTAAGAATATGGTAACATTGACCTGATTCTGGGGCATCTCCTGGAATATGCGAAATACTCTACTCCTCACTAACTTACAGCAGAGATGTTGTGTTAAGGCTTATTGGCATGGTCTCATTGAACCGATTATAAATATAAAAGTCGGGTGTGGTATTACATTTTGAATTTATGTATGTATTATATGCATACTTATGTAAGACTTGAAGGTACACAGCACTGTATTGCGGAGCACATAGGGTTTGTATATTTAGACGACCTGCTGCATCATTAAAGTGTCGGCGCTGAACAGTCGTCAAATTAATTTGTGGAAATTGATCTTTTATCAGCTGATACAATTGAACAGGTGTCACGCCTTCACAGAATGTATGCGGCACTATAATCTGTAAGTAACAATTTACTTCAAGGCAATGATTTATCTATGAAGAAGACAATATCACTTTGAAGTGTTTAATTACCTCGACAGGGTTGAAGAAATTAATTTTGGTTAGCGTATGCGTGTAGAGAAGAGTGTCACTGAATTGGCAGAGCACTAAATGAGGATGTTTAAGGTCTACGGCTGCCATTCCAATTTCTCCTCTTGCCATGCCTCTGCCCTCTGATATAGCTGAAAATAATATATTAATCAAACATGACGGCAGTTCTGTCTGTGGTATGGTAAATATTTTTTCTGTATAAGAAAATTGTTCTGTTATCGTACCCAAAATGACACTGGCATCCACAGCGACGCTACTTGTAGATTTTGCGGATCTTGTACCACTGTAAC
Source organism: Cabera pusaria (assembly GCA_954871355.1). NCBI lineage: Eukaryota > Metazoa > Arthropoda > Insecta > Lepidoptera > Geometridae > Cabera > Cabera pusaria. Next base: position 6,359,510 of record OX940897.1, read on the forward strand.
ATCCTGAAAGGAAAATATCTTTGTCATTCATATCCACTAGACTACTTATATTTTTTATGTCCTATTATAGAAGTTTAAAAAAGTAATAATAGGCTAACATACTATCACCACTATCACTCCTGTCACTATTACTCGAAGATGGTGAACGAGCTAGGCCTTGAATACCTACTATGACTAAAGTGAATAGGTTTCTACTGAGCAAGCGTGCTCCAGCCTCGACCGCATCGTCACTTACCATCAGGTTAGATAGCGGCCTAACACTTGCACAGTTCGCAATAAAAAAATAAATAAAAACTCTCAAGGGCTAGAATACCATAAGGTTTTCACCATCTTCGATCACATCATCGCTTACCACCAGACCAGTAGGGCTATTCTGTAAGCTATCTCGACAGCGGAATCCGCGGTGAGATTTGAATTTAGTATTACGAAATTCAACCGTATTACGATCGTATTACGATTGAATTTCGTAGTTCGAGATAGCTTACAGAATAGCCCTACAGTAGTTAAACACTAGCCTATCAAATATTAAAGAAAAGCATCAATATCTTGATCAGCGCTAAAATAAATATCAATTATGTAACTTCCTCTTATATTGTGCCTAACCAATAATTCAAATTTATGAACTCTTTAAGGTAAATAATTCCCAATGTAATAATAGCAAGCTCACTATCAAAAATAATGTTATTAGTATTAATACAAACTTTCTTGCGTAATCGCATAAAAAGGTAAGTAAATATTTTTTTGATTAATGAAAGTTATCTTTTCCGCTTAATACACGCGTATTAAGCGGAAAAGATAACTTTCATTTTCATTTCAATTTATTTAAAAAATCTTTACTTTTGGAGACGTTTTGAGGAATTTTAACGAACCAACAAATTTTACTTTTAAATGTATTATATTATGAGACTAGCGACCCGTCCCGGCTTTGCACGTGTAGAGCATAACATGCCTACATATTTCGTCTTAGTTTGTTTTAATTAACATCTTTAACAATCATCGTCATATTCCAACCGATTTACAAAAACCTTTTTAACAATTTATAGACATACCATTTATATCCTTCCTCATGAATTACTCTGTCTATTAGTGAAAACCGCATGAAAATTAGTTCAGTTGTTTTTGAGTTTATCGCGAACAGACAGGCAGACGGGCAGACGCGGCGGGGGACTTTGTTTTATAATACGTAGTGATATAGGCTACTTCTTTGCTACCGAGAATCACATATTATACATATTTAGTAGTTACAAACAAGTAAATAAGTCACTTGATTAAAAAAAAGTTATTTGCCTCTCACATTCTATTTTCAAATGCTGTACCCAAACCTCTAGATTTATCGTTAAGTAATAAGTACAGCAATGTGTAATTCTTAATCGATAGCTACCTAACGCAATGTTGAGCCAATAACATAATAGTCAGCTTCTAATTTTATGATAAAACTAGCTGTGCCCGCGACTTCGTCCGCGTGGAATAGTGTCTTTGGATAGCATTTTTAACTGACTTCAAAAAAAGGAGGAGGTTTCTCAATTCGACCGTATATATATATATATATATATATATATATATTTTTTAATGTTTGTTCGCGGATAACTTCGTCGTTTATGAACCGATTTCCATTATTCTTTTTTTGTTCGAAAGGAGATATCCCAAGTGTGGTACCATGGTAATTTTATCGAGGTATGATAAGTATCTCCAGAGATATTGAGATAAACATCTCAAAATTGGTACTGAAAATGAATAGCGCGGCATTGAAGTCGGTTGTTTTTTAGTTTTTAAACGATATTATAATTATTTAGGCTAATTATTTTACTAATCAGACATACGTATCCCACCTACACCGCACCGTACCACGCCACGGTAATCACGTCTCCCACCTCTCCCTACCCCTCACCCTTCCCTCTCCCCTCACTTCCCCCTCCCCCTCCCCTGACAGACAGAGTTATTATCGCACGCATTTATAATATTAGTTATGGTTAGGATAAACATATGTACCTCTGCTACTGCTGCTGATGTACCTCAATGCTGTTGGTCTATTCTTCGGCGTACAATAATCTATGGAAGTGTCAACAGCTGCAGAGTCACTAGCAATGATTCTTGGTCTGATTCGCCCGCTTGATGATGATTCCGGCTTTGATGATGTGGAATTTGTTATTATTCTGCGAAATATCACTGATTTAGTGCCGAGTTGGGAAGCCATGCAGTTCTACAAATATTATACTACATACATATATCTAATTAATCCTTAATTCACTATATCGCTTAATTGAACACTGTCATCATAATCATCATTATAAAACAGCCTAAAGGTATTCCAATCCAACTTTTTGACTACAAGCCACTGTCAGGCGGAACATTGAAATCAAAGTTTAAAACATTTATACAGTTTGTAGGCAGTATTACCACAGATTATATAATAGTTACTCCGTAACAGAAGTTACTAAGTAACTATTATATTATTATATTATTATATAGGTAATAATAGTAGTTGTATTATCTTTATCTCTTAACTAGTTAACTCTAAAACAACTGCGGGTTAACTTTACTACATTATTATTGTATGTCCGAAATGGACAAACTGTTGGAACAATACTTTAAACTTAAGATCTGAACTATGTACACAGTTTGACACAATAAAAAAATTTCTATTTCTATTAATAAAAATAGTTACTTAGTAACTATTACACTATCTGTGGTAGACGTGGTCGGAAACTGGTCTAAGCCCCATTAAATTATTTTTAGTGATCGCCGACTTATATGCACTTGAGGAGAAGGTTGGAAGAAAAAGATCGTAATGGCAGATGCTAAATGAGTGATGGATTTACCATTACAATGAATCACAAAAGATAATATTTAGAAAGGATATAGGTAGGTCCCTATTAAAGATTATTTATATAGGGGAAATATGTAATGCATGTTTTTAGCTTATGAATGCTTATGAGTTTTTAGCTGAGATAAAATATACCTACTTTTACATCGCAAAGGATTCTGTTTTCTAGTGGTTAATATTAGTTTGCATATATGCAAAAAATAGTTATCATAATAAGCATATTTAGCTTAGTAGGAGGGGTTAACAAGAATACTAGTAATGTGCAACCCACATTAAGAAAGAAAAAAGTTATCTATGCCGACAGGAAATGATTGCGTTGATCCTGTTACCAGGCATAAATAAACTGGCCAAGTGCAAGTCGGACTCGCACCCGTAGGGTTCCGTCACACGGTAGAGTATTCTATAACTATGATTTTTCGCAACTACAAAAATAACTTTGTTTTTCATAGTGTTTGTATGAAAAACAAAGTTATACTTGTGGTCGCTCTTATCTCAAAAACTGCTGACTGTATCTCGTTCAAACAAATTTTCGTTGAAAGTTTTTATTGAGATCTACAGAATATATTTTTTCTAGATTGTTCACTCCCTTACTTTAGAAGTTAGAGGGGGGGGGGGGGGCATTATCTTTTAAATGATTGACTTTTAGAGAAAATGATTTTAGGAACCTCAATGTCATTTTTAAAGACTTATCTATAGACACCCCACACGTATAGGTTTGAAGAAAACTTTTTTTTTTTCCACATCCATGTATGGGAATACCTACAGGAACTGGAACACTTTGCCCCCCCTTAAACTTTTATATTTTTTTATTTTTGTAAAAACATCGGAGAGCGGTTTACAGAATACATCTACCTACAAAGTTTCAATTCTGTAGTCCTAATAGTTTCGGAATAAAATGGCTGTGACATACGGACGAACAGACAGACAGACATGGCGAATCTATAAGGGTTCCGTTTTTGCCATTCGGCTACGGAACCCTAAAAAAAATATATAGTGACAGAACTTAAAAAATATATTGTACCTAGGTAGGTACTGTGGAATACACCTTGCACATTCAGACAGTACTGACATTCCGGTTACTCAAACAGACCCAAAAAAATAATTTTTCATCTTACTCAGACATCTTTTATATACTCTACTTTCGTAAGAAAAATGTATGTTATTTTTTCTACCAACTTCCAAAAAGGAGGAAGTCCTCAATTCATCTGTATTTTTTTTCTGTGTGTGTGTTACGCGATTTCTTTTTTTTAATTGGTTAGGTATATTATCGAGGTGGGGTAACATTGTAATTTCATCGGTATCTGATGAATATCCCCAGATATATGACTAAAGAGAGAAAATTACTGGCGCAGCATTTGAAGTAGGTTTATTTCCTTTGTAAACGTGTAAACTACTCCTACCGTAGTCTATCCACACTGATGAACTATTTTTCTACCAAAACCAATCATTCTGTGCCAAAACTCAAATCGTAAAACAAATATTGAAGTAGTAGTAGTCTCACTTACGTATATTCCCAGATTAAGCTTCTAGCATAAGAGTGAATGCCGGTTAGTATAAAACTAAATATGAAGGCTGAACTTTACTTCTACTCCAATCGATTTAAAGTGTGAGAGGGGGGTAGGGGCTGGGCGGGAAGGGGTAGAGCCCCCCTTGAAGGAAAAGTTGCGGAGACCCCTTTCGGAGATATGATTTTTTTTGTTTTGAACATTTAACAATTAAATCATCTAAATAAGTGAAAAATTGGTAGTAATGTTACATTAACTGACATCAATTTTAGGGAGGAGAAGGAGGCGGGGGGATGGGTAGAGCCACCTCCTGAAGGGGATGTTGCAGAAACCTCCCCTTTCGGACATGATTTTTTTTGGTTTCTAACCTAACTTTTTAAAACTTAAAAAAATTGTCTGGTGTAGGATATGGAAAAGGTGGGTTGATGGGCTCCATACACTAAAAGTCATGTACGCATTATGTCAAACACTTAAAATAACAAGATAACGTAAGTTTCTCATTTTCAGTAGCAAGTTTGAGGTACTGCCAAATATGAATATTACTCGTGAAAAATTCATAACTCATAATTCACAGACTTACTTTCGTTTCAAGCTCCGTGGTGGCCCAAGAGGTGGTCCCATAGACGACTTATTGCTCTTGGTTGGTTCATTATAACCATTGAACTGATAGCGTGGTATGTTGTTCGAAATACGAGATGCGTTTATTGTGGAAGATGCAATAGGCAATTTGGATGTACCACGAATTCCTGCATCACACAATTTTAAGAGATCACACAATATATATTTTAGATATGTACTCGTGCTAGTGAGCATTTGCAAACATTTGGGCTAAACTATACCTACTGCGGTATCTCTGTGATATATAATATATCATATCTACATCTACATCATACCTATAACAATTGTGGTGGTGCTAGCGCAGTTGATGTGCTACTAGTATTCTGCATAGCTATACCACAGTTTTACAATAATAAAACTGTGGCTATACTTTGCAAATTTACGACGCGATTTACTTCATCCGTGTTACAAGATCGCACGAGGGAGTAATAATATATAATTATTAGTATGCATAACTTATAAATATAATTGGGTAAATGGCACATACCAATGGTTGAATCTTTTCTTAGTAGCTCATTTCTGAATTTGGGTTGGTTTTTAGAAATTACACACTTGTCGCGTTTTACCACATTCATTTTATGTATGAATATTAAATTTAAATTAACACAGAATCTGTTAACTCATTATTTATTAAGTTATTTACTTCGAAGAATTATTAGGTCATGCTTTTCTGATCAAACCGAAAGGAAATGTAGATAAAATAAAATATGTATGTAACTCAGTAAGACATATATTTTCGGTTTCGCGCCTTTTTTTCCAAGTGCGTGCTGTATTGATAGTGATGGGATGTAAACACAGACTAAGCAGAGATGGATGTAAATAATAGTTTATAGAATGAGTCGATTATCCGTTGGGTGTTACTATCGTAATGCAATTGTTCAAGATGGAAACTGCGTTTTTGGACGAAGTTTAAATGTCAAAGTTGACAGTGTCAAATGTCATATCAAAAAAAAACATAAGGCCTAAAAGGCCTTGTTCACATCACATAGCCAGCGGTCTGCGGTTCGCCGGTTTGCCGTCAGCCTGCGGTCAGTTCTAATGTATGGAAAGCAATAAGCATTGAGATGGTAAAAGCAAACACTTACATCATAAATCGCTCAGCCCAATGGCCAATCATTAGACCGCGCGATTTTCTATACATTACACCACATTACACTACATACGTTTTCTATACATTACAGCTGACGGCAGGGCAGGCTGACCGCAGACCGCTGCAGTGTGTTTGATGCTTTAAGTTCAAATCAAAACAAAACAAGTATTTTGGTACGTATTTTGAATATAACTTTATTGATTTTCTTTGTGTTTTCACACACTTTCGTGTTTATTCATTTGCTATTTTGCTAATATTGTAATCTCTTGACGTATCTACAAGGCAAAATAATAAACTTACCTATATAATAATTTGTTGTCAGAGAGATAACCTTGAACAAGCCGTTTTATCTTGATGATTGTCTTCATAAAATACTTTCAATACGTTTTCTATACTGCCGATATTGTTTGAAAATGCTGCGTGGGGATCTGCATAATTGATTAGAAATCATTACAAGGGTATATCCAGTTTATTTTCATAGCAAACGGATAAAACACAAGTCATTCTACTGGATGTCATAAGGTCAAATTAATTAGAACTACATTATACAGTGTGGAATCTACTGGAACAGGGTCTAGTTTTATTACCTATCTATTTTTAGTCTGCACAAAAATGTTAGTAGTACAGTTTTGTTATTGCCTATTAGTATTTGGATATGTTTCTTCAGCAGATTTGAGGTTAGTCTACCAGATTTAGTATTATAATATTATTTATGCATTGAAGACTTGATACTGATAGTAGTTATAATAAATTACTACATCCCAAACTTCTGTCTGCAATTTGTAGTAGCAGTCCTGTCTGTATTTTGTAGAATTATTATGTAATCAACCCAAATATTCAATATGTATAAATGTTTTCATGCTTGTGCTGTTATAGTGTAGTGTAATTAGCGTTTTTATTTTTTATTTTGAGTCTAAATTTAACATCAGTGCCAGAAAAGACTAAGACTCAGGTGTGCCCTGGCATCTAATATTATTTATTTAACATTCATACATCGTATTGGAAATTACACACTTAAAAATAGCATTTTTATCAATATAAACACATGATATCAATCAATAGAATTACATGATTTTTGGATTTGTTAAATTATCATTCTAATAACATAATCACATCTAATTATAATGTCTTATTTTAAAATACAAAGAAATAATATTATTCTAATCACGAAAGCGGACTCAAATATCCTGATCCTGAAAATAATTCTGAGATAGGCACTTAAATTCATACTTAAAAACCGGTAAAAACAAAATAAATGTTACGCAGTTACATCTAACAATTAATATAAAATAAAAATGTCAATATGTACTACGAAAGTATAAATTAAATCAAAAATTAAATTAAATCAATGTCCAAGAGTAAAGTCTAATTAATTCATATATTTATAATAGTTACAACTATAGAATAGAAATAAAATAATGATAAAAATAATGTCCTGAGTATTCCATAATGTCAATGCGATATTTAATAAATTAGTCATCAAATTCTATTTCAGTCATTCAAATATCTAATATCTAATGCTGGGTACACACCAAGCGAATGAATGGAAAATGGAAGAAGATGCACTTATACAGGTCTATGTATAGCCCCATCTGCTTCTTTTCAATGTCCGTTTGGCCCAGTGTGTACCCTGCATAAGTGTGCAATAAGTAAGATAAAGTTATGTTAAATAACCTATTATCTTAAATTTGTACAAACTTGTTTCTTGCTTTTGTACTAAATCAACCAACCTAATCAGGTTGGTTGATTTGATAATTTATCTTACATCCAGTTCACTACTTGACATTATACGCTCCTGATGTATTTCACTAATAATTGAAAAAAAAACATTATCTAATTACTTAGTTCAACGTGTTTAGTACAATTGAAAGGATGAAAGGATTCAATGCAATGGCATTGGGAATCTTTTCTATATTTGATTCCTTAGCATTTTAGTTTGATTACAATTTTGTTGGTGATATTTATAAGTGAGATAAGTATGAGAAACAATATACTAGCCCAGTTCCCCTCTTCTCTCTCCTGCCCCCCACTAATTTTAAAAATGTTGTGTTGTCAACCAATGCCTATTTTGCTGTGCCATGTAGCTTTACCTGTATTAAAAGTTAAATACAGTAACAAACATTTCTAAATGTCTTAAACCATAAAAGCTTTTTATGATAAGATCGTTTAAAAAACTAAAAGAACCAACTTCAAATGCTGCACTATACATTTTCAGTACCAAGTGTGAGGTGTCTATGTCCAAGTCTCTGGAGATAATTATCAGATCTCTATGACATTACAATGATACCACTCATGGAATATTTCCTTTCCAAAATAAAAATATAAAAAATAAAAAAAATAATCATCAAATTGGATTCATAAACGACGAAGTTATCCGTGAACAAACATAAAAAAAAATAACTGTATGATTGAATTGAAAAACCTTCTTTTTATTAAGTCGCTTAACAAGTATTCTCTGTTTTTGAAGCTATAAACTGTCAGTATGCTAAATTTCATGCAAATCTATTGAGCAGTTTTTGCATGTTTGAGGAACAAACAAACAAACATTGACATATATAATATTATTAGAATGACATACATACAAAATAATATTTGTTACTACACAAATCTATTCTCAACGATGTACAGTTGACCTATGCGGTGATTTCAGTACCAGTTATAACTGGCCACAATCTGCATGTTCTGATTACCCTGGTGTATTACAAAACTGAATAAAACTGGATTTATTAGGTGTGCATATTTTGTATCTATTGGTAGTTTGAATTTAAGTTAATTGTTGTCTGATAAAAATTGAATGGAAGAGAATGGCATGTTGCACCGACTCCGCTTAAGTGAATAAAGGGTAGGAAGATGATGATGATCGTCTGGTTAAATTTTGATTTTAAGAATTGATAATTTAATCTAAGGCAAATCATAGTATGATGAAGTAAATGTCTAAGTAAACAATATTCATGGAGCATAAGCTTGCAAAAGACCTTTGCCCAGCCGTTGGACAACATCCTACTAATACAATAAATGTGAAATGTTATGAACAGTTTACATTTTCATGATGAAACAAGTGCATTCTAACATTTTTTAGGGTTCCATACCTTAAGGGGCTACAATTTCCATACAAAACTATAATGCACAAATATGAGTAAACGGAGCAAAAATATGCACTGAAATCACATCTTTTGGTCTTGTATAAGTTTTAACATGTCGGGAATTATATTTATCTACATGATTTATATGAACAATATAAACATTACTCAATCAATATTTTTTGGTTTAACTTGAATTTTACTATTATTTAAAATAATTTCATCTTAATCAATCAAATCATGTAGGTAAATTCAATTCCCGACACGTAAATACTTCTAAAAGACCAATAGATGTGATTTCAGCAGTGCAAGTTTTCCCTCCATTTACTTATATTTGTGCATTATACTTTTGTATGGAAATCGTACCCCCTTAAAAGGAAAAAAGGAACCCTTATAAGATCACTTTGTTGCCCGTCTGTCTGTCTGTCCGTCTGTCAAGAACTTTTTTAGAATGCGTAGTTTAAACTTATACGTTAAATACTTGGGTCTACGATATCTTTTGGCTGTGGAAATCAACGCGATCAGAAGATATGACCGTTTATATAGTATGTTTTCGCATATTTTGCGATTTCACAAGGGAATCAAAACCTATAGATAGGGTACTTACTGTTGACCTAGAATCAAAAAATTTGGCAAGAAGCAAGGTATTGAACCACTTGTATAGGAATAAATCTGAAAATAGTTAATATGTAGTTTAATAACAAAAAAGTTGAATTTACTATTACAAACTTATTATTTGTGGTTGGTGCAATACATTTTTTATGGAGCAAACTACAAAGTAAAGTTTGTACTTTAACTTGGTTTGACCAGTTTGTATAGAAGCCTCGGAGTCCAACTCGCACTTGACCGGTTTTTTTAGGGTTCCGTAGTCCTGACAAGGAACCCTTTTAGTTTCGTCATGTCCGTCTGTCTGTCTGTCTGTCTGTCTGTCTGTCTGTCCGAGGTTTTGCTAAGAGACCGTTAATACTAAAAGCTGTAATTTTGTAGGAGTATGTATATCAATTACGCCGACAAAGTGCTGAATAAAATTTTGAAAAATGTTTTTTTTTAGGGTAGTTCGTTCGTTGAATAAGTCTTTAAAAATGACTTCAGGGTTGTTAATACCATTTTTCGATTGAATGCTCCATTTACGAAATATTAAACTTTAAAGTGCAAATTTTTGTTCCATAGGGCGTCCCCCCCCCCCCCCCCCCCCCCTTCTAAAATCTAAACTGCGGGCTTGAAAAATCTGGGAAAATTCGTGATAATAGCGCATTTCATGAACTTTAAAGAAAAATTATAGCGGCTAAGATAACTTTATTAGTTTAGCAGTAATAATCGTTGAACTTGGGTGTTGGATAATTTTGAACCAAAATCCTTAGAATAAATCCTTTAAAGTGACAAAGACAGAGTACCTAGTTGCTTATTTATAACGGGTAAAGACTTGCATTGAATAACAGGCTACTACGGAACCCTACACTGCGCGTGCCCTGACACGCACTTGGTCGGTTATTTGGGTCTAAAAAAACCCTGTGCGCAGCTACAAATGTATGGAAATGACAACTTTGTTGCGGAAAAGAAAAAAAAAACATACAGACGAATTGAGAACCTCCTCCTTTTTTGTGAAGTCGGTTAAAAATGATTATCATTCCCATAAATTTTACAATTGCGTTAGCGTGAATGGAAACAAAAATTGGAAATCGTGTAGGGGGGCTGAACAGTCTGTCAGCGTATGAGCATTTCCACATTGTATCGGAGGCTGATACTATACGATATCGGGGCAAGTAAAATGTTTGAAATACATGCTTATATATCTATACTTGCCTTTAATATTTTTGGTAAATCCGGCAGCTATAAACCAGGCTGGCATCAATTGCCATGAGATAGCTCGGTTACTCGGTTACATTTTTGGCCATTACATGGTTTTGGCCGTGGGCTCTCGATCTATAAATATATCTATCAGCCGCCGGCTTCAATAAGTAAAAAAAATAAACTGGCCAAGTGCAAGTCAGAATCGCACTCGTAGGGTTCCGTACCACACTACAGTATTTTATAAGATCGAGCAAAAAATACTACTATCATTTTTCGCCAGCAAAACATAATAATTAATAAACATTTTATCAAAACAGAGTTGTAAGCCGCGTGCTTATTTCTTATAACGCCTTCTAACGTCTAACGCGCGGTATCTAAGTGAATGTTAACACAAAGGTGTTAGGGATCGGCATTTTAATATAACGCTATCTATCGACGTTTACCTAAGCGTTCATAGATGGCATTATATTGAAATACTGCAAAAAAAAAACGCGTTTTTTAAAACTTTATTTTGTTTTTTGTATTATATTATATATATTATAGGGGCAACAGAAATACATCATCTGTGAAAATTTCAACGGTCTAACTATCACGGTTTATGAGATTACAGCCTGGTGACAGACAGACAGGCAAACAGACAGGCGGACAGATAGGCAGACAGACAGACAGACAAACGGACAGCGGAGTCTTAGTAATAGGGTCTCGTTTTACCCTTTGGGTACGGAACCCTAAAAAACAAGGGAGTGCCACAGCCATGCGCTCACAGTGTGATTACTTGACATTGTGTGAGATAAGATAACCCAGCGGTACACATTTTCACTAAATTGCATGACTCGGGATTTCATCATAGCCTATAATTATCTAGAAATTGATGAACTTAATTAATTACCCGTTCGGTTCCGCGGCTTTGCCCGCGTTTATAGATATTCTATGATGTTCTATTCTCTGCTGGCTATGATGGTCATGTCTGCCTTCATGTATTAGCCCGTGTGCTACCTCAGATCCTCGGAATACATTATAGTACTGGTTCTACTAAAGATATTGTAAAAAACATCAATATAATTGTAAAAAAAAAGATATTGTAAAAAAAATCAATATAATTGTAAAAAAAAAGATATTGTAAAAAAAGGAACCCTTATAAGATCACTTTCTTGTCCGTCTGTCCATCTGTCCGTCTGTCTGTCTGTCTGTCCGTGTGTCACCACCGATTATCTCAGAAACAGGTGGACCTAGCAAGTTGAAATTTATACCAGATACTGAAGTCTATAATCCCTATTAGGAGATAATAAAACCGACCAAGACGAGTTGGACTCAACTTCCGTACCAACCGAGGCTTCCGTACCAACGTTGGATGGTACCAATTAACCTCTAAATTGTATTAGCGCTCATATAACTCAGAGGCCTATCTTAATTGGCGTAAACTATATATATATGGGGTGGGGACCTTTAATATTCAACTTTTTTTATTATTCGGAATTTTTTCTTTACTTGTGCTGTAAGACCTTGCATTTAACCAAAATTGAAAATTCTAGGTCAACCGGAAGTACCCTATAGGTTTTGGGTCGAAAACCTATAGGGTATTCCCGTTGACCTAGAGTCATGAAATTTGGCAAGAAGGAAGGTTGGTCGAAAAAAACAAATGATAGGGGCGGTAGCTACAGTAGACCTTCATATTTTGGCGAAACAAATTTTGCTCTAGATTCTAGAGTCTAGAAGCATTGTCCAGGGAGGAAACGGGGGATACATTTGTATGGAAAAGTGTACCCCGCGTTCGCTCTTAATTTTGTATTGAGACTATGAACAATGAATAGGTCTTTCATCAAGGCCCAGTAACACTCAAAATATGTATCTACATACTATTAAAATTACAACCAATAATTACAGTATAATAAAAGCATCTTACAATACGTTACAACTTCGGGAATTGCAGATGTCGATAGGCGAAGGACTACTCACCATCAGGTGGGCCGCCAGCTGGTTCGCCACTCTTTAATATTATTAGAAATCTTTAATGTATTATTAGAAATCTTTAACTTTTATGTGAAATAGCGGTCAAGTGCTTGTCTTGAAAAAAGAAATGTATGTTTATCTTGGCTTTAGTAAACATATATTATAAATGCGAAAGTAACTCTGTCTGTCTGTCTGTCTCACTTTCACGCCAAAACCACTGAACCGATTCAAATGAAATTTGGTACACAGATAGTCTAGAGCCTGAGAACGGACATAGGCTACTTTTTAATGCGAAACAAGGGTTGTAAGGGGTTGAAAGGGGGGATGAATTTTTGTATTGAAGTATCGTCATTTTTAGAGCTAGAAGCTTGAAACTTATTTTTTAGGCTGTTGATTCGATATAAATAGATATGAAAATTAAAGTTTGTAAAAGTTGTACCGTCAAGGGTGTAAAATAACAATAGGGGATGAAAGTTTGTATTGAAATATGTAAGGTTTATGTGAATGTTCTACTGAACCGATTTGAATGGAATTTGGTACTCAGATAGTCTAGAGCCTCAGAAAGGACATAGGCTTCTTTTTAATGCGAAAAGAGGGTTGTAAGGGGTTGAAAGAGGGGATGAAAAGTTGTATGGAAGTATCGTCATTTTTAAAGCTAGAAGCTAACTATGACATTCAATGTTTGTGAGCGGGAAGGGGGAGGGAGGGGAGGGGAGATAGAAGTGAGGGGAAGGGAAAGGGGAGGGGACGGGGAAGTGGGGGGAAAGGGGAGGGAGAGGGAAGTAAGGGGAAGGGGAGTGGGGGAAGAGAGAGGGGAGGGGAGGGGAGGGGGGATTAGCGCGGCGTGGTACGGTGCGGTGCAGGTGGTATCCCACCTGCACCCGTATGTGTCTTATTTGTAAAATAATTAGCCTAAATAATTAGTAGTGCTACCCAAAGTCACTATTCCACGCGGACGAAGTCACAGCGGGCACAGCTAGTAATAAAATATCATGCAGTATCATGAATCTCGAGTTAAAATTAAAGTTTAATTATCATAAGTTCATCAATGGCATGGCATCATTAGGCGCTACATTAATAGATTCTCAATGTACAGATCATAAACAAAACAATATTTTTAATCGCCACTGAGCAACTTTTATCTGTTTTGCACTCGCCGCAATTCGCAAAACAAGGTGGTTCCACAAAATATTCCATACCCTTATATCGCGTGCGAAAGAGACACACTCGTTTTCCTCGCCCCTACTTTAAAGGTCGCTCGTGTCTGGCAGCAGTCTTTTAAATGAGGAGTGTGTGGATACGTCATTCATAGTACGTAGCTCTCAGATGGTAGTCCTGTAGCTCGCATCATCGCTTATCATCGAGAGGCTTGTGGATATAAAGCGATAAATTGCCAGCGCGTTTATTGTACCTAGTGATATCACAGTTGAAGGAGGCGTGTTCGTGGTATATCCCAAGTGGGTCTCATTGCTTTTAACCTTTGACGAAAGATAAGTAAACATCGATATCGGCATAGAACGCAGTGTTGTAACAACTCGTTGCATTTACTACCTCGGTCGAAGAAGACGCGTCAAAATGGCTCTTTACAGGTACCTTTTGGTTAAATTTAGAAGGAATGATATTTTTATGCATGGCTAACTTATGTTTATGCATGTTTTTTTTAACCGATACTATAAACAGTGAAATCTAAGTTATAATTGATTTGTACGCTAATTCATCAAATCAAATCGCAAATATTTTAATATTTTCATAATAACAAAAATATTTCTTAATAGATAAAATAAAATGTAGTTACATATTTATTTAATATATTTTATTATTTATTTCATCAATTAAACCTAGCTAATTACAATATTTAAATAATACTTGCACGTGTTCATTTTTAAGGGTATTTAAACTAAATTTACACTCAGATATAATTACCTTTACTTAATAATTTTTGTATAAGTAATAAAATATAGTCGTAGGAAAGTATCTTATTATTATTAAATGATAATACTAATGTATACGTAAATAAATAATATATCTCGTGATTTATAAATACCACGCTGTGCGTAATTAGAATAACAAATAAGCTATCAAGGATAAACTGCAATAATAATATCCTTGTTGTTCAACAACAGCTGATAAAAAATGTCATGCTATATGTTTACTGATTAGTTGCACGATGATCGCTTCTTATGTGACGTTTGATGCGGACACTATATTGTGGAGGGGAGGGGGGGGGGGGGGGGGCGTACGTTGCACTGATACCACTAATTCATCATGCTTGATCAAACTCCCTAAATTATTTAATAAAAGTAAAAAAAAAACTAAATCTACAATTCATAAAAATATTCTACATTCGGCTCAAGTCATTAATTACATAGGTATGGGAAACTCGACGTTTCGCCCAAGTTGCATTGATCGTGGTCACGAGACGACTGTTTCCAACTTACAATTTCTGGCATTTCTAGTACCTACTCCAACCATAGATCCTATAAATAAATCGGTGGTGACACACGGACAGACAGACGTACAGACGGACAAGAAAGTGATCTTATAAGGGTCCCTTTTTTAGAGTCCCTTTTGAGGTACGGAAGCCTAAAAAGGCCATAGGTGTAGGTACTTTTATCCTATATACCTAGTATCCTAAAGCAACAGGATCGATTGGCATCCAATAATACGTTTGCATAAATTATTTAAATGTTGTGAAGTTAACAATTTACGCAACTTTTTCATATTTTTAAAAGTTTTTAATTATTTCACACACAGTTGTAAGTATAAGTACCACAGACTTCGTATTATGAGCACAAGCAATTATAAAAACCTTCGCAAACAAGAAAACAATCTTCAAAGGACAGGTTCTTGAACGTGAAACGAAGAAGGTCTTGCAGAACAGGTTCTGAGTTTGCCAATTCACCTCACAAATCACGTAAATGGCCTGAGATCTAGTACTTTCCAGCGTGTGTGAGGCATTGAACGAACATTGATTTTCATTCATTGAACAAGCTGTTTACTTGAGTTACAATGAACTCTGCCAGCTCTGCAACTGAGAGCTAATGAAGTAACTCTAGGGAAACAAAATATAAATATATAGACCAAATATTTGCCAAATATTTGACCAAATATTTTGACGAAGTTCGAACATAATTTAAAGTAAACTTACCAAAGCTAATTATGTTACGCGTGTTAGCTACTACCCTCGACCACATCTTCACGAACCAACAGGGGAAATAGTCTGCTAAAAACAATAGAGTCGTTTTGTTACAGCGACATATAGGGTATTATGTCGCTGTTTTTTTAATTATTAGCTGATTTATTTTATTTTATTTTATATCTAGTAAGATATTACGAGCCGTTACATGCGCTTAGGTCACACATTCAGGATTCAGTCTTCCTAACCCTAAGGTGTCTTAATTTCGCGCTGCTCGAGTATAACCTTCGTATTCGTTCTGAGCCTTCGTATATAAAAGTGCTTTGAACATTTTCCTTTGCCCCAAACATAAACCTATAACCGGTTTTTTGGTTGACCGGTTAGAGGTGCCATTTGGCACATTTGATATTTGTAAAGGTCCTTGCAAATGCAACAAATTAATTTCTTCGAGGAATACGTCCGCGTCTTTGTGTTCTTTCCTTTTAGAGAGAACTGAAATTAAGATTGGAGCTACGTAAATCAGAATCAGAAACTAATGTAAACTTTTAAATACTAAATTGCCTATAATACCTACCGTTTAATAAGTTTCTGTGTAAAATAAAAAATGTAAGACCCAACCAAGATAAAGAATTCGAATGAGGTCAATATAATAGCAGAAAGAGATTGTTAGACACCTCTTATGTCTTGTACGTACATATATTTCTATATAGACTCACATCTACCGTTTTAATATTTCTAGTAAAGTACATAAGGAATTGAGAATTCTCAGCGTGTGTATGTATCATATGATACCAATAAACTATCGATAAAACAAACGTACATAATAATTCATGGTACTATTGTTTGCTATGTTATATTTTAGTGGTCTTCTTTAGTTTATATCTTAGACTTAGCTACGCTAAAAACAACTTGAAATGAGCTAGCATTATGAAAGCCTAGGCATCTGTAGTTAGAGGAGGATGGGAGTAGACTCGAGAGTCTTCAACTCGCAAATCTCTTATTCTCTAGTGTCCGCCTGGCCAGCCACCACCATCAAGTTAGAAAATCTGTCGCCAAACATCTAATGCGTTTCGGCAGCTATTCTTGAAAGCCAGTTCCCATTCTAGACCTAGCGTGCTTACCAACTTCCACTGCATCATCACTTATCAACAGGTGAGATAGTCAAACGCTAGCCTATAAGATATATAATAAAAAAGTATCAAAATGTCTAAATATGAGGCAATTGAATGATATGAAAACCGTGATACCTCTGTAGACTCAGTGAGATCCGCGAATGAAGGCACAATTACCCTTTACCGTGAAGGTAACTATACCACGTCTTGACCACAATTTTGCCTTACGCCAGTCAAGATAGTACAATAAAAGTGACTAGTGCCTAACAGCCTAACATATGTTAAAACCAACTTTTGTATCACTACCAAATGACAAAATAAATGTAAGTGCATTGCCAGCCACGTAAGCTGCCGCGTGTTGTGTCGCATTTGATAAAAATTACGTAATACGAGTTTTAAATAACATGACGTAATGTTTATAAAAGCAGTGATTTACTTTAAAACGTATTGGGGTCATATGGAAATACTTGTGGCATTCATTTGTTTTATTTAAACAGCATCGTATGAGGTACACTTTCTATAAATAAGATATGTCCTTTCAATATGACACCTAATCACGCCGGGTTCCACACCGGCTGAACGAACGACAACGAAGGCTGAATATGAAGCTATACGCCTTTAAAGACGCGTCGATACTCGGTGGCTTGTTGTGGACCCGGAATAAGATGAAAAATAAATCTATATAGTAAACTCTTACACCTACGAATAGATATCGATAGATCTATATACCCGTGAATTAAAGCAGTTCTCAAGTGTAAGTGACTTACCCTAACCTTCCTATCAAGAAGGCTTTAATGCATTGACATGTACATAATAAAATGTTGTAGCAAGTCTTTAGGCATAGAACGGGGTCATATAACCATATATTGCACGCGTATCATTGTGACAACCACTACCGCATGCATTTTTGCTCTTATATACTATAATGGCGAATAATAATAATCAGTTTGTTTCTAACAGTGAACTGTGGTTTGTGGTGTAGTGCTTGGTGCAAATATATTGACAACTACGGCCATTTTGGATTCGTTGATCTTCTTATGAAGTTTATTTGTAGCAATATTAATAAATGTATGTATTCGTAAAATAAATATGGTAGGTATATGTATGTAGGAAGATTTAATTACAATATTGTTATAGAGGAGATACATTAATATCATTTTATGTAACTAAAGCACATGTATTTTAGAACGGTGAACAGTTATATTTCCTGAGTTTAGGCAGGTGATTTCGTAAAAGCTGTCAAAAATGTGTCAGATAAGTTCCTTATATGGTGTCGTCGGAAAGACGTGATGACGTCACAAAGGTCCTTAACCAATTTAGGACCAGAATTCAAGATCAGGAACCGGTGAAACTGGCCCTAAGACAAATCATTTAAAAAACAACAAAAAAACTACTACTTTAAATGCAGCGTTAGTCGTCAGTGGCAAGTTTTGAGGAAATTTACAATGAGGTCACCTCAGGAGTATGCTCAGAAATGTATTTAATTTAATCAAATGAAACGTTAACCACGCCACCAGTCGCGACTTATCTGCCACGCACTCTAGGCTAGTACCTATAATAAGTTGATCTACTCCCAAAACTTAAACTTTATCCTTTCCACAGATTAAAAAACAACCTGCAGAACGCAACCCTAAAGACACTGTCGCTGGTTTCCATCAGCGTGATGTCACCTCAGCAAAGCGTCCAGGAGCTGTTCCGCACTGCTGACTGCGTGTGCTTCGACGTGGACTCCACAGTTATCCAGGATGAGGGGATCGATGAGCTGGCCAATTTCTGCGGGAAGGGGGATGAGGTGAAGAAACTGTAAGTATGAGTTATGCCATACCTTTGTTTTATTTTGTGGTACAAGGTAACAGGGCGAGCACGACGTCCGCCTGATGGTAAGCGATGATGTCTGATCTATTACAGATACAGTGGCATGCAAAATTCTGAATAGCCATAATTTGTATATCACTGCACTGCGCTTGTTACCTCGAGACTTAAAGAAGTTATGTCTCACATGCCCTGTAATTTCACTTGACACTTGAAAAACAATCCATTTCACGGCTGAATTAACTGGCAAAGTGGTGGTACCACCCCAGGCGGACTAGCAGAAGTTCTTCCACTACAAACTAAGCCACTGAAAACGATCCTTTGCTACTTTTGTGACGCTCTTGCTAGATTACAAAGGGTTTGAGATATTGTTATAGGAATTGGTGATCTGGCTAACTTTTGCAGGAAGAGGGATGAGGTGAAGACTCTTAGTAGAGCTCTACCCGTCCTTTTCATATCATCATATGGGTTATGTAGGTTTGTCAACCACCTCCATAACTTGGCCCTCTCCTGTTATCCGTTCGTCTTAGTCTCTCTATGTGTACCGCCGATTTCTTAGGCTCTCAGCACTAGAGACACCGACCACAACCACAAAACGCTGCCACCGACCTGTAGTTGTTCTGTTCCCTGTAGTTTTCATACATTTTATATGGACTCGCCGCACATGGTTGACGCTGGTGGTCAACACTCGATTACTCACTTCAGCCGCATCTAGCTTTATATGGCGGCGTTTGTGGTTGTCGCTTGTGGCCCATGTGCGGCAGGCTAAGATGCACCTTCATAACCATGATGATGACTTTGCAGAGGACGTAGAATTAACGTAATATCGCGTTTACGGATGATATTTTTATTTAAAACAAAAAAGAAGGTACATACTGAAATGGTTTATAAATGATTCCAGCGATTAGAAGCCTTGATAAGAGTAGCTTTCTTTAATCACAAAAACAAATTATTTCATTTATTCTTAGATGGCAATAAAAGCCACTATCTGCATTCTTCCATATCTGAAGATATCATAAATGCAGTCTTTGTTCTAAGAGTCAACAGTGTCATGTCTTTGTCGACACCGATGTGTTTTTGCCTGTCCTTGGAACTCTGGCATTCGTTGACCGATTTGTATAATTATCATTTTGTTTGATAGGATTATCTGCAAAGTGGCCCTGAATAAATATAACCATTACTAATTACCTAATATTACTTATACTATTATTTATTCTGTGATATTACCAAGAGCGTAATGCAGGTTCAGATATATAGATCTAAATACCTTAGAATAATGACGAACAATATCTATTGCGCAGCATGAGAATATTGAAGTTGGGCCTCTAAATTTGTTTAAATGATATTGTCTAATACTGGCCTACTATATACCCTGATGTACATTGTCTCTATGTAGATACATATGTGTATATTTGTGTAGTGACATTTTAAATGCAAAGAGCCGAAGACCAAAATCTGTAAAACAAAGATCTTTGAAAGTACAATCCTTTTAGCTGTTTTGATAGTTGAATGATAATGCCGTAGGCAGGCAGACAGTTACTATGTGTACTAGATTATAAAATATTATATACGGTGATGTCATTTGGTTACCAGATAATAGATAAATGTCGAGTTGGTAAGGTGATAACTGATAATAAGGGTGCTCGTTATATTAACTACTACAACATGCATTAGATAATACTTGTTTTTATCTCTGTATATTGAAATGTGATGGTAGCTTATTTTGCCACATAAATTACTTTTTTCATCAGCTGTATTCGGAATAAGTCCTAACAGTGAGTGGGGAATATGTGATTCCCCACTCACTGTTGGCGAACGAAGTAAATAGGTCATCTTTCGTTTAGGCCCCCTTTGACGGCCCTTGCCCTGTATAGAGATAGCCCACATCCAGGTGATTCCTGCAACAGCTGTGACATTAAGATTAAATAAGTATTCAATCTATTCTATTATCGTATTAATTTGAAATCGAGACTCGAAATCAACTGGTTTCAACCAGCCTTAAGCAAATGACATCCTATTTCCAATCGATTCTGATCTTTTATTCAACAGTTTATTCATATTTTCCCTTGGTTACAGAACAGCGGAAGCTATGGGCGGCAACATGACCTTCCAGGAGGCTCTGAAGAAAAGGCTGGACATCATCAGGCCCAGCGTCAGTCAGATCAGAGAGTTTATAGAGAAAACACCCATCAGATTAACGCCAGGAATCTCGTAAGTATTAAGTATTAAATTAAGTTTAATAGTAATAAAAAAACACTAATAATATCAGCTTGAACTGAAAATTATACTCCTGGCTCGATCAGCAGCACCTCTTTTCAAAGCTCATTCGAAGGTCCTTAACACTCCTGAACACCTTACGGTGAACCGGTAGCACACAGCTCTTGAGAGTCACAGTGTTTGAGGCGAAATACAACATCTGTGAAAATTTCAACTGTCTAACTATCACGGTTAATGAGCTATAGCCTGGTGACAGACGGACTGACAGACAGACAGACAGACAGACAGACAGACGGACAGCGGAGTCTTAGTAATAGGGACCCGTTTTACCCTTTGGGTACGGAACTCTAAAAACCGACATTCAACGTCACTCTTGTCAATTTCAATACTAAGTTTGAGGTGTTTGTCTTCATATCTCTGGAGATACTGATACTACCTGTAAAATATCATCATCATCATAATCAGCCGGTATCAGTCCACTGCTGGACATATGCCTCTCTCAAGACACGCAACTGAGCCCGATTTTCGGCTCTTTGTTTTTTCCAGTGTTTGTTGACATAAGTTGATGATATGATAAAATCATCAAAATAATGATACTTTTATCCATTATATTTGTTGATTTATTTAAAACGGCTATACCGATTTCGTTAAATTTTAAAAGGGGGGACCCCCTTGGGGGTATACCCTTTCCATATTCTCTTTCCATCAAAATCAGACTACTCTGTAAAAAGTTATGCGTGGTCATACATAATATATATATATATATATACACGTCGACTTGATAACCTCCTCCGTTTTTTTTTCGTCGGTGTTAAAAAAAGCTCATAACAACTGAACGGATTTTTTAAAACAAAGCTAAAAACACCCTCGATTAAGTCATATTACATTATGACATAATAATCTAATTAGCAAATACACGACTTAATTATTTGTGCTTGATCTAATGACTTCTCTTATGCAGCCGTTTTCTGCATCGCTTTTGTTAGGTCAAAGGGACATCATACAATGTCATAATCTCTTGTAAATTATGCAAGATATTATAAGCTATATATAAATAAATATAAGTTAATTGATATAAACTTGCAATTGTTAAATGCGCAAATGTTGTCTTACCTTGCTGCGCAATTTAAAATTATTGTCACTACCACTTCTTACTGTCTTCAAATCGCAATGGGACAAGTATATTTTAAGTAAGCGTGCTACATCGTCAATCGCATCGTCAATTTAACATCAGGTGAGATAGTGGTCAAGCGCTCAGTACTTATATAACTACGAATAAATAATAAGTCAGGAAGTCTAATTCAGAATTAATTCCATACAAAAAGTGGCCCTCCATCAAACCAAAACGACGTAGATTCAAAATAAGAATCACTTCCGAAGTTACAAACGGATATGCTTGGGGATTGGTTTAAATTCGGAACAATAGCAGGGATTGGTTCGCGCATGTGCTGCAATGTCTGCTATGTCTGTTATGACTGCTGAGTCAAACCATACAAATGTCCGACTAATGACGCGCTGGACACGACTTTAATCCCCGCCTACTTGGACATGACTTTTGTTGGGTCATTTTTTAACGCAGTTACATTTTCTATCTTATTTTTATTCGTAGTTATATAGCATAAAAAACCTCATAGATATAGTTTAACGAAATATTTCAAAGTAACGTATAATTTATCTGTTGTTATGATGAGTCATATTAAAATCTCGTTTTTAAAACCTCGTTCCAGTTAAAACTCCAGTTAAAAACAGCCAAAGTTATTGAATTTCTGTGACCTTTGCCATAACAATATGTTGGTAGCTTTCGTAAACATCACATGATTATTTTTTGTTCTAGTTATTACTATTTACTTCTTGATGTATGGTTTTTATTTTACGACCTAACAAAGGTGTGATTATTATCTCCTCGCTAACAAAATATGTGTCAAGCATTCCTGTGTTGTTTAGGAAGAGAAAAACTAGATGGCGATATATATATATATATATAACTGATAACACTTAGCAAGGACCGTTGACAATGCAATTTTATAAAAAAGAGATATCTCAAGGGTGGTACCACAGTAATTTCATCGAGATCTGATAAGTATCTCCAGAGATATGAAAATAAACACCTCAAACTTGGTACTGAAAAATAATAGCGTGGCATTTGAAGTCGGTTTATTAGTTCTTAAACAATCTCATTGGTTTTTTAACCGACTTCAAAAAAAGGAGGAGGTTTCTCAATTCGACCGTATATATATATTTTTTTTATTTTTTATTTATTTATTATTATTTTTTTTTATGTTTGTTCGCGGATAACTTCGTCGTTTATGAACCGATTTCGATTATTCTTTTTTTGTTCGAAAGGAGATATCCCAAGTGTGGTACCATGGTAATTTTATCGAGGTATGATAAGTATCTCCAGAGATATTGAGATAAACATCTCAAAATTGGTACTGAAAATGAATAGCGCGGCATTGAAGTCGGTTGGTTTTTAGTTTTTAAACGATATTATTGTTATTAAACTCTTAATTATTTGAAGTCTGCATTAAAAATACACTCAAAAAATGATCCTTTTGTGCGTGTAACTGAAGAGACGCACAAACTGTTAACACTTCCTTATCATATATCATATAAAAAAAATATAATTTTGTAAAATCTTATTAAAATTACAAACATTCTGTATTTTATTTTATAATTGTATAATTACTCTAATAATAAATACTGATTGTAACTCTTAGGAATCAAACTGACTCTCTCGAACTCTAGACGGTAGATAACTGGTATCCTATACCACGGGCCTTTGAGCCTAGTTTAGGTACCAGGGTTTCGTTAAATCATGTACATTATCTGTTATACGTTTTTTATGAATACAATTATTATTGTTATTATCCTTCCAGACATCTCATAAAAGAACTACAAGAGCGAGGCGTGACGGTCTACCTCGTGTCAGGGGGCTTTAGGAGTCTCATCGAACCTGTAGCGGAGATGATCGGAGTACCCAAGTCCAATGTCTTCGCGAATAAACTAAAATTCTTCTTTAATGGTAAGTTTTAGCTTGATTTGTATCGTACTTTTTAACGATGTTTAATTTTCAATTGACTTTCAAAAAGGGGGAGGTTCTTAATTCGTATTGTGTATGTTTATTTTGTGTGTATGTTACGCGATTGTCCTGCAAAGTGTGAACGGATTTGAATGATTCTTATGTAATATGTTACAGGTAGGGTTCATCTCCAAGGTGGTTCCATTTAAATTTTATTGAGATCTGATATGTATCTTCAGAGATATGATAGTAAATGTCTTAAACTTGCAACTGAAACTGAGTCGCGCGGTATGGAAGTCGGTTGTTTTAGTTTTTAAACTATCTTAATTATATTATTAATCGTAATTGCGGCATTTCGGTACAACTTATGCGAGTTAAATGAGTAATAAATGTAGATTACTAACCAGCCCACTAATCATGGAATTTGACTCAAATGAACAAAATGAGCTTAATGACGGGGACGCAGCTAGATAGATAGATAGATAGATGATTACTTTATTGCATACCAATCAACACATTATAATCTAAGACAAGGAAAAACTAATTAGGTGTGACAATGGGCGGTCTTATCGCTCAGAGCGATCTCTACCAGACAACCTTTGGATGGACAGGAGCTAGTTTTGAAAATAAGCGGTCGGTGGCATACAATACCTTTGACAAAATAAGATAAGTCATAATATTATTTTACATAAACCTACATTCAAATATAGTCAAAATACTAGATAATGATATCCATACAAGAACAAATACACTTACATATAACATTATAGATCTATATAAATATATATACATACATATTTATATATATATAAATATACACACACACATATACATACACAAATACACTAAGTAAATATAATAATACAATACATTCATATACATATTATATTTAGAGTAAAGCTAGTCAATTTGCGATACTGTTATATAATGCTTAAATACCATATTTTTAAATATTTGCGGCGTTCGGGCTTCTTTGATAGTGCATTCCATAGATGAATAGCTTTCATGGTAAATGATTTATAGTAGTGTTGCTGTATAGCTCCATCTCTGTCATTTCGTTCATTTCAATCCCTATGAAATTTCGTGATAAGCCTGCTGTGCCGGTGAATGTTTGCGAGTACCTTCAGGGAAATAACTAGCACAATGTTAAAAAAACATTTTGCGTTCAAACCAAATTTTCACTAAAAACCTTCAGTAAATTGATTTGGACTGCACTATGACTTCAATTTAACTTGGAAGTGATTTGACTCGATTTTACGACTTCGAATAGACAAAAACTTGAACATTTCTAATACTTTGGGCACTGGCCAAGTATAGCTAATCGTGTGAAGTCATAATTAAATTTAATCTAGACAATAGAATACGATAAGTCAATTAAGTTTCATCAAAACTTAATTGGTCATGATGATTAGAATTCCAAGCTCTCCTAAAAAACCATAAAACAAAGTTAGATATTTAAATAAACTGATAAACAAATATTCCGGCTGAAGCCAATCTGTGCGTCACAAACAACAGATAAAACATTCATGATTATTATTACAACAT
Source organism: Cabera pusaria (assembly GCA_954871355.1). Taxonomy (NCBI): domain Eukaryota; kingdom Metazoa; phylum Arthropoda; class Insecta; order Lepidoptera; family Geometridae; genus Cabera; species Cabera pusaria. The sequence continues at coordinate 6,385,209 of OX940897.1, forward strand.
TGACAACAAAAGACTCGACTGTTCCACTTTTCGCCTCTCAAAGAATTAGGTCATCGATACCGTATCGAGAGTGCAATATTTAACATATTGCAGAATTCGCACGAAATATATGATTTTGAACTTTACTTGTTTTGCAAAAGGATGATATTTCAATGTCTTGTTTGGTGCAGTCTTCGAGCATTTACCAATGGAGATTTTATCTGCCAATACTTACGGGGGACGAGGTAAACACGCATTGCACACACACAAATCACTCACTTTAACGATCCCGCACACTAGCATGAAACACGCACACAGTATTAAAAATACAGCGTAGTTACGCACGCCAAAATCATATGGCCAATAATGGCTATATGGCCAGCAGAGGGGTATGCCTTGCGTTAACATCTCCATTGGTAAATGCTCGAAGGGTGCAGTAGGAAATTGCTGTCTTTGTGAAGATCTGTAAAATAAAGTGTTTAATCGTCTAGAGCGAATGTGGCAATTTTCTTACATTTCGTAGTTGTGTACTTGCTTTGTTCCCTCTTGCCCCGTCTATTTAAATTATAGTAGCTGCACTTTTTAAACTATAGTTATATATGCAGGTTGTATTGGCTACCGACTTGCGACATTTGAGAGACTTGAATAACAGCAAATTTCATTCAATTTTATAGATAAATTACCCCCATAATTGGGTTCCCCTTATTTGACCACCTTTTTAATTTTTTGATGCTTATTTTTGACCCGTATGTAATAAAACTCTGTATCTTTGTAACTGGAGGCAATAGAGACCTAAAAAAAAGTTCAATCTAAAGATAATAAAAATGATTATCAATACCAAATACAAAAGAGCGTTAAATTTTGATCAAAGATAATTGATAAAAAAGTCAATCCTAATCTTGCCAAAAAATCTACCTCAATTTTTGACTCTGTTCAAATTATTGTAACTAGCTTATTTTGCTTATTATAGTAAGTTTGCCTAAAAATGAAACTATGAGTACAATCACTACTATACCCACCAACAATACAGGCTCATAAGAGACCTAGTGTGGGTGCAAGGATACATTGATGGGCTGGATACTATACAAGGACAGTTATGTAATACTGATTGCTAGAAAACATGTAGAACAGTACCATATCCATTGTAAATCCGAATAAAGAACATTATTTATTTATTTTAAAATGTAGAAAAAGCTCATGATGAACACGATCTGTCCATCACGTTGCTTTGGTGGTTGACATAACATTAAATAAATACTCTTTTTACGATAATGTGTGAGTGAAATAGAAACAACACCGCGGTGTATGAACTTATCATCAGAGCAATATTCTACGTTGAAAACTGCTTTTAGAAGATCTTGTTGGTCAAGTTAAAGAGTTTTATGATGTGGGTCAAGCATCGACGTCATAGCAATTGCTATGGGGTCGATGACGTCGATGGGGTCAAGTAATATAATCTATGGCACGGGAATGTCCATTGCCAGTTAGTTATCCATGACATTATCAGTTGGAACTTGCCCCACTTTCTATCACGGTTGGACATTGTGACATATTTAGACTTCTTATCATTGGTATGTCTTTTAATGTATTGTTTGTTATGTAATCTACACACATAACTTTGTAGATATTGTTATCAGACTTTGGCGCTTTATTTCATTGAGCTGGTGTACCTTTTGTTTTTTTATTGTATACAGACAAGCACTTGATCAGTATCACTCCTGATGTTAAGTGACGAATGAGGCATTTTCTTTAAAAAAACATATTTCAGTTCATGAAGACTTAACAGATGGCTTTCAAAATGAACGCAAAGGCACAGATTATATAATAGTCACTACGTAAAAAAAAGGTCTGAGACTGTCATCTAAACGAAAATTATACAGAGAAAACATTTGATTTTTTGTTTGTTACGATTTAACTAAAATACTACTGCATCAATTTAAAAAATTATTTCTCTGATGGAAAGCTTCATTATCAGCGAGTAACATAGGCTATATTTTATCTCCATATTCTCACGATAACGGGAACTACGCGGGTGAAACTGCGAGGCGCTGCTAGTACTGATTAAATCTCACAAACCTCATGTTTTCTTTTTAGTTTTGGATTAATATCTATACCGCTTTCATTCCTTAAATTTACATTACCTTATAGACAACGCAAAAGCATAATCGCATCTGTTTTAAACATTAATGTTTCTAAACGAACAAATATAATAATTAATCATAATAACCCATGACGTATTTAAGTTAATAGATGTTGGTTTGTTATGACAAAACAATATTATCAGATCTTTTACACAAATAAAATTATCTTAATGACGAACCTCCAACGAAAATTATCTAGTAATTGTATCATTAAAAAAACCCATGTATTATTTGTTTTGGTAGGTTACATAATTAACTCAATAAAACCAGTCAAGTGCGAGTTGGTCTAGCGCACCGAGGGTTCCGAATGTATCAAACTGGGTTAGAGCACAGAATAATGAATAGTACCTCCACGAACGTTAAAAAACAAACTTTACTATGCCGTTCAATCCATAGGTCATTGCACCAACTGCAAATAATAAGTTTGTAATAGTAAATTTGCTTTTTAGGGTTCCGTACCTCAACTTTTTTAATTTTTCGGATGTTTTCTTTTACTTGTGCTGTAAGACCTTGTTTTTAACCAAAATTGACAGTTCTAGGTCAACCGGAAGTACCCTATAGGTTTTGGGTCGAAAACCTATAGGGTACTTCCCGTTGACCTAGAATCATGAAATTTGGCAAGAAACAAGGTCTTTCAGCACAAATTAAGGAAAAAAACCCAAAAAATAAAAATACCATACATACATAATTTTATGGTAGACCTCTGAGTTATATGAGCGCTGACACAATTTAGAGGTCTAGCATAATTGGTACATACCAACGTTGGTACGGAAGCCTCGGTGGGCGAGTTCAACTCGACTTGGTCGGTTTTTTTGTTATTAAACTACTTAGATATTTACGGTTTTCAAGTTTCTTGGTTTATATGTGCTGCAATATCATATGTGTATGTGCCTTCTGAATATCAAAACGCAAGGTCTTGCTTCTTGCCAAATTTCATGATTCTAGATCAACGGAAAGTACCCTTACCCTTTAGGTTTTGGTTGCCTCGTGAAATCGCAAAATAAGCGAAAACAACGATATGAACGGTCATATCTTTTGATCGCGTTGACTTACAAGGTACATTTTTTAACAGCAAAAGAGACCCTAGCCCTAGACCCGACCTCTGTATTAGATGTTAATTTCAACTTTATACTTCTTCACGTTCCTGAGAAAAAACGTCTCGACAAACGGGCAGGCGGACAACAAAGTGATCTTATAAGAGTTCTTTTTTTAACCGACTTCAAAAAAAGGAGGAGGTTTCTCAATTCGACCGTATATATATATATATATGATTATATATCTATGATTATGAGCAAATAAAAAACTTTATTTATTTATTAATTTATATAATATATTTTTATGTTTGTTCGCGGATAACTTCGTCATTTATGAACCGATTTTGATTATTCTTCTTTTGTTGGAAAGTAAATATCCCAAGTGTGGTACAATGTTAATTTTATCGAGGTCTGATTAGTATCTCCAGAGATATGGAGATAAACATCTCAAAATTGGTACTGAACACTAATAACGTGGCATTGAAGTCGGTTATTTTTAGGGTTCCGTACCCAAAGGATAAAACGGGACCCTATTACTAAGACTCCGCTGTCCGTCTGTTTGTCTGTCTGTTTGTCTGTCTGTCCGTCTGTCACCAGGCTATAGCTCATTAACCGTGATAGTTAGACAGTTAAAATTTTCACAGATGGTGTATTTCTGTTGCCGCTATATTAGAACAACAAATACCAAAAACAAAATAAAGTTAAAAATTAAAGGGGGTCCCCATACAAAAAACGTGTTTTTAAACGCCATCTATCTAATTAGTTTCGGCAAAATGACATAGATGGCGCTAGTAAACGAGCCCCGTCTTTCTAGATCGCGACCAAACCAAATATTCTTGGTAATATCAATTAATCAAATATATGAGGTTGAAACTCTGTTATGTTTCGTATTGTACGGAACCCTCCTTAAGTGTGCGATAAGAGACGCGATGCTGACTCGCACTTGGCCAGTTTTATTTAGATTTTATACGATATTATTCATATTAGAATTATTAGAGGCACGGAACCCTAAAAACAACAAAAGAAATACTAAAAACTTTTTTATTTTTTAACAAGCCATTAGCTTTTATTAGCTTTTAGTCGCCTTATTATACAAAATTATGATAAGTATAAGTATATTACTGCTCAAAATAACTTCTTACATCAGACTTAATACAAATACTCGTCAACACTACACAAGAATTGACCCTCAATACGCTATCGACATCCTTATCAATCAACAGTCGACCCCCTGGCGAGCTGGAATAATAATATTTTATTATTAAAATCATTATTATATTATTGACCTGACATCTGAGCATGACGTAAAAACACACTCCCTTTATGTTATAATAAGATGGTTTATTTTTTATATAAAGTCCTGTTTATGTAAAACTTTTATGATTAAAAACGTATACTGTGATTAAAGTTCTTCAAATAAATAAAATGTATACGCTGCCGTATACAAAGAGAGAGAGTGAGAGAGAGAGAGAGAGAGAGACTTTGACTTTGCTATAATAGAGAATATGCATGATTTTTTTAAATATTTTTACTTCACTGATTACATCAGTAAAAAATGAAATAATATTGAAAGTGGTCAAATTAAGCTACAAAAATAGCTTTAGCATTGAAAAAATATGAGGTTTCTAAAACGCCGCCAAATTTTTGCGCGCCTTTGTGACGTCACAGCGCACCACACAATCTCCACAGATTAAATATTTTTAACAGAAATACATCAGTGCATACTATTTCTATGAAAAAGATTTAACCTGTGGATACCGTGTGGTGCGCTGTGACGTCACTCTAATTGACAAGTGGTGATGTGTTTTGCAAATTAAAATTTCCCACGCTATTTTTGCATTTTTTATATAATATTTTAACACACTTAAGAGTATTTTATTTATTAAAAAATGTTTATCATACAACACCAGAACAATGATGATTCGAAAATAAATGATTTCAAGTAAATACCACATGCATAATCCTTATTAAGATTCCATGCCACGCGAGTCAGTTTTAGCAAGAGACGTTTATCATCATATCTCTGGACATACTTATCTAGGTACCGTAGAACCTTACAACATTGCCCAACCGATCTAAATTTGGGCAAATTTAGATTGGTTGAGTATTTTTCACAAATATTAATAAAAAATTTCAACTTATCCTAGTAGCATTATTTTTTTGCCAATAGTAGAATATTTCACATATTGCTGGCAGCACTGCGTAAACATCAGTCGGCAACGTAACTCCAGATGAAGGACAGAACTTGTCAAAGCTGGAGGTGTGATTCGCGGGCCAAAATCAGTGCCAAAAACTTTTTCCAGAACTCTATTATAGGTTACAGCAGGCAAGAAATTTGTGAATCATTGTTAATTTATAACAAATAAAAGATATACATCGATGATAATACGCAAAAACTCAACTAGATTTGAAAAATGGAAGGTGGGCAATGTAAAATTACTTTTCCTATTGCACTGCTTACGACTTTGCCCACCGAAATATTGCCATCAGGGTTTTCACCTCTATTAATGTGTTTTTACTTGACTGATAAAGAAAGAGGGTATTGAAACCTTTAACTTTGGGTGTATTAACCATTCAATTTATTACATTATAACACCAGCATCATCATTCACAGTATTTCTACTGCTGGGTAGAAGTATTCAAAAACTTTTTGAATTGCTTCTTTTTAACCGACTTCAAAAAAAGGAGGAGGTTTCTCAATTCGACCGTTTTTTTTTATTTTTTTTTAATTTTTTTTTTATTTTTTTTTTTTTTATGTTTGTTCGCGGATAACTTCGTCGTTTATGAACCGATTTCGATTATTCTTTTTTTGTTCGAAAGGAGATATCCCAAGTGTGGTCCCATGGTAATTTTATCGAGGTATGATAAGTATCTCCAGAGATATTGAGATAAACATCTCAAAATTGGTACTGAAAATGAATAGCGCGGCATTGAAGTCGGTTGTTTTTTAGTTTTTAAACGATATTATTTGATATAATTTATAAGGTTTGCTTGATCTCGTATTGATTATTTAAATATTAAGTACATATTGTTTTCTATAAAACCTTTTTTGGGTTACTATTAATAATGTTTTATAATGTGTGTGCGTAATTTCCGTCAGTTTTTTTTATTTTTTATTACATATTAACAATAAAAAGTGACAACCCTAGCCTATCGTTTTATTTCTATGAAAAGGCGCAAAAAAAAAATTGTGACTTTTATATTACCTACTAAACTTGAATGGGCATTCAAGTTTAGTAGGTAATATAAAAGTTTAAACGGTAATGATGGTGACTATTTATTTAAAATATACCCTGATTGTCATAATCATAAGGTTGAAAACAGCGGAAGCATGATTTTTTTTGCAAAATGGGCAAATTTGTAAAATTTCTCAAAATTTGGCCCTTTCTCTAAATTTAGGTTTTTGAGATATAAATTTGCATTTTGTTGATATTATCATATATTCCGTGCAAGGAGCAATACATTTAACAATGATCTATCTGAAACACGAATTGATATCAAAGATAATATAAAAAAAAATTAGGATTGAACAAAAAAAGGCAAGAAAATCGGGCAATGTTGTACGGTTCTACGGTACTGAAACTTACTTGTGCGGCATGGAAGTCGAAAGATAGTTGGGTTTTTTTATTCAAAAATCAAATAAACCGAACTATCTTTGTTATTTAATTTTAGCCAGTAGCAACTTGCAAGTAAATAGTTTATTTATAAAAATGACACAGTTGAGACAAACAAGGCGCTATCTCGCACGGTGGTATCGCGTGCAAAGAACTCTTGCGATTCTTTTTGCCATGTGAATGTAGGCCGCAAATTGTTTTCGTTATTATGTATCTTGATAAAATATTACGGTAATAAAGAATAAAACACGTGTTTGTGTCACATAAACATCATATGTCATTTTGATTGTTTTTATACATTTTAAATACTTTATCAATAGCTATGAAATTTAACGCGAAAATCAGCTTTGTGAATAGATTTTTATTATTGAGTTTTGCGTGCTACAGTTGTAATTTTTATTATATATTTTTTATTTTTTTTAAAGCTTACTAGCAATGTGAGTTGCACGCGCTAGTAGTCTTGTTAACCTTATGCCTATCTGGAGTGAGTTCAAGTCAATAGTGCACAATGGGTGGGGATCGAACTAACGACCTCTCGATCGTCAGGCCGATGCCTTAGCCGTTGGGCTATTGCCGCTTATTTTATAACAAAACGTAAAAACACTTCAATTTATTTGAAATTTACGCATTGTGATGCCACGTAGATGCCTTCATTGTTCTATAATTTTCTTTTACATTGGTCCGGCAGTATATAAGAAACACATATCCAAAAATATGTAATTATTAAAATATTTATTAAATCTTTCAAATAATAATTTAGTACATTTCAAATCAATCGAGATGTTACACTTACAAAAAACATGTTCTCAAGAAATTAATGTAACTTCTAGTTATTAAATTCTACTAAAAAGTCCTCCCTATGTTCAGAATCTAATTTGTTTCTTGATTTCCTTCCACAGTAAAGAAAACAAACAACTCGAATGCCAGTGACTCACGAATCTTGATTAGAAACATCGCATGTTTTCTTATTTTCACAAATATTTGCCTCCCTCGATCTTATCACTAAGCTATTGAGTTTAATGTCTCGACTATTCTGGTAATCATCATCATACATATCATATCATATTTTGTGCCTGATCATTGTCCGATAACAACCCGCCCTTTGAAAATAAACCTAGCAATATCCTAAAATCGACTTTATGGCATACAAAATAGAGCGACAAATGCTTTTTGGCTTTTGTGCCTTGTTTCAAAGGTTATGATAATGATAAAATTAATTTTGATATATTCTAGTTCTCATGACAACAGTTATTTCAAGTGTCCAAGGTTACTTTAAGCGCTTGATTGCTACTACGTGTACTATTATTTATTATTAAGGGCCGGTTCCCGATAGCCCTAATGGCAACTAATCTGACAGATTTTTGACTGCTTTTAAATGGCGTCATCTCTCAGATAACTATCTGAGACTATGTCAGAAACTAGTGAAACTGGCCCTAAGTCTAGTTTTTTAGGCATTTGAATAATAGTACTTACAAGTAATAAGTAATTAATAAGCAAGGAATAAATGTGATACAATACTGTTCTATAAAATAAAACATATAATAATTCCCAATATTTAAAAATAGTGTATGTAAGTAATTGAATATAGTTTTCATTTTAATTTTGTGTCTTAACAATAAGCTAAATATAAAAATAAAAAGTATATTCAATTACTTAAGTAATTGAATATAGTTTTTATTTTAATTTTGTGTCTTAGCATAAGCTAAATATAAAAATAAAAAGTATATTCAATTACTTAAGTAATTGAATATAGTTTTTATTTTAATTTTGTGTCTTAGCATAAGCTAAATATAAAAATAAAAAGTATATTCAATTACTTAAGTAATTGAATATAGTTTTTATTTTAATTTTGTGTCTTAGCATAAGCTAAATATAAAAATAAAAAGTATATTCAATTACTTACATACACTATTTTAACATATTGGGAATTATTACATATTTTATTTTATAGAACAGTATTGTATCACATTTATTCCTTAATAAAAAATTATGATTTTTATATTGTAAATTTGTAATTTTCGAAATTGTATAAATGAAAAAAATAAATAAAAAGTAAATTCAATTCAATTGAATTGACTAGTACTAATACTCTCAAACTGTGCTCAAAATATTGAACACCGATCGATCCTAATGATTTGAACTTAATTTCGTTCTACACATTCGAACTGTACATTCAGTCTAAAGAATTGGACAATAATTAGCCCGCTTGACTAGAACAAGTCACAAGTGAAAATGTATATTTTCATATGTGACTTGAAGGTTTAACCTTAAATTAACCTATGTTGAAAAGCACAAACTCATTCTGTAATAGCTTTTAAATACACGCTATGCTCTCGCATTAGAATGGCGAAGAGGCTTCGACCAATTTCAATTTTTAATAGTCAAATATGTAGTTTAAAATTTAAAAAAAAAACAACTTCCATGCCGCGCGAGTCAGTTTCAGTACCTAGCAAGTTTGAGACGTTTATCGTCATATCTCTGGATATATTTATCAGATCTTTATAAAATTTAAATGGGACCACCGCGGAGATGAATCCTACCCATTCAAATCGGTTATCAATTGGCGGAGTAATCGGCAAAACATACAAAAAAATCATATTGATGAAATGAGAACCTCCACCTTTTTGGAAGTCGCTTAAAAATAAAAATACTTATATACTTTATATACTTACGTAGATGTGTTTTTTGCGATACTTTCACCACATTATAATTAATATAATTATTATTGATCCCATATAATAATTATTGAAGAACCGTAAAATATTGGGACACTATCTTAGAGGAAAGAGAAGACCTCCTTCAAGTCGCAAGTGAATCTTCAAGGCATCATCGATATCATCATTCATCACTAAATATCTGATGATAGTGATCCCAGCAATTTCAAAATCCACTAAACATTTTTATATCTTTTATTACAGGTGAATACGCTGGGTTTGATGAAAACGAGCCTACCTCAAGATCAGGTGGCAAGGGACTGGTGGTGAGAAGACTAAAGGAGACCCATGGTTACCAGAGGCTGGTCATCATCGGAGATGGCGCCACTGATGCTGAGGCTAGTCCACCCGCTGATGGATTTATTGGTACGTTTTATTTTCGTCTATTCCACAGATGGTAGCAGCATTATTATGTCGATGTTCCGCTTGACTTGCTACTAAAAAGTAGATTACCACCATCAAGGAGAAAATCTGACGCCATCTACGAATAAATCATAAGTCAGGAAAAGTAACTGCGCTATAAAAATAACCCAACAAAAGTCGTGTTCAAGCGGGCGGGGTTAAAAGTCGTGTCCAGCGCGTCATTAGTCTGATATTTGACTGGTTTGACTGAACTGTCATAACAGACATTGCAGCTAGTGATGGCAACTAATGCGATTTCACATAAATTTCATCAGCATGCGAATTCGTGAGTCTTAGCATGCTAATTGCTATTGCTAAGCTATTTGCTTATATAACGATAATTAGTAAAAATAAGTACTCGTGTGTTTTTTAACCGACTTCAAAAAAGGATGAGGTTTCTCAATTCGACCGTATATATATTTATATATTTTTTAGTTAATATGCGAATTAAAGAGCGCGTTACACTGTGCAGCACGTGCTACACAAATTATTATTAAACAATAAAATGCATTCATTTAATATACGACCCTAAATACGAGTAAATCAAAGAGAATAACGAAATCATTGCTGCACTTCATTATTCGCACCACCATGCTAATAATTTAAACATTAATTCGTTAATAATAATTGGATAATTCAATCAATATTCGACCTTAAGTGCAAAAAATGAAAGATAATAATGGCTTAACCTCATTTTCGCATCGCCTGCTAACCTGCTAATCACGTAAAATGAATTATGAAAGAGGTATAAAGGTAGAGTAGGTAGATTTAGTATTCCCGTGGTTGTGACGGAGAGCGCACGTACGCTACCGTTGAATTCGCTTCACACTTCGCAGAATTTCGCAACTACATTTAATTTGCTAATTGAGCATTAGCATGCTAACGTGTTAATGTGAATGCGAATTAATCCATCGCTAATTGCAGCACATGCGCGAACCAATCCCTGCTTTCGTTATATCAATCTCCAAGCTAATCATTTGTAACTTCGACAGTGATTCTTATTTTTAATCTACGTCGTTTTGGTTTGAAGGAGGGCCAATTTTTGTATATTGTATATTTGTATATTGGAATTGGTTCTGAATTAGAGTTCTAGAGGTAGTGGTCAAACGCTAGCCTAAAAGTTAATTGTATAAAAATTATCAAAATCAATATAATCATAATTTACTATTATATCCAGGTTTCGGCGGCAATGTAGTCCGTGAAGAAGTAAGGAAAAAGGCAGCTTGGTACATCACTGACTTCCAAGAACTTATCCAGCACATCACTATCCCTACGAAATGAACAGAAAGCTGTTCAAAATGTGCCTTAATACAATGGAGTAAGATTCAAAGTTTTAATGCCCTTGATAGCATAAATACGTAGTACATTTTTTAGATAATTATTGCGATATTATCGCCTAATTTGATTTGCACCAACCATACTTTCTTATTTGACAACCCTAAAACTGTTCGCATCTCTTTTTTACCTTAGAGGTGAGAATAGGATACCAACATTTTTTTGGGTGACTTTGAGTTTCAATGTAATAGTTGGTGCAACAAAACATGCATTGTAGTGTAATATTCATAGTAGCTAATTTGTTTTTGTATGTAAGGATCTGAATGACTAACGATGACGTGGCTAAGAGTATTTTGTATTTACAGACATATTTTTATAACTATTCATAGATGTAAGTTTTACATAAATATAACTTTAATAGCATTCGTTATGATTATGAAATCATCCACTTTTTGCGTAACTTCAAATCGCGAAGGAACAAGTATCTTCTAGGCAAGCGTGCTACATCGTTGATCCCATCGTCACTTAACATCATGTGAGATAGTAGTTAAACGCTTACCTATCAAAAATGAACAAGCCTTTGAATGGCCAAAAACCCTAACGAATTCAATTGAGTAGTATAAATTCCACTCAATTACGATGACTTAGGTTTCATTTTTTATATTCTGGAACTACAATAAATATGTTCAAAAACTAATACAATTATAATTTAACTTGACTACGAATTGTATTCTTTTTATTTTTATTGTTCTACTAGTGTCTTATACTCAGTTGCGCAAACGTTTATTTTATTTGCTCTAATGTTAGACATTTGTTGTCACGTTCTTATTCACTAAGAAAAGAAATGCCAAAACGCATCCAATTACGACTTATTATATATTATTATATTATTTATTCATGCATTACAGATGTTTTGACAAATTCAATTTAATCCGTATGCTCTATACATAAAGTTATGATTGCTATGTTCATCGAAACTGCCCAAACGAAAGGCACATAGGTGGGAGTGTGTCCTTGTCTAACAACCTGCCAGTGCTACACATATACTATAACTATATGTACATACATACATAAATACATACATAAAATCACGCCTTTTCCCCGTTGTGGTAGGCAGATACTACTCCTTTCCACATGCTACGATCCTGACATACCTCTTTCGCTTCTTCCACTTTCATGAGCGCCTTCATAAATGCTCGCCGGATATAAGTACTTTTTACTTTTTAACCGACTTCACAAAAGAGGAGGAGGTTCTCAATTCGTCTGTAAGTTTTTTTTTGTTATAATTATATGTAAAGTATATATATACAACAGAAAGGCACTCCGTTCAAGGTCGGTCTTCGGTCGGTCTTATATGGGCCGGTTTTGCAGTTCAGTTCGCAGTCGAGTATAAAATAGTAGAAAGTCTTTGATGCATTGCGTTTACAAAACGATATTGAATACTTAATACATTTTCAATGATCGTTTGTGCAACTGCGAGTTAATTTAAAATAAAACTAAAAGCGTTATTCACTTTAAGCATAGATTAAATTGTGCTTTAAGTCATCATTCAATATTGTATAAGCACACATTTTGTATTGATTAAATTTGACAGCTTTTAGTAGTGCTATCTTTTTCTCATCTCCGAAATTAGAAAGAGATGACACGAGTTTTAGATCTGTCAATTCGTCACTATAGCGGTAGATTAATATCAAACCATTGTTTTTATTTACTTTATTTTAGTCTATAATTTACTGCCATTGAGATATCAACGCACATTCTTAGAAAATAAGGCGTATTATTGTGTAAGCATTTAAATTTTATATTGAGGGTAGCATTGTGATGGTACTTTAAGTACAAAAACGTTGTGAATGATAAGTGATAAGTATTTTATGGACTTAGTCCATGTGTTTGTTGGTATTGGATAATATTATGTAAGAGTTCTCGCGCACTATAACTGTAAGCAAAATAAGAAAAAGACTATTTTGATTTTAAAATTATCGTGAATTTGTAACATTATTATTGTTATATACCGGCTGTAATTCACGTACCTTTAGCGACTGACTCGCTCGAAACCTAGGTCGAGAAAATTCGACCAAAGGTACGTGAATTATAGCCGGTATATAACAATAATAAAGAAAAAGACTAGATTCTAGGCAATATTTGGCTAGATTTGACCATCTTCGACCGCATCATAACTTACCACCAGGCAAGATAAGGTTTGACCACTATCTCGCCTGGTGGTAAGCGATGATGTGATCGAAGATACACACGCTATGCCTAGTGGTCTGACTCTCAAGTCTGTGTGCTGCTGGAACACCGGAAGGTTATGGCGGCAGATTTCCACCTTAGTGGTGGTAAGCTACTATTTGAGATAGTTGTCAAACGCTAGCCTAAAAGATAAATAAAAAAATATTCACTTACTATAGAATCACTTACATACAAAGTGCAAAAGGTCCCTTATTAGATAAAAAATATATGTAAATAAATCTTTGTTATTAATTATTTTTGTATTCATTGTCCATATTGACATTTACAATTATCAATTATTTATTATTAACGACTGGTCGCTCAGTGGTCGAAATTCAATGTAATAGGGTATTCTGTATGTACTTGTAACCTTTTTTCTAATATGTCTAGGACCTTTTTGTTGAAAACTGAACGGATTTCATTTACCTATATATGTGTGTCAAACAAGTGTGTGTACAATTTTATTTTATTTTTATCAAATGCATTTTATGTAAAAATATTAGCTTTTTGCTCTTTTCCATATATATACATTAATTAACTTTTTTAAAATTCATGCTCCTCCATCCGCGTACATTTTGTAAAAAAGGAGTACAATTGTTATTCTTTACGTATTAATATATAGTTATAATTAGCTATATAATAGTTATTTATTCTTACGTAAAATTTTAAAATGTTAATAACAATAATTTTATAATTTTTGAAAATTTTATCATTTTGATAACGGCTGTGTACTTCTTATGAATAAGAAATAAATAAATAGTTACGTTTAATTTTTGCTTTATTATACACCCCTTTAACTAGTTTAAGCAGACATTATAGCACAGTTACAGGTTATAATATCGTTTAATAACTTAAAAACAACCGACTTCAATGCCGCGCTATTCATTTTCAGTACCAATTTTGAGATGTTTATCTCAATATCTCTGGAGATACTTATCATACCTCGATAAAATTACCATGGTACCACACTTGGGATATCTCCTTTCGAACAATAAAAGAATAATCGAAATCGGTTCATAAACGACGAAGTTATCCGCGAACAAACATAAAAAAAATAAATATATATATATATATATATATACGGTCGAATTGAGAAACCTCCTCCTTTTTTTGAAGTCGGTTAAAAATGAAAGGAAGACGTAGAAAAAGTTACATACATTTTTTATGTCTTGACGTGATAGAATGTTGAATGACAGTGTATTAGAATAGTTCAAGATTTTATTCTAGGCAGGGTAGGCGAACCTATATGTATCTATGTGCCATTTTTTCTAAATAAATGTTAAATGAGGCTATAGATGTGCCATCAAATAATATGGTTTTTTTATAATGTTTATTTATCAATTGTTTTAAAAGAAATAAATTGATGTTTAAATAAAATGATTGCTAAGGACCTGTCTATTGATAGGTAATAATAACAGTTGACTAAGGTTCGTGGATTCATCGCAAATTGTACCAAAAATCGGCTAATTTATGACATTTACAGAAATGCGTCCTTAACGCCATCCCGCGCACCGCACCCGACTGCTCCGTTAGCGTAGGATCCTAGGATCACGCGTGTTTGCTCGTCATACTAAATCAATCAAATCAAATACATTTATTTGCAAGAATACGTTTATATAATATACTAGCTGAACCGGCGAACTTCGCACCGCGAATATAAATAAACTGTCCAAGTGCGAGTCAGAACCGCACACGCACGGTTCCGATTGAACAATATTTGTCGGAAAAATGCGTTTCTTGTTCCTATGGGGACCCTCTTTAATTTTTAACTTGCAGCCATTGCATGAGTAAATTTCAAGTCTTTAAGGTTTGTAAGATCGAGCATAAAAATCCTCAAAAACACGTTTCTTGTATGGGGAACCCTTTAATATTTAATTTTGTTTGTATCGGTTTTTATACGCAAATAGCGAATATATTGAATGTATGGAAGCACTATAATGACAACCATCAAAATATGTCAATACAGTGACAAAAATTTCAGAACGAACCAACAATGACAACCTCGGACAACCATCAAAATTCAACATATTAAAGACTAGCAGCCCGCCCCGGCTTCGCACGGGTAGAATATATATGCCTACAAAATTTGCATCAGTTTGTTGCATCGAATATAAAATTATAACATATTTAACAATCATCGTCGTATTTCAACCAATTTACACAAAACCTTAACGAATTATGCACCTAAACCTTCCTCATAAACACTCTGGCTATTGGTGAAAACCGCATGATAATCCTTTCAGTAGCTATTGAGATTATTGCGAACAGACAGACAGACGCAGTGATGGACTTTGTTTTATAATACTTACGTAGTGATATTGGACGGCCCTTTGGCGTAAAGGATAGTTACCCTGATTCTGAACCGACGGTCGTTGGTTCTAATCCTAGCTATATACCTACCAATGAAAGTTTTATGTGCATTCATGAATCATGGGTTTTCGTACAGAGGTAGTGGGATCATTGAATCAAAATCAATCAAATCATGGGATCAAAGAAGGGGTATTATACGTTTAACGTGTGTATCTGTGTCTGTCTGTAGCTAGGATGATGTATTACAATGGATGGAGCCATGTCAGCCATGTGACGTTGTCACATCGACTTTCATTCTATCAACACATTGTCCTACCCTTTCTATTACAGGGATCGCGAGATAAGAGTAAACGAGAAAGCTAATATCAAATTGACAACCTCGCGCATGGGTGAGCGTGTCCATTTTTGACCGGCTAGCAGACCATAATATAGCGACGCATCATACTTATAAATTAAAAATTTAATAGAAACATAGCTTTAAAGACTGAAACCCTGTTACATGGTTAAATTATGTCGTGTTGTGCTGTGTTTTATCCATCAAGAACAACTAAAGGAGGCGTAAAAGATCCAGAATTATCATTTCACACGTAAGTGTTTGTGGGCATTTATTCTCATATATAACCACTTTTTACATCGAAATATTTATTTTGCTTACATTATATACATCTTTTTCGACATATAACTACCGAGGTGGTAAATGGTTATCATTTTAAAGCTTTAATTTATGTAAATAACAAACATTATTTTACGCCACCCGGCTAGTGATGTACGAGAACCCTCCAAAACTTTGTCGATAAATATAGTTGATACCCTTATAAAAAGGAATATATAAATTCCCTTAAGTGTAATATTATAATATTACATTATATAAATATATAAATCGTTTATATACATTTTACACTTATTCTATACATATAAAAAAAATTGAAGTGTCTGTTTGCAATTCCAGATTAACAGCTTTTCACTAAATGCATATGAAAGAATATACGGTACTTACATAAAAAACAAAATTTTAAATTTTGTCTGTCTGTCTGTTTGTTCCGGTTTATCTCTGAAATGACTGGACCAATTTACCGGGACTTTCACTAGTAAAATGCTGATGTTAAAATATTAACTACCAAGTAACTTGGCTACTTTTATTTTAGAAAAAAATAAAGTTCCTCGAAATCAAAATTGAAGCTAATGAAATAGGGAACAATATCTGATTCAAATAGGGAAGGTTAATGTGCAAATTAAGCAGTGTTTTCAGAATGTCCGAAAATCCAATCAAGTGGATAAAGGCAGTAAGGCGTGAAAATTAGGATCCAACTAAACACTTCAAACTTTGTTCTAAACATTTTGAAAAATCAATTTTGTACCTACTAGATTATCAATCAAGCTGGAACTGACACCGAGGAAACGGAAAAGAATAGAAGCTAGTGGAGTCAAGATAGAAAGTCTTCCTATAAGTCTTCCTCTGCGAGCAATGAAGGATGATGAAACGGTTTTGAAAGTGTTTTAATCGAAAGTGTTTATAAGCTCTAATACATAAAAATCTGTTTAGCCGTTGTAAAAGTATGAGCATTTTTCTAGTTGATGGCGCTATGAAATCAACTTTCATAGTGATTAATTCGAAATTCGGTATCCTTTTCTTCAACGACAAAGGACACTGAAGCATTGACATGATGCTGGGACATCTTCTGGAATCTGCTGAATTCTCACCTCCTCGCCAACTTACAGCTGAGATGTCGTATTCAGACTCATTGGAATATTTTTAATTTTCATTATAGATTATACATAGATCAGTCGGGGTGATATCAAATTTTGAGTATTGGAGAGTGGAGATCGCGAAACGGCAAACGTAGCGTAGGACGTCCTGTGACCAGGTGGAGCGACGGCATACGCAATGCGGTGGGCAGTGATTGGAAAAGAAGATCTGAAAATCGGGCTCAGTGGCGCATCTTGGGAGAGGCCTACAGTCCAGCAGTGGACTGACACTGGCTGATGATGATGACGATACAATAGATCATACTATATTGACATCAAATTACTTTATATCGTTAGCATTTACAAAAGAGATGTGCTAATTTTTCTGTAGTGGTAGAACTTCTGCTAGTCCGCCTGGACCGGTACCACCACTTTGCCAATTAATTTTCATAGGAATGTTTTTCGGTTGAAATGGCAAGGTGTCCAGTGAAATTACAGGGTATGTGAAACTTAACATCTTTATGTCTCAAGGTAACAGGCGCAGTGGAGTGACGTGCAAAATTCTGGACTGCCAGAATTTTCCTGTATCGCTGTATCTGTAATAGGTAGACGTCATCGCTTACCATCAAGTGAGAGTCGTGCTTGTCCTGTTACCTTTTACAATAAAAAAGCTGATTAATGTTTACAAAGTAAGTATGGCCTAATTTGTGGTTTCACTGCATTTTTTTTATTATTTGCGATGCGCGTAGTTTTATACGATAATTTATCTAATACTATAAAGAATCTTTGTCCTGACATACTGACTGACTGACAGACAACGCACAGCCTAAACCGCTGGTCGTAGAGACTTGAAATATAAAGAGTATATTTGTTTTAGTACGCAAGGGTGTCCTCAGAAAGGATTTTTCAAAATTCACCCCGTTAGGGGGTGAATTGGAGGTTCAAAGTTTGTATGAATAAACAAGATTAGATAGTCTTTTCTATTCGAAACTTCATACAAGTGCTTCAGTAAAAAAATAAGTAAAAACGTGTTTCAAGCTTTTTCAAAATTCCACCCCTAAAAGAGTGAAATGAGGTAACAAAGTCTGAAAACCAATATTGTTTCGGGTTGCGCTGAAATTTGGCATGCAGATAGTTGTTTTAACATAAGTATCCGTGAAGAAAAGATTTTTCAAAATTCACTCTTTAAGGGGATGAAACGGGGGTTCAAAGTTTGGATAGTCATTTTATTCGACATTTCACACAAACCGTACTTCTGTAAATAAATAAGTAAATACGAGTTTCAGGCTTTTTCAAAATGCCACCCTAACAGGGTGCAGTGGGGTAACAAAGTCTGAAAATCAATATTGTTTCGGATTGCGCTGAAATTTAAAATGTAGATAGTTGTTATGACGTAGGTTTCCGCTGAGAAAGCATTTTGTAAAAATTCCCCACGGATATTACTTATAATTTATAATGAAAAAATATATACAATATATAAAAACTTATAGATTTACGTAAGTACTTCTATAAATAAATAAGTAAATACGTGTTGCAAGATTTTTGCAAGGGGTTGGTAAAAAAAGTCTGACAGTCAATATGGTTTTTTGGGTTTTATAAATATGAATCCCTATTTCCCTTAGTCACGCAATAACTTGAAAACGGGTGAACCGATTTGGCTTTTACTTCTTTGATGTCTTTTATGATAGAAAGGTTTCACAAAATAAAAGTTTTAAGTAAATAAAAGAAGTCTTTAACGCGACCGAAGCCGCAGGGCACTTCTAGTATTTTCATTTAAATTATATACTGTAAAGGACAATTTTAATCTATGATATTGGGCCAAGATAATTAGCGTAATTATTCAAATAAGGATTAATACTGTATAGAAGAAAATAGCCTTGAAAGTTCTGTAACATTTTTATTAAAAAATAAAGATTAAAATAGTTACTGTGAGTCTGTGCGATAGACATATGTTATCGCGGACTTTTTTGTAGGTCTTATTAAGTTGTACTACTCTTCGATACATACTTTTTTACATCTATTTCAGATTAATCATCTTTAGTAAAAAACGTGTTTTCTCGACCGTTTTATTGGCGACTTAAGTTGCGAAATAGGTCTTCACGAATATACCTATCTTTTAAACAGGATAATATATAGCCTATGTTCATTCTAAAAGACCATATATAGATTTATATATGAGAGAAAAAAATAATAGTCCTGTAGTCCAGTAGTTTTTGAGCTAACTCAATACAAACATACATGTTACCTCTTCATAATATTAGTATAGAAGTATATATAGCTTTGTAGCTCAAATTTGTAATATTTAATTGACGTATTGAAAAGGCAAAAACATTTAAGATTTGTGTTTAAGAAAAGCTAAGAAATCTATACCGCCAGATTTAAGGTTGCCTAATTACAGTAAAGTACTGTAGCATTTTTTAACAATAACTAATTTCCATAAGTTCAGTAAAGTAACTACGTATTTTATCACATAAATTGTTTTCTTTTTACATAAGTTTTAGTTTTCTACATTTTTCACTTTTTTATCGATATGTTCTACACTAGTGATCACTTCCCTACTCACGCACGCTCTAGCAGTTCTAGACACTAACACAAACAGAAAATGGACATGCTGCCAAAGTTTTGACGCCATCCATTATAATCTATCATCCTAGGTCTGTAGCATCTGAGCACCCAACCGGATGAACCGATTTTGATTTTATTATTGTTTTTTTTTTTGTTTGATATATATCGTTATAAAACTATGAGCTTTTTTCTAGTTAATTGCGCTATGAAATTAACTTTCATAGGTCTGATCAATTCGAAAATCTCCTTCTTCAACGATATTGTAAGAACATGGAAGCATTGACCTGATGCTGGGACATCTCCTGTACTCTACAGAATACTCAAATCCTCACCAACTTACAGCTCAGATTTCAAATCGTGTTTAGAGTCATTGGAATGCTTTTATTGAAAAGATTATACATAGATCAGTCGGGGTGCTTTATATATAGATCATAACTATATTATACAATAGAATTCTAAACAGTAAAAATATATTATTATACTATATTGACTTCAAATTGATTGTGATCGGTGGAGATCTACAGCATCGCTAAGATTATAATAATATTTTCGTAGTAACTATGACCTAATCTGTGGTTTCACTGCAGATATTTTATTAATTTTGCGATGCGTGTATGTGAAATCCGTGATATCTTCTAGAGTAACTATGACCTAATCTGTGGTTTCACTGCAGATATTTTATTAATTTTGCGATGCGTGTATGTGAAATTCGTGATATCTTCTAGAGTTTTCATTTGAATTATATATTGTAAAGGACAATTTTAATCTATAATATGCTAGTTAACGTAATTATTTGGATAAAAATTAATACTATATGCTTGAAAATAGCCTTGGAAATTATGTAATATTTTTTACCAAAAAATTAAAGATTAAAATGGTTACTGTGAGTCAACCTTAAGAGATAGACATATGCTGTCGCGGACTTTTTTGTAGGTCTTATTAAGTTGCACAACTCTTCCATAGAAAATATTCCTCTATCTATTTTCAATTGAGCAGCGTTCGTAAGAAACATGTTTTTTCGACCGTTTTTTAGTCGACTTAGGTTGCAAATTAGGTCTCCATGAATGTACCTTTGATTTAAACGGGATAATATATAGCCTATTTTCATTCCGAAAGTCCATTCTATATATTAGTGAAAGAATTTTTTTAAATCGGTCCAGTAGTTTTTGAGCCAAATCATTACAAACATACTAAAATAGAAAAATACAAAAATACAAATGTTCTCTCTTTATAATATTAGTATAGATAAATACCTACGCGATAATCCGAGTAATGTGGATACATTATGTCGTCGTATCAAAACCCTTAATTTAATACGTGCTTCAAATTTCAATTCGAGAGTGGAACAGAGTCTACCCTACCGTACCGAAGGGACGAACGTCAAATGCTTGACAGGGAAGTAGGTAGAACAGTTTATATGGGAAAAATGAAATTGTTATTTTTACTATCTTCCTCGCAATTTTTCTCACAGTTTAAACCTTCCCTGGACTACGACAAACATTTCATAACTAAAATCAGCTAAATCGGCTCAGCCGTTCCCGAGTTTTAGCGAGACTAACGAACAGCAATTGATTTTTACATATAAGAAGAAGATACCTCACATTTTTTTTATTTCTTAGTGCATAATGAAGTTTGTGATCGTTGACGTGCCCAAAATATTGTGTCGCGTGCCATTGGTTCACCATCCCTGTTCCAGGCCATTCTAGAGACATACGGCATACCGTGCTGCCATCCTCTATTGCATCATCACTTACCAAGAGGTGAGATAGTGATCGTCACCTAAGTCGTAGAGTCATTATATAGTCATTATATCATAGGTCATTAATAGTCATTATATTATAACTTTACTATATATAACGACTAAATTCTCGACAAAATCATACATTTGTCTAGATTTGGCCATCTTAGACCATCATTACCACCGCTTACCACCAGGCGATTGTGGTCAAACGCTAGCCTATGAAAATAAAATAATGTTTTTTTATTTATATCTTATAGGCTAGCGTTTGACCTTTATCTCGCCTGGTGGTAAGCGATGATGTGGTCGAAGATCGTGAACACGCTAGGCCTAGAATACTTTGACTCTCAAGACCTATGAGCAAGTTTTCCAATATCTATAGATATGAATAAAACAGCAGGCGTCGACTTAATGCTTTGTGGATGGTAGACCCTAGCAGGCTAGACTTGACTACTTGACTTGACGACTCTTGACGTATTTAGCTAGGATCCTCTCTTTATAAACGTCCAGAAGTATGCTGACTTATCCTGATACACGAAAGAAACATAACCACGAAGTTACGAGGCGTTTTTCTTCATCTTTATTATACGTACTGCCAAGGGGTGGAATTCCTTGCCAGTGTTTGTGTTTTCTGGTAAATACAACTCGGGGGTCTTCAAATCGCTAGTGAACAGGGCCCCTAGACGTAAGTGAAAATGTATGAAATGACATTCATGTTTCCGCAAAAAAAATGTCATTCCATACATTTGAACTTGCGTTAGCGTGAATGGAAACAGGAAATTGGATTTTGTCTAGGCGCTCAGGTATCTTCGTAAGCGTGCTACATCGTCGACCGCAGGTGAGATAGTGATAGATAAATGACAAACGCTAGACTATCTGGAAAAACCTCATTACAGCAACTGCCACAACTGTGACAAACAATTTCTTAAACTTATTCATTAATAATAACTATATTTTAGTATGTATCATTAAATATAATATTTCAGCTTCTTGTTGCTCCACATAAACTCTTTCTGAAATCGTACTTTTTTCTGGATTATCTGCTCGCATCGCTACGATATTTAACCTTTGAACAAACCCGAAAATCGAAGCGACGCGTATATACGCAGTATAGGGTTCCGTAGTAGTATAAATATTGAACATAATTAATTTTAAAATTATCCAAACACCTAAGGTCAGCGACTATTACTGCTAAACTGATAAAGTTATCTTAACCGCTATAATTTTCCTTTAAAGTTCATGAAATGTACTATCATCATGAATTTTTCCTGATTTTTCAAGCTGCAGTTTAGCTTTCAAAGGGGGTGGGGGGGGGGGGGGGGGATTTTATTATGTTACTTTGTCGGCGTAAATATACATACCCCTACAAAATTACAGCTTTCTAGTACTAACGGTCTCTTAGCAAAACCTCGGACAGACAGACAGACTACGGAACCCTAAAAAATCATTTAGATTGTGAACTAGAAATAACGCCTGTTGAAAATATGTTCTAAAAACCTAGTTACAGTCCTTGGTTGCGCTTGCGTTAAAAAGTATAAGTAGGTACCTTTTTGTTCCATTTCATTAAATTTGTTCTGTGCATTTCATTCAAGCAATTTGATGGAACTGTTTTGCCGTGAACAGGAAACAAACATATATACATGACCTACCATTACCAATCTAGATTTAGCGTACTACCATCCTTGACCGCATTGTCACTTACCAACAGGTAAGATAGTGGTCAAACGCTAGCCTATTAAGAAATAAAAATGATAATAAAAATTTGTTCTTATTTTCTTTTAGGAAATCTCACATGTGAGTTTTCCTATAAAATTCTTAGTTTCTTTGGCCTGACGATAGCGTAGGTGCGGATATCGTGGGTATAATATCAATGAGAGTGACCGTTTACCTAAATATTTTTCACTTGACATAATACCTTATGCCAAATCATTTTTTGGAATTTTAGGTCAATAGATCCAAAAATAACGCAGGAAATAGTGTCAAAGATTCAATGATTTGTTACAATACTGGTTAAAGCATGACGCTTTTGAATGAGTTGTTGATATTTGTTGAGCTTTACCGCCCGCTAATATGTTTCAATGAAGATAATATACGTATTTTGCGCGCACTTATCGAGCAACCATGACAATAACTGTTTTTCAAATAAATGGGATGAAATGAAAAGTTTATTCTCCTATTCCGCCCTGATAGCAATCTATGTGCGTCTATGGAATATTATATTGAATATATCATCATCATAATCAGCCGGTATCAGTCCGCTGCTGGACATAGGCCTCTCCCAAGTCATGCCACTGAGCCCGATCTTCGGCTCTTTGTTTCCAGTCACTGCCCACCGCTTTGCGAATGTCGTCTCTCCACCTGGTCACAGGGCGACCTACGCTACGTTTACCGATTCGCGGTCTCCACTCTAGAACTAGTCTACCCCAACGGTTATCGGTCCTTTTTTTTTTTTTTTTTATAACCCAGGAAAATCCTTTATGGATACCACTCGCCCGGGGGAGCGAGATGGTTATGTGGGAGTCACTGCCAGAAGGGCAGTATACCCACTAAAAACCTGGGGTGAGCAGTCCTCCGCCGAGATGAGGCAAGATGGGGCCGCGCTAGTATTCGCCATCTTGCCTCGGCGGTAGGCCTGGATCAAAATTCCAGGCCCCGGCACAAGGAGGGGTGACCTTGCTCACCAAGGCCACCCCTCAGACGTGTGGGGTCGTGCAAGCCGGCCGAAAGTCCCCCGAACTTCGGCCAGTGACCTCACTATGAGTGCGGGGAGAGGAGGCGTGCAAACCGCCTCCTCCTTCCCCCCGCACGTCGGCGTCGGATCGGGTCAGAAGAGGCGTCGTCCTCTCTGGCCCGCTCCGCGGTCTCCTTCTGCGTCATCACATTTTCGCAGAAGGAGACCACCGCCTGCCACGATCTCTCACTGTCGAGCATGGCGTTTACCACGCTCGGCAGTGAGAGATCCTGCCCTATGACCGCTGAAAGCGTGCGCTGCTGCGGGCTCCATGCGGCACACGCCCCCAGCGTGTGGAGCGCCGTATCCTCTGGCGCTCCACACTCGTGGCAGGCAGGGGTCGCCTCCCGTCTCGCGATTTGGTGCAGGTACTTACCGAAACATCCATGCCCGGAAAGCAACTGCACCAATCGGAAGGTCAGCGACCCGAACCGCCGCTTCACCCACCTCCGAAGGACCGGCCTAACCGCATCCACCGTCCACTGTCCAGGGACCGGTGGGGCCAGGTCCTACGTCCATCGCCGCAACAGGGCGCCCTGCGCCTGCCTACGCATGCGTGCAACCTCCTCCCACGCTGGGGGCTCTCCTCGGGATCTCCTCGCCGCCACGAAGTGGTAAACTTCGGCGAGGATCTCCGCTTGGAGCTCCCAGGGGGGATCACTGACCAGCACGCACGCCGCCGTCCAGGACACCGTCCGGTATCCGCGGATTGCCCCCGTCGCTACAACCTGCTGCGGACGTCGCAGCAGGGTTTTGTTGCCGCGACTGAGGGCGTCCACCCAGACAGGTGCCCTATACATAGCCATACTCCGGATGACTCCGGAGTACAG
The DNA here is from genome assembly GCA_954871355.1 of Cabera pusaria. Taxonomy (NCBI): domain Eukaryota; kingdom Metazoa; phylum Arthropoda; class Insecta; order Lepidoptera; family Geometridae; genus Cabera; species Cabera pusaria. The sequence goes on from OX940897.1 coordinate 6,410,457, forward strand.
CCGACGACAATTGGCGCTCGGGCAACCCACATTTGGCAGCAGTCTCCCCAACGAGGCGGCAGCTCCAACGACTCTCGGGGCCAGCGCGGCAAAGTGAGCCCCAAAAGCCCATCTCCCGTCCAGGATGAGACCCTGATATTTCATCTGGGTCCCAACCCGGACTGGGACCTCGTCGAGTAACACCCGCGTACCTGGAGGGGGTCGCCCCCGAGGCCAATGAAACAGAAGAGCCTCGGTCTTGGACAGGGCGACCTCCAGCCCCAGGGCGCGTATGCGGCCGACCACGAGTGTTGTGGCCACCGCGGCCGACCGCAACACTTCCCCGAGGTCCCTCCCCTTGGCCACGACTAGGGTGTCATCCGCGTAGCACGCAACCCGCACACTTGCAGGAAGCGTGCCGCGAAGCACCCAGTCGTTGCCAACGTTCCACAGGAGCGGTCCCAGCACCGACCCCTGTGGAACACCGCACGAGACACGACGGCGCCTCAAACCGTCGCGTCCTTGCACCAAGACCTCGCGGTCCCGGAGGTAGTCGGCCAACAGCCTCCGCAGATACAGGGGCACTCCATGATAATGAAGCGCCTCCTGTATTGTTGCGTGCGGGAGGCTGTTGAAGGCGTTGGCTATGTCGAGCGAGATAGCCAAAGCCTTTTCCCCCTCACGGATCGCCGCCTGAACGGTTATCGGTCCTACGGCAGATATGACCAGCCCACTGCCACTTCAGCTTGCTAATCCGTTGAGCTATGTCGATAACTTTAGTTCTCTGGCTAATTACTTCGTTCCGGATTCGATCCCGCAGAGAAACACTGAGCATAGCTCTTTCCATAGCTCGCTGGGCAACTTTAAATTGGTGGACGAGTCGAATCGTGAGTGTCCACGTCTCGGCTCCGTATGTCATGACGGGTAGGACGCACTGATTAAAGACTTTTGTCTTTAGGCACTGTGGTATATGCGACGAGACTCGACGGAGTTTTCCAAATTGAATATATCTTCTATGGAATATATTGAGCCGCCTAACCGGCCCGTATAGGTCTCAATTCAATTTCTGTTTCCATTCACGCTAAAGCAAGTTCAAAATGTATAGGAATAACATATAGGGGCATGTAGTGCCCCCGCCAAGACGTGCTTTATTTTTCTGAATTAAAGTGGTAATTCCGATACATTTTGAAGTTATTACATCGCGTGAGTGAAAACAGAAATTGGATTTTGTCTAGGGGGCGGTCTACCCGGCATTTGTTTGTTACCTCCAATGTTCAAACTATCTTACGCCTTTATTGAATGGTATTGATTTGCAATGGTTACCTTTGAATATCTCTTCTAGCGATATTGTTTATGGGAAAGTCCAATTCTATGGCAAGGACAATTACAACAACTTGAATAATGTTAATGTAGGTACGTCATAAGCTACATACCTAAAAGGAAGAAGTCACAGGAAGTATTTCCGGTTGCAGTAGCATGAATAAGCATAGGTAATCGATTTTTTATATTTTATACAGGAAAAGCCTCGACTTCTTAGTGTTAAAATATGGGTCTAAAGAATTTACGTTTCGTGCGCTCTTCTAAGCTTTAGTTGAATGCTAGAAAAAGTCGGCACTCAAGTATTTGTCCATCATAGATAGAGGATATAATGCGTGTCCACAATATATATAAACCAATTTCACACTCTTAAAATGACGCTGTAGCGTTTAGGCTAAATGACACGACCGCAATCGTTATTCTTCGATTAGGTACCATATATGAATTCAATACCGAACATGAAAAGTTTACAATGTTCAGATAAACAGCATCTGTATAAGATAATGTCCACGGAAGGGCCGCCACGTCCCGTCTCGGCCACATCTCGGCTCCCGGCTAACCGACGTATTTTGAACTTTCAACTCTAAAAATACACAGATGGTGACCCCGCGCGACTCGCGCGCAGTCTCAACGCCTTCCGAAAGGTCAACCGACGCTGAGTGCGCCCTATTGTCTCTAATTATCGATTAAAATCGAATATTACATACATTTAGATCAAAAAACTATTTTAACTAAATTGTATGAGATTTGTTACTGTAATTTTTGGACTAGTGTTTCTGTGAAATTATGTTACAAGTGATTGTAAGTGAAAAGTTTCAGTAGTATGCTGAAAATTTCGGATAATGCATCGCTTCGAGTGATTGTGAGATCATTGTATGTAAATTGCGTGCAGTACGTAAATATGCATATGAACTAAGTACCTACCTAAATAATATATGTATATGTTGTTATGGCTGTTAGGTAAGTAGGTATAAATTCCTATCTATACATATTTAACTAGTAGGAATGTCTCGCATTCTTATCAAATTAAGAAATTTGTGTTTATTTTTCTAATTAATTTCTATTGATTTATTAATTTTACTCTTTGGTGTTCCTGCAACAGACGGCTTCTTGAGAGTTAGAGAATTCTAGGCCTAGCGAGTTCACCATCTTCGACCACATCACTAACCACTAGGTGACGTGAGATAGTGGTCAATCGCTACCCTATCAGTTACTAAAGCAAATAAAATAAAATAAAAACCCGAAAGATAGGTAGGTACTTTAATAAGCATTATAGAAACCTAATTTTAAAAATATAGTTCACAACTCCTCAACAAAAGATATAAGCGATAGAAAATCACTCTCACACTCAAAATATTTAATTAGAGAACCGCATTTAGCGACAAAGCTCAAATGCTTAGCAAACTGAAGTCGACACGGGTTGGTTACATTACATCTGTCTAACGCTGTAAGAGTCAGTACAAGTAAAGACCACGGCTCGGAAAACGTAGTGACACCTACAGTTCAGTGCAGTACAGCGACGTATATGCAATCTAGCGGATAGCGGTTATAAAGCCTTTTTCTAACCGATGCCAGCTAGCCTACAAGCCGCCTTCTGGCTACTTCTGGCTCAATGCCCTATTTGTTGAAAAATGGGGCTATTGTTGAAAATGAAATGAACGTGTTTTGAATGCTCGAAATGACAGAGATGGAGCTATACCTGTATATGAATTTTTGAAATGGGACTGTAAGGGCAGGTACCTACCTCTTCCGTTGTAGCTACAGGTAAACGTTTTGTTTGAGGAGACTGTCCATTATTTTTGCCTATATTTTGGCTACAACGGAAGAGTACCTGCCCTTGCGATCCGATCTTAAAAACCCACCCTGTATTGCCTGTTATATATAGCTGTTATATTATGTATAGCTGCATCCCCGTCATTTCGCACATTTTATTCATTTTGTATTTTGCACATTTCATCTTCGACCGCATCATTAGTTACCTTCGTTAACATTCGGCCATACGCAGCTGATCGTGATAGAAATGACAGAGATGCAGACTATACAGCCTGTCGTTAAATTTATGAATTGATATTCGGCAATAAACCTGCCGTTCTTTAGATGTTAATTATAATTATTTTATTATGTTTTATTTCCAAATCTCAATCAATCATAATGTTGAAATTCTATCTTTGTTTTTTGATTATCACACCTAGTAGTTATGTGTCTGTGTAGTCAGTGTCCGAGTTGTAAATACTCATCCTCTGGTTCTTCTGGTTAATGATCCTTCCAGTTCTTTATATTTCCTTGTTTTTCGGTGCTGTTATTTCCAACCATATTTAAACTTGTTATATAATTGACGAGTTTAGGTTATTACCTTTTAGGGACAGTTTGTATAATTTTATATATTTTATTTTTCTAAGCCCCTGAAGTTTTCATATCTTTACAAAATTATCTGGTGTTTGTCTGCATGAACTGTATATTTTTTTGCAATCTGTTCTTTTCTTTTATAAATTTACTGGTGCCTTTGGTTTTGTCTATTTAAATATTGACGCTTCCTTATTATATTAAGAATTTTTATATATCGTTCTTTTTCATCATCAATTTTTTTTGGATTAGTAATATCATAACTTCTGCTATATTTCCATATTTGTCTATTGTTGCTATCTATTTTAATTTTTCTCTTTGTAGGTTGTAAATGCTGTGATTGAAAATCTCTTAGAGCAAGGCCGTTGTAAAAATGGTTTAACTTGTCTGTCTGTTCATTGTCTTTTTTCTTCGTACAATTAGATATGACGCATGCTGGACTACCCATCATATCTGGTGGTTCATTATGTTTCAAATTATCTACCTCGACGAAATACGATACTGAGGTTAATTTTCTTTTACCGCGAAATTGTTCCTCGTCATCATTTACAGTATCAGCTATTCCAGGATCCTTTTGTGTCGTAGTCGACGTTGAAGTAGTGGCTGTTTTTTCAGATGAAGTTGTATTACTATTTTTATTATCTTTTTTTAAAGGGAATATAAGTACTGGTACTGGATAAGGAACGACCAATACGTTACTTTCTGTTTGTTGTTGTTGATAAAAATTGTTGTTTGCGCCATTGATGTTGCCTGCGCCATTGATGTTGCCTGCGCAATTGATGTTGCCTGCGCCATTGATGTTACCTGCATTCACATGAGCACCACATCTTCTTTGGTTTAAGTTAGTATTTAGATTATTTCTTTGCATATTCTGGTATAGAAAAGTCGAACGATGATACAATCCCTGATTTTGGTAGTAACCATTTTGTCCCATGTATTGATATTGCGTGTTGTATTGGAATTGGGCAGGACAGTCATGAATAATACAAATTAATACTTGATAAACTATTGAAATCTGTAAAATTATATTATTGGTAAACTATATAAAAATAAAAAATAAAGCTCTTACGTACTACCATTTCACGTTGGTGTGCAATGCATTGCCTGGTTACATACATTACAACGTTTGGAGAAATGGACTAACCAATACATAAGCTTGTGCAATTTCCTTAAGAAAATGCATGCAATTGCTTATCAACAGACGTAGATTGATTTTATTTATAACCTACGCAAATAGTGGCTCGTAGATTTGTAGCTCATACCAAACAATCAATAGAAATCTTTATAAAACATTATTATGATTACATTATTATTATTACAATAAATTACGAAACTCTAAGCATCAAGCCATCGTGCATATCCTGATACATTCAATATAATATCCGTAATATGGCGAAAGAGGTTATCACTCGGGATACAGTTTTTCTTGTCCGGGTGTTAACACACCGCTTTAATGAACACAAGTGTACTTACCCTTAAATTTGTACCTATTTTGAATGTATTGCATGACTAACTTAATTTTAGTTAAGTAAGTGAATTATGCATGATATTAGTATATATTAATACTCTGATTGTATATGTACACTCTTTGTAAAAACAAAATAAATTTCATTTCATTTCATTTCATTTCATTTCATTAAATTTCAATAAAACCACTTTCTAAGACTCTTTATGTCTTACTTTATAAAACATAATATTTTATTAATATACGAACCCATCTCATAACGATTTCTACACAATTGTAACATAAATAGTTTTACAGCCCCACAAACATTTACAGTTTCAAAACATGAGCACACATAAAACTCGCTTATTTCTTATCTTGCAATGCATACAAAATGTTATAAAAGTTTACATGTATATTGCTAAATTTGATTTTAATCTTGCGACGGTGAAAATATCTAAATAAACTAATAAAACACGCTTGAAATAAAAAGTAAATTTCTGACTCCTTATCAGACCCTTGTTTTTAAGAACGAATCACATGAGCCCAATCTCGAGGGGTTTACTAGTAGCCACTGAACAGATTCACTCTTCACAGCCACTGAAGAGTAAATCTCTTCAGCGGCTACTAGTTCTGGCGCCATCATCAGATCAGTTTCAAGACACCAATCATCCGAACTATATAAACGTATAAAGTTTGATTTCAATACGACAATAATAAGAAGGTCAACATTGACTTTTAATATAATATTATAACATTGTTAGATACAAGTAAAGTTAATAAATTACTTTAGTACACACTTTTTAAGTCCTCTACAAAATATTATACACTTTAAATATTATATCTAGAAATACAAAATCTAAACAAATTATAAATGTCTTAAAGCCTTCTTCCTTTTAAAGCTCTTTCGTCCGTAAGCTGATTCATCAGTTTAACTGCCACGTCATCAGGTAAAGGTACTATGCCATATTTGGGCACCCAAGCCGGTCTTATTTTTCTTTCAGATATTGGATTCAGCGTTTTTAACTTTCTACGCCCTAATGTTTTAGCTCCAAGTGCAACAGAGTCATAAGTTGCAGGTGGAGCTTCGGTAGTCTTAGTAGTTGTGCTTGCTGTAGTACTTGTAGTCGACTTTTCTGTTGTAGTAGCATCATCAGAACCGTTATTTTTAAATATGTCAGGTATGACTAAAGGCACCGGATATGGCATATAAACCACGCTGTTAGGTTGATTTACATTTGACTTTCCTGTATTAGAGTTGACACTGCAATAGTTACATACAGAAACGCAACAAGGCTCAACATTATACGTGCATTCATTACAAGAACACTCACATTGTTGTTTATCTTTGTGACTGTACGGTTGCATCCTAGTGGAAAATCTTTCATAACCTCTAAAGTCACCCTCGTATCCCTGAGGATCGCCTTCATAGTCTGATGTTTCGTAAAATGCTCGAGGCGCATTTTGATACTGAATGTTGCCGTAATATTGTGATGCTGCTGTCTTTAGAAATATTAGGCAGTAGAATAGGGAAATCTGAAAAGTTGGATTAGATTAAAATTAAAATTATATCTGGCTTTCTAAGATTATTTTAACACTTTGAATTGAATTTAAATAATTTAAGGATAGAAATACTGCGCCAGAGAAATCTTTTCCATCTATTGGTAACAAACACAAAATATGTCAAAAATGCTGTGACAAATCGCTTTTAAAATTTTGCTATTGTTATAAAAGTGCTATAAATATACATACCTCTTTAGCGTCCATTTTATTTTGGCTAACAATGTTTCTTGCGTCTCACCTCATTCAATACTGAATTGCTCTCATATAAAACACAGGTGCGAGGTGGTGGCATTGTTCTTCGTTACGTATTCGTCAGGATTCCATTTCTGTTTAGAGTTAAGTTTCTAGAATACGTAACATGCGTTGTTTAATTCACGTAATTTATGGATTGGAAGTTTGTGAGAAATAGAACATAAATAATTTGGGTATATTTATCTTAGCTTAAACCATGACTTGTGTATTATGAGTAATGAGTGTGTGTGTGTACTAATCAAACTACAATTATAAAAAACCGAGAATTTTGTGGCCTAAAACTATTTTTACTCGTGCCAGGGAATCTGAACAACTAAAAATAATCGATTTGTACCGAAACTATAAGAAATTGTTTCACTTGTATCGAAATTGTATAAACTAGCCAAGTGGAGTCGGATTCGCACACGTTGGGTTCCGTACCACAGTACAATATTTAATAAGATTGAACTAAATTTACGGAAAAGACATGTTTCTTGAATGGCGCACCTCTTTAATTTTTAATTTGTTGTTATAATAACAACACACACACTATGAGCAAATTTCAAGTATCTCTCTCTCTATTACGGCTCATAAGATCGAGCAAAAAACGCCTAAAACACCATTATTTTCTGGAGATTTCCTCCGAGCGAAGCGAAGGTCTTACTTTCAGCTTGGACAAAAATGCTTCGTATGTCTGATCTCCTCTACATATCGCATTTCTCAGCAGAATTTTTGTAAGCTTTTTTTAGTTGGCTTGAAAATTTATAAAAATTATATTTCAGCCATTTCGAAAAATGATTAAAAATGTCACAAAACTTTTTTGTTACCCTAAACTAACCTGAACCCTTATCATAATCAAACTTACCCTACCTTAAAATGCAACATTTTTGTCTTAATAATATTTTCATCTGATAAACTTCAAGATGTCGGGGAGGTTCAGTCTTAAGGTAAGGCCACACCGCGGCGTCCTGCGATATGCGGGCGCGATCTCAGTACTTTTTCAATTGTTTTTTGATCACGTTTGGTGTGAATCAGTCGGTACAAATACTACTGAGCAATCTGATCGCCGCCTAGATCGCGCACAGAGGACGCTGCAGTGTGTCCGTACCTTTAAGCTATGTACTGTTACTGTGACAGTGAACCTTAGAGAAAATGCTTTTAAGAACACTGTTAAACGTATACTCATGAAGAGAGCCTATAATAAAACTGACGAATTCCTTGCGGACAGAAAATCATGGCAGGATAATGTGTTACTAACTTGACTTATTAATTAATTGTTACCTATGTTGTTATGAATACCTACTTATTATTCATGTTTTTATTGTTATCTATATTTTATATCTGTAATTTTTTATTTAAGTTTTATTGACGTTCATAAGTGTACTTTGTGTACTTACATGAAATAAATAATTGAATTGAATTGAATTGAGACTCACTCGCTCAGAGAGTTACTAGTTTTGCTTTATTCTGTTTTAAGTAGAGATGAGTTTTATTAGGTAAATCTGGGATTCATTCCACCTAATCCTAATCTCCATAGGTACCTAATCCATTGAATCTAGCTAATCCACGTACCGTAATCGGCATGAAGTCCACAAAGACGGAGCGGATGGTAGCTAAACTGACACTAGTTTATAATAACATTGCGTTCCTATGATTCACAATTTTCAAAATGTCCACAAATAATTCCCTCACGCACTAATAAATTGATGTTTCCCTAGGAAAAAATATCTTTCAGGTTTAGGACAGTAAAAGTAAAATTAGGCGTATTTACAGGATCAATTCATGACTCTGAAAGACGGACAAACAAACAGACATACAACAAAGTGATCCTATGTTTGAAACATGCATTTCGCGTTCCTGATATTACGTATAGGTGTTCTGTGGGACTGGGATTAAGTGGAATCCGTGGAACGATAATGTGATTCTTGGATTAGGTGCGAAACTCGGTAAATACCTAATCCTTGTACCTAATCCAATATATATGTCTCACCTCTAGTTATAAGTATTTGTTGTAATAATAGCTATAGTACAACATACTTTGTGTAAATTCTAAGTGTCTACTTATTACGGCTTAAGATACAGCCATCGGACAGACGGACGGACAGCGGAGTCTTATGTAATAGGGTCCCGTTGACACTGTTTGGGTACGGAGCCCTAAAATAACTAAATAACTACCAATACGCCAGTCAGTTGTTACATCTTCACACCTAAAGAAGTCAACTAATTTGGCAAATATTTTAGACACGAAAACCCAACATGGTAGAATAAGACATGGGTTGTACTATTATTGATTCTGTGACATGGGATACTTCAGCTAGGAATGCGGGAGAATACGCGGGACGTGTCTTGTGTGTTATGTGTGTGTTACAGCTGTATATGATATTTATTTGTTGCTGGCATCGTTCCACGCAGTCGGTCGCGTGGTCGCGGGTATTTCAGGAGTCCCCGGGTCGTGACCCGTCGCCTTCGACCAATTGCGTCAGTTGCTGTTTACTCCTCTGTTCAATTTCACGTCACATAATATTTTTAAGCAGTTTCATTCAAAAAATCAATATTAAGTTTTTAAGCAACGTTGTGGTTCCTGCCTTTTAGATATAAGGCAAGATCTTTTTTACCGCAATTTTTTTTTATCTCCTGTTAGTGGATAATAATTTGATATATCTCCTGCAAGAGACTAGTTTTTCCCAAACTGTACGATACAGATTCTTAGACGCCGGGATGGGAAACTTTTGCCCAGTATTGGGCCAATTTGTCATTTAGAGATTATCCGATCTCTATCCAGATTTATATATATCTAAAGTTCGAAATTGGCTATAAGGAAAGCACTTATTTATCGGGAAAATTCCGTGATTCCGGGACTAACAAATTCAAGTGTGTACCTACTTTGTGAGATGTAATAAACCCGATTTAACACATATTACGGCTGCCCTGTTATAATGTAATATGGTTGCTTTTTCCTACTTTTCTTGACTAATTTTTGACGAAGCAAAATATTATTAAGAAAGCTTCATCCATAATCATCATAATCAGCCAGTATCGGTCCACTACTAGACATAGGGTTCTCCCAAGACACGCCACTGAGCCCGATCTTCGGCTCTTCCTTTCCAGTCACTTCCATAAAATGCTAACCAAAAATTAACGTAGGTAATTGTGCATCCGATCTTAAATTTTACAACTTAACAGAAGTTTAATTTAAGATTGTGGAAAGAATGGCAGTTTTTCAATTTGGTTGATCGATTTGAATATTGTATGAAATGATAATGATAGTTTAAAAACTAAAACAACCGACTTCCATGCCCCGCGAGTCAATTTCAGTAGCAAGTTTGAGACGTTTATCGTCATATCTCTGGGGATACTTATCAGATCTCAATGACTACAATGGGAACACCTCGGAAACGTACCCTACCGATTAAAAAAATAATAATTTAAATCGGTTTACAATTGACGGAGTAACCGCGTAACATACACACAAAAAAAACATACAGACGAATTGAGAACCTCCTTTCTTTTTGGAAGTCGGTTGAAAAGCAAGCAATCGTTTGATTCCTAGAACCGATTGACTCAAATACTTTCAATATTATTTAGAAGTAAATGGTTTCTGCGAACTAACAATAGGTAGTTTATCCTATTAGTATGTAAAATATGTAAACTTTCCACATAGATATTGATCTTAATTATAATTTAGCGATGCAAATATATTTTAAGGAGTCATCTAACATTTTATTATTAACAATAAGTTAAATAACATTAAATTATTATGCATTGTTGCCACATTTTTGAAACTACTATAGATCACAGAGTGGTAGAAATTCAACCTTAAATAATAATCATAGTAACCGCCTTGTGGTTGACAATTAACTGTAATTACTAACATTTTTAAATATATTTGTAACATATTATAAACATGTTATGTTTAGGCACTCCATTTCTGAACTTTAAACTATGCCAAATCTTACATTCTTCTAAGATCACAGTGTGCTTAGATTCTTCACGTATAACTTAAAATATGTGTTCCTTTTAAAAGTATATAATATCTTAATAATATTAAATGATTCCACATTACAGTGTTTGTTAAGTCGCAGTTCACACATGTTGCGGTTCGCTTGCATTAACTTACTAGTCAGTATATAAGCTTATCTAATTTTGTTCTAACCAATGGTTAAGGAATTTATAAGTAACTCTGATAACCGTGACTCTGATAGCCACGTACTGACTGAGCGAGCAGCCTCGCGAGGCAGCCGCGCGAGGCAAATCCTCGGTCAGTCAGGACGTGCCTCGGCCGAGGCAAATGCTCGCGCTGCCTCACCCGAGCGTGCCGCGGCCCGAGCCGAATGTTGTCGGTTTTTGTCGATGCTCAAAAGCGCCTCGTTAGCCGCGTACTGACTGAGGCGGCCTCGCGCGGCAAACGTCCGAGCTGCCTCGCGAGGCTGCTCGCTCAGTCAGTACGCGGCTAATCACGTACACCAGGAATTATATGTAATTTTCATCCTCGCGGTATAAAGTATCTCCTTGTTAAATTTAAGTAAGATCGTATCGTCATTAGTAAGTAGTAGTGAAAGGATTTTCCAAAATTCACCCCTGAAGGGGATGAAACGGGGGTACAAAGTTTGTATGGAGAAACAAAATTAGATAGTCTTTTATATTCGAAACTTAACACAAGTACTTAAGTAAGTAAATACGTGTTTCAGGCTCTTTCGAAATTCCACCCCTAAAAGGGTGAAGTGGGGTAATAAAGTCTGAAATCAATATTGTTTCGGATTGCGCTGAAAATTGGCATGCAGATAGTTACTTTGACTTAGGTATCCGCTAAGAAATAATTTTTCAAAATTTACTTTTCAAGGGGATGAAGCGTGGGTTCAAAATTTGGATAGTCATTTTATTTGACATTTCACACAAGTAGTTCTGTAAATAAATAAGTAAATACGAGTTCCAGACTTTTTCAAAATGCTAAGAGGATAAACTGGGGTAACTAAGTCTAAAAATCAATATTGTTTCGGATTGCGCTGAAATTTAGAATAGTTATTATGACGTAGGTATCACAAAGGATTTTCTAAAAATGACTCCCGGATACGGAACGGGGAATCATAGTTTGTATGGCTAAACAAGATGAGATAAAGTACGTGTTGTAGGACTTTTCGAAATGTGGTAGGCAACAAAGTCTGAAACTTTGGGTTTTTCGGGTTTTATAAATATGAATCCAGAATTGCCTTAGTCACGCGATAACATGAAAACGGGTGAATTGATTTGGCTAATTCTTATTTGATGTCCTTAATGATAGAATCGTTATTATTGTTATATACCGGCTGTAATTCACGTACCTACCTTCAGTCGAATTTGTGTGACCTCACTTCCGAGGAAGAGCGACAGACTCGCTCGAAACCTAGGTCGAGAAAATTCGACTAAAGGTACGACGTGAATTACAGCCGGTATATAACAATAATAATGTTACAAATTCACGATAATTGTAAAAGATAGAATCGTTTTTACAAGAGAAAAGTTTTACGTAAATAAAAGAAGTTTTTAACGCGGGCGAAGCCGCGGGACACTTCTAGTTTAATAATATAAAGGTAAATTGAAAATACCATGTCAAAATATTTTATAAATTAGGATAGAAAAAATGTCAATTAAAAACTATAACGCAATACATTTCAAATCAATTACAATTCAAATATTCATTAACTGAGTAAAAACATCTTTGTAATAACCACAGTTTTAATTTTTGTATAAACCGTGTTTTAGGCAAGTCTTTAATTTCTGTCGGTATTGCATTGTAAATACGACCACACATTGCGTAACTACTTTTCAAGCACAATGCTGTCCTCGGTGCTTTAGGTAAAACAATTCTATCTTGGTTCCTTGTGTTTCTAGGATATTTCTCTTTTGCTGTTATAAATAAGCATGGACGAGACTTGACAAATTTAGATGCTTCGAGGTTATACATGCAGGGCAATGGAAGTATGCGATACTCTTTAAATAGCGGCTTACACGACTCCCATGGCGGTATTCCTGCAATTGCTCTTATACACTTTTTCTGTGCTACAAAAGCCCTTTGTATGTCAGTGGAGTTCCCCCACAATAGAATACCATAATTTACCACAGACGCAACGTAACCGTGGTAGGCTTTTATTACTGTTTCTCTGTTAGAGGTTTTTCGTAGTTTGTATAAGACATACACAAACCGGTTTAGCTTTTGGCAAACTTTATCAACATGAGCTTTCCAGTTTAAATGCTTGTCAATTGTGATTCCTAAAAATGTTGTAGATTGTAATTCATTTATATGGACATCTTCAAATCTTATGTCCAGTTCTCTGGGTTTTTTACCATAAGTACAAAATTGTACAATACTAGTTTTTGTTAAATTGATATGAAGATTATTCTCAGATAGCCATTCAATAATAGATTTAATACAGTTATTTATGTCATTACAGTAAGTATTTATGTCAATATTTTTTTTACACGTCATAATTAGCGACAAATCGTCAGCCAATAAAATACACGAATTGGAGGTGATGTCAGGTAAATCATTAATATAAAGTAAAAATAAAAGCGGGCCCAGGACGCTGCCCTGTGGTACCCCAAATTTAGTAGTTTGAAATTTCGATCGGCAAGCTAGCAGTTCTTTATTTTCGTTTATGTTGGAAACTTCAACGGCTTGTTTTCTATTTTCAAGGTATTCACCTAACCACTTATGGGCGGGTCCGCGTATTCCGCACCTGTTAAGTTTTTCTAACAGCAATTAATGCGATACAAAGTCGAATGCTTTGGACATATCGAAAAAGATCACTGTGACATAATTGCCGTCATCAATGTTTTCTACTATTTTATTAATTAGATTGAAGCAAGCTAATGTGGTTGATTTATCTTTTTGAAACCCGAACTGTTCTGATTTTAGAATATTGTGTTTCGTTATGAAACTTGTGAGTCGCTTATGCATAGCGGATTCAAACACTTTCGACAAAATGGGAATTAAGGTGATTGGTCTATAATTAGTCAAAAGAGATTTGTCCCCCTTTTTATGCAAAGGTTTAACAATGGAAACTTTAAGCGGTTCAGGGAAACTTCCATCTGCAAATGACAAGTTAATGAGATGCGTTAATATTGGTGTAAGTTCATTACAACAAGATTACAAAATTCTTGTTGAGAATTCATCATATCCTACTGAATTCGTATTATTTAACAAACAGTAATAAAAAAAACAAAAGGTAACAAACAGACAGAGTTACAAACGTTTTTATAAATAGTCTAGATAACTACTGTTAAGTTTTTTTGAAGTTAACTTTTATAGAACCCTGGTAATAAATTAAGTAGGTATACGGGACAAACTTAACTTTGTAGTTCGATCTATAGAATGTGTATTGCACCAACTACAAATAATAAGTTTGTAATACTAAAATTACCTTTTTTTAGGGTTCCGTAGTCCTGGCAAGGAACCCTTATAGTTTCATAATGTCCGTCTGTCTGTCTGTCTGTCCGAGGTTTTGCAAAGAGACCGTTAGTACTGGAAAGCTGAAAGGTGTGTATATAAATTACGTTGGCAAAATGGTAAAATAACATTTTGGAATTTTTTTTATTTTAGGGTAGCTACATGTGAACTGAATGGACACGGGAATGATTTTTTTTTTTATCGTCAGGCGTCTTAGAGTAATCAGTGAACATACATAAAAAAATAAAAACCGGCCAAGTCGAGTTGAACTCGCCCATCGAGGCTTCCGTCCGTACCAACGTTGGTATGTACCAATTAAGCCAGATCTCTAAATTGTATCAGCGCTCATATAACTCAGAGGTCTACCTTAATTGGCGTAAACTATGTATGTATGGGCCCTTTAATTTTGAACTATTCTTATTTTTTGGATTTTTTCCTTAATTTGTGCTGTAAGACCTTGCTTCTTGCCAAATTTCATGATTCTAGGTCAACGGGAAGTACCCTATAGGTTTTTGACCCAAATCCTATAGGGTATTTCTTTAATACTTCTTAATACTTTACTGTGTTACGGAACCCTACGAGTGCGAGTCCGACTTGCACTTGGCCAGTTTTTTTTTCAATTCCAATTAGCCTGTATTACAGATATCGTAGGATGAGGTACTGGGATGCGCAGACGCAGGGCGTCGGGTCACGACCTCGTACGCCGGAATTAGCCATGACGTCTCCACCAGGTGCCTGCCAACTGCCGACTCTAATGACATTTCTATCATATATGTATGTGTGGAGTGTGAACACCCAAAATAATAACTGACACACTCGTAGAATTTATTTTAAAAAAGATTACTCGCAATTTAAGTTGCACATTACTAGTATTCTTGTTAGTAACCCCTCCCACTAAGCTAAATATGCTTGAGTCTGGAGTGGGTTCACGTCAATAGTGCAATGGGTGGAGTGGGGATCGAACTCACGACCTCTTGATCGCCAGTCCAACACCTTATCCATTGGTCTATTGCCGCCATTTTTACCCATTAAACTATTGCACTATTGACGTAACCACCCAGAAGACAACACAACACACAACAGACACAAGCATTTTTAGCTTAGTTGGAGGGGTTAATTAATACTGTACTGGCTACTAGTAATGTATAACCCACATCACTAGATAGTAAGGTTAAAATAAAATATAGTAACTACGTTTACTGAGCCGTGGTCTCCACTCTAGAACACGTCTACCCCAACGGTTATCGGTTCTACGACAGATGTGACCAACCCACTGCCACTTTAGCTTGCTGATCCTTTGAGCTATGTCGATAACTTTGGTGTATCATACATACATACATAAAATCACGTCTTTTCCCATTGGGGTAGGCAGAGACTAAGTACTTCTTTTATCAGACATAAAAAAAATATGCACACATTTTTACATTCTAAAATTAGAGTACGAAAAACAAATATGTAAATCAAAGGTCAAGATCGCTCCTGCAAAAATACAATAAACATGAGAATATTATCGTTTTTATAAATTATACTATAAATACAACATGAAAATATTATAATATTTAAATTGCAATATTTTCATGTTTATTTTATTTTAGCAAGAGCGCCCTGCACCCTTGACCTTTGTTTCATTAAGTATTGTTTTAATAATGACTGAGTAATTTAAATAAATTACAAAATTAGAGAGTTACGTCATGGGTTTAGTTGAAATATTATAACTAAGATAGTTTAAAAACTAAAACAACCGACTTCAATGCCCCGCGAGTCAATTTCAGTAGCAAGTTTGAGACGTTTATCGTCATATCTCTGGAGATACTTATCAGATCTCGATGAAATTACAATGGGACTACCTCGAAAACGTACCCTACCGATTACAAAAAGAACCATTCGAATCGGTTCAGAATTGACGGAATAATCGCGTAACATACACACAAATATATATATATATACAGACGAATTGAGAACCTCCTTCTTTTTTGTAAAGTCGGTTAAAAATAAACCTGCCAAGCGAAATTCGGACTCGCACACGAAGGATTCCATCCGTACAATCCAGTCCAGACTAATATTATAAAAACGTTTGTAACTCTGTCACTCTGTCTGTTTGTTACCTAATTAGTAATCACTCCTAAATTGAAGATCTGATTCTACTGAATTTTTACAAGGATATACGCATTTATAGCATATGGATGAACATAGGCACTTTTTGTGAAAATTAAATCATAATTTTTACACATAACTTAGATCACAAATGTTGATTGACAGAGCTAAATACAGTAAAAAAAATCTTGTATCAGCTAGTATTTTATAAGCAAAAATGCCGAATTGGACACGTTTGTTTTCAGGAGGTACAAGCCCTGTGATAGACGGACAGACGGACAACAGAATCACAGTAATAGGATGCCGTTGGGACCCTTCGGGTACGGAACCCTAAAAATAAAAACGGTTTGTTTTAGTTGAGAACCACTATCCCAGAAGCCGCTTTAACGAGAACAGCACTATCCTAATTTGCACAAATTTTCAAAAGCGGGGAAACCTAAACAACGATTCTTACAATAATTTATTTATCTAGTTTTCCTTGGAACTGATCGGTTTTCCTTTGTCCGTGCTATCGGCTTATCGTTATCAGTGCACGATGGCATGACCGGTCGCAAACCCGAGTGTCCTTACTCGACACTCTATTGGTACTATACGATATTATCTCTTTGCGATCAAATGGGCAGGGCCCTTGTCAAATTAAATGCAGGAACTGAAAAAGGTGTATAAATAAACTGGCCAAGTGCGAGTCGGACTCACACTCGTAGAGTTCCGATTGAACAAAATTTGCCGGAAAAGGGGTTTTTGTATAGGGACCCCTTATTATTTTTAGATAAATTTAGTTTTTATTATTTGACTAGCTGACCCGGCGAACTTCGTACCGTGAATATAAATAAACTGTCCAAGTGCGAGTCCGACCCGCACACGCAGGGGTCCGATTGAACAAAATTTTCCTGAAAAATACGTTTCTGTATGGGGCCCCCTTTAATTTTTAATTTAATTTAGTTTTTATTATTTCATCTTATAGCAGCCATTGTAATACACACCATGAGTTAATTTCAAGTCTCTATCTATTAAGAGTTGTAATATCGAGCATAAAAAGCCTCAAAAACACGTTTCTTTGTATGGGGACCCCCTTTATTGTTTAAATCGGTTTTTATTCACAAATAGCGAATACCCATGTATAGAAGCGCCATAATGACAACCATCAAAATATCAATACAATGACAAAAATGTCTGAAAGAACCAACAATGACAACATGGGACAACCATCAAAATTCAAAATATTAAAATTTAAATACCTACGCGATAATTCCAGTAATCTGGATATATTACGTTGCCGATGAGCGTGCGCGGGGTGCATTTTTCCAAACAAACATATTCCCCTGTTGTGTGTTGTTGTTTCCTTCCTAGAAAATGCTTCTAGAGCAAAATGTGTTCCTACAAAAAATCAAGGTCAGCTGTAGCTATGCCCCGCCCCGCCCCTATCATTTGCCTTTTTTGACCAACCAATTGCAAAAAGAAATATAAGTAATTTTTAATCTTTCCTTTAAGATTTTTGAAGGGTCATATTTCTATTTGCAATTGGTCGTTCAAAAAAAGCAAATTATAGGGGCATAGCTACAGCAGACCTTGATTTTTTGTAGAAACAAATTTTGCTCTAGAAGCATTTTCTAGGGTGGAAACGGGGGAATACGTTTGTATGGAAAAGTGCACCCCGCGTTCCCTCTTAATTTAATACGTGCTTCAAATTTCAATTCGAGAGTGGAACAGACTCCACCCTAACGGACGAACATCAAATGTTTGACCGGAAAGTAGGTAGAAAAGTTTATATGGAAAATGAAATTGTTTTTTTTTTCCATATTTTCTCACCGTTTAAACCTTTCCTGGACTATGACAAACATTTCAAAACCAAAATCAGCTAAATCCGCACAGCTGTTTTCGAGTTTTAGCGAGACTAACGAACAGCAATTGATTTTTATATATAAGATGATACAGCAACCAGTGTAATACACACTATGAGCAAATTTCAAGTTCCTTATTAAGGTTTGTAAGATACCATACCGGTAAACGCCTGAAAAAAAAACACTTTGCTTGTATGGGGACCCTCTTTAATATTTAATTTTACATTGTTTTTAGTATATATATGTCGTTAAATCCTCTATAACAATACATATTTCATGAAAATTTCATATATCTTCCTATTACGGTTAAAGAGATATAGCCCTGTGAAATGCGCACAGATGGACGGACGGACGGACAGGGAAGTCTCAGTAATAGGTTTCCTTTGGTACCCTTCGGGTACGAAACCCTAAAAGCTCCAATAAAAATAGATTACTTACTTGAACTGGGCCGGTAGTCTCTACATGAATAGCGATGAATTTCGACCAATAATCGTCGATAAGAAAAGAGATGCAAATATACAACTGTACTGTCTAGCTGCATCACCTTCTAGTAGACGTTTTTTAACGACGCATCGCTATCAATGTAGAGACTTCCACCCCTGGTGTATGCTTTTCTAGAAGTGAAAGATGGCAGTGGACAATCCTGGTATTAGAGCTAAGTGGCAGAGCAGAGTAGTAAACCAACCACAGACTAAAAACTAACTAATTTC
Organism: Cabera pusaria; assembly: GCA_954871355.1. NCBI lineage: Eukaryota > Metazoa > Arthropoda > Insecta > Lepidoptera > Geometridae > Cabera > Cabera pusaria. Next base: position 6,429,402 of record OX940897.1, read on the forward strand.
TCTGTCTTGCAGTGCAGACCATTGCGTTCACTTTGAAAGAAGGTACTTCTGTCTCCAGGATATAACATCATTTTTAGGGTTCCGTACCCAAATGGTAAAACAGGACCCTATTACTAAGACTCCGCTGTCCGTCTGTCTGTCTGTCTGTCTGTCTGTCTGTCTGTCTGTCCGTCTGTCACCAGGCCATAGCTCACTAACCGTGATAGTTAGACAGTTGAAATTTTTACAGATGGTGTATTTCTGTTGCCGCTGGAACAACAAACTACTACTAAACACAAAATAAAGTTAAAAATTATAGGTCCCCATACAAAAAAAATGTTTTTAAACGCCATCTATCTAATTAGTTTTGGCAAAATTACATAGATGGCGCTAGTAAACGAGCCCCGTCTTTCTAGATCACGACCAAACCAAATACTCTTGGTAATATCAATTAATCAAATATATGAGGTTGAAACTCTTTTATGGTTCGTATTGTACGGAACCCTCCCTAAGTGTGCGATAAGAGACGCGATGCTGACTCGCACTTGGCCAGTTTTATTTCTTTAAGAAAACACTCCATCTTGCCGGAAATTAGCGTACTGAATGTTCATGGCCTGTCTTTGTTCGGTGGATGATTCAAGTTAAAGCCAAAGCGTACTAGTGGTCACTCTGTATCACCCAGGTGATATTTCTAAGTATGGTATAACATATACTTTATTTTACTATTTAGCTCAACGTTTGCACTAAGAATCTGATTGATATCTATAAATTTCTGCCTCTTTTACAAATTAATCGTTTAAAGCATTATGATAAACCATTAGAGAAATAGTGTCTAACTGTTATAACGCTTGATAAAACATCATTTTTATTTTTTTTTATAACTATTAACACGTAAACATTTACCGGAAATTAACTCCCGGAACCGGAAAGCTACTTTTTGGTAGCAAGTCAGGCGGAACATCGATATAATGCTTCTAACACCAGTGGAAAATAGGATACCGTAGTCTAGCGTTTCAGACGTCAAGGAATAAGTGATATGAGTTGTATACGAGTTAGTAATTTCCATTTCCACGTTCTTCTGCCGCGGCCGATGTCACGCTAGAAGTCGAGTGCCACGGCAGAAGGTTAAGAGCCCGTTATCGGCGTTATCAGAGACGTACCTACCAGCCCCATTTGACCTGACACCTCAGTTATCAGTTGCCGCGATAACCGACGCCGTCACGGTCTCCTACCTGTTCGCTTTACCTTTTCAACCTTTACAATTTTATATTTAAGTGAAATTATTTTTGACCCGCGCGTGCGTTTCCTACGAGATCGGTGCGTTGACTGAGTGTTTTGTTTTTATGTGATCTTGTTTTGTTTGTGACCTTCTATGATTCTTCTATAAAAAATAAAACAAATGACTATCGCGTCGTATTCTAAAGTTAAATTAATACATACATGGAAGCAAAGAACTTTGCACAAAGCGTAGCCGTTTAAATTCAGATTCCTTCTGCAAATATTGAAATCTTCTTGTGTGTAAGTGTAAATATTGTAGTATTGCAGACTGTTTTTACTGGGTTCTGATATGAGGTGCAGATTTGTGATGTCAAGCTGTGATTGTGACACTGATCAGTACCGTATTCACTTGTCATTTAGAAATACGAATGACTTGTCCTATTGTTGTAGTTACGTTTACTATTGACAATGTTCCAAAATATTATTATTAAAACAAAATAATCTTTCCTACTAGGTACTATGATCGAAAGACAGTGGCTCATTCCTTAAAAGCATCCCTCTTATAGATCTTTATGACTAATCTTTACAATACCTTTGCAATTAACTTGGTTCTGCAAATATTTCTATAATGAAGTGTTTGTGTAAATACATACTTCTCTACCAACTACCAACTACCACTACCAACTGACCCTGAATCTTAATGATCATCATAATCAACCCTTATTAGAATCCACGTGAAGTATTCGTTAGTCTTCGTCTGTTTTATTAACAGACTTCCTCCCGTGACCCAATCTGTGTCTTGACAGATACAAGTCTGATCGTGCATAGAGTGCCCTCTGTTCTCACCTTTTGGATGGTTCTACCAAATACCAGTTGGAGGTGTTGAAAATAATGTAGAAAAGTGCAAATAAGCTTATCAATGACGACAATTGCATTCCCGCGGGGCCTTGAGCATAGCCGCAAAGTCGCTTGTTTATCGGTTTTCTTTCGCTTATATTTCGGAGAGTGTGCCATCCACCAGATGTGCCAGAAAACCAGGCATACCTAATAATGCTTGCCTTTGCAAAATAGATCACCCTGCCTGTTAACTTACCCCCGTATTTATAAACAACACTATGAGATCTCGCAGTATTCGGTAACGCATAATGTCCTTCAAACCAATACATACCTAATTGACATTGCTTGTGTTGTGTCAAATCCACCGCTATGCGTCCGTCAAAATGTTTATGAATACGGCCGTTAGAACCCACATACTAAAGTTATTGTAACGGTATGACATACGTGTATGAGTAGGAACAATTCTCTTCAAGCCTCCTTATCACGACTGTGACTAACTTCTTATCGCCTTCTATTGTATGAATTGACATTTAGATTGCCCTCTGCGGTTTAACCTGAACCACGAGTGGTTTCCTACAGATAGCAATTGCAAATAATATGAATGAGTATTGGCTAATACTGATACTATGGTCGATTTGTTGCTTGTTTGTTCACTTTTCGTCTGAATTCCACACCACAAGCGCTTATTTATTTTTTTCACACGTGCATTTGTCAGTCATGAAAACTAATTTAAGAGTATATTATACTGTGGGTCACGTAACATACATAAAATAAATCTTTTTTTTTTTTTTTAACTTACCTATTTGAACCCATTTTCTTCCACCTATCTCTATCTAACGCCGTTTGTGGCCAGTCATTGTGAAAACAATCCAAATCGTCTCGCCACCGCTTTTTGGGCCTTCCTCTACGTCGATGGCCGTCTTCAGGCACTGCGTGACAATTTTGGCCCACCTGTCGGGATGCATCCGACAAATATGACCCGTCCAGTCCCATTTTAGCCTGACAGTCTTGTCACCCACGTCATCTATGCCGGTTCTTGAGCGCAGATCGGTATAAAAATAAATAAATAAATAAACAAATAAATCATAATTATATATTTTAAAATACAGAAATATAAAGAAAATAAAGGGAGCATCCATCATCATCAATATGAATAATGCGAAAGTCACTTTGTATATTAGTTTGTTGTAGTTGTTAATGACTAATAGTTAATCGGCTCAACCGATAAAATTTTGCACACAGATAGCTAAGAAGGTAGAATAGGACAGACAATAAATATTTCTTTTGAATGCGGCATTAAGGTACGGACACGCCGCGGCGTCCTGCGTCCTGCGTGCGCGATCTCAGTACATTTCAATTGTTTTCGCGATCAGAAAACAATTAAAATGTACTGAGATCGCGCACGCAAGACGCAGGACGCCGCAGTGTGTGCGTACCTTTAGAAGTCGGTTTTTTTCGTATTATTACTAAAAATGAAAAGTTTTGTTTTCATTGCGTACTGCGGTAAGGTTATAATCAGGCGTTAAGCGACGCGAAGCGGCGTCAGATTATCAAAGGTTTATGTTGAAAAACCTGCTCTGAAAACGCTTGGTGCATTATAGGCACTTTATTTTACTGTATTATCTCACATTTACATTTACTTAAATGGTATCGAAGAGATGTTATCGCGAACTTACGTAATGTCCATATTATAGACATTTAAAATCTACGTAACTACTGAAAATCCCGAGGTGATCACTATACCTACTGAAACCACGTAAACTCAATTATAAGATACTAGTTGCTTCCCGTGGGTTTTAACGACGTTTTTTTTATATCTGATCGGCTAGCGTTTGAACACTATCTCGTCTGGTGGTAAGCGATGACGTGCTTGAATGAATGAATAAATGAATTAATGAATGAAGGCTAAGAATGGTCTGACACTCAAGGGTAATGCTGCCGGAACACCCGTTAGATTATAGCGACAGATTTTCTCCTTGATGGTGGTAAGCTACATTTAGGTAGGTAATTCAGGTGGATAGTTGATATAATATGCTCCTACCAATATGGAATGAAGTTATGGAATAGTTACCTGGCAGATAACACAATTTAAATGTTGTCTGTCAGATAAGTTCCTAATAGGCTATCTGTAAATGTATCAGGAACTGGGAAAACTGGCCCTTAGCCACCTTGCATTCTAATATGAGCTTGACAAGAGTTTGTCACGTTTGATAGTTTAAAAAACCGACTTCACATGCCGCCCGGGACCATTTCAGAAGCAAGTTTGAGATATTCATCGCCATATCTCTGGAGATACTTCTCAGATCTTGATAAAATGTAAATAGGATCACGCTGAAGATGAAACTTCCAATAAAAAAATAACCATTCAAATTGGCTCACAATTGGCTCAGTAATCGCTTATCAAACATACAAAAACAACATACAGACAAATTGAGAACTCCGTCCTTGTTGGAAAGTCGGTGGAAAAAATGAGTTCATTTTTACGTTGATTGACTGAACAGAGTCCAGACTTTAGTTTGTTTTCGGTATAACATGATGAAGATAAGTAATAATTTTAATAAATGAAAATCATAAGTCTAAATTTGAATCGATGCTTATCATCTGACGCTATCCGATATCAATTATAAATTAGTCAGGTAGTGGTTTCAAGATATAATAAAACAAAAATATAGATAAAATCAGCTCACACCCATTTAAAAGTAAAGAAAGATGTCTAATGCTGACAAAAAATAAATTATATGCTCTATCACTGAAAGAAGATAGAAGAAGGACAACTGAAGGAATGTCCAGGATGTTTTTCTGAGTCTTCTGGATAAATAAAAATAATTACTAGTAATAACTTCGGTAGGTATTCAAACCACACATAATCATGCAAATTAAACCAAAAATAAGAATTATATATATACATAGATATATGTATTAATCAGTAATTAATAATGATAAGGGATTGCGTTTGACCACTATCATTAGCACACAATATTAATGAAATAAATTTAACATAAAAGATTTAATGAAGTACTACTTATTTTTCAATCGGTTAAAACGAGTAGCAAGTTATCGCTGTGACTTATAGCGACACAAAAATGATCAAAAATGCATCTTTTACAGATACTTCAACTACTGATACAATAGAGAAAAATATCTTATTACAAAAAAAAAACTAAAATGGAAACTATAGAGCCGAAACAGGAACCGATCGAGAACAGTGACGATATTCTCGTGAAGTGTGAGAGTGATAAAAGTGATGTTTGTGTAAAGGATGAAGAAGGTGATGAAATGATGAGGAGCAACCAGCGGGAGAACCGGCTCACCACGATCATCGACCAGCTGAGGTGCCAGAGTAAACTGAAAGGTATGGTTTTTTTTTTAATTTATACTTGCAGCAAGCCAGAGATGAGAGCGAGGGAGGCGAGTTACGAATAAATTCACACCACGGTACCTCAGTGTGCAATGTGTCTGCTACGTATCTTCGCACAACTTAGATAGCCACTGTTTTACAGCATCAATGCCCCTTTCTCGCACCCCTCAGCTTTCTCGCACATCTCTGTTGTGTGAAACGCAGCCTATCACTATTAAGTATCCATATTGCATAGCATGCGACAGTGACAAACTGAATGCTGCATAACTTACCTACTAGAAGACTTCCTGGATTTATCTACGCGACCGTGTCCTTTGAGTCTTTTTCGCGTGAAGTTGTAGTTTCTATCTGTGATAGGGTGCTGCATCCATTAGCAACGGTAGTAGAGGCGCTTACCTTTTGTCCAAAATCTTCGTATATATAAGCTACAGATAGGGCCGATCTGATCTACTCTTTCATTTTTTAAAGGTTACTGGCAATGTGGGTTGTACAATACTATGTAGTAGCCTTATAAACCCATCCAACTAAGTTAAGGTACGGCCACTTCGCGGCGTCCTACGATCTGCGGGCGCGATCTCAGTAATTTTCAATTGTTTTCGGATCGCGTTTGGTTTGAACCAGTCGGTACAAACTACAAATACTACTATGCTATCTGATCGCCGCCTAGATCGCGCACGCAGGACGCTGCGATGTGTCCGTACCTTTAAATATGCTTGTGTCTGGAGTGGGTTCACGTCAATAGTGCAATGGGTTGTGAATGAACTAACGACTTCTTGATCGCCAGGCCGACGTCTTAGCTGTTGGGCTATTTGCCGCTTTACTGCGATATGAATAAAACTTTAGACGAACTCGTGTGTTTAATCTAAAATACAGTAGGTAGGCTACATTACCCAAAGAGCGCTAACCGAATTACTCATTACATCCTAATTCAAAGATAAAATCATCACTCAACACCAATCCCGCCTGTTAATTAAATGCTCTCCGAAAAAAATCCCACACAATTCCTAACTACCGTCGGAAAAAAGTGAATAAACCATAAATTCCCCTCAAACAAGCAACCTGAGCGTGACAGTAACAAAGTCGCAACCTTTGCTTGCCGATGCTATCTCACATGTAAATCGCTTAGTGGATTTATAAAAGTAATTACGCTAAGACAAAGGGCACGGAGTGCGCTTTAGCACAATTGTACAATTAGGGGCTGAACCACATCTGGCAACAATAGAGCTGATGGCAGATATGGTATCTCGACATCGCCGTGTTCTGAATTGGTTTGTTTTACGATGGATGCATCGCGAATATGCCTAGAATGAGTTTCGAGCTAGATTGTGGATTCTATTTGAAGATTCTTGGATAATTGAGAGAACATATCTATGTGTTTATCTTCATGTTCATGTGGTGGTATTGCGTAAATAAATAGTTTATTTCACAGGTAAACAATTTTCATAAATATGCAGGCAAAACCAATTACATAGAAGAAATGATAATAGCTTATACAAAAACAACATCGACCTTTAGCGGCGGGTCCCAAACTAGGCGTAGCCTATATCTTGGTATTGGGAACCCTTTCAGTAGCACTCTTCGGTATACTTTTAGTCTAGGAGGCGCTTACTGTACATGTATAATTACATTGCTATCATTCAAATACATATTCCTATAACAGCTTTATCTAAATATATAGGTAGTTAAGTATAATACACTCTACATAACCTCAAAATCGATTAGAATGAACTAAGGAGATAGTTGGTGTAAAGGTAATATTCATTGACCGAGTGAGTAGACACAGTTAGGGATGATTAATATTAGACCAGGCCATGTACGTTGCCCGGATGGGGCACGGATTTGAAACGTTACATACATTTTGTATGAAGCAGTTTATATTACACAGTGTATGAGCCGTGTCCCGTCCGGGCCCGTCTACTAAAGTCACACACTAGCTCCGCTCCGGCAGTCCACGGCCTCGCCCCGGCCCGGGTACGGCCCGGTCTAATATAAATCATCCCTATCTGCATAAGTTATGATGTACTAGTATGTAATGTAAAGATATTTTTTTGCAAATGAAGGTAAACTGGCCGGTTGTAAATGTCTTGTACATAAAAAGTTACGTTGCAATCATAGGCAGGTCGCAATATGTACTAGACAATGCGTGGTAATAGAAGATAGTAACACAATATGTATTTATTATAATATTTTTTATATATTATAGGCAAGCGTTTAAGCACCATATGACCAGATGGTAAGCGATGATGTGGTCTAAGACGGTGAACACTACGCCTAGAATACTCTGACTCTGAAGGGCTGTGTGCTGTTTGAACATCGTACGGTTATGGTAGCAGATTTTTGTTATTTTATCCTTAATAATAAGCATGGTCGTAAGCTATTTTTTTGTAGCAAGTTTCAGGCTGTACATTGATATAATACATAAGTATTATACATAGTAATATACATTTCCATAGGGGGTCCATAAGAACCACCTATGGAAATGTTACAATTTTAAAAATTATGTTTCTTTTAAGTGTTACACACTTTTATATTTTTGTACATAGTACCTATGCAGCTATATGCAAATATACTCACAATCCAAAATTTCGTCGCATCGACGGGGTTCGAAACCGCGCCTCCTAGAAAATATGACCTGGCGCTCTAAACAACTCAGCCACAGTACAATCCTATCAATACGACGAAACTTATGGATTGCATTTTTAACCAATTATGCCTTGGTGGCGCCCACTATGACAACTATTTCGAAGTTAATCATTCGGATGAAATCATTAGTTATCCGACCCGACGAGAGATGTCGCACTACTTAAATCAAATATCATGTTTCTTTCACGCGTTACAGACTTTTATATGTTTTACATTGTTACACACAAAGTACAGTTACAATATCAGTCACGTATTTTCTTCAAACAACCGAATCAATTTTGTATCACACACATATACTGTATCTAGATCTTATCCAAAGTAGCGCACAGTCCTAATTCTCCTTTGTTAAACTGCTAACATTGAATTCAGTTCCGTTCACGGAGCTTTCCAGCAGCTTCCGTAATCTCCTATTTTGTCCATTGTATATTGTTAGCAGATAAGGTCGGCAGTGCATTAGTAGGTAATGGCTGGCGCGTGTCGACTGAACACCGCACTTCACTCTGCCACTAAATAATTACAGTGCTCTAGCGCTTTGTTGTTACCTACCTACTTAACTGGAAATGTTGCGTTTTGTAACATCGATTTTTTTGTCATTTTTAGCGTTTCGTAGGAACCCTTATACGATCACTTTGTTGTCCGTCTGTCTATCTGTCTGTCCGTTTGTCAAGACCCTTTATCTCCGGAATCTCTATCTCCCCGGCTTCGCAGGGGTAGGTTAGCCCTACCCCTACATGCCAATGCCTACATTTAGTGCATCAGTCTGTTGCGTTGAGTATGATTTAACATCTTCAACAATCTTTGTCATAATTATTTTAACCAATTTACACAAAAAAAATAACAAATTATATACCTAAACCACAAATTATATAATAGTTACTTTACTCTGTTTTTTGTAGAAGCAGCATGAAAATCCGTTTGGTAGTTTTTGAGTTTATTGCGAACAGACATACAGACGCGGCGGAAGACTGTTTTATAATAAATAGTGATGTTTAATGAACAAGACTTTAATGCGCACACAAAACAGATTTTGGCATGTCGCTCTTCACTACGCTCTATTGAGATCTAAATGTTCGCCTCAAACACCTTGTAATTTTAATATTAATTTTCACCTTCAAACTAAAGGCTTAGGGTTGAATAACGCGTTATGGTACCGCCCTAGGAAAACTAGCAGAAGTAATATATAATACTACGCAATACTGCTTCGTAAGCTGGCCATGTTGATTGTACTCCGCTCCTCACTCTACCACTTAATAATTACAGCGGTCTAGCGTTTTGTAGAACGGAGCTATTGAGTTTTGTACTGTTATATCGGAAGATCAATTGCCTCTTTTTTAACCGACGAAAAAAAACGGAGGAGGTTATCTAGTCGACGCGTATATTTTTTAAAATTTTTATGTATGACCACGCATCACTTTTTACAGAGTAGTCTGATTTCGATAATTATTTTTTTATTGGAAAGAGTATACCCCAAAGGGGGTCCCATTTAAATTTTAACGAAATCGGTTGAGCCGTTTTAAATAAATCAACAAAAATAATGGATAAAAGTATCATTATTTTGATGATTTTATCATATCATCAATGTACGTCAACAAACACTGGAAAAAACAAAGAGCCGAAAATCGGGCTCAGTTGCGTGTCTTGAGAGAGAATATGTCCAGCAGTGGACTGATACGGGCTGTTTATGATGATGATATTTTAAAGGTGGTACTATTTAAATTTCATCGAGATATGTTCAGTATCTCCAGATATATGAAGATAAACACCTCAAACTTAGTATTGAAATTGACTAGCGTGACGTTAGAAGTCGGTTTTTTTAGTTTTTTATTTGATCTTAAATTATTTTTATTATTATAGAGCATAAATGTTTTATATAACGTTTGTCTAGGATAAGGGTAAGCAATGACGCCTGCTTTTAACATAGTTTGGATTATGGAAACAAAAAATTATAAAATAAAACTTTTTAACAAAAAAATTAAACCGCCGAAAAAACTGACTCAAAATTACTTAGGTATATACATACTTACATTAGTTTAAAAACTTTGTTATAATGTTTAGTTAAAAACTCAAAACAATTACAAAAATATATACTTAGGTATACTAACACTAGTTTAAGAACTTCGTTATTATGGTTAGATAAATAAAATTGGCCAAGTGCGAGTCAGCATCGCGTCTCTTATCGCACACTTAGGGAGGGTTCCGTACAATACGAAACATAACAGAGTTTCAACCTCATATATTTGATTAATTGATATTACCAAGAATATTTGGTTTGGTCGCGATCTAGAAAGACGGGGCTCGTTTACTAGCGCCATCTATGTCATTTTGCCGAAACTAATTAGATAGATGGCGTTTAAAAACACGTTCTTTGTATGGGGACCCCTTTAATTTTCAACTTTATTTTGTTTTTAGTATTTGTTGTTCTAGCGGCAACAGAAATACACCATCTGTGAAAATGACTGTCTAACTATCACGGTTAATGAGATATAGCCTGGTGACAGACGGACAGACAGACAGACAGACAGACAGACAGACAGACAGACAGACAGACAGACAGACAGACAGACAGACGGACAGTGGAGTCTTAGTAATAGGGTCCCGTTTTACCCTTTGGGTACGGAACCCTAAAAAGTTTAATTATTTTTTGCATTTCCGTTTTTTCGGCGGTTTAATTTTTTTGTTAAAAAGTTTTATACATCAATATAGTGATTTTGAGGAACTAAGTATATATGATGTGGTTTTATTTCGGCCTGACGGTAATCCGATGTCCGCCAATAAAATATAGGTTATGTAGGATACTGTGGCATGCAAAACTGTATTGTCAAAATGTTGCAAATATCGAACGCTCTTTAATTTTGTAATTTCGTTTTCACTTTCTTTGACCAAATCATCGTTTACCAACAGGCGAGATAGTGGTCAAAAGCTAGCTTATAATATAAAATAAAACCACCTTTTATCGCTGTGCTTTTAAATCAAAATCTATAAATAAATGATAAAGAGATCGCACAAAGCTAAGTGGTCTATAGTCTGACTGAAACCGTTATTACCGCGCACGCATAAAAAAAAGTCGGTTTGTGAAGTCGATTAAAAACTAAATTCAGTCTATACTACTTACTTTAGCTTACTCGGTACTTAATCCAGCGAAACCTTAACATTTTAATTAGTCCTTTCACTACTTAAATCCATCCAATCACGGGGATAAGGCGATTAACTAATGAATTAATAAATAAACTTCCAAGAGCGCCGATTCCACAAGATAGTGTTAATCGTTGGGATACAGTTTATACGGCATCCGAGCTGAAATACTGCAACCAGCAATCTATAACAAAAAAATTAGAAGTCATTCTATTTTCACTCATGTGTCAATAGTTTAAGTGCAGTTTTTCCTTGATCATGTTGTTGGATTTCTATCAGTCGTGGATAAAACTGGGCAAGCGCAGTGATCTATAGGAAGTGCGAATGTGGCTATCGAAGTGTTTAGTGTCAGAGATGATGATTGTAGATGTTGTAGGTAGATGTTTTAATTATTTTTTTTATATCATATAGGGTTCTAGCGTATGACCACCTCACCTGCTGATGATGCGGTCGAAAATGGTAGCGCACGCTAGGCCTAGAATGGGAACTGGCTCCCAACGACAGTTGCCCGAACACATTAGATGTTTTTGGTGACAAATTTTCTAACTTGAGGATGGTAACTAGCCAGGCGGACACTAGATAGTGCCCTACCACCATGCGGGGGTTGGGGGTTTCTTAACAATGTTTTTCCTTCACCGGAGGGCCACTGTAGACACCGCACATACATTTTTCATTATTAAAATCCATTGGTGCACGGCGGGTCTTGATCTCTGTTTTATTATCCAACAAAAAGTTTGAAAAAAACAGCCTTGTTAAAAAAATGTTGAAACATGCAGTCTGCAGCTCAGTATCGGTGGTTTGTTGTTGTTGTGTGGCATCTTGGATTTGCAGCCGATCATTTTATGTCAAAGTAGACTTCTCAAAAAGAGTAGGCTCGCTTGAGCCTTTGTATTTACGAGTAGATAATGTCTCTTCCAGTGGCGTGCCATAGGTAAGACCTATGTCCAGCAAAAATAGGCAGAAATAGGCTGATGATGATGATATCTCTCTTATATATCTTTATATATTTATCTCTTATATATTTATATATCTCTTTTATCTTCATAGTTGGGTCTATATACATTTTGGGATATCTACCTTTCTTTATTTTTTTAGGGAAACTATATACAAACTATAAACAACAAACTAATATAAAAATAGTGTGTACATATATTGCGGAAGATGTGTAAGAATAGTTAAGGTCTTAGATAAGACTAAAGTTTGTTGTTCAGTGTCTCCTCTAGTGAACAATATTGAACACTTTTGATTTATCACTATTTTATTTGAGACCACGTCGTTACATGCATCTGGGGCCTTATTCAGTATGAACAATGAGAAAACGCGTTCCTTAACGCGCCACGTCACGTTATTGAAAAATTGTATTCTGTATGCCACACGATAGGTAAATTACACAAAACGCGCGCGTTACACGTCCTCATATGTCACGATATTTTGACAGCTCAAAACGCGCTCATAACCTTACCCTACCGCGATTTAATTGGCATAGAGAATACCATAACGCGGAGATTACGTAACACGGCACGGTAAGACTTTAAAATGGTCATACTGAATAAGGCCCCTGGTGAGAAAGTCTCAAAAATAATTTAAATATTTTTTTTTTCTCGCTATGGTAAAATAAATCTGATTTATGTATATTAAACCAATATCATATTCACAGTCAATTATCAACAAAACCAAAGAAACGAAGACCACGACGTATAGGTGTAGACATGGTACTGTAAGAGGAGATCTAAATATGGCGCCAGTTCCTGAATTCGCGGCATTCAATACTGCTAGGCTATTACGAAATTCAACCGTATTACGAACGTGATACAATTGAATTTCGTAGTACGAAATTCGAATCTCACCGCGGATTCCGCTGTCGAGATAGCTTACAGAATAGCCTAGCTGGACTAGCTGGAGCGGACGATGACCAACTTCACTGCGTATTAGGGACCACTTGCGTTGCGGACGTGTGTGCGGATATTAATTAAATTACGATTGATATTTTGATGTTTAGATTTAGGCTTTTCTGTATTACATAATTTAAGGGACTTAAGTTGTTTTCCTTATTAGTGCCGCTTCTGATATTTGTAGTATAGTTTCCTCATAGTATCTATTCAGTTATCATATTTTGTGTACAAAACCTTTCAAAGTACAATAATCGTCTGTACCTATCACCTTGCCTGTAAATTGATAAGAGAGTCAGTCACGACGCCAACATTAAAAGATATTATCGCACTGAACTTCAAACCCATATTACATACTTCGTTACAAGTTACTGTTTTATTGCTATTTTCAACCGACTTCCAAAAAGAAGGAGGTTCTCAATTCGTCTGTATGTTTTTTTTTCTTTTTTTTTGTGTGTATGCTACGCGATTACTCCGCCAATTCTGAACCGATTCGAATGATTCTTTTTGTAATCGGTAGGGTATGTTTTCGAGGTAGTCTCATTGTAATTTCATTGAGATCTGATAAGTATCTCCAGAGATATGACGATAAACGTCTCAAACTTGCTACTGAAATTGACTCGCGGGGCATTGAAGTCGGTTGTTTTAGTTTTTAAACTATCTTAATTATAACTACAAAGGTAAAATTTAAATTTATTATCCTGTAGTGTGCCACTGCTGGACAAAAGTCTACCGATATCCTTCCGATCCACGAATCTCAAGGGATATGTCTGTCCATCCAGGCCGTTGGGCCATTTTATCGACGCTCAAACGACTGGGCGAGCCATGTTTTTTACATGCATCCAGCTAGTTGGGCAAAAATCGTCACTAATTGGGTCTTCACTGGCGGTCGGGGCTTGTCAACCACGAAAGAGGTCGAATATCGCGCCTGATGTTAAATGATGAAGCGCCACCCAGGAGCATACGTGCAAGATTAAGATCAAGGCTTGGAGGCTGGTGAATGATGACTCTGCTGTGTGACAATCACACCTAAGATACAATCCACATATTTGAAATCAGTTAAAAACTTTATTATTAAAAATATATAAATGTGTACAATGTACATTATAGTCTAAGAATAAATTCATTTGGACAAGTATATATTCAAAGGTTAGCTATTATTAGTATAAGATGATATATTTTTGCCATGCTTTACAAGCGCAAAATAGTAGATTATATAACAAGTGAATAAAAAGGCAATTTAATTCGAGGGACTAAGTTAGATCCCGAGAGCAGCGAATGATTCTATATTAGAATCCTGAGCGGAGCTAGGGATACAAGGACCGAGATTATTTTTTTTTAATCACGAGTCGTGTAATCTTCTTTTTACCATTCACTGCGAGAAAATATATATAGTACTTACTTATAGTACTTATTTATATTTGTCATATGTTATTAATTTAATGTGTAATAAATCTGGATTATTAATCATTTAGTGCCGGTGAATGTATGTGTAGATAAACGGCTCAATCTTGAAAAACATGCTATTTGCGTTCTCACCAAAATTGCACTGAATATCTTCATTAAAGTTCACATCTTTACTGAGGGTATGATGACTTGGACTAGACTGTGAGTTCAGCTTGATCAGAAATGTGACTTTGACTCAATTTTATGACTTGCATTTACAAAAACTTTAATAATTTTCATACTTTATTCTGGATGAAGACGGTAAACGTGTGCAGCAAAATAAAAACAAAAAAAAAATATCAAAATTCGCGGGATTTTTATTTTTATTGAAATATATAGCTTTTTTTCCATTTAGCCAGCTAGTAGGAACTATCATCAAGTTTTATTTACTTTTTGTACATAATTCGTATTTCATGCTTGTTCCAAATTCAAAATGTTTTTATTCACCGAGTGAGTAAAAGAGCGTTTTATTCACTGCTATCGATGAATAAAGTGCTATTTTTTGAGTGGAAATGGTAAAAAAACGTTTCTATAATATTTTTAAGGCACATAAGAATTGAAAAACTTTGAGAGCCCTATGTCCAGCAGTGGACTGATACCGGTAGATTATGATGATGATGATGACATAAGAATTAAAAGTTTATTGTGCAGTTTAAGCTACTTCCTAATAATGGAAACAGTATGTAAACTCTAGAATTAGAATAACATTTTTATACAAAACATTGTTAAAACCAATCCAATAACGCAACGATTACTTGAAAAAATTATAGAAAATGGTTTACAGGCATTTGTCCGTCAAAATAATTAATGTCTCTTCTAAGCAACGATTTCTTGATCTTTGGCATAAGGTCGCGTGCGCAATGGCCGTTAGAGGCACTCGGATATTTATAATGATCGATATTCGCTCAGATGGTTCGGTTGCTCGATCTAGAACAGCCATAATATGCCATCTAGACTGGCTTCACAAACCTGTGACCTGTTCTGCGGTTGGCTACATTTTACAAGCATATTGGCGGAAGAAAAAGTGAAGGGAGATTGACACTAAAGAATGATATAAGGGACAAGTTGTCAAGGTTTATGTTGTCATGTGTCAAACTTAGGTACTGGTCTATGGACAAGTGGCCTTAGGCTAGATATCCTGCTAAGATGATGTAGACCGCAATAACGAATAGAAGAGTAGATGATTACCAGCACAAACCATGGTGTATTTGTGCTCAAAACATCGTGTTCCGTTAATTATTTATTTAAGACTAAGATAAATATAATATACTTTTGGAGCACTGAGCCACGGAATAGTAAATAAGTTAAGTTGCATGATTGACTTACCAGCTGTAATTCACACACACGTTATTTTAAAAAAAAATACTTTATAGGTTAACGTTTGACCACTATCTCACCTGTTGGTAAGTGATGATGCGGTCGAAGATGGTAAGCAGGCTAGGCCTAGATTGGGAACTGGCTCTGAAGGATAGCTGCCGGAACACATTAGATGTTTGGTGACAGATTTTCTAACTTGAGGGCCAGGCGGACACTAGGTAGTGTCCTACCACCATGCGGGGGTTGTTGGTTTCTTAACGATGTTTTTCCTTCACCGGAGGGTCACTGTAAGGCGCACATAATTTTTTCGATAGAAAAACCCATTGGTGCACGGCGGTTTGAACTCGGTACCACGGCATCAAAGCCGACCGTTCTCCCGATTACGCCACCGGGCCTTTAGTCGAATTTTCTCAACATAACGTGCTCACCATCCTCGACCGTATCATCGCTTACTACCAGGTGATATAGTAATCATACGCTGGTCTATGAGATTTAAAAAAGAGCTTAGGTTTCAAGGCCTCAGACTAATTGGAGCGAAGATCTTCGCAAGGAGGCTGACAAGAGCTGGATGAGAGTGGCCGAGAATCGTGCTTAGAGGCGTGCAGTTGAAGAAGCCTATGTTCAGCAGTGGACTAGTATAGGCTGATGACAATTAAGTTTTGAGCACATCCATCGTTCTTCTTTAAGAGTAAGGTCACGCGGTGAGATTGCAACGATCACTGATGTGAAATAAAATAAAGTCGAGTTGGACTCGCCCACCGAGTAGTACTTCCGAGGGTACTTCCTGTTGACCTAGAATTGTCAACTTTGGTTAAAAACAAGGTCTTACAGCACAAGTAAAGGAAAAATTCAGAAAAATATAAAAAGTTTAAAAGTAAGGTAAATTTTGGCGAAAATATAAATTTGCCCATATCTTTTTACCGTGTGGACTCAGGTCCTTGATTTTTATAAACCTAATAGGGACTATAGACTTCAGTATCTGGTAAAAATGTCAACTTGTTAGGTCCACTCTTTCCTGAGAAAATCGGTGGTGACACACGGACAGATAGACAGACAGACGGACAGACGGACAGACGGACAAGAAACTGATTTTATAAGGGTTCCTTTTTTACGTTTTGAGGTACGGAACCCTAAAAATGTCTAAATCTATCTATATTCGTTAGGTCGTACGAAGTATGATTTCGAACTAAAAAAATTGCTGGGGAATATCGGCATAGTCTTTTTTAGGATTAAGCATTTGACTACGGAAATTATTTGATATGATAACACTGATAAGGATGTTGTTATGCAGAAACAAAAATCCCCGTACAAATAATCTGGCTTATCGTCAGACGTAAGACATGAGTCACGTTAGATAGATCGATAGAAACCACAGACGTAGTGCAATCCGAAGTATGTATAGATTAAGGGCCAGTCTCACCGGTTCCAGATAGCGCTAATTTGAAAAATCTGACAGAGTTTTGACAGCTTTTACATTTATTATATTTATCTTTTGTTATGTTACTTTGGATAGACATTACAGTTTCCCAATTCGGGCTTCCTAGTTCTTATATACTAATAACAGAAAAAATAATTATAATGACAATAATGAAATAAAACGTCCTACATATCTAAATGCTACCATAACTTATACAATACAGATGAAAAAGTTTCAACATAACTCATAGCAACTTTGTGAAATTCTTGCTCTGTGCATGAAATAGATGTATAATGTTGATGTTGGTGTAGCACAGCATTAAGAAGTGGAAGCGCGCGCGGGAGCGGAGCCAGGTGACTCAGCTCAGTGCGACACAATGGCACAGCCAACAGGTCATGGCGCCGAGCTCTTAAGTAGTTATCTGGTACTGCTATTTTGATTCTCTTTAGCAGCGTCGGTTATATGGCGTCATGTATCAGATAACTATGTAACGCGTTATCAGGAACCGTTGAAACTACCCCGAGCTAATTTTAACACCTGAATTGAAAGAAACAGTGAGCAATCCTATCGCAATTTTCTTTTTTTTAATATCTTATAGGCTAGCGTTTGACCACATTCTCACTTGTTGGTAAGTGATGATGTGATCGAAGATGGTAAGCACGCTAGGCCTAGAATGGGAACTGGCTCTCATGGATAGCTGCCGGAACACATTAGATGTTTGGTGACAGATTTTCTAACTTGAGGTTGGTAGCTGACAAGGCGGACACTAGATAGAGTCCTACCACCATGCGGGGGTTGTTGCTTCCTAACGATGTTTTTCCTTCACCGGAGGGCCACTGTGAAAAGCGCACATACATTTTTTGATGGAAAAATCAATTGGTGCACGGCGAGGTTTGAACTCGGTACCTCTGGCATCAAAGTCGACCGTTCTACTGATTACGCCACCGGGCCCTCAAAAATCTATATACATATAGATAGATAGATAGATACATAGTATCTAGATTTTCCATTCTATCACACCAAGCGTTCTGCATACACATTCATCATATGCATAGCGAAGGAATGGAATTCTCTGCCAGAGTCTGTGTTTCCTGTCGGAAGTCTTAAAATCGTGAATGAACAGGTATCTTCCTAGGCAAGCGTGCTTTATCGTCGATCACGTCTTCACTTAACATCAGGTGAGATAGTGGTCAAACACTTGCTACTATTATAAAAAGTTGAAAAATGATAACCGTCGGATAGAGAGCAATGTAACGTGATACATACAGACATACAGAGAAGGTATATTGTAAAAATAAAACATTACAATCCTGTACATATTTTTGAGTCACATGAGGTTTCACCATTTTCCGCCTCTTTTGGGCAAGTATCTTACATACATTGTTACACACAATCCAAAATTTCACCCCTTTGGAAACTTGCCCAGGTCCTCTGCCAATTAAGCCCCGGTGCGATACTATCGGTACGACGAAAATAATGAATTCGTCGTATAGATGGTCGTGGCATAGGATTTATACATCTATCTACCACGGGATATTCTTCGACATCGACATTTCGACTTCGAGCAAATAGAAAGAAATTAGCCACACCACTAAGCAAGCGGGAGCGTTAAAAAGTTGCAATCCGTGTTTCTCATCTGACACCTACTATGAAAGCGTGACCGACACAATTAGCCATATCTGAGACGGTATGATCTAGGCTTTGATGGCAGACAATGGATGGCCGGCGAGCATCTTCACGGTTTTGGATAAGGTAACTAGGAACTCTGTTGGCTATATCGTAGAGTAAGGAAATAATGTAGAAGGAGTTTCGCGTACATGCTAAGGGAAGTAGGTTTTATCAAACACTGCCAACTTCAGAGGGGTATGACTTATTCATGGATTTTTCAACGAACTTCTAAATAGGAGGAAATTCTCAATTCGACTGTTTTTTTTCGGGTTTGTTACTTCGGAACTCATTTAGTGACCGATTAGGAAAAATCTTTTTTTTTGTTTAAAAGAGTATACTTTCTGTTTGGTGTTATTCTAATTTGATCTGAGATCTGATGAGTATCTCCAGAGATATGGAGATAAAGACCTCAAGCTTGGTACAGAAAATTACCAGCGCAGGATTTGAAGTCGGTTTTTCCGTTGTGTAAACGATTTTAAATTAATTAACTCCATACTGGCGAATATATTCTCAATTACCAAGAATATTAAACATCGTTGAGATTTCTTGTAGAACAATGCACTAATAACATGTTAACCCGATTCGATATATTTTCTATCCCACTTCCACTTAATTTAAGAATAGTCGGTAATCTTCTACCGAATACTTATTAAATGATAATATAGAATAGATAATAAACACGCCGTTAAGCTTGTTTATTTTCTTTCGAGGTAATATTTCAACTTTTCAAAACTTTTTTCTACATGTAATCTCCTTTGAGTTATACCTTATCGTCAGTTACCAATAATAAAAATAAAATAGCAACATATGTTTTGGCGGGAACGTGGAAAAGTGTGTGTGCTCTCATTGTTTTTTTTCCTAAAAATTGTAATAAATGTGTATGATAAATGTGTGCCAGTGTAGGGAAACAGGACAATGTTAAAAAACATGCTATTTGCATTCTCACCAAGATTCCACTGAAAGGTCCACATCTTTACTGAGGGTATGACTTGGACTAGACAATCACTTCAGCTTAACCTGAAATGTCACTTTGACCTATGCTTACGACTCAAATTCAGATTGACTTAAAGAATTTGAATACTTGACCCTGGCTAAATATACTAATCGTGTGGAGCCATAATTAAAAAAAAATAGCAACAGTAAGTTGTCAGATATTTTTGACATATAATTTGAACTGGTTTCCTTTTTCCGTAGAGGGAGATACTGATACTCCTATCTACGCCTTTTGCTCACTTACCGACTCTGTTAGCGGAGCGCACTCTACCTTGTTTTCATTCTCTATGTCTGCTACTTGAACTTACTATGTATATTTAGGTTTGATGTCTATTTTGTGCTATTGTTGTTTAGTTAGAGATTTCTTTACTTAGCGATTATACTAAGAAGAATAATTGAAGATGGATTTCTAATGAATTCCTTCTTTCTTGGAACTCTTGCTATAGTAACTTTCAAGTTATTATACAGTTTTATTATAAAAAAAAAATCGAATTCGTTCGAAGCTCTTATAATAAAAAAGTTTTTTAGCGATAGGCTATCGTTTAATAACTATCTCACCTGTTGGTAAGTAATTATGCGGTCGAGGATAGTAGCACGCTAGGCCTAAACTGGGAACTGACTCTCAAGGACAACTGACAAAAAATATGGCTTACGGGACGTTGATATAGTGGTCGACCTCATCTGGAAGACTGCCTCATAGGCTTCAGATCGGAGCGCTCATCCAGGCGTCCTGTCTTGCATGAGGACTTCCGGATAAAGCTGAAACAATTCTCGATCACTATATCTATGTCGCAGCCAAACACCTTAATTAGCCGTTCAATCAACAGCCTAGCTTCTTTACTAAACAGCGCCGTTCAACTGGATTCCTGAATGATATCCAGCCGTAGCGTTTGTTACACGTACGGCGCTGCTTAGTAAAGAGGCTAGGCTGTTGATTGAACGGCTAATTGAGCTAGTTGTCTGCGACATTTCCATCGAATAAGTTACTTTGAATTCCCGTTTTCAACATAGTATCACATATACAAAGTCGCTCCCGCTGTCTGTACGCTTAGATCTTTTAAACTACGCAACGGATTTTAATACAGTTTTCAGAAATAGATAGAGTGATTCAAAGGGAAGGTTTATATGTATAATAAATCACCGTGCGAAGCCGGGACGGGTCGCTAGTATATAATAAATGTATAATCTTATATGTATAGGTAACCAGGGTACGGCCACACCGCGGCGTCCTGCGATCTGCGAGCGCGATCTCAGTACTTTTCAATTGTTTTCTGATCGTGTTTGGTGTGAACCAGTCGGTACAAATACTACTGCGCTATCTGGTCGCCACCTAGATCGCGCACGCAGGACGCTGCGGTGTGTTCGTACCTTTTTTAATTAATACTCAACTACAGGGTTAAGGGCAAGTCTAGGGCTTTCATGAGGTCTTTCATTGACCAATAGATTCTCCAGGCGCTTTTAGTACGTTGTGCAACTTCTTTTACTAAACTCTAAAGGAAACTAATTTACCTAAATAGATAGTACTTATGGACATATTATTCAATCTCCGTTCCTCCTACTTCTAACCTACGTTTTGTGGTATTAGTCATGATTTTGGTCCGTGACATATTCATCTTCAGTCCGAACCCAAGGCTTGTAGTGTTGAGATCGTTGATCATAGAGCCGAGTTCCACTGCTGAGGAGGAAATAAAACTGGCTAAGTGCGAGTCAGCATCGCGTCTCTTATCGCACACTTAGGGAGGGTTCCGTACAATACGAAACATAAACGAGTTTCAACCTCATATATTTGATTAATTGATATTACCCAGAATATTTGGTTTGGTCGCGATCTAGAAAGATGGGGCTCGTTTACTAGCGCCATCTATGTCATTTTGCCGAAACTAATTTGATAGATGGCGTTTAAAAACACGTTTTTTGTATGGGGACCCTTTAATTTTTAACTTTATTTTGTTTTTAGTATTTGTTGTTCTAGCGGCAACAGAAATACACCATCTGTGAAAATTTCAACTGTCTAACTATCACGGTTAATGAGCTATAGCCTGGTGACAGACGGACAGACAGAAAGACAGACAGACAGACAGACAGACAGACGGACAGCGGAGTCTTAGTAATAGGGTCCCCTTAGAATACCCTTTGGGTACGGAACCCTAAAAAGGACAATGTCATTAGAATCTAAGAAATACCTGAACATATTTTTTAAACAAAAAAAATGGCTCTAAAATCGGTCATTTCGGCTAGGAGCTACGAGCCTCAGAGAGATACATAAAATACTGTTATAACCTCTATTATTGCGTCGGGTGTTGAAGTAAGAAATATATTAATTATTTTAGCATATAACCTTTGATTAATTAACGTTGGATTACATCAGGCATGCGCAAAAATACGTATTCGGTAGTGTAATAGGAATTACAATTAATAACCTAACTACTTAAAATAAGAGGTACAAACCTGTCTAATTAACTCTTGCATATAAACAATTCTTCTTCACATCACGTCTAATGCTCAATCATAATGTACATAACCTCTCTCCAATTATAAAATACCAGCTACTTTGTACACAGTTCAGAAGCAACATAATTATAATGAATAATAAATTTATTTTCAATAAAATTATGCTTATTATGGGCAATGCTGCAAATGGCTGGTTTCCTGAAGCTTGCTCGGCGAAATTAAATCGCTGCTCATAACTCATCTGCACCGATGTGCTATTAGAGATGGGGTAATACGGTCTTGTTTTTGATATTTATTTTTAACTATAATCTGCAGCAAAACGCTCATCACTATTTTTATCCTCTCTGTGTAGGGTTGTTCGGAAAATATTGCTTTGAGTAACAAAATAGTGGTTTGAGTTTCCTAAAACTCAATTAAAAATAAACTCAATCGGGGCAATTTTTCGCTCATACCTATATGTAATCAAAAGTAGGTATACACTTTATTGATCACTTCTTAAAGACGGATATTAATTTAAGACTAGAACAATAGTAATGTAATCAATTCAATAGTTATTTATTCGTAAGAATATGCTCGTTTAGTAGAGCCATTTGCACTATAGATACCACAGGAGCAAGCTAGGTTTGACATCTAAGCGAAATTTGCGATCTTGCCATGAGATCAAAAATAATATTTAAATATTATTGTTATATTTTTATATGATGACAAATTAATTTGTCTTTATCACTCAGTATTAACGCCGAGACCGAGACAGTTAGACTACTTACTAAATTCTATACAAGACGTTTTACTCCAACGTTAGGTACTTTGCAAAATCCATTAAAAATAAATAATTAATTTATGTTTATCTACATAATATTATATAATAGATTATGTTTTTTACCTAAGGAGACAAGTATGTATATATTGATAAGTTGTGTCCAAATCGTCATTATAATCAGCGTATACTTATTATACCAGTCCACCGCTGACACCCCAAATACAGCTAGACAAAAGACTCCCGATATTAGTTTACAAGACAGTTTACCCATCCCTAGCAGCCTTCTACGGCTAGTTGGTCATCGGTCGTGTGCATCGATCTCGGACTTTTTCCACCGTATGTTAATTTGTAATTAAAATTTGCTGGTTAGCTACGCTACATCTCTGTTACTGTTACATAGGGGTAGGTCATAACAGAATTGTGATAATGAGAGCGGGTCGATGACCAGCGTCTGCTTAAGAAAAGGAATGGTTTGTTTAATGCCTGGTAGACAAACACTTTACCACTATCTATTTGCAATTTCAAGGTGTGATTTTGTTATTGACAATTATCAATTAGGGGACATATTAACCATATTATTTTATTCTCTTCTTGTATTTTGTTAAAGCTTATTAGCAATATGGTTTGCACATTACTAGTAGTCTTGTAAACTAAATATGCTTTCTGGAGTGGGTTCACGACAATAGTGCAATGGCTGGAGATAGAACTCTCGACCTCTCGATCGCCAAGCCGACGCCCCAGTCATTGTGCTATTGCCGCCTTTTGTATTTACATGTAGTTGATCATAGATAGCAGAACGGTGATAATGGGAGCGAGTCGATGACCGGTTTCTGCGGGGAAGGAACGTATCCAACAATAAAATCATTGATCGGAACTTAACAATAATATAAAGCAGTTAAAAATATATTTATGTATTCAGTATTCACACGTATGAACAGTTCAAATCATCACTTGTAGGATCAGTTAAAATATTAATAAATACCTTATTATGCATATTTCTGTGGTTTAGACCAAGATGTGACGCGACGCCATGCGGCTCGTACTTTTAAGATAGTGATACAAAATAGAACTTTATTTACTACAAAAAAATATATGTAATTTAAAAATGCGTCGCAGCGTCTCGCTGCGTCCCACGGTGTCGCGCGAAGCCGCATGACGCCGCAAGGCACAGCCTGAAGCCGTCGTGGCGACTTGTCTCTACTATTTTCGCTTGCAAATGGTAGACTCCGGGTGGATGCGATGGATGCGAAACTCGCGGCGATCGTAGACACGTTACGCTGTCAGTTACAGTGTCTCGTCGCGCTGCCACTGAATTTGTGATGCGCCTCTCGGTATCGCGATGCGTTGGCGTATCGCGGCGGCGCGCAGCATAGAGCGAAACCACTGGGCCTATTCTAGCATCCTTGCGTCGCGTCGCGTCTTGGTGTGAACTGACCATTATAGTATCAGAATGCAAATAATTTAATGCATTGATTATATAAAAGAAACCAACTATATAGACCCCATCTAAAACAATTAAAAATAATAAAATTGGTAAAGTTGTTAAATAGTCTGTTTTAGGTTTGATTTTGTTATTACCAATTATAAGAAACATGTTAAAACTATATATAGGTATATTTTATATGATATTAGGTTAAGATAGGCCAATCAATTAAACTACGTTATAGAGTAAAGGTACGAACACACAGCGGCGTCCTGCGTGCGCGATCTAGGCGGCGATCAGATAGCGCAGTAGTATTTGTACCAACTGGTTCACATCAAACGCGATCTACGGTAATCATTAAACGATTGAAAATCAGATCGCGACGCAGGACGCCGCGATGTGGTCGTAGTACCTCAATGTCCCACGACGGCAAGACCTTCGTTATTTTATAAAAGCTAAAAATTTCACACACTTTAAAAATTTCACTAAAAGCTAGCATGTAATGAACTTCACTTACCTTCGTCTATCCCACCCAGTAGAAAACATCCAGCATATAGCATTATCTGCTGTAAGTAATCCATCTCTAACACAGACGATACAAAGCACACACATAAAGCTCACATTCCGGTGTGAGGTCACAGTGTGACTGTCATCGCTCGATATATTATAGCTGCTACTGAACCGGCCGAGCGGCTAATATTTTATCTGGGCGGTCTTCATTGCGCGCCGATCGAGCCTTGCTGCTCTAGTGATGGGAAGACTTATTTGTCGATGGTTATCATAAGTTTTTATAAAAGGAGTTTTAGTTGTTCTGAGAACATCATACAGTATGTTTCACCTATCATCTATCAAGTACTAATTCACAAATACCAAGGGTTACTCGATCGAAGCTAAGAAAAACTATCGTTGTTTGTCAGGGCAATTGAAAAGTGTGCCTACTATTAATCATGTACCTTGCGGGTGCACGTAATAGGACGGTTGGCAACCCTACATTAATCAGGGGAATTAAACATGTGTTTTAAGTGTGACGTTCGACGTCTAGATGAAAGCTGAATGGCTCAATACCTTTGTTTTTTTTTTGTAAATTCAAAGCAATAAGTTGTGTTTCTGGTATATCTATAATATTTTTTATTGAATATGATCTGTTTAATGTAGTTTGACGTGTGTAAGTGCAAATTTTTAATTTGCCCATATACTGAATAAATGCTTTGACTTTTGACTTTTGACTTATATTTGTGACTGTATTCTAGTAGATTTAATCACTAATCAATACGCAGATTCACTTTTCAGCAAAATCGAACGCTCTGAACATAAATCAGTAGATTTAACCACTGAAACAAGGAATCATACTTTTACATATGCAGGATTTTTGGCCGAACGTTGAAAACATAGGAATGGAAGATAGGTAAGATCGTTTGCTACTTACTCAGCTCAAAAGTTTTACTTAGGTTACACAACTTTTCGGAATTTTTGTTATATACCGGCTGTAATTCACGTACCATTAGTCGAATTTTCTCGACCTAGGTTTCGAGCGAGTCAGTCGTTCTTCCTCGGGAGTGAGGTCACGCGGTGAGATCGCGATGTTCACTGCGGGCCGCCGCTCGCTGCGCTCGGCTTGATAGCCGGGGTGGGGGCGGACTCGGCGGCGATCGGTAACGGCTGTTCCTTTTCGGTACCGAGGATGCCTGAGATAGCCCGAATGATGTCATCGTCAGTTCTTCATCGCTGCTACTCCTATCGCCAGAAGTACCGTCGCAAACAATGCTGACTGTGTCACACTCTAGACTGACTGACACTTTCTTTTTCGAGGACGCATTAAGAATCGGTTTCCACGCTGACGGCAAGGTCCATCCACTATCTCGGTTGAAATTGGGGTGTCTATTTATCTCAATAGCCTCACGTACTTTTCTAGGTACAAAGAACTTCTCTCTAGCTAGTACGGAGGCTTTATAAAAACGGATAAAATGGTTTGTGTCCGCGAGATGTGCATGCTCCGCGATGGCGGATCTTGTCGAGTCCGAATTCTTAATGCTCCTTATGTGTTCCGTAAGTCTAGTCGTGATATTGCGTCGAGTTTCTCCCACGTAGCTCTTGCCACAGTCGCATGGTATTCTGTGCCCGGAACGTTCAGCTCGTCCTTGTCCTTCGGTGAACGCAGCATCTGTCTAAGATGACCTGGTGGGCGGAAGATCGTCTTGACATCATATTTCCGTCGTAAAAGATATCCGATTCTGTCCGTTACTCCTTTTACGAACGGTAAATAAGCCGGTGATCGATCCGCTACTTGTGGTCGCTTACGTTCACTCTGTTTACACCACCGGCCACATTGTCGCCAGCTGTAGCCATTATCCTCAAGTACCCCCCTCACGTGATTTAGCTCACCATCTAGGTATTGAGGGTCGCATATTCTTAGAGCTCGGTTGATTAATGCTCTGGGTACCGAGGATAAGTGTGCCGGGTGGTGATGCGAGTTGGCGTGTAGATACCTTTCCGTATGAGTTGGCTTTCGATACACTGTATGTGCGAGACTTCCATCTGGCCTGCGGATCACGCGTACATCGAGAAAAGATAAAGTTCCATCACTTTCTTCTTCCACTGTAACTGCGATGTTGCGATGCACTTGGTTCAGATGATCCGCGAAACCAGCTAAACCGTCCTTAGTGATGACCGCAAAGATGTCGTCCACGTATCTCAACCAAACTCTAGGTCTCACAACTGCCGCATTTAACGCCGTATTCTCAAACCACTCCATGAATATATTAGCTACCACTGGAGCTATTGGAGACCCCATCGCCACTCCATCCGCTTGAAGAAAATACTCTCCCCTCCACAACTTTCGGAAGTTTTCAATTATTTTCAAACATCATCATTTTAAAACTTTTAACTGCTATAACTTTATTTAATATAGATAGTAATATAGCAACATTTTTCTCAAAGGTTAGTAGATTCTTCGGAAATTAATATTTAGTAGAATAAATTATGGGCCCTCAAGCATACACATGAAAGTAAAAAAACCTAAAGCATGCTTACTGCATTGCATATAAAAAACAATTAAAATGTAATAATATAAAAAGCCGTGTGGCCTAGGCCAAATCCTTTGAGCTGATTCAGAAGTAGACGGTCCAACGATAAATTGAACTCCCGGTCACAGAACTATAGATACAGCTTGACCTCAACCCCATCCCTAGTCGCAGAGTGAAAGAGGCGTGCGCGGCTTGCTCTCATTAATCTTTCATTTCTACGTTATATTATTAGAGGAACGGGTTTGCACGGATGCTGGGCGGGAGGTTAGTGGGGGGAAGGGAGGGAGTGTCGTGAACCCGAGTGAACTTGCAGTAGCACCTGCCGCGTCCGGCCCTACAAGCCTTGTTACGATTTATCCGACACAGGTCGAAGAGGCTGTCTCTAGATACTTTCTTGTCCGCATTGTCTAATAAGTCTCATTAAAATCCTACAGCAGCCGAAGCTGGTGTACATCTTTAGTTAGGAGAAATTATTTTTGAGGGCTCGGTGGCTTAGTCGTGAGAACGGACGGCTTTGATGCCGTGGTACCGAGTTCAAACCCAGCCGTGCACCAATGGATTTTTCTGTCGAAAAATTTATGTGCGCTTCTCACAGTGGCCCTCCGGTGAAGGAAAACATCTTTAAGTAACCAACAACCCCCGCATGGTGGTAGGACACTATCTAGTGTCCGCCTGGCCAGCTACCACCCTCAAGCTAGAAAATCTGTCACCAAACATCTAATGTGTTCGGGCAGCTATCCTTGAGAACCAGTTCCCATTTTAGGCCTAGCGTGCTTACCATCTTCGACCGCATCATCACTTACCAACAGGTGAGGTAGTGGACAAACGCTAGCCTATAAAGTATAAAAAAAAATTAAGTACAGAAATCCCTAATCTTTAATGAAACGTTAAAGAAAAACTTGATGAATATTATGGATTCTTTAAGCTGGGTTTTTTATCTTGTCGGGGAAAGGTAGTACAAGAAATATTAAGATGTAAAAAGTTGGGGTGAAAGGAAATATGGTTTTTGCTCTCCAAACGAGCTGATTGGTATATACACTGATAATATCAACCATCGTAAAGATTTTTAATTATATGAGGTAACTTGATAAAATATTGAGGCTCATACATAGTCATTGCTAACAATAAGGTGAGCCTCAATTTTTTGCCGGTTCCTTATAAAGTTTCAGATAGTTGTCTGATATATGGCACCATATTAAAACTGCCAGATAAGTTCCTAATAGGGCTATCAGGAGCTGGTGAAATTGACCCCAACAGTAGCACACAATACTGGATTATTAGATTTTTTATGTCATTCCACTTCGCTTGTATATAAGCATTAATTTAGTTGTATTTGAAATCAGTTGGATGACCTAATGGCAAATCCCCATCGTGCTCCAATGGATTTTTCAATCGAAAAATGTATGTGCGTATGTCACTTCGTTAAGTAACCGCGGCATAGTGGTAGACGGACACTGGTGTCCGTCTGGCCAGGTACCACCCTCAAGTTGGAAAATCTGTCGCTAAGCATCTTATGTGTTCTGGCAGTTATCCTTGAGAGCCAGTTACTATTCTAGGCCTAGCATACTACCATCCTCAAGCGCATCATCACTTACCATCAGGTGAGATGAGATAGTGGTCAAATGCTAGCTGCTACACAAATGCTGTTGTGGCTGGTCGTTGTTAGAGGAGTTTTTTAGTCAGCCTTATCTACAGAAAAGACATGCTCAACACCACAGAAATATGAACGTGGTCATGAGTTTCCACACCATGTTTCACTTAGACTTAAGACACACTAAACTATGAATGCACACATAAATGTTTCGATAGAAAAATCCATTTTTTGTTTGTTTTTTATGATATCAGGTAACAGCACAAGCACGACGCTTGCCTGATGGAACGAGATGACGTCTACCTATTACAGATACAGAGGCATTCAAAATTATCGACTGCCAGATTTTTGCATATCACTGCACTGCGCCTGTTACCTTGAGACGTAAAGATATTAAGTCTCACAAGCCCTGTAATTTCACTGGTCACCTTGCCATTTCAACCGAAAAACATTTCTATTTCACGGCTGAAAATTAATTGGCAAAGTGGTGGTACCGCCCCAGGTGGACTAGCAGAAGTCCTACCACTACAAAAATGTTGGCCGGCCATTGTTGGCCGGCGGGGTTTGAGCCCACACCTTCGGATTAGACGTCAAAGTCTTATCCCATGCGCCACAAGAGTCTGATCGGACTAGCTTTATGTTTATTGTGTGCGAGGTCAATTCATTATTTGTTTCTATTAGAAATCCACTTTAGCAAGAAGTGAAAAGGGCGTTTATAAAGGTTTCATAAATTAATTATAATATCTCGGGTTAGGTACATTGTTTATAATGAAATGCTTTTGTTGACCGATGGTCATTTGCACTTCTGCTGTTATAATAGGGTGGCCATTTATTTGAGAAAATAATTGTTTTAATATATTTAAAATAATTGGTTTAATGTATATTTCTTCTTGAACTCTAGACACGTTTTTTCTAGGTTTGTATGTAAACAACTTTTTTTGGGTTTTAATGATGATTGATAATCATTCCGGTGACCCTTAGCAGATATATCATGTCCAACGATTCTATAGTAAGTAATTAATACCTATTTAATATTTAAACTTTTTGCAGCAGTTGGTACACTCGTTGATTTCTTATTATAAATTAATAATTTAAGACATTGTCATTTTATTTAATTTCAACATGTAAACATAAGCAGTTTATTAATGTGAAACTTTTAATGTCACCGACATGCATGTCGCATTACAGCCGGTCCTAATTGGTGGATATGATGCATGACATTTAGGTCTGGCTGTGATTGCCTTACAGCCATATTTGTATACATTACATACTAATGTGTCATGTCCACTGCTGTCATAATAGCCAGCTACCATAGCTACATATAAACAAAAAGTGTCACTTGCATCTATAGATCTATGCTTGCATCGTGGTTTCATAAAACTTCACCACACTTTTTTTCTTTTATCTCATATTTCAATAAAGATATGGTAAACTGATTCTTTCAATTATTTGGTGTGAAAGGAGAAGTAATGCAATATTATGATGGTTTGTGAAGCTCAACGACACAATCGTTAAACTTTGATTAGCTTACCAACGAAAATAATTTACTTGACGTAATCATGTACAAAGATACAACATACATAGATGTTTGATGCACCTGGTATATAAATACTGGAGTCACGCGTCTTTAAACAAAAAAAACTATCCTCAATAATAAATAAAAGAGCATAGTTTCTATATATAGATTCTATAATATCGTATAGTCTATATTGGTGCACATTTTTAGTGAGGAAATATTGTGAGCAATTACTTAGACTAGTTGAAAGGTCTAAGGGCAATGACGCTCAAAATAAAAAAAAAGTCCAGTAAGAGTTATACTCGCACATTGAGGTTTCCGCACAAACTTGTCAATTAGGTTACACGGACACCGTTATTGCACCCATCGCAAATTATAAGCTTGTGATTTAAAAAAAAAAGTTATTTAATTACATATTCACGGTTTTCAGATGTTTTTCTTTACATGTGCAGTAAGAAATTGCTTCTTACCAAATTTTAGCGTTCTAGGTCCAAAGGAAGTGGTTTTGATTCACTTGTGAAATCGCAAATAAGCGATATAAACGGCTATATCTTTTGATCGCGTTAACTAACAAGTTTAATTTTTACAGCTGAAAGAGACCGCATACCAAAGTATTTGATATAAATTTGAATTTGATACCAAGAGACCTGAACCCTAAAAAAATATCAAAAGTTTGCGATCTCTTGACGCTGCCGAATTCTGGTGAACGTCTTGTTCGTGCTGCTGTTACCCAATGGAAAAAGAAAACTTAATTTCACTGATCATTTAAAAAACTGAAACACTTTGGTACCTTACAAATCAGAACATTTTGACATATTCTAGTGAATGATCAATAAAATTTCTGTTCAAAGAATAAAAAAAATATCCCCTTTTTAACCGACTTCAAAAAAAGGAGGAGGTTTCTCAATTCGACCGTATATATATATATTTTTTTTTTTTTTTTTTTTTTTTTATGTTTGTTCGCGGATAACTTCGTCGTTTATGAACCGATTTCGATTATTCTTTTTTGTTCGAAAGGAGATATCCCAAGTGTGGTACCATGGTAACTTTATCGAGGTATGATAAGTATCTCCAGAGATATTGAGATAAACATCTCAAAATTGGTACTGAAAATGAATAGCGCGGCATTGAAGTCGGTTGTTTTTTAGTTTTTAAACGATATTATTCCGTCCAATATGGTCACCTCAACAATACTAAGTACAGAACCTTCCAATTACCCGGTGTGAAGGGTGCAGTGATAATTGAATATATGGTTTAGTGCCTCACTCCGTGCCAATAAAAGGATGATTCGTATATCCTCAGCGGTTTGTGAGGTTGTAAATATTTAGCGCATCTCGTTATTTTCTTTAGTACTTGCAATACTTGACAATGGTATCATTGTATTGGACTATTGGCGTTGTAAAGCTGATAGAATTTTCAATGATGGGATTATATAACGAAATAATCTCTTTGAGCGGTATTAGGTGGGTATTATGCCATCTAGAAGGCACTTCGCAGATGAGTGTAACTTCAGTTATTGTAACTTAAAAGTTTTTTTATATTTTTTTTATTGTAGATAAGCAAGCGTTTGACCACTATCTCACCTGATTTTAAGTGAAGATGTGATCGACGATTTAGCACGCTTGCCTAAAAGATATCTATCTGTTCACTCGTGATTTGAAGACCCCCGGATTGTACTTCACAGGAAACACAGATTCTGGCAGGGAATTTCATTCCTTTACTGTGCGTATGATAAATGTTGATGCAAAGCGCTTTGTGCGACAGAATGGAATATCAACCATTAATCGATGGCGTATATCTGTGCGTCTGATAGTACGATGGTAAAAGGGGGACGGTGGAATTATTTCGTGCAGTTGGAAGGCACACTCCCCGAAATGTATCCGATAAAAGACCGACAAACTGGCGAATTTGCGGCGATGCTCTAGGCTCGGAAGAATGTATGAATGAATGTATGAATGAAATGTTAAATTTTATTTAAAAGTAAATGCACAGGCTAATAACAAGATGCTACATGGTATAGAAGAATAGATAATCATTCGCGCGGTTTTCTTTTTTTTCTTCGCCACCAAACGATCTGAGAATTGTGCAACTTCGCGCGCTTATTTTTAGGGTTCCCTAGTTCTGACAAGGAACCCTTATAGTTTCGTCATGTCCGTCTGTCTGTCTGTCCGAGGTTTTGCTAAGAGACCGTTAATACTAGAAAGCTGTAATTTTGTGGGGGTATGTAAATAAATGACGCCGACAAAGTGCTGAAATAAAATTGTAAAAATATTTTTTTTAGGGTAGCTCCCCTATATGAGAAGTGGGGATGAATTTTTTTTCATCGTCTACCCCATCGTGTGGGTTGTCGTTAAATAGGTCTTTTAAAATGAGCTTTATGTTTATTGTGTGCGAGGTCAATTCATTATTTGTTTCTATTAGAAATCCACTTTAGCAAGAAGTGAAAAGGGCGTTTATAAAGGTTTCATAAATTAATTATAATATCTCGGGTTAGGTACATTGTTTATAATGAAATGCTTTTGTTGACCGATGGTCATTTGCACTTCTGCTGTTATAATAGGGTGGCCATTTATTTGAGAAAATAATTGTTTTAATATATTTAAAATAATTGGTTTAATGTATCTATAATTCTTCTTGAACTCTAGACTAACGCTTTTTCTAGGTTTGTATGTAAGCAACTTTTTTTGGGTTTTAATGATGATTGATAATCATTCCGGTGACCCTTAGCAGATATATCATGTCCAACGATTCTATAGTAAGTAATTAATACCTATTTAATATTAAAACTTTTTGCAGCAGTTGGTACACTCGTTGATTTCTTATTATAAATTAATAATTTAAGACATTGTCATTTCATTTAATTTCAACATGTAAACATAAGCAGTTTATTAAATGAGAAAGTATATGAGAAGTGGGGATAATTTTTTTTTTCATCGTCTACCCCATCGTGTTGGGTATCGTTGAATAGGTCATTTAAAGTGACTTAAGGGTTGCTAATACCATTTTTCGATTGAATGCTCCATTTACGAAATATTAAACTTTAAAGTGCAAATTTTTGTTCCAGTAGGGCGTCCCCCCCCCCCTCTAAAAGCTAAACTGCTGGCTTGAAAAATCTGGAAAAATTCGTGATAATAGCGCATTTCATGAACTTTAAAGGCAAATTATAGCGGTTAAGATAACTTTATTAGTTTAGCAGTAATAGTGGTTGAACTTGGGTGTAGGATAATTTTGTACCAAATACAAAATCCTTAGAATAAATCCTTTAAAGTGATAAAGACGGAGTACCTAGTTGCTTGTTTATAACGGGTAAAGACTTGCATTGAACTTTTGGGCTACTACGGAACCCTACACTGCGCGAGGCCCGACACGCACTTGGCCTGTTATTTTTATCTAAGTATATGTGGCGTAGCGGGATGTTTTTTTTTTTTACTTTAATAGCGCGGCGCGCTCTCTAATTAATGAGACAGTAACATTCCCATAGAATATTATTATCGAACCTCTTTAGACAGGTCACTAAAGAAAAACATTAATAAACCGACATTAGAAAAAATTTATTTACCACCCACCACACAAAAGGCTTGAAGAGAAAACACCTATTTTGTGCACACTTATTAAGAAACCAATCACCGTTTTTCGAATAAATGGGTAAAAAGATTTGGTAATGGTGGCCAGCTTCAAAAACTTTTCAAAGTTCGTTAGAGCAAGACTGACGCTGCGAACCCGCGGTGAAAGCGACTTTACTGGACGGGTTTATGTCTCTGGTTGCAGTAGCCAGCAAATTGACACAAGTGTTCAGATTTATCAGTAATTGGTACTTCGATCTATTTTTAACCGACTTCAAAAAAAGGAGGAGGTTTCTCAATTCGACCGTATATATATATATTTTTTTTTTTTTTTTTTTTTTTTTATGTTTGTTCGCGGATAACTTCGTCGTTTATGCGGTTCAGGACGCTGCGGTGCGGTCGTACATTTATACTTTTAGCAATACACTTGAGTAATATTACCTCGGAACCGACACGTAAAGTCATGGTTACCT
The DNA here is from genome assembly GCA_954871355.1 of Cabera pusaria. NCBI lineage: Eukaryota > Metazoa > Arthropoda > Insecta > Lepidoptera > Geometridae > Cabera > Cabera pusaria. Next base: position 6,464,099 of record OX940897.1, read on the forward strand.
ACCATCCTTACATGCAAACATCTATCATACTCTACTCTTTGGAGTAGCTTTGGTAGTAGTTTAAAAGCTAGTTTGGAAGAGTTTCACTGTATGGATTGAAATAAAGTCACAGTCACAGTAACTTCAACGCATTATCCTATACTAAGAAAAATCAAAATTATCAGTCCGTGTCGGTTAATTGTGATAACTCAGTGGCGTGCATTGAGAGAGGCCTATATCCAGCAGTGGACTCACGTGGGCTGATAATGGTGATAATGATGATGATCGGTTGATTAGGCCTCTCCTGTATTGTGCAAAGCACGCCACGTAGCGATCTTAAGCTATTATTTTCTACTACTAGTACCAGTCAGTACCTTGCGAATATTAGTGTTTCACCTAGATATCATTATGGCGTCTTACGCTGTATTTTTTTACATGCTTTTATTTAACTTGCAATGTATGTATGTATGAATGTATGTATGTATGTATGTCACTATGTATGTTCGGGTGGAATCTTGGAAGCTAAATTAGACCCACTTCCCGATGTTCGATTGGACTCAAATTTGGTGTACTTATGTATCTTCGGTGACAATACAATGATATGGTACCATGGAGCTGGTCTGATGATGGAGACGGAAGGTGGCCACGGCATCTCTGTGATAAAACAACATAGCCCTACCGAGTTTACGCTCGATTGATTCGTCTTGAAAAGAACTTTTCACCAAGATGATATCCAGGATCTGATGATGAAGCTGGAAGGTGGCCGCGGCATCTCTGTGATAAATCAACATAACCCTACCGAGTTTGAGCTCGATTGATTCGTCTTGAAAAGAACTTTTCACCAAGATGATATCCAAGATCTGATGATGAAGCTGGAAGGTGGCCACGGCATCTCTGTGATAAATCAACATAACCCTACCGAGTTTGGGCTCGATTGATTCGTCTTGAAGAAAACTTTTCATCTAGATGATATCCAGGGTCTGATGATGAAGCTGGAAGGTGGCCACGGCATCTCTGTGATAAATCAACGTAACTCTACCGAGTTTGGGCTCGATTGATTTGTCTTGAAGAGAACTTTACACCTAGATAATATCCAGGGTCTGATGATGAAGCTGGAAGGTGGCCACGGCATCTCTGTGATAAATCAACGTAACTCTACCGAGTTTGGGCTCGATTGATTCGTCTTGAAGAGAGCTTTACACCTAGATGATATTTAGCGACTGGTGACGAAGCTGGGAGGTGGCCACGGCATCTCTGTGATAAAATAACGTAACCCCAGGGAATTTGGGCTCAAATAATTCGTCTTGAGGCCACTTTACACTTAAATGATAGCCAGGATCTGATGATGAAGCTGTAACGTGGCCATGGCATTCCTGTTATAAAGCAACATAGCCCCACCGAGTCGATTGATTTTCCTTGAAGAGCACTTTACCCATAATCACATCAAATATCCGTGGAATATTTTAAAACATCATGCCTTCTCTTAAATACTTAGGTAGTAGGTAGGTAGTCGGTATCTATACCTACCTACTAAAAACTTAAAAATAAATTATAGTAAAAAATATTTTTAAAAACAAGCTTTTATCTGGGACAATGAACTAAAATGTTAAAAATAAATTCTAGTACTTACTAGAATTTATGTAGTACCTACACGCCAAATACTTATTTGGCGTGTAGGTACTTACCTATATTTTTAAAAGCTTGAGACACTGAAGTATAGTAATTACCTAGCCTGAAAAACGGGTAGTGCTTCAAGCTTTTAAGAATATAGGTAAGTATCTACACGGCAAATACTTACTAAAATTTATTTTTAACATTTTAGTTCATTGTCCCAGATAAAAGCTTGTTTTTAAAAATATTTTTTGCTATAATTTATTTATGTTAGTGTTGGCAAAAAAACAGACGGCCCGCCTGATGGAACGCGGTTACCATCCTATGGACATCTGCAACACCATTAGCGCTGCCGGTGCGTTTCCGACCTCTGAGGAATTTGTGGATACGCTGTATTTGCTCAGTCGCGGTCTTTACTCAATACCAGGTTTACCCAAGAGATAATTTACACCAACCTAATTTCGCCACGCAGAGAAAAGTAACCATTATACATTCCATCATAACTGTTATTGAACTGCCAGTTTAAATAATAAACACATTAGTTTAACCATGTGCAATGTAAATTACTATCACGGCATAATCAACACTTCCCCTAAGCCCCTTATCTTTTTAACATAATTGCATGCAATAAACATATACCAACTTCTAGTTTTAAACCGTAAAAAAACCATAAAACATCAGAGGGCTTTCAAAGTCAACGAAGCATGGCGGAGAACGCGTGCCCATCATCCAGATGTTAGAACTGCTATTCAAGGACCTTTGCAAAACAAAAAACTACCAAAAACTCTTAATAATAGCATAGGGCATTGCGAGAGAGTTTATTACGACAAGGTTGTACAATCTGTTGTTTTAAGAGAATTGCAGTTTGAAAGGTAATTTGCTACAATCGTGACCTTTGCACTGGAATTGCAGTGTTTTATGCAGAAGCGTTAGCTTGTTTTGGTTTCTAATGTTGGTTTTGGTCTACGTAATTATGTATGAAGAGGAATCAATAGATAACATTAATGGTAGTCTCTATATTGATATCAATGGTTTTGCAACCAACGTTGTTATATAAAACGATTTTTTTGCAGCTATATCTATCTATCTATATATCCCTTTCTAGCTGCATTTACCTGTTTTATTACTTTTTTTTATAATATAGGCTAGCATTTGACCACTATCTCACCTGTTAGTAAGTGACGACGTGGTCGAGGATGGTAGCACGCTAGGCTTAGAATGGGACCTGTATCTCAAGCACAACTGTCAGATCACACCACATTAGATGTTTGTAGACTTATTTTCCAACTTGACCGTTGCCGTCCAAACTCCAAGCGGACACTACATAATGCCCTATCACACATTAGATGTTTGCGACAAAATAAATCGTAGGTCTATCTATCCATTCTAGTGTGGTAATCATAAAACAAAGCTAGCTTGATTCGCTAAGATCAAAAAGATGTTCAAATGCCTGTGGTCAGCAATAAATCTGCAAAGTGTTAATACTATATCTCTCTAACATCCTGACTTTAAAGTCTTATTGATTGAAAGCGGAAGAACCGCGTAATTTAAAAGTGATTTATATAGATGTAATAGAATGCTCGCATGATAAGAAAGAGAATGAACTTTGTCATAATAAGAAGATAAATAATAACCTAATGTGTTCGGGAGCTATCCTCGAGAGCCGAACTCGAGTTCTCAGTCTAGGCCTAGCGTGCTTACCATCTTCGACCGCATCATCACTTACTAACAGGTGAGATAGTGGCAAACGCTAGCCTATAAATTATAAAAACGTCAGTTCCAAAGACCTTACACCAAATATATGTTTTTCTACTTATCTTCAATCAAGCACTGTACTACATGCTAAATCCTATCAAGATAATAGGTATACGAAGAATGAAAAGTGCTTGATCCAAAATACTGGACATTATAGATTGTTGAATTTTTAGAGACCATTTCGAAAAGTTTGGGTTTATAATTCTTTGCGTTGGCAAAATCAGGCGGAACGTCGATATAATATGCTATAGTCATCTGTGGACGAACACCCATGCTAAGATTTGAACCGACCTCCCGCTGAGGGGTCAAGCTATCTAACCATTCCGCCAACGGGGCTCAATTTGATAAGATTATGAGAAAAATTTTTGCGCTTTTGCAAGGACCTTATTCAGACGTACAACGATCGAGTTTGAAGAGGGTATCACGAGAAAAGTTTCGGGAGCTAAAAAAATTGTAAATAACTCTTAAATACTATTATGGAAAGGTTCTAACATACTCTCACCTCGGAAGGGCTAAAGATGTTGGAATGGAAGCCCGCTGAGTCACCCGCTGTTTTCATTTCGCAGCCCATCGTAATGTGACGATTTATTATCATTAGCATTTACTCCATGCTAGGAAAATGTAGTTCTACTTCGTAAATCTGTTGATAATGTTGTCCGTGATAGTCAGAGCTGTCGTGCTGTCGGTTAAATATATCACTTTAGGTAAATTCTTCTTCAGTAAAACTCACTTTTTGAGCCTCAATGTGCAAGGCCACAAGCTTTACTTTGAAAGGACTGGAACCTTCCTTGCACGTCCTGAGCTTAGGCACAGTAATTATAAATGGATAATTTAGCGGGTAATGTGCATACAATTATTGACCTAGCGAAGCAAAGGTCTCCGTTTAAGATTGGGCATAAATGCTTTCATATGTTTGGATGTCTGTTCGCCTCCACCGCATTTCCCGACCAATTCTCGTAAAATTTTGTGAGCTAGTTAGATAATGACCTCGCAAACATGACTCTCAAAATAATGCTAATGCACTGCTTATTTTGACCAGATACAAAAGTAGGTTCTAGAGAAGGTGTCATAACATTGCCTTTCCTATTGGATACGGCTGCGGGTATCTGATATGACTCTTGCTTCTTGGTCCCATAATATAGGATAGTAACCTCCAGTGACTGTTTAGTTAAACAGTAATGTTTAACCTGTCACCACGAAAAATAAAACAATTTTAGTTCTACGCCTTCCAGCAATTGCAAAAACAGGCTTTCCATGGCAAAAAAACTGAGCTACGTGTGCTGACCGCTACAAAAACGGTCTATTGCACAAAAAGTCGCACGCATCTCTATCGTATGGTATAGTATCTTAGTATCTGCTCACTCGTACAGAAACGGGACGCGTGCCCGACGCGTGCCATTACCAATTACACATCTTCACTTTATTGCAAGACCGCTCATTAGAGCAGCATAGGGAAGTAGTGAAGCAGGTTTGCTTTTGGATGCGGCAAATCACAGGTTTACAATATATATTGTAAACCTATGCGGCAAATGGTGAATTGTCGCTACAGAGAGAGAGCTACATTTTCGTAGCGAATTGCTACGAAAACTTGCGGTATGTGTTTGCTTGATTTCTGAATGATGTTGTTTACATCTGATAGGTTAGCGTTTGACCACTATTTCACCTGCTGGTAAGTGATGATGCGGTCGAAGATGGTAAAGACTGGCTCGAGGATGGTGAAGGCCTAGAATAGTCTAACTCTCAATGGCTGTGTACTGCCGGAACACCGTAAAGTTATGGCGAGAGATTTTCTCCTCGATGGTGGGTAGTAAGCTACTTTTTGCTAGCAAATCGGGCGGAACATCTATGTGATGCTCTTACCACCTTTGCACGCATACCTGTTCAAGACATCTATCCTTTCGCCAACGGGCCGTCCATATGTATTGATATATTTTGCGCCTGATAAAATTAGGTTCATTAATGACGAGTTTTTTGAATGTGAGTGTCGAATACAATCGCTATTGCAATTCATCTACATCTATGAGTGCACAGGGTTGTTGATGAGCGTTCGTCTTTAAGGTAATAATTAACTTTTCTTTTTAACTATTACGGGGCTGTCATAGCTATATTTAGGAGAAAGATCCTAAATAAAAGTTGATTAAAAAAAAGAGCATGGCATACATAATCTCGAGAGTCTTTTGACGTTTTGTACGTAGAATTCAGAAATATGCGTGGAGGGAAAATTAAATGGAGAAGACATTAGCGTATACGGTACAATAGCTATAGTGATTTATAACCCGACTAAAATGATGAACACGTGATACATTTGCCAGCTATAAGATAAAATGAACAACGTAATTTGGTCGGGTTATACATGACACTGGGTGAAAGCCAATGGGCGCCGCTAGAGCTGTAGGCAGAGCTGGTGGCAAACAATAAAATTACATATGCGAGAAGGATAAAAAATGTTGTCTGTCTCGCTCTCTCATACTAGTGATTATATAGTTTTATCCTTCTCATATTATTATTGTTATTTTAATGTCAGATCTTTTTAATTTTCCATCTACGGAAATATGCAATATCGTTGTCAATATTTTTTAAATTATTCCATTTATTTACAGAGAAACTCTTTTTGTCAAAACCTTAATAAGTAAGTCAGACATTGTATACATGTAGCACTCACGTAGTACGTAGAATAGACGAATATTCTGCTATGCAAAAAGCCGGATCTTACTCAATTAAGAAAGTTCCAAAACTAGGGACAGGTTCCTTAGCTTGTTAGCGATACTTCACATCCACAAATTCATAGCTCCGGGTTTCCTCGTCACGATTGAGTATGCGCACCGAGCGTATCGCCTGCCGGGTCACCGCGGTAGGTTGCACTAGACGCGTGCGCTGGGTTCGCTCGTTTTTGTCCGATCGGCTAAATTATGGGATACGCTCGACCGCTGAATGTGTTCACGGAACACAGTTGAGTGCAAGTTTTTGCTTGGAATCGATTTGCTTCACTTTGTTTAGTTAGAGTAAGAAAAAAATATTAGTTGGGTTTCATTTTGCTGTTACCACTTGCTGTTGACTATACTTTGAATCAAAATGGTATAAACAAATTTGAATTTATGTTTAAAACTTAGCTGAAATTCTAGTTTGAACATTTTAATATCTGATTTAAAAAAAAAAAACAATTCCGAAAAATTGAGAACCTCCTCTTTTTTGTGAAGTCGGTTAAAAATGCGTGGTACTACACTATGGTACTTTCACAAATTATGATTTTAAAAAGCAAAACAAAATACAATCAGCTAGTTTTCTTATACAAAAATTATCACTACTTACTAAAAGTACACAACTTGAATAAATTCCTAACCTACAGACAAACAAATCCAAAACTAGCTATATAACTGCCCCCGTCTTCACCCAACCTATAATCTGGCGACTGATTGACGGTTGACAAAAAATTGACGCGTGCTTGGCGACCCGCGGCCATAACTAGTAGTTGCGCGCGGTACGGCCCGCGGCATCCGGTGTGACGAACCAATTTACTTTCTTCGTAACCTGTCGTTGACATGATGTATGACAGGGAAACGTCGTGTAATATGTATACTAGTTTAGTTCTTGTGCGGTATTGGAGAGTTCATTTGAACCATACAAAACGAGCCATAGGTTTTATTTGTATACTTATTTTGACTGTTTGTTTACGATTAGACTAGTTGCACTCTGGCTTTGTCCTCGTTATATAGTACCCTATATCTTATTCCACCATATAAGCTATTCCCGAGCAAAATTTCAAATTTCACCACTAATAATGTAAATGCTAAGTTTTTTTATATCTTTTAGGCTAGCGTTTGACCACTATCTCACCTGTTGGTAAGTGATGATGCAGTCGAAGATGGTAAGCATGCTAGGCCTAGAATGGCTCTCAAGGATAGCTGCCGGAACACATTAGATGTTTGGCGACAGATTTTCTAACATGAGGGCGGTAGCTGGCCAGGCGGACACAAGATAGTGTCCTATCACCATGCTATTATATATATATATATAGCTATATACATATTGTTGGTTTCTTAACGATGTTTTTCCTTTACCGGAGGGTCTCTGTGAAAAGCTCACATACATTTTTCGAGAGAAAAATCCATTGGAGCACGGCGGGAATTGGACTCGGTTACCTCTGGCATCAAAGCCGACCATTCTACCACTGACACCACCGGGCCCTCAAAGTTTTATAAAATTATAAATATGGTGCGACAAACAACCTAGCGGTTCGTTCGATCGATTGTTACCTCTTCATTGCTAAATGGCTCGATCGATACCGATGAATTTTGCATCAGGTAGCTTATTTTAATATAGATTGCTAACAACATATCACGTGCCAACAACTGAAAAGGATTAAACGTGCCTACTGTGCACTTCATAAAAATGTCTAAATTAGATTAGCATATAACACAGTCTTTTTAAGCCCAGTCTCTTTACCAAGGCTTAATTCCGTAATTTTGCAAATTTTACTATTACTTACTTATTTATTTTTATTTTACCTATACATTTTGTAAATAATTAAGATAGTTTAAAAACTAAAACAACCGACTTCCATGCCCCACGAGTCAACTTCAGTAGCAAGTTTGAGACGTCTATCGTCATATCTCTGGAGATACTTATCAAATCTCGATAAAATTACAATGGGACCACCTCGAAAAATAATCATTCAAATCGATTCACAATTGACGGAGAAATCGCGTAACATACACAAAAAAAAAAACAGTACGAATTGAGAACCTCCTTCTTTTTGGACGTTGGTTGAAAATAATAACTTTAGTGTAAGTGTAGTTAACATGAACACCAACTTAATGAAAAACAGCTCTTTCTAAGCTCACGTTTAAAGTAATAAGACCATATATTCACAATACGGTTAGCCGGGCAGTTAAGATCGCGGTTATATAACCGCGGTATGTATTAGATCAGTTAGCGGAGCCACACGAGCGCAGTAACCGTTGGTTTATATTAAAAACTATCTTGACTCCAATTAGATGCTTTCTAATAAATAGGCGTCCGACAATTATAGTTGATCGTGGAAAATAATTCCGTTAAAATTTTACCCGGTAACATTTATTATATATATTTTTTTTAAATATATTTTTTTATTATATATATTCGGCGGTTATTATAAGGGATAGTAAATGTTAGCAATTGATCCAATTCAATAATAATATCGTTTAAAAACTAAAAAACAACCGACTTCAATGCCGCGCTATTCATTTTCAGTACCAATTTTGAGATGTTTATCTCAATATCTCTGGAGATACTTATCATACCTCAATAAAATTACCATGGTACCACACTTGGGATATTTCCTTTCGAACAAAAAAGAATAATCGAAATCGGTTCATAAACGACGAAGTTATCCGCGAACAAACATTAAAAAAAAAAAAAAAAAAAAAAAAAAAAAAACGGTCGAATTGAGAAACCTCCTCCTTTTTTTGAAGTCGGTTAAAAATAAGGCCCAGTGGTGTAGTGGGAGAATGGTCGGCCTTGATGCCAGAGGTACCGAGTCCAATGCCCGCCGTGTACCTGTATTTTTCTATCGAAAAACGTCCGACCCCTGCTTGGTGGTATAACTAGGCAGCAACCACCATCAAGTTATAAAATGTTACGCCAAACATCTAATGTATTCCGGCAGCTATCTTCGAGAGCCAGTTAAATCTATCTGTCATCTAATTTATTATCTGCATGGTCGTTTCGTGTTATAAAACCCCATACAAAAATTTGTAGATTTTACGACTTATTCCCAACTAACGTTAATTCAAGAAAAACACTAATCAAAAATTAACTACTGTCACAATTCACACGTTTTCTTCATTAAATGTTTATGACTTTTAACACATTACAATCTCACGTAGGTAGAGTCATAATAACATCCAAACAGCTGATTGAAACATTAATCGTCTAAATCGATTCTGTCAAATACAAGTTATAAATGTTATTATTTAGAGATTATCTTGAGTTACTACTGATTTTTATATTTTCTAATAATGACATGAATAATAATCAGAAATGAATAGTATGCACTATATATAGTTGATTGCTTGTAGCGTAACTCTAGTATAAGGAAAAGTTCAATCTATAAAAGTATGCAAGAAAAAGCTGGCAATTTAAGTATTCAACATATGTTTTTTTTGCTTAGAAATATATAAAGAGATAAAATGGTTGGCAAACTGAAAGTAAATACTGGCCAGCTATCACCTTCAAGTTAGAAAATCTGTCGCCACACATCTAATGTGTTCTGTCAGCTATCCATGAGAGCCAGTTCCCATTCTATATATAAATTATATTATATGTATTGTACGTCTATCTGTACTCGTATAACGCCACACACGATTCATTTTGACATATTATGATATATCACACTTGTGTTGGTATACTTATCTATGGTGATGTGTTATTTTATTAGAGATGGAAAATAAAATTGTCTATGTATTCGAATTCTTTTTTTTAAATTAACTATTCTTATCTGCTGTAGACTCGGGTATTCACTGAAGCAGCAACTATCATGTCTTATTGTTTTTTTTTTATGTATCGTTTGAGGCCATAGGCTATCGTTTGACCACAGTCTCCTGTTACCTGTTGGTAAGAGATATGTGGTCGAGGATGGCAGCACATTAGGCCTAAAATCACAACTGGCTCTGAAGACACTCTGACGGAACACAAAAGATGTTTGGCGACAGATTTTCTTTAAGTTGAGGGTAGCTGGCCAGGCGGATACTAGATAGTTTCTACCACCATGCGGGGGTTGCAATGTGGAGGTTTCTGAAGGATGTTTTTCCTTCACCAGAGGGCCACTGTGGAATACGCACATATAGGATAGAATAGGATGGTCTTTTTTGTAGCTTGTAGGGATTTCATAAAGTTCAGATTAATTTTGTTTGTTTTGTATGCGTAGGAAATGGTCAAAAGTATTCTAGTGGAAAACTTTTAGCAGTCCAATCGCATATCACTAGCAGGTCGAGAGCCACAACGCAGACTACGAAACTTTTTTTTTTTTTTTTTTTTTAAAGATTACTGGCAATGTGGGTCGCACATTACTAGTATTCTTGTTAACCCCTCCAACTAAGCTAAATATGCTTGTGTCTGGAGTGGGTTCACGTCAATAGTGCAATGGGTGGGGTGGGGACCGAACTCACGACCTCTCGATCGCCAGTCCGACACCATATCCATTGGGCTATTGCCGCTTTAAATTGGCTGTGGAGATGTACTTACATAGGTACCAAAAGCTTCTGTAGAGATATATTTGTATGTATAGAATATCGATATCGAAAAAGTCTCGCAGCAAACATATAACAGCTTATTGAGCAATGTCGATAATTTACTGTATAAAATTCTTCTCTATTTTCAGATAATTTTCTTTTACCGTTTACATACATTGACGGTTGCTGAACGAATGATGAAAAACTGTTATATTTTTAGGTCGAGTACCCTCAATTGTAATATTTCGGCCAACGAGGCTAATTAGAACAGAAATACTAAAAGTAATATGAAATAATTGGGAATGGAACAAGTTGAAAACATGTAAATGCTATCTACATGGTTAATTTCCATTGATAACGAATTTTATGGTTATACTAATAATAAGCAGTAAGTAATAAGTGTAGTTCATTTATTAACTTATGGCTTCTTGAAGAAAAATTGCCTCTATTCTATTCTAGAATTTTTTTTGGACAAAAGGTTCCGGCAATCGTTGTCCTGCCCGATCGCAGAGCCACCAACAACGGGTCCAATTGTAAATCTAAACCGAGGGTGGTGGTAACACACACACACATAAAATTCATCATAATCAGTCCAGCCGTTTAAGAGGAGTTCAGTGACAAAGGCCGTAAAGACACTATCTGTTTATCCAGATGTACTCACACGCCCATCAATATCTTTGGCTCCTTTGCCCTTTCTTAGTCATATAAATGGTACCTATATATAAAAAAACTAAGTCTGCATATCACTGGCATACAATTTCCAAGTATCTATTGCAGTTAATGTGCAGTGAAACCTCAGTGGCGGGAAGACAGCATTTTTACTAAACACAGCTTGCGATGCAATTACTCTAAGTGCATATATCACGGTACGGAGTAGGGGACAGAAAATGTGTCTTTTCCATTAGACTTGCTCAACTGTGGGATTTTATTTTATCATCTAATATATATAATGTAGTTTAGTGTATGTATTTTTTTATATGTATGTTCACCGATTAATCCACCATTTGTGGACCGATTCTCAACATTCTTTTTTTATTTTAAATGTCTTATAGGCTAGCGTTTGACCACTATCTCGCCTGGTGGTAACCGATGATGTGGTGAAAGATGGTGAACTCGCTAGACCTAGAATACTCTGGACTCTCAAGGACCGTGCTGCCAGAACACCGTTAAGTTATGCCGGCAAATTTTCTTCTTGACAGGATTTACAGCTGAAAATTATTTAAGATAATAGACCTTAAATTAATTTCTTTTAAGGTTCTTTAATTTAAGATCTTCCATCTTAAATTATTCGCAACTAAATTAATCGTGTATTACAATTCGAGAACAGTACAATGCTTTAATGTATAAGAATACATGTCTTTAAGAAACTATGTAATTTTGAATAATTTTTAGTTAACATTTCACAGATAAAAATTTTGTGTCGATTCTAATGGACAAGTGATACTGGCGTGAGAATGCAATCCTGTCCAGTTCTCTCAGCCATCACTACTGTATGTCTGTTTGTTTGCAAATATGGGATTGTAACATTTTTGCTCACAATACAGAGTTTGGCGGCTCCAATAATGTTTTGAACTTTGGCTGGTGTTGGGTAATTTACCCACACAAGATTGTAAAATTAAACTTGTAGTCTGTAGAATTACTTTTATTTCTACTTACTTACAGTTATTATAATAGATATATATACACGTCCAATTCCTTTCTCATTTCAATGCGAAGAGAGCGAGCTAGGGTTGCCCTTGTACACAAATTGTTACTACTTTACTAGTGCTGCCACTGCAATAACTAAAATTAATTCTAAATGTGTACATTTCATTTTTATGTTTAATTATTTATTGATCAGCTGGTTTTGGCTGTTAAACGTATGTAACGTTAGTTTTTGAATCTTCATACAAAAATGTGTTTTTTTAAATATGCATCTAGTAAGGTAAACATTTGATAACAGTTTACATATAATTTACATATACCTATGTGATTACATTAATCTGTATAGAAATAAACAAATACTTACAGATTATTGTTTGGTTGGTATGAAACATATATTAAGATTGTTTATGTTATATATATATATATATATATACAGTAGAGTCCGTTTATAATGACATCGAAAGGAACTGACAAACAAGTCATAATAAGCGGACGTCATACAAAGCGTTTTGTGAAATGAAAAACCTTTTTTATGTAATACATAAACATAGTTCAAAACAAAAACGAGCCACGTGCCGAACGTCGTCGGGAATCAACGAACATTACCGAAGGTGTAGAATCATGTCGGTCATTATAACCGGACATAATTTACATTTTTGTATTAAAAATGGGTCATAATAAGCGACATGTCACTGTAAGGGAAGTGGGAAGTCATTATATCCGACTATTTATAAAGAATTTCATATGAAAACCAAACTTCGTAGTTCGTCATAATAACCGGTTGGTCAACATAGGCGGAGTCATAATAAACGGATTCTACTGTATATATATATATATATATATATATATATAGCGTTGTTCGAGGTCAATTTATACCACAAAATTGTAAATTTTTTAGACCAAAAAACTGAAGACAGTTTGTTACATTTATAAATTTGATAACTGATGTATTTTAGACCTATCGTATTCACCATCTCCGAGCACATCATCGCTTAGGCCTTGTTGAGATAGTGGTCAAACGCTAAACAATAAGATAAAAACTACGCTTGCGTGAGTGATATTTCTCCATCGCGACTCAAATGCCTATGTAGACCTATTATAAAAGCACAATAGACTTTTCAACAGTAAGTAAACCATAGCTCACCTGCTTGTCCCCATATTTACCGTGATTGCAGGTGTAATTCTATTATTGCCGCTTGTGGTTTATGGTCCCTGCACGCGCGTTCTCCCATGACGCCATCTTGGATCTTTTGGCGGGAAAACTTAATGACAGCTTGCAGGTACCGCGGTGACTCATGGATGGAAGATATTATAATAGTTGTGGACCCATATACCTCTGATGACATTACGCTAGGGCTGCGAATTCGAAAATTGCATATTTTTGTCACATAGGTAAATTTTTTTTTAATTAATTTTTATTTTCTGATACACAAACACTTGACCTCTATCTCATCTGATGTTTAGTAAAGATACTGTCTTAAATGGAATCGTGAATAAAAGTGTCTGGAATTGGAAAACGGCACTGAGACGAGGCGCTGAAAAACTGACATCAGTCCAACGCATAGAGCGCAACGCTATCCCAATAAGGGCCGATTTCACCAATGAATATAAACGCGATCAGGTCGATTTGAAGTTGGTTTACGTATTTAACTGAGATTAAACCGGCATTTTGCATTTTACCACCACAAAATGAACGCGGGTACAGTTAAAACGAGTTCTAATTCTGAACTACCGATTTTGGGCGTTTAGCGCTCTTGATCCCGTTTACACTGTAGCAAAAATTGTAAAGGGCCTCTTGACGTTGGTTTCGGCTCCGTCAATGCCTAATAAAGCACTGGGCATTTATGACCCGAGAATGTATATTATTATAAATAATAATAAAGTCTTCCATAGCGGCGGCCACTGAACATATAGCTTGAACTCGGCGAACACTCCTACCACCATGTAGTATTACCTACTACTGAGGGATCACGTAGACGGTAGAATACGGTCTAAGCCTACGGACGCAGGAAAGCAGTGTAGAATATAATTATTTTAAAGTCAACGTCAACGACAGTGGTGAAACGGCGCCCGAAACTTACTCTTTCAGAAATCAGAAAGAAATTATTGCTTATTAACACTTAGGCGTCATTTAACTTTATGGCCTAAACTTTTACCTTTTCCTTACCTTTTGCTGTTACTTTCTAGCCTAAGATTTTTTTTAATATCTTTTAGGCTAGCGTTTGACCACTATCTCACCCGTTTGTTTTTGATGATGCGGTCGAAGATAGTAAGCATGGAAGGCTTAGAATGGGAACTGGCTCTCGAGGATAGCTGCCGGAACACATTAGATGTTTGGCGACAGAGTTTCTAACTTGAAAGTGGTAGCTGGCCAGGCAGACACTAGATAGTGTCCTACCACCATGCGGGGGTTGTTGTTTTCTTAACGATATTTTCCCTTCACCAGAGAGCCACTGTGAAAAGCGCACATAATTTTTTCTATAGAAAAATCCATTAGTGCACGGCGGGGATTGAACTCGGTACCTCTGGCATCAAAGCCGACCGTTCTCCAGATTACGCCACCGGGCCCTCAAAATTCAAATTCTAGTGTTCAACATCAGCTTCTAGCTAAAATTAAATTAATATTTTTCCTTGCTCTAGCAAAATAAGCCCAAAGTATAGGTACTCAAAACATCCAAACATCTCCAAAAATCTAATAAAGTCATTAGACATTATTTCGTCAACCTCTCGAGTGGCAATCAAATAAATGACATACGCGAATCAATTTACCGAGGCAGTGACCGTACACCGTAGACGTAAGTAAACCACAGGTTGTCGGTGCCTCCTAGTACGTACTTAATGACAAGTTGGTACGATAGAGTTCAATGAATTTCTAGACTTAAATATAACGTTTTCCACGGGTGGAAGGCGAATTATATCGATGGAACATCGAGCTTAACTTGTAACCAAAACGTTGCTTACTACCATCAAGGAGCCTCTGCCACCATAATTTTACTGTGTTCCAGCAGCACATAGCCTTTGACAGTCTAGGCCTTGTTCACCATCTTCAAAAGATAATTTTTCATAGTGTTTGTATGAAAAACAAAGTTATATTTGCGGTTTTGAAAATGTGCTGTATATAAAAAACTACTGATTATATTACACACATATATATATACTAGAAGTCCCCCGCGGCTACGCCCGCGTTAAAAACTCCTTTTATTTACTTAAAACTTTTCTTTTGTAAAAACGATTCTATCATTAAAGACATCAAATAAAAATTAGCCAAATTGGTTCACCTGTTTTCATGTTATCGCGTGACTAAGACAAATCAGGATTCATATTTTTAAAACCCGAAAAACCCAATAAAGCGCAATCCGAAACTATATTGATTTTCAGACTTTTTTACCCCAGTTCACTCTTTTAGGGTGGCATTTTGAAAAAGTCTGAAACTCGTATTTACTTATTTATTTACAGAAGTACTTGTGTGAAATGTCGAATAAAATGACTATCCAAAATTTGAACCCCCGCTTCATCCCTTGAAGAGTGAATTTTGAAAAATCCTTTCTCAGCGGATACCTACGTCAAAATTTCTATCTGGATGCAAAATATCAGCGCAATCCGAAACAATATTGATTTCAGACATTGTTACTCCACTTCACCCTTTTAGGAATTTCAAAAAGCCTGAAACACGTATTTACTCATTTATTTACTAAACTACTTGTGTAAAGTTTCGAATATAAGAGACAATCAATTCTTGTTTCTCCATACAAACTTTGAACCCTCGTTTCATCCTCTTCAGAGATGAATTTTGGAAAACCTTTCTCAGAGGGAACTAACGTCGTAATTAATAACTATCTGCATGCCAAATTTCAGCGCAATCCGAAACAATATTGATTTTACACTTTATTACCCCATTTCACCCTCTTAGGGGTGGAATTCCAAAAAAACCTGAAACACGTCTTTACTTATTTTTTTACTGAAGCACTTATGTGAAGTTTCGGATAGAAAAGACGATCTAATCTTGTTTCTCCATACAAACTTTGAACCCCCATTTCATCCCCTTAAGGGGTAAATTTTGGAAAATCCTTTCTTAGTACACCCTTACGTACTAAGACAAATATACCCTCCAAATTTCAAGTCTCTACGACCAGCGGTTTAGGCTGTGCGTTGTCTGTCAGTGAGTCAGTGAGTCAGTCAGTATGTCAGGACAAAGATTCTTATAGTATTAGATATATATATATAGTTTTAAGTTTCAACTGTGTAGTACTAATAGTTTCGGTTATGGTTTCAGACAGATTCGCTCTAAACTGTTATGTACGGAAACGCAGTAGAAATAAATAAAAGCTTGTAAAAATCATAAATGGAAACTTTCCGTTTTGTTTATAATTTAATCTGTTACCAAACAAGAAAATACTCCGATTTTTATCGATTTGTATATGATATTCATTTTGAATTTGTAGGTGACGTTATGATCGGGTTAGCTAGTTATATAACACAATATATAGGGATAAAAAAAATATACTAGCATAGTGAGAATCCTTTTAAAGATCTTACTAGATTACTTTGTATTTAGTATCAATAAAGCAGACAAACTAGTTTCTTATAGTAACCGTAGTAGCAGCACCACATCAGTACATACCTCTATGGTACAAGATACCGCCCCCCATATCTCACGGCACTTCCGTCCAAGGCAGGTAGCTATTGCCTTGCTTGAGCGCATTAACTGCTACTTAACGCGCGATTGCATTGTACCACGATAACCGCACGGTAAGTAATATTATGACTATAATAGTGTTTAATAATTTAAAATCGTTTAAAAAACGAATGAACCGACTTCAAATGCCGCGCTAGTCATATTCAATAGCAAGTTAGAGGTGTTTATCTCCATATCTTTGGAGATATTCATCAGATCTAGATGAATTTACAATGGGACCACCTCAGGAGGATATTCTTTAGAATAAAAGAAGTATTTGAAATTCGGTCTACAAGTGACCGAGACATCCATTAACCAGAGACCAGATGAACTTAGAATCTCCCTATTTGAAATCGGTAAAAGGAGATAACATGTTTTAAATGGTATACCATTGGCAATTAATACTATATCCAACACCTAAAATAACTTAGTCATTACATCAAGCGATAATTTTAATTTACGTAGAACATTAATTCAAATGTTTTGTTTTCATATTGCACTTATTTATTTAGTTCTTATCAATTTAAATAAAAGAAAAAAAATATAAATAAATAAAAAGCAAACAAAACCAAACTGTAGCATATAAGACCAAAGCTAATGACAAGGTGCTGATTGCTAAAAGGATAGAAATCCTTGAAACAGTCCTTTACCATATTTTCCGCATCTGCACGCACGAGGTATTCTCAGGAAATTCTAAGTCGCCGTATTCTGCAACAAGATTTAAAAACATTTTAAAGTTTTAATTATCTTGTCAAATTATCGTCTCATTAAATTACCTAGAAGTAGACAATAGAAACGAGCAAGTTAGAAGAGAAAACGGCAGCGACATTACGGCAATGCCCCCGGCACGCGACCCGTGTCATATTGTGTTTTCTATTACAAGACTAAATTAATTATGAGGCTCTTGGACTATGGCATTTTTGAAGAAAATTCTAAGTCTTGGTAAGACACAGGAGATAAGGACATTCAATGCGATTGTTATTTTACAATAATTCAATTATTGTTTTTGATATACCACATAGTGAAATTTAACGTATTTGGATATTTTTAACCAACTTCACAAAAAAGGAGGAGGTTCTCAATTAATTGGAATCGCTTTTTAAATTTTTTTATGTATGTTCACCGATTACTCAAAGACGCCTGAACCGATTTGAAAAATTCTTTTTTGCTTGAAACGGTATACTTCACAGGTAGTTTCATTCAAATTTCATTGAGATATGTTCAGTATCTCCAGAGATATGGAGATAAACACCTTAAATTAGATACTGAAAATTACTAGTGCGGCATTTGAAAGTCGGTTCTGTAAGTTTTCTAAAACGATCTTAATTATTCAATTTTCTAAAACTGAATATATTTTCTAAAATAGATGTCACAATGTGCTTTTTAAAATTGCATCAAGTAGTAAGTACTATGTAAATTTATACTTAATTTATTTTATTTTATTGATAACAGCAGTTTTTGTATAGCGGTGGGACTGCGTCTGGGCATCCCCATAACAGAACCACATCTCTGTCGCTGCGGTGACCAGGTGGATCGACTGGGTCACCACGGTCTTTCATGTCGTCGTAGTGCGGGACGGCTTTCTCGACACGCCTCGCTGAACGACGTCATCCGTCGGGCTCTTGCCACCGTCAACGTGCCGGCTATTTTAGAGCCGAACGGTATCCCACGTGACGATGGTAAGATGCCTGACGGCATGACGTTGGTTCCTTGGTGTCGTGGGAAGCCGCTAGTGTGGGATGCGACGTGTCGATACGTTGGAAGCTTCCCACCTTCAGAATACCTCACGGGCGGCAAGAGCAGCTGCAGACGCAGCAGAGGCTCTCAAACGGAGGAAATATAATAACATCGGCAATAACTATGCTTTTCGTCCGTTTGGGGTCGAAACCATGGGCCGGTGGGGTCAACAAGCACGAGGTTTTGTTAAGGAGCTGTCCAGGCGCCTAATCGATGTCTCCCACGACCAAAGAGCTGGCGCTTACCTCGGGCAACGCATTAGTTTCACAATTCAAAGAGGTAGTAATGACGCCAGCTTTTTGGGTACTCTACCAGCAGAAAGCGATCTCAATTCCATTTTCTATTTGTAGTTTTTATTTTTAGTCATAATTATTATTTTAATTTTATTTCCATTTTTGAAGTTATAACTGTTAGATAATTATTACAGTTTCAATATTAATCTAAACAGTCGATCACAGTTTTAATCGTGTAGATT
This sequence comes from Cabera pusaria, assembly GCA_954871355.1. Lineage (NCBI taxonomy): Eukaryota > Metazoa > Arthropoda > Insecta > Lepidoptera > Geometridae > Cabera > Cabera pusaria. The sequence goes on from OX940897.1 coordinate 6,483,183, forward strand.
TTTTATGTATGTATATGTTATTTATACCAACTATTGCACGAAAAACTGTGGATAGAGAACATTTTGCACATATCATCATCATCAGCAGCATCCTGTGTTAGTCCACTGCTGGACATAGGCCTGAAAAATAATTCTATTCCATAGTAAATCACTGACAAAGCGTCGGCAATAATGGTAATAAAAGGAAAACATTATTTTTACGCATGATTTATTAATTTACCATTCCAGCTCAGCCATTGCACATGAATATGAATTTCACCTCTAAACGCAGTATTAGAAAAAGTTGACCGGAAACGTCGCTCGGGCATCTCCGCGGCAACACTGCAATCAATGCGCCTCGCCGGAAATGCGGCAAAAAGTGGAACTAGCACCGGTAAGAAAGCAGTCTTATCTGCGCACGCGCTCCACGTCATACTAGTTGTAAAGATTATTATGTATCTGCACATATTGATCTTCAATTATGAACGTCATTAGATACTACCTGTCCTATTCCAATATAAAAAAAAAACAGCTGAGTTCTTATTTTTCTATAACGAGTAAAATAGCTAAGGAGCAGTCTACCGACAGCTGTCGTCCGATATTTAAGGAACTCAATTTTGTCAAGGAACATCTGGGTTTCAATACACAAGAATCGCGGACTGCTGGTAGAACGTGCAGACAATACAACAGATTGTATCTACCAGACTGCCGATTAGACATCTTCAAAAAGAATGTATACGCAATGTCAATACCAATCAACAACAAAGTACCGAAGGACATACAAACATTACATTGTAATCAATTTAAAAAACATCTGAAATCTTGGCTATTGATTCACTGTTTTTAACCGACTTCACAAAAAAGGAGGAGGTTCTCAATTCGTCTGTATGTTGTTTTTATTTTTTTATTGTGTGCAAGACTACCTACAATTTAATTAAACATGCGATAAAATAATGTTTTTTTTATATGAATTTATGATTTAGCTTATTATATGCCTTAGTATTAATTGTTATTCAGTGTGCACGTAGTTTTCTAATATATTTAAAAGAATTAAAATAATCTAATAATTTTGAATGACATAGAATAATATTAATTAATTGTATTTATTATGTAAATGCACACCGCAGCGTCCTGCGTGCGCGATCTAGGCGGCGATCAGATAGCGCAGTAGTATTTATCGACTGGTTCACACCAAACGCGATCAGAAAACAATTGAAAAGTACTGAGATCGCGCCCGCAGGACGCAGGACGCCGCGGTGTGTCCGTACCTTAAGCGAGTAGATTGTACGGCATCTATTAATTAATTAAGAACAACTATTGTAACTACCTACTTTCTTTGCAATAAACTTATTTGATTTGATTTAATTTGAAATGAAAAAAAAACACGAGATTGGAAAAACTCTACAACAGACTGACTATATGTATCTACCTACCTGTTTTCATGGTTGCATTCCGATGCGTTTGTTTAGTCAGTACCTAATCCTATTCAGTGTGTTTTAGAAATTTAGTTTTAGAAGTTTCATACCCTCAGTTAAGATGTCGATTCTTTATTGAAGGCTTACAGTGAAGTTCCGTGGAGAAAAAAGTTGAATATTTTTCTTAAGAATCATATGGAATTTTGAATATTGATTATTTCCATTTAATATATTATTATTGCAAGCAAAAAATGGCGAACAGAACATGTTTTTTGTATAAAGACCCCCTTATATTTTATAATTATTAGTAATATTGTTATTTGTTCATATAGCAGCTACAGTAATACACACTGTGCAAATAGTTTAATAGTTTATTGACACAAAATAAAAATTACAAATATTGTAGCATAAATTGGACACAAGTTGTACAAAAATAGTCGATGAAATAACTATATAACAGTTTATAGATTATATTAATGTTAGTGACTAATCCGCACTGGTGACATGATTTAATCTCAAGTGTCTTCCTTCTACGGTTCATAAAATCGAACAATAAAACGCTGATAGGAACGCGTTTCTTGTATGGGAACCCCCTATTAGTTTATTTAGTATGTCATTTTCAAGTATCTACCCATAATGGTTCAGAAGATGCAGTCCTGTGACAGACGGACGGACGAACAGTGGAGTCTCAGGGTCTCTGGGTCGCGTTGGCACCCTTGGGTCATCATTATCAGCCTGTGTCAGTCCACTGCTAGACGTAGGCCTCTCCCAAGATGCGCCATGAGCGCGATCTTCGGCTCTTCTTTTCCAGTCACTGCCCACCGCTTTGCGTATGTCGTCGCTCCACCTGGTCACAGGGCGTCCTGTACGCTACGTTTGCCGATTCGCGGTCTTCCCTCTAAGACATCCTTGGGTAAGGAACCCCAAAAAATACCAAGGTCATTACTTATCTTCTGCCACTATTATAATTTAACCCAAGATAAGCTATGGTAGAAATGGTAAGTATGCCGTCACGCCGGCAGCTATTCTCAAAACTCTATCCATGCAATTTGCTCTTAATATACACGACTAATTCTAAATTGCACTATATTTTACAAAGATAGCCTTAGCTACCAGAGAAAGTCAAATGATTTTCTGGTTTCTCCGACCTCGGGAAAGCTATTCAATGGGAATGTCTATGATAATTTTGTTATTGGCAGACAAGCAAGTTAACACAATTTTATCTGATCGATTATGGGATAAATGAACACTTTTATACATCAATATCATCATTATCAGCCTATCACAGTCACTGTCCCCTACTAGACTTAGGCCTCACGTATTGTACGCGACTGAGCTCGATTTTCAGCTCTTTGCTGGCTGACAGCGGTTGTCCGCTGTCAGCCAGCTTGCGTATATGATTATGTCTTTTATATGATACTAGCTGGCCCGGCGAAATGAATGTCGTGTTACCTTTTAGATGAACTTAATTTAGGCTTTTATGAACGTAATACAATGAATCCAAAAGAGATATTAAGTTTAGTAAAATATTATGGCACTTTGATTATCAAGTAAATAATCAAAGTTATGGCAATACAGAAAATAGAATAAAAATACAACATTCAAGTACTTCAACCGCGTGTCAGCAAGACATGATGGAATGAAACAATGTTATTATTGTTATAGATAAGTAAGATAACTTGAAATTAGTTCGATTGAGTTTAATTTCAATTGTAAAAATAAAATCACCAGTATTTAATTTTAATTCTGACTAAGTATACTTACTTCATGAATAACTGTCTAATATTTTTTTGCCTCATGGATAAAACTCGGACTATCATAAAAAAGGCAGACAGATTCGTGTCGAACACACAAGTGACCGCAAGCACAGTAAAGGTACGCGATCTCAGTACACTTCAATTGTGTTCGCGATCAGAAAACAATTGAAATGTACTGAGATCGCGCACGCAGGACGCAGGACGCCGCGGTTTGTGCGTACCTTAATACTACATTCTTGAGTAATAAGTTACCGCGCTCAGTCCGGCATAGTCAATACGGCATGTTACTACGCAAGTAACGCTGCGAAGTAATACTGCACAGAAACGCCCGTCCCTGCTGCCGCTTGGTAGCAAACTGAGCGCGGAAGCGTATTACTCAAGCATTTAGTATTAGTGAACATGCGTTCACTCGGGTGTTTGGCACGACTCCGTCTCCATTATGACTCCACACGATTTGTGTATTTAGCCAGTGTAAAGTATTAAAATTCTTCAAGTTTTTATCAATTTTAGTCGTAGAAATGGGTTAAAGTCACATTTCAGCTCAGTTTTCAAGTAAAAGTCTAGTCTAAGTTATACCTTCAGTAAAGATATGGTGTTTACTGAAGATTTTCAGTGGAATTTTGGTGAGAACGCAAATAGCAAGTTTTTCAACATTGTGCTGTTTTCCTACACTCGCACACATTCACCGGCACTTAATGGTTAATAATCCACATTAATTACACATTAACACGCGGAAGAACACTAGTTTTAGGAAAAAATACAATGAAATCACACACACTTTTCCACGTTCCCGCCAAAAACACGTAAGTATACATTTCTGAACGCACGCATATTTGACAATCAATAAATATGTCATACAATTGTCATTACTGACAGTATTTAAAATTTAATAACATTTTTAAAATGTACATGACTTGAAATCACAAAAACTTGAAGAATTTTTGTACTTGACACTGGCTAAATACACTAATCGTGTGGAGCGATGACCCTTATTAATTTGAGGTTTACCGTATCGACGGGATAATAGAACATCAAATGATTGGCGGCAGTTTTGAAACCCAGGAACATTCTGGCAAAATATTTTTTCTTATATAATTTTTTTAGGTCAATTATTAATTATTTTTAATACTTATTATCCTATTCCTGACAAAGACAATTCCAAAAATACAAAAATAATAAAAATTGGTTCAGCCGTTCTTGAGTTATAAGTGTAGTAACTGACACGACTTTCTTATATATATATATATAATAAAGAATATATATGTATACATATATATATGATTATGTCTTTTATATGGTTGATAATGGAGGCTCTGAGTATACAGCCAGAACATGGAGGGCGCCCTACGTTTACCGAGCCACTTACAACTCTATATTGCACACCAAAATACGATTTATTTATTTTTATTTGGTGCATATAACATTTACCTGTGGACGAACATCCATGAATGCACATAGTTTATTCCGTTGGTGCATGGCTGGCATTAAAACGGCTACCTCCCGGTTAGAAGGCAAACTATCTATCCTTACGTAACGCCAACGGGCTATCAAATAAATCCAGACACAAACATAATATCTAGCTTAGTTGTGAAGGTTAGCCAGACTTTTAATAATGTGCAAGCCACACAGCTGATAAGTTTTTTATTTTTTAATATATGAATATAAGAACAAAAAACAGATATGTATAATCACGATTATATTACGCTACTTTCAGAAAAAATATCTAAAAACAATAAGTTCCAACTCAAAATCCTACTAGTAATCTAATAATAGTAGTTTTCCAATGAAATATCAAACAAGAAATTAAATTGAAGCGAGATCGTACAAAAAGCACAACTACTAATTCTTAGGTAGTAAATACTAATTTCCTAGGTAGGTGCACTCCAGGCGTATCGGCCTCATAAGTTTTTCTCTCAGCTGACCTGGGGCTATAGAGAGCATTCCTAGAGACGCGAGCTGCGAGACGATTTACGAAATGTGGATGTGGCATTTTCTTTTTTTGTAGTATTATTATCTGTTCGACAGAACAGATAATAGAATAGAACATTTAACAAAACATTTTAAAACCTCGACGCTAAACGTTTTATTATTAAAAAAACAACAACCAAAGTCTTCATATACATCTACCTTCAACTCATCAGGACAGATGTATTGTGCGCCTTGCAACAGACTTTTCAAAATCAAGTTTAGTTTTGCCAGCCATCTACGCCCTCACATTTGGAGCTAGCTAGGTTCGCCGTTGACGGACACGTCAAGGAGGACATCGTCATCAGAATAGAACATCATTGATACCTAATACTATAAGAATCTTTGTCCTGACATACTGACTGACTGACAGACAACGCACAGCCTAATCCGCTGGTCGTAGAGACTTGAAATTTGGAGGATATATTTGACTTACTACGTAAGGGTGTACTAAGAAAGGATTTTCCAAAATTCAACTCTTAAGAGGGTGAAATGGGGGTTCAAAGTTTGCATGGAGAAACAAGATTAGATAGTATTTTCTATTCGAAACTTCTCACAAGTGCTTCTGTAAAAAAATAAGCCAATACTTATTTCAGGATTTTTTGAAATTCCACCCTTAAGAGGGCGAAATGGGGTAACAAAGTCAGAAAATCAATATTGTTTCGGATTGTGCTGAAATTTGGCATGCAGATAGTTATACGTTTTTAAGTTTTCATGGTCACTGACATTATTATTAAATTTAATTTCAATTCGTGAGGATGGGTTCAAACTGTCGAATGTCTGGCGTCCAGTGGTAGGTCTGTGTCAGCCTCATACAAAATATGTAGTCCACAACAAGAATCGTGAAGATACTGTGAGTTTTGTGTGTCGTGAACGAGTTTCATCGATAACAAATGGTAGGGGCACCGAGCTTTGTTTGCTCGTGATACCCTCTTCACCCGCAATCTTCAGTTCGTCCGTGAACATGGCGCTTGTAACAGCACCGAAATATCGGAAACTCAAAACAAAAGAAAAACATGGTAAATATCCCAAAATTAATATTAATAATAATGCAGATAGTTATTACGACGTTTGTTCTCTCAGAGAAATGATTTTCTAAAATTCACCCTTTAAGGGTATGAAACAGGGGTTCAAAGTTTGTATGGAGAAACAAGATAAGATAGTCTTTTCAATCCGAAACTTCACACAAGAAATTCAGTAAATAAATGAGTAAATACGTGTTTCAGGCTTTTATGAAATTCCACCCCTAAAAGGGTGAAGTAAAAAAAATCTGAAAACAATATTGTTTCGGATTGCGCTGAAATTTCGCATGCAAATAGTTATTTTGACGTAGGTATCCGGTAAGAAAGAATTTTTCAAAATTCACACTTAAAGGGGATGAAGTGGGGTCCAAAGTTTGGATAGTCATTTTATTCAAATTTCACACCAGTACTTCTGTATATAAATAAGTAATACGAAATGAAGGCTTTTTCAAAATGCTACCCTAAGAGGGTGAAGTGGGGTAACAAAGTCGGAAAATCAATATTGTTTCGGATTGCGCTGAAATTTAGAATGCAGATAGTTAGTAAGACGAAGGAATCCGTTCCCCTAGGATACGGAATGGGGATTCAAAGTTTGTATGGCGAAACAAGTTGAGATAGTCTGTTTTATTCGAAACTTTACATAGGTATTTTCTGTTAATAAATAAGTAAGTACGTGTTGCAGGATTTTTCGAAATGGGGTAGGTAACAAAGTCTGAAAATTTGGGTTTTTTGGGTTTTATAAATATGAATCCCGATTTTCCTTAGTCACGCAATAACATGAAAACGGGTGAACCGATTTGGCTAATTCCTATTTGATGTCTTTTATGATAGAAAGGTTGTTACAAAAGAAAAGTTTTAAGTAAATAAAAGGAGTTTTTAACGCGGGTGAAGCCGCGGGGCACTTCTAGTCTTATTATAAAAACTCACGCTCATTTTAAGCTTGCTGTAATGGCTTTCCATGTTCTACGACTTTATAGGCTGTTGAAGACTTATTAATTGATCTTTAATGTTTGTACCAGAAAAATAACCGCAATTGTTGCCAAGTAACATGTTCTTTTATATGAAACGTGCTTCTGTGAACGTAGAATAATATTTTTATAGGAATAGAGTTTGTGTGTAAGGTTAAAAGAAATCTTCGCCATGCGAGATAAAGTGAAGGAAAATTATTGCCTAAATCTCCAAATTTTTCATAAATAAAGCAAGATGCACAATACATAAGAAATGTACCTATATCAGTGATATACGTAGTATTATAGTTATTTAGCTGAAAGCTCAGTGGCATACCATAAGAGAGGCCATTCCAGCAGTAGAAGGAAATTGACTGATAATGATGATGATGATATTTAGTAAGTATTTAAAAAAATTGGATTGTATCTTGCAATTTTTCCTTGGCCGCAGGCGTGCAGCAAGAAAATCTTTGTACAAATAATGCGTCTTGGCACATAAAGATTATTCTTCTTCTTCGCTTTACCTTTTATGCGGGGCCTTGCACAATAATGCGATGCTCCGGTCCTTAACATCAATATCTGTGACATTTATAGCTTTTTAGGAATTTTAATTTTGTCAATATAAATGGTTCGAATATACGAGCAAAAAACTCACATAAGAAAATCGACATCCGACTTAAGACGTAAATCTTTATAAAAATTATAAATATGGAAGTGTTGCCTCCTCCATTATTTCATAGATCTCGGATAAGAAAGCGCGATGGGCAGCCGTCGAGCGGCGCGTGCGCGTGTTTTTGCCGCGATGAATATTTATCGGTGGGACCATTAGCGTCGCTAGCGGTAACCCGGCCGATACACTTACGGACTGATTGCGCAGATGCTAGTGCATTCTTGATACCTCAGTATTCTCAATAATTCTAAAGCAAATTCAGATTTCGCAACTGCCTTTACTTCGACTTTAATCTCTGCAATTCACAATGCTCTGATCGGTTACGTTTGATTTTTCAATTCGAAATATCTGTGATTTGAATTGGAAAGGTTTTCGAGACAAAAAACTTCATGGATTTATCAATATACATAGTTTCAGCAGCAAAATAGTAATTTTGTCGAAAGATTGAGAATCAAGGTGCGCCTTTATTTTAGAACAGGTACCTAGCGTTGTTTTTATTGTGGTGTTTTGAGAAACCAATCGTTTGGAGACCTTTGATTAAGCTGAACACATGTAAAGAACATTGCAGACGGCAGACACAGTGGCATTTTAACTCCCGGTACAGATTAAGGCATCGTTAAGACTTTTATTTTTATGAAATCGGTGTCTTTAGATACGCAGAAGTCAATTTTTAGGGTTCCGTACCCAAAGGGTAAAACGGGACCCTATTACTAAGACTCCGCTGTCCGTCTGACTGTCTGTCTGTCTGTCTGTCTGTCCATCTGTCACCAGGCTATAGCTCATTAACCGTGATAGTTAGACGGTTGAAATTTTCACAGATGGTGTATTTCTGGTGCCGCTAGAACAATAAATACTAAAAACAAAATAAAGTTAAAAATTAAAGAAACAACACCCATACAAAAACGTGTTTTTAAACGCCATCTATCTAATTAGTTTCGGCAAAATGTCACAGATGGCGCTAGTGAACGAGCCCCGTCTTTTTAGATCGCGACCAAACCAAATATTCTTGGTAATATCAATTAATCAAATATATGAGGTTGAAACTCTGTTGTTTCGTATTGAACGAACCCTCCCTGAGTGTGCGATAAAAGATGCGATGCTGACTCGCACTTGGCCAGTTTTATTAAGCCCGCCGCACGTGCGAATCTGTGTATGTATGTGTCTGTGGCATCGTAGTGGATGAATTTTAATCGAGAAATGTTCATAGTTTTTATTCATGACAATCCGTTCAGCCGTTTTAAGATATGAGCTTTTTCTAGATGATGACGCTATGAGATCAACTGTTATAGCTGCTGCATTACCGGCTGCATATGCTGCCTATGAGGATCAAATCACTACTGGATTATATGCGTTCTTTTATGCTTTTTTTTGACATTTTTTCTACACTTACACCTACCTATATACAACCAGATATTCTTTGGTAAACAAAATAAACTTTTTTTTTATTAAACAACACGGTCTTAACCCGTACACAACGTTCTTATCATGTGTAGTTTAGGAGTTCATGTGGCCATCTTCCGTCTCCATCATCAACCCAACTCGATGGTACACTGTATACATAGCGTAGTCATCCGATCTATATTATGTAGGTATGCAAAATTTCATCTCAATTCGAGTAGGCAGTGGGACAAATTTAACTCGTAAGATTTTTTGAGAATATATAAAATATTTAAAAATAAATAAAAGCTTGCAAATAAAAGGCCTTATCGTCAACGCAAAATAATATAAGTAGTGATTACAAACAGAGTCGTTTTTTACCACTACATTACATTCTCTTGTTTACAGCAAAAACATGCTTCTCAATTTAAAATAAATAACGTTCAGTTATTAATTAATCAAATTCAAATGAATCTTGCATCATCACAAAACCTGATGACCGCTGACATCGGCTGACCTGATCAGGCGAAGGTCAATTATAGAGTGCTAAAATATGGACTGATCTAGTTGCGAGAGCATGAGCTATAAACTATGATTAGAGATGCGAGAGTTACACGAGTGTTATCGACATGACTGATAGACGGACCATCAGTTCCATTCGGAATATGATTTGTACTGCAATTGGGCTGCGTTTAATTTATTTATTGTGTTTCACTATTTCACAATTTTTTGGATAAAAATTGTCTGAAGTACTGAAACATGTACTGGGTTGAGAGTGCACGTAATAGTACGGTTGGCAACCCTACATTAATCAGGGGAATTAAACATGTGTTTTAAGTGTGACGTTCGACGTCTAGATGAAAGCTGAATGGCTCAATACCTTTGTTTTTTTTTGTAAATTCAAAGCAATAAGTTATGTTTCTGTTATATCTATAATAATAATTATTGAATATGATTTATTTAATGTTATTTGACGTGTGTAAGTGCAAATTTTTAATTTGCCCATCATCAATATCAGCCCGTGTCAGTCCACTGCTGGACGTAGGCCTCTCCCAAAATGCGCCACTGAGCTCTTCACTGGCTCTTCACTTCCAGTCACTGCCCACCGCTTTTCGTATGTCGTTGCTCCATCTGGTCACATGACGTCCTACGCTACGTTTGCCGATTCGCGGTCTCCACTCTAGGACAAGTCTACCCCAAGCGGCAGATATGACCAGCCCACTGCCACTTCAGCTTACTAATCCGTTGAGCTATGTCGATAACTTTAGTTCTCTGGCGAATTACTTCGTTCCGGATTCGATCCCGCAGAGAAATACCGAGCATAGCTCTCTCCATAGCTCGCTGAGCGACTTTAAACTGGTGGACCAGTCGAACTGTGAGTGTCTACGTCTCGGCTCCGTATGTCATTACAGGTAGGACGCACTGGTTAAAGGCTTTTGTCTTTAGACACTGCAGTATAGGCGACGAGAAGACTCGACGGAGTTTTCCGAATGCTGCCCAGCCCAGCTGAATTCTCTTCTGGATTTCCTTCTCGAAGTTGTGTTTGCCTAGTTAGAGCGTCTGCCCCAGGCAAACATACTTAGTGACAATTTCGAGTGGGATTCCATCTACGGCAATCGATTCCTGAACAACGTGCTCGTTGTACATGACTTTGGTTTTATCCAAATTCATCCGGATACTGATGCGACGAGAAGAATCAGCTAGGCCATTCAACATCCTTTGTGCATCCTGCAGCGTCTCTGCCATAATGACGATGTCATCTGCGAATCTTAAGAGAGAGATGTACTTGCCGTTGATGTTAATGCCACAATCTTTCCAGTCCAGCGTTTTAAACATATCCTCCAAGGCGTTAGTGAACAGTTTCGAGGATATGACGTCCCCCTGTCTAACTATATAGCCCATATACTGAATAAATGCTTTGACTTTTATAATAATTAGTTTCGGCAAAATGACATAGATGGCGCGAGTAAACGAGCCCAGTCTTTCTAGATCGCGACCAAACCAAATATTCTTGGTAATATCAATTAATCAAATATATGAGGTTGAAACTCTGTTATGTTTCGTATTGAACGGAACCCTCCCTAAGTGTGCGATAAGAGACGCGATGCTGACTCGCACTTGGCCAGTTTTATTAAGCCCCGCCGCACGTGCGAATCTGTGTATGTATGTGGCTGTGGCATCGTACCGGATGAATTTTTATCGAGAAATACCGCCGAGAAATACCGAGCATAGCTCTCTCCATAGCTCGCTGAGCGACTTTAAACTGGTGGACCAGTCGAACTGTGAGTGTTTACGTCTCGGCTCCGTATGTCATTACATGTAGGACGCACTGGTTAAAGGCTTTTGTCTTTAGACACTGCGGTATAGGCGACGAGAAGACTCGACGAAGTTTTCCGAATGCTGCCCAGCCCAGCTGAATTCTCTTCTGGATTTCCTTCTCGAAGTTGTGTTTGCCTAGTTAGAGCGTCTGCCCCAGGTAAACATACTTAGTGACAATTTCGAGTGGGATTCCATCTACGGCAATCGGTTCGTGAACAACGTGCTCGTTGTACATGACTTTGGTTTTATCCAAATTCATCCGGATACTGATGCGACGAGAAGAATCAGCTAGGCCACTCAACATCCTTTGTGCATCCTGCAGCGTCTCTGCCATAATGACGATGTCATCTGCGAATCGTAAGAGAGAGATGTACTTGCCGTTGATGTTAATGCCACAATCTTTCCAGTCCAGCGTTTTAAACATATCCTCCAAGGCGTTAGTGAACAGTTTCGAGGATATGATGTCCCCTTGTCTAACTATATAGCCCATATACTGAATAAATGCTTTGACTTTTGACTTTTTGACTTTTGATAAAAATATCGAAGATTATTTATCTTCGAATTGAATCACCGAAACATATTAGATCAGATCTTTTGCAGTTATTAACTGGTTTTGTTTAACATGCTGATGCTGATACATTACTGATAAACAAATCCTACTTCTATCAAAATTAAAAAAAAGCTTTATTTTAACAAATGTCCTGTTCGATTGATTGTTTGCCTTGCATATCATATAATTATTATACCATTTATTCAATACACATCACGGGCTGTAAATCACCCGGTCCTTTGGAAGGCATTGACGGAGCCGAAGCCAACGTCAAGAGGCCCTTTTCAATATAAAATAAAATAAAAATATTATTTGTGGATGGAGAGATGAAAAACTATAAAAAGATGGTACATTAATTTATTATGGCTATGAATATGTGCTGCTTGATGTCTGTTTTCTGGTCTATGGGATGAGGTACGGCACCCGCCAATTATGCCTCATTTCAAAATATTAAAGCGGGTGGTGACTCGCTATACACTGAATGGGCCCCCCATAAAGGCGGACTGTTATGTCGGCGCCGAGAGGCATATTAAATAAATAATTATAATTATTATTCACGTTATTTATTTTCTTTCTTAGTTTTAGGTTTTTTTACAATAAAGATATCCAAACAAAAATAGAAAAAAATCATTACAAATAAACAATATTATAAAAAAACCTAAACCTAGAGTGCCGCCAGCAGCGGGGCAGGGCCCAAGCTACCGGTGGTTAGGGCTGCAGAGAGAGGAACCTCCTGACGATGCGTGCCATGTCAAGAAGTACCGCCTTCTGTATCTGGCCCTTGATCCAGCCGTCTAGCGAGAGTCTCTTGAGATGTTGGTCGAGACTCTTCGCTATTAGGCCGTTCGCAGAAACGACTATTGGGACAATGCTAGTCGAATCAACATCCCACATGGCGGTAACCTCGAAAGACAAGTCAAGATACTTGCTGATCTTGTCCTTTTCAGCCTTCACGAGGTTCTCGTCATGTGGGATGGTGATGTCAACTAACACTGCCCGCCGCTGGGACCGGTCGACTATCACGATATCAGGTTTATTGGCGACAATAGACCTGTCCGTGATAACCGATCGGTCCCAATAGAGCAAAGCATGACCATTTTCAAGAACTGGCGCAGGTGCGTACTTATAGTACGGCACCTCAGACTCGACAAGGCCGTATTGAAGAGCAAGTTGCTGGTGGATGATCCTGGCTACGAGGTTATGTCTGTGCAAGTACTCGGAGTTAGCAAGATGAGAACAACCGGAAATGATATGTCTGAGTGACTCTCCGGGACGGCGGCATGCCCGACATATGTCGACCGTACCGTCCTTCATAATATATTTCCGGTAGTTGTTCGTCTTGATAACTTCGTCCGCAATTGCACAAGCAAAACCTTCGGTTTCCCCAAAGAGGTCCCCGAATCGTAGCCAGTTCACCGACGCGAGCAGGTCCACATCGGGTCCCGTTAAGACTCGATAGAACCGGCCATGCAGCTCCTTGCTCTTCCATACGTCTTTGCGGTCCTCGGTGCTCAGCACCTGAGGCTTGCGCCAGTTCTCTTTGCCTAAGGATAGAGGGGTGAAAGTCTTGTCAACTGACACCACATCGCAATGCATCCCACACTCGTTGTTTAGGAAATATTCCCGGAGACTGCATACCTCACGGTTTTGGAGTGTCTTGGCATTTAAAAAGCCTCGACCACCCCATTTCCGTGGGATATACAGTCTCATAACAGACGAGCGTGGGTGAAGCATGCGATGTGATGTCAATTGCTTTCGAACTTTTCTATCCAGGGCGTCTAGTTCAGTCTGAGTCCACCTTAGTATGCCAAAGGTGTATATAAGTAGAGGCATAACCCAGCCGTTAAAGGCGCGCACCTTGTTGCCTCCTGACAAAAGACTGTTAAGTACCTTTGTCAGGCGACCAAAGAAACGCTCCTTCACCGACTGTTTTATCCCCCCATCTCGATACCTAATGACTCTGACATACCAAGGTATTTGTAGGTGTCGGCTTCGGAGAGAGATCTGAAAGTCATTGTATCAGAGAGTTGTAAATTCATGGAATTCACAACTTTCCCCCGCTGCACGTGCATGACCGCACACTTATCTACACCGAACTCCATGTTGATGGCATTGCTGAAAGTCTCAGTGACTTTCAGTAATTCCATCAAATCATGGCGCTTCGGTGCAAAAAGTTTGAGGTCATCCATGTACAGCAAGTGAGAAATGACTTCACCCTCTCTCCTAAGCCGATAGCCTAGCCCTGAATCCTCTAATAATATGCTTAGAGGATTTAGGGCTAGACAGAACCACAACAGACTCAGACTGTCACCCTGGAAGATGCCTCGCTCAATCCTTATAAAGTTCTGCTGACCAGAGAGGCTGTCTCCATCACCCGGTTGACGAAGGACTGTGGTCCACTGCCTCATACAAGAACCTAGAAAAGATCTCAGAGTTGTATCAATTTTATACAACTCCAAGATCCTCTCCAGCCAGGTATGAGGCACTGAATAGGCATAGGCCTTCTTGTAGTCAATCCAGGCGGTAGAGAGAGCCCCTTTGTTCCGCCGGACTTGTTGGCAAATGGCCGTGTCGATGAGGAGGAGCTCCTTAGTACCACGAGACCCAACCTTACATCCATTCTGAGAGGGGGCCAAAATGTTGTGCGCAACAATGTGCGAATTAATTTTGAATCTCAGAATAGATGTAAGTAGCTTGTTAAGCGTCGGCAAGCATGTGATGGGTCTGTAGTTTTTCGGTTCCGTGGTACTACCGGACTTGTGGAGCAGGAAGGTGACACCGGTTGTCATCAATGTTGGCAAAGAACCAACCTCGAGAGCTTGTTGGAATTGCGCCGCTAAGCAGTCGTGTGAGCATCGAATCCACTTTATCCAAATGTTGTGTATTCCGTCCGGTCCTGGACTTTTCCAGTTCTGGGCCGTACGGATCGCACAACTAACGTCTTCGGGGCTAATACTAATAGCCCCCATGGATTCGATAGGCTCACACGCACGCTACACGACGCTCATCCAATCACCCTCCGTGTGTTCGACGGGCACCGACCAGATACTACGCCAGAAGTTATTCATGGTAGTAGCATCCGGACACTGCTCGTCATTCACACGTTGATTGGTTCCTTCCCAACCTCGGTATACCTTCCTTTGGTCACTTTGGAAAAGGCGATTTTGATAATAGCGATCTACACGCGCTCTATAGCGACGAATACGGTTTGCCAATGCATAAACTTTCTGCTTCAGAAAGTCAATGTGTTCCGTGACACAGGTCATGTAGTCCCGGGGACTAATCCCGGTCCCAGCAAAGGCCTGGTTCACGAAACGCATGACTCGGGGGCGATTATTACCCCCTCTGAAGCAGATCAACTTCGCAATGAGAGTCCTAAACATATTGATGCGACACTCGATTCGTTCTTGCCACGCAGGGATAGCGGGGCGTCGCGGTATTCGGCCAGTATCCGGAAACTTGACGCGAACAACGCGACACGCCGCTATAGCCGCGCAGTAAAGAATCGAGTGTGTATCAACTAATGTTTCGCTAGCCTGCATATATGGGACTAGCAAAACGTTTAGGGCTCCCATTAACGCCAGGTTACGTTTATTCATTGGCAAACGTGGTAGTCGCGGCCTAGAGTCAGGAGTAGTGCGAAACTCCAAAATCGCGTCTTCCAAAGCCCTCCTCAAATGCTCATTAGTCTGGGTACTTACGTTTGTATTCGTACAATCGTCTGCGTCTAGCGCGGCATCCGCCGGGGCAGACGTCGAAGCCGAGCCTGTCGGCACCTGCGTCGACGACACACAAGGCGGGTCCCGCGCTAAAGCAGAAGTAGCACGAATAACAGGTAACGCCTCCAGACGCAGCCGATCAAGCGCTGATTCGTCCAACAGTTTAAGCCGCTGGATGGCACGCACCTGATCTGACAGTCGTTGTGCGGTAACGGCAACAGCTGGTTCAAGGGTCTGAAACAGAGGTAGCATCCTATCACGGTACGCGGACAGGTTAGTTCCTCCCTCTGTAGCCCTGTAGTAGGCGCGCATGCAATTCTGCGACGCGCTACACCACCGGTAGCGGGGGCCGGGCGCGGAGCAGGATGCCCCGCAGGCCCCAAGCGTGCCGGCAGCGGTGGTCGTCCACGTCGCACAGGTGGTAGCGGCGGTCGTGGCGACGGAGGCCCGTCCTCGTTGCTCGACGAGCTGGATCCCTCGGGGGGAGTGGCAAACTCGTCTCCCGATGATGAGCTGGGAGACGTGGGAACGGGCGAGGGTGTAGGTTGCGCGTTAATTTCCGCTTCTTGTCTTCTTTTCGATCTGGTGATCATATTTCTTATTTTCTTTTACAATATTTTTGTGTTATGTTGACTGACATGTGTCATGTCATGTGTAAAACTATTACATTTCTTCTTCGGAATTCTTGATAAACTTATTTCCATTTTGATTATATTTTTCATTGCATGTGTGTTTATTATATTTATTTATTGTAGGATATCACTTATTTGCACTTAATAAAATGTTCAGGGCTGAAAATATTGATAAAAAGAAAATATAAAAATAAATTCGTCAAAAAGTCGACTTGACGGCTCAGCGGTTTTTTTTTTTTTTTTTTTTTTAAATTATTATTATTACATTGGGTACTTATATTGTTCTATTTTTAGGGTTCCGTACCCAACGGGTACAACGGGACCCTATTACTAAGACTCCGCTGTCCGTCTGTCTGTCTGTCTGTCTGTCTGTCTGTCTGTCTGTCTGTCCATCTGTCACCAGGCTGTATCTCATGAACCGTGATAGTTAGACAGTTGAAATTTCCACACATGATGTATTTCTGTTGCCGCTATAACAACAAATACTAAAAACAGAATAAAGTTAAAAATATTAGAAGGTCCCCATACAAGAAACGTGTTTTCTTCGGCATTTCACGTCATCTATGAACGCTTAGTTAGCTAAACGTCCCATAGATGGCGTTATATTGAAATGTTGATCCCTAACTCCTTTGTCAGACGTTAGATGGCGTTATAAGAAATAAAATGTTTATTAATTATTATTTTTTGCTGGCGAAATATGATAGTGGTATTTTTTGTTCGATCTTATAAAATACTGTAGTGTGGTACGGAACCCTAATAATGCGAGTCCGACTTGCACTTGGCCCGTTTATTTACATATTTATTAAATTCGTAATTATTACTGCACTGTTGCTGCTAATCGTGTATTCTAGCAGTTAAAGTAAGTAAATCAGTGTTTATATTTAATTATAAAAGTAAACAATAATTTAAAGTCACAAACTCACGCTAATATAAAAAAAAAAAAACAATATTGTTAGATTAATATGAAACGTAGCGTAGGTATTAAGTTTTCTTTTGTATATGATAACCTACTGTACTTAAACGTAATAATATTGTACACTAAATTAATATCGATTATTATGTATAGGTATAGCAAAAGCATAATTAAAAGCTTTTCAGCTGTCATCCACTCGTCGATATCAGACTACTAATAAAATATTGAAGTAGGGTTGCCAGCCATACTATTACACGCATCTCTATGTTTCATTACTAATTGCTGGACGGTCATACATTTTAAAAATGCACAATGCTTTACTGAAGAATTTCTATTTATAACGTCGTTCCATAGAGATCAAAAAACGACATCCTTTTCGACATTGTGTTATTTCTATACACTTCGTTCACATTTACCAAAATTGTTATTTTCAAATTAATCACCGTGCTCCCCAAAATCTTCAAAAATCTATTAATAATGTTCTGAAATTAGATATGCCAAACATCGATACCTCAAAAAAGGCTACAACACTAGTTGATTATGTAAATTACTATAATTTGAAATATATCGTTGATGATTGAGATTTATGTAAATTCGTTTTGGTTCTTAAAGATAGATATATCAGTTTATAGCAAAACATTCCGAGTTTTATTACTAGACCATATTTGAGAAAATTTTGACATTCTAGACAATTTGAGGGCGATGTAATGCGTTCGATTCATTTTAATTATACTTTTTATAACTAATGAATAAATCAGAACCAATTAGTTATTTATTCATTTAATTTAATTTATTTTAGTGAACTTTTATTATTAATGCCTAAACATTAGAAACATATTAAAATCGTTAAAATAGTTTATTTTGCAGGTGATTTTTTAATACCTGGTATTTTAATGTTACTCTGTTTAGGCTATAAACATTTTATTGGTTTTATTTTTTGCGATGGACTAATAATAAAAATAATAATAATCCCGCAGGGGCGGCTTTGTGGCGAGCGACGGTGAGTGGCGACACCGCGGACCCCTATCCCGTGAGGGCTAAATGAGACCCTCTGACCACCGGCTTGCCTTGACCGGCCGGCCAAGTGGTGGTGGGAATTGCAAGAGCTAAGACCTAAAAAAAATTAAAATTAAAAATTATTTATTTCATAAAATGTACAATCAATTTGAGTGCGGCCCTGACTATCAAACTAGGTGTTAAGACACCTGTATTTTGGTAGCTAGTTCCTTCCTTATGATTATATTTTAGTGTACAATGATCTATTAATTTAGTTATTTAAGTACATAATAAAATAATATAACGAGTACAATTAGAAATGATAGTTAATCCGCTATTAAAAATATTTCAGTTATTATAAAAAATTCATAATAATGTTTAATGTAGGTAGAATAATTATATCTTCAGTCGATTTGATTTTACCAGGATAAAATAATATAATGATACAATTATTATTGGAATTAATTATTACGTAAATAGAAGTATTTCATATCGATTATAAAACGCTAAAATATTCATTATTAATAAATTCTTTACATGTAACAATCGTAAAATCAAATAATAGTATGTGTGTGCGTGAGAGAGGGTGAACGCGCGTGTGTATGTGTGTGTGCGTCTGTGTGTGTATGCGTGTGTGTGTGTATTGTGTGTGACTGCATGTGTGTAGGCTTGTGTTTAAGTGCATTGTGAGAATGAAGGTATGATTACAGAGATGTTTTATAAAGTTCTTCGGTCTCTTCGTAAGACAGTGATTTAAACCAGCGCATAAGAATCTCTTTACATTTATACGAGTTAAGGGGATAAATATTTAATATTTCATTGATTGCGTTGTAAATCCTGGAGCTGACATATGAGGGATGGCGCGCTGTAATATCTAATCTCCTGGATTCTATTGGACACACTTTGTACTTTACGCGTTTACAGGAGTGTTGACTTGGGTTAAACGGAACTTGTGAGTGTTTGCGTAAAATTACAAGCAGGAGAAACAATTGTCTCACTGTAAGAACAGCACATTCTTGGTAGAGAACAATCGTTGGGTAACTAAAGCTTCTCTTATGCATGACTTTTAGTACCGCTCTTTGCGCCCTCTCCAATCGAAGCATCTTAGTGGTGTGAGTGCCCCCCCACACCGTAATGCAGTAGGTTATGACCGATTGCGCCAAGGCATAATACACTAATCGTAGTACATCTGCAGAGGCGACACATCTTAGTTTTTTAAACACAACCATTAGTTTTCTGACTCTAGGTATGAGCGCTTCCAATTGACAGTTCCAGTTGAGAGTGCTGTCTATGATGATTCCCAGATATTTGATAGACGAGCAGCGTGTTAATTTGAGACATGTGCATGATGATGGTAGAAAATTGTTACGTCTACAACTGTGAGCTCTGATATTAAGCTCTGGCGAAGGCTGTGAAGAATGTGTAGGTGAAAAAGCTATATATTTTGTTTTCTCGACATTAAGGGTTAGCATATTATTCGAGAGCCATGTCATTACTGCCTTTAGTGTTTTTTCTGCTACGGTTTGTGTTGACTCCCAGCTCTCACTGTGCACCAATAAGGCTGTGTCATCAGCGTATGTGAAAATTTTACAGTTTGGTACTGACATTTTACAGAGATCGTTGATATAGAGAATAAAAAGAGAGGGACCCAGCACACTACCCTGCGGCGCGCCGTATGAAATAGCCTTGTCAGAACCAACGAATTGATCTATCTTCACACACTGCTTTCTATCCGACAGATAATCTCTGAAGATATCCAAAGCAACACCACGAATTCCCACGCTTTCCATCTTTAGAAGTAAGAGAGGGACAGAAACAGTGTCAAATGCCTTGGATAGATCCAAGAATATACATAGAGCCTTATACTTATTGTCAAGGTTTTGTACAATGTGTCTAGTAAGCTCAAGAACTGCGTCTTCCGTGGATTTTCCCTTTCTGAATCCGAACTGGTTATGGGCAATTATATTATTAGATTCGAGAAACTTTATCAATCTATTATTAAGGATCTTTTCCAAAATTTTTGACAAAATAGTCAGGACAGATATTGGTCTGTAATTATTGACACTGCTTCTGTCTCCACTCTTATAGATAGGATGTATCACAGCTTTTTTAAAAGCAGCCGGAAAAACTCCAGTTCCTATAGACATGTTACATATATGAGTTATGGATGGTATGAGAGAGTGGCGTGCATATTTAATGACTTTGGATGGGATATTATCCCAGCCGGTGGCACGGTCATTTCGGAGGTTCATAATGATAGCTTCAACCTCTTTAAATTCAGTCGGTAGAAGTGCCATTGATTTGCATGAGCCGCTTCTTTCTTTCTCGATGAGATTATTATTTGCAGGACCATCCGTATGAATAATCGTATTTGCTAAATCTCTACCTATATTAACAAAGAAACCATTTACTCTATTAACCGATTCCATCGGGTCAGAACATATACTTAGTAAATTTGTAGAAGGAGATGGGTTAGATCCTAATCCCGATATATCTTTTACTATTTTCCATGTGGCTTTTGGATTTTTACAGGCTTTTTCAAGCCGCTGGCGCTCATAATTTTGTTTAAGTTTACGAAGTAGGTTGGTGCAGTAATTTCTGTAACGACAATACGTAAGCTTGAGGACTATGTTAAGTGGATTTTTTTTCACGTTTTTATGAAGCTTGTCTCTGTGTCTGATACATCTTAATGCACCTGGAGTGACCCAGGGCTTTATAATTATATTCCTTCTTGATATTTTAATGATTTTAGAGTGAATTGTAATTATGAATGCTATTTTAGATATTAGGTATTCGGCAGCAATATTGGCGTCAGTTGAAGTAAGAACAGAAGTGAAATCAGTCCTTGCCAGTTCTTCGCTTATGGTGTGAAGATCTAAATGTAACCTTTCCTTAGAAGTTCTGTTGAAAGATATATTTGATTGTTCTATGTTCAGAATAACTGGGAAATGATCAGTAATACTTGTCTCAACGATAACAGTTGTCGCACTTTGAAAGTATGATTTCAGCATGACATGATCGATGCAATTATTGCCTCTTGTAGGGAAAACATGGGCTGGTAAGAGGCCATGAGATGCAGTCATATTTAAATACTCATCTGAGGAGCTATCACTACAGTTTGGTGCAATATTTATATTTATATCTCCTGTAATTATTACTGTTTTATAGGAACGAAGTGTCAAAAGAAGTGAATTAAGTCCGTCCAAAAATGTGTCTACTTTTCTGAAAGATGGGGATCTGTAAATACCGACTACGGCGGTATCCAGTCCATATTTCACAACCAGGCAATTGCAATCATCGATCTCCGGATCAGTTACTTCAAAATTTGTGTTAGTTTTTACATATATAATAACACCATCATTCTGTGATGAGAATCTAGATAAATGACATATGTAATTATCAATAGTGGGAGGGTTATTAATTTTGCTTAGCCAACACTCTGTAAGAACAAGTATATCACATGGGATTCGAATTCTTGTGAGTAAAATTAGTAATTCGTCGATGTTTCGGTTAATGCTACGTATGTTGGCATGAAAAATAGTAAGAGACTTTGGTGTCTTAGTGATATATTTTTCACAGTCCTCCGGTGCACATTTAAATGAATTTGACACACTAAGACTTTCGACCTCATCATTAATATTGTTTGTATTATCCATTACCCATAGTAATTAAAAATATGATCATACTTTTGGAGCAGTTGAAGTTAAGAAAACTATATTCAAATATACAACCAATGATCGCTGATATTATAACCAAATAAAAATATCTTACCAAAAGACGTGGCAGATTCATATAATTATTTAATGTATTTCCTTCAGTCAATAATTTGTAGTTAGTTTTGTGTGTGTGTGTGTTATATTTTGTAAGTGAGTGTACGGATTGTGTGCGTGTGTAGGTTAGTTTCTGTGTAGGTTCATTATAATGATGAATAGTTCTTAAAAAAATAAACGAGAAATTTAAAAACATTACAGTTAGCATACATGTCAAATAAAATAAAATAAAAGTATTAATATTAAAGACTAGTCATTTGCTTACATTTATTTACTTACTAAGCTCCAGGGTGGAAGTGTTAAAGGCATAAAGCCGCTAGTAGCGTTTAGTGAAAGTGCAGCACACCTCTCAACACCCTCAGCTATCCACGCCAATGTTGCCCCTCGGCGCCAATATAACGGTCCGCCTTTATGAGGGGCCCATTCAGTGGATGGCAAGTCACCACCCGCCTTAATATTTTGTAATGAGGCATAATTGGCGGGTGCCGTACCTCATCCCATAGACCAGTAAACAGACATCAAGCAGAACACATTCATAGCCATGACAAAAATGTACCATTTTTTTATAGTTTTTCATCTCTCCATCCACAAATCATAGCATTTAAGTTTATCTTTGTAAAGGGCCTCTTGACGTTTGCTTTGGCTCCGTCAATGCCTTCCAAAGGACCGGGCGTTCAACGACCCGTGATGTTAACGAAATACAAAAATAATAAAAACTTGTTAATATTTTGATTAAATTTTAAGCATTTTTTTAAATATCTTAAAGGCTGGCATTTGACCACTACCTCACTGGGTGGTAGACGATGATATGGTGAGGATGGTGAAAACGCTAGGCCAAGAATGATCTAACTCTTAGATTATGTGCTGCCGGCTTCGAGCATTTAGCAAAGGAGATGTTAACGCAAGGCGTACCCCTCTGCTGGCCATATAGCCAATTTTGGCCATATGAGAGTGCGTAACTACGCTGTATTTTTAATACAGTGTGCGTGTTTCAAGCTAGTGTGCGGGATCGTTAAAGTGAGTGATTTGTGTGTGTGCAATGCGTGTTTACCTCGTCCCCCGTAAGTATTGGCAGAAAAAAATGTTTGCGGATTACAACGTTAACATCTCCATTGGTAAATGCTCGAAGGCTGCCTGAAGGTTTTGTAAGGTGCAGGTAAGCTACCTTTTGGTAGCAAGTTGAGCGGAACATGGATATAATGCTAGGAGCATTATATCCATGTTCCGACCCACCTGTAGGTTCACCATTCATTAAAAGTGGAACTTCTGAAAAAATCCATTAGTGCACAGGATATTATTTGAACCTGACACCTCTGGCCCAGAAGTCAAGATACTTGCATAATATTTGACGCTACCACCCCTTTCTTTTAAAAGATGTGTAGGATACACATCTTTTTAAGTTATAACGTTTGTTTTGTCACCTCTCATTTGTTCCATTCTTTGTTTTTACTTATTTTAGGTGTATTATCGCCTACCACTGATTATCAATTATCAACAACTGATAGAAGCGCGCGTCAGCCATGTGACACCATCCACAACGGAAAGCCGTATCGCCAATCGGTCCGCAAAGTTTCCGTAGCATCGTCATTTGTAGCTAGATTATTATTATAGTTAAGTGCTAGTTGTGACGTAACTCATAAAATGTACCTATTTCTTTGGTTAGCAAAACTTTGTAAATTATCACTCTTATTGTACGGACACACCCCAGCTTCCTGCGTGCGCGATCTAGACGGCGATCAGATAGCGCAGTAGTATTTGTACCGAATTGTTCACACCAAACGCGATCAGAAAGCAATTGAAAAGTACTGAGATCGCGCCCGCAGATCGCAGGACACCGCGGTGTGGCCGTACCTTAATTACAAAAAATAAAATTTAAGTAAAACAGCAGTATTATAGAATTAAAAGTTACTTGCACGTACTGAAGGAAACAATCACGTCTTGCATTTAAAATGCCAACGAACCGGCTATCAATGAATATTGAACCCGCTCCATTCGTACAAAAACACCTAATCTATTCAAGTGGCTAGTTGCAGGGGTCGCGACATCAAGAACAAGGACACACTTGTACCTCTCTACCCAAGTTGGAGCAGGACGGCAATACCACCGATGCTCGGGTCATATGTCGACCGATATGTCATAACCTGTTCGAATGAAACAACAACATCGATATCTACGCATGAAAGAAAAGGAACGAACTGACAATGACGCGAGGGGTTAGAAGTCAAGCAAAGAGTCTCGCCCTGTGTGAAAGAGATAGACATAGAAATGAAGCTGATGTGTGTAAGTGATGGAATATTGGGGGTCAAAACTCAAGCGTCGCAACCCTGACCTCTCCAGACTACTCGTGGGCCGGATTAAGGTTGTGTAAAAAAGGACGCGTGAGAAATTTTGTATGGGGTCGAAGAATGGAACCATTATTCACAATAGATACTTTCTACGGTTCCCGCTCGTTAATGTAATATTGATGTGATATTATTGCTATTGCTGCTGTAAATATAGCTGGGGGCTACGCGTGAAAAAAACGTAGGCAATTTTAAAACAACTTTAATTTAATATTATGTTTCTTTGAAGTGTTTCACACTTTATATTTTTGTAAATTGTTAAACACAATCCAAAATTTCATCGTACCGACGGGACGATGAAATTTTGGATTGTGTTTAACTACTTTAATTTATTTACATTTGTATTTGTAATATAGGAACTGTTATTAAGGTTGTATATATGACTGACGATTTGAGTGTATGTAATACGCTTAA
Organism: Cabera pusaria; assembly: GCA_954871355.1. Taxonomy (NCBI): domain Eukaryota; kingdom Metazoa; phylum Arthropoda; class Insecta; order Lepidoptera; family Geometridae; genus Cabera; species Cabera pusaria. Next base: position 6,507,970 of record OX940897.1, read on the forward strand.
AGACAAGTATAAAAAAATGCAATGCAAAAATTGTTATTTTTATTTTTTAGATTATTGCAATTTCTATTAACTTTTATACTAACTCACAAACTGGATTAAAATCTGCAATATTTTAATGATTTTTTTAAGCTGATTGGTTTCATGACCAAGGAGACTTCAATGTTGGTATGTTTATCTTGCTACGCCAGTAAGAAAGAGATGCTGGCTCACGGTCGTATCACACTATCTACCTCTTCCGTTTGCGTTATGTATTTCATTGAAGATTTAAAAAAATAATCCCTAATCCTGTACGTCTGGTGAACGATAAAATTGTTTTTATTGTTGTATCGGTCCGTCCCTGAACTCTAGCACTAATGAATCGGGGCACTCGGCATAATTATCCAGTTGCGGCCGATCGCACTCCCGATGTCACTCAAATATTGGCCACGGTTATATTTACGTGATTATAATCAACCATCGATTACGCAATTAGTCACAATGTCGCGTCACTAGCTATTATGATATGTTTTTAAAAGTTTGGAACGTGATTAATTCAATAAGTTTTAATTTTGGAATGTGAAGTATTTCAATGTCTTTCTGTGCTTTTTTTGTGCATGGCCAGTTTGATTTTCGTGAAGTGTTTTTTTTAATAAATAAAGTGCTTGTTGTAGTTATTGAAGTGATTTAATGTGAGATAACTAAAAATACTCATTATCTAGTATACATTTGTAAAAATGTTTACGCCTGAATTCCATTTTTCAAGTAAACTTCTAGAACTATTAACGCGAGGTAATATTTTAATTGCTGTCAGAAATATATTTACGAATAATGTATAGTCAATAACTTCATTTTTTTTCTATTATTTTCAGGCAATGCCCCGAGGGATAGTTTCAGTCTCAGCCCTAACAATGGTAAGTTTTAGTACCAGGATCACAGATATCTAGAGATATGGCGTGGAGTGGAAGTGTAGCATTTGCGAACGCAACTGGCGCCTGTTCGTTGTTTTGGTATACTGTATACCGATACAGTCGGAAATAAAATTACCCGTAGCTTGTACTTTTCATTATTCTGTGCCCGTAGACCAGTTTGTTACATTTTTTGCAAAATGCCGGCTTGTTCAGTGATTTTTTGTAAACACTCAAACAGAAATGTAAATTGAAAGAAAGATTGCGTGCATATTTATATTTTAACTGTATTTTTCAATTAGGTAAGTAAATCAATAAATAAATATTCCGTGTATCCGTTCTACCAAGTCTTGAAGTAGCAACCTTTTTTATTTTCGCTTGATGCGACAAACATTGCACATTTAGCGGGGTAGTTACGTCTTTTTAGGGTTCCGTAGCCGAATGGCAAAAAACGGAACCCTTATAGATTCGTCATGTCTGTCTGTCTGTCGTTCCGTCCGTATGTCACAGCCATTTTATTACGAAACTGTGAGAACTACAGAATTGAAACTTGGTAGGTTCTGTGAAGCGCTTTCCGATTTTTATACGAAAATAAAAAACATAAAAGTTTAAGGGGGGGTACATATACATGGAACGGAAACAAAAACATTTTTTTTTCTTTCAACCAATACGTCTTTGGGTGTCTTTGGATAGGTCTTCAAAAATGACATTGAGGTTCCTAAAATCATTTTTTCTCAAAGTCAATCATTTGAAAGATAGGCGCGTCTAAAGTGGTAAAATGTGTGTCCCTCCCTCTAACTTTTAAAGTATGGGAGTGAAAAATCTAAAGAAAATATATAATAACCCTACGAGTGCGAGTCCGACTTGCGCTTGGCCAGTTTATTTATATCTTATAGGCTTAATCAATTTCGCTAATTATCTAGCACATTCCCTTCATTACTCCACTTATTTACACCAGTTTTATTTAGTTTTATCTGTTCATCAAATCTTATCTTAAGTGAAATAAAAATCCACTATAAAGACATTTGGTGTTCAATTAAGCTGAATATTTTGCAATTCATTGACCGGATGACAATGCGCTGTTAAGGTTACGTAGAAACTATTGTATATTCTGTGGTTAAGGAATATTCGATGATTGATGGAAACTGAAGGTGTTCATAGGAACTCCTAAACTAAGCATTATAAAACTGCCGTGTTAGGACTTAAAGCGGGTTTTTTAAAAGTATTTAAAGTTAAACTTCTATTATATTGCCTCAAATTTTCTATCTATCGCATGTCGCATGTCGCCGATGCTTTATTGGTGGATATATGATGTATGACATTTAGGTCTAGCTGTGATTGACGGACGCTTCCGCGGCCTACTCGTATACAGTCATCAGCATGTATATATCAACTACTGTTATAGTAGCTAGCTACCATAACTAGACATAACAAAAGCTTCACTTGCATCGTAGTTTGATGCAACCACACCACACTTTTTTATTTTTCGAGTTTTATTTAGTGAATAACTCAGTATTCAACCTTCGTTCAATACTGCCACAGATATTAAATTGAAATGCAGATTAGAGACAATACCGCACATTGCCACCTAAAGTTTCCCACCCTAACTATCGGTTACTCCGCTTGACATCACAATGAGATTTCTCGGCCCACTGTCCACTATCTATAAACTGTATGGGCTCAGAAAAGATAATAGTACCTATGTATGGGTGCCATACTTTTATAGCAGAGTTGCAAAAAATTTAATGATTATGTGACACAAGTAAGTACAGCTTTGAATCAACATTTTTTTCTTATTTATAAATTAAGAATGATGTAGTTTAAAAACTAAAACAACCGACTTCGATGCCCCGCGAGTCAATTACTTATTTCAGTAGCAAGTTTGCGACGTCTCTGGAGATACTAATCCAATTTCGATGAAATTAAAATGAGACCACATGGGAAACGGAGTAAAAAAAAACATTCAGACGAATTGAGAACCTTCTTTTTGGAAGTCGGTTGAAAAGTAGGTCACGGAATAAGTTTAACGTCGCGTTAAATAAGTGTAATCTTTTCACTTACCTAGGTATTTAATTGGAACTATGTTCCTTGTCGCGCGTTTGTCGAAAATGGGATCATCGTCTAGATGAGAAAAAGTGTAAGCAGGTACGGACACGGTTATAATAGTAAAACGGGCAATCGATGACACGGCGATTATGTATTCATATTCAAGGATGGGTAACTCGCTAGGCTTAAAATAGTCTAACCCCGTGGGCTGTGCGGCTGGAAAACCGTAAGTAAGGTTTTGGTAGCAGATTTCCCAAGTCAATTCTTAAAGCAGAAATAATAACTTCAACTTCAAAGTTCAATAAAACAAGTAAAACATAGTAAAAGCAACGTTGCAATTAGGTGAGAAAACTAAATTTCCTTTTCTATTTCCGTAAAGAACTCGTATAGCAATAATTGTTGTAATCTCCGCTCGATCGATGTCATACGAAGTTACTGTTACAATTACATTACAATTATTATTACAACCGGTTTCAACGGGTACTGCAGGTGGTGAAAATGTGTTATGTTAGTTAATGTATTTAAAAACTTTAAGGTCGGATCTCCTTGTTATATTTTAGTCTAGGAAATGTGTTATATTAATCTATAGTTGACTATATTGCAATAAATCATGTACTACATGCGATCTGAATGTAGACTACCTTGCAAAAAAAATTAACAAAAAATCTAATAAAATTGTGAATTGATTTTGTTGTGTACATTATATTTTAAAAGAGTAGTAAAGAAGTTTTGTTAATAATTACTTATATACTTATATTACTATATATTTTATATTACTATATATTACTTGTCATCTACATTGTGATGAATATAAATGATCTTAAAATTAAATCAAATCCAGCTTGTTTTTATGCATGTAGACTTCAGCTAATATTCGGATTTTTCAAAATTATTTATTTTTGTATCAACAAAATTGTTTATTATATCAAAGATATTAATTTAAACTTTAAACTATTTTTTTTAAATTATTTACATCTTGTATATACATACCTAGAGATCTACTTCACACCCACACTACACACACACATTTTTTACACACCCACACTACACACACACATTTTTTATTTGAACTTTATAGATTAAATAGCGTGATTTAAGGCATGCAAATTTAAATTACATTGTTTTTATTTTATGAAGAAGTTCAAGAATTTATATAAATTTTAGTATTTTAACTAGCACGTCGTCACAACAGTTGCTCATAATGTTTGTCACTTAATTGGGGGTGCACAGTTCTCAGCAATACAGGCTTTTTGTCTAGCGCAGAGTTCTGTGGATCTTAGTAGGTACAGCTACACCTAATAAATTATTATAATATTTTTTAGTGATTAGTCCCACTAATTTGTTGCTAATTTGCTAAGTTTTGTTTTCTTGATGTTATGTCTGTGTAAAAGTTGAAATAAATTGAAATTGAAATACTACGTTAACATGGCCCGCCCCTCCAAATTACTGTTTTAATGTGTGTAGTCACATCCTTACGAAAGACTTTGTATGTAGTTGTAATTATTCATCTTCAGTAGCAGGCCGCCAGTACCAGTACGCACACATGCGTGGTGGTGCGTTGTAAATACTTTCAAACGTTGTTCAACGTGTGTTTCAAATGTTTCTACACAGTGAATTTTTCAAGTGGGCGTGGACGGCCAAATCAGAAACTATGAGGAATAGCGAAAAGTACTCAAAGGAGTCACGGGTCCGATTTTCATTAAAACTAAAATTGCATCATTGGATTTTTGAAAAGTCAATATTCCTAGCCAGGAATCGAACCAGATAATTTTGTAAACAACAAACACACCTGTATTATTACACCATTCGATAGTGTCGCTAATAAGTAACGAATTATGGGAAGTAATGACATATAGCAAACCTAAAGACAGAGCTCATTTATAACATAATACTATTATATTCTTCTAACATTACACTGATTATTCTAAGCCTAACATGATTACCAACTTCAACCTCATCACGATGGTCTATCAGATATAAAAAAAAAACAACGGGTTGCACTCCGGGAGTGCCGGTAGAAGTGAAAACTTGAACATTAACGTTGTGCATTTGGTCTAGTCTCCCTCCGTCTTACAAATTTTCGATCAGGTCACGTGTCCTGACGCGAGTTTAACATTTTTTACCCATCCCAAAAAGTTCATAATGCCGCTATAATAAAGAAGTTTTAACTTCACAGAAGTATCGTTTTATAATACGAGCCTAAGGGCCAGTTTTACCGGTTCCTGATAGCGCTAATATGAAGAAATCTGACAGAATTTTGACAGCTGTTATATGGCGTCATGTGTCAGATAACTATCCAACGCATTATCAAGAACCGGTGAATCTGGCCCTAAATGTATCTAACAATTAGGCTCTTAATTTTTCGATTACACACCAGAATAAGGCTCTATTTAACTGCGTAATACTTATTTAGTTAATAATTAAGATAGTTTAAAAACGAAAACAACCGACTTCCATGCCGCGCGAGTCAATTTCAGTAACAAGTTTGTGACACTCTGGAGATACTTATCAGATCTCAAAGAAATTACAATGGGACCACCTCGGAAATGTACCCTACCAATTAAATAAAGAATCATTCAAATCGGTTTACAATTGACGGAGTTATCGCTTAACATACATAAAAAAAAACAACATAATCTATACTAATATTATAAAGAGAGAACATTTGTATTTTTGTATTTTTGTATGTTTGTAATGATTTGGCTCAAAAACTACTCAACCGATTTAAAAAATTCTTTCACTAATACATAGAATGGACTTTCGGAATTAAAATAGGCTATATATTATCCCGTTTAAATCAAATGTACATTCATAGAGACCTAATTTGCAACCTAAGTCGGCAAAAAAACGGTCGAAAAAACACGTTTCTTACGAACGCTGCTTAATTAAAAATAGATAGAAGAATATTTTCTATGCAATAGTTGTACAACTTAATAAGACCTACAAAAAAGTCCGCGACAGCATATGTCTATCTCTTAAGGTTTACTCACAGTAACCATTTTAATCTTAATTTTTTTGTTAAAAAATATTACATAACTTCCAAGGCTATTTTTAAGTATATAGTATTAATCCTTATCCAAATAATTACGTTAATTAGCTTGGCCACATATTATAGATTAAAATTGTCCTTTACAGTATATAATTCAAATGAAAACTCTAGAAGATATCACGAGTTTCACATACATGCATCGCAAAATTAATGAAATATTTGCAGTGAAACCACAGATTAGGTCATAGTTACTTCGAAAATATTATTATAAGCTTAGCTATGCTGTAGATCCCCACCGATCACAATCAATTTGAAGTCAATATAGTATAATAATATGATCTATTGTGTAAAATAATATTCATCTATATAATATATAGCTAGCTGTACCCGCGACTTCGTTCGCGATTCCTACAAAACTTAACATAACCTTAACGTTAGTGTGGCTACACTTAATTTTTTATTCGTCTTATTAAGGTTTAAATCAATGTCTTACATTATGATTAGGCCAAGAGAAGTTATATCTGCTACGCTGTAATTTTTTTTTAATGTAACAATTCATGTCTTAATTTAAATAATCCACACTAAACATCAATATATTATGGGCACTATTGCATTGCCCAGTTTGGTAGATAGGGTTACAATTTTAATGACAGTGTATTTTAACACGTTCGCTGCTGAAAACACACACCGTGCGTTTTTTGATATTATTGTGTCGGAAGTAAAATTAAAAAATAAATATAATACTTTTTTTTTTGTAATTAATTTTTTCACAAGGGGTGCGTGTAACCTTCTGCTGTTGGATTTTAGTTTTGATTTGATGCCACAGCTACGAAAAAAAATTACAAAATATAATTAAAAAAATATAAAAAATATGCGAAAAAGTGCCGCAGTCAAAGTGTTAAATGGAATACATAACCAATGCTAATTGTATATACTATTACATAATATATAAAGAAATAATTTTGTCTTTCCCCCGGGGATAAGGCCATGCTAGCCCTGCAGGCATATGTGCGAAGTTGGAGCGGGTCGCTAGTTGAATTTAAAGTTTAGTCAAAACGCCAAAACGCCAAGTGGCTACTTGGCGTTTTGACTAAAGTTAAACAATATTTCACCCGAGACAGCAGTTTAATCTATATCAAAGCGATGGTTGACGGTTATAAAAAATCCAGCTAAGTAGATGCTTAAAACTATTGATAGCAGAATCGAAAAACTCATCAACGACGACTCCTATAAATTTGACAACCGGGGATAGGCTTATTAAAAACGTTCATATATAACCTTTAATAAAAGGCACCTTTCAATTTCAGCCGGGCTTTCACAATCATTCGAAAAAAAAATCGGATTCAGATACTACCTCCCCTTCGACTTAGATCTTTGCAATTCACAATTATCGGAACGGAGATACTTGCATTTCAATTCGTTAAATCAGGGATTCTAAATGGAAATATATTTACGTTTATAATTTTAAATGACACTTTTAATGAATTTGAATGTATCCGATTTCAATTAGAGTACGGAGAGTACTCATAGATACATTTTTGACCATCTTCATAATAAAAGTTAACACACTCTTTTTTTGTATATTATTATTATGATGATTTTTTGCACGAAATAGTAAGTTACTTTCTTGTTTGTCTGTCGGTCATTCCAGGTTTAATCGGACCACTTAAATTTCAAAAACTTTCCAATTAGTTATCCATTTTAAAAGGTTCAGGGAAGCTAAAATATCGATGAAAATGCATTCTATAGCGTGGTTTTTAGATCATTTTTAAACGACAAAGCAATAAATGGCTTTGTCTAAAGCATGTTTTAAGTTTTTCGGGTATTTATCTAAAGAGAGTGAACTTAAACAATAGAAAGTCTTAACTGCCTAAGTGCAAGTCGGACTCGCACTCGTAGGGTTCCGTAACATAAGCGTTTTTATGAAAAACAAATTTATATTTGCGGTTCGGAAAATGTGCTATATCTCAAAAACTACTGACTTCTAACCAATTTCCGGTTAAAGTTTTATTGAGATCTACAGTATATTTTTTTTAGATTTTTTCAATTTTTAAACACACATTTTACCACTTTAGAAGTGTAAAACTTTCAAACGAATGACTTTGAAAAAAAATTGTTTTAAAAACCTCAATGTCATTTTCAACGACCTATCCAAAACATACCGCAGGTTTGATAAAAACATTTTTTTTTAGTTTCTTTTCCCATGTATGCTTTTATTCGATTGATGGCTGGTTCGTGCGAGTCACAACTCAAACCACCTTTTGCCACACGTAGTAGGAGCATTATATCGATGTTCTGCCGACTTGTTGACATAAAATAGCTTTTTACCATCAAGGAGAACATCTGCTGGCGTATCCTTACGATGTCCAGCAACAAAAAGCCTTTGGTATCCAGGACCATTTTAGGCCCAGCGGATTCACTATCTTCGATGATATCATCGCTTAGCACCAGGCGAAATAGTAGTCAAACGCTAAGCCTATCAGCAGGGTTATTCTCAATCATTCGAAAGCAAATTCGAATTCGGAAACTATCTTTACTTCGACTTGGATCTTTGCAATTCACAATGCTCCGATCGGTTAATTTTGATATATCAATTAGAAAAAATCAGTGATTTATTGGAAAGGTTTCCGCGCAAAACAGCTCAGGGATCAAAAAAAGAATAAAAATAAAAATGAAGCTTCCGAATCCGAATATGTTTTTGAATGATTGAGAATAAGCGCAAAATAACTAACAAATAACTACAAAAACATTATATTTTCGACAAAAATTCACACGTGTTGTAATTCGAACCTACAGCCTTTGCTTCTTAAAGCTAGCTCTGTTCCGCCTGATCCAATCATTTACATATGCAGTGTGGCGAATTTAAGAATAATAGTGAAAATCTGCACGTATAATTACGGAACCAGGAACGATTCCTGCATCCCTTTTATTTTATTTTTATTTTTTTTTTCATGAAAACTTTGTTATACATATACATTTGATCAAAGTATCATTTGAGAAGTGTTTACCTAATAGATTGCATAACATTTACATAAAAATATCCTGTTTATCCCGTGTCCCACCAAAACCTTTGTGTTTTTCAGGATAACCAATATTCTAAAAGTTATTCCATAGTATAAGCTATGATCACTTGTTTCATTAAAATCCGTCCAGTAGTTTCGGCGTGATGATTTTTCAAACGGACATACATACAGACAAAAATTTTAAAAATTATATTTTCGGCGTCTATAGCGTTCATAATGCTTCCCCTAATTTAAATTTCAAAAAAATATTCAATGTACAGTTTTCGCTTAGTTACTGTTTTATTATAGTATAGATAGAAGATAGATAGAAGAAGATAGATAGATAATATAATATTTTAAACCACCCCGACTGATCTATGTATAATCTTTTCAATAAAAGCATTCCAATGACTCTAAACACGACATTTAAAATCCGAGCTCTAAGTTGGTGAGGATTTGAGTATTCTGTAGAGTCCAGGAGATGTCCCAGCATCAGGTCAATGCTTCCATGTTCTTACAATATCGTTGAAGAAGAATATTTTCGAATTGATCAGACCTATGAAAGTTGATTTCATAGCGCAATTAACTAGAAAAAAGCTCATAGTTTTATAACGATTGAACTAATTTTCATGAATCTAAGCTAAGAAAACTCTCGATGAAGACATCTATAAAAAAAAAAACTATCAATAATAAAAACAAAATCGGTTCATCCGGTTAGGTGCTAAGATGCTACAGACAGACACACAGATACACACGTTAAACGTATATTACCCCAACTTTTTGCGTCGGGGAACGCCGTAAGGTTACGGCAGCAGATGTTTTCCTTGGTGGTAAGCTACTTTTTGGTAGATTTAATGATCCCACTACCACTGTACGAAAATTCATGATTCATGAATGTACATAAAACTTTCATTGGTAGTTATATAGCTAGGATTAGAACCAACGACCGTCGGGTCAGAATCAGGGTAACTATCCTTTACGCCAAAGGGCCGTCCAATATCACTACGTAAGTATTATAAACAAAGTTCATCACTGCGTCTGTCTGTCTGTTCGCAATAATCTCAATAGCTACTGAACGGATTATCATGCGGTTTTCACCAAGAGCCAGAGTGCTTATGAGGAAGGTTTAGGTGCATAATTCGTTAAGCTTTTGTGTAAATTGGATGAAATTTGACGATGATTGTTAAATATGTTCATATTTTATATTCGATGCAACAAACTGATGCAAATTTTGTAGGCATATATGTTCTACCCGTGCGAAGCCGGGGCGGGCTGCTAGTTTAAACATACATATAAAACTAAAACAACCAACTTCTATGCCCCGCGAGTCAATTTCAGTAGCAAGTTTGAGACGTTTATCGTCATATCTCTGGAGGTTCATATCAGATCTCAATGAAATTACAATGGGAACCTCGAAAACAAACCCTACCGATTAAAACAATAATCATTCAAATCGGTTCAGAATGAAAGAAGTAATCACGTAACATACATTAAAAAAAAAACAAAAAAAAACATACAGACAAATTGAGAACCTCATTTTTTTGGAAGCCGGTTAAAAACATAAAGACGAATTGGGAACCTCCTCCTTTTTGAAAGTCGGTTTAAAAAATAAGAAAAGTAGATGATTTCCAATTAGCAGCGCACTTGTACAGCTATAAAAGTGTACACGGGCCGGACAGTGTTCCGCGAAATGTACCATTATGACCAGTTCTATAAGGAAGACTCTTCTGCTTAACGGGTGTCAGGTCGGAAATGTACTGTTGAGGGCAAAATGTGTTGTGGTTTTGATAGATCTATATCATCATCAATCATCATCATCATCAATATTTTAAATGCAAAAGTCAGTTTTTATAATTGTTTGACTGGATCTTCTTCACAGTCAAACGGCTGGACCGATTTAGCTAAAATTTTCCACAGGGATAGCCAGTGTTAAGGATTAGGTTATAGGATCCATTTAACGTGGGCGAAGCCGTGGGGCAGAGCTACTTTCATATATAGAGGAGATACTTAGATAACGATTGCCTCTAAAAATAAATATAGGACAACTCCGCAGATGTACTTTGAAATAAAACACAACTATCCAAATCAGTCTAAGGTTTTGGAAAAAGGTAAAAAATAATTAACTGTGCTCTGCGGCTTCGCTCACGTTAAAAACTTTCATTTATTTAAAACACATCTTTCATAAAAACCTCCTGAGAACTACAAACACAACTAAAAAGAATAAGCTAAATCGGTCCACCCGTTCTCAAGTTATGGCGTGACCAAGGCCAATATGGATTCAATCTATACTAATATTATAAAGAGAGAACATTTGTATTTTTGTATTTTTGTATTTTTGTATTTTTGTATTTTTGTATTTTTGTATTTTTGTATTTTTGTATTTTTGTATTTTTGTATGTTTGTAATGATTTGGCTCAAAAACTACTGAACCGATTTAAAAAATTCTTTCACTAATACATAGAATGGACTTTCGGAATGAAAATAGGCTATATATTATCCCGTTTAAATCAAAGGTACATTCGTGGAGACCTAATTTGCAACCTAAGTCGGCAAAAAAAGGTCGAAAAAACACGTTTCTTACGAACGCTGCTTAATTGAAAATAGATAGAAGAATATTTTCTTTGCAAGAGTTGTACAACTTAATAAGAACTACAAAAAAGTCCGCAACAGCATTTGTCTATCTCTTAAGGTTGACTCACAGTAACCATTTTAATGTTAAAATTTTTGTTAAAAAATATTACATAACTTCCAAGGATATTTTCAAGTATATAGTATTAATCCTTATCCAAATAATTACGTTAATTAGATTGGCCACATATTATAAATTAAAATTGTCCTTTACAGTATACAATTCAAATGAAAACTCTAGAAGATATCACGAATTTCACATACACGCATGGCAAAATTAATAAAATATTTGCAGTGAACCACAGATTAGGTCATAGTTACTACGAAAATATTATTATAAGCTTAGCTATGCTGTAGATCCCCACCGATCACAATCAATTTGAAGTCAATATAGTATAATAATATGATCTATTGTATAAAATAATATTCATCTATTTATATATAATAATATAATATTTTAAACCACCCCGACTGATCTATGTATAATCTTTTCATTAAAAGCATTCCAATGACTCTAAACACGACATTTAAAATCTGAGCTGTAAGTTGGTGAGGATTTGAGTATTCCATAGAGTCCAGGAGATGTCCCAGCATCAGGTCAACGCTTCCATGTTCTTACAATATCGTTGTAGAAGAAGATTTTCGAATTGATCAGACCTATGAAAGTTGACTTCATAGCGCAATTAACTAGAAAAAAGCTCATAGTTTTATAACGATTGAACGAATTTTCATGAATCAAAGCTAAGAAAACTCTCGATGAAGACATCTATCAAACAAAAAAAAAACTATCAATAATAAAAACAAAATCGGTTCATCCGGTTAGGTGCTAAGATGCTACAGACAGACACACAGACAGATACACACGTTAAACGTATATTACCCCTACATTTTGCGTCGGGGAACGCCGTAAGGTTACGGCGGCAGATGTTAACCTTGGTGGTAAGTTACTTTTTGGTAGATTTAACTACCACTGTACGAAAACTCATGATTCATGAATGCACATAAATTAAACTTTCATTGGTTGGTATATAGCTAGGATTAGAACCAACGACCGTCGGGTCAGAATCAGGGTAACTATCTTTTACGCCAAAAGGGCCGTCCAATATCACTACGTAAATAAGTATTAAAAAAGTCCATCACTGCGTCTGTCTGTCTGTTCGCAATAATCTCAATAGCTACTGAACGGATTATCATGCGGTTTTCACCAATAGCCAGAGTGTTTATGAGGAAGATTTAGGTGCATAATTCGTTAAGGTTTTGTGTAAATTGGATGAAATATGACGATGATTGTTAAATATGTTCTTCATATTTTATATTCGATGCAACAAACTGATACAAATTTTGTAGGCATATATGTTCTACCCGTGCGAAGCCGGGGCGGGCTGCTAGTTTTGTATATATTGAAATACATAGAATAAACTTTTACACAGAAAAAAAAGAGTGTGTACTTATGTACACGCGTTAGAAGTTATACTTCTGTGGCGTATGGAAAAAAAATAACTAAAATGCAGTAGTGGTAACGATAAATATTAAAATTAATCAAAAAGATTTTATTTTAATAAAAAAGGTTTTATTAAAGTAAAAATATGATGTTTAATATTACATATACAACTTGAACATAGTCATGCCTAACTAACGAACTAACTTCACGGTGTAGAATTTAGGTGTCGGTGTGCGCGCGCATCGTACCACCTAGAACTAACTTCACGATGTTAAATTTAGGTGTCAGTGTGCGCGCGCATCGTAAAAATTCACTCTCATCATTTTTCTCTATCACGCCAAAAGAAGTATAACTTCAAAAAACTAAGCAATATTCACACGTTCCTTTTGTCAGTCAAAACCTCATTTCTCTTCAAAGTCAACTGCAAAAACTGCAAATGTAACCGACTGTACCCTTCTTACATTTTAATGTTCCTCTAAGAGAATTAATCTTTTTTCTCGCTATCTTCATTGGTCATCTCCGAGATCTCGAGTAGCTGTTCTCACTTGTCTTGTGCAGTTTCATAGGTCACATCCTGGGTCGAGGCAGGGTGCTTGAGAAAAAGTCTGGTTCTCATCATAAAGCATTTAATGGTGGTAGGACTTCTGCTAGCCCGCCTGAGACGGTACCATCACTTTGTCTGTTATTCAGCCGTGATATAGAAATGTTTAACAAGCTTTTACTAACATTCAGAACCTTTCGTAGCCATCAAAAAAGGAGGAGGTTATATGTTCGACTGTATGTATTTTTTTTATGTATGTTCACCGATTACTCGAAGACGCCTGAACCGATTTAGAAAATTATTTTTTTATTTGAAAGGGTCAGTGTCAAAAATTTTGTCAGGATCGTAGCATGTGGAAAAAAGTAGTATCTGCCTACCCCAACGGGAATAAGGCGTGATTGTATGTATGTATGAAAGGGTCAGAAATGGTCCCATTTAAATTTCATCGAGATATGTTCAGTATCTCCAGAGACATGCAGATAAACACCTCAAACTTAGTACTGAAAATTACCAGCGCGACGTTTGAAGTCGGTTCTTTATTTAACTTGCCGTGTCAGTGTGGTTCATCTTTGAAGCTAAATTAGAACCACTTCCTGAGGTTCGATTGGACTCAAATTTGGTATACTGGCTTCAGTGACAATGCAATAATATGGTACCATCGACCTGACCTGATGATGGAGCAGGGTTGAAGGAACTGGTACTCTGTAATGGCAAATGTTAAGATAGTCGAATTTGGGCCAGTATGGGTTGTAATTGAACGTTGTTATTACCGAACTTAACATTTGTTATTACTTAATTAATATTTTATAATGTTTATATTTGAATCTTTTTTTTAATGAAAGCTAAGCCATTTAAACTAAATAGCAATTTGGGTTGCACTTTACTAATTTAAGTCTTGTTAAGGCTTATTTATTCAAAATTGACATGTTTTTTATTCAACTTATTTGTTTTGATCAGAAAAATATATATGATGTAGTTCAAGAAAAAATCTTGAGTATTTAATGGTTCAAAACACGATATTTACGACTTCACTCGATCATAAAACATTACGAAAACAAAGAAATTTAATAATGGGTATTAAAGTACATTAAACTCTGCCTCACAAAAATATGCCGAAAAATAGGAAAAAGTTTAAAAGGAAATTAAATGGATAGTTTGTTTTTTTCAAAATAGTCCTTATTTTTTTAACAATATTATATAACAACGTGGCCAGCGCGCCTCATTTCAGTAGCCCGCGAGGCATCGAGTCAGATGGCAAAAGTGACACAGGTCCTTCCTGTGTCACTTTTGCTAGCTGACTGAAGCCGGCTTTTCACTATGGGATATAATATAATGTATATTATATCTTAAGATATAAAATTTTATCGCTCGTCATACATTTTGTATGAGACCGTTTACACTATGCTATAATATATATTACATCCCAAGCTATAAATATATTTTCGACAAGTCTGTCGATGCTTGTTACTGGCCCTTACCGTCAAATATCGCTCGACTGAGCGATATTTGACGGTTTATATTTCACCTCACGTCCCCGGACACTGCGCGTCCCCCTGCCTCGCCCTCAGTTTTTTTTGTTTTTATTATGGCTCCACCCATTTAGGGTATTTAGCCAGTGTTTGAATGAAACCATAGACTACAAAAGCTGAACTATATATCTTACAGTGTGAACAGCAATTGCGGGATGTAACATATAGCTCAAGATGTAATTTACATTATATCCCATAGTGAAAAGCCGGCTTGACAGTTTCCCGCTACGTCTTCCAACTAAGCTAAATATGCTTGTGTATTACAGTCTTATTTCTTTTGAACATATTTTGTATATGCTTACTGCATAATTAAGTACAGTATAATTTACAATGAATCTTATCGTTTTAAGCGATTTCTGCCAAGAATTACAGGGTGGAAAGATGTACTTACCTTATATTAAACACTGTATACATTATTATACACAATCCAAAATGTCATCGTACCGACGGGACTCGAACCCGCACCCCCCTGGATAACGATGATATTTTGGATTGTGTTTAACAATTTACAAAAAATATTAACTGTGTTACACTTCAAGAAACATTAAATTTGATTTAAGCAGTGCAACATCTCTCGTCGGATTTGAAAATTGTAATGATTTCTTCCGAATGATTAACTTCGAATAAAGTTATCACAGATGGCGCCACCAATGCATAATTGGATTAAAAAAAATGCAGTCCACTAATTTCGTCATATCGATAGTATCGTACTGTGGCTTAATTGGTCAGACCACCTGGACATGTTATTCGATGGTTGCGGGTTCGAGTCCCGTCGGTACGATGATATTTTGGATTATGTATTTACAAAAAATATTTAGTGTATATTACACTTCAAGAAACATAATATTTGACTGTATACATTATTACAATTATGTAATAATTTTCATATAAACCTGTTCTAAAACAGTAGTCGTAACTTAAACCGCCTAATGAATATGCTCTACAAACTCTGACAATAAAACAAGATAGCTCCGACAACATATTCATACGAGGCAGGATAAAATGACTAAACAATGTTTTATCAAGATCTAGATTTGGGATAAGATTTCACAGGCTGAAACCTCGTAAATTGAGTGGAAGCTATGTTCAGATTGCAGCATTGTCTTTCATTTATCTGTTTATGCATGTATTCTATCGCCCGATTTGTCCAAAACCTCTATAGACTAATAAAAGTACATAAAAGCGGAACATTGTCAGATCTTCACCTATTTCCTTTTGCACCAATACTATCTCTTACCATATCTCTAGCTGCTATTTTCTAGCTGTTATTTACGCGATTCGCACACCTTTGACGATGAATCGCTCCCATTAGTGGCCGAGAACATACTACAAGAAAACTATAAGGTTAACTATGCCCAAAAGTAGCAGCAGATATGCCATACAATTTGTATGGAACGACCTGCGGGCCGCGGTTACTAAGCTCCAGATCAAGATAAAGCCGCGGTTGCTGCGGCGCAACTGGCGTGATTTTATCTGAACCTGCAATATATACCCTCTGTCGAGCCCTACAGCGCATGCGCCAGGCGATTGATGGACCAATAAGAACAATGCGAATTAAGGGATTTTGTGAAGTGATAATGTTCTCTTTTTAAAATATAATGCGGACGTTATCATTAATTATATCGGTTGGTAACATAACATTACGTTAAAGCCGTCTTTTCACTATGCGATGTAATGTAAATAACATCTTGAGCTATATATTACATCCCGCGATTGCTGTTAACGCTGTAAGATATATAGTTCAGCTTTGGTTTTATTCAAACACTGGCTAAATACACTAATTGTGTGGAGCCATAATAAAAATAAATAAAAAAACAAAAATAACTGAGGGCGAGGCAGGGGGAGGCGCGGTGTCCGGGAACGTGAGGTAAAATATCAACTTTCAAATATATCGCTCAGTCGGTCGAAAAAATATTTATAGCTTGGGATGTAATATATATTATAGCATAGTGTAAACGGTCTCATACAAACACAAAACAATATATGTCGAGCGATAAAATCTTATATCTCAAGATATAATATACATTATATTATATCCCATAGTGAAAAGCCAGCTTAAATCCATAAAACGTATCTTGGTAACCGAGAACAGTACTAATATAAAATCAAAATCGATCCTCGTAGAACTTCCGTAGACCTTCGAGTCCAATCGGCTTATTTGCCGAATCTTTTGAAGTCTTTGACCGCATTAATTATAATAAATACAGCAGAATTAAGGCTTTAAAGTAAGCATTTTATTTAAATGTCTCAAGCTTCTCAGATTGGTGCCAAATGAGTGCATAATACAGCTTTTACTGGCAACGATCATGTCAATCAGTTGGACATGGAGAGGAAAGCCTTCAAATTATCGTCGGTCAGTAAAGGTACGGCCACACCGCGGCGTCCTTGTTTTCTGATCGCGTGTGGTGTGAACCAGTCGGTACAAATACTACTGCGCTATCTGATCGCCGCCTACATCGCGCACGCAGGACGCTGCGGTGTGTCCGTACCTTAAAACGTGATCACTTCCTTGCTTGAAACCAGGTGAGACATATTATTTGGATTATTTAAAAAGTCACTGGGCTCTGTGGTTTCTTTTTTTTCATAATACGTACCTTATTATTTCAGATTATTTTCTCAAAATTTATCTATTGAAAAATGTATGTGTGTATTTCACGGTTGCCCTCCGGTGAAGGAAACACATTGTTATGGAACCCCCAATCCCCGGCATGGTGGTAGGACATTGACTAGTATCCGCCTGGCCAGTAACCAGCCTCAAGTTGGAAAATCTGTCACCGAACTCAATTTAACGAAACGGGAAGTTACACCCTTTCAAACGAAAAAGGAATTTTTCATGTCGGTTATTAAATGACAAAGTTCAGAGGTAACAAATACTTAAAAAAAACAACGAATTGAGAACCTCTTTTTTGGAAGTCAGTTAAAAATGTATGAAGTCAAACATACTTACTATTTATATCTTTACATGGCTTCTATTTTTCTCAATCTGCTCTATATTTTACCTGTCTATAATTTTATCTGCGTGACCGCATGGCTTCTAGTTTGCGACAACTTGGCCAATGGCCAACAATCTACAACTGCAACTCCAAAATGTAATAAAACTTACCCAAAAAAAATGTTTATGCTTCCGGGTTTTCTTGATATACTCAGATTGTGTTATCAGTAGTGTAGTGACCACGTGGATTATATTTTGCGGCAATTTGGCCAGTGACCGGCGATTTGCATGGCTTGTAATTTAAAATGTATGTAGCTTAACTTACATTATGGCTTCTGTTTTTTTTAAACTGCTCAATATTCTATCTATCTATATTTATTGCCCTATCTTCCAGTCATGACCGCATAGATTGCTGCATGCATGGCTGCTTGCATGGGCTGCAAGACCGCATGGCTTCTATTTTGCGACACAGTGTTCAGTGGGTAGCGAGCGTCCAGCCACAGAAAAGATAATTCCTACGGTCAGAACATACACTCTTTGACAGCAACGCTGACAGCAAAAATGCGAGTTGAACCTACTCGTAGTTACAACGTCAATAACATTCAAAATACGACAGTCGTCGGTTGTATCGTCCACGATACGCGGTAGGAAAACAAACAGCGAGTGAATGACGCCTGGCCCAGCTATGGCTTTATTTAAAAATGTATGCTTTACACAATTGATTTTAGTTCTAGTTAAAGTTAACTTACTCAATATAATATATATATATATATATTTTCTATATTTATATTATGTCTCGTTGTATTGCGGTGACCGCGTGGCTTCTAGTTTGCGACAGTTTGGCCAGTGGCCGGCGACCTGCAGGCTTTAATTTCGTCCATAAATCAGCGGCGTGCTTTCGCCGAAGTCGCGGAGGCGGCCCCGACCGGTTCGACTCCCGCACAGCCTCATTTAAACTGTAGCACATTCCATTGCGAGGTGCTATCTATAGTCAGGGCCTTTTTGTTTTCTTTGGTGTTATTATATTTTTAAAGTGAAACTTTTATTACATCAGCTCAATTTTTTCGTCCATCTATCGCATGTCACGACATGCATGTCGCCGGTGCTGATTGGTGGATATGATGTATGACATTTAGGTCTAGCTGTCATTGGCAGACGCTTCCGCAGCCATATTTAAATGCATGCTAATGTGTCATGTCAACTGCTGGCATATTAAATAGCTACTATAACTACACATACACAAAAGTTTCACTTGAACCGTGGTTTCGTAAAAAAACTGCACCATTTTTTATTTATGAAATTGATTCAAACTTAGAAAAAGTTGTAAGATGAAGTTTAGACAACTTGAACATCGATATCGATATAATTGACTCTTAGCATCACTAAAAAAACAGCAGGCGTTGTAATATCAAAATTAGTTCTTGGGAAACTCGTAATGGCGCTACAAATTGGCATCTAATAAGTCACTCAATAGTATTAGGCAACCTGAGGGCAACTTATTCATAAATCAATGGTTATTACTCTATCAAAGATGACGTCTCTATTGACATCACATCATCATTGTTTTTAATAGTTTAATTATGGCTCCACACGATTAGTGTATTTAGCCAGTGTCAAAGTACTAAAATTATTCATATTTTTGTCATCTAAAGTCGTAAAATCGAGTCCAAAGCACATTTCAAGTCAAGTTGTAGTCATAGCCCAGTCCAAGTCATACCATCAGTAAAGATGGGGACTCTCCTGAAGATTTCCAGTGGAATTTTGGTATGAAAGCAAAATACCGTATTTGTTAAAAAAACTTTATTTTTCTATGAGCGCTTTTAAGCATCATACATTTTAATAATATTGAGGGCTTCATAACAATTGGGCGTACAGCAAAAGCGTGTTTTGTACTATCAATAGCATAGAAAATTTAAAACGTCATTTTTGCTTGTACGCCCATTTGTTATGATGCCCTCGACGAGGGCTCTTCATAACAAATGGGCGTTCAAGCAAGAGCGTGTTTTGTACTATGCTTATGCTATAGGCATTCGAAAATTTAAAACGCCATTTTTGCTTATACGCCCATTTGTTATGAAGCCATCGATATCTTAGTGGTAATTAATTGACTTTGTTAATTTTGACGTTTCATATACCTAAAATAAAGAATTGTCTGAAAGACTAATGTTACTTGAAACGAAAATATTTAAATTTTTCAACCGACTTCCAAAAAGAAGGGGGTTCTCAATTCGTGTGTATGTTTTTTTTTGTATGTATGTTACGCGATTATTCCTCCAATTGTGAACCAATGCGAATTATTCTTTTTTTAATCGGCAGGGTACGTTTTTGAAGTGGTCCCTTTGTAATTTAATCGAGATCTAATAAGTATCTACAGAGATATGACGATAAACATCTTGCTACTGAAATTGACTCGCGCGGCATGGTAGTCGGTTGTTTTAGTTTTTAAACTATCTTAATAATTTTTAAATATAGGTATATTTAAATAACACTTGCATATTTTTGCACGAGATTTAAAAGTGAAGCTAAACTACAAATAGTTACATCGTCACCCGTTAATTTACAAATCCATATCACAAATCTGATAATATATTATGTTATTTTTAATGAATGTTATGAATAAATCACATAAATTATAGTTAATCAGAGATTGAATACTAAATAGATTGAAATAGATATTATCACTAATTAATAATAATATCATCTATACAAATAAAACATTTTAAAGGCGTGGGGGGTACCACTAGTTCTGAAATATTTCAATTTCAATATATCCACTTTGGTAGGTAGATAGATATAGATACATTATATCTTTAAACATTTTATTTGTGGAACCTCGTAAATCTATCATTACTCGAACAAGTAAAACTTTGTTTCGGGAGCTAGTCGTAGAGCTCCCAGTGTTTTATCAGCCGACATCCAATAAGGAGGAGGTTTCAATTCCGAGTATGCTTTTTAGGGTTCCGTAGCCGAATGGCAAAAAACGGAACCCTTATAGATTCGCCATGTCTGTCTGTCTGTCTGTCCGTCCGTATGTCACAGCCATTTTATTCCGAAACTGTTAGGACTACAGAATTGAAACTTGGTAGGCAGATGTATTCTGTAAACCGCTTTCCAATTTTTATACAAAAATAAAAAATATAAAATTTTAAGGGGGGCATCCCATACATGGAACTGGAACAAAAAAAAAATTTTCTTCAAACCTATACGTGTCTATGGTGTATACGGGGTGTCTATGGATAGGGCTTTAAAAATGACATTGAGGTTTTTAAAATCATTTTTTCTCAAAGTCAAACATTTGAAAGATAGGCGCGTCTAAAGTGGTAAAATGTGTGTCCCCCCCCTCCCCCCTCCTGTCCCCCGCCCTCTTACTTTTCAAGTATGGGAGTGAAAAATCTAAAAAAAATATATGCTGTAGATCTCAATAAAAACTAAAAACGAAAATTAGTTTGAACGAGATACAGTCAGCAGTTTTAGAGATATGGCGACCGCAAAGATAACTTTGTTTTTCATACAAACACTATGAAAAACAAAGTTAATTTTGTAGTTCCGAAAAATCATAGTTATGGAATATTTAACTGTGTTACGGAACCCGCGAGTCCGACTTGCACTTGGCCAGTTTATTTATGTTTGTTACGCGATTTCTCCACCAATTGTGAACTGATTTGAATCATTATTTTTAAGGTTCCGTACCTCAAAAGGTAAAAAAAAGGAACCCTTATAAGGTCACTTTCTTGTCCGTTTGTCTGTCTGTCTGTCTGTCCGTCTGTCTGTCCGTCTGTCCGTGTGTCACCACTGATTTTCTCAGGAACGGGTGGACCTAGCAAGTTGAAATGTATACCTGATACTGAAGTCTATAGTTCCTATTGGGTGTATGAAAATCAAGGTCTTGAGTCAACACAATAAAAAGATAGGGCAAATTTAGATTTTCGCGAAAACTTTTTAGTACCAAAATTTACCTTAACTTTCAACTTTTTTTATTTTTCGGAATTTTTCCTTTACTTGTGCTCTAAGACCTTGCTTATAACCAAAATTGACAATTCTAGGTACCCTATAGGTTTTGGGTCGAGACCCTATATGGTACTTTCCGTTGAATCATGAAATTTGGCAAGAAACAACACAAATAAAGGAAAAATCCGAAAAAAAAAATGAAAATTAAAGGGTGTCCCCATACATACATAGTATGCGCAAATTAAGGTAGACCTCTAAAATATATGAGCGCTGATACAATTTAGAGGTCTAGCTTAATTGGATGGTACGGAAGCCTCGGTGGGCGAGTTCAACTCGACTTAGCCGGTTATATTTTATAGGTTAAGTCCCTAATAGTAGATTATACAACAAGTGAATAAAAAGGCAATTTAATTCGAGGGACTAAGTTGGATCCCGAGAGCAGCGAAGGATTCTAGATTAGAATCCTGAGCGGAGCGAGGGATACAAGGACCGAGATTAAATTTTTTATTCAGGAGTCGTGTAATCTTCTTTTTACCATTGACTGCGAAAAAATAAATAGTAGTACCTGGTTATAGTACCTATTTATATTTATCATATGTTAATAACATATGATGTGTAATAAATCTGGATTATTAACCATTTAGTGCCGGTGAATGTGTGTGTGTAGGAAAACAGTACAATCTTGAAAAACATGCTATTTGTGTTCTCACCAAAATTGCACTGAAAATCTTCCGTAAAGTTCACATCTTTACTAGGGGTAAGACAAGTCTTACCCTTACAAGTCTTAGTCCAAGGACTAGACTGTGAGTTCAACTTGATCAGAAATGTGTCTTTGACTCAACATTATGACTTGAATTTACAAAAACTTGAATAATTTTTATACTTTATTCTGGCTGAATACACTCACTAATCGTGTGGAGCAAAATGAAAACAAAAAAAATTTAACCTAACAAAATTGGCGGGATTTTTATTTTTTATTTATTATATAGCTTCTATGGTATACCTCCATTTAGCCAGCTAGTATAGGCACTTTCAGCAAGTTTTATTTATTTTTTGTACATAATTCGTATTTCGTACTTGTTCCAAATTCAAATTTTTTTTATTCACCGAGTGAGTAAAAGAGCATTTTATTCACTGCTATCGATGAATAAAGTGCTCTTTTTTGAGTGGCAATGGTAAAAAACCTTTTTAATATTAACCTAATATATACATAGTTAAATAAATAATTTATTTTCACATTTTACTATCTAAATAATTCAGATAAATAATTAATACATAATATAACATAATTAATTTCTGTGTATGTAAACATATAAAAGCAAAAAATTAGTGTAAGAGTGTGTTACTGAATGTGTGAATGATTTGTATGGATGTGTAGTGGGTTATTATTTGATTGTATTATATCTGTATTGCACGCTAACCACGGTTATCAACAAAGCTCAAAGGATTAGCAAGCTGAAATGACGTGGGTTGGTCACATCTGTCGTAGAACTGATAACCGTTGGGGTAGACGTATTCTAGAGTGGAGACCATGGCTCGGCAACCGACTACGGTTAGCTAGCTGGAGGGCGTCCTACACTAGTAGGACGCCCTCCAGCTAGGTGGAGCGATGATATACGCAAGCTGGCTGGCTGCTGTTTGAAACGAATAGGTGAAGATCAAGCTCAGTGGCGTGCCATAGGAGAGGCCTATGTCCAGCTGTGGACGGAAAGTGGCTGATAATGATGATGATCATGATATCTGTATTTCGTTAAATGGCCACTAAAAATAGACACTAGTGAGTTACTAGAACATGTTTTTATACGACCGTAGACATCTCTCTTTCCCTCTCTTTCTCTCTATGCTGGCGCATTGAGATTGAAATAAGAATGCTATGTAGAGTTTGTGGTTGCCTATAAGCTATTTTCAGAGATGATTTGGTTATTGACTTGTGATCAATATATCATTTTATAAGAACTTGCGGTGATATTAGATACCAATACCAATGACAGAAGATAGAATGATACCTACCTAGTAAATCTGCTGCCATTGGTAGTGCAATCTGCATCGTAGAGCCATTTTTACTAATTATGTACAATTTGTTAGATTAATAATAGATAAAATACAGGTTTTTAGTGGAAATTAGCACTACTTTGCTGGCGAACAATAATTTTGGAAGAATGAGTGAGACTATGGTAAAATTGACATTCGTTTGTAATGCTTTTTAACTTTCTAAACTAAATTGTTAAAACAAGGTTGCTTCATTGACGAATAAAATGTGTTCATTTTATTCGTCTAATAAAACTCGAATAAAATTCGAATAATAATTCAAAGAGACAAAACTTAATTAATTGACGCATAATCATCGTTTTTTGTAGTTCCCATAATCCATAGTAGTTTTAAGCTTATTTTTGAATTCGAAAATCCAGATCGTAGAATCTTTTTTGAGCCCAATCTTGGGCTCTTCTTTTCCTGTCACTGCCCAGCGCTTTCCTTATATCGTCGCTCCACCTGGTCACAGGACGTCCTACTACGCTACGTTTGCCGAATCGCGGTTTCAACTCTAGGACAAGTCTACCCTAATGGTTATCAGTCCTGCGGCAGATATGACCAGCCCACTTCCACTACAGTTTACTTATCCGTTGAACTATGTCGATCACTTTAGATCTCTGGCGAATTACTGCGTTCCGGATTTGATCCTGCAGAGGTCCTGCAGAGCAGTAATGACATACGGACCAGCCGGCCCAGACGTGGCTACTCACAGTTCAACTAATCCACTAAATTAAAATCGCTGAGCGAGCTATGGAAAGAGTCGATGTTTCTCTGTGGGATCGAAACCAAAACGAACATAAAAATATATGTATTTTTTAAATAAGCGGATATCAAGAGGCCCTTATTCTCACACTATAGATACGGGAGGGTGCGTAAGTGCAGGTCCTCTTTTATCTCAGACCGCCGATACATACAATATCATATTTTATATGTTCTTATCAATACAGTTTTTGCAATAACAATATTTCTGTAATTATCTGTACAGTTAAGAGCTTAAGATAATTCGTCTATCTTAATTGTAGAACGCTTGGGTTGTTTCAAAAAATTGTTTTTATAAGTGTAGTTTTATGTTAATTTTGTAGGGTATATAAAAATATTGTTTAAAATGATAACGGTATTAAGTTATGATGAGAAATAATGTAAGAAGTCATTTTCACTCGGTTTCTGGAACACATTACACACAGTTATAACAACAACAACGTATTTTTATAGGAACTTTAAGAAGTATAAGTTCATTTAGGGATAGATTCCAGAAAAAAGTTTCGTTATTATTTAAGATCGTTTAAATAATTAAAATAAACTAGCCAAGTGCAAGTCGGACTTGCAATCGTAGGGTTCCGTAACAGAGTAGAGTATTCTAGGACTTTGATTTTTCGCAACTACAAAAATAACTTTGTTTTTCATAGTGTTTGTATGAAAAACAAAGTTATACTTGCAGTCGCTTTATCTTAACAACTGCGGTTTGTATCTCGTTCAAACCAATTTTTGTTGAAAGTTTTTATTAAGATCTACAGAATACATTTTTTCTAGATTTTTCACTCCCTTACTTTAGAAGTTAGAGGGGGGGGGGGGGGGACACACATTTTACCACTTTAGACGCGCCTATCTTTTAAATGATTGACTTTGAGAAAAAATGAAAAAAATTTTAGGAACCTCAATATCATTTTTAAAGACCTATCCATAGACGTATAGGTATACGTTATATATTTGACGTATAGGTTTGAAGAAAAATTTTTTTTTGTTCCAGTTCCATGTATGGGATGCCCCCCCTTAAAATTTGCCATTCGGCTACGGAACCCTAAAAAACCGCCTTCTGATGCTGCGCTAGTCATTTTTAGCACTAAGTGATGAGTGATGACTTAATATGAATATGCACATCATAACAATCAAAAATATAAACAATTGAATTGAAAACCTACTCCTTTTTTGGATTCGGTTGAAAAGCATACTCAATTTTTAAAAGACCTACTTTTCTTTGTGGAATAAAAATAACTTTGTTTGTATTGTATTGTATTTTATATAGTTACGTAGTTACTCTATTTTTATGTAATAAAGCCTATTTGCTATTAAGTATCTGCTTTGCCACTTCAAAAGCCAAGTAGCTTCTTTAATCGGTTTAACTTACCTTAAAAATAAGTTAAAAGGTTAAATTCCAAACATGTATCGAATTCATTTCCTCAAATTCTCTACAGCCTTTTGAAGTCATCAATTAAGCTGTACCTTCGTTAAAGGTTTATTTTAATTACTCAAAAATATTTAAGACTCCTGCGACAACAGCTCTACTGAAATTTAAAACGAATGTGTGGTCGGTCCCCATTACAAGTAATGACGAAAGAACATTTTCTGTGTTTTTAGTAATTTATTGTATATATATATATATATATACATTACTATACTACACAACATCTACGTTTTTATAAAATGTATAATGATTGTTTTCAAATACATTAAGGAGTACGCAAAAATAATATACAAATTGCTGTTTCAAATATACAATATGCAATTTTCGTTTTAGGTATTTCGACAAAAACTTAGACAAAACGTCTTCATCATTGTCATCATTTGAGGCTAATTTCCGCCCACTGCAGAACGTATTTAACCTTCTCACATTTACGCCACTCATCCCTGTACAGAGCTACTATTGGCCATGTCTTGTCTGCGTATTTTTCGATAGTATGCGGCTATTTGAATTGATATCGGTATTACGTTTTGTATGGAATAGTGGACGGTTGCAGGCGTCTTAAGGCATATTCCTCGATATATTCGACTGAAAAACTTGAATGTATGTATTAATTAGCTATAGGTATCATGGTTAATGAGAGTACATTGTACTGTTTTTATATAAGAAGGTGTGAGTAAAGAATTTCGTTTTTGCTCTTCTTGGATTTATGCTTACCGGTTTTGGGACCAATTTAAACGGTAGTTCAAATATTTTTTAACTGCCCAGTAAGCTTTATAATGATTGCGGCTTCGTTGATGACTTTTTCAGCTATCTAGCTCTACATCTTTCTCTAATAGAAGTTAACCGAAAAAGTCGGTAACTATGTAGAAGCTCACAAAACTGACTTGAGAGACAAATAACTTGTGGGTACCCTTTGACTACGAATAGATTATTAAAACATCGATACTGACAACAAAAAGAATGTATATCAGAATAACACGTAAATTAAATAACTACTAAAAATACTACATTGTTATGTTTTAAATTGGATCACATATGGATTAGGGCCTAATGAGCTCGCGCAAGGGGTATGTTCAAACAAAACTATATCGTAAAATGAATGTCTGAGAGTGCTAAATTGGGTGTCGTTTTGTAGATTTCATTACTAACCGTAAATACATACATAAAAAGGATATCTCAACGGAAGTATTTTTACATTATGATGGGAAACGTAAAAAAATTTGCAGGTTTTTTGCAAGAAATTTTATGTCTTCGTGTTTTTTATTTTATTTTGTCATTTCATCCATATTAGTCAAACCTGTATGATGTTCGTTATTCTATTAAAAGTCAAGAAACATCAATGTATCTTGTTTATTAAGTTAGTGTAATGCTTTTACGCGAGAAAAAGTCAAAATTAAAATGACTGGGGGGGAGGGGAGGGGGGGCTGTAGTGTATGACAGGGGGAGGTGTCATTTAATCAGTAAAAAAATTAATAACAAACTTCTAAAATATCAATACTTCAACTCCAAACACCCAAATTTACATCAAAAATGTTACCAAACCACAGTAATTTTGCCTAATATCAGTTTTACAAAATCACAACTTTCCATACTAAATTCCGCAAACTTTAATGATTACATTTGCATGGTGGTAGGACACTATCTAGTGTCCATGTGTAGCTACCAAGTCAAGTTAAAAAATCTGTCAGCAAAACATCTAATGAGTTCCGGCAGCTATCCTTCAGAGCCAGTTCCCATTCTAGGCCTAGCGTGCTTACCATCTCCGACCGCATCATCAATTACCAACAGGTGAGATAGTGGTCAAACGCTAGCTTATAAGGTATAAAAAAAAACAATATTATATATTTTAAAACAATACCCAACGTGGGGTCAAGCCATGAAAACCTGGATCCCAATCCATACCTTAAACCATATATTTTAAAGATAAAGCCTTTTTGTTCCACTTGCTACTGCTCGCGGCGGTTTGCGCGTAATTTTATACGATGCGATGGGTTAAAATAAAATATTGACGAACGACCGTGCGAAGGATGAGAAAGGTTAATTTTCTTTGTATTTATTTACTTTCTCTCTTTCTCAGTATTCAGTATTTTTTTATTGCAATACAATGTACAGTTGTATCTATATCTTAGTCTGAAACTAATCTACTCATTACTATAACTTTAGCATTTAATCACTATGTAGGCAGTATTAATATATGCGCATAAACACGTCTAAAATCATAAAATAAATAAATCATAATCAATCGTGAGTTCGATCCCCACCCATAGCAATACGTTCACGTTTACCCACTCCAGACACAAGCATATTTAGCTTATTCGGTTAGAGGGGTCAACAAGACTACTAGTAATGTGCCACATTGCTAGTAACCTCTTTCCATTATTATTTATTAACCGACTTTACAAAAAGAGGAGGTTCTCAATTCGTCGCAATTATTTTTTTTAATGTATGTTCACCGGTTACTCGGTTAAGATGCCTGAACCGACTTGGAGAATAATATTTTTTGTTTCAATTAATTCACATTTAAATTTTAACAAAATCGGCCGAGCAGTTTTTAATATATCAACATTTGTATTACGACGCATTAACTTATCTCGACGACCTACTACTAACTACTGGCACATATTATATAATAGTTACTACGTCTACTGGCTACTTTGACTAGCGCGACGTTTGAAGTCGGCGCTTATAGTTTTTTAAACGATCTTAAATTATATATAGAAAGTGTACTGCACTTTATTTACTATTGAATGTTCAGATCAGCCATCAAACCATAAGTCAATGTAAACACTCCAGTTCAAGTTGCAAGTAGCAACTTATAATGCACCAGCATTCACTTGTTCCTACGAGTGGGCGAGGACTCACTGGGGTTGTTCTGAGGTGCAATTCTGATTCTTTACTATTTATTTATTCACTTATATTCACATATACACTTGCACTTATGTAAACACACATTCAGTAACACACCGCTGCGCTCATTTTACACTTCCCACGCATACATACATATAAATACACATACATACAAGAACACAAGTATTAAATTAAGTCTAGAACTTTGAATTAAAATGTTATTAATTTACTTTTACATTGAACATAATTTACTTAGATTAATAGAATGGGAGAAGCCACCGGCTCCTGAAACACAGCTTGACTAGTTCGGGAGCCTATGGATTCAAAACACGTACCAAAAATTATGTCAATATAGATTTTATTATAAAAACTCACGTTCATTTTAAACTTATAGATTTAAAACGGGAATTTAACGTGACTTACGCGATGTCGATATAGCGATCGACATATGTTTCGGCCTCATCCGGAGGCCTTCTTCAGGATCTTGAGTGCGGGGCGCTCGCCGACGCGTTCAGCCTCGCACTGAACTGAACTGAAGAAGGCTTCCGGATGAGGCCGAAACATATGTCGATCGCTATATCGACATCGCGTAAGTCACGTTAAATTCCCGTTTTAAATCTATAAGGTCAATTAAGATTATTTGTATTTGTATTTATTTGTATAAACATATATATTATAACTTATACATGAGCCCTGAAGGAACGGAGTAGAGTATAAGATATAATTAAATTATTTATATAAGACTACTGTTATTTGATTACTATATGTTGATTATTGAGCGGCAATAGCCCAATGGCTAAAGTGTCAGCCTGGCGGTTGAGAGGTCTTGAGTTCGATTCCCATCCATTGCAGTATTGACGTGAACCCACTTCAGACACAAGCATATTTAGCTTAGTTGGAGGAGTTAATAAGACTTGGTACTAGTATTATGCAAAAAAAAAATGACCTGCGAAATTTGACCTGCCATAGACATCGCTAAATGCTTAGAAGGAGGCCCGATATGTTTTTTTTTTGCGTTTAACAATTTACAAAAATATAAAGTGTGTGACACTTCAAAGAAACATAATATTTGATTTACGCAGTGCAACATCTCTCGTCGGATTTGAAAACTGTAATGATTTCTTCCGAATGATTAACTTACGTAATAAGTAGTCATAGATGGCGCCACCAATGCATAATTGGGTTAACAAATGCAATCCACTAATTTCGTCGTATCGATGGATCGAACCGTGGCTTAATTGGCAGAGCACCTGGACGTGTAATTCGGGGGGTGCGGGTTCGAGTCCCGTCGGTACGATGAAATTTTGGATTGTGTTTAACAATGTACATTAGATGTTTTGGTGACAGATTTTTCAAATTAAAGGCGGACTAGATAGTGTCTTTTCATTATGATTTTTTATGTTACATTAAATATAATTATACCTACTAATTATATTTTCTAAAGGTTCTAAGTCCTACCTAAGCGAATCCAACTTGCACCTGAAAAAGATTCCTATTAAAAAAAAAATGCTTAAGACTCTATATTTTGTGTATACAGCAGAATATCACCTACGCCCGTGGCGCTACGGGAATTATTGGCTGGCTGGTACCCGATTGTAGAGTAGCCGACTGCTTTATGATAGCTAATCATCGGACTCAAATTGCGACCTAGCTATAAAATAATAGCAATCCTTATTTGCAGATAAGAGTAGGAAATGTTAACAATGAAAGTTGATGCAAAAGTTTTCTCTTTGGTATGGATTTAATAGGCTAGCATTAGTAGCTTTAACACGACATCACTTTGGACTTTTGTCTGGTGTTTAAATCCGGTCTGCGAATAAAGCTAATCCTGATATTATTACGATTTACTGGATAACCATCAGGTGGGCCGTATGCTTGTATGCTTCTCTATATTTATACAAAAAAAAATACAAATAAATAATGTAGTGTTTGATAGAAGTAGGTACACATTCTTTTAAGGTACGGCTTTTACGGTTGTTTTCGCGATCAGAAAACTTTTAAAATGTACCGAGATCGCGCACGCAGGACGCAGGACGCCGCGGTGTGTGCGTTCCTTTAAACGAGTAATGTATCAAATATTTTTCCATTTTCTTTCATTCACATTCATCATACATACGCACAGAGAAATTTTGGAATCCAGAGTCTGTGTTTTCTGTTAATAAAGTATAATCTAAATAATAAAATAAAATCACGAGTTAATCAAACAGGTATCTGCAAAGCAAGAGTGGTACATCGTCGATTATATTGACACTCTACAGCCCGGCTCCATCATTGGGTCAGCTCGATGCTACCATATTATTGCTTTTTACCGAAAACACGCAAGTATTCCAAATGTCAAAAAGTATAAGAATAACCAACTTCAAATGCCACGCTAGTAATTTCAGTACCAAGTTTGAGGTGTTTATCTCTAAAGTAACTATTATAAAATAATCTGTGACGTAAGTCCTAACAGCAAAATTGATCTAGCCATATAGAATTTTAATTTCATGTAGTCAAAGAGCTCAGTCTAGCCGCAATTACAAAGGCTCTAGATCCGTCACTACCGTGTTTCACAGTGAGCAAGCGAACTATTATTTGTTTTCACCTAGGCTTAATGGGTTCAATCAGGGCCGATGTAGGGCGCACTAGATTGGGCGTGCCGAGGTGCGAGTGCTATGTACTGTTGGAGAAAACATTTGAGATATTTTGGTAGAGAATTAGTTTCATCAATCACAAGGTAGTATTTTATACATTTCGATTGAAGATTCTAGTATGGTGTTAGTAAAGTGTTACCAACTAATCATTTTGTAGTGGTAGAATTTGTGCTAGTCCGCCTGGAGCGGTACCACCACTTTGCCAATTAATTTTCAGCCGTGGAAAAGAAATGTTTTTCGAATCACCGTGAAAAAGTACCTTATATGATTATCAAAAAGGAAGTTATTAATTTGTTTGTAAGTTTCTTTTATTGTATATTTGTTACGCGATTACTCCGCCAATTGCGAACTGATTCAAATGATTATTTATTCATGGGTAGGATATATCCCTACGGTGATCTCAATATATGATTTATTGAGATCTGAGAAATTCTCCAGAGATATGGAGATAAACATCTCAAACTTGCTACTGAAACTGACTCGCGCAGTATGTGAAATCTTAATTATAAACATTCTATTACAAAAAAAACACTATCATCATCAGATGAGATCTCTGTAAAAATAAATGTAAGTCGGATCGTTACGACAAGGTGTCTGCTGTCGGTACCGTACGACCCACAGAAGCAGGATTAGATTGGCTAATGGTCGGGTAGCTTAGCCCCGGGTCGTTACACCGGAGGGCTATCCTCGCCCTTTACTTTATAATGAACCTTGCTATTATAGACTGACTATTATTATCAATGGAAGTATGTACCAAGTTTGTTAATATTTTTGTCGTACTGCTATATGCGGTATATTTAAATCGGGAAAACTTCATCAAGGCAAGGTTAATAATACGTCGAGCCGACTTTACCCGAACAAGCGTTACATAGCCACATGAGTAAAGAAAGGGTCATGTGACATAGCCGAGCGTGACGGCTCAATACCCACAAAATAAAGTGCAAGACGCATTAGACTAAAGAAGTTTTCACTTCAAAAACTCCAAGTTACCCAACGAATTACTCAGCAGCCAAGTGACAAGAATAATGTGACTAGTGGGCGATGACCATTATTAACCAGCTTTCGCCGGGGGTGTGGATTTATACCAGTAGCTTCTAAACAAAGTAAGGAGGAAATAAGATCTCCGTGTTGACAGAAATGGGAAAATTCATAGATTTTCTGAGACATTTTTTGTGTGGGCGAAGAACCTGTGCCAGGCGTTTGATATGATTACATTGTTGCCCATCGTGTTATAAGAGAATGCCTGCTGGTACATGTTCAGTGGATTCTGTTATAGAGAGAAAAGTATACAATTTTAAAGAGTAGTTTTTTTTGACGAAAGACAAGAGAAGAAAGAAAAAATAAGGGTAGGCACTACATTTGTTGCAGCGATAAACAAACGTTCATAAAAATCCATATTTTGAAATGATGTTTCAACCGCAAAAAAAAAACAATATAAAAATGAGTTAATCGACCTGTTTTTAATTAATATCAAACACTTCTATCTAGCTGAACAGTATGTAACTAGGAAAAAAACACTATTTGCTGACCTAAATGTCTCTTATGAACTCTTATTAACGTTTCCCGATATGGTGACTGCCGTGCTCTTACGGTCCCACAAATACCCTGTATAATTACAGCTCTGCCTACTTAATAATCACATCAAACACACAGTTTCTCAGGTTTATCAGTAAGCAGCAACAGTTATATAAGTGTTTATGTTTTCATGGTCACTACTTTACCATGCAAAAGTTATGTTACTTACATGTAACCACAAATCTCGTATTACGATCCTGAATCAATGATGTAACTAAATAACAATAATTAATATTACCGCCAAATAAGATTGACAGAAACGAAAGCACAGGACGTATATCCTTTCTCAGAACGCGTTGAACTCTTTTATAGGAAGTGACGACATTTCTGCCGTCGGAAACACGACCTTTACCAACCGGAAGTTACAATATTTAGGCAGTGCGCCGTAACCTGGCAATATCAAATTTGATTACCAAATTAAGTCTCGGATAAAACTATTATCTCTTTGATCAGTATGTGTTGCGCGTTGAAAGATTATGTGCAATTTTGAAGGTAATTATTTATGTGTTATTTGTCTTTGATCAGCATGACCTGAATTGTAGGTATAATACAAAGTCATCCACATGGCTTAAATTTGCTTAGTGTAAAACTAAAAACAACACGGAACATCTTAATATAGCATTTGTGATTGTAAAATAGTGTAAGTAATGAATAACACGACATGAATTTAATAAACAAATTCATCATCATCATAATCAGCCACGGTCAGTTCACTGCTGCACATAGACCTCTCCCAAGATAGATTCGCGGTCTCCACTCTAGGACAAGTCTACCCTAAGGTTATCAGTCATTTCTCAAGAGGGTTTTGCCTGCTTTTTTGAAAAACTAGACCACCATTTTGGTTAATACCTGTAGAGTTCTCCAAGAGCAAAGAACGGAATTAAATAGCCGTTGAAGCTATTGAACTGCTGGAGTTCCCCTGGCTTTTAAAAGCTCTGTTGTGATTCCGTCATCTCCCGGGGCTTTTCCATTTTTGAGCTGTTTAAGGGCAATCATGATCTCGTCTCGGCTGATTTCGGGCAGAAATTCTGTGAAGTGGCGTGTTTAGGTGGCTCTAGAATCCCCAGTATCGGGAAAGGGCCTCGAAGCATGCAATGCGTAGAGCTTGCCGTTGACGTTGTCAGCTTTCTGATGTGCCTTCTGCCTAGAAGCTGGACGAACACTTTCGACCCCGATTCTGCTCCTTCGATTTTGTAGTCAAGAGCGAGTTAGAGGATCGGAGGTCGTACCAGCTTTTTTATGATTTTGTTGCGTATCTGGTTCATTGACAAAGCTGACAATGCTTTTGTTCGTCTCTCTTCCAGTAGTCGAAGTATTCTGACGAAAGTTTGGACTTGTATGCTTGTTCTCGCAAAACGTTGTCCCTTCTTCCCTGAGAATTTCCACCACTTTTTAACCGACTTCACAAAAAAGGAGGAGGTTCTCAATTCGTCTGTATGTTTTTTTTTTTTTTTTTTTTTTTTTTTTTTGTGTGTATGTTACGCGATTTCTCCATCATTTGTGAACGGATTCAAATGATTCTTTTTTTAATTGGTAGGATACGTTTCCGAGGTGGTCCCATTTTAATTTTATCGAGATCTGATTAGTATCACCAGAGATATGGAGATAAATACCCCAAACATAGGAGATTGTACTAGTTTTAGTAGAAGAGTCCCAAGAAGATTATACACAATGGAGGTTGCTATTGCATATAAGATATTCTTACGGTAACTGTGAGCGAGATAGAAATAAAGGTGGGGAAATTTTTTTGTAATATCTTATAGGCAAGCGTTTGACCACTATCTCACCTGTTGCTAAGTGATGATGCGGTCGAAGATAGAGAAGTGGACTAGAATGGGAACTGGCTCTCAAGGATAGCTGCCGGAACACATTAGATGTTTGGCGACAGATTTTCTGACTTGAGGGTGGTAGCTGGCCAGGCGGACACTAGATATGTTCTACCACCATGCGGGGGTTATTGGTTTCTTAACGATGTTTTCCTTCACCGGAGGGCCACTGTGAGAAGCGCACATATATTTTTCGATAGAAAAATTCATTGGTGCACGGCGGTTTGAACTCGGTACCACGGCATGAAAGCCGACTGTTCTCCCAATTACGCCACCGGGCCCTCAATAAATAATTATATATTAATAATTATAATAAATAATTATGTATAAATATAAATAATTTGTCTTCACAGGAATGTTCTACCGGGCAAAGTCTTGTTAGAGTGCAAACTTTTTTAAACATACCTAATATTTTTTGACATGACATGACATTTGGCGAAGATGGCGGCCATTTCAGTCCCGTGACACTGCATACATAATTAAATAACTCAGAATCATGAACGTACTTTGTACCAATCAACACAGCAAAAAAAATTATAAGCATAAAACCACATATTATATAATAGTTACTACGTAAATAATACTTTCCGTTGTTAGGTTGGCTACACAGTGCTTACATAATTCGGGTATCCACAATATAGGGAAGTGCCTCTTATAACGTAGTAGAGCGATTCAGTACCCTGTTGGCCATATGGCGGCAATTAATGTTAATAATCGCAAATAATACTTTTTTATATTCATTTTGGAATACAACTAGTCCGTGTTATAAAAGTATTTGGAATTATTGTAATAAAATAGACAGTTAATTATCGTGTGTCAGATGCTTTTATTGCACAGGGCCATTTTGGACATTGTCCTATGAGACCTTGATGACATCATTATTACTAGTGAATATTTTCACTTTAGCGCGGCATTTAAAGTCAATTTTTTTAGGGTTCCGAACCCAAAGGCTACCCAATGAACACTTTCTGAGACTTTGTTGTCTGTTCGTCCGTCCGTCCGTCCGTCCGTCCGTGTGTCTATATGTGCGCACTTTACAGATCTGTATCTTCTTAACCGTTATAGGTACACACTTGAAATTTTCAAAAAGTATATATCCGTCAGTGTATAACGGCCCAGACACGAAATTTAATAGATGCATGTAATTTCATTAAAACTTTTTTTGCACTAAAAAGGGTAAAATAAGTTATTTTTCAAAAAAAATAAAACCGACTTCATAACCACAAAAAGGCACTCAAAAGCGAAAAATAATTTACTTAAAATTATTATAAGCGTTACCCACGTCTCTATTTGAAGTCGGTGCCAGCCAAGTCTATTGGATATTAGATAGATGCTATGTAGTAGTAGTAGTAAGTAGGTACATGTAGGTTAGTAAGTAGGTAGATAGATGTACTCGTAGGTATTATCTATCTACTACCTATTAGACTTGGCTGGCACCGACTTCAAATAGAGACGTGGGTAACGCTTATAATAATTTTAAGTAAATTATTTTTCGCTTTTGAGTGCCTTTTTGTGGTTATGAAGTCGGTTTTATTTTTTTTGAAAAATAACTTATTCGAGTTACTGATCGATGTCATCTGTGGTTTCCAAGGTAACGAATCGATTTTCAAATTTTGTTTGTAATGTTTTGAACCCAACTTTGGTTTGGAGTGTCAGTCAATAGTGTCTTTTGTTAACTTTTTTGTGTTCAACCAGCAAATTCGATTATTTTGACAGGTCTCTCCATCGATCGACGCCGAGGATTGCACGTCATCGTCACTGCGATCCGCGACTGCCGGAGAGATACCGACGTGCTCAATTAGAGTGTTTCTATCGATAATTACGATCGGTAGCGGAACGCACTAGCGATACTGAATGCAGGCTCGAACTAGGGGGTAGGAGCAGTAGAAAGAAAATGTCGGATTATATCTTTTGTCAAGGTTGTATGGGTAAGTAGCCTGTAAGTCATAATAATAATGTTTTATTTGTTCGCAGTATGTAAATAAGTATAATAATTGTTTCAGGATAGTGAAGATTTTGGCTATGCTTTAATAATTATGTGTTGCCAGTTACTACCTAACAAACTATTCAAATAACACTACACTTAACCCCTAACACAAAGCATCCTTTTCAATTTCTCCAATTCCAACTAGCAATATATGCAGACGCATGTAGCCTATAGGGGTAAAGTAGCGGAGGCCAGGTACCCTACCTCCGCCCCTGGCAAAGATAAACGCATCGATACTCACAGCCACTTCGCAAGATGAGAGGTCCGTTGTTGTCCGTTAATTAGGGGGTAGCCGTGTGTTTACTACTTCTGTAACGGAAACCATGACTCTTAGTAATAAGGGACTCAAACCTACGGTTAGTTATGAGAAGGCACTTTCAATTAAGGTCTTAGAAGGGTGAGTTTGCCGTCTAGCCATGATTTATGAAGATTCGGCAGTACGCTTGGAATGAAGACCGCGAATCGGCAACGCAAAATGGAATATATTTAATTAAAAATACTGTGATATTTTTATTGGATTTTATTGGGCCTAATACAAAAGTAGATAAAATAATGTTATAAAGAAAAGGTTGTTCATGATCACCCGGTGTCAGTCTACTGCTGGACGTAGGTCTCTCACAAGACACGGAAGAAAAGTTTGATGCTATCTTTCAATGATAATTTTATTAGTGTATGATTTTTGTCTGTATGTTTAGAGTTATTGAAATATGTTAGGAGCCAAATCACTACAACTGTTAATCTCAGGCATATCGAAACAAAGTCTGAACACGCCCTGTAATTTATCTGGCTCCTTTGCCCTTCAAACCAGACCCACCACACGAAGTATTGCTACTAAATAATTTAAGATCGTCTAAAAAACTAAAAGAACCGACTTCAAACGTTGCGCTAGTCAAAGTAGCTAGCAGTAATTAGTATGTCATCGAGGTATATAAATGCATCGTAATACAATGTTGATATATTATATAATATCTTTTAAAAACGAATAAAAAGAACCGACTTCAATGCCGCGCTAATCATTTTCAGTACCAATTTTGAGGTGTTTATCTCAATATCTCTGGAGACTTATCAGACCTTGATAAAATTACCATGGTACCACACTTGGGATATCACATTTCCAACAAAAAAAGAATAATCAAAATCGGTTCATAAACGACGAAGTTATCCGCGAACAAACATAAAAAAAATATATATATATATACGGTCGAATTGAGAAACCTCCTCCTTTTTTTGAAGTCGGTTAAAAAAGCGCTAGACCGATTTCGTTAAAATTTAAATGGGAATTGAGAACCTCCTCCTTTTTTGTGAAGTCGGTTAAAAACTGTCTGCATGTTAACAAATTGTTGTCAAACAACATTAGCCCTGTTTTCCCAACTGTGTTACTACAAACGCCATGGGCCATATAATTTACG
Organism: Cabera pusaria; assembly: GCA_954871355.1. Lineage (NCBI taxonomy): Eukaryota > Metazoa > Arthropoda > Insecta > Lepidoptera > Geometridae > Cabera > Cabera pusaria. The sequence goes on from OX940897.1 coordinate 6,546,400, forward strand.
ATTTCTAGTCCTAATATCATAACTGCTGTGACGTGGCATTACCATATTATTCCAATTTGCATAGCCACTGAAGAATGCCAGTTGAAGGCTGTACCAAGGCTGACGCCGGTACAAATCTCTATCGGGCCAACGTTTATTGATAAGGATAGTGTGTACGCTTGTTCTGTGATTCTTGTTTAGGTATTAGATTTGTTTGGGAAATTGTATTTTCAAATTCTTTTGATTGCATATTCAATTTAGTTAAGGGGCAAGATGTGACGTGATGCGTGGCGATTCCATACAAAAGTTTAGGTAATGCACTTTACTATTAATTTAAATGCAGCAAAAACTTGACACTGAAATCACATCTATTGGTCTTGTATAAGTCTTTACGTCGGGAAATTTATTTACCTACACAATTTTATTGAACAATATGAAATTATTTTGAATAATAGGCAAATTTAAGTTCAAACAAAATATATTGATTTAATAATATGTTCATATTCAATTAAATAACGTTTTTACTGCATTTAAATTAATGTTAAATTTGTACATTATACTTTTGTATAAAAATCGTACCCCTTTAACATCATATTTCAATTTATGAATAACTAGTGCGGTAATGTTAGTTATTTTAAACTCTTAATCGATTTTATCTGATGTTATGTTTACTTATCAAGTTTAAAAAAATCGAAAAATAATTTCCTTTCAAACAAAAGCAAAAAACGCTTCACAACTTTCATTTAACACGTAACAGTATGTCGGGGACCGCAACCTGCTATTATGTTTAACGTTGATATCACAATAACAGCGTAATAACGGTAATGATAACATAACGTAACGTTGACAGTGTTATTGACATGTTATGTAATTGCAATTCACATTTTTAAAGTTATTTTCATGTATCTACTATTCTAAATATTTGAAACCAATAAAGATATTAATTCGCACTTGATAGAAAATGAAGTGTGAGTTCCGAATGAATTCGTTACAGTAAAGTAGCAATAGCTGTATATTCTGTATTTTGTGCTTGCTAAATTGTAGAACTTAGATAGGCTATCCACAAAAAAACAAACAAGTTTTCGCATTTAAAAGCTCAATAAACTTCGTGCACTTTTCATCGCACTTCACACAAGCTCATGCACTTACACCATTTGTGTTTAGTATTGTGTCTCTAATCAACCCACGGTTGCAGAGATCGCTTATAAATAAAGGTGCTTATTGATTTACAGTCTGACTTGTGATTGGAATTTGCACAAAAACATATTCCTTTGAAATTGTAATGCCCGACAAGGTCCACAAGTAGGTTTACTGCATGAATATTGAAAAAATCATCACAATGCATGATGCACATCGCATGGTGGTGGGACACTATCTAGTGTCCGCCTGGCCAGCTACCACCCTCAAGTTAAAAAATCTTTCGCCAAACATCTAATGTGTTCCGGCAGCTATCTTTGAGAGCCAGTTCCCATTCTAGGTCTAGCGTGCTTACCATCTTCGACCGCATCATCACTTACCAACAGGTGAGATAGTGGTCAAACGCTAGCCTATAAGATATGAAAAAAAATAAAAAAGAATACGTGGAGTTTAAATAATAATTTACCTTAAATATTGCGTTAAAGAAATAAATAATGTAAAGTAATTAAATAAATATATAATTAATTAGTAATTAAATAATATATAATGTAAATAAATAATATAAAGTAAAACTATTAAATAATTAAGATAGTTTAAAAACTAAAACAACCGACTTCAATGCCCCGCGCGTCAATTTCAGTAGCAAGTTTCAGACGTTTATCGTCATATCTCTGGAGATACTAATCAGATCTCAATGAAATTACAATGGAACTATTTCGAAATCGTACCCTACCGATTACAAAAAGAACCATTCGAATCGGTTCACAACTGACGGAGTAATCGCGTAACATAAACACACAAAAAAATAAGAAAAACATACAGACGAATTGATAACCTCCTTGTTTTTGGGAAGTCGGTTGAAAAAGTAAGTATTAAATCTCGTATTCATCTATAAATATTACTGGCTGCGAAACCTAAACACCTGGCTCCGTTCAATTTAATTAATAGTTCGAAAGCAACTGAAAGCGCCACAGACTAAAAGAAAGCTTGCAATGAAAGAGCCACAGACTACAAAAGAGCGTTAAGTTTATTTGTCTAGTTTGACCATTCATCAGAAATCGTGTTGAACTTTAACCTGATCGAATTAGCATGGCTCTAAACTATCGCGCCTATCACCATAAGTTGAGTTTAAATTATAAGTAGACGCTGGGATTCCTGCTGAGAGACAAGTTATAGCTAAACAAATATTACGATTATGGCATATGTAATAGTAGGTATGTACTTTACGTACTTAAAGCTTTTACTTTTACTTTTTAATTGATATTCTTTATGATAGATGGTAATTTCATACTGTTAGACATAAATATAGTGTTTATGTCTAACAATATCAAATGTGACTCATAAGATGTTTGTTTAGAAGATACCGATTTACTCGCCACTTAAAGACTTATATTCCTATCAAGCCATTCACTTGATTGCTTTGCACCATTATTTGGTGTCTATAAAAATTGCCAGCCGCTGCCAAGTCCAACAAACGAGATTTTGTCGATATTTTCATTTACATTTTGAAGCTCAATAATCCATTCATATCATTTATTTTTTCATTTAGGTACATTGTACACTTATGAATGTCAAAAACATAAAAAAAAACAACAATTCATAACAAATAACATCAAAAACAATTAAATTTAACCATACAATAATGTCATCTATAAATATATAAAATTAGTTGGAATTGTTACATTTAATATTTTTCCAAAATGTTTTGTCGCATAAGTAATCATTTACAGTGTAGTATGCTCTGCTCAATAACAGTTTTTTAATATGAAATTTGAATTGCCTTTCATTCAAATTTGTTAACCACTCCGGAATAATATTATAAAATCGTACACAATTAGCTACAAATGATTTGTTTATTTTAGATAGCCTTGTTGTTGGCACTACTAATTTATATTTATTTCTTGTATTATACGTATGAATATCACAGTTTGCTTTATACTTATGTAAATGTTTACGGGCATACACTATATTTGTCAAAATGTAGAGACACGGCATTGTCAAAATACCTGTAGTTTTAAAGAACTCCCGTAATGAATACCTACTTCCTAAACCATAAATCGCTCTCACTGCTCTCTTCTGTAAAATAAAAATACGGTTAGCGTCGGCAGCATTGCCCCATAGCATTATGCCGTACGACATCAATGAATTAAAATAGCTGAAGTAGACAGTTCTAGCAGTTTGTGCGTTTGAGATTTCTTTGATTTTTCGTACAGCATAAGCCGCTGAGCTAAGTTTTCCACACAATTCAGCTATATGAGCTCCCCATGTCAATTTAGAGTCTAATGTCAATCCGAGAAATGTTGTAATTTTAGAAATGTCAACTTTAATATTATTTATAGTGATATCAAAATTTTTAATGTTATTTACAAGTGAAAAATTTAAGCATTTAGTTTTTTTTGCGTTCAGCATTATTATTTTTACTAAACCACTCTTGGATCGTATCAAGCGTGCAATTTATGCTAGTGGTATCATTTTCCGTACGATTTATTTTAAATAGGAGTGATGTATCATCAGCAAACAAAATTACATTACAAAGTGGACTCATGAGAAATGGAAGGTCGTTAACATACACTAAAAAAAGAAAGGGCCCTAAGATTGATCCTTGAGGGACACCTATGGTAACATCCTTAACATTTGAGAGGACTCCACCAATATCGACGGATAAGTTACGATTTGTCAAGTATGATTGCATTAAATCCAGTGATATACCTTTAATTCCATAATGAGATAGCTTCATTAATAGAATATCATGCCTAACACAATCGAACGCTTTCGACAAGTCACAAAATACCCCTAAAGTATTTTGTGCCTCCTCCCAAGCTCCAAATACAGTTTCAACAAAGTCCGTTGCCGCATCGATGGTAGAACATCCTTTGGAAAACCCGTATTGTCGAGTATGTAAGAGCTGACTGCAGTTGAAATAAGCACTTAACTGATTCAATAATACTTTTTCAAATATTTTGCTTAACACAGGCAATAATGAAATTGGTCTATAATTACCAGGATCTTTTTTATTCCCACTTTTGAATAGTGGCAAAATTTTTCCAAATTTCATTAGATTTGGAAAAATACCTGCGTCTATACTACTATTAAAATTAAAAGATAAGTATGGCGCCAGTATTTCAATTATATTGTTTATAAACTTAACTGATAGCCCCCAAATATCCTCTGATGATTTATGTTTAAGTGTTCTAAATGTCTTTATAATAGTTGTGCTACTTATTTTGTGAAACTGAAATTGCGAAGAGCTTTCTGCCACACTATCCTGTAGTAATCTTGTAGCACCAAGAATACACGATGGTAAGGATTTAGTAGTTTCGAAAGGTATACTAATGAAGAAGTTGGCGAATATATTGGCTACATCAAATTTTTCTTTTACAAGTTCGTTATCTTGTAACAACTCTAGTTTGTTATTGTATGTTCTAACTTTGCCAGTCTCTGCTTTAATAATGGACCAAACAGTTTTCACAGTATCGCTAGAATTTTTAATTTTGGTCATAACAAACCGCGATTTAGCTTGTTTACAAACACTTTTAAAGGTTTTGCTATAAAGTCGTACATAATCAGTTAATTTTTGATCAGTGGAAGTTGCTTTTTCGCTGTACAGCTCATACATCCTGTCTCTACTGACTCTTATACCTCTGGTTGCCCAGTCATTAAATGTAAGCTTAAGTTTTATTTTCTTGCATATCTTAGGAAACATTATTTCGTAATTTGTTTTGATAATGTCCATTAATGTACTAAACGATTCGTTAGGGCTGTCACTAATTTGTAATTTTGTCGACAAATCTGAACTTAAACTGGATTTAAAAGATTCAACTTTTTCTGTGCTCACAATGCGTTTAAACACTTCCTGATTTGAAGGTTCTCGCAAGAGCGGAATAGTAATATACTGTCCAGTGTGGTCTGAAGGAAGATAATTCAGAATAGATTTACTTAAAATTTGACAGTCACAAAAAATATTATCTATACAAGTCGCTGATGTCGAAGTGACTCGTGTAGGTTCTTCGAATTGGTTATATAAATTAAAACATTGAAATAAAGTTAGTAATCTAGTTTTGTTATTACTTTCTACTATCACGTTCATTGTGACATATTGCTAACAAACCTAGTTATTAACGCAGTTATTATTTTATTTTATAGGCCAGCGTTTGACCACTATCTCGACTCGTGGTATTGTTGCCGAAGATGTTGAACACGTTAGGCTGCCTAGAATACTCTGACTTTCAAGGGCTATGTGCTGCCGGAACACCGTAAGGTTATGACGGCAGAATTTCTCTTTGAGTGACTTAATTATTTTTAGACATAATATTCCTAAGACTACTTAGTCTTAGAAATATCCAACTCTTCCTAGATTACATAATATGTAAGGAATATATTATATTCCTTTCGGTAAAACCATATTGTATATTACATATCTACATAAATACCTTCCTACACAAAACAAAGTTCAACCTAAACATAGATACACTCAAAGATAGAGTGGACAAAACGCAAGTCAACCGTAGATATATAAACAGATAGAGTGGACAAAATTCATAAATGGTATCTTGGTGTTCGCTCGTGCCGGTATCTAGCATTAAAAGCACATTCATTATGGGGGCTTGCAGCTAAATCAGGCAGGCTAAAATGCTGCATGGGTAATTAAAGCTTAGGGTAATAACATATAATTATTTAACGATATATGAGCACGTGCTACATTGTTAAAGACTAGAGTTATGGAATGAAAAATGATTTACATGTTTTATTTGACGTAATTGGATTGGTTTTCATAGACGCAGCGTTTGAAATAATTAGTGAGTATAGATGCTATAATTTTTACTCGTAATTATCTTGGTCAGTCTACGTTCACAGTAAAACATCAAAATTTTGTTACGTTGTAATTTTTTTTGGATGCGCTATAAGTTAACATTCTACTTCGCAAACCTAAATCTGGCACATTACCTACATTAGTATTGATAAGTACAAAAATTACGAGGCAAGAATAAAATATCTTAAAGGTTCGGTAATTCAAAGCATATAAACATTTCTTAACATTTTATCGCAACCTAATTGTAGGTTGGCAAGCAAAGTCTATTACGATTCTAGACAGATTGAAACAATTACCACAGTAGCGTTTCAATTCAATAACCAACTAATCGTTTCCACAAATTATATTTATCGTTCAGATTCAAGGTATCTGTTTACCTCATAACTGTAAATGAACTGAATATTTCTAATAAATAACGATAAGCGATAATTTAGCGGCCCGAAGTCGGCTAGGCCACTGCGCACGCGCCGTTCGCTCCCGCCATCTTGTTTTAATCTAGTGCCGTTGATCGCGGAAAAGCGCGCCAACCTTCATCGACCTTCGCTCTACGACCGTTCTAACTTGATCTACATTCGATTTTCAACCCTAAAACGCTCTACCATTGCAGACATTTAGAACGTGTTTTCTTTCAACTTGTCGGTAGCCGATAGGTCTTTTTACCGCGGAAGTGGCGACCCTGCCATGTATTTGTTCTACAAACGCAGGTCTTTAAATTACGGCACTGGGCCTATAAATCGATCAGGCCAAGACGATTTATTCTCAACTGATACTTTGTCACATTTATTGAAATCATGCTATTATGACACTGGTTTACGATGGTAATTATCGGCATATAAATGACATGAAAATATTGTTTTAGCAAAATCTGCATTCGATTATATTTGAGAATTGTGTAAATTGCAAATTCTTTGGTTTTATTACTGTTTTGTATGTTTTTGATTTAATTTGTGTATTGACACCGTTACTCAACGAACTGTTGAATTGTCCAATGGTTACCTAATAAATTATTAGATAATATCGTTTAAAAACTAAAAAACAACCGACTTCAATACCGCGCTATTCATTTTCAGTACCAATTTTGAGATGTTTATCTCAATATCTCTGGAGATACTTATCATACCTCGATAAAATTACCATGGTACCACACTTGGGATATCTCCTTTCGAACAAAAAAAGAATAATCGAAATCGGTTCATAAACGACGAAGTTATCCGCGAACAAACATTGTTTTTAGGGTTCCGTGCCTGAAAAAAAAAGAACCCTTATATGATCACTTTTTTGACCGTCTGTCTGTCTGTCCGACTGTCAAGACCCTTTTTCTCAGGAAAGCGTAGCGTTTTTTAGGGTTCCGAAGTCCTGACAAAGGACCCTTATGGTTTCGTCATGTCTGTATGTCTGACTATCTGTCTGTCCGAGGTTTTGCAATAAAAAAAAGAAATAGAAATAAACCAGGAAATCTTTTGCAATTTAATTTCTTCTTATATTCTCAGGTTAGTTCTTTAGACTTCTTTAGACTGAAACGTAACCCTTGCATCTTACGTAAAAGCTAAGTACAGATTCAGCGTTCAATCTCACCCAGTAGTAGACATAATGCTACACATTAGTGTTATCTCTTTCAGTAAATCACTATGAGGAAGCGTGCTAAGACGGTAAGACCTAGGGCGGTGAAAAATGCTGTGATACTATCTTCCGAGGTGATGGTGGCTTAGGATTTATTTACTCTTATGTGATAAGTAAATGTAGATGTTTTTAAGTACATGTATGTCTATACGAATTTGGTCTACATGTTTGGGTAAAGTATTATGATAGTAAGTCGATCCGAACTAATAATATTAATTCTTCTCTGCTGTGACCCATTTTCAACCGTCTTTCAAATGGGAAGAGGTTCGCAATTTTTTAGGGTTCCGTAGTCTTGATAAGTAACCCTTATAGTTTCGTCATGACCGTCTGTCTGTCTGTCTGTCTGTCTGTCCGAGGTTTTGCTAAGAGACCGTTAATACTAGAAAGCTGTAATTTTGTAGGGGTATGTATATAAATTACGCCGACAAAGTGGTGAAATAAAATTTAAAAAAATATTTTTTTTTAGGCTAGCTCACCTACATGAGAAGTGGGGATTTTTTTTTCGTCGTTTACCCCATCGTGTGGGGCATCGTTGAATATTTCTGTTAAAATGACTTAAGGGTTACTAATACCATTATTCGATTGAATGCTCCATTTACGAAATATTAAACTTTAAAGTGCACATTTTTGTTCCAGTAGGGCGTCCCCCCCCCTCTAAAAGCTAAACTGCTGGCTTGAAAAATCTGGAAAAATTCGTGATACTAGTGCATTTTAAAGTGTGCAGCATAAATAAAAAAAATAAAAAAAGGTAAATCCTTTAAAGTGACAAAGACGAAGTACCTAGTTGCTTGTTTATAACGGGTAATGACTTACATTGAATAACGGGCTACTACGGAACCCTACACTGCGCGTGGCCCGACACGTACTTGGCCGGTTTTTTAAAATGTTTCCTCCGCGATGCTTGCGCCGATTGTGAACCGATTTGAATGATTCTGTTTGTCATGGGTAGGGTTTATCTCTTTAAGGTAGTCCCAATAAAATTGTATCCAGATTTGATATGTATCTCCAGAGATATGGCAATAAATATCTCAAACTTGCTACTCCGGATAGCCGAACACTTGCTTGTTTGTTTGCTTGTAAATACTTTATTGCACAAAAAACATATACACAAGGAGGACTTAATGCTAAAAGCATGACCACTATTTAACTTGATGTAAAATGATGACGAGGTCTAAGATGAAATAGTGCTTGTCTGAAAGTAGAAAACGGGAGTGAGTTATTTCAATCCACAACGTAGCAACAATCCCAAATGAATTGGGCTAGACCTAGCGTGCTACCATCCTCGACCGCATCATCACTTACCAACAGGTAAGATAGTGGTCAAACGCTAGTCTATATGATATAAAGAAAAATCTTCCAGATTCGCTAGCACCGATGGCAGAACACAGCGAACCGACTATAGCGTCCATATCTTGCCTTTGTAAATTAATTATCAAGATGTAAAAATAAGGAGCGGCTACACAGTGCTACACATAAATTTAAGCTACGATATACGTAGCTATTAGCTAATATTCCAATAGTACAAGATTCGTTAGGTCGCGGCCTGTCGCGATCCAGATAGCCCAGTTTGTAAGCACAATTGTACCATCTCGCCTGCGCCATTGTGCCAGTGGGAACATGCCCTTAATTGCGACCAGGAATAAATTAAAACAGAATGGTATCTTATACGGCTCGAGGGGTTGGGATGTACGAATGTAGGGATTTGGAATGGACAGTTGTAAATGGTTGAAATTGTTTGAAATACAATACTGCTTCCTATTTTATATAATAGATATTATTTAGTCGAAAGTTAAGTACCTAGTTACTTACGTTTAACATATATTATTGTAATTTCTTAATTTTGAATGCTCGTGAGAGTGAACTAGTTTTATTGTAATGCAGTAAGACCTAGATTAATAAATATTTATTGTATTCGTAGTTATCAATAAATTATTATGTTACGGAAATATGCTGATACGGTGTCGGTACGTACATATTAGTTGGTTCATAGCCCGGACTCATTTGCGCTGCTATATTTTGTTTGAAACAAATAAAACCGGCCAAGTCGAGTTGTACTCGCCCACCGTGGCTTCCGTACCAACTTCTCAGACTAGGTTAAGGGACAAACTTAACTTAGTAGTTCGGTCAACTATGTAAAAAAAAATCAAACAATAGCACAATTTTTTATTTTTTTTACCTTATTTTTCCATTCGTTCCAATTAAGCTAGACCCTTTAATTGTGTGAGCGCTTATATACCTCAGAGGCCTCTCTTAATTGGCGTCAACTATGTATATATTTCCCTTTATCATATAGCAATTTTCCCTTTATTTGTGCTGTAAGACCTTGCTTCTTGCCAAATTTCATGATTCTAAGTCAACGGAAAGTACCCTATAGGTTTTCGACCCAAAACCTATACTACTAGGTACTAGTACAGGTAGGGTACTTCCGGTTGACCTAGAATTGTCATTTTTTGTCAAAAGCAAGGTCTTACAGGACAAATAAAGGAAAAATTCCGAAAAATAAAAAAGTGGAAAATTAAGGTGAATTTTAATATTTACACGTTTTAGCGAAAATCTAAATTTGCCCATATCTTTTTAACCGACTTCAAAAAAAGGAGGAGGTTTCTCAATTCGACCGTATATTTTTTTTTTTTTTTTTTTTTTTTTTTTTTTTATGTTTGTTCGCGGATAACTTCGTCGTTTATGAACCGATTTCGATTATTCTTTTTTTGTTCGAAAGGAGATATCCTATGGAGAGATAAGGAGAAATGAATAGCGCGGCATTGAAGTCGGTTGTTTTTTAGTTTTTAAACGATATTATTATCGTGTTTACTCAGGACCCAGGACATTTTTATACATCTAATAGGAACTATAAACCTCAGTATCTGGTATAAATTTCAACTTGCTAGGTCCACCCGTTCCTGAGAAAATCAGCGAAAATTTACTCTCATAATTATCTAACCCGCCATAAAAAGTATAACTTAAAAAAAATATTAGTAATTTGTTTGACCGCAAACAAATGACCAATAGGACTTTCCCATTTTCATTATTGGCAAAGATTTAATTTCATTCTCTATTCAAAAGGTACCTCCATAAATTATTTCCCACATCTTTGTGAAAGCTTGCGTATAGGTAATACTCATAGCTTGTTATTCTGCTTGTTTGTTAATTGAAATGCGTGTAAATATTTGTGGCGTTCCCAGAGGTTATGAAACAGGCCCTACAGCCTTTATAAAGAGAGCAAACTCTTTAGTGCCGCTTCTACATTGTTTTTAACCTACTTCTCAAAAAAGGAGGTGGTTTTCAATTCGACCGCTTTTTTTTAATGTTTGTTACCTCAGAACTTCGTCAAATCTTAACCGATTTGAAAAATTATTTTTTTGTTTGAGTGATTATGTCTCCCGTTTGGTCTCATTAAAATTTTATCGATATCTAACAATTATCTCGAGAGATATGGAGATATACAATATAAGCAAATGTGTATACTTAGATGACATGATTATAACTAGCCAGTACTTTGACTATCGCGGCATGTGAAGTCGGTTTTTTCATTTCGTACGATCATAAATTATTAGTAGTTTTATTTAATTAACAGTAATATATTTTTAATATGGAATACGTTTTATTTTAATAATATAGATTAATAAAAAAAAAGTTGTAAAATAAAATTGTAAATTGTTGTATTTGGTACGAACGCTATTGCCTAACTAATATGATTATAAAATATGTGTTCGGTATATATTTCAAGAGCTGAAAATCGAGCTCAGTAGCGTGTCTTAGGAGAGGCCTATGTCCAGCAGTGGACGAATACTGGCTCTTAATGAAGATGATATATTTAATTACTCAGTCAAGTTAACATCAATTCTTCCAAATGATAAATAGTTAAATTACTATTCAAGTTTATTCCAATTCCCAATTTAATGAGTTATCTATCTAGTGTTCGCCTGGCCAGCTACCACCCTCACGTTAGAAAATCTGTCGCAAAACATCTAATGCGTTCCGGCAGCTATCTTTGAGAGCCAGTTCCTATTCTAGGCCTAGCGTGCTTACCATCTTCGACCGCATCATCACTTACCAACAGGTGAGATAGTGGTCAAACGCTAGCTGATAAGACATTTTAAAAAAGTTCTTAATTCTATGAGTTTTATTTTCTCAACACTTATTTTGGAGACAAGGCAAAATCAGCAACGTCGAGGCGATGCCATGGAACGACTTGAAATCCAATAATCGGGATTTTTAGGCGATATTGACAGCTGGAGTAAAATTACTTTAAAAAGATAAATAAGATCATTTAAAAACTAAAAAACTGACGTCTAATGGCGCGCTAGTCATTTTCACTCTCTAGTTTGAGGTATTTATCTCCATATCTCAAGAGATATTCATCAGATCTCGATGAAAGATGACCGAAAGGGAAGTATATCTTCTCAAAAAATGAATTTAGCAAACAGGTTACCTAATAAATTTAAAACGGACGTTCTGAGGTAACAAACATAAAAAAACCTCCTTTTATGAAGTCGGTTAATGGTACCACTTTTATCGTGAAAGTATTATTTATCGTATTAACAAACCTTGAGTGGTTTTAGTAAGTTGTCGTTGGCGGGTTCAAAAGCTACCACTGAAAACCTCCAGTGTGTACGTAGCATTACAATCAGTATAATACAAGTATACACTAGACGCTAATCTGTGTTTAAGGCCTAAGTGCTTTTACTGGTTGCTTTGTGATGTGAAAATAGCTTAGATAACTTTAGATTAACCTTTAACTTAGATTTTATGATAATGATATTAGGTATACATATATATTTAGCGTGAAAATTAAATTTTCAATGTGTTATTCTCGTGATATACTCGTAGTTGTGATTCTACATATGTCACTTTATATATTATGTTAATTTTTTACTGTTATCCACTTTATATTTTTGTACATTGTTATACAATTCAAAATTTTACCTTAACAACGGTTCTCGAACCTGGGACTCCCATACCCAAGCGTTGTACCAATTTTATTCAGCTACAGTCTGTGCAAAAAGAGAACCATCGTGGCGTTACGATGACCTATCATTCAAAGGTAAGGAAGGAAGGTACGTACCTACCTAGCAGCAGACGATAACGATAAGAGTAGGTACCTACCAAGTATTAAACATTTTTAGTCGTACTAGTAATGACTGCAATGTTATTAATGCAACAAAAACAGAAAATTAAAACGACCGACGACTGACGCGACCTCAATTTCTACGACGGTTCACTTTATGCACAGACTCTATCGATACGACAATTAATGCTGGATTTAATCATCATTATCATTTTCCTACCCTAATTCCACTTATGTGGGGGTTAGTGCAACATGTTATAGTGGACAGCATTTTAACCAATTATGCATTGGTGGTAATTACTGTTTAGAAGTAAATTACTCGGATGAAGTCATTGCAGATTAATTTGACAGTTTAATAAAAATTAGAAAAAAAGCATACATTTTAAGATACTTTTAGGTCTTATCTAACCACTAACTAAAGCCTTTTCTGAACTGTTACTAAATATAACCTTTTTTATCCTCTTACGTTTTTATTCTCCATTACGTTAATCGAGGGTAAACTCCAATTTTTTGTTCCAACATACCTGACCTCTTGATTTATTAATGAAACTGGTCGCAAAAAAGCTATTGTTTAAAACACTATCAAAGTAGGTGTTAATGTATCACGTTCCCATACAATAGACCCGAAAACTTGTCAACAAAGAACTGTATTGTCTCCAAACACAACAAAAGAACTTGGTTCGCCTCATGCCTCATCGGATACCACGAACAACAATAATCAATCTAGTTTTACAACTGATTAGGTGCAAATTACACTACAAATAGACCAATCACGACTGAAAAATAACGCGTAAAATGTCGTAAGTTCATATATGATTGTATGCAAAAATGCACTCAGTATAGAATAACATAGAATTGCAATTCGACCTTGACTTTGTTTATTATGAAGCATTTGATTCAGAGCTCGGAGTTTACCTAAAAAAAAGACAACTCAATCTGTACTTATAATTCTGATTAAAATACTTAAGGCTAACATTATAAGGTCGATAAGGTCAAATCTGGAGGCGTCAGTTACGTTATTTCGATCCTAGGAATCTGACAATGTCTTTACGCTTACGTCAAGGTGACATGAGATGTTAATATCCATTGTATTAGTGCTAAACATCCGTGACCTTAGCTGTACAAAGTTCACTAAGTGCAGGAGGCACGATTTACAAACATGAGCGCGGTCGCTACAACGCTACCGAATCGAAACGTCGGAAAACTGTCGGAAAAACACTGAAACAAACGCGCATATCATTAGCCAGGTTGCACGACACTTGTTTGTTTCATCTGCTACGAGTTAATTAGTTACGGTGAAGGTCTTTGAATGATAACACGGCTTAGACTAATGTCACATTGATATCAGGAGATGAGCTAATTACGATTCAAGGATTCAACCCTAAAAGAACAAAAGCGATAATGCGGGGGCACAGGTAGCCGGCATACATACGCACGTGACATGTGACCGCATATACAAAATCACCTGTGGAGCGCACACATATGCAAGTGGTAATAAATCTGCCGAACACGAACAAAATAGTGCACGCACACATAGGTGTATTCACCTGAGTAACCTCCACACTTGGGTCGTATACGAGTTCAGTAGATACCACACTGTTGCGTTTTCACCTGTTGCGGTGCGAGTGTGTTTGTGAGTCAGCTTTTCAGTCTGGCCGTCTGTTTGGCGCGATCAGGTCGTATCGCAGGCTCACCGTACCGTGACCACGTGCGTGGAATGAATGCTAATCGACGGTGATAAGTGCGTTCGACCTCCGATAACATTGTGGAAACTGCTCCTATTCTAACAATTTTTTTGACAAAGCATTTTTTCAGTACTGTGATCGCTTTGACAGGACTGTGTGCGTGTTTTAGCGAGTGTTACAGTGACTTACAAGATTTTACTAACAAGCGCCAAACTGAGGAATATATCGGCGGAAGATTATATTTGGAAATACGTAAAAGGTAAGGTTTGGCATAAGTGTAGCAATTCTACAGATGCTATAAAATGACAATTGGAATGCGGAGCAATGAATACTAATTAAAGATAGGAAGATAATGATCAAAGAAAAATAGACAGTTATTTTATTTCAGAAATTATTGTTTTCTTTGATACGTAGGTCCAACTACTACAAATTTCTTTATTAAACATACGTACATACATGTTTTATTTAACTTGGTATGGTATAGGTATGTTTACTTTTCAACCGACCTTAAAAAAATGTGGTTCTCAATTCGTTTCTGTGTTTTTTTGTAGTTTGTTACACTCCGCCAATTGTGAACCGATTCGAATGATTTTTTTTTCGTGGGTAGAATGCATATCCACTATAGTTCCATTATACGCTGTATTGAGATGTGATGAGGATTTCTAAAGTATGGAGATAAACATCTTAAACTTGCTACTAAAACTGACTCGCGTGGCATGTGAAGTCAGTTTTTAGGGTTCCAAACCCAAAGGGTACCACCAGGAACCCTATTACTGAGACTTCGCTGTCCGTCCGTCCGTCTAACCTTAATAGAACTCTACCCGTAATAGATACTTGAAATGTTCACAAAGTATGTATTACTATGGGCGCTTTACAAAAAATATTAAAAATAATATAAAGTTTAATATCAAAGGGCTCCCGCCCCCTACAAAAAACGTATTTTGCTTGATCTTATGAACCGTATATAGATAAAAACTTGGAATTTTCACAAAATATATATTGCAATGGCCGCTATATCAACAATTCTGAAAACAAAATAGGGTTAAAAGTTAAAGGTCACAAGAATCTACACAAGAATCGTGTTTTTTTTGGCGGTTTACGCTCGATTTTATGAACTGTAATAGACATTTGACTATTTTACTGTCATATTACCAACCGTAATATTACGGCTGCTTTGACAACAAAACAATAACATTGAATGTTATTTAGAATTAGGAGTGTATGCAAGGAACGTTATTTTTCCAGCATTTTTTCCTAGATCTTATAAAAAATTGTACTTACTGTGGTACGGAACCTTACGAGTTCGAGTCAGATTTGCACTTGGCCAGTTTATTTTGTTTTAAACTATCTTAATTATTTGTTTATCAAATTCACAACAGCTGCAAAAGTCTTGAAAAAATCAAAAACTTTCAATGAGCTACGGAAAATTGTTCGCGCGAAATTTAAGCCAGTATTTTGAACATGACAAATAAATCTTTGAATCTTTGTTTATAAAGATAAAGGGTATTTATAATTGTAATTGAGTATATTTATATTACTATCTGTTACTGTCTGAAATTTTGGGTCAGATCATGAGTGAATCAGTGCAACGAAGCTGAAAATATGTAAGTATAAATATATATATATATAATAAAATATAATATTCATAGTAAATAAAATAATGTTATCATAAATGTAAAAAAATCTAACTATAATATATATAAAACCATAAAAGTTGCTCTTATATTAATAATATCACCCCTACTGGGCTAGCCCCTCTGTTTGTACTATTATTTATTCTGTGCTTCTGGTGAGGATCCCATCTCCATTATGCCGACTGCTCACTTGGGTTGTTAGCCTAGCGAGTGGATAAAAAGTAGTCTTCTGCTTTTATTAGTTGATAGAAGAAGACGACATAAGATTCGTTTCACGTAATAAAGTTTCCTAGTTTCACAAAATGCAGTGTTATCTGTCGCTTATTATAAAATTGTGTCGTTTTATTTTTTAACCTGAATGTCCTTTAACTCCGTGACTGATATAGGTAGTTGCCCTACGAAGGTATGAAGTGCCTATAGTTTGTTTACCTTGTACTTAGTACAGCATTAGGTATAATGCCTTTTAAATAGATTAATATTATAAACAATAATAATCCAACTAATATTAGAAATGCTAAATGTTATGTAAAGAGTTATAAATTTTAGAAGTACCTATGCAAATCCGAAATTCTCAAAATGTCGACGCGCGTGTTCGATTTTAGTTGAGTCTCTGTGACTACACTGGGCACTTTAAGGTCGTAGCCCATACATTTACCTATATTAGAATACGGCTTTTCTGCTGTGTAGGAGGAGTGCTAATTCAAAGTCACTCAGCGAGCTATAGAGAGGGCTGTGGTCAGAGTCTCTCTGAAGGTACGAACTCAAAATGAAATTATCCGTCAGAGAACCAACAAGTTATCAACATAGCTCATAGCTGAAGTGACAGCGGGCTGGTCACATCTGCCGTAGAACCGATAACCGTTGAGGTGGACATGTTTCAAAGTAGAGACCACGGGTCGGTTAATGTACACGTAGTGTAGGCCGCTCTCCAGCTAGATGGAGCGATGATATACTCAAGCTGGCTGGCAGCGGCTGGATATAAAGAGCTAAAGATCAGTGGCGTGTCATGGGTAAGGCCTATGTTACGTTGTAACTATTATGTAATCTGTGCCTATGTCCAGCAGTAGACAGAGGTAGATTGATATTAATGAAGTATGGAACGATTGGAGTGTTTAGCCATTTTTATTAATTAATTATATTAACATATAATTAAAATTAATAAACTGGCCAAGTGCAAGTCGGACTCGCACTAGTAGGGTTCCGTACCACACTACAGTATTTTATAAGATCGAGCCAAAAATACCACTATCATTTTTCGCCAGCAAAAAATAATAATTAATAAACATTTTATTGCTTATAACGCCATCTAACATTTAACAACGGTGTTAGGGATCGACATTTTAATGTAACGCCATCTATGGGACGGTTACCCTAACTAAGCGTTCATAGATGGCGTGAATGCCGAAAAAACCACGTTTCTTGTATGAGGACCCTCTATTATTTTTAACTTTATTCTAATTTTAGTATTTGTTGTTATAGCGGCAACAGAAATACATCATCTATGAAAATTTCAACTGTCTCACTATCACGGTTCATGAGATACAGCCTGGTGACAGACGGACAGACAGACAGACAGACAGACAGACAGACAGACAGACAGACAGACAGACAGACAGACAGACAGACAGACAGACAGACAGACAGACAGACAGACAGACAGACGGACAGCGGAGTCTTAGTAATAGGGTCCCGTTTTACCCTTTGGGTACGGAACCCTAAAAATGATCGTTATAGAGTGGACTACGACCTGTGGGCTACGACCATGCATTCAATCCGCAAAATAAAACTATTCTACAATAAATTACCAGCCACCCCTGGCTGGCTAGCAAAAGTTCTACCACTCAATCCGTCCCAGGTGGATTAGCAGAAATTCTACCTCAAATTTAAAGTTTTTTTTGGTGTTACAAGATCACTTCACACGTCTATTAATTTCCATAGATAGACAAAACACAATTATTTATAACTACACATATATTTTCCAGTACTGGCTACAATCTTTACGTCACCTATATCGATTACAACATGTAATTGGTTGTAATTTAAAGACATATGGTCGTGACGTCCGCGTGTGAACGTATATCGTTAACTAGTTATATTATTGTTAATAATAGCCTTTATTAATAATTATTATATTGTTAGATATTGGGTCGATGATGGGTCGTGAATTGGAGTCCATTAGCTTCCTTTTTCGGTTTCCGTGCCCAAAAGGTGCTTACGGGACTCTATTACTGAGACACCGCTGTCCGCTCGTCCGTCCGTCCGGCCGTCTGTCAGATGTTTGCATCAATTCAGCAATTTTAACAGAATCTGTATTGCTGTGGTATAGTGGACAAATATTAAAAACAAAATGAAGTTAAAAATTTAAGCATCAATAACTGGTATAGAAGAGATAAATAAAGAATTCAGTGGAGTGCATTGGGAGAGGCCTATATCCAGCAGTGGACAGATAATGATGATGGTGACATGCCTATAGGTATTTTATAAGTAGTAAGCTATTCTATACTGAGAGGATAGACTGATAGATACATATTTTATTTCAAAACAAACTAGATAGACATATAAAAACTTTATTTTGTAAAAAGAAGGAGTTAGTTATGTAAAGGGCATTATTTTTTAAACAACCAAATAGAACCAACTGGCAGTGATATCAATTCTGAAATGAATTCTTTCTAAAATACTTTAAAATGGCTTAAAATGTTTGTACAACAAGATCTCAACTTACAACTTATTGTGTCATACGGAACATGGCAGCGATCAGTTAAAAATGGCACTTACAGTCGGGTAAGACTTAAAGGCGGGTCACCCATCCAAATACTGACCGGATTGTTCGTTGCTTATTTATGAATACCTGGTTTAAATCTAGCCCTACGAGAGCTACAAGATTCTAGAACTTTGAGAAGGAACTGAAGGAATGAATCCCCACATAATACCTTCCTACGTACTATGTAGGGATTCGTTCTTTTAGTAGGTTTACCTTGGCAAGTGTTGGTTGTATATTGATTTGTTATTCTGAAAAGTAGCAAAGTTACACTTCTGCGGCTTCTGTTTGTAACTTTCCATTATTATTACGTGGTTACCAGAAATCTAATGTCTTTGGTTTTCAGTTCTAGAGCAGCTTCGGTAGCTTCTACGTTTTTACTTTTAGTAATATGTATTAAGATGTGAAGCGGTCTACCTGCTTCTCACTTTAGACGTTTGTTATGAAATAATGCGTCGATAATCTAAAGACTACCGACCCAATTCTTTGATTGCAAAAACAATCAATGAATAATTGTTATTTTTGCGCAAGCTGCGTTAAAATTTCAAATTTGACAAACAGCGCATTTCATGCAATTTTTATTTTTATTTACTAGTCAGACAAGCACTTAACTACTATAAAAAAAACTGTCTAAGTATTGAATCCTTACAAGATACGAGTATCGTATGAATCGTTCAGCCTTATTATCGTTGCAGTTCATGTCCCGTCCCGGAAGTACCGAGCCTCGTTGACACTCGGAGAGTGACACGATCCATTAGATATTCCAGTAGAACAATGATGGGTCGACACGAGTCGTGTAGGTCGGCGGTCGTGTCGCGCCGACATCCACGCTTCATGTTTATGGCGCGCATGTATTAATGTTTAATCTTTCCTTTTGAGATATTGAGTTGCTCCGAAGGATGTCACTTCTATCTGGTATTGGTCTATGACTTTTAAATTTAAAATCCGATTAACATATTTTTGGGCGTATATATAATTTTAAAATGTCAAAAAATATCCTTCTTTCCGAGTAAATTGAGGTTATTCTTACCTAGCTCTAAATAGGGTAAGTATGCAAATATTTTCTTGTTGCTGTTTTTAGGCACCGTGCGTAATTGATAATACGTACCTACCTATATAAAAACATCCGTCATACCAAACATTACTTTTCTATAATGAACATGTCATTATAAAAATATTTTTGGATATCACATAGTCTGGACAATTGAGGACTATTGTTAATCATGCTGGGAAATGCCTACGTTGCAGCCAGATCATTCCGTACATATCAACTCGTATGTGTTTGGCTTATCTAGATGCTATGAAATAAAGTTTAGATATTTGATTCATCATTTTTCATTTTTACAAGATTTTCTGCGCTGTATCATATCGTACAACGGTTCGGTGTTAAAAATATATATAGGATACTACTTAATGGGTCAAATATCATTTTTAGTAGCAATGGTTAAGGCGGCGGCCTGGCAATCGAGTGGTCTTGAGTACGTCCGTGCCCTGCACCCATGGCACTATTGACGTAAACCAGACACAAGCGTATATAGCTTAGTTAAGATAGGGATTTATCTCAAACTGAAAGTGTCATAATATTTAATTTGACATTTCATTTTAAATTGTAGAGCTTGACAGCTGTCATCAGGACCATTATACTCATTGGCGCCACTTGGTAAGCGAGAAAACGGTAGCCATTCCCCCCACCCATTCCCAGCAATGTGTAAGTAAATAAAATAAAACAAAAGATACACGTAACACCGGTGCAGGTTGCGGTGGTTATCCAACACCTCGCGGTTTGAACTCGCTTCGACTCTGGGCTAAAATATATTGCAGAAATCGTAATACATTAATTTAATATGATTATATTTTTATGTCGGTAAAATGCTTCTGTGACAGCTGCTCAAAAATATAAAGGCAGAAGTAATGCCAAAAATGATGAATATGTGAAATGATATAATGTTTTTATATATTCGAAATATTTTATAACTGGACAATATAGTGTTTTATTTTTAACTGGAAATTATTACGTTTATTATCTTTGTATGTAGGTATATATTAAATTGGTTAAGACGTAATCCATTCATTTCGTCTTATCGATAGGATCGTACTGTGGGTTAGTTGGTCAGAGCACCTAGGCATGTTTTCCATGAGGGTCCGGGTTCGAATCCCGTCGGTACGATGATATTTTGAATTGTGTGTTTTTTTTTTATAATTTAGAGTGGAGAATTATTAATTTAGAAACAGGCATGCGGCCCACCTGATGGTAAGTGGTCACCGCCGCCTATTGACATCTGCAAAACCAGAGGTATTGCCGGTGTGTTGCCTACCCTTATTAGTGAGCACTCTCAATACTCTTCGTTTGAAGCTACCAAGGTTGAAGGTTTCTGGGAAAGTTTCAGATGGGAGATCATTCCACATCTTACAGGTACGTGGGAAGAACAGTCGTGTGAAACGAGTAGTATGTGATGCCCACGTATCTATAATGTGCGGATGTGCTTTTTGACGGTGTCGGGAGTTCCGATGGTAGAAACGGGACGGAGGAATTATATTAAAAAGCTCTTCAGAACATTCCCCGTGATAGTACCTATAGAAAAGGCTAAGAGAGCCAACATCGCGACGAAGACTCAAGTGTGTAACAATGCACAAAAATATAAAGCGTGTAACACTTAAAGAAACATAATATTTATTACGATTATTTTTGTTTTTAATAGCGAATGTGTAATTTACGCTAAATATTGCGTGAAATGCAATTGGCTGTTATTTTTGTTTTGGAGGATAATATTTTTAGAAAATAATTAGATATCTTGATAAGTACTGGCTAACACTGAATATGTTTTAAGCTACAATTAAAATGATTTTGATATATTACCTTTGAAGAATAGCTAAGTAAAAATATACAATTGACATACACAGATACAATTTCCACGCTTAATACTCGGAACAATGACTAAATTAATACTTCAACTTGAAACTCAACTTACCTACACTAGTCTTAATAAACCCTATGTTAGAGGCACTTTGTATGAACAATTATTATTGAGTAATGAAATTGAATTTTAATATAGAAAGAAAAGAACCGATCATATTATTACAACGTCTATTTCGACAAAGTACGTCGCCATTAAAGGTACAAAGTAAGACATTCCACGGGGCGCGACCTCGGCGCCCTCTTGCGTAGTCTACGCACGCGCCGCCCGGCATCCGCATAACCTTACGTCGCCGGCATGCAGCAGTACCATACTGCCATCTATCGGACCCGATTCACGATCACGAATCACGATTTAAACATCCTTAGTTTACTAAGGTGTTAAGGATTTTTAAGGATAATCCGAACGTATATCAAGGTTGTCACAGAATAATGAATAGTACAAGACTCATATGCCATTTTGAGAATTGGGCATTCTGCGCCTAAACTGAACTATTCTGTGGTCAACACGGTCACCGAACTTGAACCCACTGGAGTCTTCCACTGCCATGCTGTGGTGGTGAAATCGATTTTGGAAATAGAAATTATTAAGATTTATATTTTTGATGATTTATAATGAAGATTTTTTTATTCCAAATGTAAACTTATATTTATTAAATTGTCCATTAAAAAAACTGTAAAACATCCGAAAGCTCTTTACCGAATATATCCAACCGACTACCAAGTTTGTGACAGGTTCCAATTATATCGACCGCCCGAAAAAGTGGTTTATTTTTTCACGTTCCACTTACATTATGCGGTCGGATCGATCGATGAATAAAAAAGATATCGAACTTGATGAACTGTCCAAAACAAGAGCAAGAGTTGAGGCTTCTTGGCGGTAACCTGAGATCTCGTAGCGTTTTTTTTTGCTGGTTCCGCGCGGTCGATCGCGGAGGTCGCGACTTCATCCGACCGTCCGGACGACCGTCGACCGCACGACGTGACATGATGGTGGGAACCCGTGGTAGGATGCACTCGATGATCACTTCCTGGATACTATTACTAATATTGACAAATTGTTACCTTCGCTGTTTGGTAATGACCTGGGAATTTGATTGACTCTAGTTTTTTTAGTGCTTCATGGACCTCATCAAATTATTTTGATGTACTCGTATATAGCTGTGAATTGTGATATAGAAGGAATTTTTGTTTAAGGTGACCTACGACACCTAGAGCTTTACGGTTCACTTATTTGTACTTACTAGGGTTAGTTACCAAACTTTGTATTAGTATACATAAATACTAATGTAATTAGAATTGGTTAAAGCATTTTATTATATAAAATAAGATTATTGGTTGAACCGCACCGATATCATTATGTATATCGGTGCGTTAATTATAACTAATATTTTTCAAATGGAAAAACATCGTGTGTTTGTAGATGTTTCTAAAGAAGTTGCGATATGAATCAAAAACAAACATTTAAATTAATTATTACATTAAAATCAGTTTCAGTCGAATCATAATAAAACACCCCTGCTGATATAAAAGGCTGCTATTGCGGCCTATTATATCTTTACATTTTTTTTTCATCAATTTGCCTTCGATACAGGTGCCAGACATTCTATCAGAAACGTGACTCCAATTCAAATACAAAAAATGCATAAAAGTGAGTTTATCAAGTGCGACATTCTCGTCAACAGGTGGGGTCACGTAGTTGTCAAGAACTCACGACCGCGACAAGACTCACTCCGCCGCAAGTAGGTTTTGATCGAGTTTTTGTCAAAGCGACATTTTTCGGCGATTAGACGCGCCACCTGTAGGTCGAGTCAAGTGCACTCACGATCGAGAATAATTTGAGAATCGTTTAAGGACCAATGGTAGCTCATTTTAGGGATGGTTTGAAAATCAAAGATGAATATTTTATCGTATAGTTTGTCTACTCGTATCTAGGTTTTGTCCATATTGATATTATAATCAGGGTGCGGTTAAAAGCGATCTAGCACGACTTTTTATGGCATAAAATACCCATGTGTAACTGTCCCGCCGTTTTATAAATTATGACCCTTATAACGACTGAATAAACACATTTTAAATATATATTCTACAATATAAACATTAATATTAATAAACATTTGAACATTTTACGACAAAACGTTTACTTTCTGCTTTATTGTAACACTAAATTTCAAATTCATTTTAACTTAAAATACTATTAAAACACTATTAAGTTGTTTACCAATTTTAGGGCCGAATGCCCCATGCTTTGACACAGCTGAACGTAAAATATAGGTACGTAAACTTTTTATAGTTGCCAGTATATGGGAAACTTTTAGCCGAGATAAGGTGTTTTTACACGGAACCCGCGGCAATAAAACTTATACATTTTTTATGGTCAGAATTTCGTGTGCTCTTTGAACTGGTTCAATCGAAACGGTGTAAAAAATCAGTGAGACATACCTACGTTCTATCATGCTCCGGATCATTGGTCCGTATTATTTTTATTTTATTACGAGTGAATTCTTTGACAAAAATACGGCTACAATCGAAACTTTATTGGGAACGCGTTGAGCGCTTTTGATGATCGTGTTATGGATGTTTCTATTTTATCTGATTGTGTTTCTTGAATATACAAGTGGTGTTTAATATATTAGAGTTATATTCGCGTGGGAAGCTTTTAACACATTTCTGTCAGCGAAATTTGTTATAAGTATATTTTATGCGCGGGCTCAGTGAATCAATTTGATAAATTTGACAAAGACTCGTTGAATTTTGTGTCAAACATATTTTTTGTAAATATGTTGTGATATTGTTGTCATTTTAATTTAAAAAAAACAGTAAAACGGGTCCCGTGTACCTATTATAATTATTACAACAATGAACATACATAAGTACATACATTCCGGTCAAAATCATAACCTATCTCTACTGTAAGTAATATTTTATTAATACAAATATTTATTAAATAGTCTAATATTTGTTATTTATAGCACAGAATAATGAATGGTACAAGTAATAAAGGTAGATTTCACGTGATATCTAGTTAATCGTAAAGGGTGAGTACATAACTATTGCTTATGCTTGTTCCACACACTTCTTAAATGGCTTTAAAGTTATTTAATTTCATGGCACATAAACTAAAGTGGGAAAATATTTTTCATTAAGTAAATCCATTACAAAAGCATTGTGTCAGATAAGTTAAAAGTATCGTCATTCAGTACCATTGAATCAAAATGAACAGTAAATAACAAGTAAATATCCTACGTGCAAAAAGCCGAACCAAGTCCTCGTAAACAAAACTTTGAGTACTATAAGCAGTTCATAAAAAAATATACAAATAAATAATCTTGAAATGTACTCTTCTGAAGGCGGTTAAGGTTTACATCCACTATACCTGACTTATCCGTAACGGAAACAGGACAAAAAAATGTGTTTTATAATTATTGCTATTTATATTCATCAACGTTAACTTGTCAAGAAATGTTATGCATTAGTTAGACCCTAGAGCACGTCGGGTATTTATCATCAAGACAATAAAATACTCTCCGTTTGCATCATTATAGTATTTAATAAATACTGGCATGTTATAGTAATCACTAACTATCAGGTGAACGGTCTGTTTTTTGTCCATCTTCACATAAAAATAACTTCTAGCGGATAATCATTATCACTACAAACTGTGTTCCCTCGCAGGCGTGGTTTGTATGGGTTTAAAATGAAATAAGAAATCTACGGTATGAAATTGTAGGTGCCATGTATATTGTTTAAGTGTCTATATTAACTTTATCAATCTAATAAAAAATACATTAAAACAAAAAGTACTTTATGCATATATATTGTGGTTTTAATATCCTGGCTAATACGGTCATAGCAAGGTTTGATGTAGTGGTTGAAAACCACAAAAGTAGTCATTTGAGACAACTGTGTGGTGAGGCGACGTTGAGGCGTTAAGACTTCTGGTACTGTTAAGCGGTAGAGATTAAAATATCAGCGTTAATCGAATGCGTGACCGAAAACTGGTCGATACAGTTTGTTTTTTGAAAGTGCACAGTCAAAACAAGAGCATTATCATGTGATCATTTGCGTAGGGTTGCCTCAATACGTTTTTGTAGTGTATCACAGTGTCAACATTTAGTCACAAAAACTAAATTAACTATCATTAATTTTCTTAAGTTTGAATAATCCTCATGCCATAAAGTAAGATCGGATCGTCCGTTTAGGTGTGATTAGATAACAAACAGACAGTGACAGAGTTACAAACGTTTTTATAATATTACTCTGGGTACACTTAAGGTTAATAAAAGATATTTACTTACTTGTAGGTTTTTTTGATTTTTTTACGTACAATATTTATTTATTTTTAGATTTTCCGATTTGATAAATGTAACAATAATATAATCTAATTAAGTTGTATAATTATCTTAAACATTGATCATTATGAATTTTATGCATATTGAAACCTACGTGACATAATTTTAAATTAATGGAAATTTATTATGAATACTAGCTGAGCCCCGCGGCCTCGCTCGTATTAAAAAATATCCTATATCCTATTCTACAAAACTGGTTCATATGAATACATAAATACATAAGAAATACACATGAATACATAAGCAAAATTTCAGCTAAATCGATCCAGCCGTTTGACCGTGAATAAATAAATATACAAATTTATATCAAATTTATAATATATGTGTTGATGAACGCTTTTTTAAATACAATTTTATTTTATTTATTTATTGAATACCCACTAAAAGTACACCAAAAAGATTCATTCAATTCCATCCAGCCATTTCAATTATAGGTGAAGACTGAATGCATAGTCGAACAATGAGCAAATAACAATGTGTCGTAAATATAATTCATATTATTAGATTAATAATATCAATTTAGAAATAACAATATATATATATATATATATATATATATATATATATCTAAGTATAAAATTATTATCAAATTATTATTATCTACTTGAAAAATCGGCAACCCTATAAGAAAGTACTTATAATTTTAAGAGGTCGTGAAAAACCAGAGCGAAAGTAGCCGGGGTGAGTGGCGGAACGCGCCGAAGGTTCCATCGTCCCGTCCAAAAATGGATGATTTACCTTACGTGAGCATCTAGAGCAGTTTCGTCATCATCGGGGTACTGATACAGTTACATTAATGCCGTTTAAATGATAATTGCAATATATTATTTGTTTTATTAAGCACGTAAATTATGATATGATTTCAGAGTAGCTCACCTTTAACTTGGGAATTGGATTATGCAAGCTTTTATTGAAGCCTACCAGTACCTTACATTTTTTTTAATTTTATGTTCTTTTTATTTTATAGGCTAGCGTTTGACCTATTTCGCCTGGTGGTAAGCGATGATGTGGTCGAAGATAGTAAACATGCTAGGTCTAGAATAAACTGTCTATCAAGGGATGTGTGCTACAGTAACACTGTAGGGTTATGGCGGCCGATTTTCGCCTTGATGGTGTTAAGCTTATTTTAGGTAGCAAGTCAGGTGGAATCTGTGGACGAACTCCTGTGCTAAGATAGGAACCCGTGACCTCTCGCTTAGAAATCCTTTACGCCAACGGGCTCTCTCTCTTTCTCTCTCTAATAATGTGTTGTTTGCTTCAAGCTATATTTTTTTCTAGTAAATATTACTTTCTTTTCAGCTATAAAACGTCTTACCAAACAGCCTAATTATCGGTATAAACCGTATCAAAATACGTTAAGTCGTTTGAAACCAGAACGCACAATCAAAGAGACTGACTGACACTCGTACATTGGTTTTATACTACAAAATAATTGTAATAAAATATAGTATCAATAAAACTGCCCAAGTGCGAGTCAGCATCGCGTCTCTTATCGCACACTTAGGGAGAGTTCCGTACAATACGAAACATAACAGAGTTTCAACCTCATATATTTGATTAATTGATATTACCAAGAATATTTGGTTTGGTCGCAATCTAGAAAGACGGGCCTCGTTTACTAGCGCCATCTATGTCATTTTGCCGAAACTAATTAGATAGATGGCGTTTAAAAACACGTTTTTTGTATGGTCCCCATACAAAAAACGTGTTTTTAAACGCCTCTAACGCTCTCCTAACCTAACCTCATATATTTGATTAATTGATATTACCAAGAATATTTGGTTTGGTCGCAATCTAGAAAGACGGGCTAATAAATATACTACATAAATAAAAAAACTACTAAAAAAAACTATATAAATAATTAGATAGATGGCGTTTAAAAACACGTTTTTTGTATGGTCCCCATACAAAAAACGTGTTTTTAAACGCCTCTAACGCTCTCCTAACCTTACCTAACCTCATATATTTGATTAATTGATATTACCAAGAATATTTGGTTTGGTCGCAATCTAGAAAGACGGGCCTCGTTTACTAGCGCCATCTATGTCATTTTGCCGAAACTAATTAGATAGATGGCGTTTAAAAACACGTTTTTTGTATGGGGACCCCCTTTAATTTTTAACTTTATTTTGTTTTTAGTATTTGTTGTTCTAGCGGCAACAGAAATACACCATCTGTGAAAATTTCAACTGTCTAACTATCACGGTTAATGAGCTATATAGCCTGGTGACAGACGGACAGACAGACAGACAGAGGGACAGCGGAGTTTTAGTAATAGGGTCCCGTTTTACCCTTTGGGTACGGAACCCTAAAAAATTATATTGTTAATTATAAATTCTTGTTTTTGTCTGTGTCTATTTTTGTAGAATTTAACACCTGTTCGCTAGTTATTAGTATGTTATATGGCAATAAATCGATTTAGTCAGACAATTGTTGTTTTAGATAATCCTGGGCCATGAACTTTCGTGAAATACGTGTGCTGTGCCATGTATCCAATTGTAGTGCTTATTTAATTTTACGTTTCTTAAAAAAATATGATTATTAATTTGTGTTTTAAAATGTAATATAGAGGTAAGGATTATTTCAGAAGGATAATAGAAGGATACAGGATAAACATTTAGATACTAGAAAAAAATAAGGCGACTAAGAGAAAAATTCTCAAAATTACATTAAAAAAAAAATAAAATAAAATAAATCGGGTAATGTATTTAACGTTGACGTTTGGATACTACTCGCCAAAATATTATTTATTTCTTTTTTGCACGTCTATTTTTGGACTAACCCTGTATAAAACTTTTGTAGTTTTGATTTGTCTAAGCAATAAATAAGCTATCACTGGTTTGTGTAAGGCTTAGATAAACCGATAATAGAACTGAAACGGTCCAAAGCGTCACAATTATTTGTCTATACAAGCTTACACAACAAATTACAAGGTAACAAACCTTATCTAGTTTCAGATCTAGGCTTCTGTGCACGAACATTAAATGCAGGGAAATAATGCTCCAATTCGTAATTGGCTTTATAATAAACGTCATTAAATTATTATTATTAAAACTTGTTTACTGGCTGATGTGGACTGATTAGAGAAACAATGAAACGGTACGAATAAATATTGTAATCCGTGCGTAGTAACTATTATATAATCTGTGACAATGAATACACATGGGTTTACCAAAATTTAATAACATTTCCAAGATAACCTTATAGGCGTGACGTCATGCGCTGTGATGTACTAACTTAAGTTAATTACCGAAATATAGGATTTTTCGTGAATAGTAAATGTGTTCCCACATTACGAAAGAGGTTTTCAAAATCTTTCGTCACGCCTATTCTAAATATTCCTGAGACCCAAGTAGAGCGACGATATACTCAAAGCGGGGGGCAGAGTAGAAAAGAAGAGCCGAAGATCGGTCTCAGTAGCGTATTTTGGGAGTGGCCTACGTCCAGCAGTGAACTGACACCGGCTGATTATGATGAAAAAAAATATGAAAATATGACGAAAGCCTTTACTTATATTCTTGAGCCGTTTTATTTAAAAATATCTGAATATGGTGTAGACATATACGAAACTAAAAATAGCACTTTCACTGTCACTTAATTTTGGCAGAGTCACGTATTTTTGTCTCATGAATTTTATGTGCATTTGAATTTTTTTTTGAGATTTAGTCATCAATTATACTCTTATTTGTATCGTCTACCTACGAATCTTATGATAAATTATTAAATTTTTAGTTATAACTATACTTATTAGTGATGTAAACACAAACTTGTGGGAGTCAAATCATCTACTCATAAAATTTAAACATCACTTAGTTTTGACAGTGACAGATCAATTAAAATCAATTATCAGGGCTATCTAGAGAGTATTTTAAAACTATTTTTAGTGAAAACCATGATATTCTATAACCACAGATATACATAATGATAGAACCGTTACGCCACAACTCGGCTAGTTGAGTCTGCAGACAAACGGTATGACATATCGTAATTGTGTACCATTACGGTCACAATAGAATTGGGCGTCTACCAACTCCCCGTGAAATTGGCTTTTTAAATACTTTCTACCGTCACTGTGGTCGCTGGCGTGACATCTCTGGTAAACTCAACTTTGCCTATTGAGTTGTTTAACTCTGACTTTAATTTAAATGTCAAAGGAATCTTGTACATTTTGAATTATAAAGGTTATTTTGGGATTTACGGGGAGTTACTCAAATGAATGAATAGATAAGTACTTTTTAATACGAAAAAGCGTAGCGCTTGACCACTATCTCTTAATGTTAAGTGACGATGCGGTCGATGATGTAGCGCGCTTGCGCAATAGATACCTATTTACTCGCGACTTGAAGACCCCTAAGTTGTATCTAATCGGAAACATAGACTCGGACAGGGAATTCCATTCCTTGGCAGTACGTATGATGAAAGAAGACTCATAGATGTAGTTTACCGCGTATTTTTACCGCGTACCTGTAAGATGTGGAATGATCTACCCGCCGCGATTTTCCCATCTAGCTATAGGATGGAATCTTTTAAAAAGGGTATCCACAAACTCCTCAAAGGTCGGCAACGCATCAACAGCACTCATGGTGTTGCAGTTGTCCATAGGCGACGGTAACCGCTTACGATCAGGCGGGCCTGCTTGTTTGCCAATCATAACATAAAGTTGTATTTTTTAAAATATATCATATAGCCCAGCATTTGACCCCTATCTCACCTGTTGGTAAGTGATGATGCGATCGTTTTTCTATTACATTAGAATACGGAAATTTGACGTTTCTTACATATGTTTCAGCTTCATCCGGAAGCCTTCATCGATTTATCAGGTTCTCAAATGCGAGTCTCATTATTCCTACCCTAATCGTAAACATTTATTTGTTTTTAGTTCATAAGAAAAATACATATGTAGTAGAAATAAGCCATGCAAGTGCCATGTATCTGCTCTCCATTCCACACCAGGTCATTGCACTCCAGACCTCCAGGTCACAACAGGGTCGTATGTACTATCAAACATTCTGTGACATTAGCTGACAAGAATACCTAAGCACTGTGCGTGCCTTGCACTAAACTATTGCTGGTTCGATGAACTTGCAAGTGAAAATGTTTTAAATATACGAACTAGTTTCACTCTGAGGTTTCTTTGAGATAATTCGATATACTATTGACAGCCCCAACCTCTTGAAGTTAATCGGATGAAAAATAAGAATAACAAAAAATGTTTGTGATATTTTTGAACATGGCTGAAATATGATTTGTTTCACGTTTTCAACCCCACACCCCGCCATTTTGAAAAAAATCTAAAATCTAGAATCAACATAAAATGTAATTATCAAACCTGCTCATAAAATTTCACGAGAATCGTTTAAGTAATGCCATCTGTAGAAGAGAACTCAGACATCCGGACATACGGACATACGAAAGCATTTTTGCCGAAACTGAAACTCCGGAAACGGATGCCTTGGCATCGCTCGGTCAAGTGGCGATGATCATGATATTAACTTTAGTATGTGAAAAATTTCTTGAAAACTCAGTCAAGAAGAAAATCTGCCGCCATAACCTTACGGTGTTCCGGCAGCACACAGCTCTACATTGAAACAAATCACATAATGATGCATAATTTATACTGCACCTATATACACATATCGGGATAGCCCGTATTATATATAGTATATATACGGTATTTTTTTAACTATAAGTAAGTAAATTACACAATAAAAAAAAACATATTCGATTCTGCATTGCATAGTATATCCATATAAAATGCATTACCTACGTTACTCGTATTTTAGCTTCTAATGCTATAAAATGCTTAGATGAAGGTATACATTATTTCAAACTACATAAAAAATGTATTACCTAAAGTTGTTGCAGTTAATGGATCAGTCAATATAGTAGAACAATTCGTTAACTATTTATTCAGCCTGAGACTCAAGTGTGCGACATTTCTCAGTTCTTAAGTCTCACGTTAAGTCAGAGTTAAGTCTTAGTAGAGTGTCACAGCGTCGACACAGGATTGTTAATGCGATCAACGCAACCGGAATAAGAGAGAGTTTCGGTTTAGTGTTGCCAGTTTTAAAGGATAAAATACCCAAAAATCCTATATTACATTACCGTTCATAACGGCACAGACTCACGTATTAAATTTCTAAAATACTCACTTCTTAAATTATTTATTAATTTATTATTATTTATTTTAAATTATTTATTAATTTATTATTATTATATAATTTATTATTATTAATTTATTAGAATAAAATGATAATTTACAATCACTCATTGCGTACACCCATTTATTGTGGCTTTATATTGACAAAGTTACTTATTATATTAGTTATCCTATATATACAGTTTCAAATCGACTATAGCTTAAGACAAGTGTCCAAAATATGTCAATTAAAAGGTCATTATTATTGGATTTCTCGATAATATACTTTGAAAAAAAAAAACAGGAACGATCCTCAAATCGCAAAAAAACCCAGTAATCCTACCACAAAACGGGGTAAATCAGGTCACCTGGCTACACCGACCTGTTATTTATGAGGCGATCGCAGCGACAATGGAGGTAATTGACGTATAATCGCGATGCGTCTGGACGCGGCCTAACGAAGCGGTGTCATAGATAGGTTGCGACCCGCGTCTGTAACCGGCCTGAGTTATCGTCTGAAATGGAGCGAGGCATTGTGTCCATTGGACAGCATTGTCAATGACGGAATTTTACTACCTATGTCAATTAGAATGATGATGATTGAGTGCATGTGCTCGCGTAATATAAGTCTAGTGCGAATTCAAATTTCTATCAATTTTTGTTTTTTAATGACAGCTGAATTAGATGGCCAAGTTAGGAAAATTTATTTATTTTTGCTGCTGTTGATTTATACTAAAAAGCTGGTTTTCATCGTAGATTATAAATAATGCCTGAGCATATTAGACATTAACATACATTTATTAATATATATCTACAAGCGTGCTACATCTTGCACCACATCGTCACGAGATCCTGATGTTAAGTGACGATGTGATCACCACTTTCCCTAGTGGTCATTTGCTTGCCTGTTGCATAGCATAAAAAACTATTTACCGTTTACTACCTACGAGTACAATCAACATCCTGTATATCTATTAATTGTTTATTCGTAGTATATATAATATCTAAGTTTCAAAATTTACAAACTATGTCAATAGGTTGATTGAGTTTAGTTAAGCGTAGCGTCTCGTAATCCGAGGTCTGTGGTTTTGGTTGATGTTTGATGTACAGTCCGGCAAGTATAACTTGGCGTGCCTGTGCGCCACTGTGCTTTTACTTTGTACTTTGATAACAGTTTCTCTTAAACCACTTTTAATTACTTTTGGCATTATTGAACTATTTTAATGTAGCAGATTTATCAACAATAATGTCGCGGTAATCTTTCAAACGTCAAACTCACAGTTTCAATTAAAAGAATTAGTTCCAAAAACCACCACCGCCAAGTTATACTTGTAGCACTGTAGTCATTCAGTCAGTAACATGGGGTAGCACCACAGAACATATATAATAATATAATAATATAATAATAATTCATTTATTTCAGATTTCAATAGATCCATTATTGTTAGTAAAAAGCTTAAGAGTAGGATTAGTAGACTAGAAAAACAGATGAAGTAGCAATTAACTTTGAGATATATTAACTTTATTTACAATCGTACATAATAATGTGTGTACAGCTTAAAAATAATTACCTGAATTGTCAATATAAAAAATATTTACCTATACTATAAATCTGCTGGTAATATTACCAAAAAGCTAGCGATGTTACCTCTTATAGCTTGGCTAATTCGTTGTCAGAGGTAAGCGCCAGCTCTTTGGTCACGGGTGTCGTCAATCAGGCGTCTAGAAGAAAATAATTAGTACTTAACTTCACTACTGCTTATTTGCCTTATGGATAAACATTTATATGAGACTCTTAAATCAGCTATGACATCTTTGCATATCTCTGTATTTTCCTACATTCTGAAAAATACAATTGATTATTAGTGCACAGTTATGATTATGGACAAAAGTCAATTGTTTTACGTCTTGTCTCACTATCTCCTTATTTTTTCAGGTAAGACCAGAGACTCACATCGTCACTTTCAATTTAAGTAGTAGGTAAGTTAAGAAAATATCAGACCACAATACCGATAATATCATATCACGAAGTTTAATTTTTCAAAATGTGCTAATATTTCGGACAAATATAAATAAATAAAGTCTCCTTTGAGTGGGAAATGAAACCTGTAAATCTTACTTAATATTTGTTTTATGAGTCATTGGAGCTCTAAAAACATGATAATTTATGTGGGCAGTCGCTGACGGTTTGAAATGAGGTCTTAAAATGTCGTATCTTATTTTAGTTGAAATGCCACATCATAATTTATGAATGAATTAGTACATTTAATACGAAAACACCTTTAACCTCGGTTAAGGTTTTTTTTTTCACAGATCAAAATATAAGTGTCTCTTGTGTTTTTTTTATATATATATATATATATATATATATTTTTAATTATAACTTTGAAATATAGCCTTGTTTGTAAAGTTAACATACATTTAAGTCCTAAGTAAGTCCTTAAATACAATATACAATAGTTATTAATATTAAAATACGAGACTTATCGCACCTAAAACATAATTTTTATTTAACTCGATGTTTCGACCAAGTTGCATTGATCGTGGTCACGAGACGACTGAGTTACATAAAGTTTACAATAAAAAATATTACCTTAGAACGTATTTCCTAAGTACCTACATAGTGAGTTTTTAGGGTTCCGTACCCAAAGGGTAAAACGGGACCCTATTACTAAGACTCCGCTGTCCGTCTGTCTGTCTGTCTGTCTGTCCGTCTGTCACCAGGCTGTATCTCATGAACCGTGATAGTTAGACAGTTGAAATTTTCACAGATGATGTATTCCTGTTGCCGCTATAACAATAAATACTAAAAACAGAATAAAGTTAAAAATAAAAAAGGCCCCCATACAAGAAACGTGTTTTTTCGGCATTTCACGCTATCTATGAACCCTTAGATAAGTAAACGTCCCATAGA
The DNA here is from genome assembly GCA_954871355.1 of Cabera pusaria. NCBI lineage: Eukaryota > Metazoa > Arthropoda > Insecta > Lepidoptera > Geometridae > Cabera > Cabera pusaria. The sequence continues at coordinate 6,581,410 of OX940897.1, forward strand.
TGGCGTTATATTGAAATGTAGATTCCTAACACCTTTGTTAGACGTTAGATGGCGTTATAAGAAATAAAATGTTTAATAATAATTATTTTTTTGGTGGCGAAAAATGATAGTGGTATTTTTTGCTCGATCTTATAAAATACTGTAGTGTGGTACGGAACCCTACGAGTGCGAGTCCGACTTGCACTTGGCCAGTTTATTTTATTATCTTTTCATATGGGTAGATGGGATAGTTTAAGTTCAATAGTTCAAAAAAGGGATAGTTCACAGTTCAAGCAATTCAGTATGTAGGCAGTATTAATATTCGTACATATACTCTTCTAAAATCATAAAATAAATCATAATCTATTATCATGTTAACTTAGCAAAAGCATAATTTAACGCTAAGAATAAAAAAAAACAGATGTCATGAGACCATTAGCTGTCATACGTGGAACTATTAAGTATTCTGTGGCTGTCTTCCAATAGTCGACGTCAGAATGCTAAAAAAATATTGAAGTTAAGTTGCCAGCCATATCATTACACGCAACTCTGTTTCAGTACGTCAGGCATTTTTTTATCATGAAATGTTAAATTAAACACAGTCTAAAAGAAACGCATACCACCATATCCGATAGCGTGTGCCTCTAGTTTTCTAATAGTAAAATTTTAACAGATACATTAATTTTAATGTCAAATAATCTATCGTTTTACCACTATCTCACTTGTTGGTAAGTGATGATGCGGTCGAGGATGGTAGCACGCCGATGGTAGTTGGCCTAGACTAGAAACTAGCTCTCAACTGGCATCAAATTGTGTATTAGTTTTGCGGCACTCTCCAAAATGTATTTAATAGAATACTGAAACATGAACAAAACTAGAACTTTGCAATGTGGTGACAAGGTTTTGAAACCTTTTAAAATTTTCACAGGTATAAACTATTTTATGACTGTTATCTTACTACTATGAATTTATCATGAGCTTCATTTGTTATGTTTGTGAACGTATTTTGAAACAAGCCTGATTGGAAGCAAACGTTAAACTAATTTAAACGCACTTCAACATTAATACAAATGTCGGTATGTTTAACGAAAATTGTAGAGTATATCGGTCATTTGAAATTCAACCTTTATAACATTGATCTTTGGCTTCGATCAATGACTCTACAATATGGACGTTAATGAATTACCTTAAGGCACAATTTGCCGGAAACCATTATAGACAGGATGTATAAAATTCATTTTATTGCTTATTTGACAGCTAGAAAAAAACTAGTTTATTCTAAGGTTTTAATACATATTATGAGATGATTTTACCGTAAAATCAACATTGATAAATGGGTTAAGTCGTCGATAACATTATTTAACTACGCATCACTAAATCTCTCTTAAATGAATACTAAAAAACATGGGATTAAGTTACAAATTAATCTTGTTTTCATACTACCTTAATGGTTGCCTAAGTCAACTTAGGCCGGTACCATAGAAAATATAATAAACCGGTACGAAATTAATTATATTGAGAAATTAACAAATTATTTTTAAAATGCACCTAACCTAACACATTTTAATATAAATAATGATTCGTTATATTTTTTTTATTTTCGGTCCAGAAACCTCCTGACTTAAAGATTTAACTGTTTTTATTTATGACTTACTAAGTTTGAAAATACGCAGATAAGACCTGCCAAGAGTAGCTCAGTACCCCTAGTACGAGTTTTCATACCAAACTCAATATCGTATATCGAACAAATTTTGTATGAAAAACAGTACAGCGCCTCTAGTGGTAACTAAACTTCACTAAATTTAGACCAATCAGGAATAAGAAAAGTCAGTCAAATCTAATATACATCATCGTAGTCATTTTATAAATCATAATTACACATGACATTTATACATGAATAGTTAATTTAACTAAATTCCCATAGTAAATATAGATATGCATCTGTATCCAACACTGTTTTGGTCACAAAGTTCTCGTTTTACGAGCTGCAGCTGATTAAACAAACGATAATCTTAATTGATTGTGTGTATCTATTTAATTTTATTCACACTATGCGGTAGCTAGACGCACCAAGTTATTTTTCGTAGTTTTCACCCGTATTCAAAAACATTCCTATTCACAATCAATACTTTAAGACGAATATAACTATTTATTCGTAGACTAGGCATAGATAACTGCATATTTACTAGTCGCAAGATAGGTTATGCCATATTAATGCAAGTATATCTTTCTATACTCCAAGACATAATATAATTTTTTACAAACATTTAATCAAGCAATCTAATAAACATGTTATAAAATCAATTTAAATAAATAATCCGCCGCTAATCGCCACATTAATGCCACTCAACAATTCAAAATATCTACAGTGTGTAATTTATTCTTTTAATTTTGTGAATCATTTGTTTTTGCTTGGTCGAAATACATCCTATTTGTTTTCAATAACTTCGTGAACAAAGTAAAAATATATAATTATGATAACACCAACAACCCGCATGGTGATAGGATACTATCTAGTGTCCGCCTGGCCAGCTACCACCCTCAAGTTAGAAAATCTGTCGCCAAAAACATCTAATGTGTTCCGGCTTGTGTGTGTCTTTGAGAGCCAGTTCCCATTCTAGGCCTAGCGTGCTTACCGTCTTCGACCGCATTATCACTTACCAACAGGTAACATAGATATAAGATATTTAAAAAAAACACTCAAATATTCATAATTTGAGAAGCAGAATATCTTAAAAATAATAATAATAGCATAAAAGCAAGCCTCTGCAAAAACTGTTCTAAAATTTATCGACTACAAAATTGCTATTGTTATTTGTCTAAAGCGAATCTCGATTTGGCGGAATAATTCAAAACTAATTACTTTTTCACAGATCAGGATGTTATGTGTATGTATGATGTATGTGGAAGATGACTATATTTTAGAGTTTGTGATAATATTTCTATTATATGATTTATGCTTATGCACTTTACATAAAAAAATATATGCTCAATAGCACATAGTGGATTTCATCTACTAACACGAAACAATTTTCTTCTTCTTTCATCATACGTACTGCCAGAAAATGGAATTCCCTGCCTGAGTCTGTACTTCTGTTCATGTACAGTTTAGAAGTCTTCTATCGAGGTATCTTCTGGATAAGCATGACCACATCATTGACCATTATCACTTAACATCAGATGAGTTAGTGATCAGACACTACTATTTTGGACAAAAATAAATTAGATGAAGCGCTGCGTTCATCAGTCGCTTTTAACAGCAGGTGAATATAGGTTGAATGATGGTGATTAATATTCTACGGTACACATTACATAAAGCTGCAATAGGCTACATGTACGGGTCACGTTGACAAGGTCAGACGCACAAAGGTGCTGCAATCATTTGTCACGCGCGGAAACTACACCGATAATTACCTACCTGTCACTGTACACTTGATGGAAAATTAATGGAGGTAATTATCGGGTTCACAACACCTGCCAGGTGAATTACTTTCTCTGTACACAGGAATTAATGAATTACTTATCTAGACTATTTCGTTTTCATATAAGTATTATCTATTAATATCTACATGTTTTATAAATAATAATGGATTTTAACGTTGTCATAATAATGTATTTATAGTATTTCAAGTTATCATTGACCTGCATTTTATTGAATAATAATATCATTATCATTAACAGCCAGTATTCGTCCACTGTTGAACATAGGTCACTCCTATGGCACGCCACTGAGCTCGATCTTCAGTTCTTTGTTTCTAACCGCTGCCATCATCGCTCCACCTAGTTGGAGGATAACCTGCCAGGTGAATTGTTTTCTCTGTACACAGGATTTAATAAATATTTTTGTTATTCGATACTATGTAGATATAAAACTGACGTTTTGTTTAGTGGTAGGTAATTAGTATTAACACATAAGGGGTGATATGCCTCTAGGATTTCGATGTACTCTACTAGTACTCTACTAGTACTCTACTAGGACTCTACTAGGACTCTACTAGTACTCTACTAGTACTCTACTAGGACTCTACTAGTACTCTACTAGGACTCTACTAGGACTCTACTAGGACTCTACTAGTAGTAGACATGAACTATTTTTGATGACTTCTCTTTACAAAGATGTGCAGTATTAGTAGGAGCGCGTTTGTTGCAAAAAAAATAAAAAATAAAAAATAAATGTAATTAAATGTTATGTAAATGTGAATAAAACATTAATACACATACAACTACATATCGATATATTTGATAAATGATTAACTAAGTTAATCTTGGACTTGGAACACCTCGTCTGTCTGTTAGATTATCTGTCTAGTGCAATCGAAACCAAAGAAAAAGTTCCTATCACTGTTTTAATAGAGATATTAAATATCTATCTCTAAACTTTTTTAGACTTTTGTTTCATTACATTTTAGTGTACCTACGTAGTTATGCACGCACCTGGCAGAATCATAACAACTGTTTCTTAAGAAACTGCTAACGTGTCATAACACTCCTCGGATCACATTGCGTGGGATGATGCCCGGTAGAGATAAGGTTGTTATGATGTTAATAGCAATAAGTTTGATTCATTCGTTTAGAGCATCCTCTTTTGTTCAGACGTATCTTATAAATGTTTAATTAAATCATTTTAAATTTAAAAAGTGTTTTTAAAAAGTGCTTTTGCGCTCCCCGCAACTTGACTGGCGCAGCCGGTAGGATTGTCACGTTAGCTGCGCCGTCTTTCGCGAAAAAACTTCGTAATAAGTTATTAGTTGTGAGCATCGAAAACGCGATTCTAAAAGTGCGTGCTTACAATCCGCGACTGTTCGGCGCGTGTGGCGATCCTCGAACAAAACAAATCTGTCAAGATTAACAAGGAGCATGTTCCAGATTGGCTGGTGAGTGAACTTTTTGCCATCCTCTCTTATCCTTTTTTGTGTTATATATTGAATTGAACATCTTCTATTATAACGTGATCTGGTTTACCTCAAATAGGTTTTGTTATTTTTAAGTTAGAATTTATATAAATTGTGCAAAATGGCAACTCCACCTCCAGAGGTAATAACCCTGAAGGTTATTCCAAACGAGATGCTTAAACTTATCCCAATATTTGGTGGGGATAAGCGTCATTTAAATTTATTTTTAAGAAAGTGTGAATATGTTATAAACAGCTACCGCGGGAGTCATGATCAAAATGTATACGTTATGGCCTCCATAACGAGTAGGTTAGTAGATGAGGCAGCAGCTCTAGTTAGTGAAAGAGCTGATATAGAGACATGGACAACATTTAAAGAATTAATGATACAGCATTTTGGTGATCCTAGAAGCGAAGAGTGTATCGCTATACAATTAGAAAGCTTAAAAATGAAGCAAGGGGAAAGTTATATAGACTTGTGCAATCGTATTCAATCCATCAGAGCAGTATTGATATCAAAAGTGAACCAATTGACAGACGAAGATATGAAACAAGCTAAAGTTACAATTTATAATAATACATCACTTAATGTATTCCTATATAATTTACCCGAAAACCTTATTCGAATTGTCAGGCTAAAGTCACCACAAACTTTAGAAAAGGCGTTAGAGTATGTCCTTGAGGAAGTTAACTTTTATGAGCAGTATAATATGAGAAATAAAATAAATAGACAGCAAATTTTAGGAACACCGCAACCATTTAAATTCGGCATTTCTAATGTACAGCCAAGTACGCCCAACATGCCTAACATGGCCAACATGTCTAGCATGGCTAACATGCCTCGCATGCCTATGCAGCCTAGTGGCTTTAAACCAATGTTACCAATGCAAATGCCGCCGCGGTTTAATTTCGGCATCCCTAATAATCAGATGAAATTACCCCAAATTAACCCTCAACCACAATTTGGTTACAAATATAATGCTCCTCAACAACAATTTGGATATAAACCACAATTAGCCCAGCAGTCATCAGGCATGCAACAGAGATTTATGCCACCGGGTCAGTTCAATGCGAGACCCCAGCAACAATTTGGGTATCGCCCACAATTTGGCCAAGGTCAGTTCGGGTACCGACCTCCTCAGCAAAATAACAAAGTCATTGACAGTGACGTGTCTATGCGTACTGCACCACCGTTGAAACCACAGGGACAGCCACAACCTCAAGGGTTTCGACTCAATGAATTAGAATTAGGGGAAACAGGTTTTTATGAAAATGGTGAGAATGCGTACGGGTATGATGGTCAGGAATGCTGGCAACAGGATGAAAGAATGTATTACGTAGATGATTCACAGCAGGAGATGTACATGAATGAGCATGAAAGCGATAGCGTAAATGAGACGGATGAAAGTACACCTGAAAAGGTCCAAAATTTTCACATCCAGGCCTCAATGAAAAGCGGGAAATAGTACATTTAAATTGCGATGTAAAACTTAAGCTTCCTTATGTATACATACCGGAAATAGACTCAAAACTTATGATTGACACAGGTAGCACCAGGTCATTCATAAGCTCTCACAAAGCTCGCGAATATTTCGAGCCTTATACAATTTGTGAACCGTTCACAGTTATTAGCACACATGCATCAAGCACACATGACAAAGTGGTCCAAATTCCACTAATGCCATCTTTTAATAGCTATGAGTGTCACAAATTTTATGTTTATGATGTGGACGAAAAATACGATGGATTAATCGGTAATGACCTTTTAATGCAATTGGAAGCCGTTATAGACCTGAAAAATTCAAAATTAATTACAAAGGCTACAACTCTTCCAATAGTAAATGATGGTAATTTCGAGATAGAATTAGACTCAAGAATGGAACAACGTGTTAAGCTACCAACGGATCAATTTTCCGGAGCAGCTATTATCACCTTTACGAAATTCTGTGAGGGTGTTAGGATGCCATCAGCCATCGTTAACTGTGAGAATGGATATGCGACTACCATTATACAAAATACATTAGAACAACCAATGACTTTGACTATTACAGCACCTTTCAAGGTTACAAAGTATTTAGACAATGCTAAAAGCATAAACTGTACTGATATAGAGATGAGAGATTTAGAAGTGGACATAATACTTGACGAAAATCTGACTAGACTGAGACTTGATCACATGAATGAGGAGGAGAAAGAAAGTATAAGTAAATTGTGCAAAGAATACAAGGACATATTTTATAGTGACCAATTACCTTTGACATTCACTAACAATGTGAAACACAGTATCAGGACTAAAAACGAGGACCCAATATATGTAAGACCATACAGACAGCCCCCAGTACAAGCCGAAGAAATAAAAAACCAGGTAGAGAAACTTTTAAAAAACAAAGTGATTAGGGAATCCTACTCACCCTGGAATGCACCAGTTCATCTTGTACCTAAGAAGATGGACGCATCAGGTGAGGTCAAATATCGCATGGTCATAGATTACAGACGATTGAACGACATAACTGTAGACGACAAATACCCATTACCAAACATAACAGACTTATTTGACAAATTAGGCAAAAGTAAATACTTTACGACGCTAGATCTCGCTAATGGTTACCACCAAATTGAAATTGAAGAGAGGGACCGACATAAGACAGCATTTAGCGCGAACGGACACTATGAGTTTCTGAGAATGCCATTTGGGCTAAAAACCGCCCCAGCGACATTTCAGAGAACAATGGACAATGTTCTTAGGGGATTACAAGGACACCACTGTCTTGTTTATATGGATGACATAATAATTTACAGCCCCAGCTTACAAGACCACATTCATGACTTACGAGCTGTATTTGACCGACTTAGGGAGACGAACCTTAAAGTACAACTCGATAAGTCCGAGTTTGTGCGAAAAGAGGTACTATACTTGGGACATACGATTACCGATAAAGGACTTAAACCTAATGACGCAAAAATCAAAGCTGTTCTAGACTATCCCCTACCTAAAACAACAACCGAGATAAAAAGCTTTTTAGGACTAATAGGCTACTACCGACGATTTATTAAAGACTTTGCAAAAATTACGCAACCATTGACAGTTTGCTTGAAAAAACGTAATAAAATTGTGATCGACCAAAACTACATAGACGCATTTGAACGCTGCAAGGAACTTCTGACAAATTCACCCCTTCTACAATATCCTGACCAGACTAAACCATATATTTTGACAACTGACGCTTCAAATGTAGCCTTGGGTGCGGTATTATCCCAAGGTACTATAGGCAACGACAAACCAGTCGCTTACGCAAGTAGAACGCTGAGTGACACTGAAATGCGCTACAGTACTATAGAGCGCGAATTACTGGCTATTATATGGGCAGTAAAACATTTTAGACCCTACCTGTATGGAAATACATTCACCATTTTTACAGACCACCGACCATTAGCATGGTTGTATTCTCTCAAAGAGCCTAACAGCAAGTTAACTCGCTGGAGGCTCCGTTTACAGGAATATGACTTCAAAATAGTTTACAAAAATGGGAAGCAAAATACAAATGCAGACGCATTGTCACGCATAAAATTAAACGCCTTAAGTGACACTGACGACATTTCTATGCAGGTAAACTTAGATGAAAACGAGAGAAAGAAATTACAGGACCACTTAAAGGAAATAGACGATAGGATAGAGATTCTAGCAAAACGAAAAGACAGCGAGGAAACTATAACCATATCCGATAGCTCAGAAACTATCACTATCAGTGACGAATCTGAAGTAGACAAACAATATCCCGTTCCATCAATAGGCAGTAGCACTGAAACAGCCCACTCAGCCATAGAACTAGAAAATAAAGGAATCCCGATTCTACACGAGGCGATTGACACTAAACCTAATCAAATTATGGTATTTACGTGGTTCAAAAATAACATGCAGGTTAAAGACATCTCAACAGATAAACAAAAAATACTTGAGGTACATTTGCCCCTAAACAAAGAAGAACTAATTAAAGAATTTTTAAAAAAATATATTAAACCTAAAATTAAATACTTCATATACTTTGAAAACGAAAATCATAGGAAGGAATTTAACCGAGTAATCATTTCATTGTTCAAGGAAGGTATGGTAGAGTTTTATGAATGTACGCTTAGGGTCGTAAATGTAGAGAATGAAGAGGAACAAAAGGCTGTAACAATCAAACATCATGAAGGAAAAACGTGTCATCGGGGAATTAAAGAAACTGTAATGAGAATTAAAAGAAACTATTATTGGCCTAATATGCAAGAGTCAGTATCAGCAATAATAAATGGATGTGAAGCATGTAGGAAATTAAAATATGACAGAAAACCATTAAAGCCAACAGTACAATTAACTCAAACTCAGGATGCTCCCTTCCAGGAAATCTTTATCGATACTTTTAGTATAGAAAGCCGACAATACTTAACCATCGTAGACGCTTTTAGCAAATTGGCACAAGCTATTGAGATAAACAATAAGTCAACTGCGGAAGTGATTCGCGCGTTAATTAAATACTTCTCAATTTATGGTATACCAAAAAAGATCAGTAGCGACCCAGGATCAGAGTTCAATAACGAACTTATGAGGGAAATGGCTTTAATGTACAAAATTGATTTGCACATATGCACTACAAATAATCCCAACTCTACAGGCATTGTAGAGCGTTTTCATTCAACCCTTATTGAAATATATCGTCTAGCTAAATATGACCAAAAATGTACAGACGCGGCCTCAATCATGACTTACAGCATAATGGCGTACAATAATACGATACATACAACAACTGGTCTGACTCCGTTTGAAATCGTTTTTGGGCACACAGATTCCAGTAAAGCATTTGATGGTGAATTTGAAAAAAGTTACACACAACAACTACTTAAAGATCATGCTAAACGCACAAAATATCTTTATAATTACATATCTGATAAGATGCTTGAAGCAAAAGAGAAAATCAGAGAAAAGCAAATAGGTGAGAATGTAGAATTTAGGGAAGGTGACGTAGTATTTACTAAAGATATTAACAAGAGAAGTAGTAAGGACAAAGCTAGGTATAAAAAGGCAACTGTAACAGGAAAGGTAGAGAGAAACGTTTTACCGGTAGAAATAGGAAAACGACAGACAAAAGTAGCAATAAAGAATGTTAAACGTCCTCCACAGGTGGTGCGTGGTCGTAATGGCCCTTCTTCCCCAGAGCCAGGGCCTTCATCTTCAAAAACTTAAACAGAACCCAGGAATGCTACCAGTTAAAGAAGGGCAAGCTTATAGGCAAGAAGATAAATGGATTATTGTTAAAAGATTTGATTTAAATGAGTTAGGAAATGAATTAACTTTAAATACGAATAAATATATGGAATTCGTTAAATTAGTCAATTCAAATAAAACATTTATAAACTAGTTTGTTAATATTAAAAATCAAGCAGAGCATTTGAATAATGCAACAATTTCTAAATTCTGGCAATTGGTTCCTTCACGTAGGATGAAACGAGGTCTTATTAACCCTCTTGGTTCACTCATTAAAATAATTTCCGGAAATCTGGATAACGATGATGCTATTCGTTACGACAAAGACATATCTATGCTTAGTAATAAGGATATAGTTCTGCAAAGGAAAATGACTCTTGTAACAAAAGTACTAGATAATTTTGTAAACAGTACAGGAACTTTAAATGACAATATTTTAATAATAGATAAGAGATTAAAGGCAATTGAGAATATTATAAATGAAACGTCAACTAAGGAAAATACTTATTTATATCTAACTCATGTTTTAAACATGTTTAACACTTTTATGAATACATTTAGAACAATTTATGATATATTAAATGAAATCGAAACTGCATTAGCATTCACCAAGGTCTCTGTACTACACCAGACAATTGTTAACTCTACGGAGTTGTTGTATTTACTTAAATCAATAGAACAGACTCACAATTTATTATATGATGTAAATGAAAGTAATCTACTAAAATTTGAGCGTATAATTAAGGTAAAAGCATATGTGAAGGAAAGCCAGATAACGTTTATTCTAGAAGTACCGCTAACTGATAAAATAATTTTTGATTATTATAAATTATACTCATTACCCTTTTATAATGGATCAATCAACAAAACTATTGTTGTTTTTCCCGATTTCCCTTACCTTTTGGCAAAAAGCTCAAAATACTTACCTGTAACAAAGCCATGCGAGAGAATAGACAATGAAAAATTCCTTTGTGCAGAAGACAATGTCGTACAGTTTCAAACACTAACGTGTGCTGAGCAGCTTCTAGAGTACCAGAACCCTACCAAATGTGTACAGTATATCGTCGAAGTAGAAGATGTTAAAGTCCAACGGATAGGTTTGGATAGTTGGATAATTTTTACACGAAAACCAATAGAAATGGCAGAGAAATGTGAAAATGAGAACACCAAAGAGACTCTCCAAGGAACCTACATTATTACCACAAAAGAAAAATGCGTTATATTCATAAAGAATTTAAAGCTGGTACATCAACGAACATTTGCCGAAAATCTGCAGTATAAAATAATGCCAATTATTGCATTACCAGACTTGAAACCCAGAAACCCCAAATCATTAACATCCGTGAATATCAAGAATATGAACCTGGAGGAGATGCGACACTTATCGTATATTTTGAAATTGAAGAAAAGTGATGTGTTTAGTGAAGGGCATTATAGTGAAAGTGGAAAAGTGAAAATTGACACTAAAAGCGTTAGTTTAGCAACTGTTTTATTGTATGTGTTTCTAATTTTTATTTCTATTTTTCTTGTAATGTATTATTTTATATATAAATTTAAGCGAAATCATCGAAACCCGATCCAAATTTCCACGGTTTCAGATAATTTCGCACTTGATGAGGGAGGAGTTATGCACGCACCTGGCAGAATCATAACAACTGTTTCTTAAGAAACTGCTAACGTGTCATAACACTCCTCGGATCACATTGCGTGGGATGATGCCCGGTAGAGATAAGGTTGTTATGATGTTAATAGCAATAAGTTTGATTCATTCGTTTAGAGCATCCTCTTTTGTTCAGACGTATCTTATAAATGTTTAATTAAATCATTTTAAATTTAAAAAGTGTTTTTAAAAAGTGCTTTTGCGCTCCCCGCAACTTGACTACGTAGACACCATATTTTGTGTACATTTGAGTCTTGATTTACTAGTCATACTTAAAAAATCAGGTTGCAATACTGTTAATGATCACGGAAGTAGTCTGTACTAATCAAATTTTAATTGGTTTATATACTCGTATCTGTGACCTTTCTGGAACAGGTAACTGATAACGTAGAGTTATGTAAATAGATTAATTAATTACAATTTTATTATTTATCGACAAGCTAAGTGAAGTATTTAGCGTTGGTGGATATTTACGTAATTTATATAATTTAGAGAGATATATAAGTAGATATGATAACTGTTCTTAACTTCAAAGATATTGTGTATTTAGAGGAGACTTTTTTTTAGTTTTCGACTCGCATTTAATGTTGCAGTTGGTAAAATATTACATTATATAGAAACTTCGTATGGTTTGGTAAAACTAAGCAAAAAGTATTAACATAAATAAACATACCTATTCAGAACTATATAAGTTCTGAATATTAAAATACGGGACTTAATTTAACTTGACGTGTTGCATTGAAAATTAATGTTTTAAGCGCGATAAGTCCCATATTTTAATATTTATAACTATGAGTTCAAAGCGCGAAAGTTTAAAGTTTACAATATTTAGGTATAGTTTTCAAAAACTGTCATTTTAGCAAAAAACACATAAACACGTATTATAATCATTCTAATGAATATATAGCTTTCGAATGACTACACGTATTCTAAAACACTTAAATAAATGACCTATTTCGAGTGTCCCAAGGTGTAAAGTGTAAAACGACACAGTTTGGCACAAAGAGTGAAGTGACGCCGACTGTGACCAAAATGTGGATCATATTACGATTCGTGTGACTTTAACTAGTCTTTGTTGATGAATATCTCATTACAAAGTCAAGAATATTGGAGTTTACTCCTTACACAAATCTTTTTTAAAATATAAAGCTCACAAATGCATGTGTTATTCAAACAAATACATACATTATTTATTGACAATACTTTAGTGAAGTCTCAAACTATGCATTTGTCAAAATTTTGAATATGGGTGTCGTGCATCGAACTCGGAAAATCGGTAAAATATTTTAAACTATTTTAGCCGACTGACTGCCAAGTATATTAATAATATAACTTAAAAGTAGTCTTATCCTTGCCACCTAATAACCAGCACTTAAATAATTTAACGAGAGACTAATAGATACTTGAGTTTTCCTCGAGTTTTCAGCTATTGCCTAACATGTTCTACTCCAATGCAGTTGAAGTATGCCCTTTCACCTGACTTGGCATGCGAGTGTCCGTGAGGCCGTGAGGGAATACCAAGGTGTGTCTCAAGGGTGTATTTAAAGTACATGCATGAGCCTTATGTTTGTAAAGATGAAAGTATATTTATGTTACTATACACTTCGATGGGACTTTGAACTTTGTTTCTTTGTCTGTATTTTGTTACAATTGATTTGAGCGAGCGAAGCGAACGTGCCGCGGCAGCGGCCGGCGAAGCGCAAAAAGTCTGTTAAACATCCAACAAAACAGTGATATTAATCAGCAAAGTGTTACAAAAAAGTTAGGTTATGATTTTACAAAAATACGCATAACTCTAAAACTATGCATTACCTTGTAATGAAAGGGGTGGGAAAAGGAAAGGGGGATCCTCTTTTACCCCCCCATCACCTCACCCTCCCTTTTTCGTGCCAAACGATTCAAAATTTTTACCAAGTGAGGTTATGATTTTGCAAAAAAAACCATAACTTAAAAACTATGTATTACCTTGTAATGAGAGTGGTGGGGTAGTGAAAGGGGGACCCTCACCTACCCCCTCCACCCCCCTTTTTTCTCCATTCCCCCTTTTTCGTGCCAAACGATTCTTAATTTCAACCGATATTCCAATATGGCATAGAAATTACACTAATAAGTAATTTAAATTTAACCTAAGCTGCTAACTAATTTTTAAATTTGTCCAAAGGCACTTTTCATTGCGTTCTTTGTAAGCAATGTTCTCTATTTTACTGTCACTTCACTACACAAAGGTTTTTAGTCTTCTCACTATGTCCGTGTTGTCGAGGAGCTGGATAGCCTCAAGGTTCACAGGGCTATGAAGTTTGCGGTCGTGAGCTTCGGCATATTTATAATAACACTATTACTCAATACTCAATTGTTTATTGCAATAAATTTTGTTACTACTATTATTAACGATACAACTACATATTATCGTCATCCACTGTAAGGTCCCGATACAGGTCGTGGTTTCTGATGTACCATGGTGCATTTAAGAAGATTATCGTCATAATCAGCCGGTGTCAGTCCATTGCTAGACGTAGGCAAATCCCAAAATGTGCCACTGAGCCCAATCTTCAGCTTTTCTTTTCCACATAATTATATTGTAATACGGGACTTATCGCGCTAAAAACATAATTTTATTTACCTCGACGTTTCGATCAAGTTTCATTGACCGTGGTCACGAGAAGACTGAAGTTGTGGGTAAAAGCATTGTTATGATTGAGAGTATTTTGAAACTACCCTCATTTGATCTTGATCGGAGTTGCCATTGCGACACACAATACTGACGACATCGGCAGATTTTTGTTGATTTAAACTTCGACTGGAACACTTGCTAATCACTGGGTTCGAAGTTGTGGCCAACCTAAAAGCATCCTCCCGGTTGAAATTCGGATGTTTTTTTATTTCAACCGCTTCACGTACAATACGGGAGTAATAGTAACGTTCGGTGGAGAGAATTTTAGGGTCGTGAAGTTCAATCCAGTGATTAGGTCCCGAAATTAGCAAATGCTCGGTGATGACGGACTTATTAACCTGGCGGTTTTTTACAGCTGCAATATGATATATATTCTTCGACTCTTTCTGCGATTGTGCGCTTTGTTTGTCTTCTTTTCCAGTCTCTGCCCACCGCTTTGCGTATGTCGTCGCTCCACCTGGTCACAGGACGTCCTACGCGACGTTTGCTGATTCGCGATCTCCACGCAGGATGCTCCTTAGTATTTCGGAATCGCTGGATGATCTGAATGTTACTTTGACTCTTGTAGAGAAAACCTTATTTTACTACGGACCGACAACTTTTATTAAATGTATGCTAAGTCACGCCCTGCTAACTTCAAATACCTATGCCCTTTCTTTCACCTGTCACTGAGGTCACTACGCCAGTCCTTTGACAATCTGAGCACGCATGCCCTAAGGTCTGTAACACACCTCCGCCGCGAAAATAATGATGCGAAACCGCAACCACAGATTATATAATAGTTACTACTCGCAACAACAGTCTGTTGCGCAACATTACAGAGAGACATTCGCGGAGATGTAGCTGGCGTTCGAGCAGATCGGCGAATTCGTGCGGTAATGAGATAGAATCATAGGCAAAAATCTATGCGTTAGAACAGGCAGTTTCGCCTCTGTTTCGCTTGTCCGTACAACGGATAAGTCATTGCGAAACTACTGCGGTTTCGCTGCTATGGTTTCGCAACACAGTGTGCTATAGGCCTTATGTCTGTTAAAATGCTTTAGATAGCATTTTCACCAAATTACGTACGTGGGAATGAAAATTACTTTTACATCTCTCATATTCGGTAAGTAGGTCCTTATTACCCCCAAATGGGGCTTGTAGGTAACCAATTAGCGCTCTAGGGTAATAATGTAGCTAGAAAAGCCCTAGGGCGGTAAGTAATTAAAAAAAAACTCTTCACTCTTTCAAAAAGTTCGCGTACATCTAACCATCATACTGGCAATAGACATCATGCATTCAGCCCAATGACAAAAGAGGTCGCTTCGCTATTCAGCCTTGTCTTCGTATGAGTATAATAGTCATCAATTTTAAATATCGAACGGCGATGGTCAATTTCGTTCTTGAAAAAATTAAAAAAAAAATAAGATGAAAAAAGGCGGGAATAGAAAACTTTACTTTTTTACTTTAAATATTGTTTGTTTTTGGGATTTTTTTATAATTACGTGCTAATTAGGAAAAAAACATGAGTTCTGCAAGTGATGAAGAAATAAGCTGCACTCCCGATTCAATGAAAATGGAAGCTGAAGCAGCAATTGACAATATTTTGCCTGAAAGTTCTAAAGAGAGATATTTGAAAACTTACAAGTTCATGAAGTGGCGAAAAGAAAAACGAGTTATGTCTTTATCTGAGACTGTATTCTTAACATACTGTAGTGAGCTATCAAAAAAGCTGCAGCCATCTAGTTTGTGGTGCATTTATTCAATGTTAAAAGCAACTATCTCACTATAAATTTTAACTAATAAAATGTTTTATTCCTGTAATGCCGGTTTTTTTCTACTTACCTCACAATCGAGATGTAAAGCAGAGTAGTTAGCTCGGGTGTAAGCATCAATTGCACCCTCGAACTATAGGCGCCCTCGCTGCGCTCGTGCGCCTCGGGCTGCAATTGATGCCTTACAGCCCTTGGCTACTAATCTACTAATATTGAGCATTGAGGCAGTTGATTTGATGAAGTGTAAACAAATGTAGATATGTTAAAAGTAGTAGTAGTAGAATTGTATAATGAAGATAGTGTAAAAACTAAATAAACCTACTTTGTCAGTTACAAGTTTGAGGTGTTTGTCTCCATATCTCTGGAGATATTCATTGGATCTCAATGTATTGTATAATGACATCATCGTGGAGATGTATCCTATCAATGAAAACAAAACCTGCAACAGCTAAATACTTTGAGGCTATCTACATTAAAATACCATTACATTCAATAAGAAGTCTAACTATAGAATTACGTTGTTTTGTTTTTTGCATTTTTCTCGTTTAATGTTCAAGGCTGTAGTGCAGCATAACAATTGGTTTTTTTCTCGACCTCTGCATCGTAGGTCAACCCTGCTGACACCTTCGACCTTTGATGTCATTTACACGACAGTTAGGGTTCTTTATAACCAAATCAGAAACGGTGGTCAATTGTTTAACTTTTGCCCATAAATAAAAAAATTAGACTCATATTTTTTTTAATGATATATTGTAACAGGACAAGCTCGACGCTCGCCTGATGGTAAGCGATGACGTCTACCTATTACAGATACAGCGGCATGCAAAATTCTGGACTTCTAGAATTTTGCATGTCACTGCACTGCGCCTGTTACCTTGAGACAAGGATATTGAGACTCACATGCCCTGTAATTGCACTGGACACCTTGCCATTTCAACCGAAAAACATTCCAATTTCACGGCTGAAAATTAATAGGCAAAGTGGTGGTACCGCCCCAGGTGGACTAGCAGAAGTCGTAGGACTTCTGCTAGTCCACTACAGACTGTCAAACTGATGGGGTTTTGTGAAAACTAGCGTGACAGTAAGCGATTAAGTATGCCTGTAATAAATACTGTAGTACGCAAAATTCTGGAATTTGAGATTTTTTTACATGATTGCATTGTGTCCCAGACTACATTGTACTATTATTTATTCTGTGTCTCTAGACACGACTGAGACGTAAGCGTCTACGCTTACGTCTCACGCGCCTTGTATATTTTAATTAAAAAAATACTAATTTAGAAAAGCTAATTCAGTAGAGCGACGTTGGCGTAATGGTTTGATGGTTATACTTTTAAGCAAGAGGTTGCCAGTTCAAATCCTAGCACGGGTGTGTATGTCAACAGGTGGTAGGAACATATTATATCGATGTTCCGCCTGACTTGCCACTAACAAGCTGCTTACTGCCATCAAGAAAAAAATCTGCCGCCATAACCTTACGGTGTTCCGGTAGCACACAGCCCTTGTCAGTCAGAGTATTCTAGGCCTAGCGTGTTAACCATCTTCTACCTCGTCATCGCTTACCACTAGGCGAGATAGTGGTCAAACGCTAATCTAAAAGATATAAAAAAATTATAATAATCTTCGTTCATGTCGTCATACGGTGTTTCTCTGTCAAAATAAAAATAAAACTGGCCAAGTGCGAGTCAGACTTTGTCCCGCACACGGAGGGTTCCGAACTCCATCTATAGAATTTCTAACGAACTTCTAACACCAACTAAGTAAACGTTAACACAAAGGTAGAATAGTATTATATAGTAGTAATAGTAGTAATAGTAATTGTAGTAATTAATATTATTAAATATCTGGTTGACCGAGCTTTGCTCGGTATTTTTTGCCACTTAAACAGACAAATATGACTCTTCCCGACATCTATTGACGAATAATAATACTATTTTTTTAATTGAGAGCAACTAACTGCTTTACAGATACAGTACTTCTACTCGCCAATAGATGTCGGGAAGAGTCATATTTTAAGTTGATTATCAATAAAGTTGAGTATTGAAAACACGAATAAAACAACATTTTCTGAAAATGACTCCTAGCTAGATCGATTTATCGCCCCCGAAATCCCCTGTAGGTATACTACATTTTATTTAATCGTTGGAGCCGCTTCCGAGATACAGATTAAGGTAAAGACGATAGCGCCATCTTAGCAACTAGATAGGTGGCGCTGCGCTATCGTAAAAAACTTTTTTTTAACTTTTCTTTAATTTTATACTTTGTTCTGTTCTTAGTATTTGTTGTTATAGCGGCAACAGAAATACATCATCTGTGAAAATTTCAACCGTCTAACTATCACGGTTCATGAGATACAGCCTGGTGACAGACGGACAGACAGACAGACAGACAGACAGACAGACAGACAGACGGACAGCGGAGTCTCAGTAATAGGGTTCCGTTGGTACCCTTTGGGTTCGGAACCCTAAAAAAACTTGCCAAGAAAAAACAGGTATTATAAATTGATACAAATGTTTAATGAGAATAAAATACATTATAATTTTAATTTTACGAGTAGCAATAAAATTAAGAAACGTAATTATTTTCATAAATATATTTTTTCACTTTTTCAAATTCCTACTGGCTTGGAACTAATACGGTAGCACATCAAACTCTAAGGCTGAGTTGCATCATCTAACTTTAACTTGATTTTTGACGTTTGTTATAGTTTAAGTAAGATGGTGCAAGTCAACCTAAATATTCATAAATATTATTTTAATAATTAATAATGTATGTAGGAGTTTTGGCGGGAACGTGGAAAAGTGTGTGTGTGATCTCATTGTATTTTTTCCTAAAAACTGGTGTTCTTCCGCGAGTTAATGTGTAATAAATGTGGATTATTAACCATTAAGTGCCGCTGAATGTGTGCGAGTGTAGGGAAACAGCACAATATTGAAAAATATGCTATTTGCGTTCTCACCAAAATTCCACTGAAAATCTTCAGTAAACACTACATCTTTACTGAAGGTATGACTTATACTAGACTTTTACTTGAAAACTGACCTGAAATGTGATTTTGACCCATCACTACGACTAAAATACTTAAAAACTTGAAAAATGTCAATACTTGACACTGGCTAAATACACTAATCGTGTGGAGACATAAAGAAACTAAAAAAAAAACGTATGTACTACTAGCTGTGCCCTGCGGTTTTACCCGCAGTCCCAATATTCATTGGGATAATAATTTATGATCGTACAAAACGAAAAAACCGACTTCACATGCCGCTATAGTCAAAGTACTGGCTAGTTATAATCATGTCATCAAAGTATACAAATTTGCTTATCAATATAAGCAAATTTGTATACTTTGATCCATGATCCATATCTCCGAAAATAATTGTCAAATGTCGATAAAATTTGAATGGAACCAAACGAGAGGCATAATCTCTCAAACAAAAAAAGAATTTTTGAAATCGACGATGAAAAAGATTTGACAGAGTTAACAAAAAAAATATATATTCGAATTGACAACCTCCCCCTTTTTTGTAAAGTCGGGTAAAAAGTAGCCTATGTATTATTCCAGGGTCTATGGCCTGGAAAAATAAAATTTGGTACGTAGATAGCCTCTCTTGGCTATCTACGTACCAAATTTCAGCTCAATTGGTTAAGTAGTTTTAGCGTGAAGAAGTACCAAACACACACTCGCAAACTTTTGCATTTATAATATAAGTAGGATTAAAAAATCTAAGTTTATCTCCAAACAAACACAGTACACTTATCAATTATCGAATCTTATTCTTTGACCTATAAGTAGCTATTAGCTTGATATAAACTGCCATTATAAATCAACCAATTCCCATCCATTGAAAGGAAATTACCCAACCAGTTAAGATGAGCTGATCGATAAAGCATGCCGTCGTCACTTTCACGGATGTTACGGTATCCCATGTTACAAAATATCTAGTTTTTTTCTCTAATTAGGTAAGATATCAATCGTTTGATAATTTATTTAAAATGTAATATAAAAATTTTTTTTGGTATCTTAAATAACAACGCCTATTTATAGACATAATGAGTAAAGAAACTTTTCTTTACTCATGTGCTTACTTTGCAGGGGCACGCGAAATAGTTCATGCCATGAAGAGATTTTGCATCGTTTCAAATTAGAGGTGCTTGTTATATTAGATAGCAGTTAAAAGGCGCAGATTAAAAAATATAGCAGACGCAGTCTGCTTTTATATTATTTAGAGCAGACTGCTTTCTGCGGCGCAGCTCGCAGCATAGGTAATTTGTTTATCAATAAAAATATGCGTTGTCTACATTACGTTTTTACATACTTGTGTTAATTTGTTTGGTAATTAATATAGTAAATTGTAAATCTCTCGAAGTGTTCAACAAAACAACGACATCACACACTAATCTAACATTGAGCATTTCGTTTCGTCCAAACACAACATTCTATGCCCAGCGTGTTCACCATTTTCGACCACATAGTCGCTTACTACTTACTACACCAGGCGAGATAGTTGTCAAACGCTAGCCTATAAGATATATACAAAAAAATTGTTCCGGAACCATCGCTTGAGCATACCACGTCTTGCTTGATCATTACATTATTATCTTCTATTTTTAGTTCGTTTGTCATCAAATAAAGCTAAATTGATTGTCAACAATTATTCGCAAGATTTGATTATCGATGCACTTTTGTCCATGACAACATTAGTTTAAACAAAATTTGGGTAAGCCAGGGTAAGAAAACGGTACCTACTTTTTTTTAAATATCTTATAGGCTAGCCTTTGACCACTATCTCACCTGTTGGTAAGTGATGATGCGGTCGAAGATGGTAAGCACGCTAGGCCTAGAATGGGAACTGGCTCTCAAAGATAGCTGCCGGAACACATTAGATGTTTCGCGACAGATTTTCTAACTTGAGGGTGGTAGCTGGCCAGGCGGACACTAGATAGTGTCCTACCACCATGCGGGGGTTTTTGGTTTCTTAACGATGTTTTCCTACACCGGAGGGCCACTGTGAGAAGCGCACATACATTTTTCTATAGAAAAATCCATTGGTGCACGGCGGTTTGAACTCGGTACCACGGCATCAAAGCCGACCGTTCTCCCGATTACGCCACCGGGCCCTCGAAAAGGCCGGGCCTTCAAAATGTTAGAGTACCTACTAAGTGGTTATACACACATTTTTAGCCTCGTTGGCGTAAAGGGTAGATGGCTTGACATCTAAGTGAGAGGTGCCCGGTTCAAATACTAGCACGAGTATTCGTCCACTGGTTGTAGGGGCATATTCTATCAAAGTTCCACCTGCCTTGCTACTAAAAAGTAACTTATTACCACCACCAAGGAGAAAATCTGCCACCATAAAACATTACGGTGTTCTGGCAGCACACAGCTCTTGAGAGTCAGAGTATTCTAGGCCTAGCGTGATCACCATCTTCGACCACATCATCGCTTACCACCAGGCAAGTAGTCAAACGCTAGACTATTAAATATTAAAAATATATATTACTAACGCTGCTTGTACGTGTTGATTTTTATTTAATTTTATATGCAAAAAATAATCTGGGGTTTGTTGCGTTTCCTGTTCTAGTCTGTATGCTATGTGTCAGTCGCATTGCTTCCAAATAAGATTACATTAAAAGGATATTAAATCGTATAATTTACTTTAATCCTATTAACGTTTTTTATTGTTTACAAAACTCCTATAAAACTATAGTACGACCAGTAGATTATTAGAAGTGTGCATTTTGTATACATATTTCTAATTTTTTTTTGATAGGTTAGCATTTTAAAAATCTCTTTTCTAAAACAGTCAATTGCAATTGAAGTGCTATGGGGCATAAGGATAGCTGCGCATTAAACTTATCGGCACTTTTAATTAAACACACTTTTCTCAAACCTGTCCAATCGCAATAAAAATATCATCATGTGTCAACTACTTTCGCACTGTCATGTCAACTCAGTGAAAGTCCAAAGAACTTTAATCAAACAAACAGATCAAAAATCACGAGCTGACTTCAATATGTATCAAGCGCAACCATCTACTGCAAAAACGCATTTATGTAATACTGCATTCTGTGTTACAAGTATTAAGCACTCCACAGACAGGAGCTATTAAATTTTCGAGTTGCGACAGTAGCACCTGTTTTTAGTTAATTATTGATTCACCAGTTATCTCAGCGTATACGTGGAATGTCTAATTCTAAAAACAGTAAATCTTTTGTTTATATTTTCCATTTTCGAAATGGAAACTGGCATATTCATGATAAATTTAGCAAATGCCTAATTTTTGCAGCGTTACTCGAACATTTTAATTTTCGAGTTTTTAATTTGTACAATTTATATTCGAGACGCCAACATTTTATTAACTCTTGTTGCGTGTTTTAGTGATGGACATTTTTGATTGCCCTTGGTGACAAATTCAGCTTTTAAATGTCTACCACGAATATCTCACAAGTATCTACAATGCATCGAGTGGCTTTACTCTTCCTGACATCGAAGCGCCAATTTTCTTTCAAATTTCTTGGTTATTCGCTCAGATTTTTAAAGGTTATTTTAAATCCCTGAAACCGTAGTTTTTTTTTTACATTTAACGAAAACCTTAGAAACGTTCACACTTGCATCAACTAAAGCTGCTACGTCTGCGTAGCGCCTTAAACAGCTATGACTTCATGCAAAACATTGTTACTTATCGTGGTTTTCCAATTTAAACTATAACGTGACATAACGTAACAAGCATTCTACTCTATACTTATACTACTAATATACGATACGGGCCTTTTGTATAACCACTGCATAAATATTATTTGAAGTTTAACACACATCGACAGAATCTAGTAATACTTAAGATCTTATCGATAGTCTAAAAAAAATCTGTAAGGTACGACCATACCGCGGCGTCCTGCGTGCGTGATTTAGGCGGCGATCAGATAGCGCAGTAATATAAGTACTGCACACCAAACGCGATCTATGGCGATCAGAAAACGATTAAAAATCAGATCGCGCACGCGGACTCTGTACGCCGCGTCGTGGTCGTACCTTCAAGAATTTACTGAAATATTAAAAGGTTATTTAGTAAAAAATAAAAAACACTGACGTAATTTTTTTTGTTCTATTTCAGTTTGAATTTTCGGTTCAAACGGTTGAACAGATTTTCTTGAAACAAAGCTAACAACACTCTCGATGAAGTCACCTACCAAACAAAAAATGATTTAATCAAAACAAACGGTTCAACCGTTTGGGAGCTACAATCATCACGTCAAACTTATAATACCCTTTTTTGTGTCAGCGGTTAAAAATACTGAATATCGCTTTCAACAAAGAATTTTGACACCAATACACCAATACCACGACACAAAGGTCATGTAATGTTTCATATTCAGTGGCAAGGTTACATAAGTCAATGTGGTAATTGTATGGAATTGGTACTGCATGATTTTAACCAACTTGTCATAAAGAGGAAGTAGTCATTTGCATGAATGCTGCTTTTACTCTACTCTGATTCTAATATCCGTTGACCAATTTCGATATTTTTACAAGCTTTTATTTAGTTTCACCTGTCCCGATGTTTGTCATCAATTCTTGCAAATTAAATTTGATCCACTTCCCGGTTACCGATTGAGCTGAAATTTTGCATACATGTGTAATTCGCGTGGCAGTGCAATATTATGATGACATAGTGCTGATCTGATGATGGAGCTGGAAGGTGGCCAAAGGAACTCCTAAACTACACATGTTATACCCGTCGTGTTTGAGCTCGTTGGATTTGTTTTCACTTACTGTGGTCCTAGGTGATGTAAAAGCTTGTGTTTAAAAAGGTTTTTTTTTAATATTGCTTGTTGAATTGATACAACTTATGGCACAAATATAAAGAGGGAAATGTGAGGAGAGTGAATTCTAACAATGCACGCATAGTGACATGATTTTTACCACACCATATTATTCAAATGACGGGATCACTACGTATTCTATATTAGAAACGATTTAAGTTTTTCATAGTCATTTTGAGGGTTTGACAAATAACAAGCATAATATTTTTTTTTTATGCTAACGATTCTAAAATGACAAGTTGCCGTAAAATTCACTTTGTCGACTTCACATTCGACTCTTAGTTCGGAATTAAGATGTTATTTTGTGAGTCAAATAAAACACAATTCGTATACTTTTTTTTTCATTCCATTGAGTCAACCCTTTATTGTATCGGGCGCGCGCCGGTACATCGCGCGCTGAACGAAGTAATAACAACGATAGGTCGAGCGCCTTAGACACATTTTTGCTTGTATTGTCTGAAATAAACGTTAGTATTGTGTTTTTGTAGGGGAGTGAAATATCTGTTACGTAATAACTTTTATATAATCTGTGGTTCCGTACCCAAAGGGTACCACAGGAACCTTATTACTGAGACATCGCTGTCCGTCCGTCTGTCCACACTTACAGACTGTATTTTCTTAACCGTAAAAGGTAGTTACTTAAAATTTTCACCAAGAATGTATTACTGTGGCGGATTAAACAATAAAACAAAAAAAAAGAAAAAATACAGACGAATTGAGAACTTCCTCCTTTTTTGTGAAGTCGGTTAAAAAGTTAGCTCCTAAATTTGAATAATGATACTTATTTTCCATTTTCTGTTGACAATCAGTGAACTTCTAATAGTCTAATTATCCTTCGTCAAAGGTTTCCATTTCTTCCTATCTATATAAATCTATATTTTTAGTACATAAAGTTATTTGTTATTTGTTGTTAGATTTCATAAAGAGCTTCTATTTGAAATGACTCCCGCGATATATGAAGTAGATCTATTGTAAGTTTTTAAAATTATATATTTTTTGCCGACTTCCAAAAAGGAGGAGGTTCTCATTTCATCTGCGTTCTTTTTTTATCATTTTTTTGTATATATGTTACACGATTACTCCGTCAATTGTGAACCGTTTTTAATAGTACTTATTTTAATCGGTAGGGTACAATTCCGAGGTAGTCCCATTGCAATTTCATCGAGATCTGATAAGTATATCTAGAGATATGATGATAAACGTCTCAAACTTGCCACTAATTTCAGTAAATTAACTCGCGGGGCATGGAAGTCGGTTGTTTTAGTTTTTAAACTATCCTTATTATCATATTCATTGACAAGGCTGTATCATAATATGGTAATGGTATGAAATTGGTACTGCATGATTTTTCATTGGCAATGGTCGTGTCATGCAGTTTATTTAACCTTTGGCACTAACTTGATAATGACTGACGATTTTGTATGGATATTTAAAATGATTAGGTTTTCATTGCCACTCATTTTACCTCTATTTATGTTTATGTAGTCGGTTTATATCATATTAGTTGATACCCGCGACTTCGTTCACGTACACCAAGAATTTAGTAACCTATGTCCATCCTCATTCTATAAAGTATCTCCTTGCTTAATTTCAGTAAGATCAGCGGTTTAGGCGTAACAAACAGACTGAGTGACAGAGTTACAAACGTTTTTATAATATTAGTATGTATATGAATACTCACCTTCACGCTTATATATTCTTTTGTGGTTCGGCACTTAAAAATGTTATAATTAAAAAAAAACTAATAAAACACGGTTGAACAAAGAAGTAAGCTCACGGGTCTACTGCTAGCTGCGCCCAGCGGCTTTTCCCGCGGTAAAATGTTTTCTATGTCCTAATCTACTATGCTTGTTAACCCTGTGCAAAATTTCAACCAAATCGGTCGATCCGTTTGACCGTGAAGAAGTCCCAATCAAACAAATATACAAACTGACTTTTATGGGTTTGTTTAGGTTTTATTTCCATTAGGCACAATTTAAATTATATAAAGTTAAATAATTTACCTATTAAGGCTACTATATTTCAGCGCAGTAGGTATTTAGCGGTACCCTCCCTCCATTCGATCACGTAGCGGGAAACTATCAGCTAGCTAGCAAAAGTGACACAGGTCCTACCTCGAAGACGCCTCGCGGGCTACTGAAGTGAGGCGCGCTGGCCAATTTGTTATATAATATTGTGTTAAAAAAAATAAGGACTATTTAAAAAAACACTATCCATTTAATTTCCTTTTAAAGTTCTTTTTTTCCTATTTTTTGGCATATTTTTTGTGAGTCACAGTTTAATGTATTTTAAGTTATACCCAAAACACGACTAAAATTTCTTTATTTTCGTAATTTTTCATTTTTTTTTATTTAGTGAAGTAGTAAATATCGTGTTTTGAACCATTAAATAATCAAAAATGTTTCTTGAACTACATCATATATTTTTCTGATTAAAACTAATAATATTTAATTGTTTGCTGTTGCATCAAAAACTTGTCGATTTGGAATATTTAAGCCTAAAGTTATATTTGATGTTATGTGTAGAATACACAATGTTGCAAATACGAGTAGAAATATGATCCTTCAAAATTCTTAAAGAGAAGATTAGAATGCACATATTTCTTTTTGAAATTGGTTAGTCAAAAAAGCAAATGATAGTTACAGCAGACTTTGATTCTTTTAAGGGGAATACATTTGTATGGAAAAGTGCACCCCGCGTTCCCTCTTAAGTTAACCTGACATTTTCCAAATATATTTGAAAACTTCAACTAGTGAAAAAACTGCATGATGCTGCTACCTTTCTTTATATGTCACGATATATCTCAAAAACCTTACGAAACAAAATATTGCCAAGTATAGACATACCCTTAAAAAGAAGGCATTTACGAACTATAAAAATGTTTTAAAACAAGTCCTAAAATTGTGGGTAATATGCAGTTTTTCCTTGCAAGTCTCTCTAAGTCCGTAACTTAGAGCTATGTCCGTTCAACAAAGCTACAAGTAAAACATTTGTTTGTGACACAATAGGTGTTATTGTCGCGATGGAGCTTTATATTCCGACCTTGCTCCCACTTTGAAGGCTCATCGTTAATATTATTATTGTTTCAAGATAAATTATGGTGTTTGGAAGTAATATAGAGTAGGTATTATAATTTGTCGATTATATTGAGTTCATTGATTAGAGAACTTAGAGAACAGGAAATAAATTGGCAAGGTGTGAGTTGGCCTCGCACGCGAAGGGTTCTGTACTACTGAGCAATATTAGATAAGATCTAACAAAAACTGCCAAAAAACATGTTTCTTGTATGGGGTTCCTTGTCAGGACTACGGAACCCTAAAAAGGCTGCGTAAAAACCTACGCGTTAGAAGTGAAACTTCCTTCACAGAGTGGGAATTCAGAGTATTAAGTAAATTTTATTAATTTCTCAACATCACTAATTATTTTTTGTACAACTCCATCTGTTGAACTAAGCGGTATGAATGCCCGAATGATATGCCCGATAGCGAATTCTTCGTCGTAGTTACGCCGTTCTACTATAGAGGGCGTTTATAAATATAAAATATAACATGACGCTTACGTCACTTCCGCTGCATTCCGACCGTGGCGCTACGTCACATCCGTTAAATTTTACTCTAGTGCGCCTAAAGAAGTATCACTCCAAAAATATTATATTTTTATGCTATAAATGAGTATGCTCTGAAAATCATCGTGTAAGATGTCTTCTAAAGCCTTTGCAGAGCGTCACGGCAAACTAAAGCATGAAGTGTCTTTTGTCAAACATTGTGTTAATTGACATTGCATGAGGCCAACGTTTGTCCGCGCGACCTCGCGCAACTAACTCGCGCAACTAATTGCTATATTGTCTGTGTACCAGCTTTACTTGATTTGTTTTTAAACGTTTTAAATAATAGGCTTGTTATTAAACGCTGACGGTGGTGCAATTTCAGACCACTGTTTTTGGTCTGAATAGCTGTGATTTTTTGTTTTGATTGATTTTTTTGAAGGAGGTGGAACCTTTTTAGGGTTCCGTACCCAAAGGGAAAACGGGACCCTATTACTAAGACTCCGCTGTCCGTCTGTCTGTCAGTCTATCCGTCTGTCACCAGGCTATAGCTCATTAAGCGTGATAGTTAGACAGTTGAAATTTTCACAGATGGTGTATTTCTGTTGCTGCTAGAACAACAAATACTAAAAACAAAATAAAATTAAAAATTAAAGGGGGTCCCCATACAAAAACGTGTTTTTAAACGCCATCTATCTAATTAGTTTCGGCAAAATGACATCGATGGCGCTAGTAAACGAGCTCCATCTTTCTAGATCGCGACCAAACCAAATATTCTTGGTAATATCAATTAATCAAATATATGAGGTTGAAACTCTGTTATGTTTCGTATTGTACGGAACCCTCCCTAAGTGTGCGGTAAGAGACGCGATGCTGACTCGCACTTGGCCAGTTTTATTTTGTATAGCTTATAGGCTAGCGTTTGACCACTATCTCACTTGGTGGTAAGCTACTTTTTAACCAACTTCCAAAAAGGAGGAGGTTCTCAATCCGAATGTATGTTTTTTTAATATATATGTTACGCGATTACTCCGTCAATTAACTGATTCAAACTATCCTCTTTTGAAGTGGTAGGGTACATTTTCAAAGTTGTCCTGTTGAAATTTCATCGAGATCTGATGAGTATCTCCAGAGATATGACGATGAACGTCTCAAACTTGCTACTGAAACTGACTCGCGCGGCATGGAAGTCTTAGTTTTTAAACTATCTTAATTATTTGTGTATATTATACATATTCTTACTTTATAGCTACCTACAGCCATTAATTACAACAGCTTATTGAAATAACAAACAGGTAATATAAACGCAATTAACAAAATGTTCGTAACAATTCAGTTTTACCACTTTTCACGCGACCTTCCACTCAACCGATCGCTCTTATCACATGACCTCTTTTCTAACCTCAGACCTTTACACTTAAACGACTTAACAACCAAACATTTTCAGTCTAAAATAATACCTGTAGACAGAATCTTAGAGGTGAATATCGTATGTAAAATTTCAAACTTCTTGTTTTCTTTTTGACGAAAACGAGTTTCATGTTTTAGGCATTTCGGTTCACGAGGTAAGCAAATGAAATGTGTATGCAAGTAGCCGAGTTTACGTTTTATATAGAAGATACTTTATTTTACATGTGATAAAAATATGTGTTTACTTTTTTAGTATTTGTATAGTTAGAGGACGAAGTAATAATGTAGGTAAATCTGATCATGAAACAACTAGATATCCTATGGCAATATCATATTTTCCTATCCTACTTCCTACCTTATCTTACCTGTAAGATGTGGAATGACCTGCCCGCCGCGATCTTCCCATATAGAAGGATAAAAGGGTGACGACAAACTCCTCAAAGGTCGGCCACGCATCAACAGCACTCATGGTTGTTGCAGTTGTCTATAGGCGAAGGTAACCACTTACTATCAAGCGGGTGGGCTATCTGTTTGGTTGCCTACCATAACACAAAAATAAAAATAAAACATAACTAATATTATAAATGAAATTAATTATATGAATTAATAATTATAATATTAAGAATTAAAATGTAAAATATGTAAAGTATAAAAAACCCTTGCAAATTTTTAAAACGCGTTTTTTATAGCTTCATTTCTGTAATTTGAACAGTAGTAGATCATTAATTTTAATTATAAGAGCACTTTTAACACCATTGGGTTTTATTATAAATAATTACATTTAACACTTGCGAAATTAATGTTACGTGCTAAAGTTAAAACAAAAAAAAAACATGAAGTATTTTGCGGTCAGCATAGCGTATTTTAATAAAATAAAAACCTACATAACCATTTTGAAAATGCCTTTCAAAATATTTAGCGCATGACAGTACGGTTTTAACACTTCTAACATTTTCAAAAATACATAAATTTTATCTAATAACTTTTTTTTATCTCTATAAGTAACTACAAAAAGTCGATGTGTGCGTTTGAATGAATTTAGATAGCTATATTAGCATTGTTTGTATGAGAGGTGTTAAGAGTCTGGCGGTGGTTCAAAATATCGTGTTTTTGTGTTCCGATTAGATAGAGATGCTCTATTTTTGGAAAATTATGGGTTTAGATAATTTTCTTAGTGGGTTGATGTTCACTGAGGAGGATGTGCTTTTTCATATGCATTATGTAGATTTAGAATTTAAACACGCTGTGCTTGTTATTATTATATATTCTTATATTGTTGTATCGTTACATATTTTATTGTACTTAGCTGATTTAAAATGCTGTTTTATAAGGTGTATTAAATAAGTGTCTTTTTAGAATATTTTGTTTTTATATTAGATGTTCAGTGTCTACTAAGACTAAGACTAATTACATCTACAATTGGTTGCCTGGAAAAAATGCTTTAATCTATAAGAACGTCATTTGCATTATATATATTAAGTATTTTTACGTTCATTGTTTCTCTTATAATTGGTGTGCTGTTCTCTTATAATGAAGTGTTATATATCTATCTATCGAAATAGAGTCTTACGCCATTTCACATCAGCCCTATACACCGATATAGGTCAGTGCGGTAACTTATAAGCGTCCACTCTTATAATACGTTGACATAGAGAACACAACTACAAGAAAACTGTGCAAAAGACTTACGTGTATACAGTTTACACTTTGTTCCCCGCTCTCGCCTACACCTTAACCCATTGTATGGCACGCGCCACATATGGGCACTGGTCACCGTGGGCGTCTATTCTGTGCCATGTCCGGACATCGTCGACCCGTGCCCAAGTTCAATGTCTTCATTGTTGGACATAGGAGTGCCATTACCTATTCATGGTGGGACTAGTGGGTACCTGAAATCCAATATAAACATGGCGGTATTACAAGAAAATATTGTTTTTGTTACAGTGCATGGTATTTTGAGAAGGAATATTTTTGATTATTTGAAGATCAGAGATGGTGCTTAAAATTTGCAATTTACTTTTTATTTTAATTGTTTTGGACTTGAAATGTCAAAATCAGTCTATACATTTATATTTATAAATACAACAGTATCTTTGATTCAGTAATTCTTATGCGAATAAATATTTTGAGTTATTAAATTGTTATTGGGTACGTGATATTATATACATATATGTATATAACAATAACCTGTTTATTAAAAAAACAGTCTACTAGTTCTTTTATCTTAATTATTTTCATTACTGCAGTTAAAAATTAAAAATATTGCCACTGCATATTTGGGTGAGCTTGTGCAAACTTTTAGAGAATTAATGGTAGTGGCGCAGGACACAGTGATAAAAATGCTTATAAAATATGGTACTTACTTGCTACTACATTGTTTTATCCTATATTTTTCTATGACACTATTCTCTTTTTTATATTTTATAGGCTAGCGTTTGACCACTATCTCACTTCATCACTTACAGAAGATATCTAAAACACAAGAACATTAAGTACATTATTATCGTTCGAATATCTTCATTCAATGACCATAACAAAGCTTTATAACAAAACTATATTAGGCATTTCATTATAATATTTTATACTAAAATATTTATACCAAACCACGCCCAAGCAAGGTCATCCAATACCCATAAAAATAACAATGAAATACTTTACATATATAATACGTATATAAAATATATACATATAAAAAAATATTTACGGCGTTGTTGTGACTGTATTTGTAGAATGGATTTAGAAAATAAATATTTTTCCTTAATGGGTGACAAAGGGTGGCCTCTGGCTTGACCGATATCATTCACAGAGCAAGGTCATTTGAGACGGTGACGGCAATTTTACCGTTGTCCTTAAGGGCTGCCAGCTTATTATACTATTTATTATTATCTTGGGTTTTCAACAATATCGTTAAAAAGTTTGATATAACTGACTTCACATGCCGCGCGATTTCAGTAGGAAGTTTGAGGTGTTTATCTCCATATTTCTTAGTATAATTAAATTTTGATTCAATGTATTAAGGACCCACCCACTCCTGATATATCTCTACCCCGATACCTATTAAAAAATCATTAAAATCGACCGACAATTGACGTAGATTTCGAACAACATCGAATTTGAATTTTGTCACTACATTTCGATAATATAATTTATGTTAATTTTGTCAAAAAAATCAGATGAGATGAAAACACTGTTTTTGAACGACTTTTCCTTCCCGTCTTCCAGTATTTACCATTTTTAACCGACTTCAAAAAAGGAGGTATTTCTCAATTCTACCGTATATATATATATATTTTTTTTATGTTTGTTCGCGGATAACTTCGTCGTTTATGAACCGATTTTGATTATTCTTTTTTTGTTCAAAAGGAGAGATCCTAAGTGTAGTACCATGGTAATTTTATCGAGGTCTGATAAGTATCTCCAGAGATATTGAGATAAACATCTCAAAATTGGTACTGAAAATGAATAGCGCGGCATTGAAGTCGGTTATTTTTTAGTTTTTAAACGATATTATAGGGGATGTAATGTAGTTGATACACATAGATAAAAAAATATGCTCTGTCTTAAACTTTTCTACGCACACATTTTAATTTTCATTAATATATATCTTCAAATTTTTCAGGTACGCAGACTGATGGAGTTAAAACTTATGAAGGTACGTTTCAGGTGGTACAGTACGTTTCAGGTGGTAAGCTTAGGCCGTGGCGTGTTACCACCCACCAGACAAAGCCATGCCGCCAAGCGGTCGCTTTACGGCATGATGTTTGGTGAAGCCATTTGTTGGGAAAACGGGTCGGATACAATTGCGCTTATTTTAATAACAGATTGTGACACATTGGAGGATATTTCATTGAGTGACCAGTTTCGGAGAGCAGCGGGATCCGAGGCACGGTTCTCCGCTGGCCGACCGCAGATAGTTGGGGGCCCAAGTAGTGAGCCAGCCACTCACGAAAGGCTGCCCCGCCATCTAGCGAAAAATCCCGGGGGTGCGCCATCGTGCCGGTTGGCGACCGGACGATAGGACCCGATGGACACCTCTGGGGGGGCTCGGGCGTCCCCGCGGTCTCCGGAACTGGTTTACTAAGATGATTTATCTGAATGTATGTCACTGTGTTGGTAAATGAGCGTCTCAATCCACTTCCGTGTTCCCAACCTACCTTCACTCCCCTTTATCTATGGCAAGGAAAAATAACAGAAAGTCGGTTTCACAGCGGAAGCACGTCCTCTCTCTACAAGTGCATTTCTCTAACATACGAGGCTTGCACTCAAATATCAATGCAGTCCACCACCACCTCGAAACTGCAAAACCGCACCTTCTGTTCCTCACGGAGACGCAGATTAAATGTCCAGCTGACACAGCATATCTCGCTTACCCAGGCTACGTCCTCGAGCATCGCTTCAGGGCGCGTGCTGGAATCTGCATGTATGCTCGCGATGACATTTGCTTTCGGCGTCTCCGTGATCTTGAGGACCCCAAATTTTCCACCATGTGGTTTTTGGTTGACACTGGTATGGAGAAAATTCTCAATGCTGGTGTCTACTATTCGCACAGCGGAGACGAGGAGGCAACTAGGCTCACAAACTATCTCAGTGAGGCGGCCGACGTAGCCCAACAACGGTATCCATCAGCTCAATTAGTGCTTCTGGGGGATTTTAACGCCCACCATCAAGACTGGCTATACCCATACCAGAGCACAGACCATGCTGGTCGAGAGATGCGCAAGCTTGCCTTGACGCTAGACCTCACTCAGCTGGTCCAGGAAGCAACAAGGATACCGGATGTTGATGGCCATACAGCCAATTGCTTGGACCTTCTGCTGACAACAGATCCAGACCGCTACTCGGTGTCGGTTTTATCACCCTTGGGTAGCTCCGACCATTGTCTGGTAAAGTCTGTATCAGTCTACTCCCCACCCGATCCCAGCCCGAAAGGGTCTCGGCGGGTATGGCGATACAGGTCAGCAGATTGGGATGAGATGCGAAGCTTTTTCGCGTCTTACCCTTGGCGGCAAGTTTGCTTTTCTTCGAGCGATCCCTCAACTTGCGCGGATGCTGTGACAGAAGTATTACGCCAGGGTATGGAGTATTACATACCTTTTTCTGACGTCCCTCTATCCAGCAAAGCTCGACCTTGGTTTAATTCCGAATGTAGAGATGCTGAAGCGTCAAAGCATAAGGCTTACTTAACCTGGGCTGATGCTCGAACCCGCAAATCTAGAGATGTTCGCGAAAAGAAGAAAGCCTTTAACAAAGCCGCTAAGTCTTGCAAAAAGGCTCTCAAGAAGGCTCGCTTCGACCACATACGCCGAACTGGGAACAAACTTGCTTCTTACCCCTCGGGTAGTAAAGCGTTCTGGTCCCTGGCGAAGTCGATCGAAGAGAACTTCTGCCGTCCCTCACTGCCTCCACTGCTGAAACCCGACGGATCGCTAGCTCACACCGCTAAAGAGAAAGCAAATCTATTTGCTACTCTGTTTGCGGAATCTTCACGTTTAGATGCTGGCAATGCTGTACCTTCTAGTTTGCCGTCATGCGGGACGTTTATGTCGGAAATCCGCATACGGCAAACCGAAGTGCGCAAAGCGTTGCGCGATCTGGACGTGAATAAAGCTAGTGGACCAGACGGTATACCAGCTATAGTCTTAAGGACGTGTGCGCCTGAATTGACTCCTATTCTGACACGTCTCTTTCGCTTGTCTATGGCGACTGGTCAAGTGCCTAAGTCTTGGAAGCAAGCTAACGTGCAACCCGTGCCCAAAAAGGGTAGTCGTGCTGACCCTGCCAATTACAGGCCCATCTCAGTCACTTCCATACTCTGTAAGACTATGGAACGTGTACTGAACCACAGGCTCCTAACATACCTAGAAGCAAACGATCTACTCAGTGACCGACAGTACGGGTTCCGCCGAAACCGGTCTACTGGGGACCTTCTAGCGTATGCCACTCAAATTTGGAGCGAGGCCATTGAGAATCATGGAGAGGCGCTTGCCGTCTCTCTTGATATCTCTAAGGCCTTTGACAGGGTATGGCACGACAGCCTTATTAGCAAGCTTCCTTCATATGGCCTCCCCACTGGTTTTTGTGTCTGGATATCAGATTTCCTGAGGAAACGGTCTATTCGTGTGGTCATTGATGGCTGCTCGTCTGACCAATTGGCTATAAATGCCGGTGTTCCTCAAGGGTCGGTACTCTCTGCAACGCTTTTTCTGCTGCATATTAATGACCTGCTAAAACCTGGTATTTTAGGGTATGCAGATGACAGCACCGTTGTGGAGAGTTATATGTCTAGTGCACGAGCCAGTGCAGTACAAATCCAGTCTCATAGAGAAGCGATGGTTCAGCGCTTAAACTTTTCCTTAAAGGCAGTCTCCGATTGGGGCGATGCCAATCTGGTTAAGTTTAATGCTTCTAAAACCCAGGCGTGTCTTTTCTCCGCCAAACGGAGTCCATTTCAACTGGCTTCTACTTTCAGGGATGTGTCCGTGCCGATAAATGACCAACTTGAGCTTCTTGGCATCTCATTAACACCAACTCTCAATTTCGGCTCTTATATTGAGTCTAAAGCCCAGATAGCCTCCAAAAAACTTGGAATTTTGTCTAAGGTGCGACAATACTTCACACCGGGACAGTTGCTCAATCTCTACCAAGCACAAGTCCGGTCGTGTATGGAGTACTGTTCTCACCTCTGGGATGGTTCTGCCAAATACCAGCTGCAGACACTGGAAGCTATTGAGAGGAGAGCCAAGAAGCTCATCAACGACGACCAACTAGTAAGCAAAAGACTCCAGAGTCTCGAGCATCGTCGCAAGGTCGCTTGTTTGTCGGTTTTTTATCGGATTCATTTCGGAGAGTGTGCATCGGAACTTCATAACTTGATTCCGCCATCCCCTTTTTATAATCGGACTAGCAGGGATACTAAGAGGCGCCACCGCTACATGGTGGATATACCATTTACGCGTACAAAGCGATTCGCTTCTTCTTTCATCATACGTACTGCCAAGGAATGGAATTCCCTGCCCGAGTCTGTGTTTCCGATTAGATACAACATAGGGGTCTTCAAGTCGCGAGTGAATAGGTATCTTTTACCCAAAGCGCGCTACATCATCGACCGCATCGTCACTTAACATCAGGTGAGATAGTGGTCAAGCGATACCCATTATCACATAAAAAAAAAAAAAAAAAAGGTAACTTTCCAAAGAATATAGGTTTAGGTAACTACCATACACATTTTTAACAATAATGTCCTTTTAGTTCCCATATAATTCATATCAAAAGCCATCTTATTTAATTCATCGATTTGTTTTTGAACTACAAATATGTTGTAATGCATGATTATGTAAACATTTATAATGCAATTTCAAATGTCATATGTTATGTCAATGTCAGTTTGGAATACATATGTGAATTCTTATACTAATAATTAAATTGATTTTCCTTTGACCTTGTAGCACATTAGCGCCTCTAGAAGCAAATTCTAGTGGAATAGGTTTCCGCGACCAAATAGTTTACCGATTAATTCAAAATGAAGCGAATTCGAATGTACCAGATTGAAATAAGAATACTTAGGTATTTGCAGAATATTATAATTCACCATACCCATTAGTTTCTAGGTACGTAACTATAATTTACCGTTTGACCACGCCGTGATGCGGTAAATATAATGTTCCTCTCAGCTCGTGACCTGGTGGGTTAAGGCCACTGACGATGCAGCACCATTGACATATTTTACTGACGTTATATAATGACTAGCCTGTTGAATATGACGGTGCAAGTCATGAGATGAAAGAGTCATCATTATCAGTCAATTTCCGTCCACAGCTGGACACAGGCCTCTCCCATATCATGCCACTGAGCTCGATCTTCAACTATTCGTTTTCGTTTAGATGAAAAAGTATCACATCTGTATTCATAAACAATACTTATAGGATTGTTAAACACAATCCGAAAAAATATAAAGTGTATAATACTTCAAGAAACATAACTTTTTGTTCATATATAAAAATTGTCTGAAGTAATGAAACACACAGTTACGTGTATGGTTGGCAACCCTACTTTAATATTTTTAATATTTTAAATACTCTAACGTCAACGATTGGACGACAGCTGAATGGTTCATTACTTTTTTTTAATTCAAAGCGTTAAATTCTGCTTTTGCTATGTTTACATGATAATTGATTATGATTTATTTTATGATTTATGATTTGACGTGTATATGTACGTATACAATACGCCTACATACTGAATTAATGCGTTGATTCTTTGATAATATTTTATACTTATGGGGTCTCATAGTGCTCGCGAACGCATAGGGTCATTCAAACCAGTATATTATTGACATAACTTGAGCAAAGCCCATTATTATATGTTTTTCAAAATCTTTTATAAACATGATCATTCTATTATCGCTAAAATTAACTGCCTGTGGTTTTGTCGTGGAACAATGACTAATTGTTGTTTATTTCTAATATAGAGAAACTGAGGACATATTTAGTCATTTGCAACACTAGGCGGGCCATGCGAGAACTTATATACGATTTCAAGTAGTCTAAACGATTAAGCTACAATAAAACAATCAAACAAAAAACGGGAGGCAAGTTATTACCATATTTTTAATTTTATTATATTTATATTTAATTATATTTTTAATGGAATAATTTACATGTCTTATCTATATGTGTCCTACTTTGACGGAATTCAGAAGTAATCAGTCAATACTTAAAGAACTCCGCATCAAGCAGCGTCTATCTTTTATCTTTCGGACTCGAATTCTTGCATTCTTTGGTCACGACTCGAGACGCGACGATATGTCCTTGGAACGTCTCGTAGTACAAGGAAAGGTGGAAGGTACCCGAGCTCGTGGCAGGTCACCCATGCGTTGAACTGATCAACAGTCATGACAGTTGCAGATTCCATCAACGAGAGCACAAGAAAGGCAGCCGTGAGGGAGGAATAGCGACGAATAGAATAGTTAAACGTGCCATTAAGTAAATACAAAAAAATAAAATAAAATAATACTAAAGTGACGAGCACGATCGCTCCGTCAAGAGTGATACGATGAAGAAGAAAAAGATCTTTATGTATCTGAAATTTAATGGCTTTTGTGTCAGTATCAAACATGCATCAAGAATATGAGAACACACTTTTACATAGTATAAAACAAAGTCGCTTTTCTGTCTGTACGCTTAGGTCTTTTAAACTACGCAACGGATTTAAATGTGATTTTCATCAATAGATAGAGTAATTCGAGAGCGAGGTTACTTGGAGAAATGGCGCAGCTAGTTTAATAATTATAGATTTTTAGGATTTTAGATTTTTTCGGCCACTTCTGTCTTCTATCAAATGTTACATCAAATTGTGGACTAATGTCAAGAACATACTTACTAGATTGAGTAGTGACCGGTAGTGACCGATAGTCACTCGTGTTTATTGTCCGAAATGCTCCGACAACTTTGGACCCTTTTTAATGCGATTAGGATAACTCTTAATTACGACGTGCGAGCTTTTTTCTCCCCATTTTCTTTTGTTCTTTATAACTGGAGCTTTTTCGCCCATTCGAATATGCCGCTCCACTTAGTAAAAAATATATATATATTAATCTTAAATTTATACGTCTAAAGGTACGGACACACCGCAGCGTCCTGCGTGCGCAATCTATGCGGCGATCAGATAGCGCAGTAGTATTTGTACCGACTGGTTCACACCAAACGCGATCAGAAAACAATTGAAAAGTACTGAGAGCGCGCCCACTTATCCCAGGACGCCGCAGTGTGGCCGTACCTTAAACGCCTTAATACTAATCTAAAATTTAAACAAAACAATTTTTTTTTTTATTGCGAACTGTGCAAGCGTTTGGCCGCTATCTCACCCGATGGTAAGTGACAATGCGGTCGAGGATGGAGCACGCTTGCTCAGTAAAAACCTATTCACTCTAGACTTAATATTACTTAATTACATAATCCAATAGAACTGTCATCGAACAATAAACATTGGCATTCGACACTGTCCAGCACAAGGACTTTAAGCCGCCATCCGCGCTCTATAAGTCTGCCGACGCCGTCGCCATTGGCGGCGGCGTCGAGCGACGTCAGCGCGGGTGCGTCGGGTGCGCGGCCACTGACGTCAGACGACGTCGGCCGGTCGCCGGCTGCGGGCCGTCGCTGCCGCCGCTCCCAGCGAGCGTCGCTCAGCCACCACGGCTCACATCTCTCATCATCCAATAAACGTCTTTGGTGTACATTCCGGACACACTCCATCAAGACATGGTAAACGTCCTCCTCTTGACTGCAGTCATTGACAGTCAGACAAAAGCGCGCTGACTTTTTTCATGAGGTACGCAAACTTGTTCAATACAATGTGCCCTGAGCGAAGCCGCGGCAGCAACAATGTAATGTCTTGTCTACGCAATCTACACTTGTCAATCCATGGTGAATTCAAAGGCTGTAGCTGTATCGTCTTTTCCCCATTCATGGGATTTTGGCAACGTGCGAGCTTTCTAGACATCGAAAAAAAACGCGAGTGAATGCCAGTCCCGTGATAATTTTCAAACTCACAATGTAAGGATGTCTCAGAGCAGCTCTTGCCAATGCTAAGGCGTTTAAAATACTAAGAGGGTTTCCTATCCTATCCTGTATTTTGATTAGGAATAATCGCTATCACCTCATGTCTTGTCCAGTATATGCACTGTAGTGCCAGGTCGTGGGTCACGCGTTTTCCTCCTGTTTACACCTCTTAGTTGGTGGTGGGTCACGGACTTGATCCGTTCTTGACTAGTTATGATTATATTTATATAACGTACTGACATACGTAGCATACATAAACTGGTTAGCATACTCGTAGGTCTTTAATCAGTTTCATTTATAAATGAAAATATCCCACTACCTTAACCTTGAGAGCCAGTTCCCATTCTAAGACTAGCGTGCTACCATCCTCGACCGTATCATCACTTACCAACAGGTGGTGATAGTGGTGAAATGCTTGCCTAGGTATATGATATACAAAATAATTTATCCCAATTTTGTGCTATATGTACTATATGTACAATTGAATCAATTAAATTCTGTCCTTCTGTCAATAATCATAATTAATAAAACGAACACACGTCGACAATCGGGAGTCCATCGTAGTCCGCATGGTAACTTAACATCTAGTGAAATAGTGGTCGAGTGCTTAAGAATACAAAACAAAACTGTTTCGTCACTGATGAACGCAATATCCTAGCAACTGTTGAAGATTTGCATTATTGCGCTTTGATTCGAAGACCAAGCGGACGTAATCATAATAACCGACTTCACGAAAAAAGAGGAGGTTCTCAATTCGACTGTTTTTAGGGTTCCGTAGTCCTGACAAGGAACCCTTATAGTTTCGTCATGTCCGTCTGTCTGTCTGTCTGTCCGAGGTTTTGCTAAGAGTAGTAGTAGCTCCCCTATATGAGAAGTGATCCTGAGTGACCCTATATGATTTTTTTTTCATCGTCTACCCCGTCGTGTAGGGTATCGTTGAATAGGTCTTTTAAAATGATTTAAGGGTTGCTAATACTATTTTTCGATTTAATGCTCCATTTACGAAATATTAAACTAAAAAAAATTTGTTCCAGTAGGGCGTCCCCCCCCCCCCCCCCCTCTAAAAGCTAAAATATAAATATTAACAGGCTTGAAAAATCTGTAAAAATTCGTGATAATAGCGCATTTCATGAACTTCAAAGGAAAACTATAGCGGTTAAGATAACTTTATTAGATTAGCAGTAATAGTCGTTGAACTTGGGTGTTGGATAATTTTGTACCAAATACAAAATCCTTAGAATAAATCCTTTAAAGTGACAAAGACGGTACCTAGTTGCTTGTTTATAACGGGTAAAGACTTGCATTGAATAACAGGCTACTACGGAATCCTACACATAGCGTGGCCAGACACGCACTTGGCCGGTTATTTAAAATGTTTTTTACTTCAGAACTCCGTCAAATCTTAACCGATTTGAAAAAATCTTTGCTTGAGAGTCCATTCTATCTGACATCTGACAATTATCTCCAGAGATATGGAGATAGACAGTATAAGCAAAATTGTATACTTAGATGACATGATTATACCTAGCCCGTGCTTTGACTATCGCAGCATGTGAATGTCGTTTTGTACGATCATACATTATTTGATCTCAACGCCTTACGTGAGGAGTAGCACATTTGCGGCTGACCTACAATATCTAACGAAGAAGGTACATGTTACAAACGTTAGTGTACATCCAAGTGGCCCTGGTTATCAGCCAGTGTGGGTGCAAGGTCAGCCCCGACCACGTAATGTATCGCACATCATGTGAACTGCAATAAATAAATACCATCTATTGTTGGTATTGTTGGCTTGCAACCTGTGTAATTGTCATGTCATTAATAGGGAAAATGTTCTTACTGCTGCTTACTGTCGTTTGTAGAGATTTTCTGCTGTATCGTTTCTGTCTGACTTCACAGTTGGACATGGTACTCTTTTCAACCGACTTCCAAAAAGAAGGAGGTTCCCAATTCGTCCGTATGTTTATTTTTTTTGAAGTTATGATACTTCTGTTGACGCGTTTGGAAAAATTATGAGACAAACATTTCTACGATGCGCGCGCACAACGACAAAAAGCCATATGGTGAAGTTAGCTTTTAACTGACTCTCAAATATGAAACAATAATCTTCACTTAATTCAAATTAAGGAGCATCTGCGGTCTTCACTTAATTTTTTGCCGACATTTGAAAGGTAAATAAAACAACTTAAATTTACTTTACACATAACTAAAAATATTTATGCAACTAACAAACATAAAAAGGCGGCAATAGCCCAGTGGATAAGGGGTCGGACTAGCGATCGAGAGGTCGTGAGTTCGATCCCTACCCCACCCATTGCACTATTGACGAGAACCCACTCCAGACTCAAGCATATTTAGCTTAGTTGGAGGGGTTAACAAGAATACTAGTAATGTGCAACCCACATAGCGCTTAAACTTTCTAAAAAAATAAAAATTGAGACCCCCATGTTTTCCATGAAGTTCATAAAGTTTATATTATACATACATACAATCACGTATTTTTCCCGTTGTGGTAGACAGAGATTACTTCGTTCCACATGTTACGATCTTGACATGCCTCCCTCGCCTCTTCCACTTTCAAGAGCGCCTTCATACATGCTTGCCGGTTATAGGTAATTTTGACTTGGCCTTTTCTTAAAACGTCTCCGATCTGGTCGTGATACGTTCGCCTAGGCCTCTACCGGCTGGTCCATTCACACTCTTCTCATAAATCTGTTTCGTCAATCTTTTTTCATCCATTTTTAGGGTTCCGTAGCTGAATGGCAAAAAACGGAACCCTTATAGATTCGTCATGTCTGTCTGTCTGTCCGTCCGTATGTCACAGCCATTTTATTCCGAAACTGTTAAGACTACAGAATTGAAACTTGGTAGGTAGATGTATTCTGTAAACCGCTTTCCGATTTTTATACAAAAATAAAAAATATAAAAGTTTAAGGGGGGGCATCCCATACATAGAACTGAAACAAAAAAAAAATTCCTTCAAACCTATACGTGTGGGGTGTCTATGGATAGGTTTTCAAATGACACTGAGGTTTGTAAAATCATTTTTTCTCAAAGTTAATCATTTGAGAGATAGGCGCGTCTAAAGTGGTAAAATGTGTGTCCCCCCCCCTCTCTAACTTTTAAAGTATGGGAGTGAAAGATCTAAAAAAAATATATGCTGTAGATCTCAATAAAAACTAACAATGAAAATTGGTTTGAACGATATACAGTCAGCAGTTTTAGAGATATGGCGACCGCAAAGATAACTTTGTTTTTCATACAAACACTATGAAAAACAAAGTTAATTTTGTAGTTACGAAAAATCATAGTTATGGAATACTTAACTGTGTTACGGAACCCTACGAGTGTGATTCCGACTTGCACTTGGCCAGTTTATTTCTAGATGTCTAAACCATCTATGCATCCCTTTCTCTATCTTTGTCACGATATCTTCCACCACACCACAACATTCCCTTATCACGCTATTCTCCACCTTATCCATTAGAGTCACTCCAATCATACTTCCCAAACTTTTTGTATTATATTTACATGGGGCCATAGTTTATTATTAACTCAGATTCAGTCCTTTAATATACTTTACTTGTCGTCTTTAGTATAAAAAGTATTTATTTTCATACTTCGATGTCTTGAAATATACGTTGTCTGGGGTTGTCGAAACCTTAACATTGTTTCGTCCGAGATGAACCGAAACTCGGAGCATGTTTGCATGATAAAGGCCGCCGAAGTACAATGGGCCAATAAAATGCTGCTAGCTACTGAAAATATTGTACCTACGATCCTGAGATCCATTACAACGAATTTATCGAATAATTAATTAAATCTGAACGCTCTAAACTGATATCAAAATTTAAGTGTAAGTGATCTATATGACTCTACTTCTAGTTCATAATGTGATATGTGGTTAAGCTAAAAGTTGGTTTGTTATAATGTATCTTTATTAAATTGTAGACGGGAATAGTACTTCAGTGCTTTCTACCATTTTCGTGAAATAGATAGATAGATAAACACTTTATTGATTACAAGTTACCGAAAGAAAAATGCTTGGAACTAGAAACACATATTTTAAATGGCAGTGTCAATAGGCGGTCTTATCGCTCATAGCGATCTCTTCCAGACAACCATGCACGGAATGGATTACACATTATGGAAGACGGTGGTTTCAATATCTTGAATATGCAGAAATGATATATAAATGTATTACACGTAAATGTATACATACACATAAAACCTATCTATATAAACCTTTAAATCATGCCATGCAAAAAATATATTTGACCCGCTTATCCATGTACCGTTGCTACGTTGAAGATCGACAAACCAACAAACACATTTTCACTAATAAAATAGGTACATTTAATAAAATAGCAGCATTTTACCACTCCTCTCAGTCAAAGTGTCGTACGTCGAGTGTTCTTATTCACTTGGAGGCTTTGTCTCGATGCTAATGCTGGCCGGTCACCGCTGCGACCTCAGGATCGAAGGTCGTTTGTAGG
This sequence comes from Cabera pusaria, assembly GCA_954871355.1. Taxonomy (NCBI): domain Eukaryota; kingdom Metazoa; phylum Arthropoda; class Insecta; order Lepidoptera; family Geometridae; genus Cabera; species Cabera pusaria. The sequence continues at coordinate 6,625,437 of OX940897.1, forward strand.
ACGTAAGGGGACCGCGAACTCTGCTGATTGGATATGGATATTTTCTACACCCGATTTTGAACCTTATGGTGTCGGAAAAGAATAATAGGCTCTAATGGAACTGTTAAAGTAAACAATGTGGAGTGACTTTTAAGGCAATGAGTTGAATTGTGTTTGGTATATTATGCTTTGATGTCAAATAATTAGGAGCGATTTAAAAGTACGGTGTTGTTAAATGGTTGTATTGTGAAACTCTACGTTATTTTAAGTGATTGGATTTTGAAATTACAGACTAAAATACACCAAAATCAAAGATAATTTTTGTAGTTGTAGGACTTATGCTAGTCCGCCTGGGGCGGTACCACCACTTTGCCAATTAATTTTCAGCCGTGAAACAGGAATGTTTTTCGGTTGAAATGGCAAGGTGTCCAGTGAAATTACAGGGCATGTGAGACTCGACATCTTTATGTCTCAAGGTAACAGGCGCAGTGCAGTGATATGCAAAATTCTGGAAGTGCAGAATTTTGCATGCCGCTGTATCTGTTATAGGTAGACGTCATTGCTTACCATCAGGTGAGCTTCGTGCTTGTCCTGTTACCTTTTACCATAAAAAAACAAGATTTAAAATCGAGGCATAGAGTAAACAGGGGTACACAAGCCGTCACACACACCGTCACACACACACACACACAGGTTCTAGTAGCTTAAGGCAGTATGTTAGGGCTCGAACATACAACACACTCACGCCGTACCTAGATAAACTCTTATGTCTTCATTCAAATAGCTTGTAAAAATATCACAGTCCTGGGTGACTACCACATAGTCAAAAACATTTCATTCAGTCTTATTACATATTTTAGTCTTTAATTTAGGCATTACTACGATGAGATAGTAAGACGCTGGTCTTGTAGCATGCCCTTTTTTTAACAATAAATAGAAAGAAATATTCCGCTCGTGGTAGGAGCATATATTATATCGATGTCCCGCCTGACTTGCTACCAAAAAGTAGCTTACCACCATCAAAGAGAAAAATCTGCCGCCATAACCTTACGGTGTTCCGGCAGCGCACACCCCCTTCAGAGTCAAAGTCTTCTAGGTCTAGCGTGTTTACCATCTTCGACCACATCAACGCTTACGACCAGGGCCGGTAGTCTCTACATGCATAGCGATGAACCACCCCTGGGGTGGAAGTCTCTACATTGATACTTGCTACTTGTCATCGCAAACGTCTTCTAGAATGAGATGCAGCTAGACAGTTGTTATCTGCATCTCTTTTTGTATCGACGATTATCGCTCGAAATTCATCGCTATGTATGTAGAGACTACCGGCCCAGGCGAGGTAGAGGTCAAAAGCATTTAAAATAAAACTGGCCAAGTGCGAGTCAGACTTTTGTCCCGCACACGGAGGGTCCCGAACGCCATCTATCGAATTTCTAACGAACTTCTAACACCAACTAAGTAAACGTTAGGTAGAATAGTATTATATAGTAGTAATTGTAGTAATTAATATTACTAAATATCTGGTTGACCGTTACCCACACAGTAACACTAAAGCTACTTCTACCCGCCAATAGATGTCGGGAAGAGTAATATTTTAAGTTGATTATCAATAAAGTTGATTATTGAAAACACGAATAAAACATTTTCTGAAAATGATTCCTAGCTAGATCGATTTATCGCCCCCGAAATCCCCTGTATACTAAATTATATTTAATCGTTGGAGCCGCTTCCGAGATTCAGATTAAGGTAAAGACGATAGCGCCATCTTTGATGCTAGCTAGATGGCGCTGCGCTATCTTAAAAATCTTTTTTTTAACTTTTCTTTAATTTTTAACTTTGTTCTTTTCTTAGTATTTGTTGTTATAGCGGCAACAGAAATACATCATCTGTGAAAATTTCAACCGTCTAACTATCACGGTTCATGAGATACAGCCTGGTGACAGACGGACAGACAGACAGACAGACAGACAGATGGACAGCGGAGTCTTAGTACTAGGGTTCCATTGGTACCCTTTGGGTTCGGAACCCTAAAAAATATTAGAACAAGTGAGCATCAGCAGATCAACAACAATTAACACTTTACTCCAACCTAGATAAGAACAAAAGGCACCTCCGAACCTTGGCCTGACCTCCGCACTGCTACCTATTCTGTGTAACTCATCCTCGCTCCACATGCTGCCACTTATTGTTCCGCGTGCGTGTTACGGTGATACAAAGCATCATCGGTTACAGGCTACTGTAAAGATTTATTAGATATCTGTGGTTATATGTATCGACGCATTATACATGTCAAAGTTAGACATCGAGTATACAACGAAGTTAAGAGAAAAAACCGGTCAAGTGCGAGTTGGACTCGCCCACCAAGGGTTCCGTGCAAACTTGTCAAACTAGGTTATAAGACAAACTTATCTTTTGAGAGAGATTTTTAATCTCTCTCTCTATACTCGACACTATAGCAAATATTGGCATAAATGTTTAAACAACCTACCCTAGCTTGAGTAGTATCTATCATGATTTACCCGATTTTGAGTGTTCAAAGTAATAATTACCCTAAAACTTATACTTTAAGCGATCTTTTACGTCCGTTCGGCCTTTTTCGTACAAAACCGGCGGATTAACTCACGCGCTCCCCTTAGGGGCTTATTTAAATAATTTACGTTAATTTTGTGAAAACGGATGTCATAAAATACTTATATTGCGTAGATACGGAATTTTCAATTAGTGGACAAAGTTATGAAAGACAAGCTATATTGTCGGCAAACCATAGACGACCACTTTATAGATGGCGTACGATTTTGTCGTTCTGCGTAAGGGAAAGTCACTGTAAAAATTTTGTAAAAATGTTTAGGTAAATACTGGCATTTCAAACTGCTATTTTGTTGTAAACAAGTGTAAGATTGTTTTGTTATTAATAAGGCAACAGGAGAAGCAAGGTGCTCACTTAATGGTAAGTGATGACGATTTCTTATAGCAGACAATAATGTAACTAGCCACGAACACAAAATTCTGAATTGCTAAAAGTTTGCGTGTCTCTGCACTGCACCCGTTATACGCTGAGACTTCGATAAATGTTATTATTATACACGCTCTGCTTTGTGACCTTGCTCTTCAAACCGTAAAATATATAATATTATGATGACCAATTTTCACTGCTCTATATTTTATTTTTCGTGTATGTGTTGTAGATATGTGGCATCTATAGAAGGTTATCTGTGGGTCTAACGACCATGCGGTAATTTTGCCCAACTGAAATATGATATCAATTTTACGAAGCTATACAGTTTATAATTTAATAAAATTAATAAAACAGAAGGTTAGGAGAATGTTGCAGTAAACTTTTAACTTTGCGATGTAAACATATTTTATAATATTGTTACATAGATACATGAATGAGTATAAAAGCACTTATATACAATATAATACAATATATACAAAAAAAAATATAATAAATTTGCATTCAGTATTTTCCTGTATACATTTAATCTATTTATTATTCAAGGAACTGGCGAATCTTATATACTACGTTACTGGTAAACTCCATTACAACATTCAGTCACCGTCAGATATACACCATAATCAAGATAGTACCTACTGGTACATAGACTATATAGTTATTACACATTACTAAAAAAAAATTATTTATATTAGAAATAATAATATAATACTGGGAGAGACTTCTTCTGTTGCAATATAGTTCTTAAACAAAATCTTCAAATAAAAAAAAATTACCTGATTGTTTTTCATTTAACCATAAAGCATAATGTCATAAAACCTTTCCGTATTGAATTTTATTGATCCCTGACTAGTCCTAAATGAGTGACTACTGGTGGTAGACTTGAGCGAACACCTCTTCGGTGTGTGAGTTCGCTCAAGTCTACCACGATGTAATATTTCTAATATTAATTTGGATCGAATGCATAAAATTATTAATGTCTTTTATTAAAAATAAATATAAAAATATATTCTATTATATTATTGAATGCCCGATGTGGGTAACTGACGGGTCTTAAAGGCAATGACAACTAGCCTAATGTAAATTAAGTCAGTAACTCAATAAGTTATTCTGATTCTGATTTCATTTTAGGCGGCATCATTACATATCTCCAGGAATTACATGATTACTGGACAAATGTATGCCAACATAAAACAAAAACAACGGGTTGCACTCCGGGAGTGCCGGCAGAAGTGAAAACTTGAACACGTCATTTTTGAATATTTTGGAATGACACCTCGCGCAAGCACCCTGCGCTTCGGTGGAATGACACCTCGCGCAAGCGCCCTGCGCTCCGTCTAACAAATTTTTGTCTTACGATCAGGGCACGTGACGTTGACGCCAGTTTAAGTTTTTTTACCCATCTCAAGAAAAGTGCACAATTCCGCTAAAGAAGTTTTCACTTCAAAAACCACATGCAATCCCAAACAACTATTACGCAAGACTAAAAAAAAAACTAGTACATGATTAACCTCATCTTAATTAACGTCATGAACATTGGATCGATGAAGACTTTCCACAAATTAATGATGGCGTAAAATGTATCATTATTAATTGGGTTAAGATATAAATATCATTAGAATTCAGCCGCTGAGGTCGTCAACATCAATCATTATAATAATAGTGTATGAGTCGTAACTACTTGATTGCCAGCGATATCTGTTTCCAGTGCGGTAATCATAGTCACTAAGTCTGATCTTATTACGGCTACTTGAGGAACTTATTTTTAGTAATAATTATAAGTACTAAAGCACGGGTTTTATAATTTTAATAGGACAGGTGTATTCTAATTCGGATGCGTTGTTATGAATTTTCAATACATAGATCCGTAAGAAATTTAAATTGTTCTTATTAACAATTTGTTGTGTTGTGTTGTCCCTGTAGATGCATAGTGGTTGACATTCAACCATAATTAAGATAACTAGTTTTAAAACTAAAACAACCGACTTCTATGCCGCGCGAGTCAGTTTCAGTAGCAAGTTTGAGACATTTATCGTCAGTCTCTGGAGATACTTATCAGATCTCGATATAATTAAATTGGGACCCCTCGAAAATGCACCCTACCGATAAAAATAAGAATCATTCGAATCGGTTCACAATTGACGGAGTAATTGCGTAACATACATACAACAAAAAACATACAGACGAATTGAGAACCTCCTCAATTTTGGAAGTTGGTTAAAAACTGATTAGCTACTTTTAAATATTTTGACACTATTAAATTTTAAGAATTACTTTTTATTTACTTGGACGCGAACCCAGAGTTGACTATTTTAATATTACTGTCTTTTTCCATCACCATGAACCACGCCATCAAATATTTATGTGCTACTTTAAAAAAATATATATTCTAAATTAGTCCATAAAAAACTGACAAATTAAGGCTAAAGGTTTAATTATTAAGGTAATAAAAAGTAACTCAACAATTTATTAGTACGCATACCTAATTATCATTACAAATATAGCTATTATAAAATAATCGATAGGTATCGAATAAACAATCGACAACAAATTCGAATCGAATCCGAATTGACACATAAAATCGAATGTGCCTCCCCGCTGCGCTCTAAATGTATGATTTATCGAGTACGTTTCGTTTATTCGATTAACTAGAATGCAACCGATCGAGACGGCATAAATTATCGATGTTATTTACTTAAGTGACCTCAAGGGATCGACCCAATAATAAGTTCAAATTGATATATTATTTTCAAGGTTTATATCGCATAGGTTTTATTTGATAAAAAATATACTTCTTTGCAGAAGGCATTGGTTGGCATGTTGAGTATAAAATAGAAATATATAATAAATAAATAAATAAATAAAATAATTATAAAAATCATAAGGATATATCATATACCCTTTGACTAATTAACTTTTAATTGCAATATTTTTCAGTTCGATCTTTCTGAAATTTTACTAGGAGATACTTTATGGCATAAGGATAAACATAGGCTTCTTTTTGTGAAAATAAAATCATGGATTTTACACATGATCACACAAATGTTTATTGACAGAGCTTTACAGTGATAACATTCTTTGTACACGTTAACAAAGTCGCGGGTATTAGCTAGCATTTCATATTTATTATATTTGATATGAACTGGGCCTTGATCTGAGTTCCGTATACCATTTAACTTGGCAGACCACCGCCTCGATACAGACTTACCTCCGACCTGGTCATTAATCTAAACGTACAACGGTTCAACAGCTATGAATAATATTGAGCTCGGTGTTATCAATTTAAAGTACAATAATAAATTGTACTTTTGAGAGTTAGATACAGAATTTATTAAAGTTATAACAAAAACTCAAAATACACTAATGATACCAGGGTCTGGGGGTCATAATGTTGGCATTGTTACTTTATATCTAAAACTTCCATAAATAATAAGATATAATCTTACTAACGCAATAAACGATTGAGTATTGATTATACAAATACACTAAAATATTTAAATTAAACTAAACTATAATAAAAGGATGTCCGTGTAGTAAAGTGACAAGAACGCTGGCTGTTTCCCGCGTTGAATTGCAAAAAAACTGGCCAAGTGCAAGTCGGACTCGCACTCGTAGGGTTCCGTAACACAGTAGAGTATTCCATAACTATGATTTTCGCAACTACAAAAATAACTTGTTCATAGTGTTTGTATGAAAAACAAAGTTATACTTGCGGTCGCTATATCTCAACAACTGCTGACTGTATATCGTTCAAACTAATTTTCCTTGAAAGTTTTTATTGAGATCTACAGAATATATTTTTTCTAGATTTTTCACTCCCTTACTTTAGAAGTTAGAGGGGGGGGGGGGGACACAGATTTTACCACTTTAGACGCGCCAATCTTTTAAATGATTGACTTTGAGAAAAAATGATTTTACAAACCTCAATGTCATTTTTAAAGACCTATCCGTAGACACCCCACACGTATAGGTTTGAAGAAATTTTTTTTAAATGTTCCATTTCTATGTATGTGATGCCCCCCCTTAAACTTTTATATTTTTTATTTTTGTATAAAAATTGGAAAGCAGTTTACAGAATACATCTACCTACCAAGTTTCAATTCTGTAGTCCTTATAGTTTCGGAATAAAATGGCTGTGACATACGGACGGACAGACAGACAGACAGACAGACATGGCAAATCTATAAGGGTTCCGTTTTTCGCCATTTGGCTACGGAACCCTAAAAATATCTTTAGTAGATTTCTTCACGTCTTGTCGACGACGCCACGTCGCCAGATGGTGACAAAAGGGTCAGATTATGGTGTCGCGGAAATTAATGAATAATAAAAAAATGTGAAAACGGATTTGAATTGAGCTCCAGTTTGCTTTTCAGCTTTACTTTTAGTAAATATTGTAATATGTCACTGAGGTAATTATATTCAACAGTCGTAGCGTGCCTTCGAACCGGGTGGTCACGGGTTCAAATCCTTACCAATGGATTTTTTTTACATTAATTGATGTTGATCCACAGGTGGTAGGAGTACTATATTGATGTTCCGTCTGACTTGCTACCAAAAATTACAAATCTGCCGCCATAACCTTACGGTGTTCCGGCAGCACACAGCCCTTTAGAATCAGACCATTCTAGGCTTAGCGGGTTCATCCTTGACCACATCATTGATTACCACCAGGCGAGATATTGATGCAACGGTAGCCCATGAGATATAAAAATTAAAAATAAATTATTACCCAATCATGTGTGAATCTGTTTACTAAACACAGCGCGATGAAGACCAATTGGTTATTCACTCCATATCTCCGCTTTGGTGGAAATGGGCCCGTGATATGTTAAAGTACTGACGATTATTCAAACGATTGGGTGTAATATTACAGTTTTATTTCAAGTGATTTGACGGTATCAGATCAACACTTCTCACAGTTCCCTCTTGTGCGGTATCCCTGCCACGAAGAAACGCATCAACGAAATGCTAATTCATTAATAAAATTAAAATTTTTCGAGTTGCTGATCGAGTTGGAATTCGATACGAAAGAGATATGCTTTGATATCGATACTATGACCGCGATTAAGTCGATGTTTTGGTTTTGATGTGAATCTTGATTTAGGATTTCAATTTTGAAAGTTAATAGTTTATATTACGATATTCTGTATGATTTTTATACATATTTTATGTTACAAATATCTTTTCAGATTTAAATTGTAACCAATATTCTATTACAAAAAAAATGTGTCTGTATAAATATGTAAAATCTTATAAAACCAAATCATAGACTTTACATACAGCGCGCTTAGCTCATTCATAAAACGATCATGGATATAATCGATAAAACACAACTGCTTCATGTTACATCTCTAGCCGGTATCGATTGTCTAACAACAGATTCAATCATCGCGTCGTCGTGATAGTTATTGTTTACATTTATCTGTAATGATATACTTTAGGTGCAAATATATATGTAATTTATATAAACAAAATTTTATCTTATTTGTGTTTATATTTGAAAATATACAATATTTTATTGTGACATATAGTTATTACAAAGACTAAATATTTACAAAACAATTGTCTATATTAAAAACTTAAAATTAAACTTAACTAAAGGTACGGACACACCGCAGCGTCCTGCGTACGCGATCAGATAGCGCAGTAGTATTTGTACCGACTGGTTCACATCAAACACGATCATATTAATATTTTTTTGTGTACGTGTAATCATTTTATGTTTATTTTCCACCGACTTCCAAAATGGAGGGGGTACTCAATTCGTCTGTATGTTTTTTTTTGTATGTATGTTACGCGATTACTCCGTCAATTGAACCGATGAATGAAGTGAACGATTCGAATGGATTCTTTTTTTAATCGGTAGGGTACACTTTCGAGGTAGTGCCATTGTAATTTCATCGAGATCTGATAAGTATCTTCAGAGATATGACGATAAACGTCTTAAACTTTCTACTGAAACTGACTCGCGCGGCATGGAAATCGTTTGTAGATTTTTTTTTGTTTGTTTGTAGTTTTTAGTATTTAGTAAATTATTCTACGTCTTGTCTGATCACCGTCTTTCATTTTAAGCCAAGCAAGATCCGCATTGTCACTGAATAAGTATAGATAGCGGTCAAGTACTTGTCTGTTAGCAATAAAAACATATCTTTTCCATTCATCAATCTCAACTTAACAGCATCTACAACCGTACACAGAAAAGAAGATACAGTGCCACAAGTATAACTTGGCGGTGGTGGTTTTTGGAACTAATTCTTTTAATTGAAACTGTGAGTTTGGCGTTTGAGAGATTACCGCGACATTATTGTTGATAAATCTGCTACATTAAAATAGTTCAATAATGCCAAAAGTAATTAAAAGTAGTTTAAGAGAAACTGTTATCAAAGTACAAAGTAAAAGCACAGTGGCGCACAGCCGCGCCAAGTTATACTTGCCGGACTGTATGTTCCAAGGCAAGTTTACAATCGTCGACGTGTAGGTACTCGTAGAAAGCGGTACCAATTACTGGATACTTCATACCACACTTTATATCTACATTTTTAGGTTTGAGTTTATTATTAGTATTTGGTTACAGCATCATTTAGAGCGGTCGGCTTTGATATAAGAAACCAACAGCCCCCGCATGGTGGTAGGACACTACCTAGTGTCCGACTGGCCAGCTACCACCCCCTCATGTTAGGAAATCTGTCGTCAAAACTAATGTGTTCCGGCAGCTATCCTTGAGAGCCAGTTCCCATTCTAGGCCTAGCGTGCTTACCATCTTTGACCGCATCATCACTTACCAACAGGTTCGATAGTGGTCAAACGCTAGCCTATAAGATATATAAAAAAATAATCATTAAATCTAAAAATTACAAATTCGCGATAGGTACCTACGTAAAAAGAAGAAAAAAGTTGAGTTGAGACAGTATTGCTGTGAAGCTAAAGTATATCAAAAGATATTGTTAATAATAGTCACTACAAAGTATTATGGATTTATGATGTATTTATGACCTTTGGCAATAGATAATAGTACATTTTTCATTTTCATTTATTTACGTATCAGCTTTCTTATAAAAATGTTCATTATCTGAGTAGGTACTAATAAATTCAGATCGTTTAAAGAACTGAAAAATTGACTTTAAATGGCGCGCCAGTCATTTTCAGTAACACGTTTGAGGTGTTTTTTTTTAATTATTAAGGCTAGCGTTTGACCACTATCTTACCTGTTGGTAAGTGATCTCCATATCTCAGAAGATACTTTTCAGGTCACAATAAATTTACAATCGAACCATCTTTGAAAATCGGCCCACAATTATTAAGAGAGAAATCGGTAAACATACATAAAAAAATACATACAAACAAACTGAGAACCTTCTCATTTTTTCAAGTCGGTTAAAAACTAATTACAACTACAACCAATCTTGATCGTGTCCATTCAGTAACCTTAACTTAGCTACAACTAAAACCGTATACATCGTAAAGATATGTTCCAAGGCCAACAACCGTCGACGTATGCGGGTAGAAAGCGGTACCAATTAATGGATACGTCATACCACCCTCGACGGTTGTCTTCATTAAAGAACTAGATCTATTTGATTGCAAATATCTGCGCATGCGGCGCGTCACCTGAATTAGGTTACGCGCCGGTTTACGCGATATCTTGGGCGGGAATAATTACGGACCATAGACGTTTATATAGCTGTGCTGCTCAAAATGTAGGAAAAATTACAAGGATGGCATATAACAACAAAAACCGTTAGTCTGGGTTCGAAGTTTTGTGGTCCAAGATAATTTCGCGCCCAAAAACTGCTTGACGCGGAAAACTGTGCCGCATGACTACTGTTGTCATCGGAAGGAGCTGCGAAATGAATCTGACACAATCATCGATCAGAATATCGATATGTGTAAATCTATGGTATATGTGTAAATCAAATGCCCATATTTAATAAAATAAGAGGAAGCAGCTATTTCTAGTCAAGCATTACACAAAAATAGTAGGTACCAAAATAAATCAAATTACTCCTAAGTAAAAAATAATAAGGTCAAACCAACTTCTAACTATTATCGTAATTTTGTTCACCTCTCTAGTTAGGCTAGAAGAGTGAATTAAAATCACTGCCGTGTTCTAGGAACTGTCACTTTGCGTGTCGTCCCGTAATCACTTCGGAAAAAAGTCGCAATTGCATTTGACGAGCGTCTGCGGTGCTGCGCACGACAACGCCACCTGGCGCTCATAGGGTTGTCAGTTTACTGAGTTAGTGATTATTTTTGTTTGGTGTAATGTACGGATCGAACTATAAACTTCCAGGTTACATTGCATCAGATCTGGTGTGTAATAAAATATGTCCCAATATAGTATATTTCATTACAAGTGCGGAAAGGCTGTCATTTCAAAGAGTTCCGATAAATGTCTACCCGAGCCGAGGCGCAGCCGAAGGCGAGGGTTGACAGTCGGAACAAGTTGCAATGACGGTTCCGCACGTGTACTGAACGACTATTTTTAATACAGTTGCGAAAAAATGAAGCAATTTAATAAAATAATAAAAACACAATAAACTCAACTAACTTAACATTTATTTCTTATAAAAGTTATAATTCACATATACATTGAAATTGATACAGTTTTTTATAATAACTGGCGTTTTCTCTTCTCTCCACGCAATAAATTCGTCGTACTATGTAGATATGTAGCGACTTTTTGACTTTTCCGGTAAAATGTTCTCCGAAGCATTTTGTGCAATTATACTGAGTTTCGGTGATGTTAATTCAAAAAAACTAGGGTCAAAATTACTAATTTTGTGTACTCACAAACAACTAAACTCGCAAAGAAAATTTCTGAAAAATGGCGCCAACAGTAGAATATAAGCAGAGTTTTTTTTTCTTCACCCATTCTGGTAGGCAAAGGGAACTATGCCCATACAGCCAAGTCTTCAGTAGATGTTTTTTATTGATATGAAATGAAAATGATATTTAATGAGATGAAATGAAATGAAACCTAACCTAACTCATTCAATCAAATCATTAAATCTGATATTGAAACAAATTAGTAGCTTTTTTTTAGAAATATACGCATTTGCATGAATCATAAAAACGTCTATGAGTGTTTTTAGTAAAAACTTCATGGTTGGTTTTTCTTTTTAATAGACATTATTTTGACAGTTGGGAAAGAGAACGCACGAGTTCGGGAAAGGTAAAAAAAAGCACGAGTATGTAATAGCCCACATCCCGAACGCTATATGTCCCTGCAATACGCCACTTTTTGAGCAACTGTATTAAAAATTTTATTTCCATCTACCTATCGGTTGTAAGTACAGAGTTACTACTTTGCGACAGAGGAAAGGACATCATGATCATCATCTGCATCAGCATGCTGGATATCTCTGTGCAAACAAACAATTTTACAAACTTACTTTCGCAATTATAATGTCGGTGTTGATTCGTTGTCGTCGTGATTCGTCGTGAATAAATATTATGATTATGATATGATTATTATTATTATTTTTATACACAAGTGTTACTAGCAGAAACTTTTTTTTATACCAAAGTTGTTGACACCCCTAGTTAATCCAACGAGAACACAGCCCGCGGGCATAGACTGAGCGCGGGCGCGGCGCGTGCACCAAACACACCTATTTGAATTTAGAACGCTCGTTCTCCGTTCAAATTCGACCGTTGTCACGGAAACGCGCGCGAAAGTTCAAATTGATTCTGATTTTAAAATGATTTATCGTAATCTGATCTTGAACTATACAATTTGGGTTCGGCTTGCGGCTAGTTTGTTCCACTTAAGGGTCAACTAACACTTTGTAGTTTACTTTACGAGGTTATGTAAGGGCAAGTATGTTGTAGCCTTCATGATAGTGCTTTTCATCCGCTTTTAGGTATATTTTCCGAGAGTATTTTGAAAATCTCAGTAAACACCAGGAGGTGTAACGGCGAATAATAATTATGGTCAAAAATTACTAACTTTAAATAAAAATCTAGTTAAGAAGCATTTGACCACTATCTCACCTGATGTTAATTGTCGTTGCGGTCTAGGGTGGTATTTTACTAGTCTGAAGTTCCCAGAAGAGCCAGTTCCCATTCTAGGCCGAGCGTGCTTACCATCTTTAACCGCATCATCACTTACCAACAGGTTAGATAGTGGCCAAACGCTAGCTAGATATAAAAAAATATACTCTCTTTTCTTATCAAACCCGTTGTCATCGGCAAATAAAAAATAAAACCGATATTATCTCAGTTTTGAGAGCAGTGGCGTCATCATTAACAAGTTTTTGCTTCACGGCTTTTTAATAGTCTCAAAGTAACAGTGTATTAACCTCTAAACCACCACCGAGTTACTGAACCGTAGATATCGATTTAACGTCGCCGATTGGTGACGGTTTTTCCGCACCCACCGGTAAAATCTTTGCATCTTTGTGTAAATCACACAATTTTGCAGCAAGGAGTTTTTATTTCACTTTAAATAGTTCCGCGTGATAGGTTTTTCCTTGTTAGTTTATTTTTGCTTCAGTAAGCTGTTATGATTAGAATCGTTTGTTTTGGACATAGATCTAGGATTCACTACGTTAATAATGAATCCTAGTTGTCTATTTTGTGGTTTAGGGTTCCGTAGCCGAATGGCAAAAACGGAACCCTAATAGATTCATCTTGTCTGTCTGTCTGTATGTGTGTCTGTCCGTCCGTATGTCACAGCCACTTTATTCCGAAACAATTAATGTAATCGTAAGCCGCTTTACGATTTTTATACAAAAATAACATTGAGGCATTGAGTGACATTGATTGAATGACATTGAGGTTCCTAAAACCATTTTTTCTCAAAGTCAATAATTTGAAAGATAGACACTTCTTAAGTGGTAAAATGTGTCTCCCCTCTAATTTTTAAAGTGAGTGAGTGAAAAATCTAAAAAAAATATAAACTAGATTCCAAAAAACACACTCAATAAAAATTGATTTGAACGAAATATAATCAGCAGTTTTTGAGATATAGCAACTGCATATATAACTTTGTTTTTCATACAAATACTATGAAAAACAAACTGAATTTTTTGGTGTTTCGGAACCCTACGAGTGGGGGTCTGACTTGCACTTGGACAGTTTATTGTATATTAACTACGAGCAAGAAGTTTCGAATCAAACTTTTTGGTAGAGTAAAAGGTTGATTCCAAACATTTTGACGCCGAGTGAGATTAACTTCTAAATATTTATTATTTTATAAAAGTTTATTTTTATACATAGGTATAGGTATATCTTAAAGGCTAGCGTTTGACCACTATCTCGCTTGGTGGTAAGCGATTATGTGGTCAAAGGAACATCCGTAAGGTAGTGGCGGCAGATTTTCTCCTTGATGGTGGGTAACTTATTTTTGGTTGCAAGTCACGCGGTACATCAACATAATGCTCCTACCACCTGTGAACGAACCCCAGGTACTAAGATTTTTTACTTTTTTACAAGTATTTGTACCAGCGACCTCCCGCTTAGTAGTCAAGACATCTTTCCTTTACGCCAACGGGTTGGGTTTTCCGTTCAACTGTTTTAAAGACGAATGTCATACGTACGTCAGTGGTTATAATAAAGGTTCGAATGTGTCGATGAACTTTTGCCTAAGTCGGTAAAAGAGCGGTTATTCGTTTCGTAGGGTATGCTTGGCGGCGGATGAGCAATGCTCGCGTCACTGCCGCGCAGGGAGACGGACGGCGACGGTGCGGTCGTCTGGCCGGCTTGGTGCTATTCAGGTACTTATTGTAGCTAGATCTCAGTACTCGGACTTCTATGATTGTATTACCCCCCCCCCCCCCCCGCCCCCTCCCCCAGACCTCCCTCTAACAGAGAATAAAACTCAAGCATTTATTTGTTTTGCAACAACTTTCCGATTTAAAAATATTTGCGATCGTGCGCAATTCAGATGTCTACAAAAGTTATAATAATGGAGGGTGATTCTTAGCCATATGTTTAATTTTACTTTAAGTCCTAACCTCCTTTTTTAGTCAACCTTCCCTGGTTTCTCCTACATGGTCTATTTAAGAGAATTGAAATAAATATCTAAGTTTAGTCTGTTGTTTTTTTCATGATGGAAAAAGTCCTTAGTTTTGACATAGTGTAATTAATGTGAACGTAACTTCATCTATGACGTAAGCTACGTATGTTTAGTATTACAATTAATTACTCAATGATTGTCTCGAAGCCAAGTTTTAGGGTTTCAACCCAATTTATTTTTTATTTTTATTGTCTTTCTTGAGGAAATTGATATTTCTATCAATTCCAAGCATTGTATTCGAAACAAAATAATAATAAAATGTAAAAATTATGGAAAAAATCCTTCCCAAGAATTAATTAATTTTCAGTGAAAGATAAATCCTTAGTTAAGTTAAAACTTAAAGATTATATGAAGAAGCGTTAATTCGCACCTTGCTACTTTTTCCACAATTTTTTTTTCTTAGTCTTATTATAGCTCCACACGCTTAGTGTATTTAGCCAGTGTTAAGTATTGAAATTTTTCAAGTTTTTATGAATTTAAGTTGTAGAGGTGGATCAAAGTCATATTTCAGGTCAGTTTTCAAGTAAAAGTTTAGTCTAAGTCATACCATCAGTAAAGATGTGGACCTTGCTGAAGATTTTCAGTGGAATTTTAGTGGGAACACAAATTGCATGTTTTTCAACATTGTGCTGTTTCCCTACACTCGCACACATTCATCGGCACTTAATGGTTAATAATCCACATTTATTACACATTAACTCGAGGACGAACACAAGTTAAGGAAAAAAAACAATGAGATCACACACACTTTTCCACGTTCCCACCAAAAAACCCTTTTGTCACTTTTGAAACCTTTTCACTTTTAACGTTGACAATTGACATTATAACCTGAGATGTATCTTCTAACAAGGAGTGACATGTATAAGTCGGAACTGTGTCTCTCCAATCCCCGACGTATGTAAATACACCTGCCATCAACCACCCACTACGGAGATAAACTGCTGAACTAACTATGTCTTTCCAATACATAATTATAATCGTGGTTGTTTTAAAATGCCAAGACACAGCAATTTTCAAAGAGTCACCGTAAGACGCTCTTATTTTTATACTGTTGTGTGGTACTCATGCATTGCCATTCCACATTCTAAACCTTATATCTAAAATGTGCTTTAAATGTTCAAGCAGTCACAATTATATAACATTGAACCTAGCAGTTTATCTCCGTAGTGGGTACTACGGAGATAAACTGCTGAACTAACTATGTCTTTCCAATACATAATTATAATCGTGGTTGTTTTGAAATGCCAAGACACAGCAATTTTCAAAGAGTCACCGTAAGACGCTCTTATTTTTATACTGTTGTGTGGTACTCATGCATTGCCATTCCACATTCTAAACCTTATATCTAAAATGTGCTTTAAATGTTCAAGCAGTCACAATTATATTACTTACTAGCAGCCCGCCCGGCTTCGCACGGGTAGAACATATATGCCTACAAAATTTGCATCAGTTTGTTGCATCGAATATAAAATATGAACATATTTAACAACCATCGTCATATTTCATCCAATTTACACAAAACCTTAACGAATTATGCACCTAAACCTTCCTCATAAACACTCTGGCTATTGGTGAAAACCGCATGATAATCCGTTCAGTAGCTATTGAGATTATTGCGAACAGACAGACAGACGCAGTGATGAACTTTGGTTTATAATACTTACGTATTGATATTGGACGGCCCTTTGGCGTAAAGAATAGTTACCCTGATTCTGACCCGACAGTCGTTGGTTCTAATCCTAGCTATATACTTACCAATGAAAGTTTTATGTGCATTCATGAATCATGAGTTTTCGTACAGTGGAGTGGAATCATTAAATCTACCAAAAAGTAGCTTACCACCAAGGAGTACATCTGCCGCCGTAACCTTACGGCGTTCCCCGACGCAAAATGTAGGGGTAATATACGTTTAACGTGTGTATCTGTCTGTGTGTCTGTCTGTAGCATCTTAGCACCTAACCGGATGAACCGATTTTGTTTTTATTATTGATAGTTTTTTTTTTTGTTTGATAGATGTCTTCATTGAGAGTTTTCTTAGCTTTGATTCATGAAAATTCGTTCAATCGTTATAAAACTATGAGCTTTTTTCTAGTTAATTGCGCTATGAAATCAACTTTCATAGGTCTGATCAATTCGAAAATCTTCTTCTTCAACGATATTGTAAGAACACAACAGAAAAGTGTTGACCTGATGCTGGGACATCTCCTGGACTCTATAGAATACTCAAATCCTCACCAACTTACAGCTCAGATTTTAAATGTCGTGTTTAGAGTCATTGGAATGCTTTTAATGAAAAGATTATACATAGATCAGTCGGGGTGGTTTAAAATATTATATTATTATATATAAATAGATGAATATTATTTTATACAATAGATCATATTATTATACTACATTGACTTCAAATTGATTGTGATCGGTGGGGATCTACAGCATAGCTAAGCTTATAATAATATTTTCGTAGAAACTATGACCTAATCTGTGGTTTCACTGCATATATTTTATTAATTTTGCGATGCGTGTTTGTGAAATTCATGATATCTTCTAGAGTTTTCATTTGAATTATATACTGTATAGGACAATTTTAATCTATAATATGTGGCCAAGCTAATTAACGTAATTATTTGGATAAGGATTAATACTATATACTTGAAAATAGCCTTGGAAGTTACGTAATATTTTTTAACAAAAATTTTAAGATTAAAATGGTTACTGTGAGTCAACCTTCAGAGATAGACATATGCTGTCGCGGACTTTTTTGTAGGTCTTATTAAGTTGTACAACTCTTGCATAAAAAATATTCTTCTATCTATTTTCAATTAAGCAGCGTTCGTCAGAAACGTGTTTTTCGACCGTTTATTTGCCGACTTAGGTTGCAAATTAGGTCTCCACGAATGTACCTTTGATTTAAACGGGATAATATATAGCCTATTTTCATTCTGAAAGTCCATTCTATGTATTAGTGAAAGAATTTTTTAAATCGGTTCAGTAGTTTTTGAGCTTACTCATTACAAACATACAAAAATACAAAAATACAAATGTTCTCTCTTTATAATATTAGTATAGATAAAGCAAAATTACGCGTACATTGCGATTGCAACAACGTGCGGATATGTTTTGTTTCTTTTCAGTGCGCCGTTGTATTGCTCCTTAAAGACTTTTCCCATCAAAGTTCAGAGCAAATCATTAGTCATTCATTCGTTCAGTAGTCATTTACATGAGCATATATTATGTAGGAATCAGATTTTAAAGAAGTATTAGTTTGCACCTTGCTCTAAAACCTAAGATGTCACATCCAAGTTGATATGTGACATGTAACCCATGTCCAAAGAAGTGACTTGTTCAAGTCGGAACTGTGTCGCTCCGATCCCAGACGTATGTAAATACATCTGCCATCCACCACCCACCGCGGAGATAAACTGCTGGACTAACTACTACTTTCAAATACATACAATCGTGAGCGAGCGTTGTCTTAAACTGAATAACATCAGTTAGTTGGGTTGAGAAAGGTTGTGAGTTGGAATTATGAGCCGGAATTATTTGATTGGTGAGCTAAAACCAACCAAAATAGGTTCAATGTCTATTATTTTCACATCGCTTAACACACTTAAAAAAGAACACGATTTCAATTTTAGAACGGTTACGGAATTACTTAAATCAACTAAATTCACAAATACTAATATTTTGGGCGGCTCGTCAATATAAAATTGGCACCTACGCCGGCATTCGTTCAAAGCCATTATAGACTAAGAGAGGATGACCGAAACCATTAGCGACTGTTCTCACGGCATGCACCAGATTATAATGATTATAACTTTATTGGGGAAAGAAATTGAACCGCTAAGAACTCAATTTACAGTACATTATTTTTTACGTACATTATTGTTTATTGTTATCGTGCAAATGCGATTATACTTTCGAAAAATAAGAGCTGTACAAAAAAGCTGAATTACATCTGCGCGTCTTGATGTCGCGTCGTAAAACTGATCTGAACTCAGTTTGCAGCAAAATCGAGCAATATAAATTGATGAAATTAAAAATTAAATGAAATGAATTGAATATAAATCAAATTACTGGATTACTAGCCAGTTGAAATGTTGACTGGATTATTAGTCAGCTGAAATGTTCACGATTGTCGTTACGTTATATTTTATCTCTACTTAAATTGTGGCATTGACTTGTGACCTACTTAAATATCACTAAATATGTTTGTAGAACTTGCATTGTCGAATTGGGTTATTGTGATGACAATATCAGTAACCTCTTGGGTACAAATGCCATCGTGAATAAAACCACTTAAAATATTCAGTACTGTAAAAAAAAACCTTTAGAAAATCTCAGACGCATCTAGTAAATAAATAATGCACAAATGACACCTACTTGGTAAGGGTCAATGCACACTGGTCTCAAAAGCCGGTCCTGTGGAGTATCTATCACTGAATCGACGCTTTACGAACCACTGCGTGACAGCTGTTCTATATTTATGAGAACGACGAGATGTACGATCTAAGGGCATTGTTTCTTTTAGCAGTTTAGGACCACTGAATTTACTAGACCTAGAAATATTACACACAACCAAATGGTTATTATCGATTAACACAAGTTAAATGAACGTAATATTGTACATATTTTTCGTCATTTTAACAGTAGTTATAAGAACTTAATATCTGTCAAAATGTATTAAGTAAAATTTAGGGCAAGTTTCACCGTTTCCTGATAATGTGTCAGGTATCTGATAGATGACACCATAGAAAAGCTGTCAGAAATCTGTCAGATTAGTTACTGATAGGGTTATTAGGAACAGGTGAAACCGGCCCTTAAGGTTTTGACAATAGTTTCATCACCCCAGTTCAATATCTTTTTAAATATCGATAGATTATTTTAGTATCAAATAAAATGAGATCTCATTGTGTTAGTCTGATTAATCGATTAAGATTTTTTTTTAATACGTTATAGGCTAGCGTTTGACCACTATCTCACCTGTTGGTAAGTGATGATGCGGTCGAAGATGGTAAGCACGCTAGGCCTAGAATGGGAACTGGCTCTCAAGGATAGCTGCCGGAACACATTACATGTTTTGGTGACAGATTTTCTAACTTGAGGGTGGTAGCTGGCCAGGCGGACACTAGATAGTGTCCTACCACCATGCGGGGGTTGTTGGTTTCTTAACGATGTTTTCCTTCACCGGAGGGCCACTGTGAGAAGCGCACATACATTTTTCGATAGAAAAATCCATTGGTGCACGGCGGTTTGAACTCGGTACCACGGCATCAAAGCCGAACGTTCTCCCGATTACGCCACCGGTCCCTCAAAATACCATTACATTATACCATATTCATACACATGAATTTTCTTAAAATTAAACTTTAATTAGTGTTTCTTGAATTTGCTTGCTATTTCCTTACTCATATTATATCTAAGAATTTGCAGTTTATAAGACAAATGCAATTAGTTGACGTAATTAGGTCACTGCATTTTAACTTTATTGTGTTTTATAGTAAGCAATATGCTATAAATAAAATTAATTGCAAATGCGGAAAGTATTACAATAAATTATTGCTTTCTACATGAAAATAATGTCTTACAACAAAACTTATTACATTTTTAGGCAATAAAATAAGAAAATTGGAAAGTAATTGGTATTCCATTTTAAAGCTCATAAGCGCAGGCAATGCATTGTTATGCATTGCCTACAGCATAACATACAAAATAGCGGCTACTAATTTAATAATTTATCAGCATCAAATAAATAATTGAAATGACCTTTTTATTTCTAATTTTCTTGTGGAAAGTGCAATTACACAACTTGGTTTTAAAGACGATTTTCTCATGGCTTTATGTGTGGCGCACCTTAGGAGAGGCCTACGTCCAGCAGTGGACGGACACCGGCTGATAATGATGATGATGTCTAAATGTTCACGGAAGTTCCTGCCTATTTTGTGGTACAATAAGGAATAATATTTTTTTATTATATTAACTGACTCCAAAAAAGGAGGAGGTTTCTTAACTCGACCGTATATATTTTTTTATATGCGTTCGCGGACAACTTCGTCGTTTATGAACCGATTTTGATGATTCTATTTTTGTTAGAAAGTAAATGTTCCAAAGGTGGTGTCATTGTAATTTCATCGAGATCTGATAAGTATTTCCAGAGATATGTCGATAAACGTCTCAAACTTGCAACTAAAACTGACTCGCGCGGCATGGAAGTCGGTTGTTTTAGTTTTTAAATTATTGATTCTTCAAAACATCACATTCCTACTGCAGCATATAAATTGATACAAAATAGAAACTTACAGTTTCCCGACAATATAATATGACCTGCACAGTTTCGTTACCATATTACATTAGCTCACTCTAATTTATATAGCATTTCGCATAATAAAGCCGTCTGTAACTTGGATCGACTAACGAAGCGGGCGGTGTCTATTGGGGCACATTTGTATACGAGCTCAAGCTTTGTTTCAGATATTTTTAGATGTGAGGGAAAGAGCGCGTGGAAATTTGTGGATTTAGAGTTTTTTTCTTCGCGTCTAAATTGTCTGAATCATCCCTAAATTGCGAACATCAAGTATATGCATGCAAAATAAATGCAATGTGTGAGAAATTAAACTAAGTCGGTTATAACCAATATGTTGATACATCGACTACCGATAACTTTGTACAAATTAAATAGCACCGATTCGTAATAGAAAGTTACACTCATACACAAAGCAAGTGTAATAAAATTAAGTTTATTGTTTTCTTAACAATGATTTGTAAGCGGGAATTAAACGTGATTTCCGCAATACTTAAAATAGTCCTGAAGCTGAAATAGTTGCCAATCATTGAAAGCATTGACATCGTGTAAGCAATTTCCGTTTTCAAGCTATAAAAGTTAATATAGTTGAACAACACAGAATGACGCTTTTTAAGTATTATATAAGATACTCATTTTGTGCACGGTTTCAATACATGCAATATTAGGTATAGTGTATGTAGCTGAGAACGCTCGATTTGTCGCGTCCTTTCCTCACATATTTGCCCGCGTGAAAGCCCTTCTATCTACTCCGTCCCTTAGCTCCAACCTCAGCACTTTGTTATAATATTCTAGTGCATGTTGAAAGCATTAACATAATAGTTTCGTTTATAAGATGCGACTGTGCCGAATGCGATTGCGATTGGACGCGGTCAAATTGATATAGATTGCGAGTTCGATTCGCAATATTCCGCGCAGGATTTGTCGGAGCCGGTGTTCTTAGTGAATTGGTGTAATAAACAATCATTATTAAGCTTGCTTTTGATAGCAACTATTGAAGGAGAGTACTGCTATCATTATAAGACGTGATGAAACACTATTTTTTTCAAAAAAGGGTTAGAATAATTGATTTGATTGTAGATATATGTCTTTTTAATACTACACCTAGACTATTGCAAAATAACTCTTGTACTCGTAGGTATAAGTTACTCCTCAGTCATAGTCAATATACAACAATATCATATGAAATCGAAATACCAGTACTGAGTTACTGATTTATATGATAAACTTCATGATGGTCTATTAAGCTTACTGAGCTAAAATTTTACAAGTGGCTTACTTAGGAGGAGTACCTTACTATCCAAATATTTGTTTAGAAGTTAGGGATAGGAATTAAGGATAGATAGGATTAATCCGACAAGCTGACCCACATCATGGGACCATCAGTGTACAACGGGCTCCCCCCACACATCACCGAGGCACCTAGCTATACGTGCTTTAAAGCGCGTTTGAAGCGCTGGCTTATCCAGCAAGCCTTCTACACATACGAAGAATTCATTAACATTCATAAAAAAAAAACTTAATGACATATTATATGAAAATATTTATAATATATTATATTTTAATACATAACATTTTTCTAATTCTAATTATAACTACTATTGACATTAAATTTGTTTATGCGAACTTTGTGTACACAAAGTTGTATCTTTAGAATGTATTTTTTCGACGTGTAGTATTTTTAACCGACTTCAAAAAAAGGAGGAGGTTTCTCAATTCGACCGTATTTTTTTTTTATTTTTTATGTTTGTTCGCGGATAACTTCGTCGTTTATGAACCGATTTCGATTATTCTTTTATTGTTCGAAAGGAGATATCCCAAGTGTGGTACCATGGTAATTTTATCGAGGTATGATAAGTATCTCCAGAGATATTGAGATAAACATCTCAAAATTGGTACTGAAAATGAATAGCGCGGCATTGAAGTCGGTTGTTTTTTAGTTTTTAAACGATATTATATTACGAATAAAGGACTATTGACTACTATTGACCATTAGGTATAAATAAAACTAAAGAAATTAATTATTTGTGCTAGTAAAGAGAGAAAAGTGTACGTAAGCACTTCTTACGAATAAAACCACTGGGCGCTCTTCATATATTTTTTCACATTATACTAAAACACGATGAATTTATTGCAAATGCCATAAACAAACAGAAATACATATGTGAGAATCTCTGTGTGTGTTTCATTTAAAATTGAGATTTTGTGTGTGGGTTGCGCACGCGCCGGCACCTCACAGCTTATTATTTATTAATATTTATTGTATGGAAGTGGTAATGGGAAATCCGAATCGCGATCTTTATGATATTTATAAAATAATAATAGACTTTATTACACTAATAGTCGTGCTATTGGGCATGAATCTGACCCACCATTGGACGAAAATATAGTAAATGTAGGTAGATAAACATTTTATGGTTTATATTATGATTCTTATTGTGGGTAAAGTTATAGACACAGTGTTATATTGGCCGCAAGGTCAATGGCGGATCTATAAAATCATCATTCCAAGAAAAAGTTTCTTTGTTTTCCATCGCATCCTTGAATAATATAAGTATCTCCAAATATACGGAGATAAATACCTCAAACTTGATACTTGTCTTTTTTCAAGACTAGCGTGGCATGTGAAATGTCGGTTTCTCTCGCGTCAGGGTCACGTGTCCTGATCGTAAGGCGAAAATTCCTTAAACGGAGCGCAGGGCGCTTGCGCGAGGTGTCATTCCAAAACTTTCAAAAATGACGTGTTAAAGTTTTCACTTCTGCCGGCACTCCCGGAGTGCAACCCGTTGTTTTTTCTTCATCAAATATATGTATGTTTCATTATATAAAGTTAAGTAATATTATTTATTAAATTGCAAAATAAAATATTTAAAAATTAAAATTAAACTCAACTAATATAAAAATAAAACTGGCCAAGTGCGAGTCAGACTTAGTCCCGCACACGGAGGGTTCCGAACGCCATCTGTCGAATTTCTAACGAACTTCTAACACCAACTAAGTAAACGTTAACACAAAAGTAGAATAGTATTATATAGTAGTAATAGTAATAGTGGTAATAGTAATTGTAGTAATTAATATTATTAAATATCTGGTTGACTGAGCTTTGCTCGGTATTTTTTGCCACTGAAACAGACAAATATAACTCTTCCCGACATCTATTGACGAATAATAATACTATTTTTTTTTATTGTAAGCAACTAACTGCTTTACTGATACAGTACTTCTACTCGCCAATAGATGTCGGGAAGAGTATATTTTAAGTTGATTATCAATAAAGTTGATTATTGATTTATCGCCCCCGAAATCCCCTGTAGGTATACTAAATTTTATTTAATCGTTGGAGCCGCTTCCGAGATTCAGATTAAGGTAAAGACGATAGCGCCGCGCCATCTTAGCAACTAGATAGGTGGCGCTGCGCTATCGTAAAAAACTTTTTTTTAACTTTTCTTTAATTTTTAACTTTGTTCTGTTCTTAGTATTTGTTGTTATAGCGGCAACAGAAATACATCATCTGTGAAAATTTCAACCGTCTAACTATCACGGTTCATGAGATACAGCCTGGTGACAGACGGACAGACAGACAGACAGACAGACAGACAGACAGACAGACGGACAGCGGAGTCTCAGTAATAGGGTTCCGTTGGTACCCTTTGGGTTCGGAACCCTAATTAAAGGATGTCCGTGTGGTAAAGTGCCAAGAACGCTGGCTGCATTCCCGCGTTGAATCGCTAAAGAGATTCTTTGTGCTAGGAATGAGCCAGCCCTTTTTTCACCAGTGGCATCGACTCATTATATTAATTATATTATTTATTTAATTCAAAAACTATCATAGCGCTTTTATACAGAATTAAATATAAAATTATATATGAGAGTATAAGAATCCTAGCTATCATATTTAATAGCAGTAGAATCTCAAAGATCCCGGAAACGTTGATATTATCGCGAGGTAACCGCATTAAATTATTGTACGTTAATTATTATACTACTCTAAATATTTTCATGCAAAATTTAATTATCAAGCCTTGAGTTCAAAGAAAACGCCAACGAAGGCCATTAAGTAAAATTAACTGGTTCAAATATCCACACCTAACGGTTTTGCAATACCCGATAAGGTTATTCGAGGTCATTATAATACGTATTGCGATAGCAATCAATTCGATATTAAATATTAAAACTGAAGTAATACCAAAAACGGTACATTAAAGACTGCTTTAATTTAAATTATCGAATATTCCGTTTTTATGCCGCAACTCGCTATCTGAAAGCTTAAGTTACGAGACTATTAAAAAAACTCGATTGTAATGTTAAATTATATCAGGCGATTTTGCGACGTCTCCATTTGTACAAATTTTACCTTATAGGGTGTTTATGTTTGAAATTAGGGTTCCGTATCAAATTATTATGAAGAGTATATTGTAAGAACTGCAGCTTGTCTAATCGTAATGTGTTGACATCTCTTCTATAAGTATGTATAGCGCAGTCCTGTGAAAAATCGACAGACTAGCTTATTTGTTTTTACCTACTAAATTGTGGCTATATTTGTATTCAGTTAGAAATTATAGAGTGAGCATGGCTCAGGGAAGCGAGCGCTATGCAGTGTGTTGTGTGACCTGTGAAATCCGGCTTTCTTTAATTGCGCATCCCACTTGCTATATACTATTTGTTTAACATAAATATAAATTACTGACGATCAGCAGCAACTAGTTCACCACACCATCGCTTACCACCAGATATAGTGGTCAAGCCTGTAAGAAAAAAAAATTGTATAGGCTATGTGATGGTCACATTAAATTGAATATCTCTAGAATAAAAACTTTATTGGTTATTCAGCCGTGTTTTTTAGGGTTCCGTAGTCCTGACAAGGAACCCTTATAGTTTCGTCATGTCCGTCTGTCTGTCTGTCTGTCCGAGGTTTTGCTAAGAGACCGTTAATACTAGAAAGCTGTAATTTTGTGGGGGTATGTAAATAAATGACGCAGACAAAGTGCTGAAATAAAATAAAAAAAAATATTTTTTTTAGGGTCCTTGAAAGCCTTGAGAGCCCCTAAATGAGAAGTGGGGATGAATTTTGTTTTTCATCGTCTACCCAATCGTGTGACGTATCGTTGAATAGGTATTTTAAAATGGCTTAAGGGTTGCTAATACCATATGCTCCAGTTGCACTTTTTTTTTTATACCCGACTGAAAGGGCTTAATAGGCACATTTTAAAAATATATAAAGATAAATGTATTGTTAGCTGTTCCTCGCAGCTTTTCTTATATGCTCACGATAATTGAGAATAAGTAACTTTTAAAGTTAGAGCGTGATTTTTCAGTGGTCGGGTTTTAGTTATTGAACATACTTATGTTTTGTGTATCTGTATAGACAACATAGACTATACATAACTGTATAGACAACTTTAAATGACAGACACTACAAAGTAACAATAACTTCTTAATCCATTTTGCTCTCTTTATTCACCATAGAATCCGAGCAAAATAATGCGAAAGTGGTTCAAATACAGATGTCTCGCGAACTAAAGTACGAGATTCAGGCCTATTTAGAAATCTCTTGGACGCTGCAGGGGTTCCATATTCGACACCAATATTAAATTGTGTTTTCAATTGACTTCATTTTGTATGGAACAAGCAAGCGCTTTCATTTCAACTTGGATTATTGTATTATACAGCGGTGTAATATTTTTGGTCACAGTATAGAAAGTAAGGTTTTAATGCCCATCTTTTTTATTTTTGTTTATGTGTTACTAATTTCTACAATTACAGGTTAATCATTTTACCCATGAGACAGGCTCTCTACTTTTAAGCTTTTGTTACCTATTGTATAACCATTATAAAAAAGTTTTTTTGTACGGACAGTTCCGTATTGATTCCGGTTGACAGTTCAACCGAAATTTTACGGTATTATCAAAATCCTAAGTGGAGGCACATTTTAGTAAAACGTTATTGTTTCGCACAAAATATTTGCACAAATTTACGGTATTGACGGTATGTACGAAATTTTACGGTATTATCAAAATCCTAAGTGGAGGCACATTTTAGTAAAACGTTATTGTTTCGCACAAAATATTTGCACAAATCTTTTTGCTCTCCTAATGGTAAATTTTTATAAAGCAACCCAAAAAGAGCAAAAGGGTAATTTTGGACGAAACAGTAACGTTTTACTCTACAAAGGTAGAAACTGTTCTAAGCTAGCTGTGCCCCGCGGTTTTACCCGCGTGGACATCGTTCCCGTGGGAATATCGGGATAAAGAAGTATCCTATGTGTTATTCCAGGGTCCAAGCTGTCTACATATTAAATATCAGCGCAATCGGTTGAGTAGCTCCCTCTAGTTAGATCTAGTTAGTTAAATCTTTCGCTAAACATGTGTTCCGGCAGCTATCCTTGAGAGCCAGTTCCCATTCTAGGCTTAGCGTGCTTACCATCTTCGACCGCATCATCACTTAGCAACAGGTGAGATAGTGGTAAAACGCTAGCATATATAGTATTTTAAAAAAAGTTTTAGCGTGAAGAAATAACAACCTTACACACAACAACTTTCACCTTTATAATATTAGTAGGATTTGAGTTCACTTTAGACACGATGATTAGAAATAGGTGCCTTGTAAGTTAACCTGCGATTTAATTATCGATACAGTTCATGCTGTATTTAAACTGATTCCGAGACCCGTAGGTTATTATAGGTATAACTTTCATCTAATCACATAAAAGCTACTGAAGTACTGAGCAACACTGTAATTACGTATATGAAGTACGAAACAAAGCAATTTTGATTGAGTTGTATAGAGGTAATTATCTGTTTCCTCCTGAGGCAAATGACCTCCATTAAATCACATTTACGAATCCGGTAGGCAAATCATCATACATCAATGCTTCAAGAAACTAAATTTATCACGAACATAACGCAGCTTTTTAGTTAATTATCGAAAAACTCTTCCAATTTGATGCGCTATAAAAACAAGTGGTCCGGTATTGCGCGGGGACACACAGATAATATGAAAATGAAGAAATTATCCGTCGAGTAACGAGGCGCGGATTGCGGGTATCGATAAAAACACGTTATCGACTTTTATGCTGCGTCCTAACGGTCGACGTAAATTCAACTTGTTATTGCCCCGCTCGGTACGGCTTCATTAATGCATAGTGACGAGCTTTGTTTACCTCCGATTATTATTAGAGATCGAATAACAAATACGAGTAATCGAATCGGTAACAAAACATGTTTGTCATCGTAAATTCGATCTAAGCGAGATAGTTCCGTGTACCATCGACATGCGAAACCGTAAAATGTAGGAGAGTGTATTTCTTGTAATCGCTGTCAGGGCTGCCATCAGCTAAATAAAATGTTACTGACAGACTAGATTTTATTGAAGAGCGAAATAATATTGCCATATTAAATTAAAGACAACGTTTATTGGCGTTTACAAGCGATTAACTATCCAATTGGTGAAATTACTTTATGGTATTTGAAATTGTGTTAGTTCGTGGGCTTTTTGAGAGCAATTTATGTAATAAACTAATTGCAATTACTGTGTCGTAAAGCTCGATGTCGATGACTGTTGATTGTAAGGCGCCTCACTATTTGCTGCTCTATTTAGTAATTTATAAGAAAATATTTGTGGAATTCTTTTAAGCTTAACTGCCTGTATTTAAGGGTCAGTTTTGTTTGAGAATTGAATGGATTATGTTGTGAGTCGGCGGTAGGGAGGTCGTCAGGCTTTTATGAAGGCAGTAAACAGAGAAAGCTCTGTTTGAGTCCTACGCCCTCAGTCCTCGTAAGCAATTGTATTCACTTACAATATTTTATTATTTTTGATTTTCAATTGGTTTTCTTCAATAATATCATATATATATTTATAACATTTAAAAAGCTATGAAATTATGAAGATTCAAGTTTTGCTTAGCTCTATTCTATTAGGTTTTTGGATGCTTAAAGCATCCAAAAATCGTCACATCCGTTTAAGTTTACACTTATTTCTTTTATTTATTTTCTTTTCTGATTCAATATTGCTAAAATTAATACCTCATCCACAATAGTCCATTCGTAAATATTTTTAGCATATACTACACACTATGCACCTACACCTTATAAAACGAATGCCTCTCGAACCTGTTGATATAAGCAGCAATTAAATCACAAATGACGCCGTGTACCAACATTGAAACAAAAAGTGCACACGGTCAAATGTCTTCAGCAATGGCAAATGACAATCGTTAAGCATTTTGTAATGAATTGTCCGCTTTCGCAAACACTGTAATTTGGCTCAATCATGTTTTGGACACGCGTGCCGGCGTCACACGATAGACCCACATAGTCGAAAATAATCGCATCGTGGTCGTGACGAAGACGTGTCGTGTCATGTAAATTGCTTGTAGTGGGCGATTGTAAAATTGGAAATTACGACGTTTTTGGATTTGCTAGGATTAGTAGGAAATGTGTGAATCCATGTAAATATAACTAACCTCTAAATATTTTATGATAACAATAAGATTATTCTTGTTGTTATCATAAAATATTTTATTAGATTTATATGAATCACATCATAGTATAAATATCTGGACAAGATAGATAGATAAACATTTTATTTGCACACCAAAATAACAGAAACAATGTGAAAATATAAACCATAAGCAAGCAAGCAAGCAGTCTATTATTAGAGGATTTTTTTTTTGACACTCGCTCGCGTCTTTAAAAGCTGAAACTAATAAAGTTCAAATTCGGATATAAGAAAATAGAACTAGTAGCCAAGTGCGAGTCGGAGTCGCGTCTCGCATCACATACAGGGAGGGTCCCAAACTACAGTACAATACGAAACATAAAAGAGTTTTAACCTCATATATAATTAATTGATATTACCATAAGCATTTTGTTTGGTATACGAGTTCACGGAGAATTTCGACAGCGCGATCTAGAAAGACGGGCAAATGGCGGGAAAATGACAAAGATAGCTTTGTCATTTCGCCGAAACTAATTAGAAAGGTTGTTAGCTTAACAAACATAGATGGCGTTATACTAAAACACACGTTTTTACAGCAGAGTCTTAATAATAGGGTCCCGTTGTACCTTTTAGGTACGGAACCCTAAAAACCAAGGTGGTAGTCATCGGATTCCGTATAAAAAAACTGAAATGGCAGTGAGCTGATGATAATTCATACAATGAAATTATTTGGAATAGTTGTGCGGTGTAGACCTCTTTGTAACCGATGATTATATTTTCCATAAGAAAGCTGATTTCGTACAATTAATGTTGCTTTACAACCAGTCAAAATCCCAGAAGCGTCAAAGAAAGTTTAT
Source organism: Cabera pusaria (assembly GCA_954871355.1). Classification (NCBI taxonomy): domain Eukaryota; kingdom Metazoa; phylum Arthropoda; class Insecta; order Lepidoptera; family Geometridae; genus Cabera; species Cabera pusaria. The sequence continues at coordinate 6,655,979 of OX940897.1, forward strand.
GTCCAAATGTAAAACAAAATGAAATCTTTACGAGTGCCAAATAAAATGTTTACAACCTCCGAATTAATTGCCATGAACATTACCTAAACTGTAAAATGTAGCCTTATTACTTGATATATTTCGATGTGAACTTTTTAATGTTTTACGATAAAAAAAGATATTTGTTTTTAATTAAGAAGAATATTTATTTGGACTACGTTGAAAAATTTAAATATTTTGAAATAACAGTAAAGACGATTATCCTCTATTAGGCACAGCTTAGCTATAGTAAAATAACTTTTAATCTATTTTAGCTTTGTAAATAAAAATAGTTATTAGGTATATTGAAGTCGCCCACTTTGGCACATGGCTAAGCTATTCGTTCCAACGTCGCTGTCTAAACTTTATAATATCTTTACTATCATCTCGTAGTAGATTCGTATACATCGCTAAAAAAAATATAATTACGGACACAACCTAAGAATGCTTTTAGTCACCTTTTACACTAAACATTTCAGAATCAGTGCGATTGAGATAATTAGCGGTTTAGGATCTACGATGTCATAGATAGACCTATCAACGTATAACTCTTCCATTCGGTTTAAAGTATATTATACTAGCGACCCACCCCTGTTTCGCACGGGTAGAGCATTTATGAATACGTTTTTTGCATCAGTTTGTTGCGTCGAGTATGAATGAATTTCTTCAACAATAGTTGTCATATTTTAGCCAATTTACACACAACTTACACAAAATTTACAATAACGAATTACACACCTAAATCTTCCCCATAAATCACTCTGTCCATTGGTGATAGCCCCATTAAAACCCGTTTAGTAGTTTTTAGGTTTATCGCGAACAGACAGACAAACACGGCAAGGGAATTCGTTTTATTATATGAAGTGAATATTAATTTATGAATATGTATAATAATTAATATAGTTTAAAAACTAAGACTTCCGTGCTCCGCGAGTCAGTTTCAATAGCAAGTTTGAGACGTTTATCGTCATATCTCTGAATATACTTATTAGATCTCGATGAAATTACAATAGGACCACTTCGAGAACCCTACTGATTAAAAAAAAGAATCATTCGAATCGGTTCACAATTGACCGAGTAACCGCGTAACATATGTACAAAAAAAAACAGATACCGAAGAATTTAAGGTACGGACACACCGCGGTGTCCTGCGTGCACGATCTAGGCAGCGATTTGATAGCGCAGTAGTAATTGTACCGACTGGTTCACACCAAACGCGATCAGAAAACAATTGAAATGTACTGAGATCGCGCCCGCAGATCGCAGGACGCCACGGTGTGGCCGTACCTTTAGAACCTCTTCCTTTTTGGGAGTCGGTTGATAAGAAAGCCACTCGGATTCGTAGACAATAGCTACGTGCGTAGCGTTCATACCGTTCGCAAGGGTGGACGTGCGGTATTATCGTCCAGTATAGTTTTCGTTTACCTGGCGAGCATGTATGAAAACACTTATGACAGTGGAAGAAGAGAAAGAGGTATGTCAGGATCGTAGCATGTGGAAAGAAGTAGTCTCTTTTGAGGGCCCGGTGGTGTAGTGGAAGAAAGGTCGGCGCTGACGCCAAAGGTACCGAGTATCCCCACCGTGTACCAATGGATTTTTCTATATGAACAAATAAAATATCTTTATCTTTATCTATAAAAAAAATATGCGCGCTTTTTACAGTGGCTCTCCAGTGAAAGAAAAACGTCGTTAAGAAACTCCCAACCCCACATGGTGGCAGGACACTATCTAGTGTCCACCTGGCTACCACCCTCTAGTTAGAAAATCTGTCACCAAACATTTAACTAATGTGTTCCGACAGCTATCCTTGACAGCCAGTTCCCAGTCTAGGCCTATCGTGCTACCATTCTTGACCGCATCATCACTTACCAACAAGTGAGATAGTGGTCAGACGCTAGCATATATGATATTAAAAAAAGTCTCTGCCTACCCCAACAGGAAAAAGGCGTGGTTTCATGTATGTGTACAAATGCAATTTATTAATTTTCTACGCACGTGTACTAAAGCTATAAACACACGGAACGAAAAACTCATCTCATTTACATTATTACGGCTTTCCACGGTACACTTTGTTCACTTAACGCTAACAACACGTGCGAAATTCAAACTATTTCCTTATATGAGCCGGAGCTAATGCGGCACGTTAAAGACGCTAGTGTAGACGCACCTTTATAAACGTAAAATTTATGATGTGCTTGGTATTTGATTTGATGGGCCTTGGTGCGAGATAGATGAACTTTTAACCGTATTAGTTACGTAGTAACTTGTTTAATATCTGTGGTGTTTTGTCTTACATTGTACTCGTACCTGATGGTTTTGTTTTAATTAGGTTTTGTTTACTTCTACAAATTTAAAAAGATGAGTTTAAATTGAGAAATCTGTAACTGTATTCGAGAAAGGTTTTCTTTTGAGGGCCCGGTGGTGTAGTGGGAGAATGGTCGGCTTTGATGCCAGAGGTACTGAGTTGAATCCTCGCTGTGAACTAATGCATTTATCTATCGTAAAATGTATGTGCACTTTTTACAGTGGCTCTCCGATGAAGGAAAAACATCAGTAAGAAACACCCAACCCCCGCATGGTGGTAGGATAGTATATAGTTTCCGCCTGGCCAGCTACCACCCTCAAGTTAGAAAATCTGTCGCCAAACATCTAATGTGTTCCGGCAGCTATCCTTGAGAGCCAGTTCCCATTCTAGACCTAGCGTGCTTACCATCTTTGACCGTATCATCACTTACAAACAGGTGAGATAGTGGTGAAACGCTAGCCTATATGATATAAAAAATAATAAAACCGTGTTATCGTTTTTTTTTTAATTCAAAAACCCAAAAAGTTTTACTTTTGAAGAAAATTCTAATCCTCAACTGAACATTATTGTAAGTATAACTGTTTTCTGTGTTACAAGGAAACTGCTAATAACATACTCGTAACACTTCTTTTTTACATTGCCATACTTGTGATACTTGCGTAAAAAAGGTCTATTCCGTGTTTTGTTATTTTCTGTAAATAAAAGAGATTTGTTTCAATTTCCATCAAATAATGCAACATACCATACAGCAGGTGTTCTACAATTTGTTGGTACTAATGACTGTTATTACCGTACTTTTACAATCACCCACCCACTACAATCATTGTGTTTCATTTGTAAGAACAGTAGCTAAACACGAATATTTAATTACCAAAATACCTAGAGCATAATTAGGCATGGTTTTGTAAGAGTAATGAACTCTTTTTTTATAAATCTTATAGGCTAGCGTTTGACCACTATGTCACCTGGTGGTAAGCTATGCTATGATGTGGTCGATGATGGCTAACACGCTAGGTCTAGAATACTCTGACTATAAAGGACTGTGTGAGAGGACAACGTGTGGTTTTGGCGGCAGGTTTTTTCTTCGATGGTGGTAAGTTAGTTTCTGTTAGCCTCCTACCACCTTCGGACAAATACCCGTGCTAGGATCTGAACCGAAGACCTCTCGTTTAGAAGTCAAGCAATTTATTGTTACCGCCAGAGGGACCCTCAAAACTCGGTCTGTAATTAATATACACTCACGGACACATAAACTGCGTGAAAGTTCAGGATTACGAGTACTTTAGCATTAATTTAAAGGTCCTTTCTAGTATAAAACATATATATATAAGGATATGATACTACGCTGTTATGAAGTTAACGAACCAAACTATAGATTTCAATTTAAATTTGTGAACTGACGGACTCGAAAAGGACCATTCAATTAATGCGAAAGTAATCCTGAACTTTGATGCAGTTTATGTGTCCGTGAGTGTAGTTTCAAAGGACTTACCAAAAAGAAGGAGGTTCTCAATTCGTCTGAATGTTATTTTTTTATGTATGTATGTTACGCGATTACTCCGTCAATTGTGAACCGAATTGAATGATTCTTTTTTTAATCGGTGAGGTACGTTTCCGAGGTGCTCCCATTGTAATGTCATTGAGATCTGATAAGTATCTCCAGAGATATGATGATAAACGAAATTGACTCGCCGGGCATGGAAGTTGGTTGTTTTAGTTTTAAACTATGTATCTTAATTATTGTAACTTTGGTTGAGGTCCGTATAACAATGCGGACCAAAACATCCAATAGCATTGCTTTCCACCAGGTGAGGTGTTCTTTTAGTTATCCAATACAGAATACCCTAAGGCTAATGAGAAATACGCACGAAGCCCAAGTTTAATTAGAAAAAAATAATTAAACAATTAATAGATTTCGAACCGATTTTATTTATTGACGTGTAATTGGTTTAATAAATTGATTTACGAGTGGTATTAAATTATTTGCTGACATCTTATTATTACTTTAATGTTTTGGTTACAACTCATTCAAGCAATGTAATGATATATAAGATAAATAACTATTAATGTTGATGCTTTAATAAAATTATGATAGGAGTTTTTTCTTTTTTAGATTGTATAGTTTTTAACTTTTTTTGTATCATATAGGCTAGCGCTTAACCACTATCTCACTTGTTGGTAAGTGATGATGCGGTCAAGCGTGCTACCACGCTAGACCTAGAATGAGAACTGACTCTCAAGGATAGCTGCCAGAACACATTAGATGTTTGGCATCAGATTTTCTAACTTGAAGGTGGTTGGTAGCTGGCCAGACGAACACTAGATAGCGTCCTACCACCATGCGGGGTTTAGGGGTTTCTTAACGATGTTTTTTTTTTACCGGAGGGCCACTATAAAAAGCGCACATACATTTTTGGATAGACAAATCAATTGGTGCACGGCGGTGATTGAAATCGGTTCCTCAAGTGTCATAGCCAAACATTCTGTCACGACACCACCGGGCCCTCAAAATTAAAACCTCCTATTGTTTTTTTATATCTATAAGGCTAGCGTTTGACCACTATGTCGCATGGAGATGAGCGATGGTGTAGTCGAGGATTGTAAACACACTAGGCTTAGAATGGTCTGCCTCTCAAAGGCCGTGCTCTGCCTAAATACCATAAGTTTATGCTGGCATATTTTCTCTTCGATCTGTAAGCTACTTTTTGGTAGCATGTCAGGCGGAATATCTATATAATGCTTCTACCACCTGTGGAACATCTGATAGTTTTAGAGTCATAATTCTATATTGTCACTTTGACTACAGTTTTGCATTCCATTTGCATTTTTCCATTTGCATTCAAAAGCGGCAATAGCCCAATGGATAAGGTAAACGTAGGTATGGATAAGGTAAATGGATAAGGTAACGGACTGGGGATCGAGAGGTTGTGAGTGCAATCCCCACCCATTGCACTATTGACGTGAACCGACTCCAGACACAAGTATATTTAGCTTAGTTGGAGGGGTAAACAAGAACATTAGTAATGTGCAACCTACACTGATAGTAAGCTTTAAAAAAAATTTTTTTTAATCTACGAGATCTTTAGGCAGACATCATCTCTTAAAATGAGGTAAGCACCTAGCTTATCTCTCTATCTAAACCATAATTAAGAAGAGTCTACACCAAAAGCCGTAATCCATAATGTGCATAGCATATAACAAAGACATTTGCTACTTAGTAGCAACTATGTAACTTTAACAACGTATTAAGATCGAACATAAAATTTACTTTTATTGTGCACTTTCGAAACAGTAATTAGGAAACTTTCTACACTTGTGCTCTTCATAAATTAAGTTTAATATCAAACTATAAAGAGCAAGCAAGTTACTACTATTTTACTGTTTTGGCATGTGCTTCAAGCTTTAAAGTTATTTACATATACTTAATGAAACATTAAAGGCCTGTGCTACAGAACAATTTCCAATCACAGCTTGATTAAAGATTGCCTTACTGTTGTATTTTATGAACTTCGATTTATTGCTAACTAATTGCATCCCGCGGCTTTGCCTGAGTCCTATATGTTAATCCTAGTTATGAACTATCTGCGCGCCAAATTTCATCCAAATCCATTCAGCTGTTATTGCGTGAAAGAGTCAACATTCAACCATCTTTACTCAAAGTTAACTTAATATAAAAGTACCTAGATGGCACTAAAGTAATTTGCACCGTTCTCCTTGTCAATATTGCCTGAATGTATAAGATCCTTCTTCACGCGAAAGATATTTTTTAAGCTTCGTCAATAAATATCTGAAACTTTAGCTCTCTAGAAACATTACAAACTATAATAATAGATACACAGCTTTTTGTTTGTCCATTTTTGATCGAACTTATTAATATTTAAGATTATTTTTATTGTTTCAGGTACGCCGCAGACACCTAAAATGATGTTAAAATTAATCAATTAATAAACTACAGTATACAAGGTAACTTAGAAAAGGAAGACTGGATATTTTAGATTTTATTGAAAGCTCTACAAAATAAACCCAAAAGCTTAATTTTAAAATGTCATATTAAAACAACGTACTAAAAACACTAGTCGATTTTTTTTTAATATAAGCTTACTATCAATGTGGGTTTCGCATTACTTGTAGTCTTATTAACCCCTCCAACAAAGCTAAATATGCTTGTGTCTGGAGTGAGTTTACGTCAATAGTGCAATGGCTGGGGATTGAACTCATAACCTCTCGATCGCCAGGCCGACACCTCAGCCATTGGGTTATTGCCAATTTTAAGATTTGTAAGTAACTTTAGTTTTTAAAAGTAAGTACATTATCGAGAGGTTATATACTTTTAAATATTATGATATATATGTACAGATATTTTAAATGTTTTTGCCAAAAGTGATGGATAATTATGACTGGATTGCCAGTAATTTGAGCGTCCCTGCACTGAACAAATTACCTTGACACATCGAGGTACATGTAAACCAGAGGCGCCCATCATAAACTGACTAACGTGCCGAGCGGCGCGCGGTCGGGCGTGAGGAGTACTTACACTAAACTAAGCGAGATGTAGATTCAGCACAGTTTTTTTAACCGACTTAAAAAAAAGGAGGAGGTTTCTCAATTCGACCGTATATATGTTTTTTTTTTATGTTTGTTCGCGGATAACTTCGTCATTTATGAACCGATTTTGATTATTCTTTTTTTTTAGAAAGGAGATATCCCAAATGTATATCCAAAATGATACCATGGTAGCTTTATCGCGATCTGATAAGTATCTCCAGAGATATGGAGATAAACACCTCAAAATTGGTACTGAAAATTAATAGCGCGGCATTGAAGTCGGTTCTTTTTAGTTTTTTAAACGATCTTATATTTGAACGTAGAGCTAGTTCGCGACGCCACATCTAGTACGTAGTACATATACATCGATGCCTAGCTAGACACAGTATTAAGTTTCATGTACACAGTTATTTCATTCAAAACTTCGTCTTTTCATTTGATAAACGTTTCAACGGAAGATAAGCTTGCATAGATCTAATCTCCGCTTAATATCATAAAATACACACCTTCAAAATGTATTTAAAATCTTTCCTATCAGAAATTCTTCGATACTGTTACCAAAGATACACTAAGTTAAGTTAAATGGATATGAATTTGTATAAATTAAATACCAAAGTCTGCCGCGTCTTCAAATTAACATATTATCTAGGATCCAATTAGTTTTACATAATATTAGTTTATTAATTTTAATAAATGGGAGATATGTTTAATAAATATATGTAATTTCATTTAAATAAATAAATTAAGCGATAATTATGAATATTTTTAACTTAACATGTCAATATAATATACCCAGAATAGTTAAGCTGGAGAGGTGTCATTAATTTTCGTTTAACAAAATATTTCAAACGCGTGATTTTTAAATTTTAATTTGGGGCGCGCTGCACTAAGTAGGAGCGACAACATGTACAGGAGAGCGCGGTGCCATAACCCAAATTGCGAAAAATAAAATAAGAATGAGTGTTTTCATTTACGCTAAAAAATATCAAAATGTACTTTTGGACTTTATTACTTTTATACTCATAGTATTCTGCAGGCCACTTGCTGCTCTTGCTGGTTTGGCTGGCATTTTCATTTTAGGCACTAGAGAGGCGTAATACATATAAGTTTGTGGTCTTCTGTACTAGCGGATACTCGGCGTGGCTACTACGCTGAAAAAATAAATGTGACCGAATGTGCATTGTTTTCGTGGTCTTAAACCATCTTTGCAATATTGAATGAAACCGGTTTGCGGCACATCGATTGCATGGTTTCAAAGTCTATATACACAGAATTTTTTTTTTTTTAAAGATTACTCGCAATGTGGGTTGCACATTACTAGTATTCTTGTTAACCCCTCCAACTAAGCTAAATATGCTTGTGTCTGGAGTGGGTTCACGTCAATAGTGCAATGGGTGGGGTGGGGATCGAACTCACGACCTCTCGATCGCCAGTCCGACACCCTATCCATTGGGGTATTGCTATTTAGATCGGACATACGTAAAACAACTTTTGTGATTTACATAATATGTATATTATTTCTCCAACCAACATCAACCAATTTTACATTTCTCAAAAAGCTGACTCCTTTAAAAATTATCTAGTGGTCTGAAGCTTGGTTTAAGTAATTTAATTTTCGCAACATACAAGTTTTATTAATATAACCAAAACACACATATTCCCACGGCTTTATTTCTAGCTAAAACGAATGTCACCAATAAAATTACATAAAAATATGCGGCAATGTTACAACGTCGTGAATGCAAGCGACACTTCAAATGAGGGACGGCACAATAAACTCTGTTTTCTAAGCAAATTAAACAGCTTGCGTAAGCGACGAATGTGAGGTCGATTTCACGAACACTGTTTAGTTTAGTGAACAAATGTTTCTGATAAGACTGTGCAAACAAATAATTTCCGTTGCTCTACATACACTAAATATATCTCATGTCTATTTAAGCTATGCTAAAAGCAAAAACAAAAACAATGTATGATAAAAATTAATACTGGTTTGTCTGGAAGAGCTTGCTGTTAGAGATAAGATCGCCCATTGTAACACTTTAAATTTAAGCTGTAAAAGTTATATGTGTCTGTATCTTTGTGTATCTTTGGTATGGTGTCGCAATAAAGAGTACTAATCTATCTATTTCATGCTTATTTTTTGTATATTTTTATGTTTGTTACCTTAGAACTCTGTCTGTCTTCTTAACCAAATAGGAAAATTCCTTTTTGTTTGAGTGGGTACAATAAACTGTACACTCCGTTTGCTCCCAATTACAATTTATCGAGATATAATAAGTATGTCTAAAGATATAGAGATAAACACCTCTACTGTGAAGTACGGGTATGTGAAGTCGGCTTTTTTTAGTTTTTTAAATTATCTTAATTATTTCAAACAACATCAACTTATCTCAAATCTTGCTCACTATGCTCAGTATCTATCTTTCAGATAAAACTTATAAGAATATTGTAGAACAGGCCTAAAATTGCAATTTTGACATGGAAATTAACGTCTTATCCAAAGTATTATCGTTTAAGTACGTTTAGTTCCCAGATAATGGCACCATGGCAATTCACACATAGTAAATGTATTCAATTAAACAGGTATGTTTATTTCACTTACAAACATACACAATAGGGTTCCGATGGAGAAATTGATGTGATTGTCAACTTTATTACCTCCAGATAGAGTTTACGGCTAAGTAGTACAGCTATGCACATAACTCGGTAAAGACGACACTTGGATGGCTCAAAATAGTTGGAGTTTCTATAAAATTGCAACAGTTTTATTGTAATTGTAAATATTTGCGATTTTATTGAATTGAATCTAAATGGGGCTTTCACCTTTCTAACAAGTAAAGGGAATTCTTCAATGGAAGAAATAAATAGTATTTTGCTGATGTTTGTAGATTTTATATACAGGATGTTTGATGAATCAAAAATCAAAGCATTTATTCAGTATGTAGGCAGTATAAATATACGCACATATACACGTCAAAATCATAAATCATAAAATAAATCATAACCAATTATCAAGTAAACATAGCAAAAGCAGAATTTAACGCTTTGAATTAGAAAAAAAAAGTAATGAACCATTCAGCTGTCATCCAATCGTTTACGTCAGAATATTTAAAAAAAATTAAAGTAGGTTAAAACCAACCATACATGTAATTGTGTGTTTCAGTACTTCAGACAATTTTTATATAAAAAAAAATAAAAAAGTGAAATAGTGAAACACAACATAGAGAAACGCATACCGATCACAGTACATATCATGATCCAAATGGAACTGATAGTCCGTCTGTCAGCTGCATAATATTGTTTAAATAAAAATAAAAATGGCAAGCCTAGAAAGAAAATCTGGATGGACCGACAAAAATGTTTGGGGGATTGGGTGGGGTGGGGTCATGCGTAAGTTTTCCCCGGTAGACCCGAAGTCCTAAGTGTCACGGTGTTTTAGATGTTGTTTTAAATCACCCAAAATCTTGCCTCTAAATCGTGCTAACTTTTTTGTTTGTGGTTGTAATACGAGGAATAAACATGCGCTGTATTCTGCTATGTGTCCGTATTCTAAATGAAATATAACTTAACACATTTACATTTTTTTAATAGTTCTGAGCTTTCAAAGTCGTTAATCTGTTTGAATGTTTTAAAAAGTGACAACTTCTTCATTTTGGGTGATTTTGGGTGATTAAAAAGAAAGAAAAAAAAAAACATATCTAAAACAAAAAACCCCCCAAAAAATGTTGTCGGTCCATCCACCAAACACCCTGTTTAGATGTACATAGAGCTTAACAACATTAAATTTAAAAGTACAACATATATAACATAGCAAAAATACTCACTGGCTCACTGATCACAGGACCAAAAGCTAAGAAATTATGTTTTCATTATTAATGATATATTTTAGTAAAGGATGTAAGTTTAATTGTGTGCGAAAATTTATACAAAACATAATCTGTTGTAATCTGCTATGTGCCTATACAACGTGTAACATAATAAGCGCAAGACCTCGGCCACACCAATTAGAATATCAAATCCTAATATGGCAAATGCGTAAACTCATTTCCAGACATGTAATAATTTTTTTTATAAGATATTGGATATATCAACTTACCATAAAATATATGGATGCACCTTTGGACGTACTAACAAGTTACGTAGTAAGTATATTTTTTTCTGTCACTCTCGTATCTCACTTCGCGCGCACACAATAATAAAAATGTTCACTAGCACGGATAATTGGGGTTTCGCGATTACGGGAGAAAACTTATTCAATAGCTGATTGTTTGCTAATTTGCTGTGACTGAATAATTATATTTATTTACGCTGAATTTATATAGGAATTAGAAATTGTATACCAACTTATATACACTTTTTATTAAAGCTAACACCACAGTTACTTAATATTTACTTCGAAACTAACACGAAAAATTTTGTACAAGTGGAAATGAGTCTTACGTGTTTGAAATAAGGTTCAGTTTTCTAGATCAACCAACCGATGGAATCGTAAGGCTAAAAGTAAATATAATTTCAGATAAACTAAAAATGTATTAGGTGAAAATTAAAAATTAATATAAACCACCAATTCGGATTCAGTAGTCGATTCTGAACAAATTACTCTCAGGTCTTGCATTTAATATGTTACACATTGTATATATAAAAATAAAAAAAAGAGTAGGTTTCTCAATTCTAACGTATAGTTTAGGTGACGATTGTCGCGTATATGTGCGACGAACAAATTGCCCTTATTCAGGCCAAACAACTGTACTATAAATAGAAAATATTAGTTTAAAATAATATAATAATCATAATCTGTAATCTAATCTTGCTTTAGTATTTACAGAAACATCAAGTCTTGTTAACATATTATAACCACGGTTTTGCAGTAAAATAGCTCATAAAATTCAATAACCATAGGGAAGCACATGATTAATAGGTACACAAATTATGTATGTTACAGCAATCTCAATCATATTATCACCTTATTTACGGTCCATTATCGAAAGTAAAATTAAGATAGCAGCTGTAAATCAGAGCCTTCCTTGAAGGAACTAGGTTGCATTTGAAACTTGCATAATTCAAGACATTGAAGCTATTTCTGCTATATAAATGTTAATTTTTCAACCGACTTCCAAAAAGAAGGAGGTTGTCAATTCGTCTGTATGTTTTTTGTATGTCACGCGATTACTCCGTCCATGTGAACCGATTTGAATGATTCTTTTAATCGGTAGCGTAAGTTTCCGAGGTGGTCTCATTGTAATTTTATCGAGATCTGATAAGTATCTCCAGAGATATGACGATAAACGTCTCAAACTTGGTACTGAAATTGACTCGCGGGGCATGGAAGTCGGTTGTTTTAGCTTTTAAACTATCTTAATGATATTAATTGGTAAGTAAACGACTACTTGAAATATTATGTTTTTTTTTTGTTATCTACACCTTTAGGAATATAAATAATTATATAGAATTACAGAATTTATCAAGACGATTTGTCGTTCGATGGGAGTCGTTCGTAGCTAAGTTTTTATTTATGGCGACCACGCTAGGGCGCATGCGTGGTTGACCGATATTTCGGAACCAATGTTGTGTTTGTATAGCTAACTTTTTGCTAAGTTTGGCTCTTTTATTTAAATTAGAACTACATATTGCATGAGTGTAATAAAGTAGTGTATGAAACTGCATATAACTAGATATTAAAACACTCGTTTGCTAGTATTAACACACACTTGTGTTTTAATACCCTTCATTACGCAACGGTTTCACAAACTATAACTAATATATTGAGAGCCAGTTTCCATTCTAGGCCTAGCATGCTACCATTCTCGACCGCATCATCACATACCAACAGGTGAGATAGTGGTCAAACGCTAGAATATATGATATAAAGTTAAAAAAAATATGTTTCCTTGAAGTGTTACACACTGTATATTTTTGTAAATTGTTAAACACCATCCAAAATTTTTTTTATTTATTTTGTCCGTTTAAATTTTGGATTTTGTTTAACAAATTACAAAAAAAAATATTGTTCTATAATACACAGCAGCTACTATTAAAATGTCCATAACTATGTATATTTTATCAAACTATAAGCTCTACAGTGGAGTTTCTAGAAACAACAAGCTTTTTGCTACGCGTACTGCATTTTCATTTGCCAAATGTAAATTTTCCCAAGAAAACTAAATTCTATCGACGTGATCGTGAATCTCCGATCATTAAAGGGTACGAGCTAATAAGACGTGTGCAACGGAAGGCGTTCATCCGATTGCTATCGCCTGTCTCGCAGAAGACTGCAAGCCACAATAAAACTTATAAACTGTTTCACTGGAAGATAAGCAATGTAAAATAGTTTTTATGACAGTAGCGAAGATTGGATCATTGATTAAACTAAACAATAAAGTTAAGATCCACATCCGTACCAAAAAAGAAAAATATGTTTGTAATTCTGTCTGTTTGTTATCTAATCACGCCTTAACGGACGATCCGATCTTACTGAAATTAAACAAGGAGATACTTTATAGCAGGAGGATTGTTTTTATGATTTAAGGTTAAAGCTAGGCTATTCTGTAAGCTATCTCGACATCGGAATCCACGGTGAGATTTGAATTTCGTATTACGAATTTCAACCGTATTACGAACGTGGTAAGATTGAATTTCGTAGTACGAAATTCGAATCTCACCGCGGATTCCGCTGTCGAGATAGCTTACAGAATAGCCTAGCTGGACAATCTCGACGCTCGATGGTAAGCGATGACATCTGCCTATTACATATACAGCGCCATTCTGGACTGGCAGAATTTTGGATGTCACTGCACTGCGCCTGTTACCTTGAGACATAAAGATGATAAGTCTCACATGCCCTATAATTTCACTGGAGGATGAATATAGGTTACTAGATTCTTGGTGTACGTGAAAGACGTCGCGGGTATAAGTGGTAAATATAAGGTTTGTGGAAGGTACGGTTATGTCATGCAAATAAATAAGCAAATTTGGCCTATTAAGCATAGAATTAAAATTTTGGATACTTTTTACCGCTGGCGAAGCCGCGGGGCGCCGCTAGTTTAAAATATATTTTGAAAGAATAATACTCGTCCTTGTCACACCAATATAATAAATGCAAAAGTTGATAAGTGAGTGATAAGTTAGTTTGATACTTTTTATTTATAGTTAGTTTTCTTTAATTTATTTTTGTTTTTTATTTGTTTTCAATTAAAGTAAGTTAGAAAACGAATCTGGCGCTTATACTCACTACCATTTTATTGACTGTTTTGACTTTCGTGCTTGTCTTTTCCACTTTCTTAGGTAGCTTTAAATGCTGCAAAAACACATCTATTTTAGTAGTGAGTATATTTATATAATTTTCAACTGGTCTTTCCTGATTCACACCACTGAGCTCGGTCTTCAGATCTTTGCATCGAATTTTTGCAAATCAGGTTTTGAGTACAAACTTCAATAATTACATTTTTACTCTTCCAAGTGTTTTATCCTTTACGCTGTAATAGCTGGACGGCTTTAAACGAAATGTTGAGTGAAAATTATAACTTATACCAGCTATATACTATATAAGATATCTACGCCCCGCGTTGTTGTTATAATCATCATTGGAAAACCAATTACAATGCGGAGCGCAGTTAAATCTTAGCTACTGGAAGCACTTACAGTATTTTGTTTTTAAATTTTATATGCCCACGCGCACTCGACGTCATGTTAACTAAGTTTGCTGCTTCCTCACAGTCCGACTACTTGCAAAATCGAAACTATCTCCTATATATAAATTACGATTCTTGCTTAGTGGTTTTACTTAACAGAAACTATGGAAATATTATTATCGTGTTGACCACCTACGTACGTAAAGTTGTAGCTACTGTATAAGACTTTTAGGCTGAGGTGCACCAGTCTGGAAGAGATCGCTATTTAGCGATAATACACACGGCGGTCTTATGACCGCCGTGTGTACTTTTAGTTATGTATTCTTTTTTTGTCCTGTTTTCTTTTATGTGCAATAAAGTGTTTTCAATTATTCATTCATTCACCATCTTACTTTAACCGTAACTATAACCATAGCCGGTGTTTTTGTCTGGAGTTTGACTGACTTTTGACGTTTGTTATAGTTGAAGTAAAATGGTGCAACTCAGCCTTAGTATTTGCAGCAGAAGTGGTAGGAATCAATAGTTTTTATTTTGTTTGTTGTCAGTAATAATACCTGAAACTACAGCGCAACTATCCTGATTGACAAAATTTTGCGTAGAAAAGGAAATAGAATAATTATATAACGCAGGCGAAGCCTCAGCGCAAAACTAGTGTGAACATTATTTTACTTGATAAGACATAGTCTAATAAATTTGTCATGTACTCTTAAATACCTCTAACTAATCATCATTAATAGTATTTCCAATAGAAAAGTCTTACAAAGTAACGCGCGGTTTCACGTTGAACTAATATTACTGGAAAGAGAAGTTGATAACATAATTAGACCGATATGTCGTTATTAATGAAACGCGCTCTCGCGTGCGTATGAGGCATTAGCCCGGCTCAATGAAATATAATCATCGTGAGCATGTCTGTTACCTCTACATTTATGTGTGTTTGTGTGTGCTTCGGTAGGGCTCTGGAAGGTGGTAAAAGCCTTTTTTTACAAGCTATTATATAGTTTCACCTGTTTATGTGTCTGTCAGCAAATCTTGCAAGTTACGTTAGACCCACTTCCCGGTTGATTGATTTAATTGAGCTGAAATTTTGCATACCTACATATGTACATTGAATAACAATGCAATGTAATGGTACCATCGAGCTGATCTGATGATGGAGACGGAAGGTGGCCATAGGAACTCCTAGACCACACATGATAAACCCGTCGTGAAGGCTCGTTGGGTTTGTCTTGACCAGTGAAGTAATTTAAGTTATTTTCATTTGTTTTTTCTCTGGTTCAAGATCATGTCAGAGATTTTTTTACATCAGATATACTAATGTTTGACCACTATCTGGCCTAGTGGTAAGCGATGATGTGGTCGAAGATGGTGAACACGTCAGGCCTAGAATACTCTGACCCTCAAAGACTGTATGCTGAACTTCAATCCAATTGGACTAAATCAGTTGAGATTGCTACGAATTAACTTTGTCGTATTTATCTTAGTAGTTATGATACCATATCAATATAAAAGTGGTAGTATAAAACAAGCTCCAGTAGTGAAACAAGCGTACAAGTATAATAGTAGAAGCGTGTTAGTTACCCGAGCAGGGGACAGTGACCCTGCTATCGTCGGATCGCAGCCTCCGACCGCCAGATGCCGAAAGATGTCAGCCAGGGCCGTACTCAGAGAACATCGTAAAAATCTCTACTTTTAAAAAATGTATTAGTTCAGTTCATTTTATTACACTTGAAGGATGAAGCGCCCTTGACATTCTAGGCCTAACATGAAGACCATCATCGACCGTAATTGCTTACCACCAGGCTAGATCGCGGTGAAATGCTAGCTTATCAGATATAAAAAAGATGTAAATTTTTGGGTGCCGTAGTTATTACAAAGACCCCTTTTAAGTTCGTCATGTCTGTAAGTCCGTCTTTATTTATTAAAACCTCTATAACATCCACAGTTACTTCAAAATTAAATTACACGTATTTCTTTAAGTATCAAATGTTTCATCAAGACATTTAATGTTTAGAAAGTGGAAGATGAAATTGAAGCTCATGGCCCAAGCAACTTAAAAACAGTTTAGTAGGAATTTAAACTTCTTCTTTCTGAAGAAAGAGATCTCGCCAATGCAGCACTTTCAGAAGGCTTCCAATTAAGCCGAAATAATTGACAATCACTATAACAAGACAACCTTAGTTTATATTACCATTTAATTAGTGCTATTCTATCCATCAATCTTCAGCTTTAGGTACGCCAGTATCTACCTACTCTAAACAATCATCGCTTACCATCAAGCAACTAGTCCTATAACCTGCTAGTCATATAACCTATAATACCACAAATAAAACTCTACTAAAATTAATAATAGACATTTGTAATAATACAATCCTAATACAATCCCTGCGTTAACCTTTAGCTCGCGGCTATCGGGGCATTTAAAAATAAAAGTAGCTTAATAACATGCTCTCGTTGATGGTGGCAGCTACTACTGCAGGTGCAATGGCCTGCCCCGCCCTAGGACACCCTGCCGCCCCGTCGTCCCGCCCGCCCTAATTATTATAGTATTTAGACTTGATTTTTATTCTTTTGTGTTTATTCTTAGAGGTCAGAAAGGTTTGTAGCTGAGAAGGTTACTGAAATTATTGTAAGTAAACAATACTTTGATCCCATAATATACTGTAAAACACATATGAATTATAAAACTTTTACAAAACATCCATCCACGTAGTTATAAATAGAATATCTAACTGAAATATGTAACTGTAATATCTAACTGTAACACTCAACTGAAATATTTAACTAAAACATTTAACATAAATATCTAACTGAAATATTAAACTGAAACATTAAACTGAAACATTAGACTGACTATTTCAATTAAATATTTCAGTTAAATATTGTTTCGGTTAAATATTTCAGTTAAATGTTTCAGTTTAATATTTTAGTTTAATATTTCGGTTTAATATTCCAGTCTAATGTTTCAGTTTAATGTTTCAGTTTAATATTTCAGTTAGATATTTATGTTGAATGTTTTAGTTAAATATTTCAGTTGAGTGTTTCAGTTAGATATTACAGTTAAATATTTCTGTTAGATATTTTATTTATAACTATGTGTTCAAATCGCGAAAGTTTAAAGTTTACAATCCATCCACGTTCCAAATTAAAATAGTTCATTCATATTACAATTAGTAAGGATATATTGGTATTGATTTTTTAACTATCATATTTACCCTAGCTTATAAAACTAGGTATATATTCAATATTAAGGTAAAGATGACAAAATAATTACTGAAGATTTTAACTATATTGTATTAACTTTACATTCAATAGATAGATAGATACATAGAAAATTCTTTATTGTCACACCTAATAACATAAAAATAACATACAAGGTATTCATTTTATTAGTGTTACAATGAGCGGCCTTATCGCTGAAAGCGATTTCTGCCAGGCAATCTTTGGATGGAGAGGACTTAAAAAAAAGACAATAGACGGAGGTGTTCTTAATAAGTAAAGTTAAATAACTAGTCATTAATATTCATCATCATCATCAGCCCGTGTCAGTCCACTGCTGGACGTAGGCCTCTTTCAAGATGCGCCCCTGAACCCGATCTTCGGCTCTTCTCTTCCAGTCACTGCTCACCGCTTTTCGTATGTCGTCGCTCCACCTGGTCACAGGACGTCCTACGCTACGTTTGCCGATTCGCGGTCTCCACTCTAGGACAAGTCTACCCCAACGGTCATCAGTACTGCGGCAGATATGACCAGCCCACTGCCACTTCAGCTTGCTAATCCGTTGAGCTATGTCGATAACTTTAGTTCTCTGGCGAATTACTTCGTTCCGACTTCTATCCCGCAGAGAAATACCGAGCATAGCTCTCTCCATAGCTCGCTGAGCGACTTTAAACTGGTGGACCAGTTGAACTGTGAGTGTCCACGTCTCATTAATATTCAAATAATTCATATTATTAAAATGATGAAATAATCTTCATCCATTTTCACAAAACTGAGGCTCAATTTTTAAATACTAATATATTTTAGCGCAATAGTCAAAAAAGTTAATTATGTCATAAAAAACAACATAAAACGTAGGCCAAAGGTCGATAAAAGCAGACTCTTAGAACTCCACCGCTTACATGTACCATATCTAAACAAGAACTTGATATAAATATCACTTCAAAGAGATTTATTTTTACACAATTTACATAACCATAAATTTTTAAGAGATATACAGCATCGGGATTTATTTGCTTAATTAATAAAGTTGGGATAATCTGCGGCCAATAAAAGTGTCTGTCTTAAAGTGTTCGACTGAATTTTATAGAAGTCTATAAAATATCACGTAATTGAATTCCCAAAATAAAACTTAAAGCTTAGAGTAATAAAGCTTACTCGAATGTGAAGTTCGTAAGCATAAGCTAATGGAACATTACATACTGAGTTCAAATATCAATTGATTCTTTAAATGCAGCTGTTAAACAAGTCTGTGTAATAGTAACACCCTCCAAGCTAAGCAATAACTCGCTTTAAAAAAGTTTCAATGCTTAATTCTTACTTAAGAGTAAAATAGACTTAAAATAAATGGAAGCGAAAGTTGCTCTGAGCTCGTTGATGTCTTTTGTAGGTAAGATTTAAAAGCGATGCGGCGTTTTGAGTTTTCTTATTGAATTTCTCATTATTATTATTTATATATCATATATTTCTTATTATTTCGCACATTTCTCCGTTCGTACACGTCCGGTCAAAGTCAAAGTCAAAGTCAAAGCATTTATTCAGTATATGGGCAAATTAAAAATTAGCACATACACACGTCAAATAACATTAAATAGATCATATTCAACAAAAAATATAGATATAACAGAAACATAACGCTTTGAATTTACAAAAAAAAAACAAAGGTATTGAGCCATTCAGCTTTCATCTAGACGTCGAACGTCACACTTAAAACACATGTTTAATTCCCCTTATTAATGTAGGGTTGCCAACCGTACCATTACGTGCACCCGCAACCCAGTGCAGTCTTTTGTGTGTCTAGTGCGGTCTTTTGGAGGGCATTGATCGAGCCAAAGCCAACACCAAGGGGCCCTTTACAATGTTCACTTATTACTATTATTTGTGGATGGATGGATATAGAAAACTATATTTTACAAGGATGGTACATTATATCATGAGACTATTGAGTGAGCTGATTCATTTCTCATTATTATTATTATCTTATTATTTCTTACTAAGAACAACACCGTAAAAAAAAATTAAAAACCCGACTGCAGTGCAAAAAATAACAATTTTAAATTATTAAATACATTATAGGTATGTACAACTAAAAAGCACAATACAATGAAGGTGCATCTTATTTAAATATTAGCAAACCTTCGAGCATTTACCAATGGAGATGTTAACGTTGTAATCCGCAAACATTTTTTTCGGGGGACGAGGTAAACACGCATTGCACACACACAAATCACTCACTTTAACGATCCCGCACACTAGCTTGAAACACGCACACAGTATTAAAAATACAGCGTAGTTACGCACGCTCATATGGCCAAAAATGGCTATATGGCCAGCAGAGGGGTACGCCTTGCGTTAACATCTCCATTGGTAAATGCTCGAAGTAGCAAACATACATATCTTATCCCAATATAAACTTTTTGGACTCTTGACAGTTGTGAAGTCAAGTGGTTATCTATAAAAAAATCATACCTCCGATCTAAGTTGTCGAGTTTTCTATCGTTTAATTACTTTTTTTTATTATATTTTATATTATTGTATATTGTACTCGTAGATTATAATTTAAGATCGTTTAAAAAAGTAAAAGAACCGACTTCAAACTTCGCGCTAATCAAAGTAGCCAGTAGTCAGTAGCATGCCATCAAGGTATATAAATGTATCGTAATACAAATGTTGATATATTAAAAACTGATCGACCGATTTCGTTAAAATTTAAATGGAATCACTTGGAAAGGGTACCCTTTGAAACGAAAAAAGATTTTCTCAAATCGGTTTAGGCATCTTCGAGTAATCGGTGAACATACATAAAAAAAAAAGATTTCGACGAATTGTGAAGTCGGTTAAAAATAATGTTCAATGAATGTAGCATAAAAATATCTAACAAAATGTTTTGTCATTATGTTTTATACGAAAACACCAAAAATGTAACAAAAAGGCAAGTGCTTCATCATGCTTATTAAAAGTCAATCTCATAAAATCAGCCAGTTAAAATTGGTTCAGAGGTGCGGACAATAACGGAACTAAATATGTTTCGTTTTTTTTAAACTGACCTTGCTTGTGTCTCTCAAAGGTGACGGTGGCAAAAAGTGTATATTAGTTCACTTGCTGTCACCACATGTTTCAATTTATTGAGACTAGTTTTGTAAAGATTGTTACACACTTTAGTACAACGCGTTGGTAATAGTTAGTCGTTTTTCCTGTGTTATCTCTTTGTAAGGGAGGAAAGCTTGGAACGGGAGCAGAGTAAAATATAGAATATAACTTCAAAACCGAAGAACTAATTTTGGCATGGACATTCTATCTTGGTACATGTGAGATAATGGTCTAACGCTAGCATATAAGATTTAAAAAAAAAACTAATTTCAAACTATGTTTGACGGCCCATCAGCGTAAAGAATAGACTTGACTTTTAATCGGTAGGTCGCCGGTTCATGCGTGTTCGTCCAAATGTGGGATGAGAAAATCTGCTCCCATAACTTTGCGGTGTTCCGGCAGCATAGCCCTTGAGAGTCAGACCATTCTAGGTCTAATGTGTTTATATCCTCGACCTTATCTGCAATTACCAGCAGGCGAGACAGTGGTCAAGCGCTAGCCTATCTGATATAAAAAAAAATGTTTTGACAGTACATGTACAAAATATCAGAGTGTGTCTGTGAAGAGAACTCATTCCTAATTCAAATTATTCAATATTCATACTTTTTTTTAATTCATAATAATTCATTTATTGCATAGAATGTAGGTTAATACAAGGATGGTCTTAATGACTATGAGGACCCGTGCAATCTACTATCGGAGTGTGCAACAAGATAATTTTTATAAGTTATATTAGTATTTGTCAAGTATATATTGTATAGCATTATATCTTCTAGCATTTCATTGGTTTTGAATCTTAATAACGTGAATGTTTAATTAAGATCTTTAAAGATTAGCTTTATTATTTACCCGTTGACATTTTGATTATTTTCGAGTGATTTTGCTTAGACATTTTGTAACAGTTAATTACGATTGCGTAATGAAATAAAGTTATAGATTGCGAGTTTATTTCTGTTTTAATTTTTGTAAGGATCTCAATCGAATATACAATCTACAAATCTGTCTGCAAAGATTTTGCAACTTTTTAATATTAGATTTTTTTTTTTTATTAAAGTTTGACATTTTTGGTTAAAATTTTCACATTGATAGCTAAAGTATGTTAGAATAGAGCATAGGATATTTTTAACGCAGATAAAACTGCGATTGCATATAGTATGTTACAATATTACCGCTATAAGTTGTTACCTAAAGACGGCAGAAAAAATCTGACTTCAGAGTCATCCTAGAGTTCATCCTAAAAATTGCGTTGTCCATTGTCACACCAATAGTTAGTCATATTAGTAATTCAGTTTTTGCTTCAATTGTTGGTGACTAGCCTACGCACACTTAGACGGTGGTCAATTTGTTTTTTTATTTATCCAAGAGGTATTGGTTACATAATGTATTCTCACACTTAAGCCTTTTATACCAGGTGTAAGATGTGTTGTATAGGCACAAACGATTTCATGATCTTTGAAGTTGATATGTAAAAGTTTGAGCATAAATGGGTGTCGTATCCATGTTTGGATTTTTGTTTTTAAATACGACATCTTAATACACACACTGATAAACTCCTTAATATGAATTATCTGTGCCTAAAATGCACCTAGATCGTGCATAAACTAAGGTGATTTTTAACTGGCTTCAAAAAAAGGAGGAGATTTCTCAATTCGACCGTATATAGAATTTTTTTTGTGTATTTGCGGATAACTTTGTCGTTTATGAACCGATTTTGATGATTATTTTTTTCTTAGAAAGGATATTTTTAAGAGCACCATTGTAATTTCATCGAGATCTGACAAGTATCTCCAGAGATAAGACGATAAACGTCTCGAACTTGGAACTGAAATTCACTCGCGTGGCATGGAAGTCGGTTGATTTAGCTTTTAAACTGTCTTAATGTTTATATACATCACCGTCATCATCAATATCAGCCTATTTCTGTCCACTGCTTATTTTTTTTTTTTTTAATTCGTAAAATACTTTTATTATTAAATTGAAGTAAAGAATAAATAATAATACCTTAGTCTGTGTGATTTTCCTAATTCACTCGTATGTATTATAAAGATTATGCAAATGCAATATAAGAATAATTACAAATGAACTGAACACGAGCCAACAATTCAGAAAAATAAAGCAGCATTTTTTTATACGAGGATACTCGTGTCATATATAAGCACCTTTATTAAGTATTATCGACAGTTCTGATTTATAGTTTAATAAAAACGTAATCCATTATACATTTATATCACCTACAATGATCGCTGGACGTTGTTTTCATAGAGGAAGAGTTTTAATTAGATCACTAGCTGACATTACAAACAGGTTTTTTAAGGCTCCACATCCACGAACGAGAGTATCGCTACGAGCCGCTCGAATATCGTCGGATAATCTTCGCGAGACAACGATTATTCGACTATAACGATGTTAAAGTAAGACTTTGATAACATCGCCTCAAATAAAACTAAAAGAATCAACTGTAAATGCCATGCGAATCATTTTCAGTACCGAGTTTGAGGTGTTTATTTCCATATCTATAGAGAGACACATAACAGCTCTCGATTAAATTTAATAAAAAAAATTAAAGACCATCTGGAAAGTATAGCCTTCACCCCCCCTTTACCCCAAATTAAGAATTTTTCGATCAGGTGATCAGGATCAGGTGTCTTTGAGTAATCGGGGAACATATGTAAAAAGAGATTCCAAAGACTTAGAGCCTCCTCCTTTTTTTAAAGTCGTTTAAAAATCGTTGCAATATTCTCGCCCATGGAAATGCTACCTAAGAGTCGTATCCATCATTCAACATCTGGCCTTAACGGGGCCTTAGCAATGCATTGACAGTCCACACCCACAATAATTAGACACTGATCTAATGTCAAATGTAAATGTCAAGATATAAAAGTCAACGGTCATAGGGGGCGTTCTCAAAAGCTTCCGTGTGTGACAATTTATCATTTTATTTAGTTCAGATAAACGGTATGAGATTTATTCCTTTGTATATTAAAGTTTGTATATATCAATTTCAAGTACTCTAAATAATAATGAAGAAATAGTAAGTAGTGGAATATTATCAGGAGGCACTAGGCAGACATGATCGCTTACTATCTGTCATATTTTTTAGTATATCTCACAGATATAATGCCATCTGTAATATCAAGTTACAAACACCAACCAACAAACATAAACATCACGGAAATCCCGCAACGAAAATAATACGTTAATTCTATAAGGTCGTAACTCCATCAAACTAGTACTTCCGCGAGCGACAATCCGCAAGCAATCGCATTATTTAACCGAAATAATTATGTTACTGATACTCAAGGAGCAATTATAAGAATTGCAAGCTGTAAAAGGAAGCTCGGTGGGTCGTAAAAACTGAGTCGTGAGAGCAGGCTCCTGCTAGTTGCGTTGTGTAACTTCACCTTCACTGAATGTGTTATAAATGTAAACACAGTATGGACGATTTTTATGATAAAATGTATACTTCTTTGAGCTTCACACACGTGGGCTACTTACTGATACTAATATATTTCTGCGAACAGACGACAGTTCCGTAAAGCAGACGGGGTAATGGATGTGTAGGTATGACCCAACGACCGATACGATATCGTCATGCTGTAAGATTATTTATTGTCATTGTCTATTGGTTATTGACACACGTCTCTTCTCTGAGAAGTGCAGGCCTTACTGTTGTAATTTTATACTAACATATGTTACCTACTGTAAATTTTTTTTTCTATTATATTTGGGTTAGTTCATTAGCACGAACCTTATAAGATATATCCAAGCTTTGCAAAAAATGTGCCCTTACTGGTAACACAATCCAAAGTAAACAATTATATTGAGAGAGTATGGTACATTTAGCGGGTAAACAACAGCGACAAGGTGTGTAGAACTCGATGTAATGTTTTGGCGGAAATAAAGGTCTATTACATGGGAATTACTAGAGTACAGGCGTGCGTTCACAACGGCGGTCTATCAGTAACTGGCACAGGTCGCGATAGGGATGTTCCAAATCGATCGATGAGTATCGATATTGACTTATTGATACGGTTTTTTTATGGCGTGTTAAGAGTGTGCCAAATGCAATTTTGTTGTTTGAAATCGTTATTTATCTCAAAATCTGTGAAAACTACATTCTTAATATTTAAAAAATTATACTTCAAAGTTTTATCTTGGATTTGGTGTTTTTGAAAACACAATGCTTGAAAATGTTATAAATAGTATATTTTTTGAAAGATACATGTTTTACGCACATTTTGCTTTTTATCTCAGGAACAGCACACTATTTTTGGGGGGTAATGTTTTTTCAAGAAACCTAGAAGTATTTCCTTAGTTACTCGTATGTCTTTTAATTTTTTGATTGGTTGTTTAATTAATTTGAAATTAGGTAAAAATTGTTTTAGCGGTTACGTCGATAGAAAATTGCGTTGCGCGTCTATCGCTATGTACTTCTCACTCACGTGAAAAACTCTATTGTTACACCGCTCGACGCTCTTGTTCGAAATCCGTCTCGTGGCGGCGTTATGTGTAGGATTTATGCGTAATAAGCCACCCCGTGGTTTATTTTTCGTCAAAATGTATCATATCACGTGTTTTATTATAGCAATCTATGTGCAAAAAGTCAAAGCCGTCTCAAAAAAGCCGTCTAACCAAAACACATCTACAAATAGATTTTTTTTCTAATATCGGTGTTGGTATTGTTATTATTTTCCCAGAGTCATTTAAGATCTAATTAAGTTTTTCATCTTACTGCTCCAACATTATCTATCATTTTCAACACTACATATCAGAATTCGAGACTTAAAATACATAAATTTATATTTTGAGCGCTAATTTAAGCGCTCTTGGGTTTATTGACGTAAGATGAAGATATGAATACAAGTATTGAAATGGACAAAATAAAATTATCAGAAATATAGTGCAATCAAATATCAATAAATTATAATAATGTAGACATGTTTATATTCAATAACTTAGCATCATTACTTAAAACAAGTTTAATTTATCAAACGCGTCACCGCATTAACCTCAATTAATCATGCAAATTTTATCAAATTCAGGTCGAGTTTCATATAAATTTTACTATTTTTAGCGTGTACTTCGACATTCACACTAATGTCAGAAGTTCTAATGAACTACATTTTCACTTTTTTATTTCTCAGCAGATAAGCATTTTAATTGAAGCGAATATATTCATCGTTAAATTGAATAATTTGTTTCTTTCAAACATTGTTGTTGTATTTAATATATTTTTATATATATTTTGTTGATTTTTGTTGCTTACAGATGTTATAGAATTTGTAGTATATGTACACTATAGACACAGGACAGTTCATATTTTAAAACATCGTTTAAAATGAATGAATTATTTTTTAATTTAAATAATTTTAATAATTTTCTTTTCTTGCGTTTTATATTCATATTATTCATATTCATTTATTAATAAATTGTAAAATTTACATCTCATTGTTGCTTTCAAAGTAATTAATATTGTAAATCAAATTGTACAATATTTGTACATAATATCAACATTGTTTTACATTTTAAATTATTAAGTCATTTTTTTAAATATATTCTTAATACCTAAAACATAATACATACATTAGTAATAACAATCATAATAATTTAATGCATAAAAATAATTAATTCGTCAATCACAATTTAATGTCAATAAATTCTTTAAAAGAATAGAAGGATCGTTGTATTAGCCAACGTTTCAATTTAAATTTCAAGGCAGTCAGGCTATTTGTAGTAATAATGTGCTCCGGTAACTTGTTATACACCATCGGGCCCATGACATGAGTTAGCTTGGATGACTTTTCGAGGGACCTGGATACGCTCAGAAGCTTATCCTTCCCGCGAGTGTTGTACGGGTGCGCCGAGCTACGCTTACTGAAGCTGTCGAGGTTCGTCCTCACGTGGACCGCCACCTGATAAATCAGGATGGAGAGAAACGTGAGGATACCCAACCTGCTGAAATAGGGACGGGCCGAGGTATCCATCGGTATGCGTGCCATGGACCGTACCGCACGTTTCTGCAGGCGGAAGGCGCGCTCCCAGTCCGCGGCCCGAGCCCACAGCTCCGCACCGTACTGCAGCTGTGAATGCACGGTAGCAAAGTAGCACGCGCGCGCTACTTTACTAGGTACAGCTCGCGCGACTAGACTCAGAGCAAAACACGCACTTCCTAGTTTTCCACATATCTCGTTAATATGTTTATCCCATTTCAAACTGCGATCTATGTGGAATCCTAGGAAGGCCATTGATTCAGTTTGCTCAATTTTAGCACCATTAACGTTCACGACCAGCGGACGCTGTGACCTGCCCGACAAGTTAAAGTGAACAAAATGAGTTTTGCTTAGATTGAGTGCTAGACCATTGGCATCGAACCATTTCACGAGCTGAGCAGCCGTGCTGTTTAATTTCTGCTCGAGAAGATCGAACGTAGATGATGTAACCACGGCAGCCACGTCATCAGCGAACATAAATGTTCCGACCGATTTTAAATACAAATGCTTATACTACGTATTGTATACATTCAATAAAAACGTATTTATTTCAAACAGAACATTATTTTAATAACTAAACAATCATTTATTTTAAATTAAATTTCTTATCGACAATATGATATCGTCCACCCCTACCAGGTTTCTCCGCTGGACTATAAATAAGTACGGGTAGGTAGATCTAATTCCACGCGCCATATTTACGCAAACCTGCGCGTGGGCGACCGGTGACACTGGATAGACTAACCAATTGGCTTAGAGTTCCATAAAGAAAAATAATTAGTATATATTTTTTCTCACCAGGGGTGGAAGCACATGAGTAATACCTTCTTTACTCATGTGGTGGAAGTCTCTACATTGATAGCGATGCGTCTTGTCATCGCAAACGTCTGCTAAAATGAGATGCAGCTAGACAGTTGTAAACTTGCATCTCTGTTCATAACGATAATCATCGGTCGAAATTTATCGCTATTCATGTAGAGACTACCAGCTGGGGTGGAAGTCTCTACATTAGTAGCGATGCGTCTTGTCATTGCAAACGTTTGCTAAAATGAGATGCAGATAACAAGTGTCTAGCTGCATCTCATTCTAGCAGACGTTTGAGATGATAAGACGCATTGCTATCAATGTAGAGACTTCCACCCCTGTTCTGGCCTGGTGAGATATGGTCGAATATAGTAAACACGCTAGGCCTAGAATACTCTCACTCTCAAGGGCTGTGTGCTACTGGATCACCGTAAGGTTGCCGTAAGTTATGGCGGCAGATTTTCTCCTTGATGGTGGTAAGCTACTTTTTGGTAGCAAGTCAGGTTGCATTGATTTAATTGAATTGATCTTGATTTACCAAAGGACCACACCTACTCAAAAATAATTAAAATCAGTGCATTTTGAGTGACTACTTTAAAGTGTTTCTCTACATAATATCCTAAGAGATATATACTCATCAAATCTAAATGAATTGTCCAATAGAACCACTGCAAAGATTTATACGCTAGATTCGGAGATCGTAGTTTTTAACCGCCTTCAAAAAAGGAGGAGGTTCTATGTTCAGCCTGTATATATTTTTTTATCGATGTTCACCGATTACTCGAAGACGCCTGAACCGATTTAAAAAGTTATGTATTTATTTGGAAGTTCACAGATAGTCACATTTAAATTTCATCGAGATATGTTCAGTATCTCCAGAGATATGAAGATACCTCAAACTTAGTACTGAAAATGACTAGCCCGACGTTTGTAGATGGTTCATTTAGTTTTTAAACGATCTTAAATTATTGTTTTAAGTAATAATATAATAGATTTATAATATTACACATGTAGTTCTCTGTATTGCATTAATCTACACCTCGCACCTTAAGGAGAGGTTTATCTAATAGACAGGTCCGGCCATTGTAGAATCAAGTGCTAAAATATGAACAAATCATGTCGGATTTCACGGCTGGGTCCACTCGCACTCTAAGGCTGTTTGTATACAAATGCTTTAAGGTTGCAGTGAATAATATCGTTGCTAAAGTTAATAATGGACCGATTTTACAGGTCACGCTAGTGATATTTCAACTTAGTTTTCTTTGGTTCTCGGGTGTTTGATATGTGTCTTTCGAGATTGCCATCATTTAAACGAAATTCCTGTATAACGTTTTAAAAAGTAAAATTAATACGAATGGAGTCCTAACGTGGAAGTCGTTGGTGGCACTAAATCCATGAGAATATTGTTTGTTTCTAAAGTCAGTAAAGAATAAGATATTTTCTACGTACAGCGGTTTTGCTATATCAGAAAAAACATTTAACCAAGTTCATTATTCTTGTATTAACATAATACATATTTAATTTTTTTAAGTAGTAACTACTAGATTTTTCTCATATGCCCTGTAATTTCACTAGCCTAGTGTTTTTCGCTTTAGAACTCCGAAACACCACCAAACACACAGCTGTCATTTTTATGTGAACGATATTATACAGCTGACAGTTGGACGATCCAGTTTTATTCGGATATAATTTGTATTGCGATCAGTATGCGTTTTTTAGATTGTTTTTCAATTTTTTCATATTTTCTTGATAAAAATTGTTTAAAATACAGAAACATAGAGGTGTGGGTGCATTATTTTTATTAAAAGTACGGCCACAATACAGCGTCCTGCGATCTGCGGGCGCGATCTCAGTACTTTTCAATTGTTTTCTGATCGCGTTTGGTGTGAACCAGTCGGTACAAATACTACTGCGCTATCTGGGCCGGTAGTCTCTACATGAATAGCTATGAATTTCGAGCGATAATCGTCGATAAGAAAAGAGATGCAGATAACAACTGTCTAGCTGCATCTCCTTCTACTAGACGTTTACGATGACAGGACGCATCGCTATCAATGTAGACACTTCCACCCCTGATCGCCGCCTAGATCGCGCACGCAGGACGATGCGGTGTGTCCGTACCATAAGTAGTCTGACGTTGACCATTGGGAAAGCTGAATAGCCCGTTACTTTTTATTTTTTTAGTCAAAGTGTAAAACTTTGTTTCTGCTGTGTTTAGGTTATAAATTGATATTATTTATTAATGATTTTTGACATCTAGAACAAATGCTTTGAACTTTGATAAAATAACAGCCGTGAAAAGTTTAACATTTGGCAAAACGGTCATTTGGCAAAACAGTAATTTAGTAAAACAGACACAGCACAGTGCGTCCAAAGTGAATAAGATTACACAAACTTTAATTTTAATATCAAGGAAAAAAGGATATATATAAAAGGGTATACTTACGTTCCCTAAAATCAAACAATCCAAAGTGCAGACGCAGCTTTAGCGAACTTTCGCTTCGCTAGATAACGATCAAACTCGATAAATACGTTAGTTTTGAAATTCAAAATATTGCGTTCAGCGAAGAGCAAAATTATGTAGCTGTAAATAGTATTTCACGCGTTAAAAGATCTTATTTTAAATTCAATAAAGAGTTTAAATTGTGCCTCAAAATAAATTTAAAAGAAAGAAAAATATACCGAAAATTTTGGCAGATACAGCTATCGCTTCTACTACTCTACGGCCAACAAGTGGTAGGAGTATATAACATCGATGTTTTGCCTGACTTGCTGCCCAAAAGGAGCCTACTACCATTAAGGAGAAAATCTGCCTGGCTTATCAGATCTCGATGAAATTACAATGGGACTATACGGGAAGTATACGTTCTCAAACAAAAAAAAGTATTTTCCAAATTAGTTAATAAATGACGGAGTTCTGAGGTAAAAACGAAAAAAAACAAATTGCTCCTCCTTTTTAATCGACTTCACAAAAAGGAGAAGGTTCTCAATTCGACTGTATGTTTTTTTTTTGTTTTTTTTTGTGTGTATGTTACGCGATTACTCCGTCAATTCTCAACCGATTCGAATGATTCTTTTTGTAATCGGTAGGGTACGTTTCCGAAGCGGTCCCATTGTAATTTCATTGAGATCTGATAAGTGTCTCCGGAGATATGACGATGAACGTCTCAAACTTCCTAATGAAATTTACTCGAGGGGCATTGAAGTTGGTTGTTTTAGTTTTTAAACTATATTAATTATTGAAGTGCATTAAAAACGGCTAGACTAAAGTTACCATTTGCACAGAGACACCCAGTATAGCGGCATCGGTATATATTATTTATTAAGAAAGTCGAGCGGCGTCCATATATCTAATAATATATTATACTTTTTTTTTATGTACTCGTAACAGTATTAAAACAGCTTTTATCTAATACCGTTAAACACAAACAACTACATCCATTGCAAAGTCTATTCATAGTTAGCTTCGAGCCATATAAATGCAATAAAAATATATTTTAACAGCTTCTCTGCACTAATTACCAATTCAGACGTTCGTTAGTTTCATTAAATACCCTGTCAACGCCTGCGACTTAATTTAAATTAAATTAACTTTTAATTAAATTTACGTTTATTGATATGACATTACAACTAACGCTTAGAGGACAATTCTATCTCAGTACATAACTTATGAGCTGCATTAAATTTTGTGGCTAGAGGTTTGCATCGAATAATTTGTTCATACAAACCTTAGACTAAAATAATTTAAAATTTGAGCATCGCACTATGCTGTTATTATAACTTAGGTAGATGTTTTTTTTAGAATTTGATAGTATTATAATATTAAAATAGACGCGAAAGTCAGTTTGTATATTTGTTTGTTTGGGACCTCTTAACAGTCAAAAGGCTCGAACGATTTGGCTGTAATTTTGCGCAGGGATTGACAGTATAGTGGATTAGGACATAGGATACTTTTTAACGCCGGCAATGTGCAGCTAGTTGTATTAATAAATCTGAAATTAGTCTTATCCTAGTTATTTTTAATTTTAATACATTCAAGAAAATTGTATTTTTTTTTTTTTCAGGAACATAAATATCGTCTTTTAAGAGATTATAAAAATGTTTGCAAAACATGAAGTGTTCATAGACCGTTTAGGATACTACAAAGTCGTAGTATCAAAAAAAAACTATAATTGAAAACTTTATCCATAGATCCATTTATCCGCCTTCAAGAGCTTATGTCGTAGGCGCGATAAAAGACCTATAGAATCATCACATCCAACAACTTGAATCGTTAAACGATTTATATTATTTGAGGGCCCGGTGGCGTAATCGGGAGAACGGTTGGCTTTGATGTCAGAGGCACCGAGTTCAAACCGCCGTGCACCAATGGATTTAACTATAGAAAAATTAATGGCGCTTTTTCACAGTGGCCCCCGTTGAAGGAAAAACATTGTTAAGAAACCAACAACCCCCGCATGATGGTAGGACACTATCTAGTGTCCGCCTGGCCAGCTACCACCCTCAAGTTAGAAAATCTGTCGCCAAACATCTAATGTGTTCCGGCAGCTATCCTTGAGAGCCAGTTTCCATTCTAAGCCTATCGTGCTTAGCATCTTCGATCGCATCATCACTTACCAACAGGTGAGTTAGTGGTCAAACGCTAGCCTATAAGATATTTAAAAAAATGTATAAGATCCAACATTATTATATGGTGCTAGTAGCGAGGTTAATTGTTTCACTTTTTATTTGTCATTGAAGTATTTTGCCAACGCTACACGAGTTTATAGTCTTGTCAATTTGAAATTGGTTTTGCATTTTAATATTAAAATACTATCGAACTACTACTGAAATATATATAATATACGCATCTTTAAAATGCAATGTCCACAAAATTAACCTTGCATCAAAAATAAATCATTCAATTAGACAAAATGCCAACATAAAAGTTGTAACTACTAATTCAGCTACTGCTGAGGTTAAAAAACTTGTTGGCTCTTACCAAATTTAAGAAAGCATGATGTAACTTAAAACCAATTTTTAAACCGCATTGGATTTTTCACTGCTCTGATTTTAACGCAAACGAGTTTTAGCAGCACATCGCGTTAGTTATCTGTACGGGTTATCTCTGTCCCTCGTCCGAGGTTGGCGATACAAATCGTCCGAGCTACCGCCTGCTACCGGTCTCTTCATGTAACTCGCATACATTCCCATACTGCGTATATTTTAAAAACACGCTTTTATATTAGTTTAATTTGTAACTAACTAGAAATAAAATCTTAGAAGTCATCTATGAGTAACAACTGTGCCTCGCGCCTTTTAATCCGTGCCGTAGTGCATTCATGCAATAGGGATGTTGCCTGGGTCGAAAAGTAGTATTTCTAATTATTCCGTCAGTTAGATTATCATAAAATATTGGACACGTATGTTTTTATTTTACAAATCAATAAAAATTGAAAAAGATAAAGAGCATCAAAGTTCGGGAGTGGGGCTCGTGACGTCACTAACCGCTAGAAAGTAGTACGGTTTGTAACGTCACGCGGAATTTCGACGCTCTATCTTCATTTTTTTGCTTAATTGAAAAAATAAAAATTACGTATCCAACATTTTTTTGATAATGTAAATGACGGACTAAAAAAATGTTTTTGTAAACTATAGCCCATTCTAACGTCGACGTCACCAACCGACGCATCGATGGCGTAAGCTGACGTCAGGCCAGCAACATATCCAGGGTTGATTAGAGAAACTTAGCTCTACATGGTTACGGTAACCTTTATGTTACCATGTCTTTATATGCCACAATCGAAATCACAAAAAGAACTTACAATCCGCAATCAATAATTAATGAGAAAGACCTAGAGTTTCATCATTCAAGTCTGTATATATTTTGACACCAGACTGACAATAATTATGGGTAATACTTGCATCATGCACAACAGCATATTCTATTAAAGAATTATAAAAGAATAAATTCAGCAGAACGCCTTCTAGCTATGATGGAGCGACAAGCAAGCGACGTTCGCAAAAAGTTGGTAGCCTTTATTAAAAAAACTGAAGCTCAACATGCTCAAGAAAAATAGCTATGTATTTCTTAACTTTATTTTTTGTATGTAGGCTAGCATTTGACCACTATCTCGTCTGGCTGAATAGGGATGTTGCCTGGGTCGAATAATAGTATTTCTAATTAGTCCGTCAGTTAGATTATCATAAAATATTGGACACGTATGTTTTTATTTTACAAATCAATAGAAATTGACAAAGATAAAGAGCGTTAAAGTTCGGGAGTGGGAGCTCGTGACGTCACTAACCGCTAGAAAGTAGTACGGTTTGTGACGTCACGCGGAATTCCAACGCTCTATATCTTCGTATGTTTTTGTTTAATTGAGAAAATAAAAAATATGTATCTAATATTTTTTGGTAAACTAGCCTAATGGTGAAGAATTGGCTGATGCTCAAGAACTGTAAGCTACTTTTAAGTAGCAAATCAGGCGAAACATCGATATAACGCTCCTACCACCTGTGGGTTAGAGAATTGAAATCATACTGAAGTTAAGGAACAGGAACTGAGTTATCATGATGTTAAATAATATTAAAACAATTTATTTTTAATCTGATAGGCTAGCGTTTGACCACTATCTCACTTGGTGGTGAGAAATGATGTGGTCGAAGATGGTAAACACGCTAGTCTTAGAATGGACTGACTCTCTTATGAAGTCATAATGGCAAAAAAGGAGGACTTGCTTGCCAAGCAATTCTTTTTAACAATTCTCGAGTTGTGCAAAGACATGTATAAACAAAACCTATAATCTGATATCCTATAATATTGTCTGAAGTACTGAAACACAGGTACATGTATGGTTGGTTTTAACCTACTTTAATTTTTTTTAAATATTCTGATGTAAACGATTGGATGACAGCTGAATGGTTCATTACTTTTTTTTCTAAATCAAAGCGTTAAATTCTGCTTTTGCTATGTTTACTTGATAATTGGTTATGATTTATTTTATGATTTATGATTTTGACGTGTATATGTGCGTATATTTATACTGCCTACATACTGAATAAATGCTTTGATTCTTTGATTCTATAAAGAACTAGACAGCATAAATAAACATACCACCCATGATCAACGCATTGCCAATTCCAGTACTAATTCACCAGTGCGCGATAACCGTACACCGCGGGCCGGGAAATAAAGCACATCGCTATCCACCACTCCAGCCACGCCTACGCAAGGTGTAAAGCCCCAGGTTAATTCTTAAGCGATCGAAGCTGACCTATAACTCCGCACTCGACCCGAGAGTGATATATTTTACGGTGAAATTATGGGTTCAACCCACATTATGCATCTTTTGGTAGTCCTGCGTGTTCTGAATAAATAGTTACGAGATGTATAGTGGATGTACAAGATGTACACGCATATCGTTCGAGTGGTTAAAAATTCTCAGGTACTAATTTAATTATTAAATTTTATTAATAATTATATATTTATTTATTATTTAATTAAATTTAATAAGTTTAATTTAATCATCAAATTCGCTTTTTTTATTTCACGTTAAAATATTTTAAATTACAGCGCAATGTTATTAAAAATAGTCCAATTTGTAAAATTATAAAAAACTATTATAGTTATACGGTAGCAGTTTTTACATTAGTAAATATATAAGAAATACCATATAGTATATTAATACTATATGGTATTTCTTATATAACAGATATCATTGGAGTAAATATATTACGAGACTTTCGAGTCATTAAAACCTAAACTTGCATTTTTAAACAAACAGTTCCTCGTAAATAAAAACTAACTAACAGCACGACCTGACATTAACTGCTTATTTATTAAAATAAAATAATATCTAAGAACACTTTATCTGCTAACAAGTACATTTTTATTTCATTTTCTAAAGATAGTTCAGGTATATTCATTAAATATGTAATAGAAGCTAACTAACAGCGACGTTACAATTAATAATTTATCTCTGAAATCTAATCTTATCGTCTATAAATTTAATACGTTATTGCTATTAAATTGCTTCTTTAACACACGGGACACATATCATGGGACTTTATTTTGTCGCACACTGTAAATTCTGACAATATCGAAGTAAGTGTGACTTAATCTGTGACACCCTTCATTGGGAGTATGCTTAATAAATTGTACTGTCGGCGGACGCCTACATTTCTTGTGTTGTGGTATCTCAAGTATTGGAAAACCGATATTGTTAGCCGGTAGCGAGGAAGTAATGAATGCATCTGGTCTTTCAATGGGGAAGGTTTATGTTAATGTTGGTTAATTCTCTTTGATAAGGCTTTTACAGATACAGTGTATGTTAAAATATTTAAGATATGTAAGGATCAAAATTAAAAAGGTCAAGGTAATATGTAGAACTTAATTGTGTAAGCATACTAATTACTGTTATTAGGATACTACTAGCTTCATCTCTAACTATCTACCAGAGAGAGAGAAAGAGAGAGACAGTATGTATCTATTCCATCAGCCTAACTGCTTGCCATTATCATTACCAAATATCTTAATATCGTACTTATCGTAGACTGACATGTTATTAGATATTTTAATGAAAAATAAATAAAAAATAAAGATTGCCTGAGTAGAGTAGTAGTAATAGAGTTCACTCTAAGCGATCAAACCGCCCATTGTACTACCGATGACTTATGTACCGTTTTCTGTTACTTTTGTTTTATTTGGTGTACAATGAAGTATTTTTCATTATTTCATTTAAAATATAACCACGCGAAAACCTTATAAGTATAAAAGCTATACATATCTTTTGATGAAATTATTTTAAAAAATCCGTTGTGTGATAATTTTAACGGATGCCAAAATAAGTTCGATAATGCAATTAAATTTTTAATGAAGTGATTTTACACTTTTGTAAACTTTGAACTTTCGCGATTTGAACACATAGTTATAAATATGAAAATACGGGACTTATCGCGCTAAAAACATAATTTTATTTACCTCGACGTTTCGATCAAGTTTCATTGACCGTGGTCACGAGAAGACTGAAGTTGTGGGTATAAGCATTTTTATGATTGAGAGTAGTTTGAAACTACCCTCATTTGATCTTGATCAGAGTTGCCATTGCGACAAACAAAACTGACAATATCGGCAGATTTTTGCTGCTTTGATTTTCGATTCGAACACTTGCTAATTACTGGATTCCAAGTTGCGGCCAACCTAAATCCATCCTCCCGGTTGAAATTGGGATGCTTTTTTAGGGTTCCGTACCCAAAGGGTAAAACGGGACCCTATTACTAAGACTCCGCTGTCCGTCTGTCTGTCTGTCTGTCTGTCTGTCTGTCTGTCTGTCTGTCCGTCTGTCACCAGGCTATAGCTCATTAACCGTGATAGATAGACAGTTCAAATTTTCACAGATGGTGATGATGGTGTTTCTGTTGCCACTAGACCAACAAATACTAAAAACAAAATAAAGTTAAAAATTAAAGGGGGTCCCCATACAAAAAACGTGTTTTTAAACGCCATCTATCTAATTAGTTTCGGCAAAATGACATAGATGGCGCTAGTAAACGAGCCCCGTCTTTCTAGATCGCGACCAAACCAAATATTCTTGGTAATATCAATTAATCAAATATATGAGGTTGAAACTGTTATGTTTCGTATTGTACGGAACCCTACCCTAAGTGTGCGATAAGAGACGCGATGCTGACTCGCACTTGGCCAGTTTTATTATTTCTACCGCTTCACGCACAATACGGGAGTAATAGTAGCGGTCGGTCGAGAGGATCTTAGGGTCATGAAGTTCGATCCAGTGATTAGGTCCGGATTCCAAACGTCGAGTTAAATAAAATTAATGTTTTAGGCGCGATAAATCCCGTATTTTAATATTTATAATCTTATACTGTTACTTATACTGTGCTTTAAATAAAGTAGTACCAAAATGTAGGTCCCACAACTTCCTGTTTAGTCCTTTCATGGGAAAATACCGTTCCCACCGTTATAGTAAGTATGAAATAACCATCACGGACTTGTCATATATGTATGTAGGTATTGATTTTAATACTCTACGCACTGTGCCCGATTTTTAACCCTGGCATTATTTTAATTTTAAAATTATCGTGAATTTGTAACATTATTATTGTTATATACCGGCTGTAATTCACGTACACACGTCAGTGAACATCGCGATCTCAC
Source organism: Cabera pusaria (assembly GCA_954871355.1). Taxonomy (NCBI): domain Eukaryota; kingdom Metazoa; phylum Arthropoda; class Insecta; order Lepidoptera; family Geometridae; genus Cabera; species Cabera pusaria. Next base: position 6,693,734 of record OX940897.1, read on the forward strand.
CGCGTGACCTCACTCCCGAGGAAGAGCGACTGACTCGCTCGAAACCTAGGTCGAGAAAATTCGACTAATGGTACCTGGCATTATTTTCCAATTGGTCTGCAGAAGAGCAGGTATCCATGACTACTCTTATCAATCGGTCCTTCACAAAATCAGTAATCGAGACACCTCCTTATGTATTATATTATAAATACACACTTACACGTTGTCATCCTTGATTATTGTTTCGAATTCGTCTGAAAGACGTTATTAGGATCTTGAATATGGGACGATTCCCTGCGTTGTCGTATCTAGCCTCTTCTTGTTCTTATTTAATGGATCAGTACAACGCAAAAGATAAACAAAGGTACAATATCAGATATTAGAACAAACAACATGATTTTGTATATTATACATAGGTATATGGGGTAAAATGGCGGCTAATAAAAAAAAACTGTTATTGGCTTTAAGTATCACAATATCATTATCAAACTATGTTAATTGAGGGCTGTGGATTTTGTTAATAAATAAAATAAAAAAAATAAAACTATATTGAATATTATTAAAAATGTAAATATAACTACATAATAGAATTTTGATATTGTCATTGGGTAATTATTAATAATTTGTTTAATAAATACATTCAACATTACAAAATAAAATAAAATTAGATTAACTCTAAACGCAATTCCTGAATACAAGTAGCATTTGATATATCACGAATTCATTTTCAGGATTGGCAAATACGTTTTACGAAGCGATTTTTTTAACATTCTATAAAGTATCGAGTATGAATCGAGTCCAGTGAGTATCGATTTTAGTTTCGCGATGTCTCGTTTTATCTGGAGCAATCGCCGCCATTGTAGTGAAAGGCGCAAGTGGCCGGTCGCTTTCTGTCGTTTTGCCAAATAAAACAAAGTAGCCGCTGACCCCTGAGATAAAAAGGAGCTTGTAAATCTAAAGGTGCGTTTGTATCAACAACTAAGTCGTGCGACTTTTTCATTTCCATAAATATCTTAGCGATCGATACGCGGATTTTTCTTAATTAATTAATGTATTAAATAAGTACCTGATTTAAATATATTCACTGCTCTTCACTCTGGCAGTTTTTCACGTCAAACAAAGTCTTCTTTAATGGTTTAAATAATATTTAAGGTAATATAATAATTGAATATTCTTTTTATTTCAGGTAAGGCACGAATCGTCACATAACATGTCGAGTATTTCATGGGTGAGGTAGGATTCTTAATGTTTTTTTTTATTTAAGACTAAAATGTTATTTCTGTACTATACCCTATATATAACCAACTAACGTTCGATCTTCCCGCAATGATTTTCCCCTTGAGTAGCTTTTAGTAAGAGTATCCATAAATTCCTCAAAAGTCGCCAACGCATCATCAGCGCCCACGGTGTTTGTTGATAGGTGACGGCGACCGCTTAACATCAGGCGGGCCGTCAGCTTGTTTGCCAACTATTGCATAAAGAAACTAATGTTGACAACAACGAACAAGATCCTGATAGATACCAATTTGAGGTACCAATCATCTTCAAATCTAGAATATACAGGTATATCTAGGTAAACGAGCTCGTATTTATAGATTGCACCATCACCTAAACTGAACTAAAAACTAAACAACTTACATACATAAAATCACGCCTTTTTCCCGTTGGGGTAGGCAGAGACTACTTCTTTCCACATGCTACCATACTGACATACCTCTCTCGCTTCTTCAACTTTAATGAGCGCCTTCATACATGCTCGCCGTTTACAGGTACTATTGACTTCTTTCTTTAAAACGTCTTCGATCTGGTCGTGATACGTTCGCCTAGGTCGGCCTCTACTGGCTGACCTATTTGCACTCGTTTTATAAATCTGCTGCGTCAATCTTACTTTATCCATCCTCTCTAGATGTCACAACCATCTAAGCATCCCTTTCTCTATCTTTGTTTTTTACATCTTCTACAACACCATTCCCTTATCACATTGTTCTCCATCTTATCCATCAGAGTCACTCCAATCATACTTCTCAAACTTCTCATTTCTACAGCATTACTTTTACTTTCATGCTTCTTCTTCTAAACAACTTAAATACTTTCACGTATAATATATACTACATAATTTCACGTATGAGCAAATACGCTTCATTACATCTTGCTCTAAGTTGACTACAAAAGTTTAGATATTTTAAAATGTTATTAATAAAACTCACACTTTAAAGTATTACTAACTATTTAATTAATATTAATATTGACAATGAGAGCGGTGCGAAATGCTTTAACGCGATTTTATATTAAGTTAACTTTGCGTATGGCTGGACGGATGGATGTTTGTAACGCTTTCACGCAAAAAGGTTGAACAGAGTTGAATGAAATTTTGTATACATAGAGTTTATAACTTGAATTAACAAATAGGATACTTGGATGTGAAGAGCCGAAGATCGGGCTCAGTGGCGAACATTAGGAGAGGCTTATGTCCAGCAGTGGACTAACACAGGCTGCTGATGATGATGGTGATGATACTTGTTAACGCGGGCGAAACCGCAGGACACAACATGTAGATTATACAAAGGTCATCAGTGTAATTATTGTAAGTGTAGTTAATATTTCCGTGATGCTCAACTGTTCGCAGTGTAGGTACCTCGGAACCCTGTTCGCCTACAACCCATTGTCTGTATGATAAGCGGAACATTCCATTTGTTCCCTATACAGCCCAAGATAGACCAGTTCGGGATGTATGTGGGTATTTCTATGTAGATTTGTTCTAAATTTAGGTCTAAAGCGTCATCGACTGAGTAAGCTATTTGTATCTAATGAAATAAAAATGTAAGAGGAGAATGCATAAGAAATTTGCATAAGAAAAGTTTGTTGTCATGTCAATTGAAGAGTATTTCTAATTTATCATATTTATTACAAACATTTGATCACTATCTCGCCCGGTGGTAAGCGAAGATGTGGTCGAAGATGGTGTCCACGCTAGGCCTATAATACACTGACTCTCAAGAGCTGTGTACTACCGGAACAACGTAAGATTATGACAGCATATTCCTTGATGGTGCTAAGCTACTTTTTTGTAGCAGATCAGGCGAAACATCGATATTAAATACTCCTACCAACTATAGAAAAACTTTGAATAAATCGGATAAGAAAGACGCATTTCGAAAGACACCTTTTTATAGGAGACGGACAAACGTGCTCCTTTTATCTTTTTTATCAATAACCAAAAAAATAATAGGAAATATTGTAGTTGTTGTTTCAAAACGGAAAGCGACATTATGATGAGCTTAAAGACAGCTAAATTTAGTCCAATTAACATAGCGTAAAGAACTATCTGTACTCTAATTCACCACTTTACAATCTTAAAATATTCCAGTCAATAAGACTTAGGTACTCTATTTTATAATTATGTTAATGTCACAATGAATGATCTACCTATATCATCTCACACAAAACGCTCCAAACCTGTTAACAAAGATGAAGTATAACTTAATACATATTTAGTATAACTTACTACATATTTACGACATCCCCAGACCTTTAGACTATAGCCTTGTTTAACATTGTAAAGGTTAAACGTCAGTATGGATACTGGGTAAAACAAGATCACACCATAATCTACCAAGAATCTCATACCCGTATTCATAAACAATACTATCAGGTTTAACAGAACAGTGTTTGCGAACACATTGGGACATCTTGCATTCCAATCAATACATTATTGACATTACTTATGTCAAATCCACCGCTATGCGTTTGACTAAATCTGTATGAATACGGCTGTTACACCCGTACCGTAGCTATTCACAAACAATACTATGAGGTCACTCTCAACTCAAGGTATCGGGCATGGCAATTCAGATATTTTATTTTCTTTGAGTTTTTCCAGCATCATGCTTGTCCTGTTACCTGTTATACTGTTATACTACAAATTATTCAAACCAAAGACTGTGATAAGACAGGGTTAATATCAACTATAAAAATAAGCCTTATATGTTGTTGTAAACGCACAAACTAAGGCGTGCAATCTGCGTAAATTGTGACGCAGACCGCCGTGGTTAGTATGCAATCGTCATTCAGAAGGACGCTTTTGATTCGAATACATCTTTACAAGTAAATGAGCATAATCTCACAAAGACACCAACCAGACAACAGTAGTGGCGCAAAAAGTCGCGCTATCAACCAAGTGTAAACAGCTGCAAAGATGCTATGGCACCTGGTGTCCTGTTGATTCCGCAATCAGTTTAATGATGGCTACTGAAACCACGCTTGTGGCACAACCGTGGAGTCCTAGTGAAATATGTTTATAGTTGCCTATCGCCATCGTGCACGCCACTGCAGCCGCTAAACGCGTTGGTTTGTCCTTATCCTTAGTTCTGAGAACAGCGATCATAACACATGAGTGTCTCATGCCCTGAAAGTTCAAGGTTTCCAAAGTAGGTTGTATAGATAATTAAATAGTCTGATGGTGTCATATATGACCTACTGCCTGCCCCCTATACCGAGCAAAGGTTGAGTTATAAATTAATCTCTAATTGGCCGATGCTATCGGCGTTTCTCAAGCACCGTCAAAATGTCGGGCGACATAAAAATGTCACTGTTAGCTGACATTTGGGATCATAATCCGTCGGAAAAGTGATCGGCTTTGGTCGGACCTTTGGTGATGGACTGGTGTGGGTAAGGCTGTGTACTCATTATAGGTACGAGCTAAAATTCAAATTATGTGAGAATTTAAATTAAGGTGCATTCGCATCTAGCTCGTAGCGCATTATTTTTTATAAGTTATAAGCTAGCGTTTGACTACTATCTCGCCAAGTGCTAAGAGAAGATGGTGAACACTAGGCTTAGAATACTGTGACTTTCAAGTGCTGTGTGCTGCCAGAACACCGTAAGGTTATGGTGGCAGATTTTCTCCTTGATAGTGGTAAGCTACTTTTTGGTAGCAAGTCAGGCGGAACATCGATGTAATAAATTATGCTCCAACTACCTGTGAATAAATAAAAATCTATCTCTGGTAACTAAAATAATACCAAAATATACCAGGATAGAATATACCAGATAGAATAGATAATAATATCGTTTAAAAACTAAATAAGATCGTTTAAAAAACTAAAAAGAACAGACTTCAATGCCACGCTATTAATTTTCAGTACCAATTTTGAGGTGTTTATCTCCATATCTCCTGAGATACTTATCAGACCTCGATAAAATTACTATGGTATCACACTTGGGATATCTCCTTTCTAACAAAAAAAAAATCAAAATCGGTTCATAAACGACGAAGTTATCCGCGAACAAACATAAAAAAAAAAAACATATATACGGTCGAATTGAGAAAAATCCTCCTTTTTTGAAGTCGGTTAAAAAGAACCGACTTCAATGCCGCGCTATTCATTTTCAGTACCAATTTTGAGGTGTTTATCTCAATATCTCTGGAGATACTTATCAGACTTCGATAAAATTATAATATTAGGAGATACTATGTAACAGTAGTCACATATTCTCCATTGAACACTCAGCACTACAACCTTGAGTGCAACTGATCTTAGATAAGACTCTGTCTCCTAAAGTTCTCGGCCTTTCTGACCATTAGTCAGTATCCGCATAATCTTTGTTGTCAATAGATTTATAACCTGGTTAGATAATACTGTAGGTGGGCTAGTCTGTGGGTTTGTCTGGGTACCTAAATTATTGGACACCTTTTGAAGATAAGCTTTCTCACTGTTTTAGATTTCTTTATTGTTGTTTAAATGTATAGTTTAGATAAGTATTCGACAAGTAACTCACTCAGTATAAATGACTTTACCGTCATTTATACTCGTCCGAACATTGACCATTGTATGTGATGATGCAGTCTAAGATGAAATCGTGCTTGTCTTGCAAGCGAAAGGTAGCGGGATGAAGCTCTAAACAACTGACTATAGAGTGTTTTGTGCGACTGATTTCGGACCAATCTTCTACCCTCACTACCGGAATGCGCGTGGCGCTCATTTAAATTGGTCGCATTGATACATACAGCCGATCTATGTGGATCGCCTCGCAATGCCCGCCCCTATGATAATTCCGCGGCGCCCCAGAGCATCGCGATGCAGAGTTAGGGATGCCCTGCTCAACATCATGAGCAGCTGGTGTCAGTCCACTGCTGGACGTAGGCCTCTCCCAAGACGCACCACTGAGACCGATCTTCGGCTCTTCTTTTCCAGTCACTGCCCAGTGCCCACCGCTTGACGTATGTCATCGCTCCATCTAGTCACAGGGCGTCCTACGCTACGTTTGTCCTGCTCCAACTGATTTCTGTATTATTGGTATAACATCATACTGGTATCACAGCTAGTATCTACTTACATATAAGTTTACTAGACTGCTGCAGTTTTATGATGTGATTTTTTGTTCATGTTAAGCTTGGCTTTTGAAAAGTAGGTACGCTAGATTTTTTTTTATTAATGTTACATAAGTTAGCGTTTGACCACTACTCAACTGTTGGTAAGTGATGATGCAGTCCAAGATGGTAAGCACGCTAGGCCTCGAATGGGAACTGGCTCTCAAGGATAGCTGCCGGAACACATTAGATTTAGTGTGACAGATTTTCTAACTTGAGGGTGATAGCTGGCCAGGCATACACTAGATAGTGTCCTACCACCATGCAGGGGTTGTTGGTTTCTTAACGATGTTTTTCCTTCGCCAAATGGCTACTGTGAAAAGCGCACATAATTTTTACGATCGAAAAATTCATTAGGTAGTACACGGCGGGGATTGATGTTGAATACATGTGAATTGTGAACACTCACATTTCACTGAAGTTGATCAGAATGCAAATAGAGCAAACAATACAAACAGCATGAAGCATGCAGATTCTGAAAAGTATTCGAAAAGAATCTTGAAACCATTTCAAGTGTAAATAAACTTGGGGACAATGTATCGTGTGATAGATAGACTAGGCGTATTACAAATACAGTGAAATTAAAGTAGATCCATATTCTAGGAATGAGAGGGATTTAAGACGTACACATTTTCGCAGCAAAATTGCTCATTTAAAAACAAAAATATAAAGAACTAAAGCACAATACAAATCAATATTAGCGTGACGGTCATAAACACAAATGTACCAAACCTGCTTATGTGTTATTTAAACAGAGCAACAAGTAATAAATCATGGGCGAACGACCTCGTTGTCACCCGCTCGATCAATGCTCGGTGCTTCATTGTGAGCAAATGTTGGAGGTAACCTTTAGAGCCACGTGGGCGACAGTCCCGCCCTGGGCGTGACCTCGTCAGGAAACGGCCTAAGCTTAGCGGCAAAAGGATCGAAGATTTTAATATCTGCTTAGTGTTCTCGACTGCTAGAAAATCCTTCAAAATCGGCCTCAAAACAAAAAAATATCTCACTGCTCAACAATATGTATGATAGTTTCTCATACAAACTTTTTGAATGATCATTGATATATATGCACATTTTATAATCGTTTTAAATATAAAACGATTCTGATAAGAAGCAAATAAAGTAACTAAAAACAATTTACTTCTATTTTGCTATAAACAATCTTCATGTAACATTAAGAACCCTAAGCGGCAATAGCCCAATAGCTAAGTCGTCGGCCTGGCGATCGAGAGGTCGTAAGTTCAATCCCCAGCCATTGCACTATTGACGTGAGCCCATTTCAGACACAAGCATATTTAGCTTAGTTGGAGGGGTTAACAAGACTACTAGTTATGTGCAACCCACATTTCTTGTAAGCTTTATAAATAAATAATAATAAAAACAACCCGGTCTTCATGATCATGCATCATAATCAGCCGGTATCAGTCCACTGCTCGACAAAAGCCTCTCACAAGATACGCTATGAACTCGATCGGCGCTTCTGCTTTTCACCGAACCCTCCTCGCCAATATATAGTATCCAACAAACAAAGTCTCGAGAGAAAAAGAAAAAAATAACCATTCCAACAACGTCCTCCTTTCTGAAAATCAAAGTTTTGAACAACTTGTCTCTGAAAGACACTGTATAAAATTAAAAACAAAACATCCTCTTCAAAAACCCAAGGCGACCCCGGCACCATAATTTTATTATAATCTGTGGTGCGCGTGGGCAGAATAATGAAAATGTTTGTCGAATCCATGCATCGACACGTGTTCCGAGCATATTAGCTAAGTTGTTTGACGTTATTTTAACTGTTGATAAACAAATATGTTATTCATAAAGTACTTGTGTACTTGTGAACCGATTCGAATGATTATATTTGTAATCGGTAGGATACATTTTGGAGGTGGTCCCATTGTAATTTCATCGAGATCTGATAAGTATCTCCAGATATTACAATAAACGTCTTAAACTTGCAACTGAAATTGACTCACGGGGCATTGAAGTCGGTTGTTTTAGTTTTTAAACTATCTTAATTATGTTATCAAATGATCGATTTCCTTGCTTGCACAGTGTGAAGATCATAATTTTAGTACCTACTCAAATAGCCTGTGCCACCTAATGATAATACCGGTACGTATAATATGAAAGAAAATCTAAATTATAAGAACTCAAAAAACTTGTATCCCCTAACAATTTATAACGGTACGTACATAAAATAAAACTGGCCAAGTGCGAGTCAGCATCGCGTCTCATATCGCACACTTAGGGAGGGTTCCGTACAATACGAAACATAACAGAGTTTCAACCTCATATATTTGAATAATTGATATTACCAAGTATATTTGGTTTGGTCGCGATCTAGAAAGACGGGGCGCTCGTTTACTAGCGCCATCTATGTCATTTTGCCGAAACTAATTAGATAAATGGCGTTTATAAACACGTTTTTTGTATGTGGGCCCCCTTAAATTTATTTTGTTTTTAGTATTTGTTGTTCTAGCGGCAACAGAAATACACCATCTGTGAAAATTTCAACTGTCTAACTATCACGGTTAATGAGCTATAGCCTGGTGATAGACGGACAGACAGACAGACAGACGGACAGACAGACAGACAGACAGACAGACGGACAGCGTTGTCTTAGTAATAGGGTCCCGTTTTACCCTTTGGGTACGGAACCCTAAAAAGCTTTGTAAGTTCTTAACATTTAAATATAACTAAAATACAGTGTGTATCATATGTAATTAATTTTGATTGCAATTTGTGAATTTGGTTGTAATGAAAAATCTGAGAATCGTTTATAGCTGAAATCGAAGTCAAACTTTTCGGAAACGATATTTGACTTGCCAATACGAAGCGATGTATCTAATTATAGTATTCTGATTGTTTATTTTGAACAGACAAAGAAGGGTAACGAGGTACCACGACACTACAAATCAGCCTTGTATATTCAGAAAACTTTCCGGTAGCCGTAGGAAACAATCCCTTGTCAAGGTCAAGGCGTAACCTGACTGACTTCAATATAATGACAACAAGGACCTTATGCCCTTTTTAAACCTGTACTTGCTGTCCTATATGTAGCTTCATGAATCTACCTAGAGTCTGTGCAAAAAGAGAACCATCATGGCGTTACAATAAACTAACATTCAAAGGTAAAGAAGTAAGGAAAAGAACTTACCCACCAAGTATAAATTTTTTTTTAGTAATGACTGCAGAGTTGTCAATGCAACAATAACAGTAAATTAAAACGACCGACGATCAACGCGATCTCAATTTCAACGACGGTTCTCTTTTGCATAGACTCTACTAATTTGTGAAGACATATAAAATGTGGAACGAGCTCCCATCTACTGTTTTCCCGCAGAGCTATAAAATGGAGTCCTTCAAAAGGGGTGGTAAAATATCTTGATAGGTTGGCAACGCACAAGTGATGATACCTCTTGTACTGCAAGTGTTCAGAGGCGATGATAATCACTTCCCAACAGGTGGGCCGTTTGTAACTGTATCAAAATAATCAACAGAGTTCTTTTATCAATATTTTAAATTTTATCAACTTTATTATTTGTCTGGGTGTAGCTAAATATGTGACTATGATCAGATATCTAGGTTTCACCCTAGATATTAACTTAAAACTAAATAATTTAAGATCGTTTAAAAAACTAAAAGAACCGACTTCAAACGTCGCGCTAGTCAAAGTAGCCAGTAGACGTTGTAACTGTTACATATTTTGTGCCAGTAGTTAGTAGTATGTCGTCGAGTTAAGTAAATGCGTCGTAATACAAATGTTGATATATTAAAAGCGGCACGGCCAATTTCGTTAAAATGTAAATGGGACCACCTAGGAAGGGTACCCATTGAAACAAAAAATAATTTTCCAAATCTGTTCAGGCATCTTCGAGTAATCGGTGAACACACATAAAAAAAAAGTTTCCGACGAATTGAGAACCTCCTCATTTTTAAGTCGGCTAATAAAAGTTTGCCTATGATATTCAGTGAAAGCAATTATTAACGTAAGACAGGTTGGGATATCTAAATATTATAAAGAGAGAACATTTGTATTTTTGTATGTTTGTAATGATTTGGCTCACAAACTACTGGACCGATTTAAAAAATTCTTTCACTAATATATAGAATGGACTTTCGGAATAAAAATAGGCTATATATTATCCCGTTTAAATCAAAGGTACATTCGTGGAGACCTAATTTGCAACCTAAGTCGAATAAAAAACGGTCGAAAAAACACGTTTCTTACGAACGCTGCTCAATTGAAAATAGATAGAAGAATATTTTTTATGGAAGAATTGTACAACTTAATAAGACCTACAAAAAAGTCCGCAACAGCATACGTCTATCTCTTAAGGTTGACTCACAGTAACCATTTTAATCTTTAATTTTTTTGTTAAAAAATATTACATAACTTCCAGGGCTATTTTCAAGTATATAGTATTAATCCTTATCTAAATAATTACGTTAATTAGCTTGGCCACATATTATAGATTAAAATTGTCCTTTACAGTATATAATTCAAATGAAAACTCTAGAAGATATCACGAATTTCACAAACACGCATCGCAAAATTAATAAAATATCTGCAGTGAAACCACAGATTAGGTCATAGTTACTATGAAAATATTATTATAAGCTTAGCGATGCTGTAGATCCCCACCGATCACAATCAATTTGAAGTCAATATAGAATAATAATATATTTTTACTGTATAAAATTCTTTTGTATAATATAGTTATGATCTATATATAAACCACCCCGACTGATCTATGCATAATCTTTTCAATAAAAGCATTCCAATGACTCTAAACACGACATTTAAAATCTGAGCTGTAAGTTGGTCTGGATTTGAGTATTCTGTAGAGTACAGGAGATGTCCCAGCATCAGGTCAATGCTTCCATGTTCTTACAATATCGTTGAAGAAGAAGATTTTCGAATTGATTAGACCTATGAAAGTTGATTTCATGGCGCAATTAACTAGAAAAAAGCTCATAGTTTTATAACGATTAAACGAATTTTCATGAATCAAAGCTAAGAACACTCTCGATGAAGACATCTATCAAACAAAAAGAAATATCAATAATAAAATCAAAATCGGTTCATCCGGTTGGGTGCTAAGATGCTACAGACAGACACAGATACACACGTTAAACGTATAATACCTCTTCTTTGATCCCATGATTTGATTTTGATTCCATGTTCCCACTACCTCTGTACGAAAACCCATGATACATCAATGCACATAAAACTTTCATTGGTAGGTATATAGCTAGGATTAGAACCAACGACCGTCGGGTCAGAATCAGGGTAACTATCCTTTACGCCAAAGGGCCGTCCAATATCAATACGTAAGTATTATAAAACAATGTTCATCACTGCGTCTGTCTGTCTGTTCGCAATAATCTCAATAGCTACTGAACGGATTATCATGCGGTTTTCACCAATAGCCAGAGTGTTTATGAGGAAGGTTTAGGTGCATAATTCGTTAAGGTTTTGTGTAAATTGGTTGAAATATGACGATGATTGTTAAATATGTTAATATTTTATATTTGATGCAACAAACTGATGCAAATTTTGAAGGCATATTAATATATATTCTACCCGTGCGAAGCCGGGGCGGGCTGCTAGTATTTAATAAAATAAAATATAAACCTTTCTGGAAAGACCCCGTGAATTCTGTTCTTTAATGCCTTGCATCACAGTCTTCTTCCATTTCCAAACGATTGCTAATTTTACAATTCAATTCTGCCCTGTCACTTAACATCGTATTACCATCAAGTAAAATAGTAGTTGTTTTTATATATCTTATAGGCTAGCGTTTGACCACTATCTCACCTGTTGGTAAGTGATGATACGGTCGAAGATGGTAAGCTCACTAGGCCTAGAATGGGAACTGGCTGTCAAGGATAGCAGCTGGAACACATTAGATGTTTGGCGAGAGATTTTCTAACTTGAGGGTGGTAGCTGACCAGGCGAACACTTAATAGTGTCCTACCATGCAGGGATTGTTGGTTTCTTAACGATGTTTTTCCTTCACCGGAGGACCACTGTGAAAAGCGTACATATTTTTTCGATAGAAAAATCCATTGGTGCACGGCGGGGATTGAACTCGGTACCTTTGACATCAAAGCCCACCATTGTACAATTTACACCACCAGGCCCTCAGTAAAGTGCTTGTCTATAACATAAAATTACTCAACTTACAAGTAGACTGTTGCTCCACTAAACTTGCTCTAAATTCGAGAAGCATCTCAAAATGTAAACACGTTGACTGCGTATTGTCATAACTGTCCCGCGGTCATACCTAACTATGCCAAAACAACGTGTTAATCACGGATTAGACAAAGGAGGTTGGATTGGCAATAATCACACTTTTGTTTGAAAACCAGCGTCGCCGCGTTACTCCCACCAAACGATTCCACAACATAAACAATACAAATAGATACACGAATTACGCAAACTAATAAACAAATTACACATAGAACACGGGGCTGCAATTGCTTCGCACACTACTGCAATTGTTACGCACATTACTTCGAGACTCTATAAGTTACACACAATCACACGCGCAATCAGCCGTGCAAGCACTAGCCGGCGACCGACGCGAACGTGAATATAACGAGTCGGAGAGGCGTGGTGATTTCGCTCGCTTTGCAATCCATTGCGCGTAAACTGCGTCTCGAGGTAGAAATATTCGTACTTTACCAGCAATGTATAGTTATCTGTTCTCTGGGTATGTTGTCGTTTGAACAAAGAATTTCATAATTAAAAATAGTTTTTGGACAAAAATATCTATAATACGAAGATTTTATGCTTACCGATGAAAAGAAATTCCTCCTTGTTTAATACTTGATGTCTGACTCTTTAATTTACACGTAATAATCGCACAACACGGCATTTTGAGACGATTTTAGCGCACCTCCGCGCTGCGACGCAAACCACGAGCCACTAAAAAGTATGATCGCGTGGTTCTATGAATCTATGATTGTCTAATCATACTAGTGGCGCGCCTGCCCCGCCCACATTGCCAATCCAACCTCCTTTGTCTAATCCGTGGTGTTAATGATGCGAACAATGCGTGAGGTAACATTCGGCCAACAATCGCCGAATGTGCTGTTTGTAAACAGGGATGAGATGATGTTGCGTGATGTTATGTAAACGTGAAGGTAAGAAATAAGATGTAGCGATAGTAATCATTATTCTGTGGCGATACAGGTATTTAGATTTAGCGCCAGTTTCACGGGTTCCTGATAGCGCTAATATGAAGAAATCAGACAGATTTTTGACAGCTTTAATATGGTGCCATGTGTCCCGATAACTATCTAACGCATTATCAGGAAACGGTGAAACTGACCCTAAGATGGATGAATATTTACGCAGACTATAGTAAAATATTTATCGATAGCTATATTTTTAACAGATAAAAATAATAAGCAATATTCTAGATTTTTTTGGGAGCCCCGTAGGCGTAAAAGATAAATGGATTGACTTCTAAGCGAGATGTTGCCGGTTCAAATCCCAGCACGGGTGTTCGTCCACAGGGTGGTAAGAGCACATTATATCGATGTTCTGCCTGATTTGCTCCCAAAAAGTAGTTTACCTCCATCAAGGGATAAATCTACCGTCACAACTTTGCGGGGTTCCGGCAGCACATTTCTTTAGGTGACAAAATACGTATCAGAGAAACAACTAGTCCTATCTAAATCATTTTTTTTTTATACTAGATAAGTCAGCGACTCACCACTCTCTCACCTGATGTTAAATGACGATGCGATGGCCGATGTAGCACGCTTACCTAGAATTAACCTGTTTACTCGCGATTTGAAGACTTTCGGGTGGTAGTGACTGGGAAACACAGACACCCATGGGCAAGGAAATCCATTCCTTGGCTGTACGTATGACAAATGATGAAGCAAAACATTTTGTGCGGGTTGATGGAACGTCCACCATTACGAGCGATGGCGCACATCGGTACGTCTGGTTCTCCAATAGAAGAAAGGGAATGGTGGGTCTAATACGTGCAAGTAGATCGTACTCTCTCCAAAATGTATCCGGCAAACTTGCGAATTTGTGCGATGCTCTAGGCTCTGCAGCCTTTTACCTACAAGTTTGTCGATACAAGTAAGGGCCTACCTTAAGTAGATTAGACACTAAATTCAAGACTAAACTGTATCTGACGTTAGTACCAGGTTATTCTCGTTATGCAACAAGTATTCCGAATGAGATTATACATCAATAGATAAGAAGTTACGCCCAGTCGCTGAACGCCTCCGACTAAGCTTGTTTAAAGGCTCTAACTGTGTTAACCATGATTGTATTAAATTAAATTTATATGGGTACTAGCTACTATGTAAATAAACGTATTTTATCTAGCTGCTGTGCACTGCGAATACAGCAATGATGCTGCCTGTAGCTGCGAGATATTTTTTTTTGTATTTTATTGGCTAGCGTATGGCCACTATCTCACCTGGTGGTAAGTGATGATGTAGTTGAAGATGACGAATACGCTAGGCCTAGAATACTCTGTCTCTCAAGGGATGTGTGATGCCGGAACACCGTAAGGTTATGGCGGCAGATTTTCTCCTTGATGATGGTAAGCTACTTTTTAGGGTTCCGTAGCCGAATGGCAAAAAACGGAACCCTTATAGATTCGTCATGTCTGTCTGTCTGTCTGTCTGTCTGTCTGTCTGTCTGTCCGTTCGTATGTCACAGCCATTTTATTCCGAAACTGTTAGGACTACAGAATTTAAACTTAGTAGGTAGATGTATTCTGTGAACCGCTTTCCGATTTTTATACAAAACTAAAAAAAATAAAAGTTTAAGGGGGGGCATCCCATACATGGAACTGAAACAAAAAAAAAATTCTTCAAACCTATACATGTGGGGTGTCTATGGATAGGTCTTCAAAAATGACATTGAGGTTCCTAAAATCATTTTTTCTCAAAGTCAATCATTTGAAAGATAGTCGCGTCTAAAGTGGTAAAATGTGTGTCCCCCCCCCCCCTCTAACTTTTAAAGTATCGGAGTAAAAAATCTAAAAAAAATATATGCTGTAGATCTCAATAAAAACTAACAACAAAAATTGGTTTAAACGAGATACAGCCAGCAGTTTTTGAGATATGGCGACCGCAAAGATAACTTTGTTTTTCATACAAACACTATGAAAAACAAAGTTAATTTTGAAGTTGCGAAAAATCATAGTTATGGAATACTTAACTGTGTTACGGAACCCTACGAGTGCGAGTCCGACTTGCACTTGGCCAGTTTATTGGTAGCAAATCAGGCGAAACAGTGATGTAATATGTTCCTACCACCAATAGATTAAAGCTAGCTTAAGTGTAAATTCAGAGTAAAAGCTGTATCCATTCAATCCAAGTCCTAGGATTTCAGCGTGAAGGATCATCAAATAAAATATAATATCTCACACACTGACAAGCTCCTCATATATTTGTGAGTGTATGTGTGATGCAACAATACTAATGAGGAATCTTGTAGTCAGTCTTCCATTAATCGTGACATATGACATATTGATTCCATCTTAAACGGCATCAGCAATTAACATCACTTGATAACAATATGTTAGATGCTGATGAGTGACCTTACTGAGAAGCACTTGACTATTCATTTGGTCAAGTGCTATATAGATAGTAAAAAAAAATTAAACATATAAAAAAAATAAAAAATAAAATATCGTAAATGCGTTTATTGCAAATTATTATGGTACATTAACTACTTTTCACCAAATAGGGAGTCTGTTTGATTACTTCTTGTATTAAAAGGTAAATAATCTAGTCTTTAAATTCCAAGTACGTATGGCAACAGTACCAATCGCATTGAAACATTGTACAGAAGAACGTTTGTTCAATTGTTTGGTTACATACAATGTGCGATACGGCTACACCTTGCCTTTAGACTTTATTTAGTTAAGCTATATGCATATACTAAGGCAAATCTAGTTTTGTAGATTTTACTTGTACAATTGAAGTTCGTAAGAATCAAAGAAGTGAAGTTAAAATAGATTCAGATGTACAGGTGGTACGAGTATCATATCGATGTTTCGCCTGATTGCTTGCTATCAAAGAATTAAGATTAAAAACTAAACTAAGTAAAAATCTAAAACAACCGACTTCCATGCCCCGCGAGTCAATTTCAGTAGCAAGTTTGAGACGTTTATCATCATATCTCTGGAGATACTCATCAGATCTCGATGAAATTACAATGGGTGACCCCATTGTACCCCTCAAAAACACCCTAACCTAAGTATCATTGAAATCGTTTCACAATTGACGGAGTAATCGCGTAACAAACATACAAGTAAAATTTTTTTTTAAACCTAGAGACGAATTGAGAACCTTCTTTTTGGGAAGTCGGTTGAAAAACAGCTTACCATCATCAAGGCGAAAATTTATTGCCATAACCTTACGAAGCTCTGGCCGCACACTGCCATTCTAGCCTAGCGTGTTCTCCATCCTTGACAGCATCATCGCCGACCACCAGGCCGAAAGATAAATAGGCTAGCATACCACTAAGATAGTGGTAAGCTAGCCAGCCAGCTATCTACTCCCCTGTCGCTCAATTTTCCGAACAAGAGGGCGTCCTAAACTGAAAAAAATGAAATGAATTTCATTTTTTTTTCAATTGAAATGATTTTCTGATCGCTGCCTAGATCGCGCACGCAGGACACCGCTGTGTGTCCATTAAAAGATTATTTTATAAGTATCAAATATAATTTCTATTCGTTTTTTATAGCTCTCAATATTTGGCATATCAATCTTACCTACCGATTATATTACCATCTGATCTACATACTGACATTTGAAACTATAAAGCTAATAATTCATTGCTGACATTGAGTGTGACATTTATTACTAAAGTGCCGACATTTGACCTAATCAAGTAAAACTAAGTGAGTCTACATTACAGGGGTGCAATGGTTTCCCGATATATAATAAAGTACTTATTTCTCGGTATGATAGCAGAGCATGTTTTAGTAAAAACAGTAAGTGAACTCGATACAAACGAAGTAATTTCATTATTTTTGGACTCCATTACAGTAACGTAAATTTGTTTGAATCAACATCAATATTATAAATTCGAAAGTCTGTTTGTATATATGTTTGTTTGGGACTTCTTCGCGGTCAAACGGCTCGACCGCTTTGGCTGAAATTTTGCACAGCTGGATAGTCAGTGTAGTGGATTCGAATAGGTCAAATTGTTTGATTGTGAGGAGAAGCAAATAAACACCACAATGCGATTATTGCTTTCCATTATGTAAAAAATATAATAATTAAATTATAAGGTAAAGGAACAAACAAGACGGTTGTTTGACGGTAAGCGAAGTCTGCTAACAGCACTGAACCCGTTATTTCAGTCATGCAAAAGTGTACCTTGTACCTCATTGAAATACATGATTTGAATTGAATTGTTACCCTGAGGCATTTAGATGTCGAATCTCAATTGCCCTGAAAGTTTAGGTATATACAGTATATACCTAAAATTTCAAATTCAAATTTCAAAATGTCAAGGACAAAGTACCAAAGTAGAAGTATATAATATACTTCTACTTTGGTACTTTGTCCTTGAATTCAAACTAAAATACAATTATTTTGTGTACTAAAAAAGATAATAATAATACTATGATACTGTATCAATTGATAGTTTACCGTGGGCTGAACTGCTTCGTGCTTTAGAAACTGTTTTTATAACCAAAACACTAAAAACAGAGTGGTTAAAATGACCCGAAAAAATGTCCTACTCTCGCTACTGTCTTTCCAATCAAAACTGTAGTACCGTAGGCAGTTTATATTAAAATCTACCGACATAAAAAGTACAAACTGGTTCACCTTTTAAAAACAAAGTTCACTTCGTTAAGCTTCCTAAATAATTTATCAACGATTTACAGTCTCGGAATAAATGTAATGCGAAATTAATGTCGCATTTACACGAAGTGTAAATTTGTATTATTGTTTCAAGGACAATGCCGAGGTTAATTTTCCTTTGGACGTATGTAGTATGGAAAGTTGGTTATCGGATGCGGGGTTCGAATAGTTACACTATAAGAATATGGATTGGACTAAAGTCAGTTACCGTTTGTAGAGCGACTCATCTCACTGCTATCTTTTAGTTTCTGACAACTACGATTCCAGCACATTTTTATATCGTATAGGCTAACGTTTGACTACTGTTTTACCTGTTGATAGCATACTAGAATTGCTAGATCTAGAATGGAAACTGTCTCTCAATAACACTTGCTGGAACACATTAGATGTTTGGCGATAGATTTTACAACATGAGTGTGGTAGCTGGCCAGGCGGACGATAGACTGTCCTATCAACCTGCTGGGCTGCCTCAGTGAAATGCGCACTTAATTATATTTTTTACTATTTTAATTAATTCAGACCACTTCTTCACTTAACACCAGATACAGTATTCAGGAACTGCTGTTAACACTGTTGCACAAAAGTTTTAAAGTCGGTATTAAAAAAAAGAGCGCGTTTCTTCTTTAAAACAGAGTAATTAGATACCTACTTAAGATTACCTATCTAAAGACATGGTATTATTTAACTGCCACGCCTCTGTGAATATTCCAATTTCGAAGACATTTATTTTTATTAGCGGGCATCAAAGACAATAATTAGTACCAAGTATCTATTGCTTCTGCTTTGCTACTTGCTTCATGTATTTGCGCCTTAATAAATATCCATTCTGAGTACCGCAATCATCGACATAATGGGCGGTGCTTTAAACAGTTTTGATTTATTCGTCTAAAAACAATTGAAGACGAATTGAAGAACGTTTTGATTAGTTTTTGACTAATGATGAAAGGTTAGTGAATAGGTTACTCAGTTATTAATCTGTGGTAGAAGAATTGTAGCAGGTTCTATTCATGCACTATTTAGTTATGCAGCTTTCTAAAATATATGACTTGAAATTATCAAGTACAAAAAACAAAACATTACAAAATGCAGTTCCAAAGACGAGTTGACAGTTATGTGGATTATACAAATATAATACATCAATTAGTTAGTTGTTCAGCGATTCGTTATTTTTAAATATTGTATAGGCTTGTGTTTACCACTGTGTCAGAGTGTCACCTATTGGTGATGATACGGTCGAGGATGGTACCAAGCTAGACTGGCTCTCAATGACAACTGCCGGAACACATTTAGATGTTTGGCGAAAGATTTTTCTACTTAAGGGTAGGTAGGTGGTCTACCACCATGCCGGGGTTGGGGTTTTCTTACCGATGTTTTTCCTTGACACCTTTCCTAGGGCCACAGTTGAATGCGTACATAGATTTTTTTATAGAAAAAATCATTAGTACACGGCGGAGGCGTGTTCCAGCAGCACACAGCTTTAGAGTCAGACCATTCTAGGCCTAGCGTGTTTACCATCTACGATCACATCATCGCTTTCGACAAGGCGAGATTGTAGTCAAACGCTAGCCTATCAGATATTAAAATATATATATATATATATCCGACAGTTAGTTTGTATATTAGTTTGTACCACCTCTTCACGGTCAAATGGCTAGACCGTCCTTTCTAAAAGCAAAGACTTTTTAAATAACTGATCTGGGTGAGACAACAAAATCCGAGTAAAAACAAAAATCGTTGGTCATTAAATACCATAGTACCGGTAGTTGGACAAGAGTCGGCCCCATAAAGGTTGATCCAGTAAACAACAGTTAAAAATAAACAAAATAAGCTACTGGCTCGTATTCTGCGAACTATCACTGCGGTCACTGACCGTTTGACATTTGACACTGTAATGTCAAGGTGTAAGTCAGTTTCCGAGAATTATCCTGTATGTGGCGATGGCAGATTTACATCGATCCAGTGGGTGTTTCGAGTCAATCCTTTTTTAAACACTCTTTACTATGCTAACCAGTCGTAACTAATAAACTTGCTAATTATTATTAAACATTCGTCAAACTGTTGAAGAGTCCACAACGCATAAGTGAAACCCCAAGTGTCACAAGTGTTCATAGGCGATGGTGACTATTTACCATCAATTGAGCCGTCTGCTTGTTTGCTAATACTAATTTAGATTAATGGTGTAGGTTTAAAACCTATTCCATAAACCAAAATTAGTATTTTATTGATTTATGAAATGGATTAAAAACCTATTTCATAAACTATATACTTTGAATTTTATTGCTAAGAATCCTCGGAGTTCTCACTTAAAACGCAAAATCAGATTGCAAGCAAAAACTAGTTAATGTTCAATTATCCAAGTTTTATCAAAATTATCGGAAGAAGTCGGAATTTTAAATCCAATGCGATGTTTTAGTTCACATTGGCAGCGCAATTCAAGTGAACGTAAAACAAGGGCCTGCTCTTAAGAATACGTCACTAAGGGAAAAATCATTATGACGGCTACAACCTGATATTTTAATGGAAATGTCAATATCGCCTTTGCTATAGTCTGGCCATAACTGCTGTACACTCCCTGAGGTATGCGCGGCGAGGTGGGAGCCGGGGAAACAGACTGTGGGGACGGCAGATTGACGGAGCGCGTCCCCCCCGTCTCGCCGCGCGCATACCTCAGGGAGTGTACAGCAGTTATGGCCAGACTATATCAATGTATGGAGTCTACCGTTTCTTTGTTTTTCCAACTATCCTACTTTATTATTATATATGCAAAACTATGTGAGTTTGGATGGATCACAGAAATATCAATATTATTATTAACATTTCTGTAGGATGGATATTTGTTAACCTATACCAAACTTCAGAATGACTGAACAGATTTAATTGAAATTTTGACATATTTTTGGACACATTTTTTCCGCAGGCGAAGCCGCTGGGCGTTACTGTTCATCATGCATTTTTTTTTTTTAAATACATGATAGGTTGATCCCTCGTGGGACATTTGCGCTGTGTGAATGGGACTTTTTTATACTCAATAGGCTAACGATTGACCACTGTTCATGTTAAGTGACGAATGTGGTCTAAAATGTAGCATACTTGCCGAGAAGATTTATTTCGAGTTATCGGGACAGAAATGACTAACTATAAATAATAAATAAATAAAATTCTCGAGCAACCATTGTTTTTCTATTTCATGTCTCATTATAAAAACAATCAACAAAGTACGGTGTTTATTAGTAACAATATGTCAAGGGCCAAGGCGGTCTGACATATTGCCTTATGGGGCCAAATGAAGTCATCAAAATAATCTTCGACTCTTCATGCCAATCAATAATGCTAATCCATAGACCGTAGACAAAATAAATTAATAATTATTTAATCTTAATTAATAGTATTTGTATACTAAAGTTGTTTATCAAATTTGAACTTAATCTTTTTATTAATAATTATATAGTAACAATATAGTTAAGCAATAAGATTGAAAGAAATTGTATATACTTATACCACCATCTTCGGCCGCATCATCACTTACCAACAGGTGAGATAGTGGTCAGTCGCTAGCCTATATAACATAAAAAAAAACATCTGATACTTAAGTCTACTTCAGTAGTATTTTCAACCGAATTCGGTTGTCAATTCTACTGTATTTTTTATTTTTTGTATGGGTGATAACAAACATTTGGAACTGATTTGAATAATTTCTTGTTTCATGCTTGCTAGCTTCTATCTTGTAAGCGATGACGTGGTCGAAGAGGGTGAACACGCTAGGCGTAGAATACTTTGACTCTAAAGGGCTGTGTGGTGCCTGAACATCGTAAGGTTATGGCGGCAGATTTTCTCCTTGATTGCGGTAAGCTAATTTTGGTAATAAATCAGGCAAAACATATGTTCGTCATGTTTATAACTTATTTTGCCTCCGGTTCTATTGCTATGTTTATGTTTGTCAGTATTTAATTTAATTAATTAGTATGGTGTTAGCCGTAAGGTGACGTCACCGACCGGCCCCACCGGAAGACCAGCGATAGTTCTGATACTAACATTATGCTGAGTTGAGGCCGAATGGTGACATAGGTTACCAATTAACATTTTTTCATTTCATTTCATATAATAAGCTCCTACCACCCGTAGAGATATAAGCTTGTCCACAATATAATAATAGTAAGCGTTTAATATAAGAAATGAATCTTTGATTTAACTTAACACGTTGTACACAACATGTAACTATACATAAAAATGCACGTGCGGTAATTTGGCATTTGTCCCGTAGAGGTCAGTCAAGTGACATCATGGTATTTACCACCGCAAATATATCTAATAAACAGGGTTATATGAAAAGTAATTACTGAACTATAATCATCATTATAGAGTGCTATAGTCTATATAATACATAATTAAATTTGTTGTTTTTTTTTATAAAAGCTTAGTAGAAATGGGGATTGCACATTACTATTAGTCTTGTTAGTGTTATTGCCACTTTTTGGTTAATTGTAATTGTAATATGTATAAGAATTCCATGCCAAATCATTGGCCATTGTCATCATGATCAGGTGTATCAGTCCGCTGCTAAACCCCAAGACACGCCACTGAGCCCGATCTTCGCCTCTTCTTTTCCAGTGACTGCCAACCGCTTTGCGTATGGTCGTCACTTGACACCATTGTCGTTCATTTGTAATCAATCAAATGTTTAAGTAGGTTACTAGGAACATAATGCGATTGTGTAATTCTGCCTTTTCCTTAGAACCAAACAAAAGACCGACACAAAAATGTCTCATCTTAAACAATGAGTCACAAAACACAATAACTTTATGAATATTTCTAAAATTCCATTTTCTAAACCTACACGTTACATTTATGGAGTGAGATGACGTTATTTTGCATGTCAAGCCACGTGGGTTGCGGGCATGACATTTGCCCCGAGAGGGCATCTGACCTCATCGGCATCCAAGCCACAGATGAGTAAAGAAGTTATTGTGTAGGGTGGAACAGCTGAAAATTAGCAGTTTACTAATTTATTGGCAGCTTAGCCACAAAATGTTTGTGGCTTGTTTGTTTAAGTAAGAACGAGATTTACATAGTCCTAATTAAAAAAAAATTACAGTACTTTAAAGTATAAAATATACTGATGAATTCGGACTTAAACACTTTTATAGTGATAACGATCTCTAAAATATAACGACTTTGAAAGATATAAATAAAGATAGTAATTATGAAGTTTTTATACCTCTGCAAAAATATTTGTAACTATATGAAAATTATTTGATAATGTATTTATCTCACATACAATTATTATGTAAAACTGCCAATAACTAGCAGTTTCACCTATGTCCTAGCTAGCCCGCGTAAACAGGGGTCGCTCTGTGTCATACAATGTTGTGGGTAGAATTACCTTAATTAGTTTTTGCTGCTAGGTATTCTGTGTGAAGTATGAATCTGTAGAGATTTGCCTTTGGAAATACCCGGTAATTTTGTCTGTGTTCGTTTCAACGTTTTATTAATAGATCGACGAATACCCATTTACTTAGGTATTCAGTTCCGCGATTCAAAAACTCTTCAAGGCAAAAAGAAATACGTTGCAAAAATGATATTCTCTTAGTTATAGTATTACCATAGAAAAGATAATATGGTATTACAATATATAAAGGTGAAGTTAACCGACATAAATGTAAACTCATGGTATCTTTTAATCCCCTTGTGACACTACTTCCGATAGAAATTACGTCAAAATGTGTTCGTTAAACGTCACCGGGCGTTTAAACAAGTTGGTGACCTTACCCTTTGTAGTAAAACTGTGTTATCAACCGACTTCCAAAAAGAAGGAGGTTCTCAATTCGCCTTTTGTGTGTATGTTACGCGATTACTCCGTCAATTGTGAACCGATTCGAATGATTATTTTTGTAACAGGCAGGGTAAGTTTTCGAGGTGGTCCCATTGTTATATCATCGAGATCTGATAAGTATCTGCAGAGATATGACGATAAACTTGCTACTGAAATTGACTCGCGGGGCATTGAAGTCGGTTGTTTTTGTTTTTAAACTATCTTAATTATGGTTGTTTCTCTTCATAACATCCTATTATTACCGTCTTCAATTTTTTTAGTTCTAAATTACCATCATAAACCATTTTAAAAGTAAGAAGTTAATAAATCCTTAACGCTTTACGTTACTAAGCAAAATATTCAATTATGATCCAGAACGCCTCCTGCATATTGCAGTGGCTGGAATATACGTAAGTTTATAATTATAATTTTCAAGGCTTCACGCAAAATGCGTATAAATCTAGAAGCTGAACTGATAAGGCTTTGCTACACCGATGAGAACCTAAGTCTCTCTGATAAGTAAATTTTATGGAGTTTTTATAATAATTATATTTTGTTGGCATCATGTACCTATAAAAGAAAAAAACCATAGACTTAGTATAGTGTTGGAAGGAACGTTGTCTAATCCAAAGTCTGTGGAAGGAACACGTAGCTAGGCGAGGTGATAATTCAAATTCGGATTTAGATACTAGTATTTATTTGTATAAAACGCAAGTTCATAACAAGATGGCGGTGCGAGAAAACTTTGACACGCTAACCCTAGTCTGTCAAAGTTTTCTGGTGGCCAATAGCAGTTAAAAATGTTGGTCATCTGGCAGCAAGATAGGCTGTTATGATAATATTATTAATCACACATAGATATGGTTTGAATAGGTTACTCACAACTGACACAAGTGATAGAAAAAATTAAAAAGTCTGCGCCTAACATGGGGTGGAATAAGGCTGATGATGATAAAACGGAAATAATAATTTAAGGTCTTTTAAAAAATTATATGAACAGACTTCAAATGCCACGCTATAAATTTTCAGTACCAAGTTTAAGATGTTTATCTCCATATCTCTGGAGATACTGAACATATTATCTAGATGAAATTTAAATAGGACCACCTGTAAAGTATACATACCCTTTCAAACAAAAAAAAAGAATTTTCCAAAGCGGTTCAGGCGTCTTTGAGTAATCTGTGACAACAAAAAAACAGATTCCAACAAATTGAGAACCTCCTCCTTTTTTGTGAAGTCGTTTAAAACTCTTAACTTCCAAATGAAAAGAACAGTTTAGTATCATAGAGCTTTAATTTTCAAAAAACTGAAATGCAACACAGATCACGTACAGACCGTTGCACTTACTTTGTCTCTCTGAAGCAATAGGTTCCTACAAGAAAATTATCTCCTATAATACGCTACTTTAAGGACCATTTAAGGGCCTAAGTACCTAGTTTACTGGCTAAGCCACAATTTCTTCCACCTCATGAGGTCATAATACTAATCCAAATCATGTGTTTGCAAATGTATCAGGGCGCGTAGGTGCAACGACTAAAAGTTGCTCGGCTTCGGCGTAGGACGTTGTTTCGATTCTATACTGTATTGGACATTTCTGCCTATTATTATGTTATTAGGAAGGTAGGTAAAGCTAGTTTAGATGCTTACAGCTTATCTTGTATAATATATATAAAAATGCAGTCTGAGCTAATCTTCTTTCTTCTTTTTATATATAAGAATATATATAAAAATGAATCCCAGTTGCCCTTGGTCACGGCATCACGCGTGAACGGCTGGACCGATTTCGCTAATTCTTTTTTGTTGTGTTTTTATCGTCAGAAGATGGTTCTTATGAAAAAAAATGTTGTTTTTAACGCAGGCAAAGCCGCGGAGCACAGCTAGTTAGACAATATAATACAATTCTAGGATATACAAATATCAAAATTATATCTAATTTATTTATCTGATAAACGTGGTTGTCACAATTAAACATTGCATAAGAAAACACGCATACAAATTATGCCCTTTTTATAACGACTTCAAAAATGAAAGAGGTTCTCAGTTCGTCTGAATAAGTATGTTAACCAAATTTTCTGTCAATGTGGACCGATTTTTTTAAATTATTTGTTAATCAAAAGATTATACCTACTCCTGAAAGAATTCCATTGTAAATTCATCGAGATCTGATAAGTATCTCTAAGTGATGATGCGGTCAAAGATGGTAAGCACGGTAGGCCAAGAATGGGAACTGGCTCTCAAGGATAGCTGCCGGAACACATTAGATGTTCTGCGACAGATTTTCTAACTTGAGGGTGGTAGCTGGCCAGGCGGACACTAGATAGTGTCCTACCACCATGCGGGGGTTGGGGGTTTCTTAAGGATGTTTTTCCTTCACCGGAGGGCCACTGTGATAAGCGCACATAATGTAATAAGACTGTAAGTAGATTATAATAGTGCATAAGTAGTACAACATTGTATGTTTACGACAAAATTATCGAGGAGATGAAAGCTGGCGAGCTTGCAATGACTCATTTCGCTTCCTCACTACTTTTAAACTGTAAATGTAATATGTATTATATCGTCAAAAATAATATTCGATTGCTACATGTATGAAACATTGTCACTTGAGAACGGGTCTGTAGAAAAGTTTTGTCCAAAATTTTGAAGACAAAATATTCTGTCAAACATGCAAATCAACGTGAAGAAAAGACCAACAACATTATTCGACGTCATTCTCGGTCATCTTTGTAGTCTTTCAAAATGTGTTATACATGCAAATTCCGTTAAGTAGGTATAATCTTTTTGGTTATGTCACTAGAGCTACCTAAATATATATTTCAACTTTAACCTCATCGAACACGCGTTCATCAACTGATTTTGATTTGGTCATAAAAAATGTTGTCAAGCGAGATAAATCCACAATTTATAGATGTATTTCTAAATCTAGATCATTTAAAATGTTTTATTCATTCACATAAGGATAGCATTTATCGTATATTATGCGATTAACTTCTACTTGACCTGCGCCCACGCAAGTTGCCAATTTGACTTTGAGCAGAGGGAGGTACCACGCGTTTAGTTTGTGCAACATCTTATATTTTATTGTTTAAACAAAATTATTAGTTGGGCAAACAAGAGCTGATTTGCATTGAATTGTAATTTTTGTATGTAATAAATAACTAGCTGTGCCCGCGACTTCGTCCGCGTGAAAAAGTGTCTTTGAAAAGCATTAACTAATAATACACATACGTACCCCAACTACACCGCACCGTACCACGCCACGCTAATCTCCTGTCCCCCTCCACTCACTTATGCTCCCCTCCCCTTCCCCTCACTTCCACCTCCCCTCCCCCTCCTCTCACTTCCCCCTATCAGTAATATATTCATCATACAAACTGTTGCCCTGGGCGGCATTTGAACCCGGGACCATACAATACCTTACACAATTCTTTATGGTGACAACGCATTACTTAAAACTACATATGTACACTAAATAATTCTTAATTATATTGTAACAATAGGCGACTTTATCGCTGATAGCGATTTCTTCCAAGCAACCTTTGAATGGAGAGGACTTAAAAAACAGCCGACGAAACTGTCGTTTAAAATATAATATGTACATTCTACGATAAATAAATTATAATATGTACTTTCAAATTTATTCTTTTGCACTAAAATTATTGAATTAGTATTAATACTTAGTATGGTAGAATATGTTCTTCCAACTATACAAATAACCAAAAGCATTCAAGTAAAAACACTAAAATGCTAAAACAACTTCACCACATATTACAATAATAGCCACAGTATTTAGCTATATCTAGCACTGGCACAGTATAATAAAACGTAGATTTAAATAATCCCTCGCCAAGTCCAATATATTCAGTTAGACATAATCATGTGCTAGTCGTCTGACCCGCGCCCACGCGAAACGACATAGTGCGGTCATGCCTCGTTGGCGCGGGCAATGACAACGCTAACGCCATGTAAACTCAGCCTTAACTGACGTACGCTTCAACGGGACGGAATAATGGGAGTGGGAGAGATTTAATATTTATTTCTGTACCTAATAAAAATAATATAATCCTAGGTAAATAATATTACGTCAATTATTTTTTCATTGATTGGTAATAGTTTATGTCAGATATTCAAAGCAACTGACAAATTGTTTTTTTTTTTACAATATATTTTGAAAACTTTGAAAAATGACATAAATCTACTAAAATTGTAACTAGATGTGTCCCATGGCTTTGTACGTGTTAGAAGTATACTGTGTCCTGCTCTCATACATTGTACGATAAGATTTTATTCTACATATTAGCTGAATCCGACTTACAACTTGACCCTGAATAGATCACAACAAACAAACTTACGTTTCATATATATAGTTACAAAGCTAATGGCTTTTCTTAGTTGTAAATTTATTATAATTTTATAAGGGGTAGATATCTCATGTCTCACAGAAAAAACTAAACCAAATACACAAAATTTTTCAGGTAACTGATCTTTTGTGAAAGTCTTTCTCTAACATCATCAATATACTACTATTGAGAACCACCATCGCTCCTCATTACCCATAGCCTGGAGAATCGCGTATCTTGCGTATCATTATTCATCCGACCGTCCACCATCTGACCCTACGCCTACGCCAGTCGAGTCAGGTCGCTCGTGTAAATCTACCCTAATCTGACAGAATTATATAGGCTCTTCTAGTGTATTATTGCGAAATTATTGCTGACCTCTGCATTGTGGAGTTGGCAGGAAATTCTAGATTATTGGTGGGAGATTTTAGTATTTTGGTGACTAAACTTAGATATTAAATATATAAGTTGATAATGTATGTTTGGACTATACTGATATCTAAGAAGTATGTATAAATACGCTTCAGAATTAACCCACCGACTAAGGTCAGCGTTACTATTCCTTTTGTTGAGTTGACTCATTGAAGAATGGAATATTTAGTTGAACAATGTTAGGATATAAATAGGAAGATGTTAGATGTATCGTCACATTACATATAAACATTTTGCGTCGTATCGCCTTCCTAATCAAAACCAATATTAGGATATAACCAAATAAAACTGGCCAAGTGCGAGTCAGACTTTTGTCCCGCACACGGAGGGTTCTGAATTTCCGAAGTCTGAAAGCCACGAACTTCTAACACCAGCTAAGTAAATATTAACACATAGGTAATTAATATAATTAAATATCTGGAAGACCGAGTGTTCGTACGACTACCTTTCTACTGTTTCTAGCTAATTGAAGCTCTTTAAGTACTAAAATTAAAGATATATTATTCAATACTGTACACTACAGATGTGCAAACAAACCTTAACTAGGTAATCGTAAACAAATCGACCGAGGCCCCAGGCCAAATTTAACAAATGAAACGCTTGCGCGTGCTAATTTTTCCTGTGCTGCCATCTAGCTGCGTCGAGGTGAATAAATTTCGTATTGTATCGTATCGTAAAAAACACGTTTTTTTGTTTTAAACCCTTTAATTTTTAACTTTGTTCTGTTCTTAGTATTTGTTGTTATAGCGGCAACAGAAATACATCATCTGTGAAAATGTCAACCGTCTAACTATCACGGTTCATGAGATACAGCCTGGTGACAGACGGACAGACAGACAGACAGACAGACAGACAGACAGACAGACAGACAGACAGACAGACAGACAGACAGACAAACAGACAGACAGACAGACAGACAGACAGACAGACAGACAGACAGACAGACGGACAGCGGAGTCTCAGTAATAGGGTTCCGTTGGTACCCTTTGGGTTCGGAACCCTAAAAAATAGGATATAAATAAATGCGTGTTTGTAATTTTGTAGATTACTTGTAAAGGCATATATAATCATCAACCGCTCTGAAGTCGCTGTCTTTCGACGAGTTATTTCCTTCAGTGTACCAAACGGTGCAGTCGTTCTCTTGAGGTCAGGCAAAAATCACATAACACTATAACCAGTCCCGCGACACTCCATACATAATTAAATAACTCAGAATTATGAACGTACTTTGTACCTACCAACAAAGCAAAAGAAAAATTATAAGGATAATACCACAGATAATATAATAGTTACTACGTAAATAATACTTTCCGTTGTTAGGTTGGCTACAAAGTGCTTTCATAATTCGGGTATCAACAATGTAGGGAAGTGCCAACTCTTATAACGTAGTAAAGTGATTCAGTACTCTGTGACTATAACTAGTGCAAAATCCTCCTCCATCCTCCCTCTCAAACGCTCTACTGATAGATATGACGTTAGACATTGATAAGTATGACATTGACAATAGCCTTAAACCAGAGATATCATCCACAAATTGGGCCCTTTGCTTGGGCTACACGTCTGTATTGCCTTACCAAATTAGTTAACTTTGTAGTGGTAGGACTTCTGCTAGTCCGTCTGGGCCGGTACCACCACTTTGCCAATTAATTTTCAGCCGTGAAATAGGAATGTTTTTCGGTTGAAATGGCAAGGTGTCCAGTGAAATTACAGGGTATGTGAGACTCAACATCTTTATGTCTTAAAGTAACAGGCGCAGTGCAGTGGCATGCAAAATTCTGGACTGCCAGAATTTTGCATGCCGCTGTATCTGTAATAGGTAGACGTCATCGCTTACCATCAGGCGAGCGTAATATATAATACGTTTAGTAAAGTTAAGTCCTAGCTATTTATAATTTTGTGAGAGTAGTTAAATGAATATTGTACATTGCATTGATGAAACATATCTTCACTTTGTTGAAAGACACTCTTAGAATGTATAATATCTAATATCGTATGGTATTCACTAAGCCAGCTCAAAAAATTTTACCAATCTTAGACCATACAAAATGGAATTGGAATTTTGAATGGTCTAAGTTACCAATATATATTACACCTTTTATGATTAAGCAATACCAAGTAACTCAGACGGATCACATCTGACCTTTCATATTATCTTCCTTCTAATGGATCCCGTCAGGCTCCTCATTAACATAATCCTCGTGGTCAGATTGCAGACCTGTCATACGTTTGCTGTCACATTGGTACACTTTCACTTGACAGCTGTCAGCTAAAAGATCAGTTGACCGGTACGTGTATACTTTGGTAGACGGGTTAGATTACTTGCATATATCTACAATAGGTGACTATAACTACTGTGCTACGTAGCTTCGGCGACTTGATGGTTCTGGTTTTAAGGCACTCCTACGTAATTCTACAATACAATACAAAAACTCTTTATTGATCACCAAAGAAATTATAAATTGTACATACTATGTAATGAAAGACAGTAGAATAATAAGGCAATACAATCGGCGGTCTTATCGCATAGAGCAATTTCTTCCGGATAACCTTGGCATGGAAAAGAAGAATACAAACAGAAACTTGGGGGTAGGGTACAATACAATTAATGATCTCTAAAAAAATAAAATAATAATAATACACAAAATAGACTACTAAAATTATAGTATTTTATCATATAATACATAAAAATACCCTACAAAAATAATAAGTTCCTAAATATATTAATATAAATACATATATATGCATATATAATATTAAATACACATATACATAACCATATTAGATAGATTTTAATTATAAAATTTAAATTCAAAATTTTAAACCACCCCCACAACTGATCTAGGTATAGTCTGTTAATTGAGACTATTCCGATGAGCCTAAACACAGCAGTTAGTTGGTAAGAGTTGAGTATTCAGCAGTTTCCAGGAGATATGATTCAGCATCAGGTCATCGTTAATACCATGTGCTTGCAATTTATTGAAGTAATAGAATACCAAATTACAAATTGATCATACATATGAAAGTTGCTCACATAGTCTCGTCAACTAGCAAAGAGTCAATCTCGCTGGGAAGCTCGTGCGGCACGCCACAAGTCGCCGCTTCTCTAGCCGCTCCTGGATGAAGAGCTCATAATCTTCAAACGACTGAACGGTTTTTTTGAAACTAGCTTAGTCTAAGAACACTTTTGATTAAGTTACCTATCAAACAAAAATAACCGCATTCAAATCTATTCGTTTAGGAGCTGCGATGTCACAGACTATATACACGTCAAACTTACAACACGCCTCTTCAGAGCTTTTATCCACTAAAACTGAGCTGGGCGAATATTTGTGTAATTAAGAAATAAAAATTCGTCACGCTATCATATCGCACAACGTATCAAAAGCCTATTAGCGCACATCTCTTTTTCTCTCGTTTAGCTTTAGTGGATAGCGCCCCTTAGAGTTTTGTGGAGCATTTTAAATCCTGTGAATAGTTAGAACAAAGTAAACATTTTTAGTTTAATCAAACGATTTGAAAGAAACATGCCACTTGCCACCTGATTTCTGAAATGTATTTTAATATAACGCAAAATGGTCAATGGTGATAGAAATCTATATTGGTAAAAGTTTTTTTTTAAAATTTGGTATGTGTCTCTAATTATATTTTTCTTTTGTTTCAGGTAAACATCATCACACAGATAAACAGAAACATATGGATCAACATACAGTTTATTCTTCCAAAATAAACTTGTTACTTATTTTGACACACCAAGCAGGGCCTAAAATATAACAACAGTGTAAATAATGAACTATGTAAACTATATTAAAAACATCAAATTTCCAAAAAATATCAGGTAGGTATTAGAGTAAGGATTTAGAGGACTCAAAATTGCGCGCAAAGTAAGGTAACTTCTCTGACTTTTGCACAGCTGCATTTCATTCAATACAACGAACATAGCTCGCAAAACTCGCAAAATCGCTATCAAGATATTACAGACTACCGATACAATTTAATTGCCCTTAACAACGTTGTACCTACGTAGTACTTATTAATTCTAAGCCTACAACACCAAACTTTTAATCGAACAATCAAATCCATTTACAAATTCCTAGCCAACCAGTCAAGAAGCCGAAATGTCACAAGTCAGATCGGCATTATACGGCACGCCTACCATACGCAGAGCGACCTTCTCAATGCTAATCGTAAACACAGTTTAAAATGCAGTTTCTTCGTATCGTATCGTATCGCAACGACAATACCACAGATTGAAATGATAGTTACTACATAGCCACAGAGTATAACATAATAGTTGCTACGACATAACCACAAATTAATATAATAGTAACTGCAACATCACTATAGGTTAAATAATAGTTACTATGACAATACCACAGATTAAACAATAGTTATTTTACAATATGCTCTGGCATGCGCCCGGCGCGGCGCAAAGGCGGAAACTGTGCAAGAATGTAGAGTGAATTGTTCAGAAAATGTCAATAGGTATTGGTTTCGAAGCAGCTGCCACTGTTCTTATATGGACGCTTTCCTATAGGGAACGATTTTATGTTTAAAGAGATAAGAAGATAAAGTTATACCATTGAAATTAGCGATATTGGTCAGCGAAATTGTCCAAAGCAGACAAATTTGCTGGTCTACTACATTCAGTTTTCGTGTGGCACAGCGCGGGCGTATCTAACCTTTTTCATAGTACATCTATCTCTCATTATTTCGTACTTTCTACCCATTTTATACATAAATCGTTGTACAGTCACATTATAATGGCATATCTATAACCATATTCAAGTATTTACCACTTGTATTATAAATATATGTAAGCATTTATTTTCCAGTGTGACCGCTGTTTACAATTACATATCATAGAATTGTAAATGAACTGTAAATATAAACTGGAGATGTCAATATTCAGCAGACATTTTCAATTGTATTTTGGGTGACATATTATAAGCCAGCTGCATGTAAAAATATGTTATTATAAACTATCATAACACTAAATTTTTATAGACAACAGTTACGAATAAGTGTCCGTAATTCCATAACAATTGTCTTAACTTGTTATTACCTTAAACAGGAAAATTTAAATATTTTATGCTGGTATCAAAAAAACTTCTGTGCATTAGCGAAATTTTACGGTTAAATGAGAAAAAACCATAAGATACACTGAATATTTTCATTGTATTCAAGTATTTGGACTGGCGATCGAGAGGTGTGAGTTCGATCCCCACCCATTGCACTATTGACGTGAACCCACTCCTGACATAAGCATATTTAACTTAGTAAGCACAAGCATATTTAGCTTAGTTGGAGGGGTTAACAAAAATACTAGTAATGTTCAATCCACATTGCGAGCTACTAGTTAATATTATTTCAGAAACGTTAACTTGCAAATTCGTAGCATGAAGATATCCTGAAGGAGGCATCAGATACACTTTTTTATTATTATTGCACACAAGCAAGCATTTGCCTACTATGTTATCTGACGCTAAGTAACGATGCTGTCTAAAGCACAGACGTAGAAGACGGCATTGAGACGAGGCGCTAAACAACCACAAACCGCATATCCCGACCCGTCTTCCGAACTATAACAAACAAATAAGGGTAATAGAATAAGGGGAATAGAATATATAAAACTAATACCTAAATACAAAGTAAAATATTAACTTTCAATAGATACAAAATTCTATTTTCGAAATAATTATTATACAGCTGTAGCGTCAAGAATTGTAATCCTACGATACAATTAACAGTATTCAGTCATCCCAGCTATCTCAAGTTACAATTTCTCGCTTCGTATTATGAATGTTCGCAACGAATACATAAAATTGTCAAACGATAATGGTCAGAATAATAGTTACTTTGCACCTATAATATTGATATTTTCTAAAATGCAGCTCAGCTCAGCTAGTGCTTGTATATAAATACAGTGACAACGCAGTAGGATGCCATTGACTTAACGAATGATGCCTATCGTGGAATGAAATACGATCCTAAAGTCACTTTATTTCTTGCTAATATATACGAATATTGCGTGGCATAATTTTCTTGCGTATTTAATAAGGGTGTTTTGTTTATTTGAGAGTTTGCAATGTAAGTCTGGAGATCAGAATAAATGTAATGTTAGGTTAGTACTTTATGTCAGGTGGGCAAGCATGCGTTCGCAACCACGGAAGAGCAATTAATTGCTGCTGTTCCGCGATTACAACTATTGCAATAACAGAGCATATTTACTAATTTCTTCAAATAATAGAAAACAAACTGTAAGTAAAGTATAGGTTGTGTAAGTATATTGTATGTTACGCCGACGTGCCCCAAAACGTGCCCCATCTCACGAGTACACCACGGTGGCGCTACCGATCGCACCACTGTTGTGTCTTAGAGAAATATCAGTTTCAACAATGTACAAGTGTAAATGGCATTGGCTTGAGAGCCCAGTGGTGCCACAAAATAAATAATAGTACTAGGTGATGCACTGGAAGAATGGTCAGCTATGACGCCAAATGTAGTCTAGACAATTCTAACGACACCAAATTATATCAAATCAAATCATAGATAATACAAAAGTATTTCAGGTACATAATTTTAACTATTCCCTGTATGGTTTTTAATCACTTAACATAACATTCTCTTAAAAAGTATTAAAATATGATGAATATATAAACTATAATAACATCGCTTCAGCCGGCGAGTCCCAAAAATATTAATAAACCTAAGCCCACGCGCTAATCAAGAAAATTAACTTTTTCTTAATTGTTTCGGAATCAATTTGGCGCCGTCACAATTTTATTTCTTACTAATTTTGAATTTATGTATTTCCACATTCACGATCAGTAATATCTATAGCATTTTGGTCTACTTTTGAGAACTTATAACGTGTTTTTATTCATATATATGCTAGTAAACCATTATTAGGTGGTGACATCCCGTTTGGTGTTCAAAATCGTAAAAATTTCATGTTTACCTTAAAAAACCTATATACTAAGTACTTTTTAATTTGGACGCTCCATATTTATATACCAACTACCTGATACCCGCCCCGCGACTTCGTTCACATACACCAAGAATTTAGTTGCCTATGTTCATCCTTATGCTATAAACTTTAAAGTATTTCCTTGTTAATTTGTTAGTAAGATCGGATCGTCCGTTTAGGCGTGATTAGGTAACAAACAGACAGAGTGACAGAGTTACAAACGTTTTTGTAATATTAGTCTGGATATAATGCGATTTTATGCCACTTTCATTGTACTCTATATCATCAGCATTTGTTTGTTTATTTATTCATTCTTCACGGCTAAGATTTGGCGCACATTACATCGTAACTTAACGTAATCGCCTCACCTTGGGCAAACTCAGGAACCTCAAGCAGCGCGCGGTCAACTAGCTGTAGACGTGCCTACGGCTAGTCGTCCACGCGCTTACCTCTGTCCCAAGCGGCGCCAAGCAAAGAGGTTACATTAAAACAGTTGAGAGTTACTGTTGTACAAAGTTATTTTAAAATAATTTTTACAACATTGACATAAAGTTGCTAAGGTTGAACATTAGCTGCGATTACACAGGCAACGCCTTACCGTAAGAGCGGTGACGCCTTGCCGTAAGCGTGGCGTCCCGTAGCCGTAGTTATTACGAAGTATTCTTGTATATTCTCTGCCGTAGCCGCGGCGATGTGCCAGCGCTGCTGATCCGCTGCGGTGACGTTGCATTTCCTTTACCCATTGTATGATGGCGCTAAAATACCGTACACACAGTTATTACTGTGTACCACACATATAAACTAACAAAATTCGTCAATTACTAACGGACGTAAGGCTAGGGACTCACGAAGCGGTTTTCACCCGTGCCCGCCGCGGTGGCGGAATGGAGTTTTATTTTCAAAACTCACGAGACCGGAGTTTTGTGCGGTTACGCAGCCGTCGCGGTTGCGATTATCGCTCGCAAACTTGGCGGTTGATAATCGCAAGACGGGCGGTTGCCTCCCCCCCGCCCCCCGCTGTCCACGCACGGTCGCCCGCCAACCGACCGCAAAATGCGCGGGTGCAACCCGCCGCGGCTGCGGGACCGCGACCCGCGCCCGCCGGTACAAGATGACCGCCGGTGCAGCGGGACCCGCAAACAATCGCACACGCCGCGGGCGTAAAACGTGTCGTGAAATGTGCTTTAATTTTTTACATAAATATCTGTATTCTACAAAGGCTGCGGGCCCGCAACCGCGGCGGGCACGGGTGAAAACCGCTTCGTGAGTCCCTATCCTAAAAAAGACTCGTATGATTGGTGGAAATTTAAAAATTTGTACGTTTGCAAGAATTTAAGGGTGATAATTAAACGGCACAATCATCAAGGTACTACGTATATAGTACATATACGAGTACATCGATGGGCACGATCGATTTGGCTAACATTTTGCACAGAGACAGCCTATTGTCATGAGTTCTGCAATAATATACCAATAGAATATATATTGTTAACGAACAAAATCAAAATTAAAATAAAAAAAATGTTTAAAAACGAGGTTTCCAACGTGACTGACATTTGGCTTCTAACACTATAACTTATCCAAAATGCCGGCGTTTTCGTCCAAGACTTTATGGGCATTATTATGTCCATAATAAGTAAAACAACATGTTAATGTCATATCCGCAGAAACCTGTAGAATGTATCTGTACACCCACGCGAAATGTATATATATTATGTATTTACATAGGTGATTTAGTCATATCATAATCTATCTATCTTTCTTTATATCTGATAGGCTAGTTTTTGACCATTATCTCGGTAAACACGCTAGGCCTAAAATACTTTGACACTCAAGAGCTGTGTGCTATATATGTATCTCTATATACATCTACGTGATGAAAGCTTTTAATGTTATGTCCGGATATACGAATTAAAATGTGAATATCAAAGTTAGTTTAACATAAAGATAGAGATTGATACAAAAAAGTAATATTTTTTTAAATGTCTTACTAAGCACTCACGTGTCTGCAGTAAGCACTAATTGATTTGAACAATCCTGAGGGCCCGGTGGCGTAATCGGAAGAACGGTAGGCTTTGATGCCAGAGTTACCGAGTTCAAACCCCGCCGTGCACCAATGGATTTTTCTATTGAAACATTTATCTATCCTATCTCCGGTGAAAGAAAAATATCGTTAAGAAACCAACTACCCCCGCATGGTAGTAGGACACTATCTAGTATCCGCCTGGCCAGCTACCAAGTTAGAATATCTGTCGCCAAACATCTAAAGTGTTCCGGCAGCTATCCTTGAGAGCCAGTTCCCATTCTAGGCCTAGCGTGCTTACCATCTTCGACCGCAACATCACTTACCAACCGGTGAGATAGTGGTCAAACGCTATGACGATGACATGGTTTTGTTTTAATATCATATAGGCTATAGCGGCTATAGCCTATAGGCTATAGTATAGCCTATATGCCTTACCAACAGGTGAGATATTAGTCAAACGTTGGCATATAAGATATTTTTTTAAAATCCTAGGTGCAGGTACTAATTCAGGTAGGTTCAGCTAATAATTCTAATAGAAATGAAGAAGAACATGTTTAGATATAATAATTTAATTTTATCCTAGAGCAGTAATTATAAAACGGATATAGGTAATATACTTGAAAATCAAACGTTAATTAAAATCATTAACTAAATAGGTTAGTGATAGGTACAGTTTAAATGTTAAAGACGGCGCTGGCCAGGTAAAAGATCTGCTCCTCTAGACAACATTTAATTTCTGGTTGCGGTTCTCACCGGTTGTTAAGTGATGATGCGGTCGAGGATGGGAACTGGCTCTCAAGTGCAGCCGCTGGAACACATAAGATGCTTGGCGACAGATTTTCTAACATGAGGGTGGTAGCTGGCCAGACGGACACTAGACAGTATCCTCCCACCATGCCATGGGTTTCTTAACGATATTTTTTCTTCATCGGAGGGCCTCTGGGTACTTGTACTATTTTATTGTGCTCTGGGTAATGCAATTGTGTGAAAACGTTAAAGACAGCTTCTAGTTTCTACATATTGTAGTAATCATTACTGGCATGTCTGCTTTTTAAACTAGACGATCTTTACATAAACTGACGTTTCAATCACACTAAATGACTACTTTTGTAATACAGAAGCCAAGTATCCGATGAATTATTCATACACGAATATCTGAATAAAATATCGGAGTTGTTATTGTTATCACCAAAGATTTACGGTTTGACCAATAATGGGTGAACTGTTTTATTTGTGTTTTTATTTATTTGACGGCGGCGTAATAGTTATGAGAAACTGTGCTTACCTTCAATGAAATACGTTTTTTCTGTGTAACTTTGTCATAGAATGTGACCGAATTATTTATAGTTCATTGGTGACCTTTGGAAGGTTAACATTTTATTGCTAGAAGTCGTATTTTACCCTGACTTTGCTGAGAAACGAATGCTTGATACCTACTAACGAAATGTTAAACGTAAAGACATAAATTTGTTTCTTTTTTTTTTTTGCACATGCGCGCACCTTTTGAGTCCCTGGAGTGGAGTGTAATATTCCGCAAACCAGAAAATGTATATGAAGAAGTGCAGAAAGATAAAATGTATGTAATTTTGTGGAGTTTTGACTACAGTGACACTACTAGTATTGTACTGTATACCTGTATGTACTTTTGTGTAGCCTTGTGTGATTTATCAAGATGGTATATCATGAATGAAACTATACGAAGAAAAATATTACAACGATAATTTAAAAATCATAATATGGTTTTACATATAACTTCTTCTGAAAACTAATAGGTATATTATCATGTTTCTTTATTACTTGATTTAGGGCTTTGTCGCTGTCCACATTGGCCTACAGAAAAAGAATAACAAATAAATTAATTTTGCTTGATTCTAAGTATGACTAATTCGCCTTATCAAGTTCCAAATCTTCAAATTCTTTTTGTAGTATAATACTAAGTTAAGCAGGATCCAGGATTTTCTTTTGGGAGGAATACAAGGGGCGAGTGAGCAAAAAAATGCCCCTGCTGCACGTGCCCCCGTGCCCCCCCCCCACCCCTCCCCTCCCACCTTATCATCAGGCCAATATCCAAATCTTTCGTAGCACCACAATGAGTAGATCTTAAAGGCTGCGTTCCGGACGCACTCCAATAGCACATGTTGCACATCTTCGATCACCCCACAAGCAACACAGTTAGGAGAATCAATCTTTTTCATCAGGAATGAGAACTTGTTAGGTGGGATGTGTCCAGAGCGAAACTGAGCCGTCACTACCATTCTGCTCTATTCGACATTGTCAATCCAAAAAAAAATATTAATCTGTGGTTATGGTCCTATATCCAAATACCTTTTTCTCTCAATTTTACATCCAAATACTTATAATTTTTTTTTAATTATTTTTAAGTGTATATTTTTCAGTAATATTTTTTTGTTAAATTACCTATATTTAAACCAATACCATCAGCAAAAGCTTGTTTAGCTGGTAGGTTCATTTCTTCGTTTTCTTGTATATTTATCGGCATAGAGAGAGTGTAGTGTTACGACTGAATCGAATCGAACTGCATTAGATATTGTGGCTGAAATAATATAGCAATTAGAAAATAGCTATGTACATCATCTACTATCAATGCCAAAAATCGCCAGTAATTGCGTTTTATTGAATTATAACAAGATATTATTTCGACCATGTTGTCGTTATTTTTCATCCAATTACAGCCAGAAACCACATTTGATGAAAACATAAAAATTTACGACTTTATAATAATTTAAGTATCCAATTTTATTAATATCAAATTCTAGTAGCGATGTGAACTCGATATAGTTATATTTTATGTGTTTCATAAATCATGCATCTATCATATTTCATTTTTTATTGAATTGCCATTTATTTCACATTTATCTTGTAATAATAAAAAAAATATATCTTACAGTTAATATTCAAAAAAATATTTTAATAATCATTTTAATTAATCATAAATGAAAAGTTATTTAAATAAGTGCCTATTTTAAAAACGAATGAGTAGAATATTTATTATATTTTATATGTAGTTGTTTGAATGTGACGATCGCTGACTGGAACATTTATATTTAATTTGTCTGATAGTTATCCAAATTGTATTTCTCATCTGTCATAAAAATAAATAATAATACTATAATAACAATGACTAGTAGTAGTAATCTAAGATTATTGACGTGTTATGAGTGTTATGATTTACTTTGTGTATAAATGTATCCCCCGTTTGCTCTCTGAAAAATGCTTAATTTATTAATTAATTAGCGTAGCTACAGCAAACCTTGATTTTTTGTAGAAACATTTTATTCTCTAGAAGCATTTTCCAGGGAGGAAACGGGGGAATACATTTGTATGGAAAAGTGCACCCCGCGTTCGCTCTTAATGGGATAATAACAGCATATTAAAAAAACACCCTTCCAAAAGCCTTGCACCTATAATTGAATATAATCTTCATATAAAACCTTGTTCCACAACCACCTGCAATTCATAATCGCAATATAACCTGCAAACATAAAATCACCACGTGCAACATAGAATAAACACTAGTTACTTTATTCCCGAATGGAACCTCTTTCCTACCTGTTTCTTTTTTTGTCAAAGGTTGGACGCGGGTCGCGGGCAGTAGACGCGCGCACCTCACAACGGACGCGCGTACCGTGCACCGAGGTTATGCGCTTACGCGTAATAAGTGCGTTCTTGTAATGTCAATTTCACTTACTTTTTAGTGCCAGTTGATAGAAAAAAAAATAACATTTTCTTTCTGTGGTAAAATTTCGGCGGGGAAACATTTGACGTTTGCAAATTGACAGTGTTTTGTTTTGCCAACGATACCTGACTATATTAAAAATAAGAACGTGGTTTTAAGTGCGTATATCTGTGCATCAATGAACGTTGAGACTTAAAGTTTGGTTTTGTGTAATGTATCTTAAAATGTACATAAAATCAGAAAGATTTTACCAGCAGCCCGATCATTTGAAGGATGAGCGGTGCTTCTCCGATTATGAAGATGATTTAGATGACCGTAAGTATTTATTATATCAAGA
This sequence comes from Cabera pusaria, assembly GCA_954871355.1. Taxonomy (NCBI): domain Eukaryota; kingdom Metazoa; phylum Arthropoda; class Insecta; order Lepidoptera; family Geometridae; genus Cabera; species Cabera pusaria. The sequence goes on from OX940897.1 coordinate 6,735,556, forward strand.
TATAACTAAAGTTCTAACTTTTTTTAAATTATCTAGACTTGTTATATACTTGCTTTTGGGTAAGTCTAGTTTATGTAACGTATCAAAGCATAGTGTTATGTAGATTGAACTGCAGTCCAATTATTTGGGTCTGATCACCATTTTCTGCTTACTATTAGCCCTGATTGTAGGTTTTTTTTTCATTGGATTAATAAAATTATGGTCATGTGTTTGTCTGTCCTTATTCTTATCTACTTTTATCTGCTATGTACTACGAAATTGTTCAACCTAAAGTTAGTATATATTTGTATCAACATTGCGGTATTTATTTCAATTCAATATCATAGAAATAATTCACGTACTTTCCTCATAATACCATTCAATATTTTGTTAATAATTAATCATTATTTACTTAATTTAAATTAGATTTTATTTATATAAATCATTAATTTTTTTTTTATTAATTAACAATTAAAGTGTATTTATATCGTTTATAGGTAATTTTAACGTTTTATTTAAAATTATTTTGGAATGACGTTTGTAAGGAATAGTCGTTCGCCACAATCCTATTTAAATATATATTTTATTTAAGATAATACTTATTATATCCAAATTATACACCTGTTCAAAAGGACTGCTTAAATAAATAATGAATATACAAAGGAATTGTTAACATAAATTGAGAGAAGAACGTAGAATAATGCAAGACACCCTCCAACGAGATGGAGCGGTGATAAAATTGTCAAGGTAACTGGAAGTCATAGGATGCCAGGAGCTGAGGATAAGCTTTAGTGATGGACATTGGAAGAAGCCTATGTTCAACATTAGTTTAACATACGCTGTTGTTGATGATGATGGTACAGTTTCGATTAGAGAAATACAACTTAGATGAGTGCGCGTTGAAGTCTTTTATTAGGGCAACTTTAAGACGTATTCTTGTAATTTCATGTTTGTTTCTATTAAAATCTTAGTTGATGTTTGACACATTATTTTAATTTATTGTGCATTTATCTAACGGCTCAATTTACAATTATTTATTGTGATAATTAAAAACTGTTAAGTGAATAAAACAATTAACGTGTATTTGATTTTCCTTCGCTTTCATGTCTTTTTAAGTCGTTCCCTTGCCCATATCGATTACTTTTATTATTGACCGACAAAAACAAAGCCGTTTAATGTCATTAAGAGAATGAAGGTATATAAATAACACATGTGAAGCGGTCAGCGGGTTTAAAATATGGTGGTGAAAAATAGGAAGCCGTTTTGTATGTCCTATCTTATAAACTTGAGGCTTTTAGTTACCACTGTAATATGAATAATTTTATACCGTGTTTTTATCCGTATGACCTTTTTACAATGAAATGTATGCAATTTCTGCTATTGGTTAGATCGGCAACATAGTTGTGAGTATGACTATGTTATATATAATATTAGAATGTTTTAGATATATATTCGGGAGCTCTTTTCCACTGACTTCTAAAAAGTAGGAAGTTTTCAGTTCATATGTAGGGTTTCTTAAATATTTTTTTACGCGATTACTCCATCAATTGCAAACCGATTCACATGATTATTTGGTGGTCCTGTTGTAATATCATCAAGATCTGATTAGTATCTCCAGAGATATGGAGATAAACATCTCAAATTTGGTACTGAAAAGGAATAGGTCATAAGCATCGTACTGTACTAATATTTGACGAGGACTAAACTAACATAACTAATTATGTATTATATGAAATGTAACATTACTTGATGAGGAATAATTCGTATCAATAAAATATGAATGTATGCATGTACATTTCGTTAATACGTGTAATTATGCATGTAAAGTGTAAACAAATATTTTAAGAATATAAAAAGCAATTCAGATGCCCATACGTTTTTGAAACGAGCAATCTTTTAAAGATTATTCAAATTATTTTAGAGATTAGCTTATAAATTAACAAACATATTTATTTTTAAATTTTAATTATTTATTCATATAAATATTAGGAAGTCAAATATAGATTATTTATCTTATGAATATCATAGTTTTATGTACTAAAACTTTAATATTTATTTGTGGACAATATAAATGTACATACTGCATATAATTTTATACTACCAACCGTAATAATTATAATTAGTAGTATTTTGAAATAAGACATAATTGGCGGGTGCCGTACCTCATCCCATAGACCAGAAAACAGACATCAAGCAGCACACATTCATAGATATAATAAATTAATGTACCATCTTTTTATAGTTTTGCATCTCTCCATCCACAAATCATATTTTTATTTAATTTAATATTGTAAAGGGCCTCTTGACGTTGGCTTCGGCGCCGTCAATGCCTTCCAAGGACCGGGCGATAATTGCAGCCCGTGATGTGGATTATTAGTATTATATTACATTACCTTATAATTTATTATTAGTACATAATAAATATTATTCAAAATTATATAATACTTATACAAAAATAAATAAAAGAAAACAAATGCAATACCATTATTTATCCTATATCTATACGTTCATTGTCTAACATAATGGCACCTTTTGACTTTCAGGTTTACATTTTCAAGGTTACATTTTCCAGGTAAATTGAACTTGGGGCAAATCTTTGAGGTAATAATAAACTTTAAGAGAAAGGGTACGTCTACGCTGGGGGTAATTAAATTATAAAGGGTACTGGCGGTTTACTTCAAATGCAGGAAGGACTGAAAGGTACGGATTAGTGAGGTTGCCAGACAATGGGCTAATAGCTTGTCCATTTGTCCATTCGATTTCTTGGCTTAAAAAGCCCACCTTGATGGTGAAATTATGGGGAAGAATCGGTAATAATTTGTTAATTGTGGTTTTGGAGATAATGTAAAAATTTTCAAAATTGCCCAATGTAGCAAATGCTTTCTTGGATTATTAAACTTTGTTGAGAACATATTTAATCGCAAAATTCAACCAATAGGTAACTAACATTTTAGTGTATTTAATTTTTTATTACACAAAGCAGCATTTTTTATTTTACTGCCACGACGATATGCGCCAAGTTTATATAGATATATATTGTAATACATGCATGGTGCATTACGTATGCGAATACTTCTGATCTTGATTGACATTCTGTCTAAGATTTATTCTACTAGTCATCAGTTAGCTTGGTCAAGTATCTTGATCAGCTTAACAAAACTAGCTCAAAACCTAAAACAACCAGCTTGAAATGCCACGCTAGTCATTTTCAGTACTAAGTTTGAAATGTCCATATCTCTGGAGATATTAATTAGATCTCGATAAAATTACAATGGGAGTAAACAAAAAGCATATCATCTCAAAAAAAAAGAATTTTTCAAATCGGTTAACTAATATATTATATTTACAGAGTTCTGAGGTAAGAAACATTTGAAAAAAAATACGGACAAATAAAAGTCCTCCCCCTTTTTTATGAAATCAGTTAAAAATACCAACTCATCCACATACATCTATCCAAATATTCAATGCGCAAACATTTACCAAAAACCTTTACATCTCATTGACCACGAAAGCCTTTGACCAACTCAACACAATCAACCCAAACGGTACTTTAAAAAAAAAATAACTACCCACAATTTCGCCTCGAACCTAGACAAGTCTGTACGTGACCATATCTAACAATCTCTCATTTAACAGAAATAGATTTAAGTTTCCAATTTTACAAAAACTATTCAAGTACTCTATCCCTAAGGCACACAATACTGTTTCGAGTAATTTTGCAAGTGCGTTCGATTCGTGGAAGGGACACCTTACCTGACCATTAAAAAATACAGGTACCTGACCTGTGTTTAGGGGTACCGTACAAAAAAATAAAAAGTTGCAGTGTCGCTGTATCTATCATATTTTTCGGCTTGTTTTTATAACGCAAAAATAATGTTTACATTAAATTCAAATATACACTTCAAAAGTACTTATACAATTAATAAATGTATCTCACATTGCGGGATAGAATGAATTATAAAATTTAAGACGATATATCAAAATAATGATTTAAATGACAACGTACGTAAATGAATTAAAAACACTCATTTTAATTCTTTAATACATCACACTGTCCTTACAACATTAAAATAATGCATAAAACTATATTCTGATCTGGATGACTTGTCGTCACTTAGCCCCATCACCTCCTAAGGAATGAATATTAGTATATCAGACATTCATCTTCTTCAATAAAATATGTTGCATTCCAATTTAGCATTTGCTTAAAACAAGAACAAAGAAGTTAATCCCACCATCCCCCTTTTTTCATCGTACGTACAGGCGCACAGACATACGCCATCGATACACGGTAGATATTTCATTCTGACTCACAAAGCGTTTTGGTGAATCCACATTCACCATCCGCACAGCAAAGGATAAAATTCCTTGCCAGAGTCTGTGTCGGGGGTTTTTAAATCGCGAGTATCTTCGAGTCAAGCGTGCTACAACGTCGATGACATCTTATCTTAACATCAGGTGGGGATAGTTGTCAAACGCTTGCTCATCTACCATTGAAAAAACATTATAAAAAAGTATATGTTCGGAACCCAAAGCAACCGAGCATTACTTACACTTGCCAGGCTCTATTTTTTCATGACAGGAAATCGCGACAATGGCGGCAACGGTCAGGGGTTTCGTACCCAAAGATGGCGAAGGTATGGGATAAGCGCATTGTCCCGACACAGCGCATGAGAAGTGCGCATGGCCAACAATGGCGTAGGCCAAGTAGTCTACCATTGTTTACCATTTAAAAGCTCCAATTGAAACGTTATACTGCAATTTCACCTTGAATTTTAAGCATTGTGCCTGTTTAAAATGCAGTATAAAGTTCACTCAAATGAACACAGGTTTACAAATATGGAATACACTGACTTATTTTTTGAACCATTGAAAGATGTTTACGCATCAGTCAAAAGTAATGCTATCCACGCAATAGGCCATTGAACTATAAATACCTGAACGAATTTCAGTACAATTTCACAGGTTTTAAAATCTTAGAACCGTGTCGATTATGACAAGTAGTGTTAATAGACAAAAGTATATACTTTTGCCATTAAAGATTACACAATATGTACACATATAATACTATTTGTAACCGTCTTCACAAAAACGGAGGAGGTTCTCAATTCGTCGAAATATTTTTCTTTTATGTAGTTTCACCGATTACTCGAAGACGCGTGAACTGATTTGAACATTATTTTTTTCGTTTCAAAGGGTATAACTTCACAGGTGGTCTAATTTAAATTTCATCGAGATTTCTTCAGTAGATATTTCCAGATATAGAAAATAAAAACCTCAAACTTTGTACTGAAAAATTAATAAGCGTGGCATTTGAAAGCCGATTCTTTTAGTTTTTCTTAACGGTTTTAAATTATTAAATTATTTCATGCTTGGTTCCCATACACAATTTAACATTTTACAATGTTAAACATATTAGCTTAAAACATTAAAATGTTACTTCATTTAACATAATGTTCAATAACAAAATCATAGCAACAATACGTATTCAAATGGATAAAACATATACAAAATTCTCGTTTAGCTACCTACTATTATATCATTATCAACATTTATATCAGATAGCTATTAAGACTTTTATAATCCAAAGGTAAGACTTGGTGCGACTTTTAGTTCCGATAAAATATTTAAAAAATCTCCACGAGCAAATTAGCGGTCAAATTATGCAAATCGAGCACCTATTTAGAATACTAAACACCTAATAATCAAGAAAACGAACGCTCTTATTAAATGCAAATATAAATTAATTATGCTAAATAAGTTTAGATCATTCTTTTTAAAAGAGCTTGGATGCTAAGAATCTCGGGTTTTATTTTGAAAGAAAGAAAATTGTGGAAAGTTTGATACTTTTGTGTTTATATTAAAATAATTAAAATTGTAATTAAATGCAGTTTTTATTCGTTTTGGTGAAGGTTGTTGAAAACAAAACAGTTTTGAAATAGTTTCTGCAATCTTTAACAATCTAGAAATAATGAACTTATACAGTAATTCATATTATTCAGTTTACCATTAACCAATATTGAAAACAAATTCAAAACAACTTTGAAGAAAGAAAAAACAATATTTTTCATAAGTCACTTTAATTATTACTTGACAATTTTTGTAGCAAAATAATTTTTTTAACAACTTCAAATCAAATGTATGACTGTTTGAAGTCTTGAACAACGCAATGCATATAAATACACAAAGTAAATGCCTCCTATGACATACACACGACATGCGGACAATTTACATAAATATCATAAAAACACAGTTAACGCAGCAGCGATTAATACACGCTTATGGATAAACATACAAAAAGTTGGAGAGCTTACAGGCAGTTCTATTAAGATGTGATTAAGAGGGAACGCGGGGTGCACTTTTCCATACGAGTGTATTCCTCCGTTTCCTCCCTGGAAAATGCTTATAGAGCAAAATTTGTTTCTACAACAGTCAAGTTGTAGCTACATTTGCTTTTTTTGACCGACCAATTGCAAAAAGTAATATAAGTCTTCTAATCTTCTCTGTAAGATTTTTGGAAGGTCATATTTATTTTTTTCAATTAATTGGTCATAAAAAAAATAATAAGGGCGTAGCTATAGCATACCTTGATTTTTTGTAGAAACAAATTTTCTCTTGGAACATTTTCCAGAGATTAAACGGGGGAATACATTTGTAAGGAAAAGTGCACCCCGCGTTCCATCTTAAGTGTGTAGAGTAGAGGTGTTTTACAATTTTTCTATGTATGGTGTAGAGCCAGGTAGATCTAAGGTGGCAGTCTAGCTAGATCTTTACAGTTCAAAAACAATAGTACCTAATTGTTTTTAGATGGCGGTAGCAAGTTAGGCGTAACTTCGATATAATTAATGTGCTTACTTAAGGAAAATGATGTGGATGTGGATAATGTGTCAATCCTGTCAAGTCTCATAGTAAACATATTACGTGTAAACTACATGAATGTTTATGGTATAGGGTTTACATTCATGTATACTGAAAAACAGGAGTTTCCAAATATATACCTTAATGGAACCTTTACGATGGTGGCCTCACTAACTTAAACATGGGTCTAAAATGTCATTCAATCAATCTTACGCTATTGAGTTTTGATTGAGTTTTCGATGACAAAAAATATGTTAAACCGTAAAAGTAAAGTACTTAACATTTAAGGGTTCTGTTTTAAGTTCCAACTACCTATCTTGAAATTTATGTAGATTCATATATAAACATTTAACATTCAACCTTATCCTTTTCAAATGCGAGCTCTTCCTTGCCACGTTCGTGGTAAATGTCAGAGGTGTTCAACCTTTGGTCCGCGGTGAATCAGCCAGCGACCCGCCGCCTCTCACGACCTCTCGCCCCGATCCTCACCTTGACCCTGGGGTCTGACGACGAATTTTTATACTATGACTGTTTTGGTTAGTTGGTTTTTGAGTTTAAAAGTATGCATTGAATTAATTAATATACACTATAACTATGAAGTTCTGTTGGCAGTTTACCACACTACTACTACAATCCTACCTTCTTTCATCAAGAAGTTACTCTGCTTAGAAACTTAGCCGGGGCAAGCATTTGTGCAACGGAAAGGAGTAGCAACTTTTGGGCCTCTGGACGTAGCTAGGTGTGATATTGTGTGCTTATTACCTTCTTGCTATATTAACATAAATAATTACCAATTTAATTAAGGTGAATTAGTTTCTTTTCCCTCTTCAACATTTCAGACAAACCAAGCTATTTATAGCTTGACTGGTTTGTCTGAAATTCTACTCAGCCAGCATGTTGGAATAGGACAAAGTGTACTTTTATCGAAAAAAGCACCAAAGCGCAGTACATACATATATGCCGAGATATTAAAATTTTGGAAATTTTAGTATTATCATTATCTTATCACTCAACGTAAGTACCAAAGCATTACATGTTAGATGTAACAAATTCTGTACATATAACATTTTTTTTTTCAGATTTGTTTCTGTATTATTTAAAAAAAAACTACACCAAACAAAAGAAGCTCATTCACAAATGTTTTGCTTACATTTTTAGTTAATCGCCAGTCAACAATAGGTCATGCCCCATGTTCATGCCCAAATTCTGCATGCGAGTTATTTTATTTCCTTACACCCAAAAAAGGAAACTAGAAAGCGTGGAATCCACGCCCTGACACGACTAATCGCCTTAATATTCTGTTGCGATGACAAATTCTCGAGATTTCGTTCTACAGGTAAATTAGCTTTTACACATAGCGATTATTTTTTTAAATTTAATAATGGGTAGCGCTTGACCACAATCTCACCTGATGTTAAGTGACGATGCGGTCGATAATGTAGCGCCCTTACCCAAAAGATACCTATTCACTCGCGGCTTGAAGACCCCCAAGTTGTATCCAATCGGTTCAGACTCAGGTTTAGGCGATTATTTTCCTCTTCTTTTTTCTTTTTATACTTAGTTACGTTTTATCATTTTTTGCTAGATTTCCAGATGCCTTACCATCGTCAAGCGTGAATCGCGAAGCGTAAGTACTATATTTTTTCTGGTAGGTCTTAAACAATTTCTGCAAATTTTCTCGTAGCCTTACACATTCAAAAGTAACCTAAAACAAAGAGAACAAAAAGCAAAAAAAGCACAGTGCAAATACCTACAAAGGTATGTGTTAAGATTCCACGCGTGTCACTGTTTTCTAAAGGCAGGTCTGAATTTGCAATTAACCTGCATTAGCATGAACCGCCGACCTGACTTGCGACCCTGACGTGAGCGTCACTGTCAAGTGTTAGGAAATTAACACCATTAAAAGATCGCCGATTAAATTGCTTATTGTTATAAAAAAATTGCTGATTTTATTAGTGGATCTAAAGCACAACCTGGTCTAATCTAAAATTACTTTTTGTCATCAGTTAATTGTACATTAAAATAACGAGAGTTACCTACTTAAGTTTATATTCTAGGCCTAGTGTGGTACATAGCATCCTCCACCGCATCGTCTTATCAACAGGCTCACCTTTTAGTGGTCAAATGCTAGCCTATATGTTAAAGAAATAAATATCAATATCAAACCTGATCTAAAAAGAGATTAAAAACATATGTGCTTAGAAATTAAATCCTTAGCAATTATAAAATCCCATAGCAAGTTATATAATGACCACTGAATGCCATTAATGGCTTAAGATAAACATTCCGAAAAGTGGTGAGGGACAAACCACTCGTGCGGTCGAGAGGTCGCCAGCGGTCAGTCGAATGTTTAAACAAATGTTTGTGGACGAACTGTTGTGCGGTAGAAGGCACTACTTTGAAGAGGTCCCGTCTGGAAGCAGTGTGACGCAGTGAATAAGATCTGGGCCGGTAGTCTCTACATGCACAGCGATGAATTTCGAGCGATAATCGTCGATACGAAAAGAGATGCAGATAACAATTATCTGCATCTCATTCTAGCAGATATTTACGATGACAAGACACATCCATCGGTCCATCGTCAAGGCATGGTATGCGTAAGTAGGTTTATTCGTCTTCTCAAAAACTCTTTAGCATTTGTGGATTGTGGATGCAGCAGTATTATATTAGTAGAAACCACTAATACAGTTAATTGATGATTTTTGTTTAGAGTGCAATGCCAAGCTTATTTAAGCTTGGCACGAAAATTCCTTTATTTATGAATGAAAACATTTATATTTCCTGTCTGTCAAAGTCTGATGTTGCTCTTACTAAACTTTTGACAGCATTTAAACACTTGTCCTCTCTATTTTATTTCAGTGGTAAGACAAGGATAACACTACTTTGATTGCTGTCTTTGGTTTAGTTCGCGAATCAGTATTGACATTGCAATGCAAGCGCGAGCTATGTAACTGTAAAATAATATGTCAAAAGGTCCAGACTTAATGTCTAAGGAATTTTCTTTATGACTTGTTAACGGTTTAGAGTTGGGTGTTTGTGTTGTTGCGTACGCGCATGCATGCTTACTACTTACCTCCTTTTGTGTTTGGCTCATGGCAACAGGGTACAATGAGTGGGATTACTTATAATAAACTTTTACATTGCTGTAAATTCGTTAACATTATATACATTTTATACAAGGCTAATGCTATCTATGCATCTGTACCAGCATAGCTGATACCATCCATCATAAAGAAAAGGTTCTACTCGTGATGTATGTTACGTAATTATCACGGTTTTGTTAATACATATGTAAAAAATATGTTTTATAATAGACGTAGTTCAAAAATATTTTCCTTTGTATGGAGAAAAAACAAGAAACACAGAATATTTCTTGCTAGCTAACTGCACAGCTTTCATGTCTAATAGAAACTTGAACTTACTGCAAATATAACAATATAAAGATACCCGCCCCGGCTTCGCACGGGTAGATCATAAATATGCCTAAATTTTTGCATCAGCCTATTGCGTCGTGATACTATAAAGTAAACGCAGGCTAAAGCTTCTCACATACCTACATACATGGTACAAAAAAAATGCATTGTTACATAAATCTGTAGACGAGACGGGCTTCCGAACGAAACTAAGTAGTATTCCTTTACGTGGTGCGTGCGTATTCATCGATTGTGTGCCCTTGACTTTATGCCCTTGGATTGTTTACAGCTTGGATTTAACATTTAATAAACTGGCCAAGTGCGAGTCGATCTCGTACACGTGGGGTTCAGTACAGATACAGTTACAATAAGATTGAACACATTTGGCGAAAAAGCAAATTACTTGTATGGGGGATCCTCTTTAATATTTAATTTATTAATATTTGTTGTTATAGCGGCCATTAGTGTCTAGACTACCTACGTACTACGGTTTAGAAGATAGACAGCCCTCTGACAGATGCATAGACGGACGGACGGATAGCGAAGTCCCAGTAATAGGGTTCTGTTGGTACCCTTTAGGTACGGAACCCTAAAAAGGAATTAAAATATTATCCTCATTTTCTACGCAATGACCCACCTCTGTCAAGGTCGGGCGTTGCAGGTGGCTGTGACAAACATAAACACTGACTATTTACTCTGCCTATCCAAACAACAGGTGGTATAAGTACTGTTTAACTTGCCTTACCCTGCTTTGAGTGATCGAGAAATTTCTCAGACCATCTGGGCTTTGGTGCTTGAAGCTTTGTTTCTGTTTGTTGTTTGTGAGGCGGGTATGGAGGGAACTTTTGGATGGATATTTAGTTCGGTGTTTGGTGCTTGAATCATGAGTAGTTGTAAAACAAAAGGCTTTATTGTTTTTTATTTTGTTGGTTAGTGAGTTGTGATGACGAAATAGCTTGCATCCGTAATTCCGTAGGCTTATCTGTGGTAGTAGTGTCAATTTTGATGAGCATTGATTTAACGCTTGGTGGCTTAAGGAAAAGAAAATACTGTAACTATTTAAACAAATAGTTAGTAGTTAGTATTCTTCAACCCACTTATGATTTTTAGAATTTTGTGTTTTGTGTAGTAATTGTAGACTTGATTTTAAGTATATGTTTTTGACCTTCAAGTTTATATCATAATGGAATAACTTTTGGTAGCAAGTCAGGCGGAACATCAATGTAATATTATGCTGCCACCACCTGTGGAAATATACATAGATACTGAGAAGGCACTGTATTTGTTGCTACTAATCAGTGAATATAAACCCCAGCATATATTTAACATCGTCATAAAGCCATCTTCACATTGGAATGACATTCTGGAGCTAATACAAAAATCAACATGAAGTACATGATTGTGACATTATTTGTGGTACGAGAGTGCCACACGCCGCGACACGTGTGGGTGGACCGTAATGACAAGGTGACCCCCCGTGAGCTGGTCGAATATCGATTTTTTAATATTGAAGGAGAGAAGTGACACTATAGTGACAGGTAGACTGAATGATTATGAGTTAGAGCTGGGCGCTTCTGAAGATACCCAAGAAGCATTGATGTAGGTGGTTAGGTTGGTTAACACAATGTATAAACATAATAATATGTTCAAGCTAAAATAGGGTGTCGAAATCAGTTACTTGGACAAAATCAGTCGAACCATTTTATGTGACCATTGTCGTTGTTTACTGATACTAAGCATAGATAATTCAGTTCTACGTAATTTTAGTTTAGAATTTTGCAATAACCTGCATTATTTGCAAAATCTTCAATTTATCATCTGGCGGAAACCGCCGGGTGATAGGTTTACCATGCATTAACCGAAACCATACTGATTATTATCTATGCTTAGTTAGCTTACACACAAAATCGATATTCGCTCATCTGTATTACCTAAACCTACAGGATCTACAGAAATTATCTTCACAAATATTTTCTCAACAAACAAAGGAAGTTGGCATTTGTCCGCGCCAAATCAAGCAATTCAATTAAATGCTTGATTAATATCTGATCAAGATCATTCATTAATAGGCTTGTTCTCGGAAATGTCGTTTAAACAAACGTTTGTTAAGCTTCCATCCAAACCTTCCAACTTGTTTGAACTTCCGAGAAGTTGGAACACAGTTCGACTGACAGTCGACCTCAGCTTACTTCTTGATATAAACTCTCTGAACAGTTTGAGAAGTCGTGCACTTTTTTATTCATTAAAATAACAGGATATGGAACAAACTCGCCTGACGGTAAGCAGAAGTTCTGGATTTGACGATATTTTGAGCATTTATTCCGAAACATTTGAGAGTCTCATATCCTTTGTAATTTTACTGGTCATTATGCTTTTATTAACGAAATAATACTGTTTCATGTTTGAAAATTGGCTTTTCATAAGTAATGCGAAGTTATAGCTGAACAGTTGCAACACCCAAGGATGTAAAGTGACCTACGCATATCTCTTAGACCGTACATTTATATATTGATGAAAAGCTGAAATTATCACTATTATGTTAGCATCAAATGTAAGCATACAAATCTAAGACACGATTTTTAATCTATGATTAACACACGTATTTTTATAATTTTCTTTTTTCATTGTTTTTAAACTTATTTCTTGAAATGTTCAAGTGCTATTTTAAACATAAGTATCGTCTTTTAGTTTTGTAACGTGCACTGAAAATAATGACTATTCAAGACAAATTATATGTAGGTAGGTAGTTTAGTCACTGTCTGATCTTACCTTACCACTAAAATAATGCCGAGATTCCGTACTTCACCGGTATTTGAGGAACTTAATGTGGACAAGTATGGCACTTGACGAAACACTTCTTTTGACCACGGCACACGCTATTTTATTAGGATTCCGCTACCAAAAGTGAAAAGCAGTCAAAATTGGGCTCCTACCTAAATAATTATGAAATAATAATAATAGGTAAATGTAACGTTTTAAGTTTGCAAACGGGAATTCAATGCGATTTATGCTTAGAGCTTTCAGACTAGGATATAAGCGATATATAAATCGATATTAAAATATCCATGTCGTGGCCAGATCTTAGAATTGATCATTCATGATGTAGCCGATGATTACATAATGTAGGCAGCGCGTATTTTTCATTTCATGAAATACAACCATTTCATATTATTTTATTATAATACTACTTTTCAATTTCATAAAATGTTCTGCGATATCATGAAGTCATCAATTCTAAAATTTGACCACGACATCGACATCGCATAATACACAATTTCAAATAATAAAAGTTTAAAATGTGGAACGTGAGTTTTTATAATAAAATCTTAATTTTCAACAGAAGTTCCACAGATTCATACAAGAAGACATGTACCTAAATTCTGGTTTTAAAACGTCAAGCCAAAGGCAAACTGAAAGAAGCAGCTCAACTAACAAAGCTTGAATTAAATAAAGAACCCTTGATTAAAGCCTTTACGCACTTGGCATTTTATTTATTGATTTAATCAGCTGAGCTCGAGTTCAGGTTACTGTTATCACAACATGCGGCACGCGCGTATTTGGAAAATATGAAATTCTATCTCGTCAAATAGTTGACATAACAGCGCTATGCTTTAGCAATTATAGGTAGCGTTAGAGCGTAGGAATTTAAGCAAATAAAAGAGAAAGACAATGGCGAGGTGTAAGCCATTTTCTGGTAGTAAATAACACAAAGTATAAATAAAACTGGCCAAGTGCGAGTCAGACTTTTGTCCCGCACACGGAGGGTTCCGAACCGAACACCAACTAAGTAAACGTTAACACAAAGGTAGAATAGTATTATATAGTAGTTATTAATATTATTTAATATCTAGTTGACCGAGCTTTGCTCGGTATTTTTGCCACTAAACAGACAAATATGACTCTTCCCGACATCTATTGACGAATAATAATACTATTTTTTTTAATTGAGAGCCACTAACTGCTTTACCAACACAGTACTACTTCTACTCGCCGATAGATGTCGGGAAGAGTAATATTTTAAGTTGATTATCAATAAAGTTGATTATTGAAAACACGAATAAAACAACATTTTCTGAAAATGATTCCTAGCTAGATAGATTTATCGCCCCCGAAATCTCCTGTATACTAAATTTTATTTAATCGTTGGAGCCGCTTCCGCCGAGATTCAGGTTAAGGTAAAGACGACGCCGCGCCATCTTTGATAGCTAGCTAGATGGCGCGGCGCTATTGTGAAAAACTTTTTTTTAATTTTCAACTTTGTTCTGTTCTTAGTATTTGTTGTTATAGCGGCAACAGAAATACATCATCTGTGAAAATTTCAACCGTCTGACTATCACGGTTCATGAGATACAGCCTGGTGACAGACGGACAGACAGACAGACAGACAGACAGACAAACGGACAGCGGAGTCTCAGTAATAGGGTTCCGTTGGTACCTTTTGGGTTCGGAAACCTAAAAAGTGACCTCTTTTGGAGACCGCAAATCGACAAACGTAGCGTAGGACGAAACCAATTAGTGGAGCAATAACATACGCACCCACATGTGATAGGAGCATTGTATCGATGTACCGCCTGGTTTGCTACCAAAAAGTAACTTAGGTACTACCATTAAGGATCTGCTGCCATAACCTTACGGTGTTTCGTCAGCACAGCCCTTAAAAGTAAGAGTATTCTAGGCCTAACGTGTTCACTATCTTTGACCTCATCATCGCTTGCCACCAGGCGAGATAATGGTTAAACGCTAGCGTATCACTATTTCACTCAGTTTTGATGTGTACAGACCATAATCATATATCAATGTAGTGTTTTTTACTCAAACTAAGCTTTAAATTCTCAGGACCTTTAACGTACTAATAGTATCGTCCCTTATACACTAATAAAGACTGCTTTAAGCACTCATCAAACACTCCACAGCACCAAACAAAAACCTTTCTTTAACTTTCGACATGTACAATTCGTGGAAAGCATTTAAACACCTCACATGATAATCACACGTATTTGTAAACGGTACCGATCACTTAGGCAGTCGCGTTGCCTTCGGGGTCAGGTGGCAACGGTACCTTGTTTGACGATGCTGACCCTACAAAGGTGAATTGGTGTAAGGGATAGTATAAACGCGATTATATTTTGAATAGTCAGAACCGCGGTCACTTGAGATCAATATTGCGTAGGTAAGTTGCCACGCGACTTTAAGTGTAAGCATGTATTTTTTAAAAGCTTTAATTATATCCTGGAATTTTGTATTCAATATTTCACCTACTTGCGCTGAAGCAATAGCTTCAGCGCAAGTAGGTGAAATATTGAATTTATATATATATTTATTGAAAAAATGTCAGCCTAATAAGGCTGAAATTTTGCACACACTTTGGTTTTGGAACAATGCACGATAAAAGTTTTTTTTATTTTTCATCATATTATTTTTATCTAAATGGCCTGACAATTAGCTGGAGATAATAGAAACTATAATATGGCACAAAAAATATGATAATATGCCAGAATTTTAGTATCAGTCTGAATGAAGCCTTGGCTTACAGGATATTAATTTATTCATATCCCAACTCAATCATTTTGTGTAAATTGAAGCCATATGTCTCGGATGATGCAGCCCAATTAAGTTTTATAAAGCTATTTTTGGTATAATTTTTTACAGTCCGTTCCCACCCCGTCCACTCTTTCAAAATATAGAATCGCGTTGCACGATTAACGAGTCGGTTTAACTTGCGCGTTTAAAGTGCATTTGAAAACATCAAATGCATTAGCTCATATTTTCCATTATTATGAGACGCCTACCTTTTTTAACTTAAGTCATACCATACACGTTTAGACGTCAAGTCAATGCGTCGACCGTGCCACAATGCAGGCGCTTAACATTTGAACATACCACTACTTTTGTTGCAGTAGGTTAATTGGTTTCTTTCAATGACGTTTATGAAATTTGTCGCTATTGTGTTGAAGATTGGATGAATCTGTCAATATCTGCTTGTAAAGAAAGATTGGAAGGTTTTTGAAAGACAGGCGTTACGATAAATATCCGTAACGCCTATCTGGATTCGTTTGGAATTTTGTTTTTGATTTTTACAGGTTAATAGATTATGGACTTGGTATGTTTGTTTATAAAAATAATGGATCTGTTTTTGAAACGCGTAAGTGTAGAGACATATTGGTAATATAAAAACAGTGTTCGGAAGCAGCATTTATTTATCGGTGACATTTATTGCTCAGTATTGCCACACCCCGGACACTCGCTAAATCTCCGTACAAACTAGCGTTTTAACGACCGACACTGTGACACCGACACAGACACTACACACTGGTTGTTTTTCTATACGTGCATTTGTGTGCGTGATGTCTAAGGTTGTCGCCCGTGATCACCGTATCACAGATTATATAATAGTTACTTCGTACACACGTACTACGTACTGACCGTATGAATATTTTTTGTACACTTACCCAAAAAGCTTTTAACACTAAAAATATTAGTCGCTATTTCGTAAACCATCGTCGACAGAAACATTAAATCACAACACTTCAACAAGCAAAGAGAATATAAATACTACGTAGGTACTTACATCAAGTTCCTAATTGCTGTGTTATAAAAATGTTTTACCGTGAAAGTTTTTTTTAATATTTTACAAACTAAATGTTATTTACGCACGAGTATATATCGTTGTTTCATTTATGAAAATGAATTCTAAAATACGAATATGTAGGTAGGTATACTAATATAATTAAGTGTTTATTATATACCTACGTAATAAGAACCTACGTAAATTTGAACCTCCAGTGTCTATTGGTCCCAACATAAATGTATGAAGTTGATGTTCTTCTCTCCGTGAGAAGTAATTGTTCTATAGTCGTACGCGTGGTGCGTCCTTGCTCAGCGCAGCTCCTCGACAGCTCCAGTCGGTGGCGGGGTGAGGAAGCCCGGAATTGGTGGGGGCAACAGAGTGTCCTTTCTATACGTAGTATTATTATCTTTTCTATGGTATTGCAAAACAACAAGATGTAAGGGAGCACAGGGATGTCGGAGAGCACAGGGATGTAGGGGAGCACAGAGATGTGAGGGAGCACAGGGATGTAAGGGAGCACAGGGATGTAAGGAGAATGTGCACAAGAACTGCACAATCTTATCCCATCGTCTCCATTCTTCTATAGAACATCTAGAGGAACATCAAGATGGCATCCATTTATGGGAGACATTACAAAAATCCGCACAAAACGTTTTGCCTCTTCGTTTGTAGTAAGAACAGCCAATAAATGGAATTCCCTGCCGTCGACTGTGTTTCCTCAAAAATATAACCTGGCAATGTTCAAATCGAGACTGAATAGGTATTTACTGAGCAAGTGTGCTAAATCTTTGGCTACATCGTCACTTACGTCGTATATATACCGGGGGTTTCTTAACGATATTTTTCCTTCACCGGATGCACTCCTAATTTTTTCTATACAAAACTCCTTTTGTACAAGGCGGGGATTTGAACCCGCTACCTCTGTCGACAAAGCCGATGATTGTCCCACTGCTCCACTGGGCCCTCTGCACGGAGGGGATTTGAACCCGCTACCTCTGACGTCAAAGCAGATCAGTGTCCCTGTGTGTTACTGGTCTCTAAAAGTTATTGACATATGAAATTACATATATCATTTTCGTTGTTTTGAGTGTATGTTTTTATTTTATTTAGAGCACTTTTTTCTAAATAATTCGTAAATATCTGCTTCTTTAGTGTAGCAAAAACGGTCACGTTATATTCGATTCCGGTGTAAAATATCGACGATCACAAATTACACGGAGTTAGTTGTTGACATGTCAAACTAAACCGGCTTGCTCTAGATAACGGTGTATCATAAACCCTCATTACCAGGACGGACTCAGGTTTTATTGGTGGGGCAAAAATTATTTCACCACAAAATTACAAGATAATTAATACAGTAATTGAAATTAATTAGTGGATTAAGGATACATTTCTACATCATATAGAATCTGTGAAAGTCTTGTTTATTGATTTACTTTGTTATGTAGCTAGAGCTGCACTCAATCAAAAGTATTAAAGGTAAGTACTTATGATGTAAAATCATTCTAATATAAGTACCAATAAGCCAAAATTCAAAGCAAAGAAGAATAATCAAACAACAATAAAATCACTCACAAAGTAGCCTTCATCTATTCAAATATTAAACCTTCTCAACCACATTTTATTAATTAATAATAAAACGTGTATTACCAAATAATATCTTTTTATATTTTATAGCACAGTGTGACCTAAAACCGCACTTTACGCACGCTTTTCCGTGACTTAAATAGTCAATTATTTCACGTACTTTACTTCACGTCTTACTATAATCTTCTATTTGACGGAAAAGCGCAGTAAGCGTAAAGTGCGTGTTTATGTCACACTGACAGCTATAAAATAATATACGATACTATACATCGATACTCGCTCTAATGCCACGTAAACATAATTGAACTAGAAACAACTACATAAAACACGAATTTCTAATGTCGAGCTTGATGTGCATGAAGAACAGAGGTTCCTCTGTTCTTCATGCACATGCATTGATGCTAATTATTGAAATGGATCTGTGATAATTGCACATGTTATTCTGTACGTGCTACACAAATGCCAGTTCGATTGTGACTATGGTGAAATTAGGTTTGCGAACCTAATTCATACGGTCGGTCCACATTGAGGAGCGGGGTCCTTTATCTCCCTTTTTTATAATTATCGATGCCCCTAAATAGACATCCTTAAAACTTTACTGCCAGAATATAATAGTCGGAGAGTTGACCCCGCCAGTTCGACACCGGAAACACTCACTCATCGGCCGCCATAATAAATTCCAATCACTTCCTGCGAATCAACATTTGACCACTACTGACTGTTAATCAATCTGTACCACGACTGTGCGAATAGCCCGAGAGTCGGTGAAAATCTTATACTGGGGATTTACGGTGTTATTTGAATAAGCTCAGATGTTTTATTTAGTTAACATTTTTAGCAATATTAAAAAAATGCGTAGGACATCCTCGGGCTAGGTAGAGATATTCTTCTACGATATCGATGATCTATTTCCTGTCATACTAATCCTACTTCCTACTAATATTACAAAAGCGAAATTGTGTGGTATGTTTGCTACTTCTTCACGCTAAAACTACTAAACCGATTGAGCTGAAATTTGGTATGTAGACAGCTTAGACCCTGGAATAACACAAAAGATACTTTTTAACCCGATATTCCCTCAGAAACGATGTCCACACAAGTAAAACCGCGGGGCACACCAAGTGATCTACTATAAATATTTACTTTTCTCGTACCACAATCTATACATAATACCGCAACTTAACTTTTATTATGCAAGATAAAGATACTGAACGTTATGTTCCTCACTACCATATTACCTGTTCTGTGTCACTACCCAACAATGTTGAACGAAGTTGATCAAATGATACGATATTTATCGTTACTGGCTCTTAAGCTAAACGTATTTGACTTTTGAACGCCTATAAACCTTATTCAAAGTGTGAGAACCAAGTAAATTGATTAATCAATTTTGACAAATTAAAATATTTTTTGCGTTAAGCGTTTATGTAATCTGCATTTATTTACTTTATATGTGTATTTTATGACTTTTAATGGGTATGAAAGTTACAAATCGCATATTTATTTTATTTTAAATAGAAAACACTTTTAATAAGGATACAGTGTTATATAATTTGGCAATTAAACACCTGATATTTAGTATTAGATCATTAAATGTAAAATTTATCGTCGATTACTGCATACATTTACTTAGTTACATAAAATATAATGACTAGCTATGTTGCCAAACATAAATAGAAAAATTTTGAACCACAAAGATGTATTAAATACAGGTTTTGATTGAAATTTCGCAATGGTAAGAAATAAACAAATACCTCCTATCTATGTTTTTTTTCTTGTAGACGGATAAAAAGCAAAACGCTTGCCTGGTGGTAACTGATGACGTCTGTCAATAACATGCAAAACTATGAAAGAATCTGTGAAGGAAATGTTAGAATTTTGCTATATATCTTTGTACCGCGATTATTCCACCAATGTGTGAACTGATTAGATTTTTTTCGTGGGTAGAGTACATCTCCACGGTCCTTTCATTATACAATTTTTTGAGATCTAATGAGTATCTCCAGAGATATGGCGTTAAACATTTCAAACTTGCTACTGAAACTGAATCGAGCGGACTGTGAATTCGATTTTTTAATGTTTATACTATTTTAATTATACATAACACTTTCTGTTTATGAGCATAACACTTTGTTTGAAGAGCAAAGGGTTTAGTAAATTTATAGACAGCACCTGTGAGTGAACTCACTAATTACGTAGGGTAACAGGGGTAAATTTTAAATAATAAACGCAATTAAACGAATTTAACGCATCAGTAGTACATAAATACTACTGATGCGTTAAATTCTAACAATCCAGAGTAATTAGCTTCTTCGTGTAATTTAAAACTCGTATCAGCTTCTTCGTGTAATTTAAAACTTGTATCATAAAAGAGACCTATCTATATATCCTGCACCTGTCATAATTCCTCACAACAATATAACCAATCGATCATTTACAACCAAAACCGCCTAAACATTGTCGAAGCAAAGGCACGTAACATAACCGTAAAGGTGTCCGGTAACGCGTAGTACAGTAACCATAAACTCATAAACATCAATTACATAAACGTCCACTTTACCCACGAGTTAATAAGTTTAAATCTTCCCAATAACTTTACCTCGGTCAATATAAATCACATGCTTAAATTCCATAGAAAAAAAATTCAACGTTTGTGGTCCGCCTATTCTTGTTATAATCTTCTTATAACATAATGTTATCATTGTGAATGGATATCGTTTTATACAAATAAAACCATTTGTACACCTACGTGCACGCGTGCCGACTAGTTTGCTATAAACTATGCTGATGTCTCCACAGAATGACAACTTACTGGTAGAGGCAGTAAGGGATCTTTATAGATATAATTTTTCAGTAGTCAAAGAGGAACCAATTTATATTTCTTGTTTTTAATTTCAGCCTTCGATAATGTGATCCATTATTTTAGTATATAAAAAACATTTTAGCAATTTTTATGATAAGCCAGTAAATAGAGTTAAAAAGAGCGTACGTAGAAAGGCACGCGTTAGAAGTTAAACTTCCAAGTTCATTCATTTTAATTCACGTCACTAATTATTTTTTTGTACAACTCCATTATTGAACTTAGCGGGACGAATGCCCGAATGATAGTTAATACGTCTTCGTAGTTACGCCGTTCTACAATAGTTGGCGTTGATAAATATAAAATATAACAAATGCTTAATGACGCTTACGTCATTTCCGTTTATTCGGACCGTGACGCTACGTAACTTCCGTCAAATTTTACCCTAGCGAGCCTAAAGATGTTTCACTTCAATAAAAATGTCGTAGCCTTTATTTATTTATTGTGCCAGGTTAGAAAACTTATCATTTTGTTAGTGACCAGAGCAATAGTTCTAGATCACAGTTCTAGATGACTGTACTTTAAAAGTTTGAAGCTATCGTGAACGAAATACATTTTAATTTGGAAAGCGGATTTTGATTAGAATGAGGCGTGCACTGAATTTTTACTGTAGATTTTACTATAGGCTTTTTAATTTATCTGATAGGCTAGCGTTTCACCAATATCTCGCCTGGTGGTAAGCAATGTTGTGATTAAGAATAGTATTTACGCTGTTCAGGTACCTTTACAAACTACTCAGATAACCTGATATACCTTATCTAGGTTAGAATAAGATCTTATTGTGATGTACGCTTTGTATTATTTTAATGTATAATATCGTTTAAAAACTAAAAAACAACCGACTTCAATGCCGCGCTATTCATTTTCAGTACCAATTTTGAGATGTTTATCTCAATATCTCTGGAGATACTTATCATACCTCGATAAAATAACCATGGTACCACACTTGAGATATCTCCTTTCGAACAAAAAAAGAATAATCGAAATCGGTTCATAAACGACGAAGTTATCCGCGAACAAACATTTAAAAAAAATATATATATATATATATATATATATACGGTCGAATTGAGAAACCTCCTCCTTTTTTTGAAGTCGGTTAAAAATATCTACTATGTCCCCTAAAACAGGAAACGGCAGAACCGCTCTTACTGTCACAACACCGCGTTGATGTCTCCACAAAATGCATCAATTTGAAATAATTTTCCCATAATACGCGTTACATTATGCACATTGGCTGCATGTGGGCACTGGATACAATATGGTAAAATAAGTAGATGACTCCAGATCATTTGAATAAAGATTATAGATAAAATCTAGTGGGAGACCCGCTATTATTGAATATTGAGCCACATTGGGTTGTGAATTGAATGTTTAACTCAATTTATGAATGGATCAGAGACAAATGTGTGCATTGTTCGATGTAGTCAGAGGATAATGTACCTAGCTTATTGACTTTGCTGTAAAATTTACAAATAAATAAATATTTAGCGTCCTGCGTGCGCGATCTAAGCGGCGATCAGATAGCGCAGTAGTATTTGTACCGGCTGGTTCACGCCAAAAGCGATCAACGGCGATCAGTAAACGATTGAAAATCGGATCGCGAACGCGACGTGGAAGCAGGACGCTGCGGTGTGGTCGTACCATTACAATACAAAATCGATAATTGCTTGCTATGCTTATCTACTGCTAGGTGGAACAAAAAAAAAATACCCTGATATCAACCCCAACCCTATAACTTTGTGACTTCGTTGTAGATAAAGCCTGCACTTTTAGATAAGATTTAACAAGAAGATTTACTTTGATTGTGCTAAAATCTTTTAGTTCCGGGTATTTAATCTAAGCCAAAATGTATTTTTTTATTAATCATCAATATACTGTATGACACTGCTTTGAATATAAATACTCGTATAGCCAATATTTTATAATACACATCAATATAAAGACATTAGTTTGTATTTATCATCTTCAGTTTCTCCAATAAAAATATTAAATGTTATAAAACTGATGTTAATTTAGAAAACCCGCCAAAACATTACGCATATTCACATGGCCATTTACATTAGTATGCTGCTAATTTCTAGGTCAGAACAAATCTGCATGTTTATCTACATTAATAATGACATAAAACTTATCATAATGGCCGTATAGCATCACAGCTGTGTACATCATGATAAGGTATGTTTTGACAGCGCATTAGCGATCTAACACTCCACACATACCTATTCAAACATTGGATGCGATTCTGTTGTGTCCAAAACCAGCTTAAGTAAACTTAAATCTTTATGAATGCAGGTGTTACCCTCCGTATTCACAAACATCACTATAAGATCTCACAGTGCTCGCGAACACTTAAGTGTTATTGAAACAAAGATTATTGACATCTCTTGTGTCAAATTCACCGCCATGCGTTCATCAAAATCTTTATCAATACAGAATGAATAGGTAAGATTTGATAAACGCATAGTCCCCTCAACTACATATTTTCTGACCCTAGATGCGTTTGCGAGCATTATGATGCCTTAACAGATAATATACAATAATTCTTCGTAGGTAAAGGTAGGTGTAAATTTGGCTTAATTCCTGTCAAAAATAATTTCCTATTCTTTTTTAATAATCTGATAGGCTAGCGTTTGACCACTATCTTACTTGCTTATTATTATTGTTGTTCTGATGTTAAGTCATAAAACTAAATGTTTCTTTATATTTAGAACTACAACTAATTAAACAGCGATGTACGCCTGGTATTGATTAGTCAAAATGTAAGTCACTGACGTCAGTTTTGACATATTAGGTATAATTTTTGTTATTTTTCAACTGACTTCACAAAAAAGGAGGAGGTTCTCAATTCGTCGGAATCTTTTTTTTTATGTATGTTCACCGATTACTCGAAGATGCCTGATCCGATTTGGAAAATTATTTTTTTGTTTCAAAGGGTACGTACCCTTCCCAGGTGGTCCCATTTAAATTTTAACAAAATCGGCCCAGCCGTTTTTAAAATATCAACATTTGTATTACGACGGATTTACTTATCACGACGACTTACTCGTACTACTAACTACTGGCACAGTTTATGTAATAGTTACTGCGTCTACTGGCTACTTTGACTAGCGCGACGTTTGAAGTCGGTTCTTTTAGTTTTTTAAACGATCTTAAATTATTCATTATTGGCAAGACTCGCTTCACCTTCCATTAAGATTTCAGAAAGAAACGTCTGTAACCTAAATATCACTATACATAATATGAATTATCTTAAAAAGGCGTATTAAAATAAAATTTAAATACTGGCACACCAAAAATCTCGCTATCTTTAAGCACTGTCAAACCTTCTAAATCTAAATACAAGTGGCCAGTGAAACCAGTGACCATTCCTTCTAAGGTGTTATTAATTGCCCTGTGTCTCGACGCAACAGTTCAGTTCGCACAATGTGTCATTGTTGAAAAGTGACAGTGACACAAGGATTTTGACAACAAGAAGTTGCGTCAACGCAATGCATACGAAATAGACGTGTACAATGCGTTTGTTGGCGAAACTAAGCTGGGTTGTACACAGACCTTTATGTTTTTTCTGTTTATAAGGTATCCGATCTTAATCGAAGGTTATAAGCATGACTTGTTTGATGAACTTCACGAATGTAGATTTACTATTCTAGTTAATAAAATACTAACGTAATATTGTCTCACTAACCTATTCGACCGATCACATGCACAGCGCGGCCTAAATCAGTGGCTCTACTAACAATTATCCTAATATAAATATGTAATATTTACATTTAAAAATGTAATTATCTCTAATGGCCCTTTATTTAAAGCTATGCCCATGGTTCATTTTTTGAAAATATTTATGAATTTCAGTCTCGGTGCTAAGTTGGTAGTGACTCTTTTTCTTCTTTTCGTCCTCGCAGACCGATAGTTTATACGACAAAAAATATAACCATCATGATCGCGGCATAAAGCAATCTGTTCAAAGTTAGAAATGTCATCGGCACTCAATCAATAAATAAATTCTTTTGGAAATGATGCAGTTTGGACATTTTGAAAATATGTTTCATTACGAAAAATCACTAGTAACGCACAAAAAGAAGCTCAAAAAGTCCTTGGCCTCAAACAAGTTATGTACTTACATTAAGGTATCCAGCTCATGTCACAATTAAGAGGGAACGCGGGGTGCACTTTTCCATAAAAATGTATTCCCCCGTTTTCTCTCTGGAAAATGCTTCTAGAGCAAAGAAAAAAAAGAAAAAAAAATTTTTTCTAAAAAAAATCAAAGTCTTCTGTATCATAACATAGATAGATAGATAGAAGATAGAAATATAAGCCTTTTAAATTCCTCTTTAAGATTTTTGAAGGGTCATATTTCTTTTTGCAATTGGTTGTACAAAAAGGGAAAATGATAGGGGCGTAGCTACAGCAGACTTTGAATGTTTTGTAGAAACAAATTTTGTTTTAGAAGCATTTTCCAGGAAGGAAACGGGGGAATACATTTGTATAGAAAAGTGCACCCCCCGTTCGCTCTTAATTGCCCTCCTAACTTTTGCTTGTAGTAGTCACGTAATCTTGCGTAAATGTTGCAATTTTTTCAAATTCCCTGAATCGTACCTAATTTCATCACATAACTCGCTTTGCTGACAGTTAACACCTGGTGCTCATTAATATTGCTGATGGTACGCAGTGATTGGATGAAAGTGTGGATGTGGAATGCGCGAAGTTAAGTCGACTTCAAACGGGCCGTTTTGATTCTATCTGTGAGATTCCTGACGTTAGCGGATCTTGATTTTAACTTTTTTTGCTAGAACTGGCAACTGGATTGCTGTTTGCTGTTCTTTGCAATAATTTTAATGGCTAGAAATTCACTTATATTTTTGTACTTCTAAGCGAAAAATAGTATAATGTCTTATGTTGGAAGTAGATACGAAATTATTAAATTTGTGTAGACTCACATATAACGGTAGTATACAAAACAATACATTATTAAGTATTTTAAAAATACCTATTCTCCAAATTTTTTGCAATGGGCATCGTTTATTTGCTTTCATTTGCATCCGTTCGTTCGCCTTCGCTTCGTATCCGTACGGTTACATTCGCATACATTGTGTTCGTTTCCAAGGTGTGTACCCGGAATTAAAACTGCTGCGACGCAAAGTCTTCAAAGACTTGTACGGGGCAATTATGTATGCTAGCGAACTAAAATCTAAGCCAACGCGATTTATGCGACGCACTATTGTTGTTATATTGCTTACGCTTACAACAGACAACGAACGCGCGCTGTCAAAATCTTCGAGCGAGATGCAAGTTGCTTTGACACCAAGATTTTTTTAAGCATCTGTAACATAGTTCAATTTTTCAAAATTTATTTCTAAACATCACTAATTATTTTGCTGTATACAACTCCATCTGTTGAACTTTAGCAAATACGACTTCGTAGTTACGCCGTTCTACAATAGAGGGCGTTTATAAATGTATTAAATATAATATGACGCTACGTCACTTCCGCTGCCTCAGACCGTGACGCTACGTCACTTACGTCAAATTTTTCCCCCAATCAAGTAGTTTCACATTAAAATATAATATATGATATATTTTATTAACATGTATATTTTCTGATGTTCTCAGGTGAAGGCGGCGGAGGCGCGGCGACGCGGCGGTGCGCGCGCGATGCTGCCGCGTCGCCTGCGCACGCGCCGCCGACGCCGACGCCGGCCCAGCACGCCGCCATCGCCAGCGTCAAGAGTGAGCGGCTTAGCCCGCATGACTCTAACGCTTCTAGGTAACAAGGATATTTCACTCTTACCTCTTACCTATATGTTATGTTAACCACGGCTTTAACCACGTTAAAAGTATAACAATATGTTTACGAGAAGGAAGAAATATTAAACAAACGTAACGATTCTGATTCTATGTTTGATTTAGGCCGAAGTCTACATTTTTGTTTGGTGGTATACATAAGCGACGCTTGGATCCGCTCTTGGCTCAAAGTGGATCTATTTGATGTGCACCTAAACTGTAGTGTTTAATGTAGTCTAAAGAAATGAATAAGGTCTTCTATCTAAGATACCACCTCAGATACTACAGTTTCTTTTATTTTCTGGTACCATAGATCTCGCAGCGTGACTCCTTCTACATCGTCGTACCCGGGCACACCCCCTGAGCGCGGCAGCCCGCACGCCGCCCCGCAGCCGGCACCCGCTCATCCCCCCCGGAACTACTCCGACATCATGCGTTCGCTAGCAGCGCGGTATAACGCGCATCCTAATAATGAGTGAGTATTCAGCCTTATAATGAGTGAGCTTATTTTTGCTAGCAGCAAAAGAAGAGTAGTCTTTGTGCAGTTTGTGTCTTTAGCAACTCTTTGTGATTCTACAA
This sequence comes from Cabera pusaria, assembly GCA_954871355.1. Lineage (NCBI taxonomy): Eukaryota > Metazoa > Arthropoda > Insecta > Lepidoptera > Geometridae > Cabera > Cabera pusaria. The sequence continues at coordinate 6,763,184 of OX940897.1, forward strand.
CTCTGTATAAACATAAATTACGGAGTTATGCCCGACTATATATACTTCGGAATTGAGAACCTTCTCCTTCTTTTTGGAAGTCGGTTAGTTAAAAATACACACAATTAACATTTAACAACCTTTTAGCACTCCTAAAAATACGTTATAATTAAGTAGAGTTAAGAATAATGATTATATACATATGAATTTAATAATATTTTGACAAACATTTGCGTGAGCAAGACATACATTTCCTTACTTGACCTCACAACGAACAGGTGCGCCGGCTAATACCAAATACTTATTTATCGCTTATTTATACACCGAATTACAGAAAAGAGGAAACAGTTTGTCATACACAAACACAACAAGCAGTCGTGCTACTTACATCGATATTGACAATCGATTTTTCACACGCTCAGTGTCACAACACTGGTCGAGTCGAGTACAGTTCACCGACCACTAGTGATGCCCATACGTATAAGCATATTAATCGATTCGATAACTTACGTTTAGTCGACAAATTTACATGATTCGTGAGAACCGAAGCTCACCGCGTGAACTTATGTTATATTAATGAATTGCTCATCTATCGACGTGAGTTCGGCGACCCCTAGTTTTAATTACTCCCGCCACGACAGGCGGTGCGGCGCCGTACTGTAAGCCTTACTAAAATTGAGGTTTTATTGCATTAGAATATCGTCGTAAAATATATTCATTAAATTGGTCAGGTACCCTGCTGGATTTTAAGTGTTTTGATAGAAATCACAGGTGAAGTTACGAGCGTCAACAGCCGTAACTTTAAGGTTTTAATAAAGGCGACGATGGAAGCATTTTCTACTCATTTACAGCCACCTATAAAAGCACTTCTTATTACAATCACCTGCTTTTATTTGCTAAGGGAAATACGTCGTTAAATACTCGTTTTTACGTAATCCAAGCATATTCCGCAAGTAAGAAATTTGCATAGATGAACTTGATGATATGACTGTTCTGCTTACACGGCCGTACTTGTTGTCCTTGACATGCTAAGAACCTTTTAAGTAGCTCTTCTAAAACGAGCTACATTTGCGTATTACTATTAGTTCGTTTCATTACCAAATAATCTGATCTTTATCAACACAACAATTCAGAACGACTTTGAGCTTAAAACAAATGAAAAACATTTTGCAAGCTATTCCTAATAAAAACACATGACAGCTCTTAAGAGTAAGACCATTCTAGACTTCGCGTGTTACCGTTTTCGACCTCATGATCGCTTACCACTAGGCGAGAAAGAAGTCAAACCTATCAGATATGAAAAAAAATATGATTTATACCAATATTAGACACGTACTACTTGGAGATTTCCTATAAAGCGATGCTTTGAAGATAACTTCATTCAACTATCAGTATCTTTAAACATACAATTAACTTAAAAAACAAACTAAAAACATGGCTGAAGTCAAATTATAAATATCTACTTTTGCATCACATCAATTCTTCTTTCCTCTATTCCATTCAGTGGGCGAGTTGCTATCAGAGCAGAACCTGCGTGTTAAATACTAAAAGATGTATAATCAAATGCAAAAAGTACAGACAATTTACTTCATTCTTTTTTTAAATATTATATAGGCAAGCGTTTGACCACTATCTCACCTGTTGGTAAGTGATGATGCGGTCGAAGATGGTAAGCACGCTAGGCAGAATGGGAACTTGATATATTGAGGATAGCTGCCGGAACACAATGTTTTTCCTTCTCCGGAGGGCCACTGTGAAAAGCGCACATACATTTTTCAATAGAAAAATTCCTTTGTTGTTACGAAGTTGTAGTTACTAAATCGTTACTTAATACCTCTATTTTCGTCCAGCTACTTCCACCGTATGAACGGGTTTGCCGTGGAGCCGCGGTCCGTCCCATCCCCATCTCAGAGCGACGTGGCGGACACACCACTTGGAGGTCTCTTCACGAAGCTGGCGAAGCAGCAAGGAGGACCACCGAGACTGCCTGCCTTCCCTGTCATGCTTGATATGAGTTCCACTAAGGTAAATGCACTAAAACTACGACTTATAGGGTACGAGAAGAGCATGGCATTGAAATCTATCAAGAAAAGTATTAATTTTTAATTTTTAAAAGAAACAACCCCTAAAAGTATGAAATGTACCTATAAGCGACAAAAAACTGACCAGCGGTAGCCAATACTGCCAGTAAAAGGCAGAGTAGGCAATCACGGAAATGTAAATTATTCATATAAAATTTGAAGCTCGTTTTAGTTTAACTTTTGACTTATTATGTCTAATAAAGCTTAAACTTTCTCATAATAAATACGATAGGTCGACTAATTAGCGTCGTAATGAGCTAAATTCGATGCCACGCATGTTTGTTTACGTCAATTTTATTAAATCGCGTTTCTCATGCTTATTTTATCCAATCGAAGAAAATTATGCATATTAATTCACTTTGGGCATAATTTAATGATTGTCATTAAACTATTAGCCTATTAGAATATACATATTTTTATATAATGATAGTTTTATATTGATGCTTTTAAGCTTTCATTGTAATTCTAAAATACAGGATGAACATCATTAAGTCAATTGAGATTTCCAACTGAACCACGCAATGAAAACCATTGAAACCATTGAAACATTGTGGCTGCAGTCGTAATTTAATTTATTTTTGATATTTTACTGTACATTTTATGTTTAGCTTTGACTATATAACTGATACTATAACAATTTATAAATGTGATGAAATGGCCAATACATTGTGTTATGTAAATTAGGCAATGTATTCCTGTAACAAATTCTATTTTGTAATTGTAGGCAAATCTAAAAAAAACTAGATAATGGTAGATATAAAAATCTAGTTCTATATCTAGTTATTAACTGAATAACAGAGGGTCAAGAGCAAGTAGTCATACATTTTAAATTACCCGTGTCGGTTCTTCTGTGAGACAAACCTGTAATTATTGTTGTCGACGTTAGAAGCATCTCTTGAAGATAACAATAAAGTTTCATACATTATTACTTCATATTGTGCGTTACTTAAGACAAGGCCACTGCCCCTATGAAATAATTTACGGTCAGCTGAGTTTCCATTTCAAAACAGCACATTAGTAATTCATATTAATTATAAAACGTAGTGCTCACTGACCTTCCTGTTGTAATTATACATTTCATAGTTCACGGCTGTGATTAAAATGTCTCGGGGTATAAAATTCATAAGATTTTATCGGTTGTGGCATCTCTAGAGCGCGCCCGTGCCTTGTTTATGTTAATGAGAGTTGAAATCATAATGCGCGATGAGCTCCGTTTCCTTTCCAGTAATTGAGGCAATTAGATCTGATAACGTTCACGACCTTTACACTTCCTTCAGTGCAGTGTAGATAATGCAGAGAGAGTGTTAATTACGGTTGGCGTGTGCGCGCTCCGGTAATAGCGCGCTCCGCCTACCTTCCTACCGCTCTGATTGTAACCACTTGAAACAAGTTAATGAAATACATTTGGACGGGTTAAATAATTACCGACTTCTTGTTTAACGATTTTTTTTTGTTTGTCTCGTACTGGTTAGTTTAATACAATGTTCATTGTATGAGGTTCTAAAAAAAGACCTTGACTGACCCCTAGTAATTTGATTTAATTTTTTTCATTTGGTCATTTTCTTAAAATAAATATTGAATTTATTTTGAAGACGTTTACAAAATCTGTTGGAATTGGAATCCTTTCTTATGTGCTATTGGACTATGTAATACACGTCCAACCTCCGCGCGACGCCGGGGTCATTTTCTTAAAATAAATACTGAATTTATTTTGAAGACGTTTACAAAATCTGTTGGAATTGGAATCCTGTCTTATGTGCTATTGGACTATGTAATACACGTCCAACCTCCGCGCGACGCCGGGATCCATCCTTCGCTAGTTGGTTTGTCAGCGAACCGTACTCGACTCTCCACTGTAAAAGGAACTGGAGCTGCACTAATTGGCACCGGCACGCGCCGCACACGCGCCCCGCGACACGCTAGTGATGGGACGAGAAATCTTCACCGTTCGACTTTAAAATTAGATGACTTTTTGCACACCCGTGCGGAAATTGCAGCGTTACAGTTATACGATTTCAACTTTCTAGCTAAATTGCAACGACATCTGAACATCGCGTTCTCGACATAGTTAACGTCTCGGGTCGGTTTGAGTGGCGTGATTCGTTACGTTTCTCTTAACGCTTTATCCGGTCGATAAATTTGTGATATACTCGCAGGTAGGTCTAGCGCGGAAGTGTATCGTTTGATTTATGGCGATGCAGGAACGGATCGCGGTGATGGCACGCGCGGAGCGTTCATTTCACGGCGCGCGCCTCCGTCTGAATTTCATTCGGAATTACTCCACTCGCCTTTTTAGTGCGCGTGGCAATTAAAAAAGATAGATTGCAATTTGACCCGCGGGCGGCGAGCGTGACGCCTCGGAACGTTATTATGATGAATGCTAGCCACTTACGTCGGCCGCTCTCGATCAGATAATGGCCGCTGGTCGCCTTTCATGTTTGCTTTACGTCGGTGCTAAGACGGCTGATGGGTTTCTTGGTAATTGAGTTTTTAAGAGCTACTTATTATTCAGTAATATATCGAACGTTTATGCGGGCTTGTTAGGGAGGTTTAATAGTCTCAAAGTGGCATGGGCTCCTTCATCAAGTATCGTAGATGGAATGCAATCTAGTCTTGTTAGGGTTAGTAATGGCTGAACTTTCTTGCAGGCATAGATTACGACAGAAATGGGGCACTCAATCTACATAAATCTCGCGGTGTCTCCGTTATCTGGTTGTATATTTTAATTAAACGCGGTTATAGTACTTCATAAAATATTTGCTTGTCGTTTTGATATAGGGATAAATATGAACTAGCTGGGCCGGCGAACTTTGTACCACCTAACAGACAATGAATGTCGTGTTACCTTTTAGATGAACTTGTTTTAGGCTTTTATGAACGTAATAAATGAATACAAAAGATATTAAGTTTATTCATGTATTATAGCAATACAGATATAGAATAAAAATTGGTAAAAATGGTTTTTGGAAATATAAACTTTTTTAAGTTGCTTGTAAGCATACATTTCTGAACGTACGCATATTTTACTATCAATAAATATGTCAAACAATTATAATTACTGACAATATTTGACATTTTTAAAATCTACATAACTTGAATTCACAAAAACTTGAAGATTTTTTACTTGACTTACTACTTTACACGGGCTAAATACAGTAATCGTGTGGAGCCATAATTATACCTACCAAAAAAAACGCGATAATCCGAATATTGTAATGTGTAATGCTATTCACACATGGGAAAAATTTTTATACTTGACACTGGCTAAATACACTAATCGTGTGGAGCCATAATTATACAAAAAAAACGGCGGGATAAACAATTGAACATCAAATCATTGGCAGTTTTGAAACCCAGGAACATTATGGCAAAATATTTTTTCTTATATAATTTTTTTAGGTCAATTATTCATTGTTTTTAATACTTATTATCCTATTCCTGACAAAGACAATTCCAAACATACAAAAATCATGAAAATTGTCCAGCCGGTATTGAGTTATAAGTGTAGTAACTAACACGACTTTCTTTTAAATATATAGATATATCTCAGTATTCGACCAAAAATTACATAAAGAATAGTAGAGAGACCGATATAAAGAGTAGGTACCCTGCAATATGTATACATTTATTTTCATATAATTGGAACTGGAACCATGAATTGGGATATAGATTTAAGCAACTACGTGCTATTAATAGACCAGCTACCGTATTATATTCTGTTGACAGAGTCCTTAAAGTATAATACTTAAATTTAAAATATAAAACCACCCACAACTGATTTGTATATGTATAATTTGTTCATTGAGAATTGAGACCATTCCAATGAGCCTAAACACGACATCTCAGACACAGTAAATACATTCTCAGACGAGGAGTTGAGTTGATTTCTGCTGATTCAAGTAATATCTTAGCATTAGGTCAAGTTTACTATATTCTTGCAATATCATTGAAGTAACAGGATAATGAATTTCAAATTAATACATTTGATTTGACTAATGTAAACTACGCCATACTGACAGCAGGAAAGTGACTATGTAGAAGCGCCATTTAGATTTTTTGACGTCCGCGACTTTCGTAGCCCGTCAAGGGCTACGAAAGTCGCGGATTGCTATTGTAGTCTCATAAACCAAAAAAGAGCTGATAACATTTAAACGGCTGAACGAATGTTCATGAAACAAAGCTAAGAACACTCTCGATGAAGACACTATCAAACAAAAAAACTAAATCAAAATCGGTTCATCCGTTTGGGCGCTACGATGCCACGGATAGACACACACATACACAGATATACAAATACACGGGTACACAGATACACACTTATAACACCCCTTCTTTTTGCTTCCGAGGTTAAAAATTGGTGCAACATCGTACATACTGAGCTTTTTGATTTGTTCCAATTTACTATTGAGTCTAGTTTAAGTTTTCATGTTTTTTAAAATTAAATTAATACTCTTATTATATTGCTCAATTTTTTTGTCCATTTATCGCATGCCACATTTCGCATGTCACCGATGCTTTAGCTGGATTAGTGGATATGATGTATGACATTTAGTTCTAGCTGTGATTGACGGACGCTTCCGCAGCCATATTTGTATACATACTAATGTGTCATATCAACTGCTGTCATAGTAGCTAGCTACCATAGCTACACTTAAACAAAACGTTTCACTTGCATCGTAGTTTTATAAAACCACACCTCACTTTTTCTTTCATTATTATTTGTATTTTGTTGCAGGCTTTATTAGCGATATCTCGAGTGGGTCGCGGAGGTCGGTCGAGGCGCAAGCGTGTGGTGGCGACCTCGGGGTCGACGGCAGAACATTCCCCTCTAGACCTGTCGGCGGGGGCGGAAAGTGCGGCGAAACGAGCTCGACTGTCCGCCAGCCCTAGTACCAGGAGCGATAGTGATGAGAGGGATAGAGCGTCTAATGATGGTGAGTTACTTGAACATTGATGGTAAACTATGTGTATTAAGTGGTAAAGATTTTTTATCGTTTTTAATTTATTATATAACTAAACAAGACCGGCGTTGTCTCATTGATGCTGAAGTTTTTGTCTTATAAATTATAATATGGAAGTGCCGATGAAATCTTGGCATGAATGTAATCGCTGCGAACAATTGTCAATCCTTGCACTATTCTGAATTGGTAATACTTTGGCTTACAGACTGATCAGCGACTTTTTTCTTTAATCAATCAACTTCACTGTTAATTTTTTCATTTATTTTACGTATTAACACATTTATGTTCCTTATGTATCTATAATTTCATATTTTTTCTAGACCGCAGTGAAGCACGCTCAGAATGTCTATGTGCAGAGGCGCGAGCGCGGCTGTCAGCCTGGACAGTTGACGACGTCTGCGACTTTGTCAACTCTATCGACATTTGCGCGGAATATACTTCGGTAAGTACTTCACTATACAATTACAAAATTATTTGACACTTCAATCGATACTAATGTAATCGATAAATTTCAGCTTATACACGATAGATCATATGGACTTTGTGATGCTGTAAAGACGTTTTTGTTTTTATTTGTAACGTCCCAATATATGTTATAATACTTCCAGCCGATTTGTAAAGAATTATAAGCATTGTTAAGTTTTTTATCTACACTAATGTTATAACATTCTACTTATGTTTCCAATACTTGACTTATAATTATAGCGCAGATAACAAAACACTCAATTTAAGCAATTTCACATGATGGTATAATATCCACATCGATATCGTAAAATCTTATTATAACATCAATAAAACGCGACCAATTAACCTGGCGAGCCTTATGTCAAAATCCTCATACAAGTTGTATAAAATTTTGATATTAGGCTAGCTTTTGAAAACAGTTGGGTTATACGTGAAAACTTCGTCGAAACTACTAAACTTACATACACAAAACTCTTTGGTAAGATCTTGTGCCAATTAAATAAAAAAAGAACAGCGCGCGCTCGCTCCTGATTGGCACTGCGCGTGCAGCTGCGCTCTCATTGGTTAGATTTTAATGGCGGCAAGTTCACTGACAATACACGTACGCGTGAATTTAATGTTTCGCAATGTGTTTTGTTTTTAAAATACAAATTAAAAGTTAAAAATGGATAGCGACGATGATATTTGTACGCCTCCGGATATTCTAGAATTGGCAACAAAAGTAACTCACAATCTTTTGCCAGAAAAATCTAGAAAATTATATGAAAAAGAATATAATAACTTTTTGGCATTTTAACTTTCAAAATTGTACCATCCAAAATTTGAACAATTATTATAAATAAACTATTGTCAGCTTTTACTCTTGTTGTTTGATTAATTGCATTAGTGAAGATAAAGTAGTGTATGCAACTGCATATAACACGGGTATTAAAACACTCGTTACTATTATGAAACTCGCTGCGCTCGTTTCATAAACTCACACCCGTGTTTTAATACCCTTCATTATATGACAGTTGCATAAACTACTATAATGGTAAACAAAAGATTTGGAAAATAGTATTATGGTACACTTTTGGTTTTATTTATCAACGTAACTATCGGAAAAATAATGCTAATAATAAACTTACTTACTTACTACACTCCAGTAACATCGGTATATAATAATTTAAGCTGTCAAATTATTGTTCGACTATGATCGATAATTTTACAAATATTCGATAGTTATATAAATTACAGAGTGAGAGTTATATCCATCACTAGTGCTAAGATATACAAACTGAATTATTTTTTATTGTTGTATGTGGCCAGTTACAATATAAGAGGCACAGTTTTACAATCCATAAAAACTTTGATACGAGGTTACGTAAAACAGGTTGCGGAGTGATCTCTCAGCCCTAGTAAATTTTATTGATAGAAATCAGCTTTCACATAGTTTATAATTATACCTCAATATGCTAACTGGTAGATCGTAAATAAGATGCATCTTTAGGCTCCATCAGTTGCAATTGATATTATAAAGATAATAGTACTTAATACATTGTATTACTTACTTTGATCTTAACTTCTGAGAGACATGTTGGCTCAAAGGAAAAATAGCTTGATTTCAAAGCGAGAGGTCTCTGGTTCAAATCCTAGCACGGGTGTTCATCCACAGTTGGTATATTATATCGATATTTCAATTGACTTGCTACCAAAAAGTAGCTGACCACCATCAAGCAGAAAATCTGCCGCCATATCCTTTCTGTGTACCGGCAGCATACAGCCATTGAGAGTCATAGTATTCTATTCTTAGCATGTTCACCATCTTCTACCACATCATAGCTTACCACCAGGTGAGATGGTGGTCAAACGCTAGCTTATAAGATATAAAAATAACTATAAATATAATAAGTTAGTCATATTAATTGGATTTTTACTGAAAATACATTTTATTACATTCTAACAATGGCAAGTGAAGATGTGATCTTGTAATAAAACGTGACTAAAAATCGATAAGGTAGGTACCTAAAACAGAATTAATTAAGCGCGTATAAGATTTGTCTTTTTCTTTTTCTTGTAATAAATAAGCGGGAGATAAACCACGGTAAAACTAACTTCATATATATAAAACAACGGAATCACTTGTTTTGTACGATAGGTTGTAAAATATCTTTAAAAATTAGACTTAGTGTCTGCTCTAAAACTACGATCTAATTCCACAATAGGTGCAAGCTAAGCTACACCAATGTAACAGTATATAAACTTTCTCGACGATTGCCGCCAATCACAGTAATAAGCTATAATAAGTCGAAACTAATTCTCGTCAGAGCTGTAACAACCTAACACAATCATGACATGGAACGTCACTACTCACCACTGAGGTATACAAGCCAGAGTGTACAATGTTAATTTTAAGGTGTATACGCCTCTTTTTGATCAGTTGCTGAACTAAATGATAAACATTACAACCGTCTACTAATTTTTGAATCTAAATATCGTACTTACAATTTGTTTTTCGATCACTATTTAGAATATAAGAATTGTTGTAAAGGTTACGCACAAAATGGCAATATATGCAATACCTAGCCATTTATTAGAACAGGAATAAAATGTTTCTACCCATGATCTTGTAATGTATATTATTATAAGTACCTATTCAATACATTGAAAAATAATAAACGTGTCTATTATCCCTACAATTTACTACATTTTAAGTTGGTGATATAAATAGTGTCACAACTGTGGAATAATTATTGCAATAGATAAATAAATATTAAACATTGAAATTAATTTACAAAGATTATCATAAAGACGAATTTAATGTGTAATTGATAAAAAAAAATTGGAATTACTCTAGCTATCATCATCAATGTATGGTATTTAATTGATTAAGGTATCTACAAAATTCATACATACATACAATCCGCCTTTTTCCCGTTGGGGTAGGCAGAGACTACTTCTTTCCACATGCTACGATCTTGACATACCTCCTTCGCTTCTTCCACTTTTATGAGCGCCTGCATACATACAAAATTTTTCACCAATGTTACTTCTAGCACTAACTCAAGGCAACAAGCAAAGCTCGCGTCACTCTTGACTTGAGCTGTAATCATGATTACTCGTGATCACTCACTGTTTCTACACCTTACTACTGAACCAGCGTAGCGCGACCCCCGAGAACAATAGCGTTTGTTTAGTAAATATATCAATTCTTACTTAAATGACCCCAAATAATGACGTTATGAATTAATTGGATCGTCTTGTGGGTGATGTGTTCATTGCCCAATGTATAAAAATATAATAGTGCAAGTACATCAATTACCTATTTAGTAATATGTTAATATAAAATGATAAATATAAAAGTTTTATCAGTAGGCTCAAGACGTATGTATACATTACAACACAAATTATTCATTGTTCATTATATATACGAGTATATATATATATATATATATATATATACATATATATATATATGTATATATATATATATATATATATATATACTCGTATATATAATGAACAATGAATAATTTGTGTTGTACCATATATATATATATATATATATATATATATATATATATATATATATATATATATATTACAATATTTACACAAGAAGAGATGAAGAAAATCCTCAATTTAATTTAACATGCACATAATAATATTTTTTCTACAAAGAGAATGATGTACGGTTTGTCAAAGTGATAAAAAGAATAAACTTACTTAAAGGCTAAAAGCCTGTATTTCTTTCAGAGGTCAACTTATTCTGGTCATGATTCAAAATAGATTGTGATAGGTACGTACGAAACGATACATTTTGTTTGCTCACGTCTCTTTGATTAATTTTAATTGCCACCAGTGAAAGGCAAATAAAATATGATTTTAATTATAACACTGAGTTTTTAACAATTGTTTCGCACTCGATGATTACGTGTGCAATTATTAAATGCAATGTTTAATTGTAAAATTTTGGATACTTTAATTACAGATAAAAGTGCAAATTAGAGCAAAATATATGTGTATTTTATCTCTTCTGTAGTAACGTTGCCTTTTTGAATAAATGTTTTTACGCTTTTCACGTGATCGTTTGACATTTGATCCCTCTTTTTTTTAAATAATGATCGAAAACGCAGTGCACTTAAATAATATCGAGATTTATTGAACTAAGTTCTACTAAACGTGTTCAAACAACGTGATCTTGGTTTACGCGTACTTGAGATCACCACCTCCCATCAGTCTCCATTGGATCGCGTTTACCAAAACAATCAAGAGCGCTGAACGCCCAAAATCGGTAGTTCGGAATTAGAACTCGTCTTAACTGTAACCACGTTCAGTTTGTGGTGGTGAAATGCATAATGCCGGTTTAATCTCAGTAAAACACGTAAACCAAGTTCAAGTCGACCTCTATCGCGTTTGTATTCACTGGTGAAATTGGCCCTAAGTTGTTTGACAAGATTAGCTATTCTTTATTTTTGTTGATTTTCTTATCAATTACATGCTACTACGTCTATAAGTGCTACGTAAACGTTTCTCTACGAAAATATTGCCATCTTAAACGTCATTTAAAACACGCAGTTACAAGTGCAGCAGTATTATATAAGTCAAGGGAATATTATCTTGACCAAATAATAATTATTATATACTTTCTGCTAGTGCAGAAAGTTCAGAAAGCTTTCGATTGTACTTTAGTAAGTAGGGTCCAATCTACTACAATTGCAGGAATGACCATAATAATATGCATTAGAAAATGTTCGCGACAATTCGCGTTATATTTATAAGACAGCGAGTTCCGAGTGTTATTAGTTGGTCTTGTATTCATTATAATCGGTTATTGAAAGACCATAAAGAACGATTTGTATGGGGAGCCGTTAAGAAGCGGTTTTATTGCCTTGTAAGCGAGCGCATTGATATTGATAACTATACTTATGTAAATATAGATAGATGTGATTGTTGTACAAAACATTTTGTATCATTACAGGCTGAGAAATAAATGTTATACCTACGCTATTTCTTATCCTGTAAAACTTTTATTGGAGTTCTAAGGTTTTTTTAACAGGCTAATGCTATCGGCCTTTTTTAAAGCTCGTTAATTTAAAGCTGTAAATGCTGGTTGATGTTTTCTTGCAGCTTTGTCTGAGGTTGAGGGAGAGTAATAGAGCCACTTCTCAACCCTGGATTCAAGGCGTATATGACTAGCTCCAAGTGCTGACTTCAGATTGGACTGGTCATTTGAATAGGGGAGCGTAATCATTCATGGACGGTACTCGTTATCAAATTACAATTCCCGACGATAAATTTGCATCAAGCGGTTTTACTAGCGTAGGTCTATTATTAATCTAATCCTAATGAAAAATAGGATATAATATCATATAATACGTCACAGTCGAGAATCTCTGAACTATTTACCAATGAAAGAATTTACAGATTTCAAGGACATGACAAAATCGGATCACAAAAACATGTAGCATACAAAAACTTTTTAGAAATTTTTCTTAGTATAAAAACAAAGATCCATATCAGGAAGTACACATCCTTATCGAACGATCTGCTTAGCACTTATTTTTATCGTCACGTTATGCAAATAGAAGCTATTCTATTAACAAATTGGCCAATAAACATCACTTAGCGGTAAATGGTCGGCGTGATGCTAGTCCCGCGGTAATTGTGGTCACATTGCACCATAACGCACCGTTTGAAATATATTAAAGCCTTTTAAGTTCACACGGAGATTTGCGGAGCAGATATTTACAAGGCAAAGAGAAAACAGAAATTTCAGCTGGTCTTGACACCTATATGGGTACATCATCAGTATCGACTGATGAATGAACTTCTTCTTCTTGCTTTGTATAAGTGGGTTAGTGAAAGATAACTTACCATTAAAGTTCAATAGCAAGACCCTGTGGAACAAGAATATTCTAATTCTGACTAAAATGCTACGTAACAATCAGGATTGACTAGCTGTTATGATGCTTATTTTATTAACCATTATAATCTTTGAAGAAACAAATATTGTCATAACTGGTATTTTTTAGATATAAAAATTTAACTCATAATTAATATCATCATCATCATTATCAGCCTCTATTGAAGGAGCCTATGTTCATCAGTCGCTACTCCACTACAAGACGCAGGCTTCTCCAACTGCACGTCACTGAGCACAACCTCAGCAACTATCATCCAGGTCCTGCCAGCACCCTTGCGAAGATCATCGCTCCACATAGTCTGAGACCGCATAACTAATATAACAAGTGTGAATTCTGGACCAAGCAAATAGTAAAAATTAATGGCACATACAACTTAATTATTAAATTAATAACCAATATTTGCTGACTTTATCATTTTAACATCGACAAATGCATGTTCATGTCAAGTTTTTGCTATGAGATTCAAAGTAAAAGGTCGCAGAGCTGTAATTTAGGCAGTCGGTGGTCGTGCGGCTCAAAGCTTTATACACACTGCATGGCACCGCATACATTATGACCACGTGAGCCAACATCAACCACAGACGTGGGAAACGAGACGAACATTTAAAATTTCCATAATATTTGTATCTCAAAATTGCACAAGAATGTATATTGCCTGACACACGGAGACTATTAATCATAAACAAACTAACCCAGCATGCTTATGTACACACTGAAATTATGACACATTAGCGCGTTCAATAATTAACTAACTCTAATAGATAGAGGGTTTATTATCTGACATAATTATAGTTCAACAATTTCAAAACATATTACAGAAATTTAAATCATGAGCAAGACCTAAATGTCGTATGGTTGAGATGTGTGATGGGTGCCTTTTGAAAATCGAAGATCTAAAGCTATGTAAACACTCAATTTAACTCGCTGAAAATTCGCAAAACATTTCTGTGAACAAATTTACAAGTAATCTCCTCGTTATTCTAACAATTTATTACAATTGCGAAGAACGTAATGTGTAAGTAATAGTAATGATTGTATGACAGTTCATTGCATTTTAAGATGACAGCTACGATTATGGGTTGAAAATACGATTTTGTATTTCCTGATTTTGTGTTTAGTTATAAATTGTTGCATTCACCATTCAAATATTTTACATATTTGCAAACAAAATAATAGTTTGTAACATTCTGAAGCAAGGCCGTTGTTGACTCAACCTGATTAATTAAACATGGGATTTGTACAACATTATTACTTATCATGTGCTGAATATAATAAAAAAATATTACCGTCTTATATCTTGCAATATCATTTTAAGTGCACGCTCCATCGGAAAAGAATTTGAAAGGTATTCATTAAGTTTTCGTGACTATAATATATAGCTTAGTTGGAAATGTGATAAATTCAATTTTGTTCGCTTAGAGTGCTTAGACTCAGTTAGCGGGCATGCTTGACGTAAAGACGGACAAATTGCGTGTCCGTGTGTCACTTAGGTTACAGTAGCGCAGATATTGGATTACAACAAGATTTATTTGTTACAAAGGTGTCACGCCGGAGCACGGGGCGAGTTAAATTAATTGTCTACCAGATAATAACTCCAGTTAAGCAGCAAATGATTTATGTTACGCTTCTCAGTTGAGTTGAACTGTAGCCTGGCGATGTTACGCAATGTAATTAACATGAGTTTTAAGTGTACGCATTTGTTTAATTTGGATAGCTTCAAGCTTCTGTATGTATGTGATTATATACATTCGAATTGTAGTCTGTATTATAATTTTATGCGTAGTTTATATTGTCCATGCGGTTTAAAATTAATTTTAATTACTTATTATCAAAATAAATAATTATCCTTCGAATTGTGATTCAAGTCATATTATATCTTCGAGCTCAGAGCGAATTCATTACTTTCAGATAAAGCTTGTTTTCCTAAGAATCTTCATTGCACAACTTACGCGACGTTGAAACTATAAGCAACGTAGCAACGTATTTATCTCGTAACTAGTAAAAAACATCTCAAAATAAACCACGCTTTCGTCATAAATAAATCACCATCATGCTCAATGACAAAATAAATTCTAGACTTGAAGAAAATAATTAACTCAAACAAACGAATACCTGATCCATTTGACCTGAATATCCAAAATCGTGCGCCATGCACAAAGCTAAACAAATCGCATCTGCGTCCTGATCCTGGGATGTCACAACTGTCAAATGTTCGGGTAATTTCGTAACAGTTCGTGTGTATAGCTATCCTCTCACTGACGACAACGACCTGTTGCGAAATTATGTCTGTTGTTCTATGTTTATGGTGTTTTAGCCATACTTCCTAAGTACTCACGAAGGAAAGGAGATTTCAAGGCTTTCTGTATGAAGCATTATTATACATATATGTATATTCTCTACTTTCGGGTAAAGTTGTTTATACATCAATCGAAGTAAAAACAGAAAATGCCGATCGAGAGATTCTTATCAGTGTTTTAAAATTCAGAAAGATGAGACAGACAAACGAATAGATAGTTGAACGTCGTATGCTTAGTAATAGGGTTATCCTAGTCGGGTTAATCAGAAAAAAGTGCCTGAAACTGAAAAACTCCTGGCAGCAATTTTTTACTACAAAAATTGGTATTTCTACTATTATATACTATGCTACCATACTATTCGGCCAAATTCCGCCGGTTTGCTGGCCGACACTTTAAATTTAAGGAGGAATGGTTTTGCTTAATTTCCAACAAACAATATATGGACTGAAGTTGTTGTAAATTTAAATCTCCAAAATTTATTTTATGCAATTTTTAACAAGGTATGAAATTTTTCGAATTAAACGAGAAAAAGTGCTTAATTATCTTTAATTTAATTCTTAGGTATATTATCTTATTTAATATAAATTTTTAGACATACATATACATAAACAAAATAAATTTATAAAAAATAATTTATTATTTTTAATAAACTACATAATTAATTTTAAAATAAATACATAACTGCAAAATCAACTTGAATTAAACTTTAATTAAAATAATGTATTAAACTATTAAATTTTTTAAATATATATTTAAATTTTTATTAAAATGTGCCGTAATTGAAATTGCAATTTTTGTGTTGGATGATTGGAACAAAATATATTTTCATGAATAATGCGAATCGATGACTCTCATTTTACCCGTCTATGTTCAACGGGCAATGCCCATTTTTGGCTGTCCTAAACAAACTAATCAGATAATAATAAGCCTGAAGGCCCCATGCAAAGGGCCAAATTGTTGTCCTTTATCTTGGACATATGTATTTGCAAACATTGTGGCTCTGATATGATACTTACTCATACTATCAAGAAGGCAAATGCCCAGCAACAGAATAGTCGCGGTCACAATAAAGTTATAAAATATCAATAAAACCTATAAAACGAGAAGATCTAGCCCAGCGACCAGATGCACTGAATCTAGATGCGCACTTATTCCTAATTGCGCATTGTCACCGACTCGTGCGCTCGTGACGCTGGGTTGCCACACCGCGTGATTTATATAAATTACCCCGGTGTGTGCGACATATAATACGTTCAAATTATGGCAACATTCGATCGAGATCGTTGGGTAATGGCGGTGAGAGAAGTGGAAAAATGTATTTTGTAACTGTAGTGTCACAAATGTTACAATCATCCCCGTGTTGCAGAATTTCTGCGCACGCATAGTATAGTATAGTTTTATATCTTGTAAAGCAATATTAAATTATATTGTTTCAATTGAAACGTTGTCATCATTTGTCCTGCGATTGCCAACCCGCCTGCCCAGCGTGCCGATTAGGACATGTTTCTCCCAAAGATGGAAAGTCACACACAGAGCCAAGGCCCCAAGGCAGTGACTGGAAAGAAGAGCCGAAGATCGGCTCAGTGGCGCATGTTGGCACAGGCCTACGTCCAGCAGTGGACTGACACAGGCTGATGATGATAATGATGAATGGTCATCACATGATCACATTTGAAGATCGACAATACACAGTTAAAGCATTTTGGTATTGTCCAAATGTTTCAAAATATATTTGTCACATAAATAATTGAATCATATCCGAAAAATAAACACGAGAGAACGTGTCAAGTGAACAACAGTTCAGAAGATACAACCCTATGACAGACGGACGGACAGCGGAGTCTCAGTAATAGGGTCCCGTTGACACCCTTTGGCTTCGGAACACTAAAAATATTTAAAAGCCATAAGATGTTCCGATGTTCAACTGGTAGAATCTGTACTCTGACAAATGGCAATCTATGACAGCGGTTGCAATACGAGCAATTAGCGCGTCGACGGCTAAGCGTCGTCTCACGAACACGACGCGACACCCAGCCGATCCAAATTAATTCCATCAATCCAAAGTTGCACTGCCTAAATAAATTAACCCATTAATATATGTCACGGTGATTAATTTCATTACCGCTCGTGAGATGTTATGGCTATTTGCATCATAATGTCTCAGGTAATGGATGCTTGTTTTAGAATGCAAGGTTCTACAATCACTATATATGGCAAATTTAAGTACAATGTTTTCTAAATCTACATATAACTTTTTTATCCAGGCAGACAAGCATTTGTCTAATCTCACATGATGTTAAGTGACGGATGTTGAGCGGACAAAGGTGCAATCGTGCTTGTCTAGAAAGACTACAATGTGATGAGGCACCGGATAATGGAGTTAAGCCTTATCCAGTCAGAGCTCTCTAAGTCATATTCGAAAATCAGGGAGAGTCTTGCAGTATTCTTATAAAACATGACCTTTTTTTGATGATGTCTGTCACGATTCGATCGTCATTAAACAAATGATTGATAAATTAATGTTAATGTAATGTATTTACTGTAAAAATAACAGCTTTGCAAAATAAACTATCATCAAGCAGAAGCAATAAATTTCAAACCACTTTCAATTTCGAAAGCTTAAACATTTCAAATCTAATGAACTTAATCGTGCAAAATTGCACTATCAAATTAAATATTTCGATAAATCTACTGATTGATTAATAGGAATCACATGGCCAACGTGAAATGCCACACACGCGGATCAACAAATAAAGCATCTGAACGACGTATTCATCTTAAATATCACCTTAAAGCAAACAATGTGAAGACATCACCACCCGAAGCCATACACGACTCCACCGACCAACAACATATTGTTAAGCTTAGTTTCAGCCCGATACCAACTCGACGTTCACTTGTTAAAAGCGAACAAGTATGAAATCTTACTTTATCAAACCGCAAAGTTACCTTTGCCAAGAGAGATGTAATTACTATAATGGTCGCTCTATCGTGATCTTTCCGGACATATTGTTATGATTTTAAACATGAAATCGAAAATAGTCACGGGTCATCTTTGAACATGTGGGCAATGTTCGTTGCGCAAAATGGCCGGCGCTCGGATAGATTTCACTTGTTATTTCGTCGCATATCAAGTGGTCACGACAATTGCAGTGAATTGAGGAAATGTTTTTGGACATGAATGTTAGCAGACGATTCTATATTATAATATATATAATAAAATAATTCGCATACATATTGCTGTGTATTTAAATTATACCAATGTGATATTTGTAGGTAATTAAGGTTATGGTATGGTCAGTTTTACCGTACAAGCTATATGTAAAAGGAACTTCAAGAAATACCAATATTTTGAAGACATTTTCATTGTTCAGCATTTCAAAAACTACTTTCTATTTACGGTAGTCAAACTCTTTCTTATAAAAAAAACATAATATCTTATTTTAAGTTTTCAACAAACTTTATAATCCAATTATATGTGTTTTACACTTCATTCATTGTCATCATTTCAAAATCAAATAAAATAATGCCTAAATAGGCATCACAGGTATCACATTATCATTCATCAAATCATCAAGTTTGTCTTGTAAAGATAAATTTCAATCAACTAACTGCATTAACAAAACGATCGGTACATGCGACGGGCCTAAAAAGGCACTTTCATCTTCACGTCGTGAGGCGTAAATGGACGCAATTTATAACTCGCCGTATCAAACGAACCGGCAATAATTCGGCGGCATTCTTACACACATACATATCTACAGTGTAAGTATTTCGTAGATACAATCTGATTTGTCGGTAAAAAATGTGTCATTAAATTCGAATTTCACACTTGTCTTAAATTGTACGAAAGCGGCTATTTGGAACAATAGAATTTGCCGAGGAGAACACGTTCAGTAACTTAGTTGCCGTTGTTACTAGTTTAAGTAGCAATTGGACCTCCCAAACGATTTCTATCACTTTTGACTTTAAGCTTGCTATGCCAAAGAGTATTTAAGATGCCGCTACAAAACCGTACAGCAAGCAGCATTTGACTTCGCTGGCGTAGTGGCTGGCTAGCTAGGCGTAGCAAGATTGAAATCAGAATTGTCTAATCCGCCTCCAAAGTCAAGATAGGTTAAAATATACTTTCAAGCACTATATACCGAGCTTAATTCATAAGTTGTATGACAAGATGGTTGGCTAGATGTGAGTAACCGAGAATCGTGATCAGTGGCGTGTAGTTGAAGAGCCCTATGTCCAGCAGGGGACTGGTATAGAATAATGATAAAGTTGAATTTATGTGATAGGATCCCAGATTTGGGCATCGTTATTTGATAAAAATAAATTAATGATAGTCGTATATCAAAGCATCGGAAGGATTACGATAATGTGGATTGTACTTAATCAAGATAACAACATAATAGAACCTAGACAACTAGTTGTCTGTCTCGTTCACGATGCACTATATAATTTTATGATCTTCACACATTAACTGCCACATATTTTAAGGCTGTAGCAATTTATCAATTCTAATTAAAATTACTACTAATTTGCTGTAATGCCAAATAATGCGTTAGCTTCTTAGTTCTTAGGTCAACTTATTCTTTTATTTTACTTAAGATGCCTACAACAAACGATCAAATAAAAGTACCTATATAAAAATGGAACACAGGTCTGCCATATTTTTTTCAGGTTTCTACACAATGTTATTTTCCATAATACTTTGGTATCGATAACAAACATAATAGCTGACTGCATTTCACGCGTTGTTACTACAAAAATCGCACATTTTTAACCGACTCCAAAAAAAGGAGGAGGTTTCTCAATTCGACCGTATATATGTTTTTTTTTTATGTTTGGTCGCGGATAACTTCGTCGTTTATGAACCTATTTTGATTATTCTTTTTTTGTTGAAAAGAATATATTTCAAGTGTGGTACCATAGTAATTTTATCGAGATCTGATAAGTATATCCAGAGATATGGAGATAAACACCTCAAAATTGGTATTGAAAATTAATAGCGCGGCATTGAAGTTGGTTCTTTTTAGTTTTTTAAACGTCTTATGTTTATCGTTGTTTTTTTTAAATGATATTAATAGTTAGCTACAGTTTTTGTCCAAATGATTTGACCTTGATATAATTGAATTTGAATTTGATATAAATTATGTACAAGGACGATTTTTATGATAATTATCAATGATTTGACTCAGGTTCTAACCATGGAAAAAAAACAAAGTTTTCATTTTTTGTTTTGGTAAGAACTATTGCTTACGCATAGACGGAACACACAGACGCCTCGATGGCATTGCTGTCGTAGCAGCCTTAATTAGCTTGCTCATACAGTAATCATCACCAACATATAAACGGTGAAACGACTGCACCGTACGCTATAAATTACTGCCGAGTTATCTACGGACCATTTTATTTTCTGCGTGAATCTTTTTCTTGCTAATGATGTGTTAGATTTATCGTTATTTGCTAAATTGAGTTTGACGGCACTTTTTTCGGAGGAGAAATCTTCGGCACCTGCGTAATTTAAGAAAACAACTGTCGCTGTTGAATGTAGCGAAATCGTTAAGGGTTTTTTTTACCTATCCACTTTCTTATTTTATTTATAATTTAATTGTAATGCCAATTAGCTTTTAGATTATTCTACAGATATAAGAAAAAAATATCAGTAGTTTTCTGTACCTCACTTGTTCTACATTGGTTATCATTTTCTATCTAATATAGGTTTTCAATGAAAGATTCAACTACCTCTAAAGATCTATATAAAACATTTTTACACATTTTGTAGGTTTTTTAAAAAACATAATTTGAACTTCTACTCTAATTTCTTTTTTATGTTTTATCA
Organism: Cabera pusaria; assembly: GCA_954871355.1. Lineage (NCBI taxonomy): Eukaryota > Metazoa > Arthropoda > Insecta > Lepidoptera > Geometridae > Cabera > Cabera pusaria. The sequence continues at coordinate 6,784,709 of OX940897.1, forward strand.
ACACAGTTTATAATCATAGAGAAATTTAAAAAAAAAACCTCGCAAAAAGACCAATTGAATCTGGAAATATAGAAGCAAATACAAACTTATTGTCCAAAATAATCAACAATAAAATATTTCTTGTAACATTTTTCCATAGTATATCAGACTTCACTTGGCTTATCAAAAAGCAATACTGTACTGTAGTTTACCTTCAGTTTTCTTTCTATATGCTATAAGTAGGATAACCGACAGTACAGTAGCCGTACAATAACAGTACAAGATCGCTGTTGCTCCTAATACAACTGGTTCGTACTCCGGTCCCATCTGTCAGATTGTATTATCTTAGATGCAACAGTTAATTGAATTACTTTCACCAATCCGGCTTTGATGACATTATGCTAGTTGCGAAGTTAGGAGCTTAATATTGACCTTTTGTTATGTCAGGAAATTATTTATGTGATGTATACGAGTAATAAGTCATAAAGGTGGTTACTTATACAATTTGCTTTTTTTTATATAGGCTAGCGTGTAAACTGATTTGATCAGGAGTGTTCTTAGCTATCATTTTAGAAAATCTGTTCAGTCTTTTAAAGTTCCTGTGAGAGCAACTGCCACAGGCTTTTCTGATTTGAATAAGCTGTAACTTAAAAAAAAAAGTAATAGGGTAACGTCTGACCACTATGTCACCTTTTGGTAGGTAGATGACGATACGGTCGACAATGGTAGCACGCTAGGCCTAGAATGGGAACTGGCTCTCAAGGACTACTGGCGGAACACATTAGATGTTTGGCGACAGATTATCCACCTTTAAGGTAGATAGATAGATGACAAGGCTAAAGGCCTTACTCGAGATTTTGAGCGCTTGCCGATGTCGCATCCTGCCTCGCATTTGAAACAATTGTCGATAACTTTACGAGTTTTCCGTTTATTTCTTTGTAAGTATATTTTCTTATTTATTGCATGAGTAGCACCAGCCCGTTCTACTTTATTATCTGATCTGATTAGAAGATGCAGGTGCTATTGTAACCGGTCTATGTAATTAGTTGACTCTTGAACTGTCCACAAAAATTTCATCACGATTGATAGCTTTTGATTACATGGATAGATAATGAGAAATTCATATCAGGTTTTATGAGAACGAGATGCTTAAAATGTTTAACAAGTACCTAAATAATGTGAACAAAAATGTGTCCAAGGCGCTCGACCTAGCGTTGTTATTACTTCGTTCAGCGCGCGATGTACCAGCGCGCGCCCGGTACAGTAAAGAATTGACTCAATGAAATAAAAAAAAATGTTTACGAATTATTTTTATTTACCTCACTAAATAACATCAAAGTTCCTTTTTCAAAGTTTAACCGTAACTATAACTATTAACCAGTGTTTTTATATGGAGATTGACAGATTTTTGACGTTTGTTATAGTTAAAGTAAGATGGTGCAACTCAGCCTAAGAGTCGAGTTTTAAGTCGGAAAAGTGAAGTTTACCACACTTTACGCCGCCTTGTCATTTTAGTATAGTTAGCATTAAAAAAATTAAAGAATATTATGCTTGTTTTTTGTATGTATTGTATTGTATGTATATAGAATACGAATGCGCAGTTATCCCGTCATTAGAATAATATACGTTGCGCGCGCGTGAGCAGTGACAACCGACTGGCGGATACCAACGCCGGCGCTGGTCGAAAGTTTAGGTATAAAGCGCTGTAGCTAAGGGCGAGTGAGGGAGGCCTGCCTCTGCCTCTATCCGCGTTAATTTATATTCTATGCCATTTTGTACAATATTGGGTATCTCTCTGTGCAAAACGAATAAATCGGTCGACTCTTTCAACCGTAAAGAGGTCACAAATATTATCAAACTGTATTTGAATTTCTTTTATACTTAGAATAAACAGAAAATGTTGATGTTGGGATGGGAATAGATAGGCAAAATAGATTAAACGTTTTCTCAACGGATGCAATTTGACAAAGCGTTGAAAATGGCGCGTTATTGTTTTGAAATTGAATACGATTGTGGCACCTACGACGTGTTAAAACTATTTTAACCACCGAATTTGTTTATATTATTCACACTTAACATATCCATTTACTTAAATACTTTTAAGTAGTACGATTAAACTAGCCTATCTCAAGAATAAATTAAGGGTATCAAAGTGTCTTCATTCAAATAAGTCACCGCAAATCACTCCTTTGAATCATGTTGTCACCGCATTGGTCACTCACTCTAGTAACTGAGCAATAAAACTGCCGAAGTCTATTGCACCAATTTAAATGCCACCCCTATCATATAACAAACAATTCTGACCATAGTAACTACTACACTTAGCTGTAGCATGGCCCTAAATAGATCAATCCGACTTATAGATTTAACATAGGTATCGTTAACAAGCACAATATTTCTGTCCCCGACCATTGGCGGTCAGACCCGATTTAGTCGTCTATTAGTCTATCAGGCGGACCGTATCGGGCGACCCCTGAACTCAATTAGATAGACCGATACGACCAAGTTGGGACCTAACATCTTTACTGCTTGATTTATTCTCTCGCTTAATTAGAATGTGTGTTCGATGCATAATCGGGTGAAAGGAGCAGGAAATGTTTCTGAACAGTTCGGTTTACGTTTCGCTTCATTTGGGTGTGGATTAATTAAAAACCTCAGTATCAAGTTTACTTATAAGCTTCAGTAAGATTGAACAATGGAAATTACAAGCTTTACATATCATATACTAGTATTTTAAAATCAAAGGAACAAGGACGACACAGACATAAAACTCCACTATCCAAAAAAACTATGTATATATGCTTATAATTATTGTATTTGTACTCATAAATCGAAAACCGAAAGCAATGTTCAGTCCCCTTCAACTGTTACTAAGATGCAGATTAAGCTATTCAAAGTCGAAGCGACAAACAAGCAAAGAGTCGTAAATACGGAAATTTGAAATTCAATCGAGCAGCTAACGACATCTTCTGTCTTATAAAAACAACCTAAAAACTCTAACAAACTGAAGAAAACAGTTGAAACAGAGTTAGTAAAGTCTACCATACATGGAATGACAAGATTAGCGGGTCAAACTGACTTCAGTTATTTATTTAACTTGTACTTGTATTAGTAAGTAGTTATGGGTTTATTGTAGTGTGTTTCACAAATAATGATGTTTCATTATTTTAGATTAGGGTTTTAGTATGCTAGTAGTGTTGTGATATTAATACTCAAACATAAATATTTCAATTGATTTTTTATTTAATTTTTCACTTTGATTCAAAGCTAAATTAAAAACATTAAAATATTAGTACTTATTATGCTATCACCTAAATCAGGTCTAACTTTAAAATGTAAAGCTGAAGGCCGAACTGTTCGTGTGTGAGTTGTCTCTACGTAACGTAGGTACAGCGTCTTTTCTGAGATGACGGGATAAGCGTGCGGCTAATAGGAGAGCTGGGACCACCGGTAACGACCGCCTAGCCAGTAATCCTAGGTTAGGGCTGCTTCTTGCAAAAAATTGCGAGACTAGGGAAAAATGAAACATATTTATTAAGTAACTTGATATGAGATAATTGAAAAATAAAGACAGGCAAATTGCCTTCTTTTATAATTAAAATCTTAAAATCCTTTGATTGTTTGCAAACATATTAATAAATTAATTTAATAAAAATATTCCTTTAAATAGTATAAGAACAAAATAAAACTCCTTGTTAAAAAAATCAAAAATAAACACGTTAGGTTCTCGAAGTGTTCTCGAAACTTAACAGATGGCTATCAAAATGAATGCAAATGTCTGAAATTGTCAATCTGACAAACCTCATGTTTTCTTTGGTTGATATTTTTATACCGCGGTAAAAAATTAAAAATATCAACAAAAATATATAAAAATTGTTTTTTGGCGGTATACCGCCTTCATTCCATACATTTTTAACAACGACCTATTTCGCTAAAAAATAATAAAGAAACATAGACATTAATGATTAAAGTAAGTTTGCATTAAAGCCACCAAGCGAGTGTAGTAGAACTATTTTTTATTATTTAGATCCAGGTTTATAAGGACATAGGTACACTTTTGTTTATGAAAACGAAACAGCCTCTGGATTCATAAGCAGATAATTAAAAACAAGACGAAACGCACTGTTCTTAACGAAAATAAACAAATAAAATTATCGTAGTATCGGGCGTAGCTTTGATTTTCACCTTATAGTATTTTACTTTTAAGCTTATATATTAATTTTTTTGGGTTTTGGATTGGTAATAAGAACATTGGTCGTAGCTCATATCACCGTAAAATTAAATAAAATTCAAATTTGTAGCCTCGAAGGAAAACCACAGAATCATATCGGAATTACTCGTGTCATCGCTACGCTAACAAAATATACTTCGCAAGGATTTCCGAACTAAACAAACATGTAGGTAAAATAACCATTACTGGTATCACTAAAACTTATAATTGCCGTAAATCCTTTAGAAGTTTCGAAAGGCAGTGGCTGGTATTAATTAAGCTCGTTACGCGTAGAACAATCACGGTGGTAGGAATAATTGGAGCACGGTGGGTCTTGTCGCAGACAATGTTGCATTGCAAAGCATTGATTGAAGCCTTACCAAGCTTATAATTATTCATGGCTTAAGTCATGTGTGTGTACCGGGAATTGCAGGTCAGCAATGAGTTTGGAATACGGGTTGCACATATGATGGTTGTCAAACGCTTTGGTTCACAGCTGTCTTCCATTTCCAAACTCTTCAAACCAGGAAGTCGCCGGTGCAAATCCAAACCATGATTGGTCGTGCGCCTATGTATTGTTCTATATCCATTCATGGGTGCTTGTTTACAGGTGGTCTGAGCATTATATCGATGTTCCGCCTGATTTGATAACAAAAGGTGGCTTACCGCCATCAAGGAGAAAATCCGCCATTAGCTAATTTTTTTTCGGCAGCACAACCCTTAAAAGTCAGACCGTTCTAGACCTAACGTGTACACCATCTTCGACCAAATCATTGGTTACCATCAGTCGATATAGTGGGCATACTCTAGCCTAAGACATGTATAAAAATCACACAATTAAAGTTTAGTTAATTAGCAGACGAAAAACCCAATTTTGCTCTGAAAGGGAATAAAATACTGTGAGATATGTTATAATTATACTGAGAATTGCAGTTCAGTTGGAAGCCCTCCGGCTGGATGGAGCGATGATATTCGCAAGTTTGCTGGCAGCGGTTGGAAACGAATAGCTGAAGATAGAGCTCATTGGCGTGCCATAGGAGAGGCCTATATCGAACAGAGGACGTAAATTGGCTGAAAATGATGAAAATGACTCACAATTATAGACGTATAGCGTACACTACTGGCACTAAAAAAAACTTAACAAAATGATATGTTTAACTGCCGCTAATAACTGACACTTTGAAGTGTAACCTAGAAGAATGGGTTATGGGCTCGGGTTGAAGGTTACTTGATATGAAACAGGTTCATTATAATAAATAATAATTCTTGTCTGCCGTCATTAATAGCTACAACCAGTAAAGTAGCGGTGACATTTGATTTTATTGAAATAAAGTCAGTTAACTTGTATGTATTCATAATGCGCCCAGCGCCCTGATTGGCTTGACCAGTATTGATCTAGTGTAACATTGTTTGCTGGGTTGGCGCTAGCATTTATTTCTCCATAATATATCGCTCTTATGTTTTGGATGTTACATTAATGTTAATTAACTATTTTTTACCAATTTAACGACTTGAATTTACGAAAACTTCGATAATTTCAATACTTTCACACTGGCTAACTACACTCACAATGTGCAGCCATAAAAAACTTTAAAAATTAACATCAGTGTCAGCTATAAAATATAATAATGTCTATTTATTTCTACTTACTGTAAAAAACACGTTAGGTTAAACTCAACATACTTGTACATACCGTCTAAACTCATTTAAACCATGTATTTAATTAATATATACGAATCAGTTGAATATTCAACACTTCTGAATATTCACGCAGAAATTACAGGACTAATTGAAATGACAATTTTATTACGACCTGCTATCTCCCTACAATTACGGTAGTAAGGGAACCGATGTATATTCCGTGTAAGGTAATTTAAAGTAAGATTGTGTTAAGTAGGAACAACTGTTCCTCTTCACCTATTTCTTTTGATATTTCAAACCACACTGTCACTTAACGACAGGTAAGATACGGTGCTTGTGAATTTACAAATAAAAAAAAAACCTTTGGAATATTGATAAAATGAGAGTTCTATAATGTAATAATACGTTGTTATTTTTCTATTACTGTACTTCTTTCTGTACTATTTAACATTTAAATTTAATAAAAAAATATCAACAGAAAATTCTTATTTTAATTTTAGAACTTTAATAAAAATCAACACTTCTGCTAGATATCGAAAGCGCCTTACTAAATTTTAACGACGCCTCTCCAATCTAGAAGAAATACGAGATAAAATATGAACATTGACTATATTGCTGGTTAATTAAAATGCAATGTGATAAACTCGGTGAAATATCGATTCCATTACTCGAATACGAATTAATAACCAACATACACTTGTATGTGATTGTTTGAGTACAAATCGCTTACTGTATTTATTTAGTTATAAATAATATTGATTTATTAAGAAATCAAACTGACAAATCAGTTTTACATCGTTCATATTAAGCTACTACTTAAAATACTATAAATTTTATATATCTATCTCTCTATTTTATAATTATATATCTATCTATTTTATATTTATATATAATGTGATTGAGTTTTTGCTATCATTGACTGATACACCATGGCGCTTCAAAAACTTCATTATTTTCGAAGCTGAAATGTTACGATACGATGATACGTATCGTATTTTATGGGGCTAAAATGTCCGGGGTAAGAAAATACGGTGGAAATATACATCCATTTTCTTCACGCTATTATAGCCTCCGTTTATAAGCTTCGATAAAAATTCTACTCCATTTTACCAATTAACTCTATGTATTTAGTATTTATATAATACTAAATCATGTTTTCCTAGCTTCAACTAATTAAAAATTAACCCTGTCAATGCAGGATCGAGTCGTTCAAACGCAGCGATACCATCAACCGCTATCAGGGCATCTCGACGTCTCAATCTGAATCGCTTGCCTGTCCACTGGATCGGATTAAACGAGGCTTGGGCTCGCATAGTTTGTATAATGAGATATATGTACTGCCTAATGGTTACTGCTTGTTTAACTGACATACGGAACAGTTTGCGATTTTATTGTTTCCTATGTTAACAGAGTAACGCATTTATATGGGATAAGTGTTGGTATCTAACTAGTCACTTTTATATAAAACGGTATATAATATTAGGGCCTCATTCATGAAGATTTTGACGTAAACATAGCGGTAGCGTTAACACAATAGTCAGTAATGTATTGGTTTAAATGACATTATGCGTCCGCGAACTATTTTATTTAAGTTTAATGCGAAAAACCACTGGCTCCTGTAACACAGCAGGGCTGTAATATTTTTATTTAAAACAGTTGTACACTCACGGGTTTTATCATCGGCCGTCATTCTTTTGGGAGCCACGGCTCTTTAGCTCATTAGCTTTTTGGGCAACTGAATATGTCTGAAACTGATATTGGATATTGGATTGAATCTATAGGATTCAATGAAATATTGGTACATTTATTGGGTCCATAAAAAAAAGATATATAAAGTACAGTCTAAGTGATTATTTATTTATACTACATTCAAATAATGTGTTCAAAATTAAAAGTCTACACTTGTTAATTGGTGTAACTGGCAAGTAAAGACTGGCAAGTACACTCAGATCAGATATTTAAAAAGCATAGATACAATTAATACAGCTTATTCATATTACTCAACCAGGGATTTGCATCAAACCTTTACTTGTAGATGGTAAAATAAGTCTTAAGTAGGACTTATCTATTATCATCACTAAGTAGTACTATTATGTATTCTGTGCTATAACGTAGTTTTCACTATTACCCATTAACACTACACGATAAGTTAAGATAAGGCGATTCCACAAATTACTCCAAATTAGAGGACGTAATTGCAAATCTTCATAATAAATGTTTAGCAAAATTTATGAGATGCGACCAAATGCTTTCTAAGCATATAATTTTCACGCAATTTAACTAAAAATAATGACTCCAGTTAACTAACAATAGAGTAGTTTAATTACAGTTATAAACTCAGTTAATTTTATTGGCTAGTTTTACAATGGCCTGGCATTTATTGCGTTAGATAGATATCATTATAATTAAGTCTTATAAATCGGAGTGTTGCGATATCTTGTACAATAACACGTTACTAATAGTAATATATGTGAAATCTTAGGAATACGCCTATGTCCAGCAGTGGATGAAGATGGTCTGATAATGAGTTAAGTTGTAAAATAATTATTACGGCTAAAGTAAAACGACAGCTTGCAGGATAGACGTCATATTTCTATATTGAGTAACCTCAGTAAAAAAAAATACTGTAACCATTATTATAAATTCCAAAGACTAGTTGACTTAATACTAATAACAATATTTGTACATACTTTTGTCCACCTTTATCAACCAATTTTTCCAAACTTTCGTACTGTTATATTACCAAATGGCTTATGTCCAGCAGTAGATGAAGATGGACTGATAATTAGTTAAGTTGTTAAATATTTATTATGACTACAGTAAAACGACAGCTTTCTGGATAGGCGTCATATTTACGAGTACATTGAGCAACCTTAGTAAAAATAAAGACTGTAACCATTATTACAAATTCCAAAGACTAGAGGACTTAATACTTATACCAATATCTAAACATAATTTTTGTCCACCTTAATCAACCAATTTTTCAAACTTTTATAGACATTTGATGATATAAAAACTTTTTTGTGGTTTTTGGCTTGTGGTTTTCTTAATAGCAACATCAGCTATAATTTCACGGTCGTAATCAGTGATAATTGCGGCCGTGGCAACACTTACTCATTTCTTTAGCCCTTCATACAAACATTGGTAAATTTAATGCGCACACATTTACACTGAATTTAAGCAACACAGGCAACTATTACTTATCTCTATACAACATTTCTTAATCGAACTTATATTTATTAATACTCCGCGACCACTGTCTTAACATCTCGATCATCATATTTGGCCCATTAGTAGTATAGTAGCCCTCAGTATTGTATCCATACAAAATTACTTTTTCCTCCCATAGCAATATTCTAGTCCGCTCGCCTCACGTAGACTCCCTTTATTTCAAAGCAAAGTAATTCCTTCAACTGTTCAGTAATGTCAGCTTATATCCCAACTGATGCAACTTCAAATTATATCACGTATGAAACCAATCCGATGACAGAATTGAGATGATTGGATGCGGAAAAAATTGCTAGGAATGTGCTTATTACATAGTATATTCTCACTGGTTTTGGTTTTGAATTAGTTTTCACATGGAATCAAGGTGATGTTTCATATGTGCTGGAATTTCTCACTTATCGAAAATTTAATTTTACTTCAAAGAAAAATATGTAGGTATCTTATCATATTTCTTTGGTACTAGACATAGCAGTTAAACTAATATATCAGATTGGAAATTTAAATCCAATCACATTTATATAAATAGCATAGATTACGCCATTACTTACAATATTTTACAAAATCATCAAATTATTAGGTATATGCTGATTGCACGACATATTCGTATGTCCGCACGAACAGATTTGGCCATTCTTGTAAATTATTGCACGCATGTCACAGTTTAACCACAAATATCAATGCTGTAGCATAAGTTATTAAATAACAGGAACAACGGCAGGATACAAACCTGTCTTGACCAAAGAGTAATAAAACTAAGAACATCCATCAGTAATCATTTCTAGCCAACAATCAAGTTTTGTCGCGTGCTCCGGTAATGGTCCCATCAGTTTCAGATGGCTATGGCATAGCAGCCGCAGATTATGTCATCGTGGCCATATCTAATGGCATATCTATGGCTGATGGCTTGCTATATCTCACAGCATTGAGGGATGTACCACAATGTCTAAGAATTCTTATAAAGTCCCTATTACCGGTCACAGATGCCAAGTGACCAAATGGCTGGCAATCTGTACAACCACTGCCGCCGAATGTAAAGCCCTCATAGCTGTGAGTTAGATTAATTCTTCAATCTTTGAAATCTTGAGCTTAAAAATAAAAACCTTGTTTCTTGGTATTGTCACAGAATAATAAATAGTACTTCGTACAGAAGGTTCCCTCTTCGATTGCAAATATGCGAGATTAAACCTAGGTAGAACGTCTGTAACGTTCAAAATACGCTACACGCTTCGGATGCGATGGTATTGTCAACGGTAGATTCGAGCTGTTCTAATACATAGACATAAATACCGAGAGTAACGTAAAATTTACACAAACATACAACATAATTAAAAACATTGATACTATGATTATAATATTTTCGTAGATAGTGAATTTATTTTGAAGAAATTCTGTGATAGTGGTTGTATATAAGCCTATCAGTAGAACGGTAGTTTGCCTGTCTACCGACATTGAACGTCAAACTGTAATAAAAAGCTCATAAACGCGAATATTAAATTTACTAAAAGTTGTATTAGATATATTTTTAATTAGAAACCTTTAAATTAATCTACCCTGGCAATGGCAAATGGAAATTTTAAGCGATTTCGTTAGATTGCCAAATGGTGTTGATCACTGGTCTTGCATTACCATCCTGGGGTTTTCGAAGGTCGGTCTCGAGGCGGACAGCTCTTCGCTGGTGAAACTTGGTGAGCGTGAGTGGGCTATTTCAGCCCTTCTCGATTGTATGTTGGCCTTCAGGCATCGTGGTGCCTTCTCAACCTCCGTGGTATGCCGCTATTCCTCCTCCTCCCAGGATTCGTCTCCTGTTACCGAGATTGATAATTTATTGCACAATTACAGCCAAATCAGAAGAGCTGCTTGACCGTGAAGAGGTTTGTTACTCCTACAAACAAAATATACAAAGAGACTTTCGCTTTTCTGCATTCGCACTGATTGTTATAAATAGATATAACTTAAAACCAAAGTTCAAAAGCTCGGTACTTTAACTTCCTGTACATGTACAACTCGCCTTAACCGGCAATCACTGAACCAGTTACCGACCTTTCAATCTCGGAATGTCAACTTGAAGTCACTATCTCCATGTACAAGTCATTTTGTATCTTGTGTTGAGTGAGATAATGTTGGTTGTACGTTGAGAACTGCGCAGGCATTGGTCAGAACGCGTTTGTTGTCAATGTTATCATCATAGATATGGTAATACCAATACTAATAACTATATACTAGTAAGCGACTATGTATTTATTATTTTTGCTAAATAAAATGACTGAAATTTTGCATAGATATATTGGATTTAGGATAATTTTAAACAGTACCCTAACTACAAGCGCCTCTAGTATAAAATAATTACAACCCTGACTCATAATACTAATATTTTATTTTTAATTTGAATCAATTATATCTTAGAGGCATTATCTTTAATTAGTATGTTAGCATTGTATTATCTTGCATGTTTTATTATGAAAGCTCGGCAGCTACCGTACCGTAGTCTATCATTTGTCCGAAGTCCCACGGTGACATCTGTCGACGAGAAAACAAGTTTATCTCTAGCTTAGTTCATTATTCACTACCGTTGGAACTCGATACAATAGATAGTATTTAAATAAATGAGTTATGTTCCGTTGAAATTGGACGTCGAAAGTGTCTAGTTTCTTGTTACCATTGATTAACGCTGTCTAGGCGCTAAATCCTTATTTGTTGTTCGTGGCAAATTTTACAAGACTCTTATTCATATATTCTTCTTGATATAGTTGGCTGTTGATAAGTGTCATTTGTTCAACTACTGTTCAAGTATTCATAATTCTGAACTAGGGACAATCAATAGAACTAGACGGAAGATTAATATTCTTTGTAATATTTGCTTCTTCAGCAAAGACGAATCTAACAGAAAAAGACCTTCCTTCGTTTTCATGTCGTAAATACATTTTAGAAAATTTTAGAGATACTTTCTTTGCTCCTAGTCTGTGTAACCTTTTTTTTGCTCCTAGTCTGTGTAACCTTTGGGTCTTTTAGGCAAGCGTGCTGTATCGTAGATCATATCGTTACTTAACATCAGGAGAGATAATGATCAAACGCTACTCTAGCGATCATAATTACATTGTAAATTTAAATATAATATGTCCGACATGCAACGGCATAGCGTGTTAAGTGTCACTTACCGCAGTTTTACTCGTACCGTCACGAAAGTGTCGAAAATTCAGAAAGTGATACGTTGGCGGTTCGATATAGTTCGCACGACCATGTTAGGAAATGGAGTGATTACAAGAAAGTGAAGATGAGATTGGTTTAATCTGTTTATATTGGATATTGATTTCGAAATCGCAAAAATCACCACGAAATTGAAGAAGTTTACTAGCATAAACACTCCAAGACGAGCCAAGCGAAGCGCAAGGGCACTTCCTACCTTTTCTCGAAACGCTTGCTTCGTCCTTTTTTTGAATCCTCATAACTTGGGTTTGGATTAAATTCTTCTTTCCCAAAATATTTACATAAAAACACGGTAGGTCTAACATGAAATGTTTGTTTTTAAAATATTATCTATGAACATTGCAAAAATAAAAACAACCAAAAGTTGCTTTGAAACAACGCTCCCACGAAATATATTCTCTACAACACCGTATTTTTTTATTATGCAACATACAATGCCATCGTCCTTTCCCTACCGAAGCAACATTAATTCCTCACCCGGAAGTCACAAACTCTTGAATCGATAACTCTTGGTAGTTCCATTTGCATACGGCAGTATCTTGAGCGATGGCGCATTTAAATCCACCTCTTGTATAAGATCCAGTCACTAGTAGATAGCACTCGAGCTAGCTGAGAATAATTATTTTGGATCGCTGCCTGTCATACGCGCTAGTACAGGCGAGTAGAAAAACTTATTTGACGCGAACGGATTTGAGATAACTAATGTTTATTTTAGTTTTAATAATATTTTTAATATAAGGAAATTGAACACCGAAATAAAAGTATGATGATGTATGATGAAGAATAATAACTTGTTACAGCAGTTATGAACTCGTATATTTTTTTATCATACTGTAATAATTCAATTACAAAATACTTTTCACCACAATAGAAACAAGTCATATCTAGGATGTACAAGAATTTGAGGATTTGCATTCTTAAAAGTTTAGCAGAATATAAATCTGCTTACAGTATGTTTGAATTCAAAGAAATACCCACAAATAATATCACAGTTATATTCTTAGTTTTCAAAGAAAACCGATATTTTCTACCTGCCTGTACAATCTATTACAGCAATAGTTAAATTTGCATGGATCTTTAAGACTGTCACCGCGTTCCGGCAGTCCTAGTTATAATTATACAGTAAAATGCATGAAATATGGTAAAAGTTATGAAAACACTGTGAAGTAATTAATATTACTGGCATAACGCGCTTTCAATCATATTACAGCATTGTATAGGAAGCATGTAAATACATGATCGTATTAAATAATGCAATACTCATTTATTTTTTTACATCGAATAAGCTGTCTGTCTCCATAAGTGGACAAACATAAGGTAAGGCAAAACAAAGGTAAGATAAAACTATTGAATATCTATAAGTAAATAAGTGTAATTTCACCTGAGTCGATACAATTAAGAGCAAAGTGTATCGTTTCTACGTTGTTAGGTGCGCAGGCAGTCGGTGGAGGGCCAGTTGTTAGCACCGATTTATTTACTTTCTACACGGATCTAGGTGGCCGCGTTAAACTGGACCTTTTAGTTCGGCGAGCTTTGTTTACTCATAGAAATTATATATATATATATATTCACCTTTTAGTGTGTAACGTTTTAGGTTAATTTTAGCATGTAAATATTGAGAATCTATTTATTTTTGCGACAGACACCAACATCACCTATTAGGTACAAGTCCCAGCACAATCTAAATCTATTATCTAATATCTGTCAGGTCCATGAAACTGTTCCACAAATTATGGTCATCCAGTGGTCCGCAATCTAGGTTTAGATAAAGGAGTTGAGATATTCACCTCAGATACTAGTACCTACACTGTGGCAGAGCGATGTTTCGCCTATTTCAAAGCTGTCATTTCACTTCATGGGTGGCATCTGGTAAAATAGTTAGAAAGATACTTATTAGGTTTCACATTGAATTTAATGGAGACAGTTAAGGTTTTGCGCGCACATGAGAAATATAGAGTTTCTTTATTATGTTTTGTTATTTTAATGAGAAATTGAATTTTCTACCAAATCTTGTTATGTATTTCAAGCGAATTTAAGAAATAACTTTTTGGTTTGTATACTTTTAGCGCTCAGAATACATAATTACTACCTTTAGAACACCTCATTCATAAATATTTTTATGTTCACAATTTCCAGTGTTTTCTTGACCATGGATAATGCAACTTTATCTAAGTGTCAAGCTGTATTAGTGTATTTAGTGAGATCAGTCCTGTTTCCATACTACTTCTTGTCTTATATATGAAACACTAGACGTGCGCTACAGCTTTGTTTTCGTTAAAAGTACTTGTAATAATTTAAGATCGTTTTAAATAACTTAAAAACAACGACTTCAAATGTTGCGCTAGTTTTACACTAGGTACCCGTTTTGAGGTGTTTTTATATATATTTTGCAAATTCATCTATAAATGAATGAGTTATACACCTACCGGAACATTATCATCATTTTTATCAGCCAGTATTCGTCCGCTGTTGGACATTGACCTCTCCTATATCAAAACATAAATAATAAAAAATATAAATATCTGAATTTAGAACTTACTCCTTTTTGAAGTTGATTGAAAAGTATCACGTAAGTTAATCCGGTTATAAAATTACTTTGTGCCAAACTTCATTGCAAAGTAGTTTTTGTGTGTGAGTGTCAAACGTCGATGCAGTCTTTTATCCGCACTTCCTTACACACTGTCATTCTCATTTTAAATATTGTAATAGGCAGCATAAGCAAAATGCATTCATATTCTTCGGTAGGAGCACGGTAATTATATTACCGTGATAGGAGTGGGGTCATACATACACACGATATATAAAAACAGCGAAAAATTAATTATGAATGAAGTATAAGTGACAAGTATTGATTCTTACTTCGGAAGGGTAGTGAGTGTTGCCATGCATCATCGACGAAAGCTAATCTATTAGCCGACACTTCAGTGTCATTATCGTCGATACATCATTAAATGTTCTTACCACCTTAACACCAATAGGTGTTTATTAATTTTAAATGTAATAAATAATTAAAGATCGTTTATAAAACGATATAAGCCGATTTCAAATACCGCGCTAATAATTTTCAGTCGCAAGTTTAAGTTTGTTATTTTGTTTGTAATTGTTGTTGTAATGTGTCTCTGGGGATATGAGTATTTTGGTGCATCTGATAGGTCAGATATAGAAAAGTTATACTATATACATCTATAAACATTAAAAACGTTGCATCGCATATGGATAAAGAAAACTAGACGTCTAAAATCGAATGTTCCGTTCTACGCTTTCATTAAAAATCCCAATTTAAAACTTCAATAACAATAAACTGGTCCACTTTAATTACGTAAACAGGACCGCCTGTAGCCGTTAACTCGCCGTCAACGGAAAATAGTATTCTACAATTAAACGCCTGGGGGTATAAGACTATCCGACCTCGCATTCTTCTATTTGACATTTAGCCCGACCTTTCGGGTATTTTCGGACGGGCTCGGCTACTCCTACGAAGCTTGTTATTTAAATAAGACATGGGCGTAGCCAGGGTATGGGGGTTAAAAAAAAATGAGTTAGTTAAAACTTACAATAAGACTTACGGGCGTATTTATGAAGATTTTGAAGAAAGCGAGATGATTTTGAGTCAAGTAATGTCAATAATGTATTAGTTTTAATGACACTATGCATTCGCGAGCACTATGTGAATCCTCATAGTATTGTTTGTGAATACGTAGGATAGTCTATAGTGAGTGACTATTAGATCATTTATTTACTAACAGTAATAAACACTTAAACTATAAGCACAGAATAATGAATAGTACAAGCTATAAGTATAATGTAGGGTAAAAGGGCCAAATTTGGCAATGGTTCAGTTTTTGGCAACTGAATTTTAAATCATGTCCTTTGACCCTATTAGGAGTTTCGTGACTAGACTATAATAAAAACAATATTATAATAAAAACAGTAGAGTTTGCCGTATAGTAAAAATAATGGCGCTAATTCTATTTTCAATCTCACGCATGTCCAATTATTTTTTTTCTATCCAGCCAGTATATTTCTATCATGATTTCAATACATTAGAAAATTTACGACACAGTAAGTTTTGTTAAACCTTTTAATATCTGTGACCCCTAACAGGCATTCCTGACTCCGACCACGGTATAGTTATTCGATTATCAGTTTGGACGACCCACGGTTGCGCCCACGCATGCTAAACTAGATCTCGTCTTTATTTTGTCGAGACTAGGCGTAGCTTGGCTTTGTCACTTTTTTATTTATCACTTGATTGTCCTGACTCGATATAGAGATGGCTTTAATATGGAAGCCGGTTTTTCACTTTGTGATGGTATAAAATTAAAATTGCTACACATTTTCTCGAATAACAAGACTCGATTAAAACACTCTAAATTATCAATGGTATCGGTTGTACATATAAGAAAGTTCATACTGTTAAATAAGTAACCTATAATAGGTGTAACATTATTATGCCCTGTGGCAAAGGTAGGTAAAATATAAATTCCATATACCTATTTGCTTTTGAAATACGTACGCTATTGTATTGTTTATTCATAGTTGTATCGTAATATAAAGGTAGTATAAAGGTACAAGGTGTATAAATCAATGATCAATAAAGCGTAGTAGAGCACTGGTACTAGTACCAAATCGGATTGGCATTGTAAATCGAGCTGAGCCACAGCCCGGAGCGCGCACGCGCCGCTATCATTAGCCTTCTTTGTACAGTTTGTACAGCTGTAACGGTCAATCTGGGGAGTTTTTTTTTTATGGATTGGATACCCTGTATTATAAAATTATATTTAGGTACTATGCTATAGAAGGCAAAAAAAAATCTAAAATCGTAGCAATGAGTCTTATTATTATATTATAGTATAATATAATTCGATTTTAAATAGATCCAGTGGTTTATAATTTGTAAAAGCAAAAAGTTTTGGCCTAGGTAAATGAATAATATATTTTTGCTGAATTTTGCGATGCACTCTGAATAAGTAATTAATTCCAAAATGAATTGCATAGTTGTCTGTTCTTAATTATGTTTTTAACATTTGTAGATTTACAAATTAAAAAATAATTCGTACTGTACATAATAATCCGTGTACTAGCTTCATCTCTTTATTTATTTATTTTTTTTTTACAAAAAAGGCCTCTCTGTCCTTCATCTCTTATTAACATCTATAAAAGGTTATATGAAGATTTTGATTTTATCGCACTATCTAGTACTTTTATTAATTCAGTTTTAACCTAAATTAGTACCTTCAGTAATTAAAACGAAATATCCATTGGTGACCGTGTCATTGGGTCTTGATAAGTAAATGAAATTACCACTGCCGCTTTTTAAACGAAAAAAGCTATAGGTATATGAGGTAACAAACATACGAAGTTAAGCACTATTTAGAATAAAATAACCATTTATTTCATTGGAAGGTTGAACCATTTCAACCTTCCAATTTTAATTTACCTAAACACAGATTTGATTCTTACCCACTAAGGCTATAGTTCTATTATACATATTAAGCTGTTCTTCCATCCATTGAAAGCTCAAAGTTCAGTAAGTACGAGCATGAATGGAGCTCAAGTTCGCGTAATGGTCGACAGGTGCGCGCAACCGCAGCGATTTAGAGACATGCACGCAGAGGCTGGAATGTGCGGTCCACTGATGGCGTTTTATTTTACCTATTACACTAACGGTTGTGAAATGTAGACTACTTTTTTATGTTTGTGAAAACGTTAATGAAGGGCTGGGCTACCTCTCACTCGTTACGTGACCTTGTTGGTGGGTTTTGATGACCAAAATTTAACCAGCAGTATGGCTATCAAGAATCGTTTGATGTTACTCATGAGTTAGTGTTTGTGTGAGCTGATGAAAAGTTGAGATGATGATATAATAAAGCCTAGTAATGATGCCTACAAATTATTTAGAAAAATCTAGTTAATATCCTTACAATCTATGACAAGCCAAACGAATTGATTTCTTCATTCATTCAAAGATCCATTGCTATTAGATTTCATATTATCTCCATATCAAAATTTTGACAATATTTTTCTATTTTTTATATCACAAAAGATTGGCTGACTCACCTGATGTTAAAGTGATGCATCATCACAGAAATAGGAATAATAAGTGCATCATAGATAAAATAGATAAAGTACGCTTCCTCAGTAAAAATCCATTTACCCTTGATTTGAACACTATCAGTTCACCTATACGAACGAACAGATGAATGTAAAGAATTCCATGTTTCCATCGTTCATTCCAACATTCATTCAACAGTAAACTAGAATATATGTGATCTTTAGATCAAACAAAGTTTCTTCTCGGTTTTTAGCCAAGCTGACACTTTTATAGACAAACTGCTAAATATATTCCGTCCTTGTAAGGCATCTAGATATTTTGGTTCTGAATGATATGTTATTGTAAATGTAGATCCATATTAATAAAATGTATCTAGTACCACACCAAGTTTGACGTTTATTGCAAATTGTGACAAGCTGAACAAAGGAGCTTAAATATTTAATCTTCCTTTTATGCTCAGCGATATTTAATACTAATTTATAACTAAAATGTCACGTGTTAAGAATGGAGGAAAATTAGCATAACAATGCAAGATGTCGTCTATGACATGTGACTGGTAGTTATTAGAAATGTTGCATAAATAACGTCATATATTATAATGATACAAATTTATCTGGTCCGGTGGCGAAAATCAGAACTAACGAAATTTATAACCAAAAATGTTTATTACTAACGTTGAATACGACAGTAGCGACGCTTTCGGCGGCATTGCTAATTTTGCAGGATGCTAAGTCGAACTGACTTAGAATAAGAGCGGTTCGTGGATTATGTGGGTGATGTATTTGAATATTAATTAATTTAAAACCTAAGAAATTTTTATTGCTGTTTACCTTCCTAACATGTGATGCTAGTAACAAATCTTAAATTGCGCTTAAAGCAGCTCTTCAATCGTTTAATTTTGGAAATGGTTACGTGGACTGAAAATTGCGAATATTTTGCTACCCACCGATGATGTTATTACAGGTAGAAGCAATATTCTGTATAGACAGAATTTTGCCAAGACCGCATGCGCCTGTTACCTTGAAAAATAAAGTTGTTAAGTAAGTAAGTGTTATGAATCTCACATGCCCTGTAATTTCACTGAATACTTTGCCATTAAAACCGAAATTCATTCCTATTTCACGGCAGAATAACTGACAGGTAGGTACCGATAATCTTGTTGATCACACCGGAAGTATCGTATCGTAAACGTGATGTCAAACCAAAACCTCTCGCTAATAGTTTCTAACATCTAAAACCGTTCAAACGCGATAGTTTAAATTAACAATCTAACAGTAAACAAGTATCGTGTCGAGTCTACCTCTACACAATACCCCCCAGAAAAGATGGCTGACGTTCCGAAGCGTGCCAACACCACAATACAAATTCTCGAAAATAACTCAAACATTGAATGCTCCAAATTACAAAATGTAATCAAAGAGTCTTGTGCGATCCGAGTTGTAATGATAATGACCCGATGGAAAGTATAAATCCAGTATGGACACTGTATTAAAATGTAAGTTGAAAACATGGTACATATTTTTTTCGATTTTGTTTTTGAATTTATTTATTTCTTCTGGCTTCTTTCACTATTGCCTTCTATTACTTTTGCTAGGGACTGTGAGACGAGTTAGACATTTTTTTTTATTGTGTGTTTTTTGTTTTAAATGAAAAGAAAATGTAGTTTTAATCATTTACATTGCTAAAGAATAAAAATGTCAGATGAACACACGGCGTGAAGTTACGCCGTGCAATAATAGACAACTTAAGTCACGAGTATCGTATATTATTTTATATATAGCAGTGTGACATAAATCCGCACTTTACGCTTACACTACGCTTTTCCGTCAAATAGTCGATTTTAAGCCGATTAGCCGTGCAACAATCGACTATTTAAGTCACCGAAAAGCGTGCGTAAAGTGCAGTTTAGGTTACACTGTGCTATAAACAATTTTTTAACACTGATAATAATCTAAGTACACCGGCCATCCACACAAAGCTGTATAGACCTTCAACTTTTCAGATAACAGATTTAGATTTTCGATAACGCAATACGCATTAGTTTCATTCAAACCAATACATTATTGACATTTCTTGTATCAAATATACCCATAACTATGTATTCGTCAAAGTTTTCATGAATACGGCCGAAAATATCGTGCGTAAAACCGCCTTACTGGTTTTACATCG
Organism: Cabera pusaria; assembly: GCA_954871355.1. Classification (NCBI taxonomy): domain Eukaryota; kingdom Metazoa; phylum Arthropoda; class Insecta; order Lepidoptera; family Geometridae; genus Cabera; species Cabera pusaria. Next base: position 6,805,195 of record OX940897.1, read on the forward strand.
CTCGCGGCAGCAAAAAGAATCCGATACAGTCCGATATGAAAGGGGACTATTCAAAAAGCGGCAGCTAGTCTCACAGATAATCTATTTGGTGTAACCTCACGACCCGGCCGGGCGGTCGGATAACAATATAATTAAAGAAAGAGAGATCTGATCTATCGCCGGCACTAGAATCCGTTTACCGGATGTCGATCGGCCGCTTTAAAGGAAATGTACATGATTGTTGTGCTCCCAACGTGTAGTGGATGTCATTATTTACCGCCCGTCTTTATTACTTCAAATTGTTCTTGAAGGTGGAAATGGAAATGCCCTCGTTTCCTTCCAAGATGTTAGTACTTCCCTTAGGTTAATAGGTTTCATTGAGAATTGGTTTATTGATCTTTTGATTACGTACTCGTACATGAAGTAGTGATTGATGGGTCAAAGTGCCCGTAGTTGCTGTTTTTTAACCAACTTCAAAAAAGAAGGAGGTTTCTCAATTCGACCGTATATATATATATATATATATTTTTATATTTGTTCGCGTATAACTTCGTCGTTTATGTCTGATTATGATTATTATTTTTTTGTTGGAAAGGAGATATCCCAAATGTGGTAATTTTCATCCCGTGCCGTTCATTTCAATCCCGTGGTAATTTTATTGAAGTTAGATAATTATCTCTAGAGATATGGAGATAAACACCTCAAAATTGGTACTGAAAATTAATAACACGACATTGGAGTCAGTTCTTTTTTTAGTTTTTTTAAATTATCTAATCTTATTTTTATCAGTTTTTATACTAAAAAAGTACACCAAAAAGGTTAATCTAATCTATACTTACACTGGCAACCAAGAGTTTAGTAATTTAAAAACCTCAAAGCACAGTAAAACCTCTTTGGACACAAATAACCCGTTTTACTTATATCACTGACCACCAAGAATCGAAAGATAGCGCTCTAAACCCGCGCACTTTTCAAAATGGAATAATTATCGCGGTTCACAAATCTCTCCAGCCAGCAACAGTTCATTTGCTGTCGGCCACAAAGCGGCCAGTGTCGCGATACCATCGGGATCGAAGCACAGTGGGTGTACCGATAGATTTATCGACTCTTTAACCCGTAGATGGTGATTTGTAATCCCAACCCTAGTTCTAAATTTAAACTGTTCGTTACGCGCATAAATTGTTGGTAGATCGTCAAGATATACCCAGCCTACTCTTTGGTGTAAATCATAATTTTGTAATATTTGTTATAAGTAAATAGTAAACTATTTCAATATTGATACAGAAATCGATTAAACTGCAGTATTAATTAATGCATTTTGTTTGATATCGCATAAATATAAGCTATTTCTATTATCTACTTTAGTAATACATTGTATTGATTTTTTAAGACTGGTAAAAGAGCCAAATAACATTGAAACAAGCACAATATATTGCCTTAATAATTGCATTCCAAATGCCTTAGTTCCTTCAGCCTGCACCGCTAAATGTAAAGCTCGGTTCACACCGTATCGGACACTAATTTACGCTGAGCAACATTAAAGTTGTGTAATCCTGCGTTTGTAAACACGAGCCTCGTGAAATACCCTTGTCGGCACTGCAAAGTATCAGACATTCGCATTAGGGTGAAGAAATACATTCATGTGGACACAGCTTTAGTAATAAACTTTTGGATGTGTTGATATATCGGTACAAGACATAATTCCTTTGTTTTTGTCTATGTATGTATATACCTAGATGTCTTTCACATTTTTATGATCTTATTTTTAATTATTCTATGATATCCTAAGAGATTATTCGGGCTTCATATCCAGGAAAACTATTAATGTTACCATGACCAACAATAATAATTAAGTTACTTATTATCTGCTCCAATTATATCTGGTAACTATATTTGAATCTTACGACAAGCAAACATATTCTAAATTCAAACTAACATCCAACGAAATAAAGCTTGGCGGGAACTGCTCTACAGACTTTCCAAATGTAAACAAAACTAGAGTAATCAATGGATACATTAAGGCTGATACGGCTGGTTATTAGCCGACAAGGCCGCTTTCATCCTCGACTAGTTAAAACTAGTTCGGCTACAGAAGCTGGGCCCTTATATGGAGCGATTGCGGATGTACTAGAGCTAGGGGGCTGTTTATTTTGAAGTTTTGGGATAATGACAAAAATAGTGCAGTTTAAAAACAATACTGCCACTGTACTAATAGTGTAATTTTACTATAAAAAACCTTAATAATACAGATTGGATAACTTTTATTAGCAATTATGATTTGTAAAAACGCTTATACACTTTAATTATTATCCGCAATATTTAATACCCATTAAACTCGCTGTATTGCAAGAAACATAAGTACACCTAAGTCACATCTCAACACTCAACAGTATAATAAGACCTCAGAGCCAACAGTTACGTTAATGACAGAATTCAAACCCAGTGTGGGTTTTTTACCATTAGAAAATTAATTTACTTTTTATTTTTTCTTACACATTCAGTATGACAATATTGAGTTATTAGAGTTTATCAGGCTTAAATAAGCACGCCTAACTTTATTTTATTGCACCAAGTCAATCGTTTTACCAATGACTGGTGTACTCTCTGTCTCAACAATACATCCCTCGCATGTTCACCCTACACTTACAAGCCCATATCTCCCTCCGACAAGCGATCTCGAGCGTCCTACACTGAACGCTGAATATGTATGAGCTGAACATAACTGAACAACATTAGCATATTCGTACAACTGCCATTAGTGCTTATAATATCATTGTTTATTCGCCTTTATTATATCTTATTAACTTACTAGAACTTTTTCTAAATAAACAATTTCACATGCGTAGATTTTGGGATCACAACAAAAACTCTATTCCCTTGTTTATCTGATGAGATAATTTTCTAGAAACGCTAAATCGATCAAACTCCCTAAATTGATCAATAAAGATTTAAAAAAAATTAATTATTATTTATTTGTATTGTAAACTACTAATTTTTACCACTTTAGAAGTGTCTATCTTTCAAATTATTAATTTGAGAAAAAATGGTTTAAGGAACCTCAATGTCATTTTTAACCGACTTCAAAAAAGGAGGAGGTTTCTCAATTCGACCGTATATATATATATATATATATATATATATTTTTTTTTTTAATGTTTGTTCGCGGATAACGTCGTCGTTTATGAACCGATTTTGATTATTCTTTTTTTGTTCGAAAGGAGATATTCCAAGTGTGGTACCATGGTAATTTTATCGAGGTTTGATAAGTATCTCTAGAGATATTGAGATAAACATCTCAAAATTGGTACTGAAAATGAATAGTGCGGCATTGAAGTCGGTTCTTTTTTAGTTTTTAAACGATATTATTATATGTGTAGTCCTAATAGTTTCGGAATAAAGTGGCTGTGTCATAAAGACGGACAGACAGACAGACAGACATGATCTAAAAGTGTTCCGGTTTTTGCCATTTGGCTACAAAACCCTAAAATTGAGCCGGAGAAACATTTTTTTATTCGTTTCTTTAAAAAAAAATCCTCTTAGTTGCTCATTTTTGTCGTACTTATAAGAAATTTTCATGCAAAATTTCTACGTAGTAATTTTTAAGCTTGTAATTAGGATTTTCGGTTGTTCAATTAATATATATGCCAGCCAGCTTTGCTTTTTTATATAGGTATAGTATAGATAGATTAGATTGGCTTCATTTAGTTGTGAGGAGATTTAATGTGAAACAAATTGGAGCTATTTTCTCGATAGGTATCTATTATTTTTTTAGAAATGAGTCTTCTGTGTGGTCTGAGTCATCGATGTGGCCTGTGCTACCGCAGTGTCTAATAAATATATTTTATCAATTTTGGGCTCTGAGGAAAAAGTACTCAACAAATGGGTAGGATAATTTGAATCTAGTTATACGAAAATTTTATTCATAGAGTTATGTTAAATGTTATTATACTCTTTTGTTTTATTCTTTCATCTGATTAAATTAGAAAGCTAGGATCTTTTAGTAAAACCGTACATAGGCGGAAAAGACCTATTTTGCGCGCACTTATCGAGAAACAACCGTCGTTTTTCGAGTATATGGGATGGAAAAGATAATTTTATTATATCGATGATCAAATAATACTACTCCAGTGCCTACTCGTCTGAAATACTGAAGTTGTTTTTACACGCGCACACTTGTATCTTAATTACAAAACTGTATTCAAATTGTATTGAAACGCAGGATTTTAAAAACACAGATTTAGGTCGCGCGATATTATGGTTATACGGTTGTCTGGTAGAAGATCGCTCCGAGCTACGACCGACCATTGTATTATTATTGTTTTCTTATGAAACATTTTCTGTTATTTTAATTGGTTTATAATAAAGGTAAGGTAAAGGTAAAAGGTAAGAATAAAGGTAAGGTTCTTAAAATCAAAATTATATAATTTATGAGTAAAAGCTTCAAAAAAGTTCATCTATCGAACTCCCTAACAATATACTTTCGAAACGTGGTTTGGTTCGATTACCTCTCTATATCAACAATCGAGGGCGGCGTCTGTAAAATGCGATACTACGGTGAAACAATCTACTTGTTCATCGATGGTAGATTGTATCGGCTCGTGCCACTTGTAAACTGCTAGTGATGTGCCGGGACTCGAATACCGATAAGAGAAACGATAAAAGTATGTATTTGTGTAAGTTTACTGTGCATTTAAATTAAGTTTGTTTCATTTTTGTTGGTTTTTTGGCTCTTTATACACCTTAGGTTTATCAATCTTTGCGAAAAACTACACACTAGCATTTCAGGAACGCTTTCTTGGCTAAGCCAAGTCACCACTAGTTACAGTAATCGTAACGAAACTGCGGCGTATTTTAAAATACTGATAAAAATTGTACCTCGCCAATATTAACTGCTTATATTATATTATGTGCAGCGTAACAGCTGAAGTGTAGCATTCAATTGATATCGATAAAACATTAAAATTATCCCCTCCCTATCGCGGCACGAGTAGCGGTCGCGTGCCGGCGAGCTCTCGCCTAGACCTAAGAAAGTGCGCCGGCGCAGACTGACATTACGACCGATTGCTATCACTGCTTGCTATAATGATATTTTCTTAATAGGACCGTGAGGGCTATCTTGTGGACGCTGAACGGACCGATTTCATTGGGCCATCGACAATGACAATGTTTAGTGCTTGTGGGGTCGAGTTTGAATTAAAGAGGTTTTATGTAGATTTATGCTTCATTTGTATTTCGGGGTTGTAAAATTTTAATATGTATAAAAAGTATTGAACTTTCTAAATTTAATTTATCATTTATGTTGTCAGTGTTAAAAAATAAGGAGTTTTTTATGAGAGTTTAGAAAAGTAACTACTCAATATAATTGAATTTTTTTATTTTTTATTTCCGGGATTAAAAAAACAGTAATATCTAAGATGGATTCGACAAAACATCAAACTTCTTTTGATTTCAAACATAAATTAAATTGATGGAAGGAAACATTAACAAAATATATATAAATATATTATATAAAATGTGTTCACTGTTCTTAAACTTATTATTATGTTTACAGTAAGAAGTTAATACATTCAACGTTACACGATTAAGATATTCACTGTTTTGACAAAGGCATAGCATTCTATGCTAATTTCTTTAGGGAGTCCTTATTTCACAAATCTGCATATTGAATTACCCACTACCGATCCCGTTGAAGTCTTTTGTATGGGGCAAATGAATGAACCGTGATAGTTAGACAGTTGAAATTTTCACAGATGATGTATTTCTGTTGCCGCTATAACAACAAATACTAAGAACAGAACAAAGTTAAAAATTAAAGGGTTTAAAACAAAAAACGTGTTTTTTACGATATCGCCATCTACGAATCTTCATTGATGGCGCGGCGCTATCATGTTTACCTTAATTTCTGAAACGGCTCCGAAGATTAAATAACATTTAGTATACAGGTGTTTTCGGGGTTGATAAATCGATCTAGCTAGGATTAATTTTCAGAAATTTTGTTATATTCGTGTTTTCAATAGCCAACTTTATCGAAAATCAACTTAAAATATGACTCTTCCCGACATCTATTGGCGAGTAGAAGTAGCTTTAGTGTTATTGTGCAGTTAAAGCAGTTAGTTGCTCTCAATGAAAATAAATAGTATTATTATTCGCCAATATATGTCGGGAAGAGTCATATTTTTCTATTTAAGTGGCAAAAAATACCGAGCATAGCTGAGCGGTGTTCAATCTGCAATCAACTACAAATAACTTACCTGTGTAATAGCCTTTGAAATTTATTCACCTCGACGCAACTAGATGGCAGCACAGGAAAAATTAGAACGCGCAAGCGTTTCATTTGTTACATTTGTGGGCCTCGGTCGATTTGTTTACTTAAGTTTTAATTGTAGTAGTGTACAGTCAGTATTGATTATTATATCTTCTATTTTAGTACTTACAGAGTTTAATTTAGCTAGAATCAGTGGAAAGTTAATCACGTAGTATTTATATTCTCTTTGAGTTAGTCGTACGATTGCGAACACTTGGTCTTCCAGATATTTAATAATATTAATTACCTTTGTGTTAACGTTTTACTTAGTAGGTGTTAGAAATTCGTTAGACATTCGTTGTTGGCGTTCGGAACCCTCCGTGTGCGGGACAAAAGTCTGACTCGCACTAGGCCAGTTTTATTATTTTTATTTAGTTAGCAGTAATTAGCTGATAGAGCTCGAGAGGCGCGTAGGCATAAAGAATAGATGGCTAGACTTCTAATCTAGATTTCACCGGTTCTGAAAATCTGCCGTTATAACCTTAGCCACAGACAGCCCACGAGAGTCAGACCATTCCTAGACCAAGCGTGTTATATATATCTGTGGTGTTCACAATCTTCGATCACATCATCGCTTACCACCAGGCGAGATAATGGTCAAACGCTAGCCTATAAGATACATAACTAATATAAAAGACAGTAAATCCTTCGTAATAATTCGTGAAACGGAACATGATATTGCGGTCATGATCCTGTGAAATATTTATTATGCTTCTAGTCTCAGTATTATCCTCTGCATTTTTAAAATTTCTATAAAAATATAATAAATAATTAAGCAAACAATAGTTAAAAATAGGTACTTACTATTGCTTGTATTGTTGCAAAATAAAATATTTTTTCTCTGATTTTTTTCAAACAACGTCTGTTTTCTTTTAATTGTGTTGTTTAACTACTAAAGTCCCTGCCATTCTAATCTATTTTTTAACATTGCCATTAGCAATAAAACCAACTAAACACAAGTAATTGTAGCTTGCACACCCGAGCGTCAATATACAGGCCTCGTGCTTAAAAAAAGTTCACGCTATCCTCTTACTCGTGGTAAGGGGACAGCGTGAATTTTTTTCCTGTTTGTCCACTTAAGGGGACAGATAAGGGGACAACAGGAATAAACCTTTGTGACTTTGTTAATAAGATTCTGTAAAACTTTTTGTCAATAAATATTACTATCATTATATCTTAACCAGCTGTTGTGTATATCAAATCAAATCAATGCATTAATTCAGTATTTAGGCAGTATTCATATATATTCATATATACACACATATAGGTACAACATATTCCTATTAATAATGTAACATTAAAAACGTATTAATAATTCTGACATATCTCATAGGCTGACTTATCAAGCATTACTTCCAATTAAATTCTAAAGACCTTTCCAATCATCTTAAACATTTTCTGAAACAAGCTTTACTTAGCTTACATAAGTAACCTGTACCATCATCAAAACTAACCAATGTTAGTTTGAACACAAAACCATTAACAATGTTGTAACTTAGTATTACTAAGTAACGGGTAAGCACGTCCAGTGTTTGCTTAACGGGAGTTGTGTGAGCCGGCCCGTCTGATACTTAGTGCTAGGGATTGGAAATATCAAGACCGGAATCAACGGTCTTGGTGTTTTTTATTGTACAAGTTGAGACATGAGCTTAAATTTACAGTCCTTAGTATTTGTTTCAGTTTTTAAATTTAACAGAATTTTATGTTATTTTGTATGAACTCCAGATCACATACCTAATTATAATTGGAAGATAATAGACATGAAAAACTTATTTTTATAATAAAATTATTATAATAAAATTTAAGAATTATTAGTATGTTTGCCCTGGAAGCCTTTTAGTGGTCAGTTCAGAGAACCCAGAGATATGGAATTTATATTCTAAAATAAAATTATAGGTTCTAGACCTAATTTTTTCCCATTACTTGCCCAATTATGGTCTAAGTTATTGGTGATCGAAATATAGAATTACGTTTTATCAATTATTTTTACCACACTTCAACTTATTTGTCACGAAATTGCTGTCCAAATTGAATCGAAGGTCACTTAAACCTTATTTTATTTTTCCATCAAGTGACGTCTTGGTCAAAAACTTAATTGTCCTTTGTAGTTTAAGAAAGCAAGTCCAAGACCGAGACTGCAGGCAGGTGAAGCACCACACTACCATTGACTTGTATCCAGCAATTTACTTATGCTATTAAAATAACCCCATCCTAACCCCATGTTTAATTTAGTGCTGATTATTAATCAATTATTGGTATAATTTACCGACCCAAGTAAACTAGTAGTTTATTATTGGAAACAGTAGTATGGTGTAACTGAGCTTTAAACAATTGCTTTTAAAACTATATAATGTTTCTGAACATTTAGTTATGTTTATTAGTAAATGCTGCGAGTGAGTTATAGTTATTACTGATCTATGTATATTGATAGATATTAATTTTATCGAATACTCGTGAAAAAATGTTAACTACGAAACAAAAACCTTTTTATATTCAGTTTTTTTCTTCTATTTCAATCTCTTTATACAATATTTTATTTGAGACTTTATAGAAAATGTTGCATAAAAAATGTAAAGTTTCTAGCAGTTTGGGTAGTTTATTGTGTGTTGCAAATTATGTAGGTATAGATGTATATTACCATCAAAATATGTCAACTATTTACAAAATATGTCGACAATTAAATCTTCCGCTAGATAGTATTTTATAGGCACATAATAACGATTCATGCATACTACTTATTAGAAAAAGCACCTATTACCACAATGGCTACATAGTGGCACTTAACATACTCAGCATTGTTGTAATCAAGCCAGTTTAACCTGAACTATTGATTAAACAACAACAACACCGCAATAAAGAGAAGGTAGAGGTCAAATCAGATGGTTTAAACGCGCGAACCTCGGCTGGGCGGTTTCTATTCTACATTCGGATGAGATCGCACAGCGTCGGTTGTTGCCGCCCACCCGCTCTCTCCTTCTCCTTTCAACGCCACGGCCACATATAGCGCCCTCTCTTTCTAGAGTAGAGGTGAGGCCACTCCCACAGATCAGCGTTAGGCTATTTTCCAATTATTGTGTAGAAGCTTTTTGCGCCCGCGCACCGATGCCCGCGATGATAAGCTTTCTACGAGATGAGGCAATTTGTGGTCGCCGGAACGACGAAATATTTGGACAACCGGTCGTGATCACAAACAATCACTTCTACTTCTTAATGATAACAAATGTTATTTGTACACTTACTGTTAGGAAAGTTAAATGAAAAAATAGGCGTAAACTGTAAACCATTGTTTATATCCCTCGACTCATTAAGTTTTAACAACCGTAAAATAAGTACGCTAATTAACGCGAAGCATTATCAGTATACAGTTAGGTTCTAAATCGAAAAATGCGGAACAAAAAGTCGAGCCATGCCTTCACGTAATTAAATACTTATTCGCCGGAATCGAACGCGTATAAAAAATAATAACATAAGTGCTTTAAAATTTTAATGATTCCATTACGAAGTAAAAGTTAGAAAGTACCGGTCGACAAAAACGACAATTGATAAAAAAAGATAAAAGAAAGATGCTGGTGGCCAGATCGGACCCGTCCCATGACCCTTGCCTTACCTCTTACTTTAAAAAGAAAATAAAAGTATTGAGAAATTGCGATGGCCCCAGATTATAATTACGGCGAGCCGCGCACCGTCAGCTCTAAATATAAGCCGTGCGTTCCGTGCTTTAAACTTAATAGCAATCTTTATAGTGTAATGCGCGCCTTACTAGTGATGGTATCGCGCGGGCCATCCACATCGATACTCTGTTATTACAACTGAATTGCATGTTGCGTGCACTCATTGTTCAACATTTACTTACAGCTGTTGCATTGTTTTATTTCTTAATTAAATATCGATACTAAGCACTAGATTTAGTCGTAATATCATAAATTCGGCGACCGCTATAAATGCAAATGTGTGCATGTTTTAAACGTATTCAGGGACACGGTTATAATTTCCAGATTAAATATCTCGCAGGCTGAAATAGTAGAACATTTAGGTCTGCACCGCGCACCGCGTGATAAACTAACGACCATAATTCTAGCCACAGCGTGCACCTTGTCACTATTTTATCGAGCGAGCGCATCACTAGCCGGGAGCAAAGGTTCCAGAGAGGGCGCAGGCATCAATTTGCGCGCGGTAGCCGCCGCGGGCGCCGCGCCGCCCCTGTCATTAGCCCCCCTTCCCGCCCCCCTCGGGACCGAGGATGAACATACTTTAACCTTTTTTGCTCCCTGGCAACCTGTTCGTCGGCTGCCGTCTCCTGTGCCGCAATTTAAAGGCTGGTTCATGGCCACGGGCGATACGCAGTATCTGTAACCTGTTAACTATACGGCCTACGTAAATATTATGCGGCCGCGCTGCCATCGCTCCGGGTCCTCGTTTAAAAGGCCCGAGATGGTGCGCGGCCCGACAATGTGTTCTCTCGCAGAATACCACGAGTAATGATAATTTTATTCGTGATAATGGCCAATTTGTCTCGAACGTTGGCGTTGATGCGCCGCAGTGCCAGCTGCTGCTGCAAATGTTGCAAATGATTGAATGCACGCACTTTTTGTTCCTCGTCATTGTTGCGGGCTACTTGATCGGTCTCCAGAAGCAGATAATCATAATATGTCATTCTCCGAATCAAGACAATATTGCTTTACGTTCACTATGATTCATGTGGTTATCCGTAAAACCATCATCTTTGCAACCTTCTCAGAGATCACAGGCCAAGGGCACACTTTTTCGAAAATAATGTGGCGTTTAAAAAGGTCAAATAACATAACAGGTTCGAGCCGATGGGACGATTCTCCGAACCTGTAATTCGACCCCCAATTAAACAATTTTCTGGAATATCATTCCGCTTCATTTATCCGAAGCGCAGGTCACTCCTGACCCCGGGGCCCGGCGCGGCGCTAGAGTCCCGGACCCATTCCATGTCTAACCCCCATTAGAGATAAATATGCCCCCAAACCACGCCGACGAAGGTTAGCCGGGTCACTCCGACCATTCGTTCCACTTTATTTAATTTCAATATATTTTCGAACGTTTTCTAATCTCCTTCTCGACTCGAACGGCCTCATTTGCATATAAGTAAATTTGCCAGCAAGCCCCGGATAGCACTAATGGCGATCTCGAAAGGAGCAAAATGACTCCCGCAAATTGACCTGTCCTTCACTCTGGCCATCGCCGCCACCGCTCCGCCGCCGACCTGTCGCCGCTAAATAATTCTGTTCCCATGATCTAGCCAGTAGCTATCTCGCTTTAATTATTCATAGACTTTTTTGTACGCCATCGCTTTTTACCACTCGACGGTCGTCCGCTCGAAGCCTTATAAAATTAAAAAATAAAATAATCGAACGCCGAGCGGCGCAATTTAAAAAAGGAATACGTCGGATGACACGGATCGAACTCCGGGCAAATGTCGCGCGGTAAAAAGTGGTCAGGCTCGAGAGCGCAGATCTGTCCGGGGGTGAGGCGGCGAGGGAAGGGCGGGTACAGGACGTCACGTACCCGCGGTTTTTGTCAACGTTCCCGCGGAGATGACAGGTCGCTGGACGATGTGCGACCTGTCTCATCCGACGCGACTCGTCTTGATGCTTTGCACTCAATTCGATCGTCGCTTGCTCGCACCGATGTGATGTCAAGGACTGTTTGTGAAAACATCACATTAAAGATTTTCAAACAGCAGGCGGTTGTGATCTATTGCATATAACTATGAGCATCGGCGAGTTCACAGTGATAAGATTCTTTTGAATTTATTTATTAACAATTACGTATAGCCTACTTGAAAACCACGAGTAAATCGATTATATTGTTTTCCATTAGCACATTTCTGTGACTAAAAGTGAAGAAGCCTGCAAGTACGTAGACAGTTCAGCCGCATTACACCGCAGCTCGCGTCGAGACAGGTGCACCAACAACCGCAACACTTGTTTTTTACTAATTACCGACTCTTCAACATGTAGTGCTTCCCACACAACAAAAAAATTTTAATCATAGATTCCTTTAGTTCATTGTGTATCGTCTAAGTTGCTGCGTATCGATATTATCATGACTATTTTCCAAAACTTGTGTAAATAAGTAGGTATTATTGCTAATTTAATCATATTTTTATTGACTATACATTTTTAACCGACTTCAATAAAGGAGAAGGTTCTCTAGAAGGTATATTTTATGCCAGACGGATTAGCAATTGACGACTCATTTTACTTCAAGTTTAGTGACGAATGAAGATGCGGTTTAAGATTGAATCGTGAATCTTTTTTGAAAATGGAAGACTAAAGAGAGATGAAGTGCAAAACAACTAAATTTAGTTCCATCTGCTTTTAACAAAAATATCCACAGACCCGCTACATATTAAACTTGATCCCGTACACCGGCCCCCATGAGAACTTATATATATACCATACATATAGTATAGAACATATATAGGACTAGCAGGTTGTTAGACAAGGACACACTCCCACCAATTGAGGGTGTCTCTCAATTGAGCCGTTTTGTTATACAAAGCAATTACAAACTTATTGTTAAAGCATACGGATTAAATTGAATTTGTCAAAACATCTGCAGTGCACCATCCTTTTATATTACGTCTAAGCAAATATCCCAACCAGTATTTCAAGCTGGCTGACCGAAACTTGGCGAACTAATTGGCGTAATAACATATATTCTTGTTCTTTTCCAGAATTTCCGCGAGCAAAGAATCGACGGTGCCGGCTTACCGTTACTGACTGAAGATCACCTCACAGGAATGCTGCAGATGAAGCTCGGACCAGCTCTAAAGTTGCGAGCAGTTCTAGCTAGAAAGCTAGAGCCGTGCCCGAGTTGCCAGGCACCCACTGCCTCGCCTGTCATCTCATCAGTGACAACCCTAGCTAACAGCCCTAAAATAAATGGATCGCTCAAACCAGAGCCAAGGAGCAACACTACGAGTCCCAGTTAGAATTTCCCTAATTTCTTTTTTCAAATTTTGCATTTTGTTCCTGTCTGTTACTGTAGCCGTTCATGACGTAGAAAAAATGTTTGATCGAAATGCATCCGCACCGAAAGTGTATCTATTTACCTATATGGTTATAAACCTTTTTACACATATTTTCTATGATGCAAACGGCTACATGAATGTAGATGGTAGTATTTGGCTTTAAATGTTTATTCATCGTCTATATTACACTAATGATATTTTGATTCTATTATTCAAAAATAATGTAAAACTGTAAAGCTAATGACAGTAAAATTTACTATTATTTCTAAATACATCTATTATTATTTCTAAATGAAAAGTTTGTTAAATTTTATTTTACGGATAATAGAATCAAAGTATTATTTTTAAAAGTATCTCATACCTACAACATTATTGGCCAGTTTTACAGCCCCCTGTTATACTTAACGTTAACCTAAAAAACCGTTCACTTATTATAATAAGAAATAATTAGGTTTCACTTTTGTGTTAAAACTATAATTTGAAAGCAGCTGGTAAGCACTGGCACAAATTGCATTATCATGGATTCAGAAAATATTTAGTAACATAAATATTTTCTCGCTTTGAACACTTTTTATCCTCTTATTTAGTTACAACACAAAAAATGAAAAAATAGTTATGTTTCTTAACTGTTTAATTTCATACCCGAGTCGTTAATAAACAGGTGTAATAAATTGTGCTATGGTCTAATTTTCACCGTTATCACCGCTATCCACGCATTATAATTACTAATCATAATAATAATACCTAGTATATACCTACTTTACTTTAGTCATCGTTTCCGCATTCATTAAGTCTTCCTGTTCATATTAATTTTGCATTTAGTTAAATGTAAGTTACGCTTTAGATTTTAATATGTTTGTTTAGCTTTTAAGATTTATATGTAAATATCTTAGATAATTTGCCGTCCAATGTTTGTTTGTTTAAAATAATTTGCGTGATACCCTACTTGTTGATGTAAAATTAAAATCATTCTAATTTGGCATGCTCTACAATGACACCCAGCCCAGAATTTGCGATTCTATTTAGTATATTGTAAACAAAGAAAATTGTATAAAGCTTTTGTATTTAAATTTGTATTTAAATTCAACGACATTATGATGTTTGGTGCTAATTGACCCAGAAAAAAATAATTGTAAATAATGGCCGTTCGTATAAAAATAACGTATTTGAGGCTACTTTAATGTACTATACATAGTTGTACACAGGGTCACAAACTGTTTTGTATATATACGGTATACTTACTTAATGAAGGTTGTTTAGATGTATAGTTAAACGATTTTATATTGTAGCATTTACGTACATCACACCTGAAGAAAGCTCATCATATAACGTACCGAACTACCGTAATAGGTATAAAAAGTATATTTTTGTAATATTTCATTGGTTCATATTGACATAATTTTTTATAGGTTAACTTTAGGCTTGAGATATCTGTATAGCGTATTTAAAGAATTATCGAAGTCATCTGCTCAAGCCTGAAATGGTCTATTTTTTCCATTTTGTAAAAGTTCCTTCTCTTATTTCAAGCAACAAAAATAACGCCCTGATGTAAAGGCGTACTTATAAATCCAGTGATTGTTAAAGAAAATTTACACCAACTTAAGTATCTTATTTCCTATTGAAATTGTAAATACTATGTTAATAATCATCATAGTTCAACGAAGATAGTTTGAAACGTATACGTGCAAGCAAAATATAGATATTACAGATAATATCCAACCAATACTAATAAGGCAGCTCTTTAATTATTGTCGTTTTGATTCTACTTCTGAGGAAAACTAGCGCAGTTAATTTCCACAGTCTAATTTTATTTAGATGTTTTGTTTTCGTATAAAATTGAAGCAGTGTCTTTGCATGGATACATTTTAAAATATCATGTTTTATCACTTAAGTTAATTATTACCCCAATATAAAGCGGTTTTTACCTGTGGTAATCTCCTTAATTGCCAAAATAGTATAAACATATAAACACATACTAGTTATGTAATTTTTAGTCATTGGAAATATAATGAACCCTCGTAATTTTTTTATAAGCAATCTAAAAATTGTTAATCATTAAAACGCTAATAAATAAATTTGAAACGATATGTATAGATCACTCATGTATGGTAGTGAATGCTGGGTATGGCAGAAGAAACATGAAAGTAAAATTAATGCTGTAGAAATGAGAAGTTTGAGAAGTATGATCGGAGTGACTCTGATGGATAAGTTAGAGAACAGCGTGAAAAGGGAATGTTGTGGTGTGGTAAAAGATGTAGTGACAAAGATAGAGAAAGGGATGCTTAGATGGTTTGGACATCTAAAGAGGATGGATGAAGAAAGATTGACTAAACAGATTTATGAGACGAGTGTGAATGGGCCAGTTGGTAGAGGCCGACCTAGGCAAACGTATCACGACCAGATCGGAGACGTTTTAATAAAAGGCCAAGTCAAAAGTACCTATAACCGGCGAGCATGTATGAAGGCGCTCATGAAAGTGGAAGAAGCGAAGGAGGTATGTCAGGATCGTAGCATGTGGAAAGAAGTAGTCTCTGCCTACCCCAAGGCGTGAAAAAGGCGTGATTGTATGTATGTATGTATGTATAAGTCATCATCATCAGCCCGTGTCAGTCCACTCACTACTGGACGTAGGCCTCTCCCAAGATGCGCCAAGATGTATAGATACTCTGTTGTAAAATATAGCAAGTCGTAAAGATATTTCAATTTTCCAGTGACTATAAATAAATTTAAGTAAGAATCAATCATATCAATGAATAAAAAAAACACGAGGTGCTATTTCGGTAAATAATAAATGTATATTTGTAACTATCGTGCCTTAGACGGTCTTCCTCTTAAATATTAGAAAATAAATGTTTCTTCAGAAAAGTATTACGGTTTTACGCTTTAAATCAGACGTTAGTAATACAATAATTATAATATTGTAATAATAACATAAACATTGTTGATAGTTGATAAATAAAAAAAACGTAGATTTTATATTATAACAGCTTATATTTTTGTAATTAACTATAAATGGACCAGTGACTTACGAATTATTATTTTGAGGATGTATATTTTGTATTTGTAATTAGGGATAATAATAGTGGCGCGTCAAGTAATTAGAGTTAATAATGACATCACATTGTTTTACTTTGAAATTCGAATACTTTTGAGTTTCGAATTATTTAAGTGCTTGTCCATACTTAGACTTGGCAGTGTATTCTTATTTTGAATGTTTAGTCACTTTGTTATGTCGAACATCGTACTTAGTTTGTTTTATCTTTCAATAGCTGTTAATGAATAAGCCGCGACTTCAATATTATTTATGTGGAGAAAATAAAACGATGAATAATTGAAACTATACAGTTGTTTTATTGTAAATATCTTATCTATCTTATCTTAAATACAAAAATATTAGGTTAGCTTGTTTTTTATTTTGTTTTATCTTAGGTTAATATAAAAGTAAACTTAGTTGCAATAATTTTAGGTAAATTATCTTCAATATTCATTGAATTAATTTAAAAATAATTCCTGAATTAATTCAATTAATATTCAAAATGAATATAAAAAAACAGAATAAATTGTATACATTGGTATCCTAAATTATACATACACATTTCTCCTCAGTTACATAACTGACACAGTAAGTCAACAACATCCACTAGCAATGGAGTTATTGTATCATGACATTTCAGACGTCATTGTAAATAACATTCCCATACATTTTGTATTTTCGTTTGGCGTGAACGCTAACAGAAATTTTATTTTGTCTAGGGAAGCAGATTTAATAACGCTCTGACACTACAGTCACGCTAATATTAAGATAAAACTACCGTGCTACAGCATTCTACATTAGTGAATGAGTAACGTGACCAGACGTCCCGTTTTGAACGGGACCGTCACTTTTCTAGATAATCTGTCCCGGTGTCCCCAAAAAAATCTCTAATTGTCCCGTTTTTTTTAAACCTTGCGAAAATTAAAGATATAAGAGCCTCGAGCCAACCGCGGTTACGCATTGCTAGGTAACCACGTAGCAAAGCGTCACCGCGATGCAGACTGGTACGCAGACAGACGATATGATTGAATTATTTGATACCTACTCGTTTGTTAATTAGCCAATAGCCACGCCAATTTCTTGCTATTCCTTTGCTAGAGGCAGATAGGCGACATGATTGAATTATTTGTAATTAATTTGTTCTTTAGCCAATAGCCACGCAAATTTCTCGGTATTTTTAATAGTAATTTCCCGTTTTGAGTGAAAAATAAATGGTCACGACGAATAAGTGACACTAGTCTCATCGTACCGCATCTCATTAATCTCTAATTAGTGCATATTATATTTCTACAATACTCTTCTGTTGTTCGGTCGGATAGAATATTGATCTTGGTACCTAAACATTTTTCCAATTACTTTTTACGTATTTTGTCAGCATAAAAACGCATTTTTAGTTATATTAAAATGACAATATTTAGATAGTTGATGTTTGTCCAGCAACATAGATAGATTTTTTTTTATATTGTCAAGAGGTAGATTAAAGTCAAGAAATTATTGCAAACACATGTTTTTATACAACAATTCTGGTATTACCTACGGAACACAATTTTCTTAAATTGCAGTTGAAAGGAGATTTCATAGAAACTTCATTACTAGTCCATAGGTTGCAAAGTGTCTGTTTCTTCCTTTTTATCAACGAGGTCGAAGTTCCTTCCCCTGTGATGTGCCTTCTTAACTCTGTACTCCAATAACTCTATGATTGAGTATCCAGTGAAACCAACTATTAGGAATCCGAGGAGAATGTATAATCTGAAAAGGAACATAGTGTTAAGTGAAGTACCTAAACAAAACTGGGTAAGTATAACACTATTTTTTCAGTGAGGGCCCATTGGCACTGTGTGGCTTTGACGTCAGAGGTAATGAGCAAATGTCCACCGTACACCAATTTTGAATTCTCTATCGTAAAAACTATGTTCGCATTTCAGAGTGGCCCTCCGGTGTATAGACAGGGTGTTTCTTAACGGACAATAGTGTCCGCCTAGCCAGCTACCACCCTCAAGTTGTAAAATCTGTCGCTGAACATATTCAAATGTGTTCCGGCAGCTTCTCATGAGTCAGTGAGTTGCCAGTTCTCAATATATTCCTAGCGTGCCTATTATGCGTACCTATAGCGTGTATATATCCTGGACCTACCGTTTTACAATTTTCCCAATGCACCACAAGGCCTCCCAAATAGATGGTTGTCTTGCTTATCCTGTTACTGAGCATCATCTGTAATAGTTAGATGTCATCGCTTACCATCAAGCGAGCGGCGTGCTTGTCCTGTTACCCTTTATTATAAAAAAGATTATCATTTACTAATGGCATGATTGATTTTTGATTCAAGTTATTACATCAATATCATATCAAAACTCGCTCTAAAAAGAGTTTCAATATATCCAACAGAACACAAAAAACGTTGTAAGAAATTTAGCTATTTCGTAAATGTTCATAATCATGTACTATATTAACTATACCGTTCAATATACAAACCTTATTCTAACACAGAGGTAGGGCGCGGTAAGGTATGAGAGCACACTTCCCGTAGACTCCCACAACCTGAAGTTAGAGAAGGCAGCCTCCTCGTCTCCCGGAAACAAGATGCCAGACAATGCTGGACACGGATACAATAATTAAGATAATAATTTATGATCGAACAAAACGAAAAACCGACTTCACATGTCGCGATAGTCAAGACTAGTTATAATCATGTCATCTAAGTATACGAATTCGCTTATATTGTTTATCTCTATATCTCCGGAGATAATTGTCATACGTCGGTAAAATTTGAATAGAACCAAACGGGAAGTATAATATCTTAAAAAATATATATTTTCAAATCGGTTAAGATTTGACGGCGTTCTTCTGAGGTAACAAACATAAAAAATAGAGTCGAATTGACAACCTCCTCCTTTTTTGTAAAATCGGTTAAAATCTTAAAAAAAGCGACTTTTGTGCCGCGCAAGTCAATTTCAGTAGTAGATATGAGACGATCAATAGAGTGAGAGAATTTATTATATCATTATATCAGATCTTGATAAAATTTAAATGGAACAGCCTTGAAGATGATCTATGAAAAAATTATCGTTCAAATTGGTTATCAATTGGTAGAGTGTCGACTATGAAAAATGTATCAGATCTGTAGGTACCTTTAGCATATTAGATATTTACTTATGATTGCAAGATAACAGGCGCAGTGCATGGAAGCGCAAATTTTTTGCCAATCCAGCGTTTCGCTTACTATCAGACGAGCGTCTTGCTCGTCTTTGCCTTAAAAAAAACTGTTTAATAAAAATGTCGCAAGCACCCTCTAAAACGTAAAGCGGTAGACAGTGTTAGAAAAAGAAGAACCAAAAACCAGGCTTAGTGGCATATCTTGGCATAAGCCTATGTCAATGTAAGTGGTAAAAAAAACTGGCCAAGTGCAAGTCGGACTCGCACTCGTAGGGTTCCGTAACACAGTAGAGTATTCTATAATTTTGATTTTTCCTAACTACAAAAATAACTTTGTTTTTCATAGTGTATGTATGAAAAACAAAGTTATACTTGCGGTCGCTATATCTCAACAACTGCTGACTGTATCTCGTTCAAACCAATTTTCGTTGAAAGTTTTTATTGAGCTCTACAGAATATATTTTTTCTAGATTTTTCACTCCCTTACTTTAGAAGTTAGAGGGGGGGGACACACATTTTACCACTTTAGACGCGCCTAACTTTGAAATGATTGACTTTGAGAAAAAATAATTTTAGAAACCTTAATGTCATTTTTAAAGACCTATCCATAGATACCCCACACGTATAGGTTTGACGAAAAAAAAAAATGTTTGTTCCAGTTCCATGTATGGGATGTCCCCCTTAAACTTTTATATGTCTGTCTGTTTGTCCGTATGTCACAGCCATTTTATTCCGAAACTGTCAGGACTACAGAATTGAAACTTGGTAGGTAGATGTATTCTGTGAACCGCTTTCCGATTTTTATACAAAAATAAAAAATATAAAAGTTTAAGGGGTAATTTTTATAATCCGATACATAGAACTGAACCAAAAAAAAAAAAAATCTTCAAACCTATACGTGTCTATGGATAGGTCTTTAAAAATGATATTGAGGTTCCTAAAATAATTTTTTCTCAAAGTCAATCATTTGAAAGATAGGCGCGCCTAAAGTGGTAAACTGTGTCCCCCCCCCCCCCCTCTAACTTTTAAAGTATGGGAGTGAAAAATCTAAAAAAAATATATGCTGTAGATCTCAATAAAAACTAACAACGAAAATTGGTTTGAACGAGATACAGTCAGCAGTTTTAGAGATATGGCGACCGCAAAGATAACTTTGTTTTTCATACAAACACTATGAACAACAAAGTTAATTTTGTAGTTGCGAAAAATCAAAGTTATAGAATACTCTACTGTGTTACGGAACCCTACGAATGCGAGTCCGACTTGCACTTGGCCAGTTTTTTTTTTAATGGTAGTTTGAGTATTTTTGAATTACACACCTGTTGAACTTTAGCGAATACCTACGTCTTAGTAGTTACGCCGTTCTACAATAGAGGGCGTTTATAAAATTTAAATAGTTTTATATAAATTTCGCACATGACGCTTACATTACTTCCACTGCCTTCGGACCGTGACGCTACGTCATTTCCGTCAAATTTAATCCCAGTGAGCCTAAAGAAGTTTAACTTCAAAAAGTATAATCTCACCGTTAACTTGTACAAGCCAGACTGCGTCTGCCGTCCCCCATATAGCAGCCAGCACGTACAACAGTATCCACTGATCTGGATCTGGTCTCCACAGTAGCAGAGTTGTGATCAGACACAGGTTCAGTAACTGGAAATGTATTCAACACCAATACTATAAATGCGAAAGTCAGTTTTTATATATGTTCGTTTCTAACCTCACGGTCAAACTGCACGACAGGTTTGATGAAAATACAACATAGGATATATCATAAAATGATGGCGTATCGGTATTTTTCATCACATTGTTTCAATTCAATAATAATACTTTGGCTCCATCAATTCCCTGCAAAGGACTCGTGGTGTACGGTGTAGGTGTACGACCCGTGATGTAAAATTAAATATAATACTAATGTTTATTTCCAGTATTTTGCTTTACATAAAATATCGCTGTGAGCAATAGCAATGAAAAACATACAGTACATCAATAACACAACTAATATTCTTTTCAGGAATCTACCTTCTCCTCATTGACTAATACGAAGCGACTCAATCGATAACATCATTATCTTAAATAGGGGGATCTAAACCACAGGCAAAGCCTACTCGATAGTGTCCATCTTTGGGGGAAAACTTGTCAACTTACTGTAACACCACGTAGAGATCATTTCTCATCATTTGCACAGTTGGTAAGAGCATTTGATATCCATGTTCCGCCTGACTTACGCCCAAAAAGTAGCTTTTTTTTTAATGTTATAAGGTATGACGTACAGCGGCATGCAAAATTCTGGACTGCCAGAATTTGAGGCATGTGAGACTTAATATCTTTGTGTCTTAAGGTAACATGCGCAGTGCAGTGACGTGCAAGGTTCTGGCAGTCCAGAATGTTGCATGCCGCTTGTGTCTGTAATAGGTAGACGTTATCGCTTACCATCAGGCGAGCGTCGCGCATGTCCTGTTACCTTATACCATTAAAAAAAACTTACCAAAGCAGTAACCATAACAGGATACCTCCCCGTGAGTTTGACCACAGTCCCGGCGACGGGCGCGGCGAGGGCGTTAAATACACCGAAGCAGATCATCACGAACCCGATGTTTTGGATCCCGTACGAGCAGCCCACGAACGCCTGCCGATTATGTGGTATCAATGTTCGTTGTAGTTTATAGGTCCAAATACAATCATGGTCTTTTTACTTTGGCTAGGCGCTTGGAGAAACAGCGTTTGGTGCGTTGTGAATAAGATAATTTTTTCAATAAATAAAAATAAATATGCAAGATTAATTAGGTATTTTTGCTCGTATTTTGGGCACAATTTGCACCAGTAGTGAAATGATAGATTCCTAGAAAGCTATGATAATAATAATAATATCAAGATTTATTACAAGACTTAATATAAGACAGCGAAGTATCAGTAATAGGGTTCCGTTAGTACCTTTTGGATTCAGAACCCTAAAAATAAAACAATATACAATGGAATATAGAACCTCCTTCTTTTTTTAAGTAGGTTAAAAATAGAATTGACATTTGCCGCCATTTACATTAGTTACAGCTATATTATTATAACCGTGGTTATAGAGTCTTCCAATAAATTGTTTAGTTCTTTCAATTGTCTATAGATGGCGATGTACACCGTTAAAACACGCAAGTGTTTCATTTGGTGCCCAAACAGTACGGCATCATTACATAACATATATGTATACATGTCTATTACCTAAACGTTAGTCACACCCTACATTTGGTTAAATCTGTAATTCAGATTTGTAACCTAAATAGTTTTTGAAAGCGATGTCTTTTATTATGACGTCGCGTAGCACAAGTAATAGTTATTTAATGATATTAGTGCCAAGTGCAGGAAGTTAGTATTTACTAGTATTGTGTCGTTACGCGTTTTCAGACAACATAACGCAACGTTATCTGCATTACAATAACGTTGCCAAAACCGTCATTTCACAACGATCTATTTCGCAACCGTCGTTTAATAGATGTATACGTTTTAACATGTTAATAGATAGTTGCTTAAATGCATACATCTATTAAACGGTGTTTGCTTTGCGAAATAGATATTTATGTATAGATAGTATTAGGTAGGTACAATGTGAAAGTCTGTAATGTTTATTTTTCAAATCGTCCTAATTATTTTACTTCTATTTACATCTACATTTTACCGTCCAACCCAAATTTATTTAACCTGGCAAGGCTTGCAAACAGTAGTAGACACTAGAAAAAGTATTCCTTTCTCCCTCTATCGATATTGCAAACGAAGTGTGACGTGACGTTGCCGCCGCAACGGTCCGCAACAACAGTCTAAGTCTAAATAGACGGTTTTGAAAAATAGACGGTTATGAAATTCGTCATAACGTTTGCGTTGTCGATCTGTGACAACGTTGTGGAAACGATCTATGCTACATAACGCCCACTCCTAGTATTTACAAACGAGTAGACGACTAAGCCCGAGACGAAACGAAGTCGAGTCGAGGGTTTACTAGTCACAACTTTATTAAAACCAATATCTGCACATGTGTCATGTCATACAACATTTTTCAGCAAATTTGCGAGAAAACACTACAATTGGTAATATAATAAAACAAACAAATGAATTAATCAAAAAGTCGAAACAATCTTTGACGTTTGTAATATGAAAATGGCGCGAATTCGCAAATGGTGCCACGTGTATTAAAAATTTGTAATTCTAATTCTTTCGTCTCATTTACTCTTTAGTATTAAAGTGAGACAAACGTATTAAGCAAAAGCGCTTTCAAAGAGGTTCTAATATTCAGCTTATTTATTCCCGCAATATGAAACTCTTTGGTGGAATTCTTACGTAGGTTTTACGGAAATTAAAAAAAAAACCGTAAAGGATACGCGCGGTGCGTTGTCTGGCGTATGGTGCGTAATTTTTAACTTTCGAACAATGTATACAATATTATACGTATAAAATTAAGGTGTACTGTACCTATGCCTCTATCATTTGCTTTTTTTGACCAACCAATTGCTTATAGAAATATGTCCCTTCAAAAATCTTAAAAAGGAGATTAAAAGGCTTATTTTTTTTTTAATTTGAAATTGTAGCTATAGCAGACTTTGATATTTTGTAGAAAGAAATTTTGCTCTAGATGTATTTTCCAGGGAGAAAACGGGGGAATACATTTGTATGAAAAAGTGCAGCCCGCGTTCGCTCTTAACCAAGTCGGATATACATTTTTGCCAATATCAAGCATCATCAACTTTTTTACATAAATAGAATCACAATAAAAAGTTCAAATAATACTTTTTATTTATTTTATTGAAAATTATTATAGTTAGTCAGTTTCTTTCTTGGTTTAATATTGTCAGTTGTAATAACTCTGTCCGCGCGTCAGTGTTGGTAGTGATGGAACCTACGTTGTTCACGGGGCGGAGGGAGCACGGGTGCACGCGGATCTGCCACTACGCACATGCGTAGCATCTCTATTTAGTCTGGTGCTACGCACTTTGTCACTGGGCAGAGTGTTTGCGCGGCCGAAATTTCATGAATGAATGAATGAAATAAATGTTTTTATTCCACAAAAAATAGAGTCAACATTAGGATGTTCCATTTAGGATGTTAGGATGTTGTAAGACATGTGAACATTTATAAGTTATATTACACTAATATACATTATTGATATATACATTATTGATATATAAAATTATTCTAAAATGTGATAACTACTTCAAAATTAATTAATACACACATCAACACTGTCTAGGGATATTCTGATTTTCTCAATTTTTTCCAAATGTGTTACATCTAACATACAACATATATATATTGTTACGTGCGGGGTGGTATTAAAATGCCAATCCGATGAGATGAACGTTTATTTCCACTGATCACTAGGTTAGCACAATGTTCCACAGTAGTTGTCCAAATCGTCTTGCACAATTATCAAAAGTCCGTTAACACACACTGAGGTCGTTGGTAATCACAATCACTGATTTCACTGTTCACAGTTCACAACACTAGTTCACTGATAACACTTAACGATCACTTGGTCGCTATCCGCGCTTAGATAGTTACACTGTCGCTTCCAGAAAAAGACTGACTCAAGCCGCGGTTTCAACGTCTTATATAGACGAGAATATTTCTACAGAACTTTCCAGTATTGACTCGAAACAATAGACAAAAGACGTTCAAAACAAAGCAATAACAATCACAAACAAAAGGGGCGGCTTTCCTTTGAGCATCTGACGTAAACAACTTTACCATACATGCTAATTTGATCTCTAACTACTTATGAATAAGGTTCAATCTTAACTACAAAACTAGGTACATTGACTAGGGTCTGAATTCCCGGAAGGTTAACTTTTATGACGGTCGGGTCGGGTGTTTATAGCCCCTAATTAGTCTATTCTTTCCCATGGTATTTTTGTTCGAGAAGCTTGGCGAAACATCGCGACTCGACGACGCGATGTAACAATATATTTATAGAGCCCATTTATCAGACTATGCTTTAAAGTATAACAAAGTTATTTGTTTTGCGAATTTTTTTTTTTATGAAATAAAGACAAAAAGTGAAATAATGGAATAACCTACAGATGAATTTCTTTTTAAGAAAAAAGTAAAAGTAAAGCGAATTTATCAGGTTTTTTGCAGTTACCCGAAAAATTAGTAGTCAGTAAAACCACCCATGACGTTAACCACGATCCTGCGACGGTGTTTCATGCTTCGAATCAAGTTATCAAAGTCTGCTGCGGGATATTGTCCCAGGTCCTGCTAAGATGCAAAAAAAGTTGCTTTTCATTCGCACTGTTTGGAAGAAAATTCTTCAAAGCCCTTCTTTGGAGCATGTCCCACGCGTGCTCTATGGGGTTTAGGTCTGATGATTGCGCGGGCCTTTCTAAGACCGACACGTCGTGCTCCTGTAGCCAACTGGTGACCACTCGCGCAGTGTGCGGACGGGCGTTGTCGAGCATGAGCGTGAAAGCTTGGCCCATTTGCATTCGATGAGGATAGATTATTAGTGCTAGCTCCTGATTTCGGTATTTTTCTGCAGTCATAGTGATTCTGATCCAAACGAGGTCTGTTCTTCCACCAACACGAATACCCGCCCAAACCATGTTCCGCCGTGGTATGGATGGACTTCCTGAAGTTGTTGCAGACGCTTCTCACGTCCAAGAACTTGCCATACACGTACTTTTCGTGAATCAGGATAAAAACCGAATCGGGACTAATCGGTAAACAGCATTACAGACCATTGGTTTTCTTCCCAGAGCAAATGTTCTCGAGCCCACTCTAATCTTCGTCCGCGATTTCCTCTGCGTAGTGCTAGAGTACGAAGCGGCCTGTGAGCATGAAGGTTAGCCTCATGCAGTCTTCAGCTCACAGTTTGGTCACTGACAAGCAACTGGTGCTCTGTCTGGAGCCTTTGAACCAACTGCATGGCCGTAACATTTTAACAACACAACAAGGTTGTCTTCTCGCGGCAATAATCGGTCCTATCTTTGGGTGGTTATGCGCTTCCCGCCTGGGTGCCTTTCAGCCACTTCACCAGTGGTACGACAACGTGACCACAACCTTGATATCACGTTTTGTCTTGTTCCAATCTCCTCGGCTATACTCCGTTGAGTAGCCCCAGCTTGGAGCATGCGTACTGCCCTTAACATCTCGTCTCTCGTTAAATGGCGCCACTGCACGATGCATACAGTTACATAAATTCGAAATTAAACGATGATTTTTATTAAAACTTTAATTTGAAACAAAAAAAAATACCGAAAACTAGGTTAGGTAAATAAAAACATTCGAACTTCGCTACAACTATGCCGCGCAAATCTTTTGTTTTTAATATATTTTTCAAATTCAAATTTAGAGTCATTCATTAAAACCTACAAAATAAGCTTACATTAAAATATAAACCGGCCAGTATTTTATGAGCTTAAGAAATTTTCACAAAATATCCCTAGACAGCGTTGATGTGTATTATGATTTCATATGTCAACTTATTATTAATAGAATTTGTCAATACTGGAAATTTCTGTTAGCGTCAAATGCGTTAGTTTCATCGTACTTATCGTGGCCAAGTGCGAGTCGGATCCGCACAAGTAGGGTTCCGATTAAACAAAATTTGCAGGAAAAATGAAGTTCAAAGTACATCGATAATATAAATACCGTGTCAATACTAAACATTCTTATTTACTACAACGCCATCTAACGAATGTCTAACGAACTTCTAACGCCAACTAAGTGAACGTTAACACTAGAGATGCGCCGTATAGTGGTTTCACCGAATTACCGAATACTGAATATTATTCGGTTTAACCTTTACCGAACCAGATATTCGGCTGAATTATTCGGTTTACCATTACATTGTTTTGCCACGTAAACAAGTTCTAACATGTACGCTACGTGGCGCTGCTGGTTAGATGAGGAACGAGATGTGGATTTTAATTTTTGTTTTAATTTTAATTTTTTGTGGATTTGAGGTTTATAAAAATGTTGATTTTAAGTTTAAAAATAAATGTTGATTTAAGTTTAAAAATAAATATTGTTGTGAGATTTAAATTAAATGTTGATTTAAGGTTTACAATAAATGTTGACTATATCTACTAACTATAGGTTAAGAAGTAAATATGTTTTCTTTGACTTATAATATAACATGAATCTTATATAAGAAGTTTTGTCTTTCAGTTCTACACCTTGGCTACATGAGCCAAGAAAATAGAAATGCTTGAACCGAATATATTTGGCGACAAAACCAAATAATTTGGCCGAATACATATAATGGAAATGATGCCGAATACGCTGAATACCGAATACCGAACGAATATTCGGTGCATCTCTAGTTAACACAAAGGGTCGCGTAAACCAGTGTTTTTCAACGTGTGGGTCGCGACACTCGCGACCCCCTGGGGAATCGCGAAGCCTCTATAAAGGGGTCCCGGGTGGCCGCGAAGCCTCAGTAAGAGAAATAAAACAAAGTTTGAAAACATACTTTTAATTAAAGGGCATTTGTAGGTGTTTTGACTGAGAGTGCTTATAATATTTGTTTTAAAAAAAAATGTAATTTTTTTTGTGAAGTGCAAATGCTGATAAAAAGTGGAAAAATACAAGTGTTTTACACCAAGGAATCCATATATTATACACCAGCGAAGAGATCAGTGGAATGAGATGAAAAACATTCAGTATCGTATTATTATTATTTTATTGTTTTACTAATAAGAAACTATGTGAACCGATTCGAGTGATTCTTTTGTGATCGGTGAGGTACGTTTCCGAGGTGGTCCCATTGTAGTTTTGTCGGGATCTGATGGGTATCTCCAGAGATATGACGATGAACGTCCCAGGCTTGCTACTGAGGCTGACTCGCGGGGCGTGGAGGTCGATTGTCTTCAGTTTTTAACTATCCTAATTATTATTATTATTATCAGATCTAAATTTAACAAAAGAAAGTCATATTAACAATAAATTACCAAGTGAAATAATAGTAAGGAAGTACTTTGTACTTTGAAGTATACAAATACAAGGTAACATAATACATTTTATCTCCTTGTAGATTTAGTTATATAGTTTTCTCACTAAATATTACACTTTGAAATTATGAGGAAACTAGCTGGCTTTCAATACTACATTATGACATCTAGTATTTGAATTCTTGGTTTACTTAAATTCAATAGTTGTGGTTGATCGCTATTAAATTATCTCAAATTAGTGAAATCAGATTTGATTGAGTATACACATGTAAAATATTATATGCATCACAGGAAGTTTGTTGAGGAGGCTAGCTGCATTCTGTGGTTTTGTTCAGTTTGAGACAAATATATATCATTTTATCCGAATTGGTCCAGACAACATGGTTGTGAGGAGATGACACGTAAACATATGGCCTGAATTGATGAATACATCTGTAATCTCGGTGCTGATGTTATGTGATCTATGGTCTTACCTGTTAACCTGATGGATATGAAGTTAAAGTAACATTCATTTGTTATAACAATAATAATTCATTTTAATATGATTGCCAAGTGCGGGTGCTTTACTAAATGAACTAGAATTTGGTTTTCTAAGAATTTATAAGAACGGTTACATAAGGAGATTATTAAGGAAGCTAGCTGCGTTCCGTGGCTTTGCTCACATTGAAACAATTATATATCATTTTATATGAATCGGTCCGGAGCTGTTTGTGGAAGTTGCAGTGTTGATTGTTAAGTGTTCTTTGTACCAACTTGTTAACCTGATATAAACCTTTCATATTTGAGATAGTGTTGAGGAAATTTTCATCAGGTTAAAATAATAATTCGTTTATTTCAGAGTGTTCATAGGGTCTATGTCCAGCAGAGGACAGAAATTGGTTGATGTTAATGATGAAGTTAATAACGGAATATTATAATAATAATTCATTTATTTCAGGACATTAATTATTTGTGTGTACGTGAACGATGATAATAATTTTCATATACCAATTTTGCACCTAATGTTGTGAGATGATGTTTAGTATCTACGTTCCTAACACAGATTATTTCTCATCATTAATTAAAATAATTTATTGGAATTATCGTATTAGAGTGGAGACCTCGAATCGGTAAGCGTAGCGTAGGACGCCCTGTGACCAGGTGGAGCGACAACATTCGCAAAGCGATGGGCAGTGACTGGAAACAAAGAGCCGAGGATCGGACTCGGTGGCGTGACTTAGGAGAAACATATGTCTGTCTAAAACTAGTCTGATACTGGCTGATTATGATGATGTATTGGAATTATCTATTGTGAAAACGTTTCACTTATTATTTCATTCGAGATTTATTTATATATTGCTATGGGAAACAGAGATTTTGATTCTCACTGAGGGTAGCAGCCGTAGGATATTCGTACGCTGAAAAGAATAGTCAGAGATACACGTTTATCACCGACATAAATAATCATGCATCAATAATTTAATATAATTTTATGTACCTGCATCACCGAAGTAATTTGGTGAAAAAGATTAATTTATTATTTATGTTCGAGATTTTGTTTCCTACGGGACGTGAATATTATGTCACGTTGACTTACCTGATATCACCGACATAAATAACCGTACATCAGCATCTTTAAATTCAACGTACCTGATTCATTGGAATGACTTAGTGAGACGGATTCACTTACTAATTATGTACGAGATTTTGTTTCCTACGGGACATATGTGCTTATTGAAGCTGCTCATATGGCGTGGATTCGCCTATTATCTGTTCGTGATTTATTTTCCCTGCGGGGATCGTGGAAGTTTGTGTCACACTACGGGTGGCCCAACCCTGTGGAGACTTGTAAGCTGAAAGAATAGCCAGAGTCTCTTCTAGTTCGTGACATAGACAACCACGCAACATGTCTTCAAATTTACATATTCTGCGGAATAATTCAGTGAGAAAAGAATCACTTTTACTACATGTTCGAGAACTACCTTCCCTGAGGGGACCGTGAGATTCTGTGTTATGCTACGGGTGGCCCAACCCTGGGGTGACTTGTAAGCTGAATGAATAGCCAGAGTCTCCTCTAGCATTTAGCATAGATGATCACGCAACGACATCATCACCAACTACGACAATAAAGTGATCTTGGACCGCTGGGTCTTTCCGGAGTGGAGAAATAATTTAACTAAAATGCTAGCGAACCTAGCTTACTGGGTTGCTTCAGTAATTATCTTCATTAACCACAATATTAACTTCAATTAACCTGGCTCATTGAGTCATTCCTTTTTTGGAAATATACTTTGCGGTTCAGGATAGGTTTTAGTATAGATGGAGTTGGATAGACCCAGTATGGGTTAGTAGGAATGATAGGATAGGTTGATAGGGGATAGATAAGAAATTCGATAGTCGGTAGTGTAGGCAGGGTAGCTTAGATACTACTCACTCAAGAAACTAGAGTGAGTAATATCTACATGAAACAGGTGGAGATGGATGTTGTGCTCGATTAATAGACAGAGACCTTCTAACCATCCAAGGCAACTCTGTTGTTCGAGCAAGCGAATGTTCCCAAGCTAAATTTAGCTGGAGTGGATGAGTATGTAGGCAGACTAATAGACATACATGTACTATTCTCTTTGATAAAAGATTATGCCCTCTCACTTTTAGTTATGACTCGGTACTGACATACAAATTAAGACGTCAAATTTAATCAAATTGCATACATATTGTACTACTGACTTTTGACTTACTGTAGACATCACCATGACGCTTAACCTCGTTTTTGATTGATGATTCGATAATGAAATGCAGGTAATATTTCTAGGCTTGTCAGCAAACCCCATTTCTCGTCGATACTTCGATTATGAAATATAGGTCATGTCTTCTCATGCGTAGTGGTGGTCCCCCATGGATGGTTGCTTGATACTAGATCAAGTAGGGGCTAACCAAGTAATTCAGGATGAATGCCATAGCTCGGTAGCGAATGGACGGCGCGCCGATCCAACCATCCATGGTACATGCTGTGTAAAAAACACCCCATAGACTGTCCTCCCTTTAAAAGTATTAAATCAGACATATTTTTATATATACATGTATTTATTTATCATACTTTTGTTCTCCTCTCTTTTGTTATTGTACATACTAAAATGTTTATACTAAATCTTATTTACATGATCAATAACTTTGTCTATAAAAATATCAAAGAAATTGACAAAGAAAGATCATCAAATTAAAATCTATCGAAGTCCCAAAGAAAGTCCAAAAAATAAATATAATTAAGAATGCAAGGTGTGAATGTAAGAGATTATCCAGAGAATACTAATACTACAGAAATACTAATTTCATATTTTTATGGTTATTTCTAAAATGTAATATTATTAGGATCAATAGGTATAATGTTGACAAAGGTTGTAAAATATTTCTCAATGTTCAGTTGTATTCTATAATGTAGCGTTATAGTACTAATAATAATAATACAACACAAATTTGTACTCATAATAGTGTATTTGTACCAATTAGTATTAGATAAATAATTGGTACTCAGAAATTCACTAGGTAACAGTTGTACCAAAAAGTACCAACAGTAATATTTAGGTTTACAAGTACTAATAATAATAGAATAACACAAATTGGTACTAATAATAGCATATTTGCACTGAATAGTATTTAGTTAGAGAAAATGGTGCAAACACTTTCACTAGGTAACAATTGCACCATAGGGTACAAAAAGCAACAGTATAGCACAAATAGTGTTGTAGCAGTGGTTAGGATTACTTGCAACAATAGAAGCTTTATTTCCTATATTATTTAGTCTTTAGTTATTATATTAAGTTTGTCTTGAGATTCCCTGAAAAGAATTTAGGTTACATCTACGGTTCACAATGGGTCCTACCACTAACTAGACGATTACAAATGGCCAATATTTTATTCCAATCTCTTTAGTATTCCAGTCCGATTCCAATATTCTAATATATTAATATTCCAGTATTTCAGCATCATTAATTAAAGTAAACAAATATAGTCGCGTTCAAAAGAAAAATATTAAATACCAAACTATTTTAAGGGGGGGTTGTTACACTACTTCTGACATTAGTACAAGTATGCAAAGTTAGTGCAAATTTTGTTGGATGTGTCACATCCGGCATTGTTAAGTGTAACCTAAAAGTAGACGTTTTGTCAGATGCGTTACTTTCGAAATTATTACACGTAACCTTGTACTATTCATTATTCTGTGACGTAACCTACGGTAGGCACCGTGGGACTATAGGGATAAAAAGTATCCTATGTTATTTCAGGGTCTAGGCTATCTCATACCGAATTTCAGCTCAATTAGTTGAGTAGTTTTAGTGTCAAGGAGTAACAAACATACACGCAACACTTTCGCCTTAATATTAGTAGGATTGAGTTGAACGAAATTGAGAGTATGTATGTATTTTGATTTATTGAATAAAAATACTTATAATAGCAGATTATACAACAAGTGAATAAAAAAACAATTTAATTCGAGAGACTAAGTTGGATCCCGAAAGCCGAAAAGGACCGAGATTATTTTTTTTATTCACGTGTCGTGTAATCTTCTTTTTACCATTTACTGCGAGAAAATAAATAGTACTGAGTAGTAATTATAGTACCTATTTATATTTATCATTTGTATTCTTAATATGTAATACATTTTAGTGCAGGTGGATGTGTGCGAGTGTAGAGAAACAGCACAATGCTGAAATACATGTTATTTGCGTTCTCACCAAAATCCCACTGAAAATCTTCAGCAAAGTTCAAATCTTTATTAAGGGTATGACTTGGACTAAGCTGTGACTTCAACTTGATCGGAAATGTGACTTTGACTCAACTTTATGACTTGAATTTACAAAAACGTGAACAATTTAATACTTGATCCTGGCTGAATACACTAATCGTGTGGACCCATAATGAAAACAAAAAAAAAATCTATTTCACTACCTATATGGCTCCATTTAGCCAGCCAGTAGGCACTTTTAGCAAGATTTGTTTAGTTTTCGTACATGATTCGTAAATTTCATGATTTTTCCAAATTCAAAATGTTTATATTCACAAAAATTCTGGAAAGATTGCGGCATCAACATTAACGGCAAGTACATCTGTCACTTACGATTCGCAGATGACATCGTCATTATTGGCAAAGTCGCAGCAGGTCTTACAAAGGATGTAGAATAGCCTAGCTGATTCGTCTCGTCGGATCGGTCTCCCGAAGAATTTGGATAAAACCAAAGTCATGTACAACGAGCACGTTGTTCCCGAACCGATTGCCGTAGAATCCCACTCGAAGCTGTCACGCAGTATGTTTACCTAAGGCAGATGCTACAACTAGGCAACTTCGACAAGGAAATCCAGAGAATAATTCAGCTGGGCTGGGCAGTATTTGGGTAACTACGTCGAGTCTTCTCGTCGTATATATACCACAGTGCCTAAAGACAAAAGTCATTAATTAGGGCGTCCTACCTGTCATGACAAACGGAGCCGAGACGTGGACACTCACGACTAGTCTACCAATTTAAAGTCGCTAAGCGAGCTATGGAAAGAGCTATGCTCGGCGTTTTCCTGCGGGATCGAATCAGGTACGAAGTAATTCGCCAGAGAACTAAAGTGGTCGACATAGCTCAGCAGATTAGCTATGGGCTGCTCATATTTGCCGTAGGACCGATAACCGTTGGGGCAGAGTGGTTCTAGAGTGGAGACCACGAATCAGCAAACGTACTGTAGGACGCCCTGTGACTAGGCGGGGCGACGACATTCGCAAAGCGGTGGGTAGTGACTGGAAACAAAGAGCCGAAGATCGGGCTCAGTGGCGTGTCTTGGGGGAGGCCTACGTCCAGCAGTAGACTGATACGGCTGATAATGATGATGATGAATTTACCACCACGGTGTATTTATGGAGTTTCCAACATACATATTGTTGCCAGACAGTAAGCTTAGCGGTGTGAAGAAAACCCGTTACTAAACCGGTACCAATTGCTAGTGTGAAATGTTCTGAAGTGACCTTATAATAATACATATAACCCGTGTGTCTTGAAGTGACCTGCTAGGCTATTCTGTAAGCTATCTCGACAACGGAATCCGCAGTGAGATTTGAATTTTGTACTACGAAATTCAACCGAATTGCGAACGTGATACGATTGAATTTCAAAGTACGAAATTCGAATCTCACCGCGGATTCCGCTGTCCGCTGATAATAATCTTACCTGTGTAAAGTTTCCTAAAGTGATTAAATAATAATATTACTTGTGCAAAGGTTCCTGAAAGGTGACCTAATCATAATATTACCTGCGTAAAGTCAGCCGCCATTAGAGCCTGTTCCGCGCCAATGTATGCCACCACGGGCAGTAGAAGTAGCTGGTAACGACGTCGCAACTGCCGTAAAGTTACTGCCAGGAGACGGCACCCGGATGTAGCCTGACAGGTGGCTTTACGTCCTGTAGTGTACCTAAAAATTCAAGTTGAAACGATCATGATTCAACCGTATTTCTCAGCTTATGATATATCTAATTTATGGATAAACTGAAATACCAGGCAATTATCATAGAAGCAATTTTACCTAATAAGAGGCTTGATAAGATTAGATCCGTAATACTTGGATAGTAAGTTTTACTTGTGCCTTCTGCCGTGGTTCCAAAAACCCATCGCAGGATCGCCTAGTTTTAATCAAAACTTGAAACATTAAATGAATGAAATAAGGAGAATCATACCTGTATAGCAGCATCTCTGTCATGATAGATATCTATAACATGGCAGCAGATCTTAAATCAAAGAGCAGCAAAGGTGCTGAGGAGCTATCTATATTACAAAGCTAGTAGATAATAATCGGTCATATTGATATGATCTATTTAACGTTATTTGAAGGCGCTCATGAAAGTGGAAGAAGCGAAAGAGGTATGTCAGGATCGTAGCATGTGGAAAGAAGTAGTCTCTGCCTACCCCAACGGGAAAAAGGCGTGATTGTATGTATGATGTATGTATGTATGTATGTATGACGTGTGTAAGTACAGATTTTTAAATCACGAAAACTTTTTCCATACATCTTATAGAAGAAAAAAAATCTGTTTATTAATAAATAATATGTATAATTAACAATTTATATAACTAGGCATTTTATTTAAATTTTATTTATAACGAAATCCGCACGATTAGGGACTAAGGATGGGCTGTAAATCATCTGTTCTTGGGTTCTTGGGAGCGTCGGAGCCACACTCACCCCATTAACATTTAAATGGCGATTTAAATATAAAAGCACTTCAAGAAAAAATAAGCCTTTCTTTACTTTTTTGTTTCTTTTTTCTTTTTTTCTAGAATTTTATACGTCCTTTAGAATGTTTGATTTTTGTATTGCCTTTTAGCAAGCAAACTTCTTGTTGGCCTTCATAACCCTCCATACATGCTGTACGAAGATATGTTAACTCCACTACCATAGTCTTGAGTCTTTGCGTCTGAACAGACTTATATAGTTAATTAGCCGATACCCGCGACTTCTTTCATTTACACCAAAAATTTGGTAGCCTATGTTCATCATCATGCTATAAAGTATCTCCTTGTTAAATTTCAGTAAGATCGGATCGTCCGTTTAGGCGTGATTAGGTAAGAAACAGACAGAGTGGCAGAGTTACAAACGTTTTTATAATATTAGTATGGATATGTATGATCTCCCATACATTACAACTACAAATAGAAGTGTGTACGCATGATTCTGATAAAATAACCATGTTATTGTTTAAAGGAATTAATTTTACTTTTATTAGTTTTACCTTTAATTTTTATTTGCCAAAATACTGACTAAATGCATTGACTTTTGACTTTTGACTTAGAACGGTGTACCTTTCCTTACCTTGTAAGAGAGTCGACTCCAAAAGTTACCAGTAAGACAGCGGCGATCATACACGCGAGGAATATGCCGGCTATCATCTGGATCTTCAGAGCTGAGGGGGGCTTGAGGTTCGCATTGTCCTGGAAAACGATTGAGGAACATTTTTTTTTATTGTCAGTTAATATTATTGGTTTATCTCTTCGTTCCAAAATAAACAAGGGCCATTTGAACGGCAATTGT
The DNA here is from genome assembly GCA_954871355.1 of Cabera pusaria. Taxonomy (NCBI): domain Eukaryota; kingdom Metazoa; phylum Arthropoda; class Insecta; order Lepidoptera; family Geometridae; genus Cabera; species Cabera pusaria. Next base: position 6,841,639 of record OX940897.1, read on the forward strand.
TTTAATGGGAAACTCAGAAACTATATTTTATATACAGGCTGGAGTTGTTTTGACATGGGACCGTTGTATAGGGAAGGTACCTCTTTCATTACAGCTTACAGTTAAACGTTTCCATTATATTTGATTACATTTTGAATAGCATTCACTGAGTTACAAATGTTTTTATAATATTAGTATGGATAGTATGGATATGTATGATCTCCCATACATTACAACTACAAATAAAAGTGTGTACGCATGATTCTGATAAAATAACCATGTTATTGTTTAAAGGAATTAATTTTAACTTTATTAGTTTTACCTTTAATTTTTAATATCCATCTGGATCTTTAGTTAAGGTAGCAACATAGCACTAGAAATTCATCTTTTTAGTTTTTAAATGAAATTGTTTCAACTTACATTGAACGTTTCGCTTCCACTGCAAAAGTTGACACCACAGGTGGCGCTGATATCTACCGCAGGTGCTGCGGTGACGTTGATGAAAGAAGATGTATTTGATATGGTCGAATTTAACGATATGGCTTCTTCTCCAAGAGATGATATTAGAACTGAAAAGAACAGATATCAAAATCAGTTTTAGATATAGATTTAGGCTTTCAACTGGTTACATACATTTTCTTTCTTAAGAGCAGACAAGCTCTTGAAGTAAAAACAATTAAGCTCTTTTCAAAAAGTAAAAATTGAAAAAAGTAGCGTAATCCGATCTTTGAAGCCTCATTTTTAGCACACGCTAGACAAGAGCGTTTGTCCACAGCAACGGCACCGGGACGTCAACGACATATTTACAACAATTACTAAATATTGTTACTCTGAGATCAAGACTAATATGTCGTTGACGTCCCGGTGCCGTTGCTGTGGACAAACGCTCTTGTCTAGCGTGTGCTAAAAAAGAGGCTTCAAAGATCGAAATGGCGGCGACGTGGTTCGCCACCCGTCACGTCTCGTTTCCCGTGCGGGCGAAAAGTGGGCTGCGGAAAGCCACTTTGCTACGTTGAATGTTAGAGGAGGAATGGATGATAAGATTGATGAAGTATGCGAAATGATGAGTGAAAGGCGGATTGATGCTCTTCGTGTGAATGAGACTAAGCGGAAAGGTTGCGACACCACCACGCATGGACCCTACACAGCCTACTGGTCTGGAGTTCCAGATACCAGCAGAGGTTGTCGGGGAGTTAATGTACTGCTTTCCGCTAGAATGAATGAATGTGTGACTGACTTTGAATGTGTGAGTCCAAGACTCCTCTGGATGAGGTTGAAGGTGGGTCTAACGCGTATCTTCATATTAGGAGTCTATGCTCCACAAGATGCGCGTTGGTACGGTTCCACTGCAGCCCAAGCAGAGAGACAGGAGTCTTGGGATAGCATGAAAGATGTTATGAGTAAATGCGAACAAAATGAAAGAGTAGTAATGCTAGGCGACTTTAATAGCTGGGTAGCTGTGAAGCGTGATGGATATGAAAGTGTGTTGGGAAGGTTCGGCGATGACAGGGTGAATGAAAACGGGGAAAGTTTGCTTGAAGTATGTCTTGGGTGGAATCTTGTGGTAACAAACACTTGGTTTGACCATAAGAAGATGTATACTACATGTATACTAGGGAAGAAGGAAGCGTGAGAAGTATGATCGATTTTGTTATAGTGGATGAAAGACTGAGAAAGAAAGTACAGGACACTCGGGTGTACTGCGGTGTCGGCGTGGGCTAAGACCACTTTCTGGTGATGTGCCGAATAAGTGGTCTCTTTAAGCGATGGCGGCATCGTGTGCAGGAACCCGTTAGTGTACTGGAACGCATAAAAGTTGAGAATTTACAAGAAGAAAGTGTGAAAGATGAGTTTGTAAGTAAATTGATCGAGAAGTTTGAGTCATTAGATGAAGTGTGTGAGGTTGAAGATTTATGGAAGCCGTTTAAGGAAGGGATCGTGGAAGCTGCCATAGAAGTGTGTGGTGTAAGTAAGAGAAAAAAAGAGTGTAAATTGAAGAATGTGTGTAAAGATGTCCAAAAAGCTGTATTTGAGAAGAAGAAAGCATGGCAAGACTGGTTAGCTTCAAAAGCCAACCTAAGAATGCAAAAAGGAACGACTGAAGATGTAAGCAAGGCAAAAGAAGAGTATAAAAGGTTAAAGAATGTAGCAAAAGAGGTTGTGAATAGAAAGAAATATAACGATAGAGATGAATTTGATAGGAGGTTATCTGACGACTTCCAGACCAACATTAAGTTTTTCTGGAAGTCCATAAGGTCAGCCAGAGGAAATCTTAATACCTCGCAACTGGACAAAGTCAGAAATCAGGATGGCAGTATTGTGAGAGGAGAGGAATGCGTTCTAAAGAGATGGAAGGAATATTTTGAACGTTTATTTGAAAAGGAAGATATGCAAGTGCCAGTGACAACTGGTAACGCCAATGAAGATGGCGATGAAAGTAATATCAGCATGGAAGAGATAATGACAGCGTTGAAAAGTATGAAATCGGGTAAGGCTGCAGGGTATGACAGGATTTCGGTCGAGATGCTGAGGGCTGGACAAGGTGTGGTAGCGAGTCAGCTGTATCGCCTTTTTAACCTTTGCTGGAGGAACGGAATTGTTCCAGAAGACTGGTGCAAAGCCGTCATTGTGCCGCTATACAAAGGAAAGGGATCACAGCAAGACTGCAAAAACTATCGCGGCATTAGTTTACTCAGCGTCGTCGGAAAATTGTATGCAAAGGTACTGATTACAAGAGTGACGAATGAAACTGATAAAAAAATGTGGGATGTACAAGCGGGTTTCAGGAGAGGAATGGGATGCATGAATCAGGTCTTTTCTTTACGAAGCATAGCCGAAAAATGTTTGGCGAAACACCAAAAGGTCTATTGCGCATTCGTAGACTTGGAAAAGGCCTATGACAGAGTGGTGAGGAATGAATTGTGGTCAACATTGTCTATGTATGGGGTGGGCGGCAGTTTGATACGAGCACTGAAATCACTCTATGAGGGTTCCAGTGCTTGTGTCAGAATAAACGGAGCGTACACAGACTGGTTTAACATCGAAAAAGCTGTTAGACAGGGATGTGTAGCATCGCCAGTGCTGTTCAACCTATTCATAGACAATTGCTTGACAGATCTGAAAGAAAGGGTGTACGGATTAAGAATGAATGATTTAACCATCAAATGCCTCCTATACGCTGATGATCAGGTGATATTAGCAGCATCGGAGGAGGAGTTGCAAAGAATGGTTAATATTATGCATGACGCCTTAAAAAGCAAAGGGATGAAAGTGAATGTAAGTAAGACCAAAGTAATGGTTTTTGAAAGAGAAGAAAGAATGACTGATTGTTATGTGACGATTGAAGGAGAAAGAGTGGAACAAGTGAAAGAGTTTGTGTACCTGGGTTCTAAGTTTACGAGAGATGGTAAGTATAAAAGTGATATTGAGCGAAGAGTTTTGGCTGGAAACCAAGTGAGTGGGGTACTACATAACTTTATGAGAAGTCAGAACGTGTCTAAATAAGCACAACTGGCTGTACATAGGGGAGTGTTGGTTCCCACACTCATGTATGGTAGTGAATGCTGGGTATGGCAGAAGAAACATGAAAGTAAAATTAATGCTGTAGAAATGAGAAGTTTGAGAAGTATGATCGGAGTGACTCTGATGGATAAGTTGGAGAACAGCGTGATAAGGGAATGTTGTGGTGTGGTAGAAGATGTAGTGACAAAGATAGAAAAAGGGATGCTTAGATGGTTTAGACATCTAGAGAGGATGGATGAAGAAAGATTGACGAAACAGATTTATGAGACGTGTGTGAATGGGCCAGTTGGTAGAGGCCGACCTAGGCGAACGTATCACGACCATATCGGAGACGTTTTAAAAAAAGGCCAAGTCAAAAGTACCTATAACCGGCGAGCATGTATAAAGACGCTCATGAAAGTGGAAGAAGCGAAGGAGGTATGTCAGGATCGTAGCATGTGGAAAAAAGTAGTCTCTGCCTACCCCAACGGGAAAAAGGCGTGATTGTATGTATGTATGTACTCTGAGGTCTTGATATATTACCGTGGTCTTGATCCAATCTACAGAGCGCAACTCTTCCAGCCCGTTTTCTATACTGGCTAGCCAATCTAATATTATTTTTTGTAATATCTGGTAGGCTAGCGTTTGACTATTATCTCGGCAGGTGGTGCGATAGTGTGATCTTTAAAATGGGGAACACGCTAGGCCTAGCAAGATCTGCCTCTCAAGGGCTGTGTGCTGCCACATGAGTAAAGAAAAGGAACTGCTGCCGGAACAACGTATGGCGGCATATTTTCTCATTGACGGTTGTAAGCTACATTTTGGTCGGGTCGCAAATCAGGCGGAACATCGATAAAATGCTTCTATCACCTTTGGGCGAACATTCATGAACGCACATAGAAAAATCCATTTGTTGCATGGCAAGAATTTGAACCGGCAACCTCCCGATTAGATGGCAAGCTTTACGGATCCTTTACGCCAACCAGCCATCTATCTAAAAAATCTAAATCTAATTTTTTTAGGTGTCTTATTAGGCCACAAGTTGCTTATAATGAGAATTAAACAAAGGTCATATCAAGGCTGATTCGAACTTTACTTTCATTCCTCTTACCACCAGGAAGCAACGTGGTATTTATATTGTTGTAGTTATTTTTAAATTTGTATGACCTTGTATCATACATTTGTATATGGTTTTGGTTTGCGGTAACTCTATTCAACAACTACATCAGCTTTTTAGAGTTCCGTATCAAAAGGGTGCCAATGGGGTTCCATTGACCATTGAACCGTAATTGGTAAACACTTTACATTTTTACTAAGAATTTTTTATATAACTTATGCCGTTGTAATAACAACAAAAATAAAACAAATGGACAAACGGGGAGCAATTGTGTAGGGTCACAGAATAATTAACAGTCGGTAGGGTAGATTTAGGGCTAAACCTACGGCCGCAGGAAGGCAATAATGAACTTCCCGTGGGTATACCTCATTGCTACGTTTGTGTTTGTATCTCGTTATGTAAGAATGCTTTAATAAGTAAACATAATTATAACTTGGCTAAATGGAAGCTTAAGCTTACTTGTTGCTTTACTAATTTTCACCAAGCTTTTTAACTAAAGCAAAAGGCAGGGTTTGCATTTCTAATTTGTTATAGCTTATTCTGTAAATAAAGCAATTAGTATTATATTATGGATTTCGTACAGGCTAGCGTTTGGCTACTTTCTTACCTGTTGGTGAGTGACGATGTGGTCGACGATATTACCACGCTGGGCCTAGAATAGGTAATATAAAAGGGCCTGGTAATATAATGTTATTATTATTTCTGTGTCTAAACACATAAATAATAATAACATTATATAACTGTGTAACATCTATACTCAACAACTCAACATCTATATCACAGAAATATTAATATTATTAATATTTCTGTGACAGTAGATGTTTTTGTGAAACATTTTTCGAATTTGACGGTTGAGAGGTTTTATTGCAATTTTTAGATAAAAAATGTACATAATTAATAAAATAATTACTGGCTGAAGAGACGAGGTTTCCCCAAATCTGCGCCATCTGGTAGAACATGAAGAAGAGGCCGAAGAATCGAACCACCAGCACATCCACCGGGACTCCTGAGAGCTTCGAGTATGGCTCAGCCACCTGAACAAACATTCATCATATTGATTGAAGGTACGACCACACCGCGGCGTCCTGCGGCCGCGTGCACGGGTGCGATTTGCAATCGTTATCTGATCGCCGTAGATCGCGTTTGGTGTGAACCAGTCAGTACAAATATTACTCACTATCTGATCGCGCCCGCGCACGCGGACGCAGGGCGCTGCGGTGTGGCCGTACCAGGCCGTACCTTTAAAGCAAGATAAAGATATTTATATAGAAATTAGTTGATTAGCTTATATAAAGTATTATAATGTATTTATAATGTTGATATTGCTATAATTCCATGGGCCCCAAACTAGGCTAGGCCTGTACTTATCTTGGGCACCCTTTATGTTTTCTATAGATATAATCTGATCTGAGTGTCGATCGAAATCTGTACGTATATCAGGGGCTTCATAACAAATGGGCGTACAAGCAAGAGCGTGTTTTGTACTATCTATAGCATTAGAAAATTTAAAACGGCATTTTTTTGTACGCCTATTTGTTATGAAGCCCTCCATATATTTTCTATCAGACTATTGGCTATTGTTTCTTTTAACCTATAATAGATTGATTAACCATGCTGACCGGAGACGGGGATATAATGCATTGTTTACATTATTTAAACGAATAAGGTAAAAAAATCAGACTTAATTTTGTGTGTGTATGTTACTCGATTTCTCCGCCAATGGTCAACAACCAAATTGTTATGATATTTACATGCCAAATAGGCAAGATGGGTTCAGCATGAACCCATACAATTATTATGAACATCTTTTTATTGTAACCGTATCTGACGTGAATAAATGATTTTTGAATTTTGAATTTGATAATTTTTTAAGAACATTTTTTAGTTTTTTATGCCAAGCATTTGACCACAATCTCACCTCATGCTAAGTGATGATGCGAGACGATGTAGCACGCTTACCTAGAATATACCTGTTCACTCGCAATTTGAAGACCCAGTTGCAATTAAGATACGAATAAAGATTATTCCTGAGGAGTACTTTATCTTAAAAATGGTGCTTAAATACATTTTATCAATATTTGACCAACGTTTTCAGAGATATCGAGACAAACACCTCAAACTTGCTACTGAAAATATTTAAGATAGTTTAAAAACTAAAACAACCGACTTTAATACCCCGCGAGTCAATTTCAGTAACAAGCTTGAAACGTCTATGGTCATATCTCCGGAGATACTTATCAGATCCACCAATGGGACCACCTCGGAAACGTACCCTACCGATTACAAAAGAATCATTCGAATCAGTTTACGATTGAAGGAGTAATCGCTTAACACACATACACCTTCTTTTTGGAAGTCGGTTGATAACGTGTGCGATCGATACGAAAATAATTAATAATTAATCGTATGAAAGTGATATATAACATTAATTTGTAATATCACTTTCATACGATTATAATTTATTTTGGACAATTTAAATATTCCAAATTAATCCACCTCAGTATTAAAGTAGGCAATAATCAAGCGCATTCAAAAACTGCCTCTCTCAGAGTTCTGTTAAAAAATAAAACATTTTTTGGTGAAAAAGAATATTGCTTGCGGACTAGAATAATCAACCCGAGTTATGAGGATTCATCGATATGAACGTACTACGTACTAGATTTCGGGTCGCGAAGTCGCTCTCCGTCCCAAAGACCTGCAGTTTTGAATCCGCACTTCGTTTAGTATCGCTTCTACGCACGTCACGTGCGGACGGTAGTTGCCGAGCGGCGGACGAAACTTACCGAACCGGAAAAACCAGTCGAAGTAAGCAATTTAAAGATTTGTTGTAGGTTACAAGCAGAATACAATATTTAGCAATTGATTTAGTGAATAATTAGATACAATGTCATAACATTAACAAAAAAAGAAGGATATTAATAAATATCCGAAGACAGCGGTCACATGCATTGGAGGCAAGACATACACGCTTCGTCTCGTTCCCTCTTATAACCTAGCGCCGTGCATTAGTAAGTAACAGCATGAGTCGCCCCGCCTACGGTCAAAGAGTAAATATGCAGATGTAGCATTGCGAAATGTTGTATCTACAACATTTCGCAATGCTACAATACTAATTCGGTCACAGATATTCTATCTAGAATATGTGTGACCGAATTAGTATTGTTTGTGTTATTATGATGTTTAATGTATATTATGCTTTAAGTGGTTTAAGTTCATTTAAAACCAGTTCTTTAGTCTGGTTTTTTTTTAGAATACGGGAATAATCTTCAATTGTGCATTACAAGAAACGTAACAACTTTCTATTTTTAGGGTTCCGTAACCGAATGGCAAAAAACGGAATCCTTATAGATTCGTCATGTCTGTCTGTCTGTAACTGCAATTACCTGCTTGACAAAGTGTTGGAAAAGTATATTAAAATGTTGAAATATTTAATGTATACGCCCTTCAATAAGGGAATAGGCATGATTATTTTTAAGTAGTTTTATTTCACTAATGACATCCATATAACTAACATAATAAAATAAACTGGCCAAGTGCGAGTCGAACAAGCACACGCAGGGTTCTGATTGAACAAAATTTGCCGGAAAATAATGTTTTTTTTTAAGGGGATCCCCTTGAATATTTTATTTTATTTTGTTTTTAGTGTTTGTTGTAAAATCCTCCATAGTGATACATATTATGTGCACATTTCAAGCACCTACTTATTACAGTTAAGGATATACGCTCCTGTGAAATGAGAACAGACGGACGGACGGACAGCGAAGTCTCAGTTAATACGGAGTTATTAACAAAAGGAACCCAATAGGCTTCCTTTGTTCACTTTGGGTATGGAATCCTAAAAATTTAATAATACTGAAAGTGTTCGAATTAAGCTACTAGAAAAATATGAGATGTTTAAAGCGCCATACAATACATACTATTCTATTACAAGATTTAATATGTGGTGAAAGCTGTGATATGTTGGGATATAAAGGTGTATCAGTGACAGTCATACCCATAGTAGATTTAAAGTTACGTAACATAAACTTACAGCTCCCCAAACACAAGTCATTTGTTACTAATTCTTCCGTTCTGAACTTATTTAGAAATCTATTTACATACCTACCTACAGTTGATTACATGTACCTATTGTTTAAATTATTATCAATATGTGATTCGTTTGTTTGAATGAACAAATGTACCAATACTATAATATAATATTTATGTAAAGAAATCGATTTATTATTTTTTAAACCCTCACTCTGTTAATTTACCATTGTTTTTTTATAGTAGGCATGTACTAAGCAGGTGAATCGATTAATGCTGTGGGACATAATTATTATTATGACCTCAAATTTAATATATTAAAAAAAAAAAAAAAAAAAAATTTACACCAATATTGTAAATGCAAAATCCAGTTTGTATGTTTGTTTAGGACTTCTTCACGGTCAAACGGCCGAAACGATTTAGCTGAAAATTTGCCTTTGTATAGCCTGTATTATGGATTAGGCTATAATATGATATTCTTTAACGCGGGCGAAGCCGCGGGGCATTGCTGGTTAAACTATATATGTAAGATCTGTACACAGTGTACCTACACTGATGTACGCAAAGCCGGATATTTTATACCCATGTATATAAAAATCTGTTGCCGAATTCATTTAGTGTTTAATATCTGTATATTATCCATGTATAATATAGCTATTACACTTTTAGTTAAACTTTTACATGCTACTAATACTAATTTTTTACCATAATTTTCCCTATGCGATGCACAAAAAAATTTGGTAACTTTATTAGAAAGAGGCAGCGTCGCATCTGCATTCGCTACTCATTAGTATTAGTGTAAGTACTCGCCTCGCCCGATCGCGCGGCGCTCGGCACGTAAGTTAGCTTGTGATGGTTCACTCCATTTATATACCTCCATGTGAGGATTCAAAAATACGACGAAGCACTTCGAGAAAAGGTAGGTAGTACCCTTGCGCTTCGCTTAGCTCGTCTTGGCGGGGGCACTTCTGTTCCCCCAGATATTCGTAATTTTAAAGACAGATAGGTTAATGAACTTCTAAGCCCATAGCAAATATATATATATTATAATAGGCTTATAATAGGCAATAGCCCTTAAAACCTCTAGAACAAAGCCTCGACCAAATAAGTTACCGCCCCACAAAGGCCTAAGGTTTACTATTTAAACATTAACGAACCCATGAAATAATTTTGGGACATCCTAAAACAATTACATAATGTGCTATGTGCATAATTAATGACGAATTTAGGAACCTTACAAATTAACATACACAGTTTCTGAATCGTAATGTGATGATTATCCATAATAAGCGGTCAAGCATGTGATTGACTTTTTTTACTTTGTCTTTGGCGCTTATGAAGACTAGAAGCACATAGAATAAATGCTACTTCGTTATTTTACAATTTATTAAATGATTTTTGAAGTATAAACTTATTTAACGGCGTTGTGCACTTTTCTTGGGATGGGTAAAAAAATGTTAAACCCACGTCAGGTCTCGCGTCCTGATTGAAATCTCATAAGACGGAGCGCAGGGCGCTTGCGCGAGGTGTTATTCCTAAATATTCAAAAAGGACATGTTCAAGTTGCGCAGGGCGCTTGCGCGAGGTGTCATTTCAAAATATTCAAAAATGACGTGTTCAAGTTTTCACTTCTGCCGGCACTCCCGGAGTTCAACCCGATGTTTTTTTTGCTTGATGCTAGGCTTATGCTATTTTCAACCGACTTCTAAAAAGGAGGCGGGTCTCAATTCGTCTGTTTGTTCCTATTTCTTACTTTTTGTTGTATGTTCGTTACGCGAATTCTCCGCGAATTGTGAAGCGAATGATTCTTTTTTCGGCCTAACGTCCATTATGTTTCACATTAAAAAGGTATAAACATATAGATTATAGATGATATATTATGAGATTAGATTATATATAGACCATCTTACTTTAACCGTAACTATAACCGGTGTTTTTTTATGGAGTTTGACTGATTTTTGACGTTTGTTATATTATTAAAAATGAAGAGGTGAAACTCAGCCTTAGTAAGACATTGATACTCAATAACGAGTTTTCTAATCTAATCCAATCTAAAATTTGTAGGTACGATAGTACTTTTTGTGAATCGTAATATGCTTGTTTTAGTTTACAAAATACCTAATGATCATAATGTAGACCTTCTATAAATAAATGATTAAGAACTTATCTTATAATCCGAGTCTATATATATATATATATATGTATATATATATATATATACATATATATATATATATATATATATAGACATATATATATATACATATATATATATATATATGTATATATATATATATATATTATATATATATATATATATAAATCTCGTCCAAGTCCATATATATATATATATGGACTTTGACGGGCTAGATTCTAATCTAGGATGTCTCTAGGATGTAATTTAAATTCCAAATAGTGAGCGAAACCTGTACAAGTAATCGATGTTATCACTACCCACATAAACGGGTAATTTTAATGGTATGTAGGTAATGTTAACAACCTAAGTAAATACAGGCCTTGATTGAACACTATCGGTTTTATTAGATTATGCAATGGAATGATTTAAACTTAAATAAAGTACCCGTACCTACATAACTTGATAATTAAGTTACCGGCAATCCGTCTAATCCGATATTTTATAGTATACCTAGACATTCTGTACAAAGTACGAAATATATTTAATTTCTAGATTAGGCATTTTATATACCTACCTTAAATGTTTAGTTAAGAGTTTGCTCTTGAATTTGCTGGAAGCTATTGAGAGGAGAGCCAAAAAACTCATCAGCGATGACCTATTAGTAAGCAAGAGACTCCAGAGTCTCGCGCATCGCCGCAAAGTCGCTTGTTTATCGGTTTTCTATCGGATACATTTCGGAGAGTGTGCAATGGAACTGCATGATTTGATTCCACCATCCCCATTTTATAATCGGACATCCAGAGACACTAAAAGGCGCCACCGATTTATGGTGGATATACCATCTACCCGAACGAAGCGATTTGCTTCTTCGTTCATCATACGAACCGCTAAGGAATGGCATACCCTGCCTGAGTCCGTGTTTCCGATTAAGTACAATATGGGGGTCTTCAAATCGCGAGTGAATAGGTATCTTCTGGGTAAGCACGCTACATCATCGATCGCATCATCACTTAACATCAGGTGAGATAGTGATCAAGTGCTACCCAGTTCGGTATTAAAAAAAAAAAAAAAAAAGTTTAGACGGCAATGTGTAGAATACGCATTTTATAGAGATCGCGGGAGAGCGCGTTAGCATGGTAGTTATTGTATAGTAGTACATTTATTTCAACGTAAAAAACACTAATACCTCCTCAAATACCTTTTGCATGTCTGTTTCGCATGTAAAACAAACCATAAATATCTTCGCAGTAAGAAAGTTATAGTTATAACTTAACAATCTATCAACATAAAATCCACGATAGTTACCGTGGATTTTTAGGGTTCCGTACACAGAACACAGATATAGTTCCGTACATAACGTAGCCTAACGGAACCCTATTACTGAGACTTTGCTATCCGTTTGGCCGTCCGTCCGTCTGCTTATCTGTCTGAGGGCTGGTAAAAAATATTTAAAAAAAATATTAAATCTTTGTAAAATACTTACAACAGAAAGATATGTACACTTGGCGCACCACAATGGCCCACCTCCAAAACCGACCATCATTCCAGCCGGAATCAACGTGAAGAGGTAAGGGTAGAACTGCGCTGCGATGAACGGCATGTAAGCTATGAATGATACTGCTATCGCCCATTTACAGCCTAGCCATCTAAAAAAGAAAGTACACAATTCTCTGTAGGTACATAATTTTTGCAGCTATTTTCGTTGAAAACGTCATCATCAGCCTATACTAGTCTACTGCTGGATACATGATACTTCAAGTGTACGCCACTGAGTACGATCCTCGGCTAGTCTCATTTAACTCTTGTTAGCCACCTTGCGAATGTCATCGATTCAGCCAAACATTTTGAACATTTGCTCAATTAATACTTCTTCATTGTTGATTTGAATCTTCTCATGCTTTTGGAGGGCAGATTGTTGAAGGTAGACACATTTCATTTTCTCAGACATCATATTTTAATAAGATTTAGGCTTACGCTATCATGAGTAACAGTAAAGGTACGACCACACCGCGGCGTTCTGCGTGCGCGAACTAGGCGGCGATCACATAGCGCAGTAGTGTTTGTACCTACTGGTTCACACCAAACGCGATCTACGGCGATCAGAAAACGATTAAAAATCAGATCGCGAACGCGCACGCGGATCAGGACGCTGCGGTGTGGCCGTACTTTAACATGTTAATGGGCTAAAACATATGTGATAAGCGAATTTGACAAATTTCGGTTATTCAGCGCCTCGTCTCACTTCCATCTTTCATTTATAGACAATTACGGACTCAATCTTAGACCTCATTTTGCCACTAAACATCAAATACTAATCAAGTCGTCTAAAAAGTTTTCGAAACCAAAAGCTCTTAGGTACTTACTTTATAACCAAAGCAGGCAGTAATATATTCGACAAGATCAAGGAGGAGTATATAGCAGCTAGAGTGAAGGTCCCTTTCCCATCTTTGCTGTTCACAGAGCTCTGAAGGTTGGCAGTTCCATGAAACGCGGTGAAGTGGATCATAAACGCGAAGCCAAGGACTAAGATGTTTCGATTGATCCGCCATTTCTCGTTCGTCCCGAAGACTACTGATGACTCCGGCATTTCGGAGAATTCTGGAAGATGATGTATTTTATTTACTGACATTAGGTTACTGAACAAGGTTGAGGCTCGCTTGACGGTAAGCAATGACCTATCACGTATATAAACGCCTATAATGGAAACTGTTGTAAGTACATCATTGGGAGTATGACATAATTTGGCATCACTGCACTGCCTTCACTGCTACCTTGAGACGTCTAGATGTTTAGTTTCTAAGAAAATAATTGGCAAAGTGGTGGTATCGCCCCAGGCGGACTATCTGATGTCCTACTACTAGTAGACATGATATGACAACGTCAACGATGGTAACTGAATGTAGTCTTGTCCACAGAATGATTTAAATATTGAATAATCAATTGATACCGCTGTACAATTTTGCATGCCAGATTTTGGCGAAATGTGTCGAACAAATTTTTAAAATTTGTCTACAACTTTAACCATAATTCACGCAATATATTTAATTTTATTTCATTTTTTTTACTGATTAGATTTGATGATAGCTACTCGTATTCTTGTGCTAGTTCCGGTTGTTTTTAATTAAAATCAGTGACACGTACATTTTAATTCAATGATTTACATGCAGTATACGTGAACATCCTGGATCCTCAATTTAAGTCCTTTTTATTACGTTATTTTGACTTATCTTTGTGCCTATACAGATACAGACAGCCTATACAGATATAAAGGGAATTGTACTGAACTATTTTATTTTTGATTCAGTTTCTGATTAACTATTCAAAAGAATAGTCCAGGTATCTGTGTGCCAAATTTCATCCAAAACAGTTCGGCTGTATTGTTTTATGATCGAGTCACAAACATCCAAATAAACATTGTGATCTTTGCTAAGCTCGCCTTGATATCACGTAGATTTTCAAAGCACAGTGCACTGAGGTGCTTAGCTTAGGTAATTTAATATTTTCTATTATAAGCAGTTTACTTGTCCTTTTTCTTACTTTTGTTATTTTTTAATTCGTATAACCTATCATTTGATCACTATCTCACCTGTAGGTACGTGATGATGCGGTCAAGTATACAGCAAGCTAGGCCTAGAATATGAACTGGCTTTCAAGGATAGCTACCGGAACACATAAGACACTTGATGACAGATTTTCTAACTTGACTTGGAGGCCAGGCGGAAACTAGACAGTGCCATACCTCCATGCCAGGGATGTCTTAACGATGTTTTTCATTCAGCAGAGGGCCACTGTAAAATGCGCACATACTATTTTTGATTGAAAAAATTCCATTAATGCACGACGGAATTGGAACCCGCCACCTCTAACTTTAAAGCCGGCTATTCTGTCACTGCGCCACTGGGCCATCATAATCCTATTTTTATAAAATAAAAAAATTACCCAGTGACCTTAAGGCATTAGAATGGTTTAGGTGTGACTAGATAGATACCTAAGCATTATCTACAGATCAAGTGACATAGTGCTTAAACAACAAACCTGGTCATAAAATGCAAATATAAATTGAATAATAAAATGTACGCTTTAATACTTAGGAAGTATATAGCGTGGCTAATTGTTAATGTTATAAATAAGATTTTAGGCGCTCTTCCGGTTTTGTTATGGTCGATAAAAATTCAGAACGTTTGTCTTTTTGCAGTTTCAATAACCGACACGCAAGTGTGAGCAAGGCAAACAATAGATTGTAACTAATGTTAATATGTTTGCTACGTCCATACTGTTTCTGCGCTTGCTAAAACTGTGCTAAAACCATCATCCACTATAGTGACATTGTTACCGTCTTGCGTCCGTAGGCTTAGACCTTAATTCTACACTATAATTATATATTCGTCGAAGAATTTCGGCGGTTATTTTACGATTCCCGCAGATACATTGTTTAAATTTTTCGAAACTGGTTATCCGAATGCATAACTGTGTTGGGGTTGGAGGGGAATATTTCGAAAAGTTTTAAATAAACTTTATTCATATTATATTTTTAACTTCACTAACAATTTTGGAACAGCCCACGTATAGTGCAGTCTAGTAATGGGTACTCCTGAATGGGTGACCACTGAAGGTAGAATCAAGTGAGGTTCATGTGCTTCAATATCCGGATTAAGAAAGCCTCGTTGGCCTTCAGAGCCTTTCCAAAATGAAACCAGTCGTCCCTGTTATGTATCTTTCTTGTCTGCCTATCTTGATTACATTGTGAACCTATTTTGGTCGACCAACGCAATGTTTGCCTGATATTAGCTACCATTTCTTTGAGTGCCTTGCTCCAACTGTCGTCACTAATATCTGACCAAGAGTAAGATTTAGGCACGAAAAAAATTAATTTATTTACTTTAAATACATATCGTCTAAATATAGTATATTTTATAGACAAAATAAACTTGAACTTGCAAAAAATGGCTTTTACTCTTCTGTAACCTCTGTTGTTCCTATTCTGTCTTGTGCATTATATTGTGTCTAACTATGGAAATCATTTTCACCCAGAAGAGTGTAATTGATACCTTTGTAGGCCTAGCTGCTGGACCTTAATATACTCCAAATGACCCTTGGGTTGTTTACCCAAGTTTTGGCATGATGAACGATGCCAGCAAGTTTGGAAGACAAGTTACATATTACACTGCAGTATTCAATTTTCAGAGGACCACGATTCTATCTTCGACTACTTATTATCGTCTCACTCACTAAGGTGCTTAGTTATATGTTACCTACTGTATTCTAGAACATGCGAGCGATTGTTAATACAATTAGTATAATTTATGATACCACTATCAGTTTGATCTAAGCTCAACATAATGCGATCACGACAAATGAACAATTGACCTCAAAACAAAGATTGGTCAAGGTCTTCTTGTTACAACTTATTTTAATACTACCTTCATTTAATTTTCTAACTAAATTCTCACAAGTATACTATTGAATACCTATCTATAGATAGGTATATCTAATAATTAATTGAATACCAAGCAGTACTGTGTAAACATATTAACTCGTCTAAATAATATTTTGTGGTCTGTGTAACTAATGTTGTTGGCAGCATCTATACTCTGTTCGTCGAGAATGTCTAATAGGGAAATCAGGGACTGCACGTCATAACGAACGGGGTCGCAGATAACGAACATAGGACGCGTGCACGATGCGAGTAAATGTCAGTTTTATCTGTCAGTTGTGCGGTGCGGATGTGTCGTTGCGAAAATGCGAGATGCATTTTTTAATGGTCTTACTACTGGCTTCAAAAATCCATCTGGTGAGTTTTATATAATATTAATTGTACTTGTAGATTATACTTTACTTATGGATTATTTAATCGTGACAGGTACTTGTTTTCGCAGCGGCATGTCGCCCGAGCTTCCCGGCGCGAGGATAAGCTTCTGCAGCACGCCGCGAGTCCTAGCTTTCCTAGCTGCTCCCCGATAAAGCATCTCAAATTAAATAGAAACTAGTCGCAGCACATCCAAAAAATCAACACGAGTGAAGGCCGATTAGTATAAAAAATGTAAGATTAAGTACTTGAAATGTCATCAAAATTGCTTTAGCCGTTTTGGAGTCTATAAAGAACTTACAAAACACATCGATTTTCGTATTGAAAACTTCTTTAGCGGCGTGGTGAACTTTTTTGGGAAGGGTAAACATTTTAAACTCGCGTCAGGACACGTGTCAGGACACGTGACCTGATCGAAAATTCGTAAGACGGAGGGAGAGTATAGAAACTTTTTTTGGGATGGGTAAAAAATGTTAAACTCGCGTCAGGACACGTGACCTGATCGAAAATTCGTGAGCCGGAGGGAGAGTAGAACAAATGCACAACGTTAATGTTCAAGTTTTCACTTCTGCCGGCACTCCCGGAGTGCAACCCGTTTTACCCGTTGTTTTTTTATACATAATATATTATTATATACATAGATGGATCAACTTTCGGTGAGTATAATATGATTGCATTTACACTGTATAACAGTGTGCCACTGTTAAGTTCTTCTGAAATCTCTAAAATTGCCATAAAAAGCCTTGTCTTCGATATGACGTTACTTTACGATTTCACACTGGTCAAATTCTATTCAAGACTGGTTTTAACACACTAATGTAATGCAGTTATAAAAAAAATTGAGTGACATAGTTCCTCTAGTTCATATGCAATACAACCTCACATAGTATCAACGTCATACAATGGTTATTTTAAGTGCTGCGGTGCTGCCTAGCATTTTCAAAATAAAATGTACTTACTACTCTAGTAGATAAATATTTATTTATATATTATTACAAGTACCTACAATTCGATAAACTAATTAAACTAAAATATGAACTATGACTAATAATTAAAATAAAAACTACAAATAAAAAATGGAATGCAGGTCGCTGTCTGTCTCTCTTTTCAACATTTCACCCTTCAAAAAAGGAGTTTTTTTATGTTTGTTCGCGGATAACTTATGAACCGATTTTAATGATACTTCTTTTTGTTGAAAAGGAGATATCCCAAGGGTGGTACCATAGTAATTTCATTGAGATCTGATCAGTATCTCTAGAGATATGGAGATAAATACCTACCTCAAACTTGATACTGAATGTTAATAGCGCGGCATTTAAAGTAGGTTATTTTAGTTTTTTAAACGATCTTATTAGTGTAATAGGTAAACGGCAATAGCCCAATGGCTAAAGTATCGGCCTGGTGGAGAGGTCGTGAGTTCGATCCCCACCCATTGCACTATCGATGTGAACCCACTCCAGACACATGCATACTTAGATTAGTTTCTGGGGTTAATAAAAAAGTTATCGAACAGATAGATTAATATTCATTCAGACCTCTAAAAAGGTCACATAAAAAACATATATATACGGTCGAATTGAGAAACCTCCTCCTTTTTTTGAAGTCGGTTATAAAATGGACATAATTCAGTTACCGTTTCTTTGTCAGGCGAAATACTACTTAAGCATATGATTAAAATTGTTAATGTAAAAACTTACCGCAAAATCTGTGTTCTATTTAAAAAAATCCGTAGGTTTTTACTGCAGCATAGTCACAATATTTCAACTGTAACTTAACACAAACAAAACATACTCATAAAAATAATAACAATATAGTAAAAATCCCGCCAATATTTTTTTTCGCAAAAGAGTAATTTTACCTAATACAAAGCTTCAATAATCAATTTATTTTTACATCAATCAAATAATTTTTAATTGAAATAATTTAGAATGTATGTCAGCCAGTTTGACTGTGCTGCAAGATAATAGGTGCCTAACTAAATACTCGAGTAGTAACATAGAACCAGTTGCAGGATATTGTGCGTTTACATTGTCCACAGGTTAACGATACGACAAATAAGATGCCATGAAATTGCGGGTCAAGTGTCACCACCTGCAACCGTAACTTTACTTACTTTACTGATTGTGGTCAGACGGTGATATATAGTGAACACTGGTGGTAGCTTTGGGCTAAGCATTTCATCGAACAAAGTCATGCCGTATGTCAGTTCTCTGAACGCCGGTGTGGTGTATAGAAACAAATGGGTTGAGATAATTATTGCTATGTAGGTTGCCTAAAAACTAATTAAATAGACAACTTCTCATTTCACTACTTCTAATAATTAATTATTTTATTTTAGTTTTTGAGAGAAGTTACGTAATGGTATACAAAAGATAATAATACTACGTAGTAATGGCAAAAATCATGAATTATCACTGTTTTGATTTCAAACTCAGGTGCTAATAACTAGACCAATGCCAACATTTGGTCATAACCTTAATTAACAATGAGACTGCCTTATCTTTGTAAAAGCTATAATTATATAATGTAAGTTTTGTAGGTCAATTCTTGCAAGCTGAATTAGAACTTCCTCTTAATGTACGGAGATGAAATTGCACATAGTTGTTCAGTTTTGATGGCGATACATTTTCATGACAAGCACGATCTGATTTAACAACCGTGTTGGCTATAGAGGGTACTCCTCAACAATCGTGGAACGACTCTAATACTATAGGCCGAGAATATACTTACTTCTTCATACTTACGTACTTCATACTATAGGCTTCATTCTTGGCTTCAAATACATAAGGGCAAAGCCGTTTACTTAAAATAATGCCGATAGGACAATGGAAACGTGTAATCTGACCACGATTGACAATATACATAACTTTGCAGTCGGACATTCACAATTTATGGTTGTGATAATTTAGCTTACGTGCACGGAGAGTTAAATTAAAACCCTTGTGGTATTTAAGTGGGTTTAACACTACCTACTGAACCGGTATTGTCTTAGTCATAAAAGTTTAGCCTTAATCAAGGTATAGTATAGCCTACACACTTCTTACCTGGGTACTATAAGATATTATACCAAACAGCAGCTTTTCATAGAAAAATTCTAGCTTACTAATGTTTGACAGAAATTATTAGATTTTTACATATCGTACTAAAACCAAACCGAAATGAATCTTTAAAAAAGTCGTTTAACTTATATACAAAAAAAACATTCAAAATCCATATGTTTAGATATTTGTATGTTTGTTCTTCAATTAAGCTTAAACCGGAGCTTGAAATGATACCTTTTAACGTAGGGCAAAGCAGCAGGGCACAGCTAATTTATAAAAACTAGCATCTGCCCGCGGCTTCGCTCGCGTGGCTAAATTGTTTACGAATTTTTAAGACTGATAGTTTTATGACCTAATTAGTCATTATAGATGACCCTAAGGTCGAACTCAATATCCTCTGTTGTTAAATTCATTGACCAGTATGGTAAGGTAGACTAAGTTGTACTATATACATGTTTGACTCATTTTGATGCATAAGGCTGTTAAAACACAAAAAAATATGAAATATTTCCTACAAAGTAGATAAGACGATTGGTTGCGATTGTTGTTATGACTTTTTATGACCCCGGCATTTTTATGACCTTATAACCTTTAATTTAGTCACTATAGAGGACTCCAAGGTAAAACTCGATATTCTCTATTATTAAAGTCATTAATAATTATGGAGAGGTATACCTAGTTGAGAAATAGACATTTTTATGACTTTTTATGCCCCTTACAGTTTTATACCTAAAAATCAAGTCATTATATGCGATTCTAAGGTCAAACTCGATATCCTCTGTTGTTAAAGTCATTAATCAGTATGGTTAGGTATACCAAATTGTGTTTTTTAAATGTTTGACTCATTCCGATGCATGAAGCTGTTAAAACACAAAAATGTATGTAATATTACCTACAAAGTACATAAGGCGAATGGTTGCGCAAGCGTAGCGAGCGCGAAAATTTTGTATGACTTTTTATGACCCTGACAGTTTTATGACTTCATAACCTTTAGTCAAGTCATAGAGAGGACTCCAAGGTCGAATTCGATAACTTCTATTCTAAAAGTCATTAATCATTATGGTTAGGGTATCACCTGCCAAGTGTTTGCCAAAATAAAAGTGTCCTATGTCCTACTATGTTCTACTGACTATATTTGTACAAAATTTCAGCTAAATCGGCCAAGTCGTTGATCTGATAATCAAATATGTTTATGCCATTTACCAAATATGACGTCTTACATTTACAAAATTCAATAATAAAAATCTAATTCTGCCAGAAAAAAATATCCTTTGTCCTTATATGTTCTATTGACTATCTTTGCACAAAATTTCAACTGAATCGGTTTAGCTGTTAAGCTATATAAGACGTCACACATTTTCAAAGTTCAATAAAAAAATCTGGACACCCAGACACGATTGTCAAAAAAAAAGTATACTTTGTGCTTTTGTGCCTTATCGACTGTCTTTATACTAAATTTCAGCCAAATCAGTCAAGCCGTTTGACCGTGAAGAAGTCCCAAACAAACAAACTGACTTTCGCATTTATAATATTGGTGTTGATCTCTAAGACCAGTCGATTAGGCTGCACGTTGATATAACAGTCAGTTAATTAGACAAATGCGTAAAGGATAATTTTGGAAAAACTATGAAACACGTGTCTCATAATTTTAATTGAAGAGTATGTGTACATATTTTCAAGTCCATCGCTCCAGAGAATAAAATGTTACGCAGAAAATTAAACTTATCATGTCACCAACTTAGGGGTGGAATTTCGAAAAAACCCTTTCTTAGTGGATAGCTTCACTTCACAAAAAACACACCCTGTATATGTTATGTCTTTAATACCAGTGGATTACGTTGCACGTTGATATATCAGTCAGCTAATCAGCTAGACTAACGCGTGAGGGATGATTTTGGAAAAACCTGTGACACACGTGTCTCATAATTTTAATTGAAGTATGTGTACACATTTTCAACTCCATTGACCCAGTGAATAAGATGTTTCACAAAAAAATCAACTTTTCATTTCATTCACTTAGGGGTGAAATTTTGAAAAACTCTTCCTTAGTGGATAGCTGCAATTTACAAAGAATACACCCTCTTAATTTTATGTGTCTAAAACCAGCGGATTAGGTTGTACGTTGATATATCAGTCAGTCTGTCAGTCAGACAAATGCGTAACGGATGATTTTGGAAAAACTGTGGTACATTTGTCTTATAATTTTAATTTAAGAGTATATTTACCAATTTCCGAGATAATCTAGCGACTGGACCCAAATAATAAAAAAAATCACAGAAAATGTAACCTTACATCATACTCTCTTAGGGGTAGAATTTTGAAAATCGATTAGTGGATACTTGCACTTCACAAATAACACTCCTTCCAAATATCATGTACCAATTTTCGAGACAATTGACCCAGAGAATACAAAGTTTCATAGAAAATTCAACCCTCCATTTCACCCACTTAGGGGCATAATTTCGAAAAACTATTTCGTGGCGTATACTTGAACTTAACAAAGATTACAACCCCAAAATGTCATGTCTTTAGGACCAGTGGTTTAGGCAGTGCGTAGATATGTATCAGGCAGTCTAGTCAAAGAGTATGTATGTAGTAGTATGAGTCTTTTTTTTCGGAGAGGGTAGTTTTGAAAGAAACACCTTATTAAAATCTCCCATATATATATTTTGTTTTAAAATTATAATAAAAAATTACCAGTACCCGAATTATATGTCTAATTAAAGTTTAAATTACAATACCTGCCGGACAGTGTTTTCCATTCAATCACTCTAGTTATTCACATCACTTTATCACTTTCCAATTCCTGTACACAACATAACCTCACAATATGGATGCTATCAAAGAGTCCATGGCCCAGCTGAGCAATGTTTTTCATAATAAGTTTGCGGAGTTTGAAGAGCGACAGAAGAAAATCAGCACTTCAACACCAACTAACCTAACCTTGCTGAGGAGTTCTCATCGTTTAAAACGTTCACATTACAAGCCCTGCGGAAACTTCAAACACGAGTGGAATTGATAGCTCGGGGAAATGACAACTTGGAGATGTATGCACGGCGTAAAATTCTGCTCATACATGGAGTTCCTGAAGTCAAGGATGAAGACACGGCTGCTGTTATAACAAGTACCGTGGTGCAGCACTTGAAGTTGACCGATTTCACCGTCGAGAATATTAGTAGGTGTCACCGCATGGGCAGATCGTCGAATCCAGATCGGCCGCGTCCCATCCTTTTCAAGGTGCGCGACATTTCACTTCGCAGCAAGATCTGGAGTTTGAAGACACATCTCAAGGGTACGGGAATCACTCTGTCCGAATTTTTGACAAAGTCGCGACATGACACCTTCATGGCGGCACGGGAACGTTTTGGGGTCACAAACCCGTGATGGTTTCATTTACGTGGTGAAGAGTG
Source organism: Cabera pusaria (assembly GCA_954871355.1). Classification (NCBI taxonomy): domain Eukaryota; kingdom Metazoa; phylum Arthropoda; class Insecta; order Lepidoptera; family Geometridae; genus Cabera; species Cabera pusaria. The sequence continues at coordinate 6,864,656 of OX940897.1, forward strand.
ATGGTACGCGAACCCGTCTCAGCTCGTTGGTTGAGTTGGACGCGATCGCTGAGGAGGCAGCTGCAGTGGCCCCTGTTTCAAAGAGGCTCGCCAGGTAAGCAGCAACTCAACCCCAGCGAGCCGCCGCGGGAGCAGGTACAAGTAAGAAGTAATCCAAAAACTTTAAGTTCAGCTGTTATTAGCATTCATTGTTTGTTCTATGTGTTTTATTTACGTTGTTCGGTGGCTTTGATTTTCTACCTCGCAACTCAGTTTATCGATTACCTATATTACCCTTCTTTTCGCTTAACGATTCTATAACAAATCTGTGTGTGTTGTAACTTGTGAAACAAATTATTGTTATGAAAATTAGTCGTGGGTAATTCCGGACACAGTGAATAAAATGAGCCGAAACCGCACGCGGACCCGAAGGTCCTAATGATTCCACCTAAATATTAACGATTCCGAGGAATCATTGGCTCACCGATGCGGCTCCGACCCCGACCGTTTGTACTTCGTGCGTGAGGCGTGAACCCGGAGACGTGATCGGTAGCACAGCTCGGTCGGCGTCGGGTGAACTCGGCTGAGTGGTGTGGTGACTCGATTGTCAGTCGGTGGGTGGATTCTATTGTTAAAACCAAACTTGTTTTTTATAAAAATCTGAATTGGACATTCACTTAAGTCGTTGCGCGTGAAAAGGGAACAACCACACGCGACGATACACAAAACCTTTTCTAAGGACCTATTTACCAAAAGGAAATGTGACTGCGGAATAGATACAAGTGAATACATAGTAAATGAATCAAAGGAATAAAGGAACCGATATGAGGAATCGGTTCCGAGAGTGGAGCCGGAATGAGTGAATGGTTTCACTTTGAGGAATAAACATTACCCATCGCTAATGAAAATGAGTGTAGTTCTAAATTCTAAAACTTTTATAAATACTTTTTTTATTTTGTTGTACCAAATTATCACAGGAATGACGTTTAGAAAATAGTGACAAGTGACAATGACGTAATTCGGCTGTTTTCTGATCAGTGTACTGTCAATGTCATTATTTTGAACCATAGACAAGTTATTTTTACTTTAATTTATATATGTGCTGTATTTAAGCTTAGCAATAAGTTTGTAGGTATATAAATATATCTATAGTAAGTAGAATTTTGCTTATGTAATTAGGATACCATCGCCCTCCATTATATTCAATGCATTCCGTACACGGTTGTCTGGAAGAGATCGCTATGAGCGATAAGACCGCCCATTGACACATCATTAGAAATAATTTGTTAGTTTGAAGTTGTATCCTTTCTGTAAGTGGTGTTCAATAAAGAGTTATCTATCTATCTATCTATGTGTACCAATTTTCGAGATAATTGACCCAGAGAATAAAAAGTTTCATACAAAGTTCAACCCTCCATTAAACCCACTTAGGGGTCGAATTTCAAAAAACCCTTTCTTAGTGGATGCCTATAGACTTCATAAAGACCACACCCTCCAAATTTCATGTGTCTAGGACCAGCGGTTTGAGATGTGCGTTGATATCTCAGTCAGTCAGTCAGTCAGGACTTTGGATTTCATATATATAGATAATTTTGTTCAAATCCCCGCCATGCACCATATGGATATATCTATTGAAAAATGTATGTGCACATTTCACTTTGGTGAAGGAAAAACATCTTTATTAAGCCCCCGGCGCATGGTGATAGGACACTAGTCTAGTGTCCGCCTGGTCAGCTAATACCCTCAAGTTGGAAAATCTGTCACCAAACCGGCAGCTGTCCTTGGGAGACAGTTCCCATTCTAACCCTAGCGTGCTACCATCCTCGACCGCGTACCCCGACCGGTAAAGAAACTTGTATCAACGCCTTCGCTTATCATTTTAGCATAACCGGCTCTTGCATTTGCTTAAATTATAAGATAACTTTATCGTTTTTATGTTGCCGCATTATCTTCTAGCTTCACGGAATGCTTATCAGAATGATGGAATGAAATTTTTAACCGACTTCCAAAACAAGAGGTAATACGTTCGCCTAGGTCGGCCTCTATTGGCTGGCCTGTTCACACTCGTCTTATAAATCTGATTCGTTAATTTTCCTTCATCGATCCTCTCTAAATGGCCAAACCAATTTATTTAATTTTAATATTTATTTTAACAAAATTTTACTCATGCGCTAGTTTATCACCACAGAAATATTAATATCACCAACACGCTTACCTGAAAACCAGCGTCTAGGTGTAAAACCACATATATTCATTTTGTTTGTATTTTTACTTTTTTCATATCCAACTATCTAAGTACTTCATTTATTGATAGTTAATATTACAGGTCCTTATGTTTTACAATAAAACATTTTTTACAAAGGCTAAAATGTATGAATATCCCGAGATTGAGACAAAATAGACATGTACATCTAATTCTACTGTACATCTAATCTAATCTAATTATTCGCTTTTCATTATCGTCTCAATTTTTGACATGTTAATTCAACGATGATTTATTTTCTAATTTAATATTTATTTGGCTTTTTTTATTAAAATAGGCGTAAATCGTATTAACACAATTTTCTATATGTAATTTGAAAATTTGTTACTTTTGTTTTATTCATTTATGTCAGTACTGTATGTTCTTTGACATGCATTATACATGGCGAAATAGATGTTCTTATATTATAATATTTTCGAACAACTTTTGTATACTCTATTTCATGTGAAATAAACTCATTTCATTTCATTTTAATACAATTTATACCTATATCAAAGTATAGCTATCATAATTTATTATTGTGTTAATAATTTTAGGACTTCGACAGGCGATTCTTTTACAGAAGACCACTGCTTAGCTATCCTTCATACTAATGTATAAAGTAACATTCAATAAAACACACGATATGTCAGATTTGTATATAATATCACAATTCAATACTTACAACCTATATCACTAACCTAATCCAATGAAACTATCTACTCAACATTCTGAAACGCAATGTTATCACAGCCTTTAGCAAAACACTCATTATCTTTAACTACGACCTCCTTTTTCGTTATCTCCAGAGTTCTTTTAAACCTCCTTTCTCGAAGTTCCACTGTGAAGTATCCAGCAAGCCCGAGGACCATGAGAGCTATCATGACGTAAGTTTTGGCGCTGGTGCGGAGGTAGGGGGATATGACGTAAGCGATGATGTAGCCCACTGATTCCCACAGCCGGAAGTTGGAGAAGGCTGCTTCTTCTCGGCCCGGGAAGAGGATACCGTAGTATGCTGGAAGGAATGTTTGCTTTGTTATTTATGTAGGCATTTATAAATAAACGAATTTTAGATTAACTGGCCAAGTGGGAGTTGGACTCTATTAAGGTTCAGGAGATACAGCTCTGTGACGTTCAGTAACGGACAGTAGAGTCTCAGTTATAGGGTCCCGTTAGCACTTTTTGTGTAAGGAACCTTAAAAATGGACTGGTGAGTGAGGGACTGTTTTCCATACATAGCTTGAAACTAAATGCTCGTCAGGTGATTTTAAATCATGATCCGAACCTAAGTTGCCCAATGGATATCTCTAACGCGTCAGGTACACTTCTTTTCAGAAATATTGGTGCTTTCGAATAACAAAAATAACTTGAATCGGTTTGCAGAGATGTCGTAAGATTTTTGTATGGGACGTTGAAAAGATGTCTAAAGGGCAGATACAGTACATGGATTGGCCAGTCAATACCTACACATTGCCTTACACGATTACAAAAAAGTAAGCCAAGGATATGGTATTTAGTCTTTCTCTTATTTTACCACCTTCCAAGCTCTTTAAAATAAGCAACAGACTGCTTTATAATTTTTACATGGGATCCTGAAATCTTGTTAACATGCTGTAAGTAAAACATGCCTTAGGGAAATGAGTTAGAGCTTTTCCAGATGACGCGATTTACGCGCGAGAAGACTATTGATCGTGAGATACTAGAGACTCTTACAATCCGTCTACATGCAACGCGCGTGTAAATTCGCGCGTATATATCGAGGGCCCGGTGGCGTAATGAGGGCCCGGTGGCGTAATGCGGGCCCGGTGGCGTAATCGAAAGAACGGTCGGCTTTGCTGCCGTGGTACCGAGTTCAATCCGCCGTGCACCAATGGATTTTTCTATCGAAAAATTTATGTGCGCTTTTCACAGTGGCCCTCCGGTGAAGGAAAACATCGTTAAGAAACCAACAACCCCCGCATGGTGGTAGGACACTATCTAGTGTCCGCCTGGCCAGCTACCACCCTCAAGTTAGAAAATCTGTCACCAAAACATCTAATGTGTTCCAGCAGCCATCTTTGAGAGCCAGTTCCCATTCTAGGCCTAGCGTGCTTACCATCTTCGACCGCATCATCACTTACCAACAGGTGAGATAGTGGTCAAACGCTAGCCTATAAAGTATATTAAAAAATATATATATATCATGTCATCTGGACAACCTCTATCTCACGATCGCGCGATTCGAAACTCGGGTGTCTACTCGCGCGTAAATCGCGTCATCTGGACGAACTATAATATCCTCACCGTTAATCTGCACCATCCAGACAGAGTCAGCCAGTCCCCAAAGCACAGCAACGATATAGAGGACATAGCCGAACCCTGGCTGCGGAGCCCAAGCGAGCAGGGTCGCGAACAACGCGCAGTGAACCACTGTTGCGCCTATTATTAGAGGGAGACGGCCTGTTAACTGTGGATTAGAAAATTAAAGGTTACAAACTCCTAGGACTTTTTAAAATTTTTAATAGGCTTGAGCGCCATCTCACCTGATCGATGTGATCGATAATGTAAATCAAAATATGAAGAGACTGAATTTCACGACACAGGGATTCCCTAGTGACACAGAGCTTAAAATTTGCTCTTTGTTCAAAAGCCATTTGGAAACTCTATTTATAAATTAGCTTTTTAGGGTTCCGTAGCCGAATGGCAAAAAACGGAACCCTTATAGATTCGTCATGTCTGTATGTCTGTCTGTCTGTCCGTCCGTATGACACAGCCATTTTATTCCGAAACTGTTAGGACTACAGAATTGAAACTTGGTAGGTAGATGTATTCTGTGAACCGCTTTCCGATTTTTATACAAAAATAAAATATATAAAAGTTTAAGTTTAAGTTATTGTACATCACATACATGGAACTGAAACAAAAAAAAATTTTTCTTCAAACCTATACGTGTGGGGGGTGTCTATGAATAGGTCTGTAAAAATGACATTGAGGTTCCTAAAACCATTTTTTCTCAAAGTCAATCATTTAAAAGATAGGCGCGTCTAAAGTGGTAAAATGTGTGTCCCCCCCCCCCCCCCCTAACTTTTAAAGTATGAGAGTGAAAAATCTAAAAAAAATATATGCTGTAGATCTCAATGAAAACTAACAACGAAAATTGATTTGAACGAGATACAGTCAGCAGTTTTTGAGATATGGCGACCGCAAAGATAACTTTGTTTTTCATACACAATGAAAAACAAAGTTAATTTGTTAGTTGCAAAAAATCATAGTTATAGAATACTTTACTGTGTTACGGAACCCTAAGAGTGAGAGTCAGATTCGTACTTGGCCAGTTTATTTATAGATAAGATTTTGAAATAAAATATTTATATTTTACTAGTTCAAACACAAACTTTACCTATGTAAATACGTTTACATGTGTGAAAAAAGTTCTAAAGATAATATTAATAATACATACTGGCACGGGTAGGGCAGCCAGAGATTTTTTTTAATATTATGCATATAAATTCTTTAAGCAGTTGTTCATTTTTTTTTTCTTTATAATATATGAGTATGTATTTATTTCACATAATATTACATACACATTAATATCATGCAGGTTACCACTATCTTACCTGTTGGTGAGTAATGACGTACTTACTAATTTTTCAATCTAAGTCTATCTGTCTAACTTTATAAAGCCTTACCTTAGCGACATATCCTGTAACGACACATCCGATGGCATCAGCCAGGCCGAGAGTCATCATCACAAATCCGACGGACCCTGTGCCAATGGCACATGATACGTAAGCCTGAAAATTTGGGTTTTTTAATATTATCTTTATTTTTTTGTTCATTACAGGGATTTTTAACCGAAGAAAAAAAAACGGAGGAGGTTATCAAGTCTACGTGTGTATATATATTTTATTTTTGTGTGACCACGCATAACTTTTTACAGAGTAGTCTGATTTTGATAATTATTTTTTTATTGGAAAGGTGTACCCCCCAAGGTGGTCCCATTTTTGTTTTAAAGTTTGTTTTGTGAACATCGTGATCTCACCGCGTGACCTCACTCTCGAGGAAGAGCGACGGACTCGCTCGAAACCTAGGTGGAGAAAATTCGACTAAAGGTACGTGAATTACAGCCGGTATTTAACATTAAAAAAATTACAGGGATTCTTTGAAGAACTAACAGAGTCATTCCTTTGATTTACTTGTTTTAATTATGTTTGAGACGAAAATCATATTCATCAATTCAATCTATTTTGTTCTGCGTTTACATGTTTTCATCTAACGCAATATCTAACGCAATACCTGCTTGATCACAGGGTAGTCAAAGAAAATACATGAGGGTGGTACTGAAAACTAACCCCTAGGAACTATGATATTTTTGAGAAAAAAAAAACTTTTTTTGCATAGAATGCTGCCATTGATTGGTTACCTAGCTACTCTAAGTATAGAATGCTGCCATTTGATTGGTTACCTAGCTACTCTAAGTATGGAATGCTGTCGTCTGATTAGTTACCTAGCTACTCTAAGTATAGAATGCTGCCATTGATTGGTTACCTAGCTACTCTAAGTATAGAATGCTGCCAATTGATTGGTTATCTAGCTACTCTAAGTATAGAATGCTGCCATTTGATTGGTTACCTAGCTACTCTAAGTATGGAATGCTGTCGTCTGATTAGTTACCTAGCTACTCTAAGTATAGAATGCTGCCATTTCATTGGTTACCTAGCTACTCTAAGTATGGAATGCTGCCATTTGATTGGTTACCTAGCTACTCTAAGTATGGAATGCTGTCGTCTGATTAGTAACCTAGCTACTCTAAGTATAGAATGCTGCCATTTCATTGGTTACCTAGCTACTCTAAGTATGGAATGCTGCCATTTGATTGGTTACCTAGCTACTCTAAGTATAGAATGCTACCATTTAATTGGTTACCTAGCTACTCTAAGTATAGAATGCTTCCATTTGATTGGTTACCTAGCTACTCAAAGTATAGAATTCTGCCATTTGATTGGTTACCTAGCTTCTCTAAGTATAGAATGCTGCCATTTCATTGGTTACCTAGCTACTCTAAGTATAGAATGCTGCCATTTGATTGGTTACCTAGCTACTCTAAGTATGGAATGCTGTCGTCTGATTAGTTACCTAGCTACTCTAAGTATAGAATGCTGCCATTTGATCGGTTACCTAGCTACTCTAAGTATGGAATGCTGTCGTCTGATTAGTTACCTAGCTACTCTAAGTATAGAATGCTGCCATTTCATTGGTTACCTAGCTACTCTAAGTATGGAATGCTACCATTTGATTGGTTACCTAGCTACTCTAAGTATGGAATGCTGCCATTTGTTTGGTTACCTAGCTTCTCTAAGTATAGAATGCTGCCATTTCATTGGTTACCTAGCTACTCTAAGTATAGAATGCTGCCATTTGATCGGTTACCTAGCTACTCTAAGTATGGAATGCTGTCGTCTGATTAGTTACCTAGCTACTCTAAGTATAGAATGCTGCCATTTGATCGGTTACCTAGCTACTCTAAGTATGGAATGCTGTCGTCTGATTAGTTACCTAGCTACTCTAAGTATAGAATGCTGCCATTTCATTGGTTACCTAGCTACTCTAAGTATGGAATGCTACCATTTGATTGGTTACCTAGCTACTCTAAGTATGGAATGCTGCCATTTGTTTGGTTACCTAGCTTCTCTAAGTATAGAATGCTGCCATTTCATTGGTTACCTAGCTACTCTAAGTATGGAATGCTGCCATTTGATTGGTTACCTAGCTTCTCTAAGTATAGAATGCTGCCATTTCATTGGTTACCTAGCTACTCTAAGTATAGAATGCTGCCATTTCATTGGTTACCTAGCTACTCTAAGTATGGAATGCTACCATTTGATTGGTTACCTAGCTACTCTAAGTATGGAATGCTGCCATTTGTTTGGTTACCTAGCTTCTCTAAGTATAGAATGCTGCCATTTCATTGGTTACCTAGCTACTCTAAGTATAGAATGCTGCCATATGATCGGTTACCTAGCTACTCTAAGTATGGAATGCTGTCGTCTGATTAGTTACCTAGCTACTCTAAGTATAGAATGCTGCCATTTCATTGGTTACCTAGCTACTCTAAGTATGGAATGCTACCATTTGATTGGTTACCTAGCTACTCTAAGTATGGAATGCTGCCATTTGTTTGGTTACCTAGCTTCTCTAAGTATAGAATGCTGCCATTTCATTGGTTACCTAGCTACTCTAAGTATGGAATGCTGCCATTTGATTGGTTACCTAGCTTCTCTAAGTATAGAATGCTGCCATTTCATTGGTTACCTAGCTACTCTAAGTATAGAATGCTGCCATTTGATTGGTTACCTAGCTACTCTAAGTATGGAATGCTACCATTTGATTGGTTACCTAGCTACTCTAAGTATGGAATGCTGCCATTTGTTTGGTTACCTAGCTTCTCTAAGTATAGAATGCTGCCATTTCATTGGTTACCTAGCTACTCTAAGTATAGAATGCTGCCATTTGATCGGTTACCTAGCTACTCTAAGTATGGAATGCTGTCGTCTGATTAGTTACCTAGCTACTCTAAGTATAGAATGCTGCCATTTCATTGGTTACCTAGCTACTCTAAGTATGGAATGCTACCATTTGATTGGTTACCTAGCTACTCTAAGTATGGAATGCTGCCATTTGTTTGGTTACCTAGCTTCTCTAAGTATAGAATGCTGCCATTTCATTGGTTACCTAGCTACTCTAAGTATGGAATGCTGCCATTTGATTGGTTACCTAGCTTCTCTAAGTATAGAATGCTGCCATTTCATTGGTTACCTAGCTACTCTAAGTATGGAATGCTACCATTTGATTGGTTACCTAGCTACTCTAAGTATGGAATGCTACCATTTGATTGGTTACCTAGCTACTCTAAGTATGGAATGCTGCCATTTGTTTGGTTACCTAGCTTCTCTAAGTATAGAATGCTGCCATTTCATTGGTTACCTAGCTACTCTAAGTATAGAATGCTGCCATTTGATCGGTTACCTAGCTACTCTAAGTATGGAATGCTGTCGTCTGATTAGTTACCTAGCTACTCTAAGTATAGAATGCTGCCATTTCATTGGTTACCTAGCTACTCTAAGTATGGAATGCTACCATTTGATTGGTTACCTAGCTACTCTAAGTATGGAATGCTGCCATTTGTTTGGTTACCTAGCTTCTCTAAGTATAGAATGCTGCCATTTCATTGGTTACCTAGCTACTCTAAGTATGGAATGCTGCCATTTGATTGGTTACCTAGCTTCTCTAAGTATAGAATGCTGCCATTTCATTGGTTACCTAGCTACTCTAAGTATGGAATGCTACCATTTGATTGGTTACCTAGCTACTCTAAGTATGGAATGCTGCCATTTGTTTGGTTACCTAGCTTCTCTAAGTATAGAATGCTGCCATTTCATTGGTTACCTAGCTACTCTAAGTATAGAATGCTGCCATTTGATCGGTTACCTAGCTACTCTAAGTATGGAATGCTGTCGTCTGATTAGTTACCTAGCTACTCTAAGTATAGAATGCTGCCATTTCATTGGTTACCTAGCTACTCTAAGTATGGAATGCTACCATTTGATTGGTTACCTAGCTACTCTAAGTATGGAATGCTGCCATTTGTTTGGTTACCTAGCTTCTCTAAGTATAGAATGCTGCCATTTCATTGGTTACCTAGCTACTCTAAGTATGGAATGCTGCCATTTGATTGGTTACCTAGCTACTCTAAGTATGGAATGCTGCCATTTGTTTGGTTACCTAGCTTCTCTAAGTATAGAATGCTGCCATTTCATTGGTTACCTAGCTACTCTAAGTATGGAATGCTGCCATTTGATTGGTTACCTAGCTTCTCTAAGTATAGAATGCTGCCATTTCATTGGTTACCTAGCTACTCTAAGTATAGAATGCTGCCATTTGATTGGTTACCTAGCTACTCTAAGTATGGAATGCTGTCGTCTGATTAGTTACCTAGCTACTCTAAGTATAGAATGCTGCCATTTGATCGGTTACCTAGCTACTCTAAGTATGGAATGCTGTCGTCTGATTAGTTACCTAGCTACTCTAAGTATAGAATGCTGCCATTTCATTGGTTACCTAGCTACTCTAAGTATGGAATGCTACCATTTGATTGGTTACCTAGCTACTCTAAGTATGGAATGCTGCCATTTGATTGGTTACCTAGCTACTCTAAGTATAGAATGCTACCATTTGATTGGTTACCTAGCTACTCTAAGTATGGAATGCTGCCATTTGTTTGGTTACCTAGCTACTCTAAGTATAGAATGCTTCCATTTGATTGGTTACCTAGCTACTCTAAGTATAGAATGCTGCCATTTGATTGGTTACCTAGCTACTCTAAGTATAGAATGCTGCCAATTGATTGGTTACCTAGCTACTCTAAGTATAGAATGCTGCCATTTGATTGGTTACCTAGCTACTCTAAGTATGGAATGCTGTCGTCTGATTAGTTACCTAGCTACTCTAAGTATGGAATGCTGTCGTCTGATTAGTTACCTAGCTACTCTAAGTATAGAATGCTGCCATTTCATTGGTTACCTAGCTACTCTAAGTATAGAATGCTTCCATTTGATTGGTTACCTAGCTACTCTAAGTATAGAATGCTGCCATTTGATTGGTTACCTAGCTACTCTAAGTATAGAATGCTGCCAATTGATTGGTTACCTAGCTACTCTAAGTATAGAATGCTGCCATTTGATTGGTTACCTAGCTACTCTAAGTATGGAATGCTGTCGTCTGATTAGTTACCTAGCTACTCTAAGTATGGAATGCTGTCGTCTGATTAGTTACCTAGCTTCTCTAAGTATAGAATGCTGCCATTTCATTGGTTACCTAGCTACTCTAAGTATAGAATGCTGCCATTTGATCGGTTACCTAGCTACTCTAAGTATGGAATGCTGTCGTCTGATTAGTTACCTAGCTACTCTAAGTATAGAATGCTGCCATTTCATTGGTTACCTAGCTACTCTAAGTATGGAATGCTACCATTTGATTGGTTACCTAGCTACTCTAAGTATGGAATGCTGCCATTTGTTTGGTTACCTAGCTTCTCTAAGTATAGAATGCTGCCATTTCATTGGTTACCTAGCTACTCTAAGTATGGAATGCTACCATTTGATTGGTTACCTAGCTTCTCTAAGTATAGAATGCTGCCATTTCATTGGTTACCTAGCTACTCTAAGTATAGAATGCTGCCATTTGATCGGTTACCTAGCTACTCTAAGTATGGAATGCTGTCGTCTGATTAGTTACCTAGCTACTCTAAGTATAGAATGCTGCCATTTCATTGGTTACCTAGCTACTCTAAGTATGGAATGCTACCATTTGATTGGTTACCTAGCTACTCTAAGTATGGAATGCTGCCATTTGTTTGGTTACCTAGCTTCTCTAAGTATAGAATGCTGCCATTTCATTGGTTACCTAGCTACTCTAAGTATGGAATGCTGCCATTTGATTGGTTACCTAGCTACTCTAAGTATGGAATGCTGCCATTTGTTTGGTTACCTAGCTTCTCTAAGTATAGAATGCTGCCATTTCATTGGTTACCTAGCTACTCTAAGTATGGAATGCTGCCATTTGATTGGTTACCTAGCTTCTCTAAGTATAGAATGCTGCCATTTCATTGGTTACCTAGCTACTCTAAGTATAGAATGCTGCCATTTGATTGGTTACCTAGCTACTCTAAGTATGGAATGCTGTCGTCTGATTAGTTACCTAGCTACTCTAAGTATAGAATGCTGCCATTTGATCGGTTACCTAGCTACTCTAAGTATGGAATGCTGTCGTCTGATTAGTTACCTAGCTACTCTAAGTATAGAATGCTGCCATTTCATTGGTTACCTAGCTACTCTAAGTATGGAATGCTACCATTTGATTGGTTACCTAGCTACTCTAAGTATGGAATGCTGCCATTTGATTGGTTACCTAGCTACTCTAAGTATAGAATGCTACCATTTGATTGGTTACCTAGCTACTCTAAGTATGGAATGCTGCCATTTGTTTGGTTACCTAGCTACTCTAAGTATAGAATGCTTCCATTTGATTGGTTACCTAGCTACTCTAAGTATAGAATGCTGCCATTTGATTGGTTACCTAGCTACTCTAATTATAGAATGCTGCCAATTGATTGGTTACCTAGCTACTCTAAGTATAGAATGCTGCCATTTGATTGGTTACCTAGCTACTCTAAGTATGGAATGCTGTCGTCTGATTAGTTACCTAGCTACTCTAAGTATAGAATGCTGCCATTTCATTGGTTACCTAGCTACTCTAAGTATGGAATGCTGCCATTTGATTGGTTACCTAGCTACTCTAAGTATAGAATGCTACCATTTAATTGGTTACCTAGCTACTCTAAGTATGGAATGCTGCCATTTGTTTGATTACCTAGCTACTCTAAGTATAGAATGCTTCCATTTGATTGGTTACCTAGCTACTCTAAGTATAGAATGCTTCCATTTGATTGGTTACCTAGCTACTCTAAGTATAGAATGCTGCCATTTGATTGGTTACCTAGCTACTCTAAGTATGCAATGCTGCCATTTGATTGGTTACCTAGCTACTCTTAGTATAGAATGCTGCCATTTGATTGGTTACCTAGCTACTCTAAGTATAGAATGCTGCCATTTGATTGGTTACCTAGCTACTCTTACAATGGCAGTATTCTGCCATTTGCCAATCAAATCCAGGCGAGATTTAATAAAATAACTTCATTATATGAAAAGTAGATCGATGCTTGAGAATCGTATATCCTATTCGTATATACCTTCTAAACTTTTTGTGTCTGATAGCCTAGCTTTTGACCACTGTCTAGTCTGGTGGTAAGCGATCATGTGGTCGACAATGGTAAACACGCTAGGCCTAGAATGGTCTAGAATTACTCTAAAGAGCTTTGTCCCGCCGGATTTTCTCCTTGATGGGAGTAAGCTACTTTTTGGTAGCAAGTCACGCAGAACATCTATTAATGCTCCTACCTTGTGGATAAATATATTGTACATCGATGCTTGAGTATCATTATAAAACCGGCTTCATATACGAAGTGTACGTTCATTTCATTGCTAATAATTAAGAAAGTTTAATAACTAAAACAACCGACCTCCATGCCCCGCTAGTCAATTTCAGTAGCAAGTTTGATACGTTTACCGTCTTATCGCTGAAGATACTTATCGGACCTCAATGAAATTACAGTGAAACCACCTCGGAAACGTACCCCACCGATTAAAAAAAGAATCATCGAATCGGTTTACAATTGACTTATATATTGGAGTAATCGCGTAACATACATACAAAAAAAAATTAAAATAACTTCAAAAACATACAGACGTATTGAGAACCTCCTTCTTTTTGGAAGTTGGTTGAAAAGGTATCTTACTGCAGTGACTTCAGCACCAAAGAACGCCTGCTGGAACCCGATGAAGATGTTGATGGTGACCAGTAACAGCTGATTGGGTTCCGCCATCAGCTTCAATGTCACCACCAGAAGCGCCATGCCTGACATTGAACTTTCTGATTTACGACTTTCGTATCTGTAACGAATTTACAACAAATAGCATAATAAGATCGTTTAAAAAACTAAAACAACCTACTTCAAATGCCGCGCTATTAATTGGTATTGAAAATTAAGTTTAAGGTGTTTATCTCCATATACTATATCCCACTAGGCGGCAATAGCCCAATGAATAAGGTGTCGGACTGGCGATCGAGAGGTCGTGAGTTCGATCCCCACCCCACCCATTGCACTATTGACTTGAACCCACTCCAGACACAAGTATATTTCGAAGAATACTAGTAATGTGCAACCCACATTGCGAGTAATCTTTAAAATATATATATATATATATCTCTGGAGATATTTATCAGATCTCGATGAAATTACTATGGTACCATTCAAGGATATCTCCTTACAAGAAATAAGAATATTGAAGAGTATGAAAGAATTTGATAGCATTAAAATATAGCAGTTCAAACATACGAATATTCGAAATAATTCACCAGTTGCAGTCTTCTCGTGACCTCTGTGGTCTTCCACGGGAGGTAGGGGCAATATATCGATGTTCCGTCAAAAAGAAGCTTACCACAATCAAGGGGAAAATAAATTAAGCAAATAAATAATCTTTATCTTTATCTTTAAAATCTGCGGCCATAACCTTACGTTGTTACGGCATCACACAGCCCATAAAAGTTAAACCATTCTAGCTCCAGCCTAGTCTTCACCATCTTCGACGACGAGACAAGATAGTGGTGAAACGCCTATCAGATATTAATAATAAAACTAAAATCTCAGCGGGTGGGTTAATTAAAGACTGATTTGTATAGTCTGCAAATTATTTTAAAAAAATAAATGCTTGTTATGAATTTGGCCTCCGCTTCTACACTATTTTTTATACAAAATGTATAAAATATAGACTTATATTTTATAAGTATAGAATTTCATGTAAAAACTCAATGTTTACCTTTTCATAGAATCTACGCCAACGGCGACGATAATAGCAGCTCCTGCCATACACGCGAGGTATATTCCTGATAACAAATTTTAATATTTTTTAATAATTAGTATTGTGCAAAGCACAGTCTAAATAATAATCTACTATATATCTAAGGCTAATAATTTAGAATAGAATGTGGTACAAAGTGTGGCCTGTAAACGTGCACAAGTCCGTCCAATATTGAAATATTATATATGTAATTCGATTGAGAAAATGTACTTAATCTACCCTACAGGTGATCCCAGCGTGGTGCTATTGGGGAAGATGAGTGTAATTATATTATTATCTCAAAAAATCAAGCTAAAAATTAGAAAAATATCAGTGAAAGAATTTTTGCGATATCTCAAAAACTGTATTTTTTAGCAATTTTTTAAAGTTAGGAGTTCTCAAATCCAGAGCTGCCTTGACCGCTCGACGTGTGACGTCACATCGCTCTATTGCTCGGCCGCGCGTACTATCGTATGCAGTGTTTTTTCTTTTTTCGTGGTATTTTCGTAGTTATTCTCTGAATATGGAAAAAACTACCGTACATATATTGTATAGTACCTCTATGTACAAATACAACAGTTTCCACACCGGAAAAACTTTTATCATTTCCCAAATGCAGAAAAAGTGAGAAATAAATGATGTAATTTAATGAAAAGAGAGGAGCTGTCACGTACAAAAACAAGATAAATAGATCTATAAATAACGCTTTATTAATATTATAATAATTTTTCAAATCGGTTAAGTTTTGACGGAGTTCTGAGGCAACAAACCTAAAATAATAAAAAATACCGTTGAATTGAGAACTTCCTCCTTTTTTGTGAAGTCGAATAAAAATATTACATTTAGCTAAATTGAAACACTTGTAAAAATAATAATAAATTCAGGGCCCGGTGGCGTAATCGGGAGAACGGTTGGCTTTGATGCCAGAGGTACCGAGTTCAAACCCCGCCGTGCACCAATGGATTATTCTATCGAAAAATGTATGTGCGCTTTTCACAGTGGCCCTCCGGTGAAGGAAAAACATCTTTAAGAAACTAACGACCCACGCATGGTGGTAGGACACTATCTAGCTTCCGCCTGGCCAGCTACAACCCTCAAGTTAGAAATCTGTCGACAAACATCTAATGTGTTCCGGCAGCTATTCTTGGGGACAGTTCCCATTCTAGGCCTAGCGTGCTTACAATCCTTGACCACATCATCACTTACCAACAGGTGAGATAGTGGTCAAACGCTAGCCTACAAGATATTCAAAAAAATAAACTGGCCAAGTGCAAGTCAGACTCGCACTCGTAGGGTTCCGTTACACAGTAGAGTATTCTATAACTATAATTTTTCGCAACCAAAAAATTAACCTTGTTTTTCATATGTTTGTATGAAAAACAAAGTCATATTTGCGGTCGCTATATCTCAAAAACTGCTGACTGTATCACGTTCAAACCAATTTTCGTTGAAATTTTTATTGAGATCTACAGAATATATTATTTCTAGATTTTTCACTCCCTTATTTTAAAAGTTAGAGGGGGGTGGGGCACATTTTACCACTTTAGACGCGCCTATCTTTTAAACGATTGACTTTGAGAAAAAATGATTTTAGGAACCTCAATGCCATGTTTGAAGAGCTATCCATAGACACGTATAGGTTTGAAGATTTTTTTTGTGTTTTAGTTCCATGTTTGGGATGCCCCTTAAAAATGTATATTTTTTATTTTTGTGTAAAATTCGAAAAGCGGTTTACAGAATACATCCACCTACCAAGTTTCAATTCTGTAGTCCTAATCGTTTCGGAATAAAATGGCTGTGACATACGGACGGACGGACAGACAGACAGACAGACAGACATGACTAATCTATAAGGGTTCCGTTTTTTGCCATTCGGCTACGGAACCCTAAAAACACTTACTTTGCAAGTTTTTGTCCTTGGATTTCTGCACAAATGTAAGTACTTTGCGTGATTGATAAAAAAATCCGCAACCATAATAAGAAGGTCGACTTTCGACAGATTATTTGCTTGCCTAAGTGAAAATTCTGATTCCATTTTGGTAGCACGATTAGCAGATCTAGATTATCAAAGGCGTAGGCAGTACTCAAAATTACAAAACAAAATGATAAGTCCAAGTTCCCGCCCGTACCGCGTCGGCGCAGTAGATAATATATACGTAGTCCGGTCCAGTCCGGCGATGTGACGTCACAAGGCGGCGCAAGAAGATTTCGGAATTCGCGAATTTGTTTATTTAATAAAAATGTCATTTCTGATGATATCGCCTTGATTTTTTCGCAGTTGTTATTAAAATTAGCTATAGTTTATTTTAAGGCTAAGGAATTGAGATTTTTATTATTTACATCTTCCCCATTGCTTGATCACTGGTGACCGTAGTCCAAGCCACGGCCGAAGCCTACTAAAGCTCAGTAGCATCGTTTTGTAGCTGTGGAGTCTAAACCCGCTTACAAAATCTCAAGCATCAAAATGTTGATCTGAAATCAAAATTCTCTGTGTCAATAACGCGCCGCTAGTAGCTAAGATTAAAGTGTCTTTAGAGTTTCGTTCCTTAAAAGTAAACAAAGAACCCTCAAAGGATCACTTTGTTGTCCGTCTGTATATCTGTCTGTCTGTCAAGATCCCTTTTTCTCAGGAATGCGTAGAGATATCAAGTTGAATCTTATATCAAATACTCGGATCTACGGTCTCTTTTAGCTGTGAAAAAATCAAACTTGGAAGTCAACGCGATCAAATGATATGACCGTTTATGTCGCATATATTTTCGCATATTTTGCGATTTTACTAGGGAATCAAAACCTATAAGGTACCCGTTGACGTAGAATCATGAAATTTAGCAAGAAGCAAGATCTTGAACCACTTATATAGGAATAAATGTGAAAAACGTACATATGTAGTTTGATAACAAACATAAAGTGAATTTACAATTACAAAATTATTATTTGCGGTTGGTGCAATACATTTTCTATGGATCGAACTGCAAAGTTAGGTTTGTCCTTTAACCTAGTTTTATAAATTTGTACGGAAGCCTCGGTGCGCGAGTCCAACTTGCACTTGACTGGTTTTTAGGGTTCCGTAGCCGAATGGCAAAAAACGGAATCCTTATAGATTCGCCATGTCTGTCTGTCTGTCCGTCCGTATGTCACAGCCATTTTATTCCGAAACTATTAAGACTACAGAATTGAAACTTGGTAGGTAGATGTATTCTGTAAACCGCTTTCCGATTTTTATACAAAAATAAAAAATATAAAAGTTTAAGGGGGGGGGGCATCCTATACATGGAACTGGAACAAAAAAAAAAATTTCTTTAAACCTGTACGTGTGGGGTGTCTATGGATAGGTCTTTAAAAATGACATCGGGGTTCCTAAAATCATTTTTTCTCAAAGTCAATCATTTAAAAGATAAGGGCGTCTAAAGTGCTAAAATGTGTCTCCCCCCCTTCCCCCCCCCCCCTAACTTTTAAACTAAGGGAGTGAAAAATCTAGAAAAAATATATTCTGTAGATCTCAATAAAAAAAAACAACGAAAATTGGTTTGAACGAGATAGTCAGCAGTTTTTGAGATATACCGACCGCAAAGATAACTTTGTATTTCATACAAATACTATGAAAAACAAAGTTATTTTTGTAATTGCGAAAAATCATAGTAATAGAATACTCTGTGTTACGGAACCCTACGAGTGCGAGTCCGACTTTCACTTGGCCATTTTTATTATTTCATACCAGTTAGCATTTGTATCTTCTCCTGAGGTTGTGTCTGCAGAGCCTGTCCAGCATCAGCGGCTGGCAGAAAGTTAGCGCCGCACAGCTCTGGGATCTGGCTCGCGTTCAGCGCGGTTACTGCTGCAGCGTTGTCACCAGATGATAATACTGGAAATTGAATCGAAAAATGTTTGGTAGGGCTAAAGGACTTCAGAGACAAACATCAGACCGGTATAAGGAAATTTAAAGGATACTTTCCAAAATGGTAAATATGACCAAATATAAAATATTATGTTTCTAAGGTCTTTATTAATACAATAGTCAAAAACAATTTAATAAACTATTAAACTAAAATATTAACTATGACTAATAATTAAAATAAAAACTACAAATAATAAATGGAATTTAGGTCGCTGTCTGCTGGTAGAGTACCCAAAAAGCTGGCGACATTACCTCTTTGTATCGCGAAACTAATGCTTTGCCCGAGGTAAGCGCCAGCTCTTTGGTCGTGGGAGACATCGATTAGGCGTCTAGACAGCTCCTTAACAAAACCGCGAGCTTGTTGACGCCATTTTTGGGCCCATGGTTTCGACCCCAAACGGAAGAAAAGCATGGTTGTCACCGACGCTTATATATTTCCTCCGTTTGAGAGCCTCTGCTGCGTCTGCAGCTGCTCCTGCCGCCCGTGAGGTATTATGAAGATGGGAAACTGCCAATGTGTCGACGCACATCGCATCCCACACTTATGTTTCTTGAAGTGTTACACACTTAATATTTTTGTAAATTGTTATACAAAATACAAAATTTCATCGTACCGACGGGACTCGAATCCACTTATTTCGTCATATCGATAGTATCGGACTGTGGTTTAATTGGTCAGAGCACCGTCGTCGAGCTTCACCCAGCGTCGAGTCCCATCGGTACGATGAAATCTTGGATTGTGTATAACAAGGACCAAATATGTCAAATAATCATAAAACAAATAAGAGCTGAAGTTCGAGCTCTATGGTGTGCCATTTCTGAGGCTTATATCTAGCAGGCCCGAGATAGGCTAGTAATGATGATGATGAGGTCAAGTAACAATGAGTAAACTTACCCAAGGAAGAGATCAAGTTGCCCCACACTTGGTTCATCTGAAATATCATGAAGAACAGCCCCAGAAATCGCACCAGCAGCGCTTCTGCTGATATCTTCGATAGTTTGCTGTGGGCTTCTGATACCTGGAAGTGGAAGGTGTTACAAAAATATTGTACATGTATAAATTAAACAAATGGTTATGATCATATCATATTTATACATAGATATTGTGGTTTATCTTGAATCACCTTCATTCATTTTCATTATTCATACTTTTTAGGTATATTTGAATGTTATTTTTTTTTAATTTTCGACTGACGACTGGAACGATTTCTAAATGTTAAATTACGGGATGACGAAGAAAACATTTTTAACGGGAGTCAGTCTCGAGAAGTTTAGAGGAAGCCATACACGGAAATGAATCGAAAACAATATTTTGGTAGGAAAGTTAAGAAGAAATAGGCCAAAGGCCTGGAACGCACGTTTCATCTTGAGGGATGGAGTTGATAAGAGAAAGCTACTCTACTACTTAATCTACGAGCCGTCCGAATGGACCCTACTAAGCTCAGCTGTTGAAGGCGAAGGTGATATAGGTACTAGTCGTTTATTATAAGCAGCGACTAAATGCTGCAAAGTGAGCAGTTAGAACCCATGCTATTATATATTTATGATGTCAATACGAAGATAAGAAGATGAGATGAGCATGTAAGTTCATCGCGGCTTCTGTTTCAGAGTATACCTACAAGGAGCATGAAGAGCCAGAGTAGTGCTAGATGATTCCCTAATAGAGAAGTCCCAATTACCTTCGATACAAACGTCCCCGTTCCGACAGTACTAATTAGTAATATAGATTATAGCAGAATCAATATAATTTGTAACTGTAATCAACTTGTTTTCCTCAATATAGGTTCATGTACCTCAGGCGTGCTCTGCTACGTTACAATATATAAAAAAGCATGAATATGAATTACCATTGAAATCACAAAATGGGCAATGGCTATTATATTATTATTCATTATATTATATTAT
The DNA here is from genome assembly GCA_954871355.1 of Cabera pusaria. Lineage (NCBI taxonomy): Eukaryota > Metazoa > Arthropoda > Insecta > Lepidoptera > Geometridae > Cabera > Cabera pusaria. The sequence continues at coordinate 6,885,174 of OX940897.1, forward strand.
ATTATTATATATACAACCACAAAACGCCGCCACCGGCATATTTCCTATAGTTTTCATGCATTTTATCATGTAGCGTGTGGCGGCCACCGGTGTCAACCGTGTGCGGCGAGTCCATATAAAATGTATGGAAACTATAGGAAATATGCCGGTGGCGGCGTTTTGTGGTTGTGGCCCGTGGCCCGTGTGCGGGGACCCAATGCTATTCTAGTATCTAACCGCTCCATACAAAAGTATAATGCACAAATATGGGTAAATGGAGCAAAAACTTGCACTGAAATTTGGTCTTGACCAAAAGATGGTCTTGTTACAAAACTTGCACTGAAATAACATCGTTTGGTCTTGTTACTAGACCAAAAGATGGTTCCATATATACCTTCTATAGGTATACACATACTTAGATTTAATAGTTCTAACAATGTATTGTCAACTTACCACAGAGAGGTAGGTACATTTGGAGCACCACAAGGGCCCTCCCCCCAACCCCACGAACAGCCCCGCTGGTATCATGGTGTAGAAGGTGGGTTTCAACTGAGCTGCGATGTACGGCATATATGTTACAAAGGAGAGCGATATCGCCCATTTCGTGCCGAGCCATCTGCAATGAACATTTTAAAACGTAAGCGTCAATAAATTTCATCATCATCATTATCAGCCGGTGTCAGTCCACTGCTGGACGTAGGCCTCCTCCAAGACACGCCACTCAGCCCGATCTTCGGCTCTTTGTTTCCAGTCACTGCCCACTGCTTTGCGAATGTCGTCGCTCCACCCAGTCACAGAGCGTCCTACGTTTGCCGATTCGCGGTCTCTACTCTAGAACCAGTCTGACCCAACGGTTATCGGTCCTACGGCAGATATGAATAATCACTAAAAATTATGCAAGTCTATTTATATGAAACACAAAAATTATTTCTACCTATGTTCTTCATAGACTTTGAAACCATCAAAACGATGTGCTCCAAACCGGTTTTATTACATACAATCAAGCCTTTTTCCCCGTTGGGGTAGGCAGAAACTACTTCCGTCCACATGCTACGATCCTGACATACCTCTTTCGCTTCTTTCACTTTCATGAGCACCTTCATACATGCTTGCCGGTTATAGGTACATTTGACTTGGCATTTCTTTAAAGGTACGGACACACCGCAGCGTCCTGCGTGCGCGATTTAGGCGGCGATCAGATAGCGCAGTAGTATTTGTACCGAGTGTTTCACACCAAACGCGATCAGTAAACAATTGAATAGTACTGAGATCGCGCCCGCAGATCGCAGGACGCCGCGGTGTGTCCGTACCTTAAAACGCTTTCATTAGAAAGGCGATGCGAAGATGGTTTGACTATTAAAAATGATGTATTAGGCACACATTTAGGTCACATTTTTTTAGCGTAGTTGCAGACGCCTGTAAACGATATTAAAATATTACATTTAACCACATAGGTACATCCAAATCACCTGGAGAATTCATCATAGCAATGTATTTGTCGCAAATTGATTATCAGAGTTGTTCAAGATTAGCCATTAGAGGTACGGCCACACCGCGGCGTCCTGCGATCTGCGGGCGCGATCTCAGTACTTTTCGATTGTTTTCTGATTGCGTGCAGACCTCACGCTACGGTGCATTAATATCATTCATACTTTGGTCTCAGTAAGTAATTGGAACTCCTACGCAAAATGGTTTTCCACAGGTGGGAGGAACATTATATTGTTGTTCCGTCTGACTTGTTACCAAAATACCATCAAGGAGAATATTTGCCACCATAACCTTACAGTGCTCTGGCAGCACAGCCCTTGCGAGTCCGTCCATTGTAGGCCTAGCGTATTTACCATCCTCAACCACATCATCGCTTACCACCAGGCGACATAGTGGTCAAACGCGGCTAGCGTGTTAAAAGTAGCTAGCGCTACCAAATGTAAAAAAAAACACGTTTCTACACCTATTATTCTATTATTACCAATTTAGGCTATGATAGCTTTATTTATAAGTCACGTTACTACATTTTATGTGGGAAAAGAAGCACAATGACTATAATACTTACGATAATTTTATCAATAGTTTTTTTTTTCATGCTGTTACTAGGCAATAAATTGACGAAGTCATGGGACATTAACTGGACTAAATCACGGCCAAATATTATAAATGCGATAATAAAGTCAGTTGATAAACTCTAAATGATTCGACCGATTTGACTGAAACTTACTTTATGACTGCGACTGGAAGAAATATATTTGAGAAGATAAGGCCGGCATACACTGCAGCGAGAGATGCGGTGCCTAGGCCGGCTTCTGCGTTTATTGAACTCTGCAGGTTGGCTGCACCCTAGAACATTTTTTTTTTAAATATTTTATAAGATTTGTGTGACACTTAGAGGGAATACGGGGTGCATTTTTCCATACAAATGTATTCCCCCCTTTTCCTCCCTTGAAATTGCTTCTAGAGTAAAATTTGTTTCTAAAAAAATCAAGGTCTGCTGTAGCTACGCCCCTATGGTTTTCTTTTTTTGACCAACCAAATGCATAAAGAAATATAAGCATTCTAATCTCCTCTTTAAGATGTTTGAAGAGTCATATTACTATATGTAACTGATTTGTCAAATAAAAAAAATTATAGGGGCGTGCTACAGCAGACCTTGATATTTCAGAAGCAATTTTTTCAAATGCAATTTTTTCTCTAGAAGCATTTTCCAGGGAGGAAACGCGGAAATACATTTGTATGGAAAAGTGCATCCCACGTTCCTTCATAAGATCTTAATATATCAAGGTAACAGGCAATTTTTTCAAAGAAGGAATCAACTAAAACCTTTATTCAAACACTCTCTACAATCTACAACTACAGTTGGGTCTAGCTTGTCCTGCATGGGTATTCTAATTTTAATTGTACACATTTGAATTCAGAAGCTTCATTTTGAATTTAAAATAGGTACTGATTAATCCGTAAGCAATTGAGTTGCGGAAAACTTTCAGATTAGAATTACTTTTTAGAATTGAATTATTAAAAGTTTCCAATCGGAATATTGAGAATAGCAAAGATCCGAGTCGACAGAGAGGCAGTTTCCGAATCCAAATGTTTTTCGAATGATTATGAATACCTAAATAATTAAAAAGGCAACCTCACAACACATCAGGCAATACTAACTTCACCTATAGTATAATAGGATTACACACTATTAATGATAATTGTGTACCTACAAGCAACGTATAACTCGTTACTACACTTTCGCCTTGATGTTATAATAAGAACAGGAAAAAGTATTGCTAATAGAATTAGATGCTCATAAAAACAACCGTGACCGTTCGCTTCCGTAGATCAACCATTAAGGAGAAGATTGTCTGTTTGGTGCTGCAAAAAAAACAACTTTGAGAAAAAAACAAAGGTAGTTAGGCTGGAATTTATCAACTTATCAATCATAGTTGTAATACTTACGGGACTTAAAACCATTAATGTTTTTTTTAAAAGCTTACTAGCAATGTGTGTTGCACATTAGAAGTAGTCTTGTGAACCCCTCCAACTAATCTAAATATGCTTGTGTCTGGAGTGGGTTCACTTCATGTCAATAGTGTAATGGGTGGGGATGGAACTCACCACCTCTCGATTGCCAGGCCGACGCCTTAGCAATAGGGCACTATTGATTAATTAATTTTATTCTTATATTAATTTCATTTACATTCTCGTGACCATGTTGCTTTGACAGCAACTCTATCAAAACATCGAATGATTTAGCGCGGTGAGTCCCATATTAACAACTATAGTCGATAAAATGGAATCGTATAGATCTCGACGAAATAAGACAAATAAAATTTCTCAATTTTCGATTTTTGAGTACTTATACTATATTATATAATGTACTCGAAACTTAAACGAGATATCAAAAAAAAATCGTATTTTTCGTCTTACTTCGTCGATTGATCTTACTGGTGGTACGCTCCAGGCGGACTAGCAGAAGTTCTGCGACTACAAGTGGTGCATAACTGTCCGTGGTCATTGGCCGTGAATGTGATAATCCGATAAATCACGCACCGTAGGAAGAATAGCATAGTAAACAACGTACATACAAGTACTCGTATCTATTTATGTGAACAATTCCTAATCCCCAACACAATCCTTTTATAACCCTGACCACTATTTTCTACAAGATTAAACAAATCTCAGATATCAAACACAGCGAACAAATAGAATATAGATAAAAGACAAAAGACTATATATATAAACTAAAAAAATAATACTTACACTGTACGCTGTGAAGTGCACCATAAACGCAAGGCTGATAACCACTACATTCTTGAGAATTCTCCAGGTTTCCGTCGGGTTTAAGTCTATTTCACTCTTTGATTTTAGTTCTTTGGTCATTTTGTCTCACTGAACAATTCACTGCAGCACAGATTAAATACTAGTTACTATGTAATATGTTATCACTGAAAGTCTAAAGTAATTGTACTCATACACAGTTGTCCTCGTGAATTTTAATAAGATGTTCTGTAACAAATCATATTATATTAAGTTTGGTTTAGTTTTAAGTAAAATGACGAGGAAATCCCTCATCAAGGTTATCATTACCTTGATGTTTTCTATAAAAGTTTTTGAGGACCCTTGAAGAGTAATTGAATTGAAGAAAATCCTTCCAATCTTTGTCTTTCTAAAAATTATAAAAGCCGTGACGTATGTGATCCTTAGGTAGTCCCGTCTCTTTAGTAAATGATCTGTTCCGACAAAATAGTCAAGATTACAATCTTTATTTGTCGCACAAAGATACAAATAGACATGGTATCTGGTGGAATGCTTACCATACAATTATGAACAAAGTTGATAGTCCACCTTACCCTACTTAGCTTATGGCAGACGTTTCATAAGACACCATTGTGTATATCGATAAATATTTCAGATAAATAATAGCTACATACACATAATAGCTAGCTATCGTAAAATATTGAATAATGATCACCTAATTATAAAAACGCAACTCCGACTAGACCAATTGCCGGCCTAACTGTAACTGACTAGTTTACATTTGACCCTGCACTATTATACCATTGCGATTAGCCCAAATCCGTATATTGTTTTTATGAATGAATCCGCAATGGATTGCCCAGATCCGCGGTTTTTATTTAATAATCTTCACGAGGATTAACCCATCCCATCGTGAGATACGTTATCTATTAGGCACAACAAAGGTTTATTGTTAACTTCTGACAGCTACAGTTTAACAACGCTTGTATACATGAGTTTAATAAAAAAATTGGATAATCTTTATACTTTTAACTACTGCGAACAATGTAAAGTCGTGCTGATAATGTGGTCTGTATCAAAAAATAACCTAAAATAAATATTAAAATTATATTATATATATATATTATAATTAAAATATTCGCCCATACATCAATGTAAATACGGCACGATGGCCTATTTTCCAACTCTTCTTTTATCTTGCTTCTCAATTCAAATTTTAGAATTCAAGGTTAACGATTTGCGAGTATCCAATATAAATATCCAATATAATAGAGTATATAAATGGAATTTTGTATAGCGTTGACGGCAAGTATGAATATATATGAATATAAATTATTCTACAACTCCGAAGTATTGTAGACTTTATATTATATCTATTAATTTCACCTCGATACATTCATGCGTTCCTGAGATAAAGAATGTTGACCGACAAACAAACAGACGGACAACAAAATTAATAAGGCCAGGTTTCATTTGTTTCGAGATACAGAACCCTCTAAATGAATAAAAACGCTTTGCATGTGCTACATTAGTTTTAGGATCACTTTATTCCTAGATGATATCCAGGGTCTGATTATGAAGCTGAAAGGTGTTCACGGCATCTGTGTGATAAAATAACGTAACCCCACCGAGTTTTGGGTACTATTTATTATTCTGTGGTTTCGGCTCGATTGATTCGTCTTGGGCAACACTTTATTCCTAGATGATATCCAGGATCTGATGATGAAGCTGAAAGGTAGCCATGACATTTCTGTCATAAAACAACATAACCCCACCGAGCTTGGGCTCGATTGATTTGCTTTGAAGATCACTTTACCCATAATCACATCATAATATCCGTAGAATATTTTAAAACATCACGCCTACTCCTACCCACTAAAGAGTTAAAAATGATTTAAAATTAAAAAACATTTTTAAAAACAAGCTCATATCTGGAAAAATGAACTTAAAAGTTATTTATAAATTCTAGTAAGTATTTTGCGTGTAGGTATTTATAGTTTGAAGCACAAAAGTATAGTATATACCTAACCTGTAAAACGGGTAATGCCTCAAGCTTTTAATAATATAGGTAAACACCTACACCCAAAATACTTACTAGAGTTTATTTACAACTTCTTAGTTCATTTTCCCAGATATAAGCTTGTTATTAAAAATAAACTGGCCAATTGCAAGTCGGACTCGCACTCGTAGGGTTCCGTACCACACTACAGTATTTTATAAGATCGAGCAAAAAATACCAATATCATGTTTCGCCAGCAAAAAAAAAAATTATTAAACATTTTATTTCTTATAACGCCATGTAACGTCTAACAAAGGTATTAGGGATCGACATTTCAATATAACGCCATCTATGCGAAGTTTACCTAACCAAGCGATCATAGATGGCGTAACATTGAAATGCCGAAAAAACACGTTGCTTGTATGGGGAACCTCTATTTCTAGTATTTGTTGTTATAGCGGCAACAGAAATACATCATCTGTGAAAATTTCAACTGTCTAACTATCACGGTTCATGAGATACAGCCTGGTGACAGACGGACAGACAGACAGACAGACAGACGGACAGCGGATTCTTAGTTATAGGGTCCCGTTTTACCCTTTGGGTACGGAACCCTAATAAGTATTAACTACTCTTAATTTATTGATAGTTAGGACAACGTGAGTATTGTAGATTAATTTTCTGTATAATTTAGTAAATATTGATGGAATGCTGTAGGTATGTATCAATATGAGCTTCATTCTTACTAACTATTTCTATCAATAATTATTATATTCCATAACAATAATGATCATTTAATAATATTATTATAACACTTGTATAACTGACTGTACAATACTCAAATGCGTGTTGAACTCAGTTTGTAACCAAGATAGTATCTGCCATGCAATTAAAAATACCAGTTTGCGGTTTGCACTTATCGAAAAAAATATTGTTATTAGGTTTTGAGTAGGTAGGTACATTGTTATTTACCTGACGCGGCGACTTAAAGGGTTTTTCCAAAAATAGCAATAGAAAAAAACTTAATGGACCTCAGAAAAATATTAGGTAGTCCAAAAACTTATCTGATACTGATAACTATTTGTGGATTAGTATTAGATCAGTAAGAAAGAGACGATAATGAGACCAATTTTCGTGGTCAACTGAACGACTACTATTAATCTTACTAATGTCACAGAATAAATAATAGTTCAAATACTAATATCACACATTTTAGATTTATATTGTTTTTTATATCTTATAGCCTAGAGTCTGATCACTAAGTATCTCGCCTGGTGGTAAGCGATGATGTGATTCTATGAAAAAGATTTAATCTGTGGAGACCGTGTGGTGCCCTGTGTTTTCTAATTGACAAGTAGTGATGTGTTTCGCAAATTAAAATTTCCCACGCTTTTTTTGCATTTTTCATATAATATTTTAACATATTTAAGAGTATTTTATTTACAAAAAAATGTTTAACAAACAACACCAGAACAATAATGATTCGAAAATAAATGACTTCAAGTAAATGTATACTACATGCATATTCCCTATTGCTCCGCCGTCTCATCTCTAACGGTCGATCTTTTGCTTGTCACCAATATTTCTGACTTATTGTTTGTTCCGAAAGAACGATGCTTTACATACACGCTTTGTTAAATACATCAACAGCGACATTTATCACTTCGACTTACAAGGTTAAACTCATTTTAAATCATTGCTCATTTTGTTTATACGGATCTGTTAACAATCACAAATAAACATTGTATTTACCAAGTAAAGGGTTTCCACCTTTTTTTAGGCCGATTGAAGTACTATTTTTTTCATTTTGGTATATCAAAAATAAAGTACACATAGTAAATAAATAATATAATTTAATCATTTTAAAAACGCCAAATGTTATTAAACGCCCAAATTTTGTATCGGTGGATACCAGTATAGTTAATTTCATTAGTTCTCTTAACCAGTAACGAGCTAGTAATAATCAGTGTTTTACGTAAATAGAGCATTTTAGTGTACTTTATTGGTGTCGTAGATTATAAAGTGCGCCTCCAAGAAATAGGAAAATACTCTATTTTAGAGTACGGGCGGTAACCCTCCCGAGGTAAACAACACTATTCTAGTGTAATATTCTGGAGGTCATATTCACCCCTGAGGGTAGCTACAATTTTTCATTGTCATACATCCACGCGTAGGGTTAGACCACACCTGATTTCAGTGTGAAATAGGTGATTACTTCCAGACTAAATACCTCTAGACAAACATAATTCAATCCTAAAATGGCAACATCACTCGCTTCAAATAAGTGATCGTAAAGAGATAATTCAAGTGCTTATCCGTACGCATAAAAATAACCTTGTCCAAGTCTGTGTTTAAATCAATGAAAGGTACAATTTGGGAGTCGTGATGTACTTACTGGGTTTTATTTCAGCAAACGTGTTACATCTTAAGCCACAAGGTGAAATAGTGGTTAAACATTTAGCTATCTAAAGTTAAAAAAATAGTGAACACACTTATTACCGAAATAATTTGCCAAGGCTAACAAGACCGTGACTTTGTGACATTTTATGAAAAAAAAAATGTTGATAATGTCGATATTAGAAGCTTTACTATGTTTTAAAATTAAATAATGTATTTACGCCATATAACGTCTAACAAAGGAGTTAGGGATCGACATTTCAATATAACGCCATCTATGGGACGTTTACCTAACTACGGACGGACGGTCGGACGGACGGACGGACGGACGGACGGACGGACGGACGGACGGACGGACGGACGGACGGACGGACGGACCGACGGACGGGACGGACGGACGGACGGACGGACGGACGGACGGACGGACGGACGGACGGACGGACGGACGGACGGACGGACCGACGGACGGGACGGACGGACCGACGGACGGACGGACGGACGGACGGACGGACGGACGGACGGACGGACGGACGGACGGACGGACGGACGGACGGACGGACGGACGGACGGACGGACTATTTATTCGGTGAAGTGACGGCAACATTCGTTATATTTTTTTACGTTTTGTCATCATCATTGTTAAAATGACACCATATAATCCTTACTAGTACTTACTAATATTATAAATGCGAAAGTAACTCTGTCTGTCTGTCTCACTTTCACGCCAAAACCACTGAACCGATTTAAATGAAATTTGGTACACAGATAGTCTAGAGCCTGAGAAAGGACATAGGCTACTTTTTAATGCGAAAAGAGGGTTGTAAGGGGATGAAAGGGGGGATGAAAAGTCGTATGGAAGTATCGTTACTTTTAGGGTTCCGTACCTCAAAAGGTAAAAAAGGAACCTTTAAAGATCACTTTCTTTTCCGTCTGTCTGTCTGTCTGTCTGTCTGTCTGTCTGTCTGTCTGTCTGTCTGTCTGTCTGTCTGTCTGTCTGTCTGTCTGTCTGTCTGTCTGTCTGTCTGTCTGTCTGTCTGTCTGTCTGTCTGTCTGTCTGTCTGTCTGTCTGTCTGTCTGTCTGTCTGTCTGTCTGTCTGTCTGTCTGTCTGTCTGTCTGTCTGTCTGTCTGTCTGTCTGTCTGTCTGTCTGTCTGTCTGTCTGTCTGTCTGTCTGTCTGTCTGTCTGTCTGTCTGTCTGTCTGTCTGTCTGTCTGTCTGTCTGTCTGTCTGTCTGTCTGTCTGTCTGTCTGTCTGTCTGTCTGTCTGTCTGTCTGTCTGTCTGTCTGTCTGTCTGTCTGTCTGTCTGTCTGTCTGTCTGTCTGTCTGTCTGTCTGTCTGTCTGTCTGTCTGTCTGTCTGTCTGTCTGTCTGTCTGTCTGTCTGTCTGTCTGTCTGTCTGTCTGTCTGTCTGTCTGTCTGTCTGTCTGTCTGTCTGTCTGTCTGTCTGTCTGTCTGTCTGTCTGTCTGTCTGTCTGTCTGTCTGTCTGTCTGTCTGTCTGTCTGTCTGTCTGTCTGTCTGTCTGTCTGTCTGTCTGTCTGTCTGTCTGTCTGTCTGTCTGTCTGTCTGTCTGTCTGTCTGTCTGTCTGTCTGTCTGTCTGTCTGTCTGTCTGTCTGTCTGTCTGTCTGTCTGTCTGTCTGTCTGTCTGTCTGTCTGTCTGTCTGTCTGTCTGTCTGTCTGTCTGTCTGTCTGTCTGTCTGTCTGTCTGTCTGTCTGTCTGTCTGTCTGTCTGTCTGTCTGTCTGTCTGTCTGTCTGTCTGTCTGTCTGTCTGTCTGTCTGTCTGTCTGTCTGTCTGTCTGTCTGTCTGTCTGTCTGTCTGTCTGTCTGTCTGTCTGTCTGTCTGTCTGTCTGTCCGTCCGTCCGTCCGTCCGTCCGTCCGTCCGTCCGTCCGTCCGTCCGTCCGTCCGTCCGTCCGTCCGTCCGTCCGTCCGTCCGTCCGTCCGTCCGTCCGTCCGTCCGTCCGTCCGTCCGTCCGTCCGTCCGTCCGTCCGTCCGTCCGTCCGTCCGTCCGTCCGTCCGTCCGTCCGTCCGTCCGTCCGTCCGTCCGTCCGTCCGTCCGTCCGTCCGTCCGTCCGTCCGTCCGTCGGTCCGTCCGTCCCGTCCGTCGGTCCGTCCGTCCGTCCGTCGGTCCGTCCGTCCGTCCGTCCGTCCGTCCGTCCGTCCGTCCGTCCGTCCCTCCGTCCGTCCGTCCGTCCGTCCGTCCGTCCGTCCGTCCGTCCGTCCGTCCGTCCGTCCGTCCGTCCGTCCGTCCGTCCGTCCGTCCGTCCGTCCGTCCGTCCGTCCGTCCGTCCGTCGGTCCGTCCGTCCCGTCCGTCGGTCCGTCCGTCCGTCCGTCCGTCCGTCCGTCCGTCCGTCCGTCCGTCCGTCCGTCCGTCCGTCCGTCCCGTCCGTCGGTCCGTCCGTCCGTCCGTCCGTCCGTCCGTCCGTCCGTCCGTCCGTCCGTCCGTCCGTCCGTCCGTCCGACCGTCCGTCCGTAGTTAGGTAAACGTCCCATAGATGGCGTTATATTGAAATGTCGATCCCTAACTCCTTTGTTAGACGTTATATGGCGTTATAAGAAATAAAATGTTTATTAATTATTTTTTTTTGCTGGCGAAAATGATAATAGTATTTCTTGCTCTATCTTATAAAATACTGTTGTGTGGTACGGAACCCTACTAGTGCGAGTGCGACTTGCACTTGGCCAGATTTTTTTCATCGGGAGTGTAATCAGCAATGATTAAAGAATTAAAATCTTATGATGATGATCCATGCCATTAACTAAGGAAACAGTTACATGAATAACACTATTCTTTAGGTACAAGAATATAAATATAATTGCATATTGTACTGAACGTGACTTAAACTAATGCTTCCTTAGACACAAATTGGTTTATTTTTTGTAATATTAATTTAAAAAGTGCCAAGGTCCTGAGAAGACGAGCCATCTTCCGCGTTCGGATTATGTGTTGTGGCCTACGTTGTGACTTAATTAATTACTATATATAATAGACTTTTAAAATGCTGTATGAAGCATTTCCGGACGATGTTTTCTTCACCGTTCTATGAGCATGTTTATTAAATATATTGTACAAAATGAACAGTCAATTTGAGTGCAGCCCTAAACCAAAAAATAGGCGTTAAATGACACCTGTATTTTGGTAGCTAGTTCCTTCTTCATCGATTATTAATTTTAGTGTATAATAATGTATTTAAAGTCATAATTATGATAGCTATAAGTAAATAATACACCAAACGACATGCCTCACTACTGGAAGCGTCCCAAAGTCGTGCTACGGGATAACTGGGTAATCGCTGGCACAGCACAATACACCCCATGTCAGTGCAGATCTTATCAACCCCATCACAAATACGAGGCATGCCTTTCAAGTTTTGTCGTTTGAAGAAATAAACACAACTAGAACCTTATAGTACTTTTTATTGTTTTTCAAAGTATTCACCACGTAGCTTAATACACTTTTCCATTCGCTCAAATTAGTCATTATAACATTTATTCCACTCTAAAGTGGGGGTGTTCAAAATGGCTGACTTGAAAGCGTCGACTGCTTCTTCACCGGACTGGAACATTTGACCACGAAGACTTTTCTTAATTTTAGGAAATGTAAAGAAATCGTTAGGGCTTTGGTCAGGACTGTATGGAGGATAGTCACGAATTTCTAATTTCTTTTTCCTGCTTCAAATACTCAATCGTTCAACGAGCGCTGTGTGAGCTTGCGTTGTCGTGGTGCAGGATGATGCGTCGCTTTGAGTTAGATTTTCGAAGTTCAGCGATGACTTGTGGTAAACAAACTGTGGTATACCACTCTGCGTTAACCGTTCTACGATCTTCAAGTGCAATAGTCGCAACATGACCGGTTTTTCCAACGAACGTGGCCACCATCTTCTTTGATGTGCTTCGAGAACAAACAACTTTAGTCGGCTTTGGTTCGTCTTGAAAGACCCAGATTGTAGATTGTTGTTTGGAATCAGGATCGTAGGCATAGATTCGTCACCACTGATGATGTCGTAGACGTGATTTGACTCTCCTCGGTTGAACCTTTACAGAGTTTTCTTACACCATCTGACGCGGGCCGCCTTGTGATCGTCGGAAAGCAGATGCGGTATCCAACGGCAAACTAGCTTTCTCACACCAAGCGCTTCATGCAAGATTTTCTGAATGGTTGTCCCTGACATGCCTAATAGAGCCTCTATCTCTCGATACGTCACATGACGATCTTCGAGGATTAGTTGTCTCACAGCAATGATGTTATCGTCAGTGAAGGCGGATTTTGGGCGTCCTTCGCGAGATTTGTCACTAACACTAGTATGTTCACGCTGGAATTCTACATACTAGCGTTCGACAGTCCGCAGACATGGGGCTTCATCACTGAACACAGATGTTAGCTCTTCAAAACACTGAAGCCGTGTCAGGCCTCTTATAAAGTTGTAGAAAATTATTGCACGCACATTTTCCTTAGAACGATTCATTTTCGTACGTGACCTCACAGATTCCAATTGACGCTGTGACTAAACAATAGCATTAATCCTAATACTTTCAACTGTTTTGAGATTCTAAATTTAAACATATTCGAATATAGAACAGTTCCAAATTCAAGATTGCCGGGAAATATGGAAACGACAGAACTTAAAAGGCATGCCTCTAATAATATCGTTTAAAAACTAAAAAAACATCCGACTTCAATGCCGCGCTATTCATTTTCAGTACCAATTTTGAAATGTTTATCTCAATATCTCTGGAGATACTTATCATACCTCAATAAAATTACCATGGTACCACACTTGGGGTATCTCCTTTCGAACAAAAAAGAATAATCGAAATCGGTTCATAAACGACGAAGTTATCCGCGAACAAACATTAAAAAAAAAAATATATATATATATATACATATACGGTCGAATTGAGAAACCTCCTCCTTTTTTTGAAGTCGGTTAAAAACATTTAATCTTTCACACTCATAATATTGGTAGGGTTTTATCAAAATATTTTATTGCGGTACAGAAACATAATAAGGCAAGGTCTAACTAATATACACTTTTAATATTATTTTTCCTCTTAAAGATATTTGACCTCAATTTGTTTACATTTTGTAGATTTTGCTTCCTCTAAAATTATATACCTACCTATATGTAAAATTGTATGTTTTTGAAAATATACATATGTATGTAGTAGATGCCTACATAACTCAGTTTTCAATGCTAGCGAGATTTCGGCCTCTATAAAAGGACGACAAACATGATAATCGCTTTAATCTTACCATTTAGATAAGTAGGTATTAAAATATCATTTATTGAACTGTCTGCGCACCACGGTGTTACCCGCAATTTTAGTATAAACAGCACCCTCTTGCCACGATGAAAACCAACTTCACATGCCGCGATAGTCAAAGTACTGCCTAGATATAATCATGTCATCAATGTATATCGTTTTACTTATATTGTTTATCTCTATATCTCACACGGAGGGTTCCGAACCGCTATATATGCATAATATTATATTATATTACCGTGCACCAAACACGCTTATTAACTACAACGCCATTTAACGAATATCTAACGAACTTCTAACACCAACTAAGTGAACGTTAACACAATGGTAGGTAATGAATATTATTTATTAATATTTCTTAGATGGCGCTATAGTAAAACACAGTTTTTGTATAGGGACCCCCTTTAATTTTTAACTTTGTTCTGTTGTTAGTATTTGTTGTTATAGCGGCAACAGAAATACATCATCTGTGAAAATTTCAACCGTCTAACCGGTGACAGACAGACAGACAGACAGACAGACAGACGGACAGCGGAGTCTCAGTAATAGGGTTCCGTTGGTTAGGTTAGGTTAGGTTAGGTTAGACGGACGGACGGACGGACGGACGGACGGACGGACGGACGGACGGACGGACGGACGGACGGACGGACAGACAGACAGACAGACAGACAGACAGACAGACAGACAGACAGACAGACAGACAGACAGACAGACAGACAGACAGACAGACAGAAAGACAGACAGACAGAGAGACAGAGACAGAGACAGACAGACAGACAGCGGATTCTTAGTAATAGGGTCCCGTTTTACCCTTTAGGTACGGAACCCTAAAAAACAAGTCGAATTGAATCTTGCGTTTGAGAGCTACGATGCTACATGGGAGACAGAGATCAAATACATACACGTCAAATACATATTATATAACACCTGCCTTATTACACCCGGATTAAATAATAACGCTAAAATTATAGTTTCTTGTAGACCCGCTCAGAATCAATAAAAGTAATAAATAGGGTAAAAATTGGAAAAGGTTTGAAAAGGGAGGGAAATTTGTATTACACATTACACATTACATACAGACACGAGCTTAGTGTACGTACATATATATATATGTCTATAGCCACATATATGAAACTAGCTGTGCCCGCGACTTCGTCCGCGTGGAATAGTGTCTTTGAGTAGCATTAACTAATAAGACACGTATCCCAGCTGCACCGCACCCTACCATGTCATGCTAATCCCCCCTTCCCCCCTCCCCTCACTTACCCTCCCCTCCACCTTCCCCTTACTTCCAACTCCCCTTCCCCTCCTCCCACTCCCACTTCCCCTCCCCCTCTCCTCCCCATAACTTACCCTACCCTCCCTCTCCCCCTTACCCTCACTTTCATATCCCCTCCCCCTCCCCTCCCCATCCCCTCATTAGCAGTTTTCTCGAAAATCTAAATTTGCCCATATCTTTTTATTGTGTTAACTTAGGACCTTGATTTTATACACCCAATAGGGACTATAAACTTCAGTATCTGGTATAAATTTCTACTTAATAGGTCCACCCGTTTCTGAGAAAATTGGTGATGACACACGGACAGACAGACAGACAGACAGACAGACGGACAGACGGAAAAGAAAGTGATCTTTAAAGGTTCCTTTTTTACCTTTTGAGGTACGGAACCCTAAAAGTAACGATACTTCCATACGACTTTTCATCCCCCCTTTCATCCCCATACAACCCTCTTTTCGCATTAAAAAGTAGCCTATGTCCTTTCTCAGGCTCTAGACTATCTGTGTACCAAATTTCATTTAAATCGGTTCAGTGGTTTTGGCGTGAAAGTTTGACAGACAGACAGAGTTACTTTCGCATTTATAATATTAGTAAGTACTAGTAAGGATTATATGGTGTCATTTTAACAATGATGATGACAAAACGTAAAAAAATATAACTAATGTTGCCGTCACTTCACCGAATAAATACATTATTTAATTTTAAAACATAGTAAAGCTTCTAATATCGACATTATCAACATTTTTTTTTTTCATAAAATGTCACAAAGTCACGGTCTTGTTAGCCTTGGCAAATTATTTCGGTAATAAGTGTGTTCACTATTTTTTTAACTTTAGATAGCTAAATGTATAACCACTATTTCACCTTGTGGCTTAAGATGTAACACGTTTGCTGAAATAAAACCCAGTAAGTACATCACGACTCCCAAATTGTACCTTTCATTGATTTAAACACAGACTTGGACAAGGTTATTTTTATGCGTACGGATAAGCACTTGAATTATCTCTTTACGATCACTTATTTGAAGCGAGTGATGTTGCCATTTTAGGATTGAATTATGTTTGTCTAGAGGTATTTAGTCTGGAAGTTTGGCTCGAAACGCGCAAAGCTTACCACCAACGGTCACCTATTTCACACTGAAATCAGGTGTGGTCTAACCCTACGCGTGGATGTATGACAATGAAAAATTGTACCTACCCTCAGGGGTGAATATGACCTCCAGAATATTACACTAGAATAGTGTTGTTTACCTCGGGAGGGTTACCGCCCGTACTCTAAAATAGAGTATTTTCCTATTTCTTGGAGGCGCACTTTATAATCTACGACACCAATAAAGTACACTAAAATGCTCTATTTACGTAAAACACTGATTATTACTAGCTCGTTACTGGTTAAGAGAACTAATGAAATTAACTATACTGGTATCCACCGATACAAAATTTGGGCGTTTAATAACATTTGGCGTTTTTAAAATGATTAAATTATATTATTTATTTACTATGTGTACTTTATTTTTGATATACCAAAATGAAAAAAATAGTACTTCAATCGGCCTAAAAAAAGGTGGAAACCCTTTACTTGGTAAATACAATGTTTATTTGTGATTGTTAACAGATCCGTATAAACAAAATAAGCAATGATTTAAAATGAGTTTAACCTTGTAAGTCAAAGTGATAAATGTCGCTGTTGATGTATTTAACAAAGCGTGTATGTAAAGCATCGTTCTTTCGGAACAAACAATAAGTCAGAAATATTGGTGACAAGCAAAAGATCGACCGTTAGAGATGAGACGGCGGAGCAATAGGGAATGTGCATGTAGTATACATTTACTTGAAGTCATTTATTTTCGAATCATTATTGTTCTGGTGTTGTTTGTTAAACATTTTTTTGTAAATAAAATACTCTTAAATATGTTAAAATATTATATGAAAAATGCAAAAAAAGCGTGGGAAATTTTAATTTGCGAAACACATCACTACTTGTCAATTAGAAAACACAGGGCACCACACGGTCTCCACAGATTAAATCTTTTTCATAGAAATACTATGCACTGTTGTACGAATACGTACTATTTCTAATAAAAAGATTTAATCTATGGACACCGTGCGGTGATTACTCCGTCACATTAGTGACGTCTCAAAGGCGCGCGAAAATTTGGCAGCGTTTTAGATACCTCATATTTTTTCAATGCTAAAACTATTTTTTAGCTTAATTTGAACACTTTCAGTATTATTTCATATTTTTACTGTGTTAAATGGATGCAATCAGTGAATTAAAAATATTTAAAAAAATCATGCATATTCCCTATTACCGCAGTTTGCTGCATACATCATTCGTCATATTATAAAAATAACAAATTTTTAACCGACTTCACAAAAAAGGAGGAGGTTCTCAATTCATCTGTATGTTTTTTTTAGTGTGTATGTTACGCAATTACTACGTCAATTCTGAACCGATTCAAATGATTCCTTTTCTAATCGGTAGAGTACGTTTCTTACGTGGTCCCATTGTCATTTCATCGAGATTTGATAAGTATCTTCAGAGATATGACGATAAACGTCTCAAACTTGCTACTGAAATTGCCTCGCGGGGCATTGAAGTCGGTTGTTCTAGTTTTTAAACTATCTTAATTATTCGAATTGAAGTTATAGATAAGAATAAGTTACTAAAATTTAAATCTCAAAAAATGCAATTTGAGCATCCGGGTCGAATAAAAGGTGGTTTTCAAATTATTCTGAATAAAAGCCATGCTTATTGAAAGCATATGACGCCAAAATTTTTTTTTAAATATAATATTAGAATATTTATGCATAATAATTCCAATGCATATAATTTCCATGCTTTGCAAGTAATTTATTTACATGTTGTACTTGCAGAGCGGCTACTGGAATCGGCTACTTATTAAAAACAAATCGCTGACCTCAAAAATATTTTTTTCGTCACACGTCTAAATCGTCATGACAGACGTGAGACTAATTAGAGATGGAGAAAATAATGACATTGACTAAATACGATACACGTTATAGTGATTTAGAAAACAAGCAATACATGTATAATATAACTATATTATGTACCTAAGTACCTATTACTTATAAAACAATCCTCGGCCAATGTCACTATGAAATATTATTCTGTATTGTGCCATGTAAAAAAAACGTAATGCAAAGAAATATATGAAGGTGACTTTTACAACCTTGATTAAAATTTAAAAATAATTTCGAACAGTAGGATAGTGTAAACGGGCATAATAGTGTGGTATAAGAAATTACGCGCCTTAGTATGTAGTACTACTATTTATTCTGTGGCCATAATGTCGACTTTTATTCAAAACTTACTACACAGTAAGAAAATAATATAAATTCGCAATCGAATAAAAATATACCTAGAAGAATAGAAGCTGTTAAAAATACCATTATAATCAATTCAGTTTATTTACTTAAGTCACCAAACTGGTATAATCGGATGTACAAAACCCAAACCTGCTTTGGTTCATAAATTTTACGGCATTTTTATTTTATTATTAATGAAATACACGTGAAAAAACTAAAGTATTTTAATTACAACGGAATCATAATTATACTTTTCTTATGAGCCATAATTTTATAGGAAATATAAAACAAAACATATTTTGACTAACTTCACGAAAAAAATAGGTTTTCGAATTGATACGTTGTTAGGCATATAAATGTTTTTCTTTGGTAGGTAAGCGTACCTATAGATAAGGTTTCAAGTAATGCTGCATAAATTAAAACTGGTTGCGTCAATTTGGCAAAATTTTATTTAAAAAAATCTGAATAAGGTTAGCAAATTAATTAATTTTTTTTTTTTTATTTAAGCAAAATGTTACAATTTGCTTATATATTAAATATATATATTAAAATATAGGGGGGATCGATTTAACTAATTCTTTTTTGTTGTTATAGTAATAAACGTAGTATTTTCAACGCGGGCGAAACCGCAGGACACTCACTGTCAGCTAGTTATAAATAAATTTGGGATAGAATTAAATATTTTTTGTAAGTTATATTCTGATATGTGTGTATTATGTTAGTCAAAATTGCAATTGGATTATGGAATATATTAGGATATAGTCTTGTTAGGTGATTTTATCAAATAAAACTAGGAACCTTACAAAATTATTGTTGGGAAGTATTCCTAACTTGGGTGTCATCATGTCGAAAGTGAACAGTTCTAGCAAAGTACATTACACCCTCGATCACATCGTCCCTTTCCATCAGGTGAGATAGTTGTCAAGTACTTGCCTATCAACAATTAAAAAACAATTGTGACGTATAAATGAACCGACGACGTATTTGATATTTAATTTATGGTCCTGTTTGTAGTGTTTCTGAAAAATCGCATACGTACATATGTAATCCTTTTTAGGGTTCCGTAGCCAAATGACAAAAAACGGAACCCGTATAGATTCGTCATGTCTGTCTGTCTCTCTGTCTGTCTGTCTGTCAGTCCGTATGCCAAAGCCACTTTATTATGAAACTATAAGGACTATAAAGTTTAATCTTGGTAGGTAGATGTATTCTGTAAACCACTTTACGATTTTAGTACAAAAATAAAAGATTAAGGGGGAGCTCCCCATACATGGAACTGAACCTACAAATTTTTTTTTCATCAAACTTATTACGTGCGGGGTTCTATAGATAGGTCTTAACAAATAACATTGAGCTTCGTAAAACTATTTTATCTTAAAGTCATTCGTATGAAAGATAGACACTTCTAAACTGGTAAAATATATGTCCGCAGCATCAACGAAAATTGGTTTAAACGAGACATAATTTTGATATATAGCACATTTTACAAACCGCATATATAACTTTGTTATTCATACAAACACTATGAAAAACAAAGTAAAATTTTTGCTCGATCTTATAAACATTGTATTGTGCTACGGAACCCTACGAGTGCGAGTCCGACTTGCACTTGGGCAGTTTATTGTATATATCATATAAGTTAGCGTTTGACCGCTATCTCACCTGTTGATAAACGATGACGCGGTGGAGGATACGATACGAAAACATTATATGTTTGTCGAATGTCGACAAACAAAAATCAATAAGGTATTACTAGGTATAATGAGTGACATCTATCCAACAATAACATTTTTATTTTAATTATTAATCAAGCATTTTTTTTCTAATAATTAATTCTTATGCCTTCCTAAAACCTGCTTTTATCTTTTTTGTATTAAACAAAGAAATTAAAAAATAATTTTAATAACTTTTGATAAGATCATCCTCAAAGATAACTAGGGGCCCCATTTTTTTATGAAGACTAATAAATATTTAGATTTTGATTTAGCAATATCAATAATCACAAAAAACCACAAACCAAATAAAACAGCGCCTATTTTATAAAAAAAACTCGCGTTAATTATATCGAAAAGCTACTCAGGCGCTAGCGCAGTGTGCGACCACGTTTTATGTACTAAAGACATCTTCAATCATTTCTCGTAGAGTAACCATCCGTACTGTATTGTCCGGATATTCGATCGTCCGTTCCGGCTTTGTCGGCTTTCTACTGCTTCTCTATTTTTGTGATAGGGATGTTGGGGTCGAAAATTAGTAATTCTAATTAGTCCGTCAGTTAGATTATCATAAAACATTGGACATGTATTTTTTAATTTTAAAAATCAACAGAAATTGACAAAGATAAAGAGCGTCAAAGTTTGGGAGTGGGGGCTCGTGACGTCACTAACCGCTAGAAAGTAGTACGGTTTGTGACGTCACGCGGAACTTCAACGCTCTATATATTCGTAATTTTTTTGTTTAATTGAAAAAATAAAAAATACGTATCGAACATTTTTTGATAATGTAAATGAGTTTTGTTAGTAACTTGCCTATTCTTGGTATATTATTATCATCTAATATATCTTACTTTTGTATTCATATATCTTTTTAAAGGATAAGTTATTTTAAGAAAAAAAATATTAAGTACGTATCTCATATTAATAAACGTTTCTTTCTCTTTCTTTAAAAACTTAAAACACGTCGCCGGAACCATTGTCTGTCACTGAGGAGTTGTACTCAATATTTCGATCTTTTAAAATCTTTAGTTCTTTATGAAATTTTATCTTTATGAAGTCAATCCAAAAATAGAATTAAGTACCTACTTTGAAAAAAAATAAACAATTATAGTACAGACAGTAACTATCTTATTCAGAAGTTTCGCCTGTAGTATATTAGCATACTATTTACTTTCTAAATTACTTAACTATAAGACGATAAGGTGAATTAACGAGATGTTATTCTTATTGAAGCACGTAACAGGCAAATGTATACAAGTAAAAATAACAATAATATAATACAATTGTGTTTGACATAAAATATTTGGTAAAATAAAATTTTTGTACAGGTAAACCCGCCTGGTGCAGCTGGTAATAAATCAGCTAATATCGTTCTAAATATTTGTCAACTTTTTCTGAATTTTATTTTAATATCCTTTATCTTTATCCTTTTTGTGATTAAAAAATTCTGTAATGGTTACCCTACTAACTTTGAGTCGACCGACTCACGTGTCCTATTCGCGGAGAGCTCGTTACAGAATAATTGTGTTGAGGAGATATTTCCTGTCATTTCTTTCTGTTCGCTTTTAAAATTTGTAAACAGCTGTCCTTGCCTTAATCACCACAAAAAAAAATCTCTAATATCCCTATAGACCAGCTGTGAACCGTGGCTTTGCCCGGGTTAATAATTATCCTATGATCTATTTCACCATACTGGCAATTCCTGTGCAAAATGTATCGGTCGACCCAAACAAACAAATATAGGTTGGCAAAAACGTCTTGAAACGGAACTATTATTTTTCTGGCCTGGCAATAATCTAATCTGTGATAAAATTTTCAATGTTGACTGTGGTCAGTGACTGAACATTTATGAACAAAGTTTTTTTGTGCAACTTAATAGTAGTATTTTAATATTTTCCGTAACCTACGCGACTTAAAGATGTTTTAACATGAATAAGACTATCCGTAGTTCCACTAAAGAAGTAATTTTAAAGTTAACCGCCACTCTCTCTGCTATCGGGGTTACTAGTATATAGCAATAGTGGCGCCCTATTTATTTCTACTCTATTTTGCCAACCTATAAGTATGTACTCCAACAAATTTATTTATAATGTTGGCGCACTATGAACTAGAAACCCTTCAGCTTAGAAAGAAACTGGCCTAGTGCGAGTAGGACTCGCGCATAGGTTCTGTACAAACTTGTCACACACTAGGTTCAAAGACAAACTTAACTTGGCAGTTCGATCCTTAAACTGATGCCTAGATACTGTTTATGCACCAACCACAGATAATAAGTTTGTAAAAATAAATTCGCTGTTTTTAATTAAAATACATATTTACGGTCTTCAGGTGTTTACCTACATACTTAAGTGCTGCAAGGCCTTGCTTCTTACCAAATTTCATGGTTCTAGGTCAACGGGAAGTGCCCTATATGTTTTGATTCCTTTGTAAAATAGCAAAATATGCGACATAAACGGTATATCTTGTGATAGCGTTGACTTACAAGTTAATTTTTTTTACAGCAAATTGTCGTAATACTAGCAATATACTAGTAATACTCGGGAGTATTGGATATAAGTTTCAAGTTGATATCTCTACGTGTTCCTGAGAAAAACGATCTTGACAGACAGACAGACGGACAACAAAGTGATCTAATGTAATGATAATCAATATAAGGGTTCCATTTTACCTATTCAGGTACAGAGCCCTAAAAACATAGAGCTAAACTGCGTTCATACATCCCATACTAATTATAACCATTAAATAGTTATCTTATTTTTTATGTAACAAACAAGCAAACGGACCTGATGGGAAGTGGTTACCGTCATCTGACTTATACTGATGATAATAATTTTTCTGCGAATCTTTCAATTAGTCAAAAATCCGTCCGGTATTACCTCAACCCACCATAGTCATGTAGGTACCTTGTATGCACAGTGTGAATAAGGTTATCAATAAGGGTAAGAAATTAAATGACGAATTTTGCTAAGAATTATTTAATATCACAATTTAATTTTTTTTTATTTTCTAAACACTTACTTATAACTTAACTATATACCTACATCTTAGCTAATAACTTGCTGTATCATACAATTTTTTAAGTTGTGTATATGTACCTTCTGTAAATAAATGTATTAAAATATCAAAAATTAAAAGGAAATTTTGCGACTTTTACGAGCTTCATACAATTGTATTGTTAGAAAGTTTTTAAATATTATATAAATCATTTAAAGTGTATTAAAACGATTCAATCACAGAATAGTATCTATTACTACTTCTGTTTTTCAATATGTTTTAACTAATAAATAGGTCGGAGGTAATCTACTGTGCGAACGCATTTTTTTTTCGAATTCTTATTCCAAAGAAAAAATAAATAAAAGCCAAGTGCAAGTCGGACTCGCACTCGTAGGGTTCCGTAACACAGTAGAGAATTTTATAGCTATGATTATTCGCTACTAAAAATAACTTTGTTTTTCATAGTGTTTGTATGTTATGTATATAAAACAAAGTTATATTTGCGGTCGCTCTATCTCAAAAACTGCTGACTTTATCTCGTTCAAACCAATTTTCGTTGTTAGTTTTTATTGAGATCTACAGAATATATTTTTTCTAAATTTTTCACTCCCTTACTTTAAAAGTTAGAGGGGGCACACATTTTACCACTTGAGACGTGCCTATCTTTCAATTTTTTTACTTTGAGAAAAAATGGTTTTAGGAACCTCAATGTCATTTTTAAAGACCTATCCATAGACACTCCACACGTATAGGTTTGAAGATTTGTTTTTTTTTCAGTTCCATGTATGGGATGCCCCCCTTAAACTTTTATATTTTTTATTTTATTACAAAAATCGGAAAGCGATTCACAGAATACATCCTGTACAAATCTGTATTTCTAATAGTTTCGGAATAAAATGGCTGTGACATACGGACAGATGGACAGACAGACAGACATGACCAATTTATAGGGGTTCCGTTTTTTGCTATTTGGCTACGGTACCCTAAAAACACTCTTATACTATACCAGCAGCGCCTTCGCAGTTTCACCCGCGTAGTTTCCGTTCCCGTGAGAATAGGGATACAAAATATAGCTAATGTTACTCGCTGATAATGTAGCTTTCCATTAGTAAAATAATTGTTAAAATGGGTCTAGTAGAGAGTTTTGAGTTAAATTTGTTTGTTGCAATTTAACTCAAAAACTACTAGTCCGACAAACAAATAATATCGCTTAAAAACTAAAAAAGAACCGACTTCAATGTTCATTTTCAGTACCAATTTTGAGATGTTTACCTCAATATCTCTGGAGATACTTATCAGACCTCGATAAAATTCGAACAAAAAAGAATAATCAAAATCGGTGCATAAATGACGAAGTTATCCCCGTACAAACATTAAAAAAAAAAAAAAAAACGGTTTTGAAGTCGGTTAAAATTCAAATATGTTTAACCGACTTCAAAAAAAGGAGGACGTTTCTCAATTCGATCGTATATATATATTTTTTTTTTATGTTTGTTAGCGTATAACTTCGTCGTTTATGAACCGATTTTGATTATCCTTTTTTTGTTCGAAAGGAGATATCCCAAGTGTGGTACCATGGTAATTTTATCGAGGTTTGATAAGTATCTCCGGAGATATTGAGATAAACCTCTCAAAATTGGTACTGAAAATGAATAGTGCGGCATTGAAGTCGGTTCTTTTTTAGTTTATAAACGATATTATTTTTGTTTGTTTTTATAAGGTTAGTTTAGATTAGAACATTATAGATAATACTAACATCTATCACCAATATTTCGAGTCACGTCATAGTCATAGTCACAGCTTTTCTCGCCGAACTCCTTTATTTCTTTGCTACAAATATCCATGTCTTTTTTAGTTCTTTGTCTAATTTCCACAAGGACATATCCACCGAACCCTACCACTAACAAAGTTATTAGGATCCAAATTTTAGAGCTGATGCGAAGATGTGGAGACGATGTGTAAGCAATAATTTGCCCGACGGATGCCCAGAGTCGGAAATTGCAGAAGGCGGCTTCCTCTCGCCCTCGGAAAATGTTCCCGTAGAATGCTAGAAAAATAAATTACACGATTTTATTGAGAATTCAATAGCTATCTCCATTTAAAACGAAATGTATCGCCACAAAATAATACTAATATATTTTTAAAGGACTTCATGGAGGATGTTCACAATTAGCTTGAACTGTTTGTTACCTCAGAACTCATATATTAAAATCATATATTAACGGATTTGGAAAATTCTTTTTTTGTTTGAGTGTGTACTTCCTCAAACATTCGGACAGGACAGCGATGCCCTCAGTCACTTTCTTTTGGATATTAATTTCTAGGCTTCTAGGGACTTCGTATCTCCAGCGAAGCTGTTAAGGGCGACAGAAGCCATAGGCGCTTCATTAAAAAAAATATAGCTGCTGTACACACACAACTATACGTAGCAAGTCAATAAAATATATCCTTGCCTTGCTATGTAATTTTTCCTAAAGTGCAGGAGTATTATCATTATTCAAAAACGATTCCTTACAAATAATCTGCACATTCCAGACGGAGTCCGCGAGTCCCCAGCACGCGGCAATGATGTACAGCACGTAGCCGAGGTCAGGGTGTGGTCTCCACATCAGCAGGGTGGCGAACAATGCGCAGTGGATCACAGCAGCTGCAGCCATCAGCGGGGCTCGACCTGCCACCTGCAAATGTATAACATTTTATAAGTAAACTGGCCGCACTCCTTCACTTGAGTAAAATTTAATATAGACTTCTGCTAGTCTGCATGGGACGGTACCACCGCTTTACCAATTAATTTTCAGCCGTAAAATAGGAATGTTTTTCGGTTGAAATGGCAAGGTGTCCAGTGATATTACAGGGCATGAGAGACTCAACAGCTTTATGTCTCAAGGTAACAGGCGCAGTGCAGTGACATGCAAAATTCTGGCAGGCCAGAATTGTGTATACCGCTGTATCTGTAATAGGTAGACGTCATCGCTTACCATCAGGCGATATTATCGATCGAACTTATATAATAAAAAAGAGTACCTTATGTCAGTCAGCTGGTCGCATTTATTATATTATGTGTGCGCGTCATTACTTTCCAAATCACTAGGGGTTTCTATGATACGTCTAACGTACGTTAGGCGTAGTACGTACCTTATAGTATAGATAGAGTATACCGTAGAGTTGGTGAGCCAATAAAAAATGTGGTATAAGCACAGCTTACTTACTACCAGTAGTTATACCTTAACAATATATCCCGTGAGCGCACACCCGATGGCACCAGCTAGCCCCAGAGTCATCATCACGTATCCCACGGCACCTGTTCCAATGGCGCATGACGCAAAAGCCTGTAACATAGGTAACATGTTAGTTAAGTCATTAACAGCCTTGCGTACAGGTGGATACTAATAAGCGAACCCGATACAAACGGGGTACTATTTTAATCATACTTTTTTATTGACGATAATCGATCGATATTGCTTGATACTGGGGTGCGTTCAGTACCTATGGGCCAGGTATGGCATTTGTTATTATTATAAAAACTGGCCAAGTGCAAGTCGGACTCGCACTAGTAGGGTTCCGTACCACACTACAGTATTTTATAAGATCGAGCAAAAAATACCACTATCATTTTTCACCAGCAAAAATAATAATTAATAAACATTTTATTTCTTTTAACGCCATCTAACCTCTAACAAAGGTGTTAGGGATCGACATTTCAATATAACGCCATCTATGGGACGTTTACCTAACTAAGCGTTCATAGATGGCGTGAAATGCCGAAAAAACACGTTTCTTGTATTCACCCTCTATTATTTTTAACTTTATTCTGTTTTTTTAGTATTTGTTGTTATAGCAGCAACAGAAATACATCATCTGTGAAAATTTCAACTGTCTAACTATCACGGTTCATGAGATACAGCCTGGTGACAGACGGACAGACAGACGGACAGTGGAGTCTTAGTAAAAATCAAATGTTATGGTTAGCGGCATCACACACTATACATAAAGGAAACAACACGTCTCCGTAGGGGATCAGCAGCGCCGTCAAATCGCGACAAATACGGCTAAGTGACGCCACGCTTACGGCTGTGCTTACGGCAAGGCGTCGCCGCGTGTGCGGCAAGGCGTTACCTGGCTAAATAGTAGCGTATGTTATGTTCAACCTTATGTCAATTTCGTAAGAATAATGTTTAAATAATAGCCCGCAAAATAAGTTTGTACAGCGCTCTATTGTCGCTGTCATGCTATAAATATATACATTTTTATATATCTTATAGGCGGACGTTTGACCACAATCTCACCGGTTGGTAAGTGATGATGCAGTCGAGGATGGTAGCACGCTAGGCCTAGAATGGGAACTGGCTCTCAAGGATAGCTGCCAGAATTCATTAGATGTTTGGCAACAGATTTTATTACTTGAGGGTGGTAGCTGGCCAGGCGGACACTAGATAGTTGTCCTAACACCATTCGGGGGTTGGGGGTTTTTCAACGATGTTTTTCCTTCACCAAAAGGTCACTGTTAAAAGCGCACATACATTTTTCGTTCATATTTTCGTAAAGTAACTTACAGCTGTAACTTCAGCACTGAAAAACGCATATTGGTAACCGGTGAAGATGGTGATGATGAGCAGCAGCAGCAGGTTGGGTTCCAGCAGTAACTTAACGGTTACTGACAGAAGCGATACTCCAGTTACGGGACTTTTTGATGCCCGTTCAGACTCGTTTCTGTAACCAGAAATGCTTAAAGATTATTCAACTAAAAAAAAGTAACTCACTAAATCCGAATGTTGTCACTACCATGTTTGTTACCACTGGGACATTTTTTACTCCCAGTTGTCACCAGTGGCACCATTCTTAATAGAGTCCCGATTGCGTCTTTTTTTTTCTTTTGTATCTCATAGGCTAGCGTTTGACCACTATTTCACCTCTTGGTAAGTGATGATGCGGTTGAAAATGGTAAGCACGCTAGGCCAAGAATGGGAACTAGCTCTCAAGGATAGCTGCCGGAACAAATTAGATGTTTGGTAACAGATTTTTTTAACTTGAGGGTGGTAGCTGGCCAGGCGGACACTAAATAGTGTCCTAACACCATGCAAACGTAACACACTAGCTAAAACTGTTTATTTTTAGGGTTCCGAACCTCAAAAGGAAGAAGGAACCCTTATAGGATCACTTTGTTGTCCGTCTGTCTGTCTGGCTTCCTGTACGTCTGTCGAGACCCATTTCCTCAGGAACGCGTCGAAGTATCAAGTTGAAACTTATAATAAACTAATAAACGGGACAGAGAGTCCCGCGGTTTTATCCGCGTAGACATCGTTCCCGTGGGAATATCGGGATAAAAAGTACCCTGTGTGTTCCGACAGCCGTTCTTACCAGACAGTTTCCATTCTAGGCCTATCGTTCCACTATCCTCAATCACATCATCACTTACCAACATATGATGGTAAATGGTGATTTGATCAAAGAAGCTCTGGGAACAAGAAGACATGTGTCCTCTCGCGACTTCAAGATCTACGGGTTCTATTTTAGGTATTTATTTATCTGTAGAGATCGACTACGATAACATGACCCGCCCCTCCAAAATTCAAAAGGTTTGAAAATATCTACAACGCACACCCACGCATGTGTACGTACTGGTACTACCGGCCTGCTATTGAAGACGAATAATTACAACTACATACAAACTCTTTCGTAAGGATATGACTACACACATTAAAACAGTAATTTGGAGGGGCGGGCCATGTTATCGTAGTTGATCTCTACAACACATTCAGTCAAAGAATATCGTTCGCTTCGTGTGGGTAGTTGGAATGTCCACTAAGAAGCAATGGCTAATTCATTTCAACTCCCATTGTTCTTCAATCCCATCGTCCCACAGACTCCCACTTTTTGTTTTAAAAAATTACAATAATATGTTCTTAGTTGTTCAACACACGTACCTAGTCATGGTGTCTACTCCAACAGCAACAATTAATGCAGCGCCAGCAATACACGCCAAGTATATTCCTGAAAAAAAAAATACCTTAGGTATATGTACTTTATAATTTAATATCGCTTACGAAACGAAAAGAACCGACTTTAAATGCCGGGCTAGTTATTTTCAGTACCATGTTTGAGGTGTCTATCGCCATTTCTCTGGCGATGGTTGTTAGATCTTAATGACAATGGCACCAAACGGGAAGCATTTTCTCTCAAACAAAACAAAAATTTTTTAAATCGGTAATAAATGATGGAGTTTTGAGGTAACAATCAAAATAACAAAAAGCGGCAATAACAATGGCTAAGGCGCCGGCCTGGCGATCGAGAGGTCATGAGTTCGATCCCACCCATTGCACTATTGACGTGAACCCACTCCAGACACAAGTATATTTTTAGCCTAGTTGGAGGGGTTAACAAGAATATCAGTACATATTGCTGGTAAGATTATTAAGAAGAAAACAATATATTATTAAGACCGTACAAAGCAAACCTACATTAGAAAGCGAACCTATTTAGGTACTTTTTTTTACCATATTAATTGAATTATCACCAATAATAGCTGTTACCATAGGGCTCCTTTATCCTAACCTTCTCAGGTTCCAGGCTTCTAACAAGCTGGCAG
This sequence comes from Cabera pusaria, assembly GCA_954871355.1. Taxonomy (NCBI): domain Eukaryota; kingdom Metazoa; phylum Arthropoda; class Insecta; order Lepidoptera; family Geometridae; genus Cabera; species Cabera pusaria. The sequence goes on from OX940897.1 coordinate 6,914,952, forward strand.
CGGCCATAGGACTAACAACAGTTGGTTTTTTATATCTGCTAGGCTAGCGTAGCGTACGACCACTATCTCGCCTTGTGGTAAGTGATGATGCGGTAGAGGATGCTGAAGACGCTAGGCCAAGAATGGTCTGAGAGTCAGACCACTCTAGACCTAACGTGTAGTAAGACTCGTAGCTGTGCTGCTGGTACACCTTATGTTGTAAAGATTTTATCTTTGACAGAAAACCGCCCGCCACCCGGGCCTGGCGGTGGGCGGATTTATTTACCCGATCAACGACTTCACTTGGTTTATGCTAGGATTAATATTTTTTGAAAATCACTTTTTCCTGTCAAGGTTATGCTTTTCAAACTTGCAAGTTCCCACCTGCTATAATCAGTATCTTCTCCTGAGGTTGTGTCTGCAGAACCTGTCCAGCATCAGTGGCTGGCAGGAAGTTAGCGCCACACAGCTCAGGGATCTGGCTCGCGTTCAGCGCGGTCACAGCTGCAGCGTTGTCACCAGATGATAATACTGGAAACGGCATGGAATCGTCTTACTTATTCGTACAGCCAAGCTATGAGGTGTCGATAGTTTTGCCTTAGCTCAGTTAAAAAGCTCAGAACGATTCCGTCCAATAATATAATAGCTGATTATACCATGGATTTACTATATAAGGATCGTGCACAGCAGAGGTTAATACAAATTCAATTTAATCCGCTTGCTCTAAACATAAACATAAAGTTGTAATTGCTATGTACTGACCGTCAGGCGAGCGCTATTCGCTCTTTGTTACCATTGTTACCTTTGTATTCGTCTTATTTTCCAAGTATAACACGTTACTGATTGGCGTATTAAAAAACTGCTGGTAGTCAGTCAGTCTATTAGTCTGGGGCTTTATTTTTAATATTTGATAAGCTAGCGCTTGACCATGGCACTATCTCAATTAGTAGTAAGCGACGAAGATGAGACACATCAGGCCTAAAATGGTATGACTCTCAAGAGCGTGTGCTGCCGGAACCTCGTATGGTTTTGGCGGCAGATTTTCTCCTTGATCGTGGTAAACTACTTTTTGGTAGGAATTCAGGCGGAGCATATATAACAGTATATACTGATCCTACCACCTTTGGAAAACCTATGAATGCACATAGAAAATTCCATTGGTATACTGCTAGAAATGTAACCGGCGACCTACCGGTTCGTTAAGCAGGCTATCAATCCTTTACGCGATCAGGCCGCCGCAACGGGCTTAGACCAACTTTACATCTTCTATGTACTTACCCAGAGAAGAGATGAGGTTGCCCCAGATTTCGTTTGTCTGAAATATCATGTAGAATATTCCCATAAACCGTGGTAGAAGCATGTCGGCACTTATTTTTGAAATTTTGCTATGAGCTTGCGAGACCTGATAGGAAAACAAACGGTTCTTGTTACAATACCTACATATTACAATACCATTTATACCATTATTACCAATACCATTTTTTATATATAATTGGGTGAAAAATAAGCAAACATCCTTTCTCTTTAAGAATCTCATATTGTATCTAAGGAAGAAGACTTCAGTTGGAAGCTCATTTTACACGTATACGATACAATAGGAAATACCTATTGAACCTAACCGTGTGTGATGTTCAAAGTCGAAAATATTGGGATGAGGTTTACGCGATGTTGATGATGAGGTGTAGGGCAGTGCGGTAATAAAATCGCATTCTGGAATGAGGTCGAAATAGTCCTCAGACCACTAAAGACACAGAGCGCACCAATACATTTGCGAATTCGCTATATTAGTGAACATCTTTTCGTTAGTTCTAAATTATTATATCATGTAGGTACCTATGTACTTTAAATTACATAGTGCTATCTATATCTACAAAGATATCATATATATCATTTCATAGATGCATAGTATATCTACATAGATTTACATAATACACTTAAATTCGTAAACATGTTTATTTTTAAACGTAAAATGATAGGTAAATAGATGGCGCTGGCCGTTATCAAAGAACAATATTTCATACGGAATCCTTGCCCGCAAACGGTTTGCGCAGTTGTCCAGTCCTATTATATCCTGTCTTATTTTTTTTACTGCCCATTGTTACAAAATATTCTGTTTGTCTCATGAATTGTAATGTCATCACATAATCATCACATTCCATAATTAAATGAAAGTAAGCACTTTCAATTCAATGATTTTCTAATAAGCATTAGAAAATCATCAACATCTCAAAACAAAGTACCTACAATAATACATTGATTCGTGACACTGGCCATTATCTAGGAACACTTTTACCATAGACAGGACTGGTTTGATGTACTTACCATAGATATATATGTGCTCTGTGCGCACCACAGCGGTCCACCACCCAGCCCAGCGAGCACTCCCGCCGGTATCATGGTGTAGAAGGAGGGCTTCAACTGGGCACCAATGTACGGCATGTACGTGAGGAGGCACAGAGCCATCGTCCACTTCGTACCGAGCCATCTGGAATAGGTTTATTCTTAGAATATTCATTTGGTTGATTACTTGCATACATTCAAATTAATAGGTCTTTACCTATGTTATTGGAGATTTTATAACCGGCATATTCACATTTAATTACTTATCTGTGGATTGGCGCGCTATTCGAGATTTAAATAATTTTTATTCGAAAGCCGTGTTAGTTTAATTTAAAATTCAGTCATTTGTTTTTAGATAGTTTTCGGTTTATGTGAAATTGTGGTAGTTTTTGGCGCCATAAATAAACTGAAAATTCGTACAATTTTTAACCGACTTCACAAAAAAGGATGAGGTTCTCAATTCGCCTGTATGTTTTTTTTTCGAATATGAGTTCCTACGTGGAAATACCGCTGCGCAAAAAACACGAAACATTAACGACGTATACAGGCCTAACACTGCTTATGCTTGCATAAACACGGTTCATTATTGGTTCAATCGTTCAACAACCAAGACTGGTCAATCGCTCTTCCCCATTGCTTCTCCACGACAACGCGCGAGCTCACACTTCACGAAAGACCATCGCAAAGCTACAAAAGTTACAGCTGGAAGCTCTCCGTCACCCACCTTACTCACCGGACGTTGCCCCAACAGATTTTTACATTTTTCAAAATTTAGATAATTTTTTAAGTGGAAAAGAATTCAACACCCTAGAGGCAGTACAAAACGCTTTCGCTGACTTCATTACCTCCCGTCCGGCAGACTTCTACAGTAAAGGGATAAACAAACTAAAATCAAAATGGCAAAATTGTAAAATTTGGGCCAGTACACTGACTAGAAAAAGGAAATACTATAATGTTATATTTTAAAATGTTAATAGAAATCTCCAATTTCGTAGGTAAAGACCTAATATTAAGTGTTTACGAATCACACTTGTCTTCTTTTATAATATGTCCCTTATTGGTTAGCGCATCATTGCCGATGTTGAATGTTGGTAAGCGTTTTTTACAACAGTCTGCACGATCCATTACTGAAACAAAACGTTCGTCTGATGGTACCTAAGCGGTAATGTCTGACTGTAATTCGATAATTGTCTTATTTGCCGCCCCAAAAATGTTCTGGTAGATGTCGACGACGCTATAAGCCACTGCCGTGATAGCAATGAATTACTAATCAACCGCTTCCATACACCTGTAGGCTCTCCGGTGTACACAATCAGACACCGACCTCACCGGCGAGGTAAGGGTGTTGAGGAAGCTAGGAAGATTCAAGACTTTGAATGTAAACTGGAACTGGCACAGCGCTTGCTACGTGCTGTCACGAAATATACCCAATACCAAAAGGTGAAGACACTGACTTGAGTACGAGCGTTTCTCCACGACTTTAAATATCTAGTTGATGGTCCGAGCCGTGGTTTTCCACCTCTGTAGCTGTAAGAGCCGGTACGCTATAATGTAGAGAGGAACTCTAACAGCTATCTCTAAATCTACGCTTGGCACATACGCTCATGTAGGTACGGAGGTTTATTAAAACTTACAGTATTCATATCATATATGCCAAATAATTGGCTGGCCCCAACTAGATATACAGTAGTTACTTATTTCACTAGGCGGCCGACTTACGTCAAAGACTTTTTGATTCGACTGACTGCGACTGGTATTCTGTGGTATAGTATAATATAGCCATAGACCTTGGATTGTATATTTTTACCCGACTACGGCGAAGCAAAAAGGTGGGTTATGTTTTTGACCGGTATGTGGGTATGTATGTATGTTCATCTGTTCCCTCATCACTTCTAAACTACTCATAATTTGACGAATAAGGTGTCGTTGGACGCGTCTTATTTGTCTGCTAGTTATAGGTTTTGTGACGTCACAACAAATTAAATCTGGCGCCCTCTATGGGGCACGAAGTCAAGAACTAAAAATAAAATTTCACCCCACCCCATCGTGTGGGGTATCGTTGAATAAGGATTTTAATATGAAGGTAGGGCTTGTAACATAATATTTTTGTCAAGCGTAGCGTTTGCGATCTATATCCCGTCGAAGTCAGGAATTGACTTCTATTAATATAAGTCAATATTTAATTAAATTTCATACATATTCTAGTAGTGCTCAGAGAAGAGCCGTGGTCGTATGTCACCTACTGTAAACAAAACAATACATTCTGCAAAGTAGCATACGATCCATTGGATCCATTGAACATCCACTGAACACCACTATGAATATGTATGAAATTCAATAAAAAATGTATTACTGGTAAGTTGTTTATATAATACACGATACATATTGAATAGTTTGTACATAACGATTTCAGATGAGAATATTTTCTTGTTTCATTATTTTTAGAGCGTGATTTTCAGTAGGTCGGGTTTTAGTTTTTGAACTTTTTTTTTTACTAATAATATTAGCAGAACAGAAACTATCTGCTCTATCTCTCGCGGGAACTATCTGCTCGATATGATATAATAAAAATATGTGACTTACTTGATAACCACGATAGGTAGGAACAAATTTGAGATGATGAGGCCGGCGTACGCTGCAGCGAGAGATGCGGTGCCGAGCCCGGCTTCCGCGTTTATTGAACTCTGGAGGTTGGATATACCCTGGAACAAAATAAAGTTTTAACGTATAGCAGTAATAAATAGTAAACGAGCCGACTTAGGGATGTATTGTATGTATCCTTATCATTAGTATTTTTAATAAGTACACGTAATTAAGCCTTTACAATAAGCTTGTGTTAAAAAGTTATTCACTTTAAATTTATTTGATGTCGGTTAAAAACATTGATGGATAATTACAGCGGATTCGTCATTTTTTTTCTATTTATTTCTACGTCATTATTTTGGCACTTTTAGCAGTCATATTAACAACACCCAATTTTAGAAAGAAAAATCATTTATTCAGCATATTCAAATAAAAAATGCATAAAGTTAAAGAATACAGTTAAATATTATGAAGTGCTGAAACAGGCCAGTCTCAGCACAAATGTCACGACTTCCAGGATCATCGACCCTGGAAATACTGGATGCTGATATTCTGAAAGGCCTGAAACGGGTTTTGGACTAACGCAGAAAAATAAATAGATAAATAAATAAGAAAAAAGAACTAAAAAAAATAAAATAAAACATAGATAAAATAAAATATTTAAAATATATATATCATAGGATATTATATAAATAAATAAAAGAAAATAGGATAATTAAAACGTAATAAATAAATATATATTTTCTAAAATACATAAATATTTTTACACATGACAATAGTTTATTAAATTTATTTAAACATTACATATAGATAAACTAATAATATGACATAAAATCGATAAAAAGACATGGCTGCAAAGGAATGGAATACATTTACCTACACGATGTACCTACAACTTAATTTTTGCTACTTAAAATTAATTTTAATTTTTAAGACTTCCCTTCCCAATGAGACATTCTCAAAAGATACTTTTTTATTTATTTTTTAACTTTTTAGCAAATTTATGTCGTCTTGTTCCCTGAACTATATATTTATGTATATATATATATATATATTTACTACAAAAATATGTACTTACGGAAGCTGCAACAAACTGTAACATAAACGCCAAACTGATTAACACTACATTTTTGACTATGTTAATTTTTGTTACATTTTGACCATTTCTTTCACCGGTACAATTATCTTCTGTCATTTTGAGTCAATAGCAATATAGCTTATTAAATATAATGTAACTTCCTATTATAATGTAATGTGTTTTTTATAATGTAAATCGTCATAAGACAGCTGTAAGCGGTATACCTAGTATTACTTGTACTATTTATTTATTCTTTGCTAATAACACACCGCTTTCAAAAATATATGTACGTGTGAAACGTTTAGACAATACAAAATAACGTTAGACAAATTTTAACTGAGTATGCTTAAGTAGTTTTTGTGTAATTGCCTTGACTGAGTAGATGACTTAATGCGTGAAAGAGTACCGAAACGAGACCATTCTATTCGAAAATGAGAAGAACCTAGTATGTGCTTGTGCCACGACTTAACTAGGTATCTTTAGGCTCGGACTTTTATGAGACCCAGGGCTTTTAGGAACTTTAGTCACTTGACGCTAATGGGTGAGATAGACAGACGGACAAAGTGATCCTATTATAGTTTTATTATAGTATAGATTTTAAATGCCTGCTACACTTACAGTTAATAACACGAAAGCGTGCAGTAGGCCAGAATTAATATAGAAATATTAACAAAACTTAATTTAACTAACATATTTGATACATATATTTATAAACATACAATTATAAGGGTCACTTTCATCTTTTGAGGTACGGAACCCTAATATGGTACACATGTCTAACAGCAACGCGGTTATTTTTAAATACAATTTATGCGTACAAACTTATATATGTAGTTGGAAATAATGTATGGGAGATTATACATATTAACTGCAAATGTAAGTTTCTTGTATGAATGCCATGGTGTACCTATCTTCGAACCTTTGATTATCTACTTGTCAGATTTTCACAGCTTCAAAGCTCAAAGTCCAATTACTACGTACCTTGACCTTGCCCATCAAACTATAAAACATTCTTACAACTATAAACTCAAAATTAATTATTCAAATTGGTACAGACAGCGGAGTTATAGCTGTACGCATAGATAGATAAATTATGCTTTTTAGGGTTCCATCAGAATGTTTCTTTGTCTTCTGAAAGCTTTACATAGTATGTAAGGTAGTTACCTAAGACACACGAATATTATACTAAAACATTTATTTAAATTCAGACTATAATAAAAACTCATACATCCGCAACTAATGTTTTCTTTTTGATGTGATCTTTAGTATATTCTACTGTCAAAGATTACGTAATGATGGAGTATATACTCCATTTGTTTAACACGACAAGCGCGAACTCATTATGTGATTTGAATAAAAAACTGATTCTAAACATTTCATGGTTCCGTACTTCAAAAGGAAAAATCAAACTTTTATGTCAATGCGATCCACAGATATAACCGTTTATCTTCTTCTTCTAAAACTATAAGAATCTTTGTCCTGACATACTGACGGACTGACTGACTGACAGACAACGCACAGCCTAAACCTCTGGTCGTAGAGACATGAAATTTGGAGGGTATATTTGTCTTAGTACGTAGGGTGTACTAAGACAAAGGAGTTTCCAAAATTCACCCTTTTAGCGGATGAAATGGGGGTTCAAAGTTTGTATGGAAAAACAAGATTAGATAGTCTTTTCTATTCGAAACTTCACACAAGTACTTCAGTAAAAAAATAAGTAAATACGTGTTTCAGGCTTTTTCAAAATTTCACCCCTAAAAGGCTGAAATGGGGTAACAAAGTCTGAAAACCAATATTGTTTCGGGTTGCGCTGAAATTTGGCATGTAGATAGTTATTACGACGTTAGTTCCCTGTGGAAAATGATTTTCTAAAATGTACCCCATAAGGGGATGAAATGGGGGTTCAAAGTTTGTATGAAGAAACAAGAAAAGATAGTATTTTCTTTTAGAAACTTCACATAAGTGCTTCAGTTAAAAAATAAGTAAACAAGTGTGACAGGCTTTTTTGAAATGCCACCCTTAAGAGGGTGAATTAGGGAAACAAAGTCTGAAAATCAATATTGTTTCGGAATGCGCTGAAATTTGGCATGCAGATAGTTATTACGACGTTAGCTCCCTCTGAGAAATTATTTTCTAAAATTCACTCCTTAAGGGGATGTAACGGAGGTTCAAATTATGTATGGAGAAACAAGATTAGAAAGTTTTTTCTATTCGAAACTTCACACAAGTGCTTCAGTAAATAAATAATTAATAACGTATATCAGGCTTTTTCGAAATTCAACTCCTAAGAGGGTGAAATCGGGTAACAGAGTCTGAAAATCAATATTTTGGATTGGGCTGAAATTTAGCATGCAGATAGTTATTGTTACGAAAAGATTTTCCAAAAATCACCCCTTAAGGGGATGAAATGAGGGTTCAAAGTTTGTGTGGAGAAACAAGATTAGATAGTTTTTTTATTGAAACTTCACACAAGTACTTTAGTATATAGATAATTAAATACGTGTCTCAAGCTTTTTCAAAATTCCACCCCAAGAAGGTGAAGTGGGGTAATTAAGTCTGAAATCAATATTGTTTCAGATTGCGCTGAAATTTGGCATGCAGATAGTTGTTTTGACGTAGGTATCCGTTTAAGAAAGGATTTTTCAAAATTCACTCTTTTACCCCTTAAAGAGTGAATTTTGAAAAATCCTTTGAATTAAGCGGGGGTGCAATGTTTGGATAGTCCTTTTATTCGAAACCTCACACAAGTACTTCAGTAAATAAATAATTAAATACGAGTTTCAGGCTATTTCAAAATGCCACTGCGAAGAGGGTGAAGTGGGGTAACAAAGTCTAAAAATTCATATTGTTTCGTATTGCGCTGAAATTTAGAATACATATAGTTATTATGACGTAGGATTCCGATAAGAAAGGATTTTTCAAATTCACCTCTTATGGAGACGGAACGGGGATTCAAAGTTTGTAGGGCAAAACAAGATGAGATAATCTGTTTTATTCGAAAATTTACTTAAGTACTTCTTAATATAATGAAATGAAAATAAATAAGTAAATACGTATTGCAGGATTTTTCGAAATGGGGTGGGAAACAAAGTCTGAAAACCAATATGGTTTTTTGGATTTTACAAATATGAATCCCTATTTCCCTTAGTCACGTGATAACTTGAAAACGGATGAACCGATTTGGCTAATTCTTTTTCGATGTCTTTTATGATAGAAAGGATTTTACAAAAGAAACGTTATAAGTAAATAAATACTTCTAGTGTCGTATATTTTCGCACATTTTGCGACTTAACAAGGGAATCAAAACCTATAGGGTACTTCCCGTTGACCTAGAATCGTGAAATTTGGCAAGAAGCAAGGTCTTACAGCACATGTAAAAAAACAATTTAAAAATTTGAAATATGTATTTGAATAAGCAAAGTTAAGTTTATACTTTAACCTAGTTTGACAAGTTTGTATGGAACAACTCGGTGCGCGAGAAAACTCGCATTTGGCCGGTTTATACTTTTGTATATTGAGTCATACAACGACCAATACATTGAACTATTTTGTGACCTAACGCTTTGTGATAAGGTGGTGTTTTGTTAGCGTCCTAAACGCTAAGTCGATACATAAAACTTGTAAGACATTGCGTAATATCATAAAATAAATAATACTACAGGTAACGTGTATTGTATTATATAATATAGTCCAATGAACAACATTAATATTTTAATTTTTTCAATATTTGTATTTTCGATATATAATAATATTACGTATAGAAACTGACCAAGAAGCTGACCAACGAGACTCTGGCAACCGACAAATGGTAGTATAACCATCTCATAATTATGGCTTAGCTAAATTCTACAGGCCGGTGACGAGCGTTACCGGTGCGAGAAGCTAAGTCCTGCGATCGCCATCCCGCCTGCCCAATGTGGCAATTAGGGCACAATCCTCCCACAATGATTGAAAGTCCCACAAAGCTAAGGCCCCCAGTTCTCGGCCAACTTGCTATTCCTGACCACAGCGGCGGTCACGATAACGGCAGGGCAGGGGGTGCTAAGAATCCCCGGACTACGGTAGGCCGCCAAAACAAACTGACCCTCGCACCGTACTATGTATGCACGATTCGGCTGGACGATCATCTGGCGCAGCTGGAGGAGCAGTTGAAACACATAAGATGGCACATCCTAGGGTTATGTGATGTCCGAAGACAGGGAGAGGACACCATAACCATAGAATCGGGCCATCTTATGTACTACAAGGGAAGGAGATCAGCCATTCCAAGGCGGCGTCGGGTTTCTGGTCAACAAGGTTCTCAGTAACAACGTTGTAGAAATCTCCAGTGTGTCGACCAGGATAGCGTACCTCATAATTAGGTTTACGGGAAGGTACAGCCTCAAGGTTATCCAGGTTGACACACTGACCTCGACACACTTGTATGATGAGGTGGAGAGCATGTACGAAGATATCTCCAGAGCTTTACACACCACCTCCAAGGCTCACTACAACGTTGTCATGGGAGACTTTAACGCCGAAGTGAGAGTACAGACTTACACCGAATCGACAATAGGACAACACGGATTTGGGAGTAAAAGTCACAGGGTATAAATGCTTGTAGTCAATTTTTTCGAGAAAAGATTGACATCATTATTGCGGACAAACGGCGCATATTCAGAGATGTTTCAGAGATCACTAGGTTTAATACCAGAAGTGATCACATACTTGTCTGAACCACTCTGAATATTTTTCTTTTCAACCGACTTCAAAATAAACTGGCTAAGTGCAAGTCGGACTCGCACTCGTAGGGTTCCGTAACATAGTAAAGTATTCTATAAATATGATTTTTCGCAACTAAAAAATTAAATTTGTTTTTCATAGTGTTTGTATGAAAAACAAAGTTATATTTGCGGTCGCTATGTCTCAAAAACTGCTGACTGTATCTCTTTCAAACCAATTTTCGTTGAAAGTTTTTATTAAGATCTACAGAATATATTTTTTCTGGATTTTTCACTCCCTTACTTTAAAGTTAGAGGGGGGGGGGGGGACACATTTTACCACTTTAGTCGCGCCTATCTTTCAAATGACTGACTTTGAGAAAAAATGACTTTAGGAACCTCAATGTCATTTTTAAATACCTATCCATAGACATCCCACACGTATAGGTTTGAAGAAAAAATGTTTTTTTTGTTTCAGTTCCATGTCTGGGATGCCCCCCCTTAAACTTATATCGGAATTAAATGGCTGTGACATACGGACGGACAGACAGACAGACAGACAGACCGACATGACGAATCTATAAGGGTTCCATTTTTTGCCATTCGGCTACAGAACTCTAAAAAGGAGAAGGTTTCTCAATTTGACTGTATATATAAATATATTTTTTATTGTGTGTGTTCACGGATAACGAACTTCGTCATTTATAAGCCAGTTTTAATGAATATTTTTTGTTGGAAAGGAGATATCCCAAGATCTGATAAGTATCTCCAGAGATATGGAGACAAACACCTCAAACTTGGTACTGAACATTAATAGCGTGGCATTTTAAGTCGGTTCTTTTAATTTTTTTAACATCTTATTTCCTATATCATATAAGCTAGCGTTTGACCACTATCTTACCTGTTGCGTGATTAGGCGGTCAAGGATGGTAGCACGCTCGGCCTAGAGTGGGACCTGGCCCTCAACGATAGCTGCCGGAACACATTTGATGCTTGGCGACAGATTTTCTTACTCGAGGATGGTAGCTGGCCAGATGGACACTAGATAGTGTCCTACCATCATGCGGGAGTTGGGGATTTCTTAGCAATGTTTTTCCTTCATCGGAGGGCCATTGTGAAAAGCGCACATAATTTAGATAGAAAAATCCATTGGTGCACGGCGGGGATTGAACTCGGTACCTCTGGTGTCAAAGCCGACCATTCTCCCACTACACCACTGGGCCCTTATATTGTCTTCAAAGCTAAGAGATTCCGCTTGATGAAGTCTACACTCCAACCAAAGCTACTCCAAACCGTAGTTGGGCCCCAAACATTCCAAATAAAATTAGATAATCGATTCTCTGCCGAGGAAACCATAGAAAACCTTGGAAACAAAAAGTCGAAGCTTTTGGCAGAAACACTTCGCCTAAAGGACGAGAGACGAACAGATCCATTGTCAGCTTTGTCAATGAACCCAGTGCGCAAAAAAAACTGATGCTGGTAAGAAGTGATTTCCGATCCTATAACACGCTCTTGATAAAAAAATCAATTGAGCAAAATCGGGGGTCAAAAGTGTTCGTCCATCCTCTGGGTAGAAGCCAAGCCACCTTACAAAGCTGACACCGTCAACGGGCGTTTTCATTTTTAACCGACTTCACAAAAAAGGAGGAGGTTCTCAATTCGTCTGTATGTTTTTTTTTTTTGTGTGTATGTTACGCGATTACTCCGTCAATTGTGAATGGATTCAAATGATTCTTTTTTTAATAGGTAGGGTATGTTTCCGACGTGGTCCCATTTTAATTTTATCGAGATCTGATTAGTATCTTCAGAGATATGGAGATAAATACCTCAAACATATGAGAATGTACTGGTTTTAGAAGAAGGGTCCCAAGAAGATTATACACAATGGAGGTTGCTATTGCATATACTTTTTCAGACAAAAAAATATGAGCTTGAATAATATAATAATGTTTTTACATCTTTCTTCACGTTGATTTTGGTTTTTAACCCTAGACGCAAAACGAAGGAGTGTTATAAGTTTGACGTGTGTATCTGTGTATCTGTGTGTCTATCATCGTGGCATCGTAGCGCCCAAACGGATGAACCAATTTTGATTTAGTTTGTTTTGTTTGATAGATGTCTTCGTCGAGTGTTCTTAGCTTTATTTCATGAAAATCTGTTCAGCCGTTTAAACATTATCAGCTCTTTTTTGGTTAAAAAAAACTACTATAGCAACTTTTGTAAGCTCGTAGCCTTTGACCGCGGACGTCAAAAAATCAAAATGGCGCTGTCGCAGTATCTTGTTACTTCAATGATATTGCAAAAATATGGTAAACTTGATCTAATTCTGAGACATCTCCTTGGAATGGTCTCAATGTACAAAATTATACATATGCATTGATTATAAACTCGGATTACATATACAAATCAGTCGGGGTTGGTTTTAATTTTTTGAATTTAAGTATTTTTGACAGATATTCTTACGGTAACTGTGAGCGAGATAGAAACAAAGGTGGGAAGAATTAATTCGTCTTCACAGGAATGTTCTACCGGGCAAAGTCTTGTTAATGTGCAATGTTTTGAACATACCTAATATTTTTTGACATGACATGACGTTTCGCGAAGATGGCGGCCATATCAGTCCCGCGACACTGCGTACATAATTATATTTAATTATGTATGCAGTTTAATTATGTAGTTTAATTATGTATTAATTATGTATGTATTCTGAGTTATTACTCAGAATTATGAACGTACTTTGTACCAACCAACACTGCAAAAAAAATGTTAAGCATAATAATACCACAGATTATATAATAGTTACTACGTAAATAATACTTTTTGTTGTTAGGTTAGCTACACACTGCTTTCATAATTCGGATATTAACAATGTAAGGAAGTGCCAACTCTTATAACGCAGTAGAGTGATTCAGACTGTGGCGGCAATTAATGTTAATAATCGCAAATAATACTTTTTAATATTCATTTTGGAATACAACTAGTCCGTGTTATAAAAGTATTTGGAATTATTGTTGTAAAATATTTAATTAATTATCGTGTGTGTTATGTGTGTCAGCTGCTTTTATTGCAAGTCAATTTTTTAAGGTTCCGATCCCAAAGGGTACCAAATGAACACTTTCTGAGACTTTGTTGTCCGTTCGTCCGTCCGTCCGTCCGTCCGTGTGTCTATATGTGCGCACTTTACAGATGTACCTTCTTAACCGTATTAGGTACATACTTGAAATTTTCACAAAGTATATATCCGTCAGTGTATAACGGCCCAGACACGAAATTTTATAGATGCATGTAATTTAATTAAAACTTGTTTTGCACTAAAAAGGGTAAAATAAATTCTTTTTCAAAAAAAATAAAACCGACTTCATTACCACAAACAGGCACTCAAAAGCGAAAAATAAATTACTTAATATAATGATTATAAGCACTACCTACTTATCTATTTGAAGTCGGTGCCAGCCAAGTCTAATAGGTAGTAGATAGATGCTACCTACATGTATCTACCTACTTACTACTACTACATACATAGTATCTATCTACTATCCAATAGACTTGGCTGGCACCGACTTCAAATAGATAAGTGGGTAGCGCTTATAATAATTATATTAAGTAATTTATTTTTCGCTTTTGAGTGCCTGTTTGTGGTAATGAAGTCGGTTTTTTTTTTTTTTTAAAAGAATTTATCAATCACTATGCTTTCACCCTGTGTCGTCGACATATTGTATCAAACTACCAGTCCGACGATATCGTGCAGTTATCGTGTAGTTACAGTTATCGTCCAATGTGAAAACGCCCAACGGGTAATGTTGTCGCATTCTAGTCGGAGATTCGGTGGGAAGCTGAAGACTTCTACGGCAAGCTCTACGCATCGCATGCTTCAAGGCCCGTGCCCGATACTGGGGATTCTAAAGCCACCTAAGGTAAGTAGGTTATCGAGTAATAAGGTCTATTTATTACTCGATAACCTACTTACCTAACACATTCGTATTATATAAACAACCAGTCAAAACAATTTATTACCTACTAGCTGGCCCGGCGAACTTCGTACCACCTAACAGACAATAAATGTCGTGTTACCTTTTAGATGAACTTAATTTATGCTTTCATGACCGTAATAAATGAATACAAAAGAGATATAAAGTGTATTAATGTATAATGGCAATACAGATATAGAATAAAAATACGTGTGGTGCCATAATTATACAGAAAAAACTTATGCGGTAATGCGGCTTACCGTATCGACGGGATAAACAATTGAACATCAAATGATTGGCAGTTTTTTAACCCAGGAACATTTTGGCAAAATAATTTGTTTTATATATTTTTTTTAGGTCAATTATTCATTGTTTTTAATACTTATTATCCTATTCCTGACAAATACAATTCCAAAAATACAAAAATCATAAAAATTGGTCGAGCCGTTCTTGAGTTATAAGTGTAGTAACTAACACGACTTTCTTTTATTTTTATAGATAGTAACTTTAAACATTTTTTGAAATAGCTGAAATATGATTTAGGTAGTATTTTCCGTTTAAATCCCTATATCACCACCATCTTGAACAATGTATAAAAATGTAATCGACAAAAATCTATGTAACACTTATATAATACCACAGACCCATAATTAATACACTCGTTTACAATAGGAATATCCTTTAGCCTCAAAAATCCTTTTGTCATCTTCCCCCGCACCACTGTAACTGTCAACAGTTTTCAAACAAAATGGTTACATCTTCATGCATCAATTTCCTAACTCAATTGAGGCATTGTTACATAAACTACTTAAGCATACTTTGTCGCAAATTGCGTTACGTTTATTGGCATCGGTTTCGACGATCGACAATCCAGAACAAAAAATCTTTAAAATCTACTTTTCGTATGCTTTACAAAATAATAGTATAATATAATAAATTCAAATACTTTTGTTACTTTATCTACTAGATATTGATAGTCTTGGGCCAATAAAATAGATAGGTGCTATTTATTTGTAGCAGTCATCTAATTAATTAAGTTAACATTCACTGCAAGTGACTCAAAATGACTGAAGAGAATCTAACAAGTGAAACAAACGGTCAAATTATATCGAAAGTCAATATAGTCAAAAATGTAGTGTTATAATTTTGGCGTTTATGATGCTGTTCGTAGCAGTTTTCGTAAGTACGCCATGAATTGTAATGATCATTCTTTCTAATTACCCGACTATGCTAAAGGAGGTAATGTTTTTCGAGACCGAATTACCGTGTATCTGGTAACACTGATACAACAATCAGTGTTACCAGATACACGGTAATTAATTACCGTAGATGCACGGTATTTTTGGCTAGAAATAAATTTAATGCACGGTAATTTAAGACAAAAAAAACACGGTATTTTAAAGTTGTCAGCACGGTAGTTTATAATATTAATCTGGTAACACTGTGTTGTATTAATTACCTTTACGTACTTAGCAATTCTGTAGTATTTACAATATTATGTATATAAATATTTTGTTTTGTACGGGGAATATCCAACCTGTAGAGTTCAATAAACGCGGAAGCCGGCCTAGGAACCGCATCCCTCGCTGCAATACACTCTGGCCTTACCTTCTCAAGCTTATTTCTACCTGTCCCTTTCATCAAGTAAGTCCCAAGTAATTATATAAAAAGGCAAAAACTTCTAATGAACATCAGTATTATAAATGCGACAGTCAGTTCGTATATTTGTTTGTTTGGGACTTCTTCACGGTCAAACGGCTGGACCGATCTGGCTGAAATATTGTACAATCACAATCCATAAGGAGAAAAGGATATATAAGAGCCCAACTGCGGATGATATATCTTTAATACATTGTCCGTATATGATATTTTTTCCTTTTCACGTGTAATCACAATATTTGTTTAGACAAATAAATATACTTTTCACCTTTTCAAGCTCTTTAATATGATACCACACTCGATTGAATTTGAATAAAAAAAATGTTGAACCCTACATTATGGCATCCTAAATCCGCCATTTGATTTTTTCAAATTTTTATGTTGTTAACAGTCGCGCTGGCATGGAGAATCTAACGACGTGCCTCTTATCAAAATCGGCCCACGCGTTTGGTCTCTAGAGTGCCACAAAGGAAAAAACAAACAAACATACATACATAGACTGGAACATCACCTATCCTTTGCGTTGTGCAGTCGGTTAAACAATATTTTTGCAGTAGAGCCTGATTTCTTAATGTCTTTTTAATATTTTAGTATTTTTTAATGTATTTTGTAAACGATATAACTAAAATGTGTGTAAGGGAAGGTTAACATTGTAGAAAAGTAGGTTTTGATTGTATATTACAACTCTATGATCTCTTCTCTGCAACAGCTCTTCCCAGATGATAATTTGATTGAAATTTGGTAGAAACGAAAAAATATTCGGAAATTACCCTTTTTATACATATAAGTACAAATAAATAAGTTGCACCTTATATGACTATTTAGAGTTAGACCTAAGGGTCATGGATCGTAATCTTTAAAGTTATAAAACTGCCCACTAAAACCGCCAACTGACTTGTAAAAAGAAAAAAATATCACGCTCACTTCAATCGTGCATCAAAGGCGCTTCGCTCGCGCAAACATGACACTCAATTTTAATGCAAGTCCGGTGGCAGACATTTGAGCAATATCACAACACAATATTTTCAACAAAACAAGATAACAAAATGTTACATCTTTGATGTTCGAAACACAAAAAACTAACATTGAAACCATTCCAGATGGCTCAGCACCAAATGGACGATTGCTGTGACCCCCCTCGCGTACATGCCGTACATTGGTGCCCAGTTGAAGCCTTCCTTCTTCACACTAATACCGGCGGGACTCTTCCTGGGGCTGGCCGCTGGTCCGCTATGGTGCGCAAAATGTACATACATTTCCGTGGTAAGTGCCTTAAGTGCTGAATACGTATTACAGTCGTGGGTAAATAATTGGAAAAAACTTGTACCATAGTCCATAGTACACTTTGTTGTACTGTGTAAGAGCACAGTTGAGTTTCATAATCCCCAAGTTCTAGATCAAGACTAAGTAACTCCAGTGTGGTTACCTACTGTAAGTCTGAAGTCTCTCTGCTGCGTTATACCTCGTTTTACTGACAATTTCCTAACTTGAAACTCAAAACAAGTGCTGTTTTTTTTTACCGAGACCCAGATACGGTGTTCGTATGACGTATCGTACCTCTCGTATCCATGTTTACCTTGGAGTACACTTAACCACGCTTAGGTGTGTGCGTCGTACGCCCGCGATGACATCTGTTGTCTGAGTCTCCAGAAACTGCAACCAACTGACCCTCGTTTCTCCGTGCTTTAGGTACTGGTATACAGAAAATTATCTATACTTTTGTCTACTCTGTGCCCTCGCTTAGTAAAGGTGAGAGCCCCCACCGGCGCGTTGTTGGCCATCCGCCAGCGCTGTCCCTCCCCGCACCAGTAGTCCATCCGCCAGCGCTGCCCCTCCCCGCACCGGCGCATGGTCGGCCGTCCGCCAGCGCTGTCCCTCCCCGCACCAGTAGGCTGTCGCCAGCGCTGCCCCTCCCCGCACCGGCGCATGGTCGTCCATCCGCCATCGCTGCCCCTCCCCGCACCGACGCATGGTCGGCCGTCCACCAGCGCTGTCCCTCCCCACACCAGTAGGCTGTCGCCAGCGCTGCCCCTTCCCGCATCGGTGCATGTTCGGCTATCCGCCAGCGCTGCCCCTCCCCACACCGGTGCATGTTCGGCT
Source organism: Cabera pusaria (assembly GCA_954871355.1). Lineage (NCBI taxonomy): Eukaryota > Metazoa > Arthropoda > Insecta > Lepidoptera > Geometridae > Cabera > Cabera pusaria. The sequence continues at coordinate 6,933,359 of OX940897.1, forward strand.
ATCCGCCAGCGCTGACTCTCTCACACCGGTACGTGCCTGGCATTGAATGAGATAAATGACGAAAATATTTGAATAATAAAGAAAATATTCGTTTCTTTTATTGTCAGGTATCACAAGCTTACAGCAACATTTCAAAAATAAGAGCTGACGTACTGCTGCCCCAGTTTATGGGAATATTCTTTATGATATTTCATATGAACGAAATCTGGGGCAACCTCATCTCTTCTTTGGGTAAGTACTTACATTACATTGAATATGTTACGTGATCTAAGCCCCAGATCGAAGACGTTCACGTCCACGAAATGGGTGACTTATTAAATATTATGTTAATTTTGTACTTATATAACGATTGAAAAATTATGTTTGGTGTTACGGAACGGTACAAACAGCCGCCTTACATCATGACTTTTTGAATAATCTGCTTTGTCAGTTGTTATTGGTCGGAATAATTCTGAGTTGTGATTTATTAAGCTTCAACTGAGCTAAGCCAAAGCTATCGAAGTCGTCTCCTAGTCACCTAGTTTGTGTGTCCGAGTAAGTAAGACGTTTTCATTCCGTTCAGTGCTATCATCTGGTGACAACGCTGCAGCGGTGACCGCGCTAAATGCGAGTCAGATCTCGGAGCTGTGCGGCACTAGCTTCCTACCAGCTGCTGAAGCTGCTGGACACGCTCTGCAGACACAACCTCAGGAGAAGATACAGAAAATAGCAGGTGTGTAGTATAGACGTAAACATAAGCTTGAATCCTACTCGTCTATGTAAACCTAGTGTACCTGTGGCCATAATATTGATCATTAAACTCGGGAGTTGCTGTGATATTTGATGTGTTCAGAATGCTATAAGTCAATATTCTTTTAATTATAACGCGCCATGACTGGTGTTCTGGATCACAAAACGGGAGAGTCGGGTGGACTGTATCTTAAAAAAAAACACTTGATGACTTTTAGTTATTGCTTTTATTTACTTATTACACTTCAAAATACTTTTTGAGGTTACTACTTCAGATTTACTTCTTTTGGTGACCAGGCGGGATTTGAAGACTTTCTGTTATCTACCTTTCCAATGCGCCCAATGTGTTCAATGCTCAGGCGCGTAGCTGAGCCTCGGCAGATGTCGGTGAACGCGAGCACGTAGGCGGCTGTCGTCACGGGGTCGGGGGCTGTAGACACTCCTTCTTCCTCGACGTGAGTATTCGTGATGGCCAGTGCTCTTCCAGATTCTATAGGAAGAAGGGATCCTTATACCATTAGTCCTTAGTGCCGTGTGGTGCGCGGTTGAACCAAGTCGCATAGTCTGCCACATTGTGTTCTATGGGTAACCATCGACACTCGTCTCTGTAGGTTAGTTCGGCGATCTCACTAAGTCGATGTGCGAAGAAGGATGTGTAGCGCCGCGCGTTGTTCTGTTTTTTTTTTAAATTTGATATAACTACTAGCGTTTGACCACTATATAGCCTGGTAGTAAGTTCAGATTCAATACGGCGCTGCTCTTTTCTAGCGCCGCGATGTCTGTTTGGCTACGGGTAGCTACTATTTAGCTTTAATTACAACGGTGGTGTAATAAGTAGTAGCTATGCTCCTACAACGTAGCAGGTCTACAACTCCGTAGCTCTGCGTAACACAACGTAGCAGACCCGTAAAGTAATCGTCAAAAACTTACACAAAAAAAAATTCATCTAGATGATTCAATGCAAGTGAGTACATAACTTCGTACTTTATTATGTAAATGTAGAGTCACACCTACAACGTCCTGTAATTTCAACGGTCAGTCATTGCTACTGACTGCCCCGGATGGGTTAGCAAAATTCCTACTGTAAATAATAATTATTTTAATCATTATAATTTGTTTGTTCTCAGGAATATACTTGGCGTGTATTGCTGGCGCTGCATTAATTGTTGCTATTGGAGTAGATTCTATGACTAGGTAAGTGCGTTTATTGTTAGCTTTTACTCAATCGCTTTTCTTAATAAAATCTGTAGATTCGTGACCTTTGCCTGCAAATGGGCTCAATAACCTACACCATCTACACCATTTGTAAATTTACTTCTTTGGAAGTAGCCAGTTAACTTTTTGGTTTATTATCCCTTAAGAGCGAACGCGGGGTGCACTTTTCCATACAAATGTATTCCCCCGTTTCCTCCCTGGAAAAGGCTTCTAGAGCAATACTAATTTCTATTTCTTTTTTTTTTTAATGCGAACATGGTTATCCCTTGACCACTATCTCACCCGATGTTAACTGACGATGCGGTCGATGATGTAGCGCGCTTACCCAAAAGATACCCATTCACTCGCGACTTGAAGACCCCCATGTTGTATCTAATCGGAAACACAGACTCGGGCTTTTCATACAAACACTATGAAAAACAAAGTAAAAGTTTTGGTGGTGAAAATTATAGTTATAAAATACTCTACTGTGTTACGGAACCCTACGAGTGTGAATCCGACTTGCACTTGGCCGGTTTATTATCTCCTCTAGATTTTTTAAGGGTCATATTTCTATTCACAATTGGTTGGTCAAAAAAAGCAAATGATACGGGCGTAGCTACAACAGACCTTGATATTTTCTAGAATCAAATTTAGCTCTAGAAGCATTTTCCAGGAAGGAAACGGAGGAATACATTTGTATGGAAAAGTGCACCCCGCGTTCGCTCTTAACGGTAAAAGGTGTTCTGTTGAAATTCTTGTTGGGATTTGATTATTAAGTTCATATTCGGATATACCTGCGCTCCAATTTTCGTATTAACCTACGTTTGTGGTCAAGTCGATCATCGCTTCCCTTTTATTATTTTTAACCGACTTAAAAAAAAGGTGGAGGGTCTTAATTCGTCGGTTTTCTTTTATGTATGTTCACAGATTACTCGAAGACGTCTGAAGCGAATTTGGAATACTTTTTTGAAGTGGAACTTGTTTAGGTCCACTGGGGTACGTAACATTTGACGGAAGTGACGTAAGCGTCACGTTATATTTTTTTAACCGACTTCAAAAAAAGGAGGAGGTTTCTCAATTCGACCGTATATATATTTTTTTTTCATATTTATAAAGACCTATTTTTTCCTATTCTATTGTAGAACGGCGTAACTACGAAAACGTATTCCTTATAATTCGGGCATTCTTCCCGCTAAGTTCAACAGATGGAGTTGTACACAAACATTTAAATTTGTGAAGGAAATTTAACTTCTGACGCGTAGCTTTCTCTGCACCCTCTTAGTTTTTTGTTTGAAAGGATACTTCCCAGGTAGTCCCATTTACATTTCATTGAGATATGTTCAGTATCTCCAGAGATATGGAGATAAACATTTTAAACGTTTCCCGTCGTCTCGCCACAGCTATTAGAGGAAAGTCACCAAATATGGAATACCATTTTGGGATATAAAAAAAAACTTCATATAAATTAAATCAGTTTAATGTTTTTACTAATCAGTCATACATTTATATGTAGTAATTAACAGCCTTTAATCAAATATATTAGTTATCACATTAAAATCTAACACAAAAACAAAATCACAAATGAGTAACCAAATATGGAATAGGTATATAATAAATGATTTATTGGCTTGTGGTCTAGGTATTACATTAAGTGGTTACAATATAAGACAAATCGCTAGATCCGCTTCGTAAAGTCTACAAGCTGGTAGTAGCAAGTTATAAAAATGGTATTTTAGTTTGATAAGCACAATTTCACAGTTTTTCATTTAAAAAGTCGTCAATGTAATATGTCTTTTTTATTAAAAAAGTATTGATCGCGTTTTTGAATATATTAACGTTGGTGTTGCTCTTAATTTCTTGCGGAATTTTATTGTAGATGGTGGGTGCCATACAGAACACGCTGTTGTGGAATTGTTTTGTTCTACCTACTTGGTGTTTTAGAGTTTCTGGACTTCTCCTACCAACAGTGTGCTTCTCAAACAACGACGGGTTGCACTTAACAAAAGTGGCAACCTCACTAACGTATATTGATGGCAATGTTAGAAACCCGTGTGTTTTAAACACATTTCTGCAAGTCTCTGTTTGTTTTAGTCCAAACATTGCTCTGAGGCATCGTTTTTGAGCTCGTAATATTCGTAGCTTATCGACAGAGTTCCCCCAAAACATAATTCCATAACGTAGAACTGAGGATACATGCCCGTGATAGGTTGTGAGCAGCGCTTTTACATTTACTAGTCCTCTTAGTTTATATAGTGCATACGAAAATTTGTACAGTCGACTACATATCTCATAAATATGCGCGGCATATAAGCAGAAGGGAAGTCGTTAATATAAATTAAGAAAAGCAATGGGCCTAATACGCTTCCTTGAGGAACACCATAGTGTATGTCTCTTATACCCGATGTAAATACTGTCTCAGTTTTACTTTTCATATCAATTTTACATATATGTGTTTCCTGAGTTCTATCACAGAGATAGGAGTTAATCAATTTACAAGCATTGCCTCAAATTCCGCATGCCTGCATTTTATTCAGTAAAATCTGATGGTCCACGTGATCAAAGGCTTTGGTCATATCCATAAAAAGATATATAGCAGTTTTTTGTCTATCTATGTTTGTCATTATCTTGTTTAATAAATTGTAAATGGCCATATTTATAGTTTGATGTTTTCTAAAACCGTACTGATTGGCACTGAGTAGTTATTCTTTTCGAAAAAATCGTTTAGTCTTATGTGTATAACTTTCTCGAATATTTTAGAAAAAAACAGGCAGTAAAGCAACAGGCCTTTTTTAAATAAGGGTTTAAAAATTGACAACTTTAATCTGCTGGGAAAGATACCTAATTCCATACATAAGTTTGTAATGTGGCTTAATATTGGACTTATTGCTATGGCAACATCTGTGAGTATTTTTGTAGATATTCCATCATAACCTACACTCGATGTATTTTTTAGGCCAGAGATAATTTTCATTATGTCAAAAGGTACTGTTGGGGTTAAATATATCGAATTAGATTGTTCATACATTACATATATCTACCATGTCAATAAAAAAATCGTTAAACGTTTATGCTATTACCTGAGGATCAGTTATAGTTTCATAATTTTTTCTAATTTTTGAAATCTCCTTTTTGGGGTATTTGTATTTTTATTTATTAATAACTTTCCAAGTAGCTTTCGCTTTGTTACTTGCACTATTTATGAAATAATCATTCTGAGATTTCTGTGTCAAATTGATAACCTTTCTGTACCGTTTAGAATATGTTTTGAACATGGCCTTGTTTCGTTTACTAGGACATTTTCTGTATGTTCACAAAAGTTGTGTTTTTCTTTTGCGACAGCTTCTTATACCTTTCAATATCCATTTGGTTGGCCTTTACCTCAGTTGACATTCTAATTTTAATTATTGGAAAGCATAAGTTATAGAACAATACCAGCAACTCATGAAATTTATCAAACGCTACATTAGGGTTTTCGATTTCATAAATATCTTGAAAACTCAAATTAATTAAACAGTTTTCAAATTTTTTTCTGTTATCCGCACTATAGTCTCTTTTGAAAGTGTACCAATTCTTAAGCCTACAACTTTTTCTAACTGGAGCCTGAATTAGCTGAGCAGTGTGATCCGATATTGCTAGTTCTAACACCTCACCCTTAGATCCACGAATATTATGTAAGATATTGTCTATGCCCGTCTTACTACTCAATCTGGTTGCTTCTCGGAATTGCAGTTTGAGAATAAAACTAGCTACGAAATTTTCAAAATCAGTCGAAAGTTTAGATTTTTTTAGTATGTCTATGTTGAAGTCACCACCTATCATTATCTTTACTGAGTTATTCAGACACAAATCAGTTAGTATTTCATTAAGTTTGTCAAAGAATGTTTCTGTGTTTTGTAGCCTAATATCATATATAAATCAACATAACAATAACAAAAATGGACATTCATACCTTTGAGATCAATTAAATGAATATAATATATTGTGATAAATGAAAGAAGTTACATAATTTTTTTTTTTTTTTTTTTTTTTAAAGATTTGAAAGATTTATTTTCCAAAATATTAAACTAGTTATTACATTAAGTCTTATATATATGAACACAAATTAACCATCATTTTGGCACTCTGAAATTCCACACTAGGAAAAATCCTGTGTTGTGGAATTCAGTAAGATTGACACAAAGAAATGTTACAAATACCGTGTAATATGTACCGTGGGTAAACTTATACATTACTACTTTTTAACTATTTGTGTATAATTGATATACCTAACTTAGACAATAAAGTAAACTTATGAAGATTCTAACCTACTAATAACACAAATTGTGTGTATTTGTGTGTGTGTGTGTGTTTGTTTGTTTGCGTGTATGTGAGTGTATTGTTGAGAATGTGTAGCTATTTATGTAATTTCCTGTAGGTAACGGTCTCAAACTAAGACTACTTGAATAAGCATTTCATTTTTTGTTCTATATATATATATACATATATATATATATGTCATCAAAAATAGGAACAGAAAATTCTTCTTTTATTATATATAATTCTTCCTTTACTATATTATTATCATTAATTATTATTATTAGGGGCCTGATTCTCAACCGACTGTTTTTACTGCCGTATTTGCTATATTAGGTAACGATGTTCTAAACATTTTGTAGTAATATTATGCTGCAAAAATCCCAAACAGCTGAAAACAGAGAAGAAGCAGGCCCCTCAACGTCAGGATATAGTTGTTATGAGGCTTTCTGTCTCCGAATAGTTAAGAGACGCTAGCCAAGATAAAATCTTGTTCTTGCAAGTATGGCGGGGAAATTTGACAATATTGAGTGTCCTGTCTCCACGTTGATATATGTTTGGACCCTTGTAGGAGTAGGCTCGTTTACCAAGTAACGTTTTTCGACGGGGGACCTCCCAGGAGTTCTTCAGCGTACGTTTATTTGTGGTGTAACCGGTCAAAGAATATTTGTGGAATCGTAGCGATACTGCAAGTATATAAAGTTGCCTTACTCGTAACAACTTTGTATCATTATATAATTGGTCAGTCGAGTACCTAAAGGGTTTGGGTTGTTGTGTGCTACTTTTAAAAGGGCTCTTTGAGCTCTTTTCACTTTAATCAGCGTCGTTTTATTCGCACTACCCCATGATACGATACAGTAATTTAGAATTGATTCACAAAGGGCCTTATTCATAATTACTTGCAAAAGTCACAGATTCAAGTATCAAACTCTGGACACACTGGACGCGCGACGACTGTCCATATTTGGATTTTTATACTAGTTCAAACTCTTTAAAATATTTTTTAAAGTCACAATATTTTAATGACAAAAGATCACAAAATGGTGAAATAAACATAATATCGATATACTAAATAGTACAACACTTATGTAAACAAACATAACAGCTGGTAATACTCGTTTATTACTTATACCTTTAAAATTTTCTGCACGACAACAAAACAAAACACGCCTGCCACACGTGAAGCATTCGCGCAACTGACTCGATGGTGTGGGTGCGATAGTTAGTAGACCGAATGAAACAGAAGATGGTCGAGTGTTGCGTTTCATACTTATATTCTTAGAGAAATTTAGGAATTCCATATTAGGATACTATTCCATATTTGGTGACTTTGCTCTAACATGTGTTCTGTTACAGATACGAGTCTGACCAGCCATCAGATAGTACCGTAACAGGAGTATCACTTCTGTCAGTGACGGTCAAGTTACTGTTAGAACCCAACCTGCTGCTGCTGCTCATCATCAACATCTTCAAAGGTTACCAAAATGGGTTTTTCAGTGCTGAAGTATCAGCTGTAAGTATACTTATGGAATATTGAACCTCTAATATATCTATCTATTCTCCTCTATTATCTCTATCAATAGCGTTTATCGAACTGCACATTTTTTTTTAAAACAGCGCCTCTTGTGGTTTTTGGACTTCACTAAATTTAGACCAATCAGGGAGCCAGATTAAGTCGAAAACTATGTGAGATCTGTCAAAAGCTTTTACGATGAAAACTCGTACTAGGGTACAGACTTAAAAAAAGGGGGTTCTGTGTTCGACCCAAATGTATGATGTATACCCATATTGAAGTGGCGTTTGACTACTATCTCACCTGTTGGTAAGTGATAATGCGATCGATGATACGCTAAGAAGACAGATTTTCCAACATATTTTTTTACGATTTCTCCAGGTTCATTCTATATGCAACCAGCAATGCCTTTTTTGGGTAGACTGTGACTTATCATTCATATAATTATTCAGGCATTCGTGTCATGCACCATTGGAACAGGCTCCGTGGGATATGTGGCGATGACCATGGGAATAGCTGATGCTGTAGGGTGTGTCCTCACGGGATATATTGTCAAGGTAATAAGATCGTTTAAAAAACTAAAATAACCGACTTAAAATGTCGCGCTATTAATTTTCAGTACCAAGTTTGAGGTGTTTATCTCCATATCTCTGGAGATACTTATCAGATCTTGATGAAAATACTATGGTACCACTGCTGGGATATCTTCTTTCCAAAATAAAAAGAATCATCAAAATCAGTTCATAAACGACAAAGTTATTTGCAAACAAACATAAAAACCTCCTTTTTGGAAGTCGGTTAAATAAAAAAAAATTTATACGGTCGAATTGAGTAACCTCCTATTTTGGAAGTCTGTTTAAAAACAATCCTATTTCGAATTTAGTTTGATAAGACGAGGATGGATAAAGTCTTTATTGAATATTCCTTTCATATTGAACCTACCATAAAAAATCACTGGCGGTATTTGTGAACTAAATTAGTTACCCAGACATTTGTTTTTGTTAGAAAAAGATTGTATAGCTACTTGAAGAGTCGGTAGGTGGTTTAACCTATACATATTCATAACATAATACTAAGTTTCCAAACGGCTAGATTTTTTCGACATCTTCAATCAATGTACACAAAACCATAACGATACACCTATCCTTCGACAGAGAACTAAAGTGATCGACATAGCTCAACGGATTAGCAAATTGAAGTGGCAGTGGGTTGGTCATATCTGCCGCAGGACTGATAACCGTTGGGTTGGGGTAGACTTGTCCTTGAGTGGAGATCGCGAATCGGAAAACGTAGCATAGGACGTCCTGTGACCAGGTGGAGAGACGATATATGCAAAGCGTTGGGCAGTGACTGGAAAACAAGAGCCGAAGATCGGGCTCAGTCTCTCAGTCTTGGGAGAGGCCTACGTCCATCAGTTGACTGACGCCGGCTGATTATAATTATGATGATACCTTAATTCTAATAATGATAACCTTCGTATTACACCTATACTTACGTAGTAACTATTATATAATCTGTGCCTATACCTTCGTCAGGAATCTCTCTGTTGCAAACTGGAAATCCGTTCAATGGTTTTTTTATCGCGTACATATAGATAGACTGACGCAACGTGGGACTTTGATTTATAATATTTAATTATATATTATTTGATACATACTTCACGCGGCTTTAAGGGTTTCATAAGCTAGTTAACATAAGTATTTTTGCAGGTGACAGGTCGAGCCCCGCTGATGGCTGCAGCTGCTGTGATCCACTGCGCATTGTTCGCCACCCTGCTGATGTGGAGACCACACCCTGACCTAAGCTACGTGCTGTATGTACATCATGCGTGCTGGGGACTCGCAGACTCCGTCTGGAATGTACAGATTATTTGTAAGGAATTGTTTTACCAAGACTTATGTACTAATATAATACAAGCTTGCTCTGTTTTTGTAATTGATCATATCTTTAGAGCAAAGATATGATATCTTCGTTCAGAGATATAGAAAGAAACAAATTTTTATTTTTCCTACAATGCAATATTCAGTTTTTTTATCACTGGGTACCTTCTAACGCTTTTTCAAAGTGAAAGTAGGTAAGTTATAGCTACCCTACCCAGGGACCGCGAAGTGGGGGGCAGAGGGGGTCAAACTTCCTGGTAAAGAAGGTTTCTTCGTGTTGCCCCCACATCATGGAGTACTTTAACGGTCCCTGACCTTACCTACATATCCACGATATCTTCGTAGGAAATTACGATGTGATAAAACTTATAATGCTCAGCTCAGTGGTTCTCTAAAAGTGGGAGACGATACTGAAAGAGGCTTTCAGAGAGGCCCGATGGTGCATTGAATTGGGGGAATGGTATGGTCTAGTTTGATGTCAGAGATAACCATAGTAGGGTTTAAATATGCGCATTTCACATTGGCTCTTCGCTTCGATGAAGGAAAAGTGGAAAACATCGTTAATAAACACCCCTCCTTTATCTAAGAAGTAGGTAATTATTAATTTTGCTGTGATGTAGTCAAAAGTACCTTTTTCTTTTTCTAGCATTATTCGGCGCTCTATTCCGGGGCCGAGAGGAAGCCGCCTTCTCAAATTTTCGACTTTGGAATTCCGTCGGCCATATTGTCGCTTACGTAACATCTCCATATCTTCGCATCAGCTCTAAGATTTGGATTCTGATAACTTTGTTAGTGGTAGGATTCGGTGGTTATGTTATCATAGAAATTAACAATTCTCTAAAAAGGATATAAATATTAGTAGCAGAGAAATAAAGGAGTTCCGTGGCGAGAAAATCTGTGACTGTAACGCTTCTCCGAATATTGGTGATCAATGTTAGCAATGTTCTTATAAATAAGTTGAGAAGGTACATCAATGTATATGCCGCGGTAAGACTATTTTACGACGTATCTGAAAAACATTTTAACTAGTACGTCAGTTTTGAACCGACTGCAAAAAAGGAGGTTCTCAATTTGACAGATTTTTTTTAAATTTATTATGTACCTCTTGAGACCTCCGTCATTTATTAACCAATTTGGAAAATTATTTATTTTGTTTGACAGAGTTTACTTCCTGTATGGTTCCGTGTAATTTTATCTAGATCTAGATGACCTACCCTCAGAAATAATTACTTCACGCTTGGTACAAGTAAAATTACTAGCACGGCATTTGAAGTCTGTTTTGAAAATTTATGTTTTAAATTATTACGGCTATAGTTGTAAATATTATTAGGAATAGAATAGAGTAGATTTTATTATTAGCAGGTACAAAGTTCTTAATATTATGGTTTTATGTTATTTGTATAAAATTGTATGTAGATAGTATTAAATTTTTTATGCCATTTAAATGTCCTCGTTTCATTTCATACCATCATCATTCATTTCTAGTACACTAACCCCAGTTAGATTTGATTAGATTATAGCTATTATAACTGTTGCATAATGAGGGGTATTAAAATACGGGTGTGTGTTGAAAAACCGCGCCGTAGACCTACAATGCAATCCGTACGAGTTTTTTGGTCCCCTTCCTTCGGTGAAGTGAGTAGCACCACCGCCGCAAGGGCGGATCCAGCTTTGGCGCCAGGAGGGGGTCACATAGTCGGGGGTGTATCAAAATTCAAATTTTATGCGTACGTTCCCAATTCCCAAACGTTTGCCATCATACAAAGTTATTAAATTAAATTAATTAAATATTGAGGTATGTTACATAAAATCTATGTTCAATTAGTGGTCCACGTAAGTCCTGGAACCAGCTCAGCGGAGGGGGGGGGCATTGACCCCCATGAGCCTCCCCCCTGGATCCGCCGTTGCACCGCCGGCCACGCAGCAAATCGCAGAAGTTAGGGAAAGCGGCGCATCGCCATACCATACTTGTGCTAATATTTATTCTGTGGCCATACCGATTTATTCTGCGACCCCACCGCGTCCCCCTCCTAGCGGTTGCGGCCTCGTCTGGGCCGCGGAAGGTAGGGAGGCCGGCGCACCGAAATACCAGCACTCCTCTCTCCCCGCGGTAACTTACCCTCAGCTGCGGTACATCCCATTCTGCACCGCAGCCTACCTTAGTCGCAGTGCCACCCATACACCGCTTGTCCTGGATCAGTGTAGGAAGTTGCAGAAGCCTGTTAGCTTTCGTCTGTCAGACTTCTTCAGCTGAATATTTGCGGCTTGCAATGTTTTTTGGCAAGACTAGACGAGTGAGCTTGCGATGGTGTGTGTACCTGTACATGCTAGTGCAACAATTTCTATAAGGCTTACGCTCGCCGTACTCTGAGAAATTCTCAGCTTATTCTCAGTGAGAATAAGCTTTTAAGTGGTTAGGATTTTCAGATTCAGTGATATCTAGCAGTATAAGATTGAGACCTTTGTCCTTCTTCAACAAATCGCAAAGAACTTGCGTCTTAGACGCATACAGCGCAATTTTAGCTTCATAGCCAGCCATAATTGATATCTACTGCAAAGCTTTGCATCATAATTAGCTATTACAGATATAGATGTAGATGTTATGGTTAAGGTTGAATAAGTAGCCTACTATCGTCATCAAAAGCCACTCATTTCCCGTGGCCAAGGTCTACTCGTAGGTCGCACAACTGATTTATCAAAACTTCACTTCACAAAAAATGAGGTTCTCAATTCGTCTATTTTTTTATGTTTGTTACCTCAGAACTCCACAAAATCTTAACCGATTTGAAAAAAAAATTTTTTTTTGAGATTATGCCTCCCGTTTGGTCCCATTCAAATTTTTAGATATATATATATATATATATATATATATATATATATATCTATAGATATATATAGAGATATATATATATATATATATATATATATATATATATATATATATATATATATATATATGAAATAATCATCTCCGGAGATATGGAGATAAACAATATAAACAAATTTGTATACCTTGAAGAAATGCTTATGACTACTGGCTACTTTGACTATCGCGGCATGTGAGGTTGGTTTTTTCGTTTTATACGAACATACGAGTATATTATTATAATACCCTTTCTATCAGGCACCCGTCCCCTACAAAATCATACTAAATTCCCACAAAATATTTTAAGTCCTGACTATGATCTTATATTCATTGCAAAATATTCACAATATTACTAGATACTCAAAATAAAATACAGATTCAGGGATTGTCATAATTTTATTGGATTTCAAGAGAACTTTTCAATCAAGGCATCCACTACCCTTCTAAGCCATCAGCTATTCTAGCATTGGTATTTGGTTAGCTCAAAGATAACTTAGCTAGATAACAACCGCAGGCAATTTTATGACTAGTTGAAACTTAGGCCGGCTTCCGACATGCTTGATTAAGATACCTATTTTAAACAGGGTCAAGTTGGAACATTGTCTAGGAAGGTTCTATGACTGAAATCTAGTTGGAAATTGTGCTCAAATAACGCTTGCTGAACGGCTGTTACGCGATCTTAATAATTAGCAGAGTATGACATTTTTTATATCTTATTTTATTATCAGCTGTTATCAGTCAGAGCCATTCGTATCTGTGATGATTTTAAGGTACTAAGATGATTCAAAGCCATGCACCAGTTCTGCCTGTCGATTTCAGTCTACCGATGCTAAGTAAATGCTGTTTGTTTTCACACAAAATCTAGGAGAAATTTTTCGATCGAAAAATGTATGTTCGCAGTGGCCCTCCGGTGAAGGAAAACATCGTTAAGAAACCAGAGCTGTCTGATCTTCTATAGTAAAATCAAATGAATATTTCATAAGAATAATTATTTAAACTAGTTATAAAGCTGCCTGCAGAATTAGTTATTGAAATTGTAATTTTATTTACATTTCACAAAACTTTTTAAGTTTACAATATTTATTGTATCATATTTTAGTTTTGGAGAATGTATAGTGTTCTATTCTGATGCACCTTCAACTAGATCTATAAAAATAATGCAATCCTTATGTCTCTTTTGTTGTCATAGAGAGAAGAGTTTTAGGACTATCAAATTAGTTTAGTTCAAGATATATCAGCTTAGACTATTCTACTTTAAGGCCTCGTCTCTACACACTTTTTCTTGTCGTTAGAAAGTACGGTCGATTCGCCAGTGTTGTATGGAGACTATGGATGTTTATTGATAGACGCGCATACGGGCAATGCCGTGCTGTAGTGTCGCCTATTTTTCAACCTGCTTCCAAAAAGAAGGAGGTTCTCAATTCGCCTTTTTTGGGTACCGTACCCAAAGGGTAAAACGGGACCCTATTACTATGACTCCGCTGTCCGTCTGTCTGTCTGTCTGTCCATCTGTCACCAGGCTGTATCTCATGAACCGTGATAGTTAGACAGTTGAAACTTTCACAGATGATGTATTTCCGTTGCCGCTGTAACAACAAATACTAAAAACAGAATAAAGTTAAAAATAATAGAGGGTCCCCATACAAGAAACGTGTTTTCTTCGGCATTTCACGCCATCTACGAACGCTTAGTTACGTAAACGTCCCATAGATCGCGTTATATTGAAATGTCGATCCCTAACTCCTTTGGTAGACGTTAGAATGTTTATTAATTATTATTTTTTGCTGGCGAAAAATGATAGTGGTATTATTTGCTCGATTTATAAAATACTGTAGTGTGGTACGGAACCCTACTAGAGCGAGTCCGACTTGCACTTGGCCAGTTTATTTTAGGGTTCCGTAGTCCTGACAAGGAACCCTTATAGTTTCGTCATGTCCGTCTGTCTGTCTGTCTGTCCGAGGTTTTGCTAAGAGACTGTTAATACTAGAATATTGTAATTTTGTAGGGGTATGTATGTATAAATTATGCCGACAAAGTGAAATAAAATTTAGAAATATATTTTTTTTTAGGGTAGGGGAGCTACCCTACAAAAAATGACCTACATGAGAATGAAATACCCTACATGAGAAGTGGGGAAGAATTTTTTTTCGGCGTCTACACCATCGTGTGGGGTATCGTTGAATAGATCTTTCAAAATGACTTAAGGATTGCTAAAAAAATTTTTGATTGAATGCTCCATTTATGAAAAATTAATTGTTTAAAGTGCATCTTTTTGTTCCAGTAGGGCGTAGTAGTAACGATACGTGACCGTAGCGGATCAGCAGCGCCGGCAAATCGCGACGGCTATAGCTAGGTAATGCTGCACTTACCTAATAGAAATTGATCGCTTACCTAATGGAAATTGATAATCTATTAATTTGAGGAAATGGCAGCAATGTTCAATTTTCAACGATAAAAACCTTATGTCAATGCCGTGAGAATTATATAGCCTGCAAAAAAACAGGCTCTCTTCTATTTCAATGTAACCTCGCTTGGCTTGGCGCCGAGAGACGTAAGCGCGAAGACGATTGGCCGCAAGCGCCGCTTGAGGCTCGTGACACTCGTGAGCTTATCCCGAGGCGAGGAGATTACTTTACGATGTACTTGTGTACCAAACCTACTTTATATTTCATATTGATGATCCATGTAGCACTGACGACCGTGTCTACTCACGGTGAAGCAAACGTAGTTATTCACGACAAGACAACGTTTGAGTATAAGAGGCCTATCCCATTTGTGTCGATCACGTACAAATTCATGTCAAAATACTTTTCTATACATATTTATCAATTGGAACCAATTATACATAACAATACACGTTACGCAATGTATATCTTACAAGATATAAGCATCGATACAAAGTTTGGGACGCTAACAAAACACCACTTTATCACAAAGTATTAGGGCACAAAATAGTTCCATGTATGCTCGGTGATGACTCACAACACAAAAATGAAATATTCATTATTTCTTAAAATCATATTGTAAGTGATTTCGCACTTGTCATTTCATACATACAGTATATACGTTATGTAATTTGACAAAATAAATATAATATATACAAAAATTATTAGTTGCGGATGGATGAGTTTTTATAATAGTCAGAATTGAAATACATGTCACAAAATAATGCTCAACAGCGAGAAATTATACGAAGAAAAAACATTTTTAATATACATTGCCTCTAGACAGAATTCTGTGAACTGCCCATATAACTATATAACTGTGAATACTCTGTGATACCTATATCGGTACACACCGTAGGGAACCGAGTACATAGCTCCCGCATTCCGGTCACAATAGCTTACAGAAATCATACGAATTGACTATCTATTTATTTCGGTAATCGCGGGCGTCCGAAGCGAGTTTCGATCACAGCATGTCCAACGAAGCGACCGCGCCGTAACACACTCAGCGAAACGAACACGCGAGCCATCGTAGAAAAATAAATATTTCAGCCGTCAGTCTTGGTTTAGTTCTCATCGTACAGCGGGGTGGCGTCGCCCAGAGACATGGAGCGCGGGGACGTGTTGGTGTGAGGCGTGGAGCGGACGGAGTGCGCGCGCGACGCCCGCCCCGAGTGGTGGCTGTGCGGCGTGCCGCGCGCGTCGTGCGGCGTGCCGCGCGCGTCGTGCCGCGGCGTGGAGCGCATGTCGTGTCGCGGCGTGGAGCGCGCGTCGTGTCGCGGCGTGCGGCTCGCCTGGCGCGGCGTCGACATGCCCTCGCTGCTGCGCGGCGTGGAGGGCGTATCGCGCACCGAGCGGTGCCGCACCCAGTCCTGCGCCGCCTTCTGCCAGTCCGAGGGCTCCGTGTACACCTGCGGCGGCGGCTTGTGCGCCACCGGCCGCGGCGCCGACGGCGTCAGGAAGTCCGGCTGGCGCGGCGTGGTCGCGAACGGCGTCATGTACGGGGTCTGCGCGGACGGCGTGTACGGCGTGTTGACGTACGCCGGGCCGGGGGTGTGCGCCGGAGTGTGCCACGCCGGCGTGTGGCCGGCCGGCGTGTGGTACACGGCGGACATGCCGTGCGGCGTGCGCAGCGCCGCCGTGCGCTGCACCGGCGTGCCCGACGGCGGGGGATCTCTGAAGTGCTCCTTAAACCACTTCAACAACCCCTGCAGAGAATCGAACATCCTCTGCCTGAACCTATACCCGTCCGGCGTCACGGACACGTACTCGTGCGTACAGCGCGCTCTAGGTAAGTACGACAGCAAAAACCTCCCCGGATAGTTCTTCGCCGCGGATATGACGTAGTGAATCTTGTTCGAGTTTTTCGCCTTCTCCTCTTTGAGTATTTCTTCCGCTTTGTCCCTCATGCCGCCGAGCGGTTTGTAGTATTTGTAGGAGATGAGATCACGCGCGTGACCCGCCATCGGCGTCACGAAGCGAGCTATGATTTCATCGAGATCTTCGAACTCTGAGCCTTGGATCCAGAGACTTCGACCTGAAGGTAAAGAATTTTCGATTTTAATATCATTACTTAGAGTACAAAGTCAAATGGCCAGATAAG
This sequence comes from Cabera pusaria, assembly GCA_954871355.1. Classification (NCBI taxonomy): domain Eukaryota; kingdom Metazoa; phylum Arthropoda; class Insecta; order Lepidoptera; family Geometridae; genus Cabera; species Cabera pusaria. The sequence continues at coordinate 6,950,385 of OX940897.1, forward strand.
CTCTGTCTGGATCTGTCCGATATCTATAATGCTAATGTAACATATACATACCTAATGAGAATGCGTTTTCTTTGCCTTCTTCCCGTACGTCGATATGTTGATAGATTCCTTCGGCTACTTTCCACGTCACTGTCAAATGATCAGATCCCTACAAAATAAATTCTTCATTATTTAAAATAAAATGGCTGAATTAAAAATATACATAAATTTTACAATCGTCAAGTCGACTCCTTAGCCAATAGGCAATTGCCGCTTTTTTTATGACTACCTACAATATTCTCTAAAAATATGTTAAACATCTTCCGGGAGCAGCCTGCGTATGACGTCATTTACGACGCTGTGAGATTTTGCTTCTTTCAACGGACATTACAAAATACAGAATTAAATTGCAAACATAAGTTAACAAGTTGTTTTTTGTTGAAATATTAAGAATTTCCCCAAAATACATAACAATACGCGATATTTAATGAATTGTAAAATGTTATCAAATATCCTATTATTTGCTTCACTACATTACGCCCATATCTAGATATAGAAAATTAGACTCTTCACACCGAACATTACGATTATATCACAGCCAGCTAAATTACTGACAAAGCGATGGACCGGCCAAGACAGACTAGCAAAAACACACTATTACAGAAGTCCTACAAAAAAAAGTAATATTCTGCAACGAGGGTTGTGTATTTTTGGTGTGTGTGTAACCAGAAATACCAAAGTTACACAACCCTAGTTGCAGAATATTAATTTTTTTTAGTAACTAATGGCAATTTTTTTTTAATGATATAAGTAGCAAACAAACAAACGGCCCACCTGATGGGAAGTGGTCACTGTCGCCTATGGACACTTGCAACACTAGGGGTGTCACTCATGCGTTACCGACCTGTTGAGAAACTTTTAACGCCCCTTTTGAAGCGGTCCCTTTTTAACAAACTTCAGGGTAAGCACGCTCCATCATCGATCGCATCATCACTTAACATAAGGTGAGATAGTGGTCAAGTGCTACCCAGTTCGGTGTAAGAAAACTAAATCGTAAGAATAACATACCTTACTGCTAGGCCTAACGATTACTTCACCCTGCGCCATTTTGTCCATCAATTTCTCCGCCTCGCCAAATGATATATTGTGGAAAGCAGGGTGAACTATCACTCGTTTCACGTATTGCATTCTTTCTTTTGTTTTCTTGGTATCATTTTCCTTGCGAAGGTCTTTTTCTTCCGCTTCTTGGTCGTAGTACGGGTCTTTTGGCGGTCTGACAGGAACATACAATTATCTGTTAGTTTTTTTTTTAAGGGAATGTTCAAGAAGCGGTATTAGCCGCGGAATAAAAGATAGTCTCTGCGTTATTCAGGGCAAAAGCTATCTCCCTACAGAGTTTGATCCACAACCGTCCAGTCGTACAGGAGTAATAAACATAAGTCATAATTTAAAATCGTTTACAAAACGAAAAAAACCGAGTTCAAATAGTACTAGAGATCTTTTACGATAACATGACCCGCCCCTCCAAAATTCAAAAACGTTTGAAAGTATTTGTGAAAGTATTTACAACGCACCACCACGCATGTGTGCGTACTGGTACTGCCGGTTCGGTCATCATAATTAAATCACTCATAATTATGAACGTACTTTGTACCAACCAACACTGCAAAAAAGTTTCTATAAAATTTATAAGCAATACTTTCCATTAAGTTAGGTTGGTTACACAGTAAGTTCATAATTTGGGTAATAACAATGTAGGGAAGTGCCTACTCTTATAACGTAGTACAACATAATTACAACTGCATACAAACTCTTTCGTAAGGATGTGACTACACACATTAAAACAGCAATTTGGAGGGGCGGGCCGTGTTATCGTAGAACATCTCTACTAGTCAATTAGTACCAAGTTTGAGGTGTTTATCTCCATATCTCTGGAGATACTTCTCAGATCTCGATGAAATTGCAATGGGCCCACTTTGGAAATATACCATACTAATTTAAAAAATAATCATAAGAATCAGTTTACAGTTGACGGAGTAATCGCGTAACATACATACAAAAAAATAAAAAATCATACAGGCGAATTGAGAACCTCCTCCTTTTGGAAGTCGTTTGATGATTGATAAGTTAAGTACTAAGTGAAAGTTACGGCGAATTAAAAGCCAATAATAATAATATGCTTACAACATCAAAACCACTATATATATATATATATATATACAGCATTGAATTCAAGCCGCCAGTTAATAGGTATCTTCTGGGCAAGCGTGCTACATCTTTCACCACATTTCACTTAATATCAGGTGAGATAGTGTACAATCGCTTGCCTATTGAGCATAAAAAAAACTTTAGTTCTAAATTAATTTTAGAATTGCACTGCAATATCGAAATATTGATAGATCGACCATTTTTCGATGATCACAAAAAGCCTCACTCCTCAACCTTGGATATATTATAAGTAAAATCATGCTATAACTGATACTATATAATCATACAAATAACAACTCACCTCCATTCATTATTTTTATCTAACAAATCCGAGGACTTAGAGGAACAATCCACCGAGAACCTCTCGACATCGATCTTCAATATCCGCGAGTGAACGGTCTGTCCGATCCTCACTCGCTCCGTAGGATCGGCGACGTGTCGGTCCGACAGGTTCTTTATGTGGATGTACCCGGATAGACCGTTGTCGAGTCTGATCCTTACGCCTGTCGCTTGCCCCGGACACGAGCCGGCGTCGAAGTGGTTCCATACCTGTCGTAAAAACATCATTATGTGTATTGGAATAAGATTCAAAATCAATTTAACACTGATTGGTGGGGCACTGGAGTCACTGTCAAGCATGAAAGTACACTATAGTTGAACGCATTTGTATTATAATAAATGTCTCCAGTCTATATCTGAGGAATATAAAAAAAAATTATAACCAAAAACAAAGGTTTAAAAAACCTAAAACAACAGACTTCTATGCCCCGCGAGTTAATTTCAGTAGCAAGTTTGAGACGTTTATCGTCATATCTCTGGAGATACTTATCAGATCTCGATAAAATTATAATGGGACCACCTCGAAAACGTACCCTACCGTTTAAAAAAAAACATTTGAATCGGTTTACAATTGACGGTGTAATCGTGTAACATACTTACAAAAAAAAACACACAGACGAATTGAGAACCTCCTTTTTGGAAGTCGGTTGAAAAAACAAAAGACCCTAGAATCTAGACCGGGCAAACAATACCAAAACGTAACAACATTGGGACAAAGATCTTACCTCAGAAAGTTCAGGAAAATCATTCTTATGACAGAAGGGACATTCCCACAATCCGGTCTCATCGTTCCTCACAGGGTTGGCCTGGTCCAACATTTCCTTTTGCGGCTTCCTGTGCGAAATCCCTATCACTGACGCCAACACCATCTTTCCTACGTAAAAGGTTTCCGGAGATTCCTTCGTGAGAATATCGAACATTTCTTCGGGCGTCGGCGAACGGAAAGGCACCCTAAGATCTTTGTACCTAGAGTTCAATTCCGCTCGAATATCGTACAGTGTTATGCTCTTGTTGCCGAAGCCTTGCCGCTCTAACTCTTCTGCAAACGCGTCCAAGTCTAAGTCTTTAAGTCTCTCGGGCGCTTCGAGGATTTCTTCCAAAGCGCCCGCCGGATTAGCGTCTTCATCCTCATACTCCAAAGCGTCGACAGCCATTTTCCTCGCCCATTCGTACGTTTCTGGATGCACTCTAGAACCATCTAGAACTTCTATATACGCTTCTGTACTATCTCCCAAGCTGCTGGTATCGATTTTAATGAAACCCGAGCAGTTGATAAATACTTTCGGCCCCATGTGACAGACTGTGACTAACTGAGTTCGATTTTCTAGCTTCTGATTGGTTTGTTTGAATAGCTTGATGAGCGCTTGAGCTTTTCTAGGACCGAGACCGCATACAAATTGTAACAGTTCCGTTCCTCGGCCTGTTAAAATAGCTTCGTTAACATCTACACCGACTTCATTGATCCTGTTTACAAATTCTAGTTCTATTCCTTCTAAGAGTTCTTCCTTTGGTATTTGGTCTTGTAAGGGATGGTATCGGAGACACATGATTTCCTCGTCTGGTCCGCAAAGTTGGGATATTTCCATGAGAGGGTCCTGTAGCAGGCGACCTTGACAGATAGCTTGTCGGAGCGTGTCTGGGTATTCTCTGAAGTCATGCTGAAATATTATAATGGAAGATTATTTCATGACAGAATAACATCGTCTCAAGTTAGTTTTTAACTTACGTTTCTTATTTAATAGCCTTAAATTTTATCAATGGCGAAATAGAATATAAACGAAATGTTTTATTGAAATAAAGGTCCATTAAAGATGCTAACAACAGGAACCGTTTCTATAGAATGGGGAATTTCATAAATTAACTTATTTGATGCCAAGACTGGGCAAAGTCCAGGCTTGTCCCTATCTAATACGGTGTGTGACCAGTGCCTGTGGTAAACATCTACATCGTCCCGTCACTGCTGTTTAGGCTTCCTCTGTATCAATGGCCGTCTGCAGGTATAAATAGAGACTTACTGATTAGTAAACTGAAAGCACTCTTCAGTGCCGGCCAGTATCGAAGATAGATTGGGATAGTCGCGCTCTGTGGATTGGACGAAAGTCAGTTGTCCAGCGCCTCATCTCAGTGCCGTATTTTAATTCCAGACAAGCATGATTCCATCTTAAACTGCACCTTGACTTAACATCAGATAAGACAGCAGTCAAGTGCTTGTCGGTTAGACATTAAAAAAGATTAAGACTTACCCGTGCCCGTATACTGTTGCTATATATCTTGCTGATGTGATTATCTGCGATCTCGATAGGTATCCTCGGGAACTGTTCATCTTCAACCAACTGTTGCACACATTCAGACACGTCTGCCTTCACTTGTAGCGCCTCGCGGGACTCCCCGCCTATCACTATCACGTGGGGCTTCTTGCGAAGGATGAATCTGAAAGTATTATTAATAACTATATCTATACAGTGTGGAAATTAAACTCAGGCCCTGGAGGGAAACTACTTTAAATCCTTAAGCTAGCTCATTTTACTTAAAGGAGACATTCCTTTATATTTGAAAAGAAACAAATCTGCATTAAAAGATTTTTGTAAACTCGCTTGCTTCGCCCGGGACTCGAACCAACTAAAATTAAAAAAAATAAACACTCTTTATTTTATTATACTAATCGGTAGTATTAATATTCAGGATAAAGTTTCTCTAAAAAATGTTTGGTTACTGTTCACTTTTAACAAGTAAAAGACACGTAACAGTTCTGTTATCTCTCCAACACTCAAAGACTTCGTCTGAAGTACACGCTTGCTAATTTATCGTTAAGTACCTTGTTGAAATCTTCGATAAGAAAATTGTTCAATGGTGGTAATACCTCTATGCACATTTCCTTCTTACATGATCCGAGGCGTTCAGTGGAGAAGTTTAAAAATGGAACGTTTGACTTTGTTTGCAATGCGGGACAATAATTTTAAAATTCGAACGATTTTTATCAACAGATTTTATTTAAGTAGTGTTGCTTTCCTTACGTAATTAAATTATCTCATAATGGCGTATCAAGAACAATTCGAGTTATTAGAAGTTTACTTTGTTTGCAACAAGAGCTACGATTTAGCTCTGCAGTGGTATCGCGAGAAGTATCCAGACAGAGAACTACCATCTAGAAAAGTTTTGTCTCGAATTGTGAATAATTTACTGACCGTTGGAAGTTTTAAAAAGAAGACTGGACGCCCACAGCAACAAAATTTGGACTATAGCGATGTTGAGTTAAACATTTTGACATACTTCGAGTGTTACCCGAAGGCTTCAAGCAGGGAAGCTGCTCAAGAGATAGGCATCAACCATACTAGTATACTTAAAGTTCTGAAAAAATACAAATACAAATGTTATCGTGATGGGCGATTGGTGCAGAAACTACATCCCGGAGATAGTGACAGGAGATTACAGTTTTGTGAAAATATTCAAACAGAAATAGCCCGCAACCCAAATTTGTTGGACTGTATTGTATGGTCTGACGAAACAAATTTTAGTAATAATGGAATGTAATAACAGACATAACAATCATTATTGGTCTCGTCAAAATCCATTCCGTGTCCGTGAAACGAACAATCAGGTCAGATTTTCGTTTAATGTTTGGTGTGGAATCAAAAGTAACATGGTTGTTTTGATGCACATTTACGAAGGACATCTGAATGCAGCAAAATACATTGAAATATTGGAGCTTTTACAAAATCAATTAAACCTTCTGCCAGAAGAGGAACGAAATAATATCATTTTTCAACAAGATGGTGCACCTGCCCACAACAGCAGAATTGCCAGGGCATACCTTAATGAAAATTTCAATGCCTGGATAGGTACAAACGGGACGATTAGATGGCCTGCAAGAAGTCCAGACCTGACGCCCATGGACTTCTTTTTTTGGGGTCATGTAAAAAATGTTGTTTATGAAACTTGCTATGAAACCGTTCAAGAGCTAAGGATTGCGATAGAAAATGTTATTAGGGGCATACACCACAACACTTTGCTGAAGGCTACAAGAAATGAATTTCAACGGCGACTAATGTTGTGTAGCCGGAACGACGGGGCTCATTTCGAACAATTTATCAGTTAAATAATTTACGTGTTACAAAATTGATACTAAAATAAAGTTGATGTTAGATTTAACGATTATTTTTATTTTTAATACCTAATGTTTGTTAGAGAAACTTTATCCTGAATATTAATACTACCGATTAGTATATTAAAATAAAGAGTGTTTATTTTTTTAATTTTAGTTGGTTCGAGTCCCGGGAGAAGCAAGCGAGTTTTAAAAAATCTTTTAATGCAGATTTGTTTCTTTCCAAAAATAAAGGAATGTCTCCTTTAAGTAAAATGAGCTAGCTTAAGGATTTAAAGTAGTTTCCCTCCAGGGCCTGAGTTTAATTTCCACACTGTATATATAAAAGAAAGTCGTGTTAGTTACTACACTTATAACTCAAGAACGGCTGAACCAATTTTTATGATTTTTGTATTTTTTTAATTGTCTTTATCAGGAATAGGATACTAAGTATTAAAAACAATGAATAATTGACCTAAAAAAAATATATAAGACAAATTATTTTGCCAAAATGTTCCTGGGTCTGGCAATCATTTGATGTTCAATTGTTTTTCCCGTCGATACGGTAAACCTCAAATTAATAAGGGTCATCGCTCACCACGGTTAGTGTATTTAGCCAGTGTTAAGTACAAAAATTCTTCAAGTTTTTGTGATTTCAAGTCATGTACATTTTAAAAATGTTAATTTATTTTAAATACTGTCAGTAATGACAATTGTATGACATACCTATTTATTGATTGTCAAATATGCGTGCGTACAGAAATGTATGCTTACCAGTTTTTGGCGGGAACGTGGAAAAGTGTGTGTGATCTCATTGTATTTTTTCCTAAAACTGGTGTTCTCCCGCGTGTTAATGTGTAATAAATGTGGATTATTAACCATTAAGTGCCGGTGAATGTGTGCGAGGATAGGAAAACAGCACAATGTTGAAAAACATGCTATTTGCGTTCTCACCAAAACTCCACTGAAAATCTTCAGTAAACAACACATTCTTACTGAAGGTATGACTTAGACTAGACTTTTACTTGAAAACTGAGCTGAAATGAGACTTTAACCCATCTCTCTACGACTAAAATTGATAAAAACTTGAAGAATTTTAATACTTGACACTGGCTAAATACACTAATCGTGTGGAGCCATAATGAAATTTAAAAAAAAATGTATGCTTACAAGCAATCAAGACAATAATAATCAATGCCTAATCAATTATATATTTTGTCAGAATGTAGGTGAATACAGAGATATGCAGGAATGTGATAGCCAATGTATGAGTGCCGTATGTATACAGTTTTATCCATAAGGCAAAAAATATTAAACAGTTATTCATGAAGTAAGTATAATTTTTCAGAATTAAAATTAAACGCTGGTGATTATATTATAATTACTAAAATTAAACTCAATCGAACTAATTTCAAGTTAATAACTTATCTATAACAATAAAAACATTGTTTCATTGCATCTACTTGACATTCATTGCTGACACGCGGTTGAAGTACTTGATTGTTTTATTTTTATTTTATTTCTGTATTGCCATAACTTTGATTATTTACTTGATAATAAAAGTGCCATAATACATTACTAAACTTAATATCCCTTTTTTATTCATTGTATTACGTTCATAAAAGCCTAAATTAAGTTCATGTAAAAGGTAACACGACATTCATCATCAACATCGTTGTCTGTTAGGTGGTACGAAGTTCGCCGGGCCAGCTAGTTAGTATTATATAATTAAGATAGTTTAAAACTAAAACAACCGACTACCATGCCCCGCGAGTCAATTTCAGTAGCAAGTTTGAGACGTTTATCGTCATTGGAGATACTTATCAGATCTCAATGAAATTACAATGGGAGCATCTCGGAGACGTACCCTACCGATTAAAAAAGAATGATTCAAATCGGTTCACAATTGACGGAGTAATCGCGTAACATACATACATACGAAAAAAACATCGAAATGAATCGACGAAATGAGAACCTCCCTTCTTTTTGGGAAGTCGGTTGAAAACATAATTTGTTAGCATTCAGGCCAAATGCGACTTCAAAATGTATGGGGATGACACATTCATTTCACAGATCAGAGATTCACAGATCCCTCCCAATATTAACACCGTATGTTTTTATAGTGAAACTTTTATTACGTCGACTAACATTTTTTCGTCCATCTATCGCATGTCGCATTACAGCCGGTGTGTTAGCTTGATTGGTGGATATGATGTATGACTTTTTTTTTAATGTGCGTTCGCGTATACTTCGTCGTGTATGAACCGATTTTATTGATTCTTTCTTTTGTTGGAAAGGAGATAACCCAAGTGTGGTACCATAGAATTTCAATCAATCTTTCATCTGATAGTCTATATCTGATAAGTATCTTCAGAGATATAAAGATAAACACCTCAAACTTTGTACTGAAAATTAATAGGACGGCACTGGAAGTCGGTTCTTTTAGTTTTTTAAACGATCTTATCTTATAAAGACATACCTCCGCACTAGACTAGACTAGATATTACAAACATACAAATCGCGAACACAAACATAACACCGTACACAAAGTACACAGTTAACATGTCTTACCGTCTAAGCGCCGTCATATCAGCTTCCTTATTGGTCCGTTCTAGAGCATCCCACGCGTTTCTGCGATACATTAGATGCGGCAGACGGAGATGGTCGGCCACTTCCCCTCCGCCGGCTATTAGACACGCGAACGATGAATGCTGCCGGTCTGGGATGTATGCTATTGAAAGTACGCGAAGACCTGTGAAACATAGAAACAATACCTATATTACAATATACAGTGTGGAAATTAAACTCAGGCCCTGGAGGGAAACTACTTTAAATCCTTAAGCTAGCTCATTTTACTTAAAGGAGACATTCCTTTATATTTGAAAAGAAACAAATCTGCATTAAAAGATTTTTTTAAACTCGCTTGCTTCGCCCGGGACTCGAACCAACTAAAATTAAAAAAAATAAACACTCTTTATTTTTATTATACTAATCAGTAGTATTAATATTCTAAAGTTTCTCTAAAAAATGTTTGGTTACTGTTCACTTTTAACAAGTAAAAGACACGTAACAGTTCTGTTATCTCTCCAACACTCAAAGACTTCGTATGAAGTACACGCTTGCTAATTTATCGTTAAGTACCTTGTTGAAATCTTCGATAAGAAAATTGTTCAATGGTGGTAATACCTCTATGCACATTTCCTTCTTACATGATCCGAGGCGTTCAGTACAGAAGTTTAAAAATGGAACGTTTGACTTTGTTTGCAATTATCAGTTAAATAATTTAAGTGTTACAAAATTGATAGTAAAATAAAGTTGATGTTTAGTTAGATGACGTTAGATTTAACGATTATTTTTATTTTTAAGACCTAATGTTTGTTAGAGAAACTTTATCCTGAATATTAATACTACCGATTAGTATATTAAAATAAAGAGTGTTTATTTTTTTTAATTTTAGTTGGTTCGAGTCCCGGGCGAAGCAAGCGAGTTTAAAAAAATCTTTTAATGCAGATTTGTTTCTTTTCAAAAATAAAGGAATGTCTCCTTTAAGTAAAATGAGCTAGCTTAAGGATTTAAAGTAGTTTCCCTCCAGGGCCTGAGTTTAATTTCCACACTGTATAACACTTAAAATCTAAATTTAAAAAAGAACCCACGACTGTAATTTAAAGATTGCTGCTGCGTGTTGGTGCGGAGTTAGGTATCTATCGTGCAGTACCCTTAGTAAGACTTTTTATCGTATACGCTTTTGACAGATCTCACATAGTTTTAGACTTATTCTGGCTCCCTGATTGGTCACTAACCACTAGAGGCGGTGTACGGTTTTTCATACAAAATATGTTCGATATACGGTATCGAATTTGGTATGAAAACTCGTACAGATCCTATCCTAGTCAATGTTACCATGTTCTTGCAATATCTTGAGGGCCCGGTGGTGTAAGTGGGAGAATGGTCGGATTTGATGCCAGAAATACCGAGTTCAATCCCCACCGTGTGCGCTTTTCACAGAGCCCTCCGGTGAAGAAAGAACATCGTTAAGAAACCAACAACTCCGCAAAATTGGTAGGACAATTTCTAGTATCCGCCTGGCCAGCTACCACCCTCAAGTTAGAAAATCTGTCGCCAAACACCTAATATGTTCCAGCAGCTATCCTTGAGAGCCAGTTCTCATTCTAGGCCTAGCGTGCTTACCATCTTCGACCGCATCATTACTTACCAACAAGTGAGATAGTGGTCAGACGCTACCCTATAATATATATTTTTTTTATTTTTTTTTTAAGTTACAGCATATTCAAATCGATAAAGCCTGTGGCAGTTGTTCTCACAGGAACTTCAAAGGACTGAACAGATTGTCTAAAATGATAGCTAAGAACACTCCTGATCAAATCACTTTTTAAACAAAAATAAACTGAATGGAGCTTACGATGCCACAGACAAAGAGACAAAAAGATCCACACGGCAAACTTACAATATTTGTCTAGGATTATTAAACGCAAATTACAGTACCGATTCGGCCGAAACTTGATATTGAATAGAAAATTGATCCACAGTATGTTGCAATATGACATAGTGATAGTATACTTTTAAAGCGGGCGAAGTCGTGAAGTATTTAAGACACACTCACTAATAGGCATGCCGACAGTTTCAAAAATCGAAGATTTGATGATTTTAGGGGAAAATACATATTAAAACAATTTAAAACACCACTAGTTTAGTTTTATATAAAAAATTGAGATTAAAATTTTCAATAAAATAAAACATTAAGATACTGCAATCAGCCATTTTGATTGAAACACCAATCACAGAGCATCACGTCACGCTTAGGTCGTCTTATATGAGGTTTTCTTGAAAATGTTATAAAATTTTGAAAAACCCATGCGTATTTATTGTCACAGGTTATATAATAGTTACTACTACGTAGTAACAGCCGACGTCATGACACATGTGAGCTGTTTTCGCGCACTATTGAAAAAATATTAGAAAAATTGCTTTAAACTTCATTAAACTTAAATTAATTATCGAAATAAAGGTTTTTTCGTGAATAGTAAACGTGTTCCCACATTACGGAAGAGGATTTCAAAATCTTTCGTCACGCCTATTAAGTAGGTAGGTATAAAAAATATTATCAGCAACGACTTACCGTTGTTGGTGTCCCATTCATCGTCGTCGTCATCTGACACTCTCGATTCGTACGGTGCTACTTTTAACCAATCGTACAATTTGCGCCGACAGCATCTAATAAACATTTTTTTTATTACAACCATGTTTGTTTTCCAAATATTACTTTTAGTTTTTTCGTTTACTTGATAATTTTGATTATGATTTATTTATTTTATAATTTTTAGACGTGTATACGTTCATATATTAATACTATCTACATACTGAATAAATGCTTTGGGATCGTCCGTTAATCACGTGAGGCATGAAAAGGTGGGGGGAGGGGTGGTTGTATGGAAAAACTCACGAAATATCACAAGGAGGGAGGAGGATATAATGAGATATCACCTGTATTTATTTTTCGTTTTTTTCGCACTATTTTTGTTTTTTTTTTTAAATAAAAAAAATGTTAACCAAAAAGCGGCGTGTGGCCTTGACTCACCGTTGCCGGATTTCCCCACGCGTCGCGACAACCGCTAAAATGTTGTACAAGAAAAATACACGCGATTTTTTTGCGTTAGTCTAAAACCTCACCAGGGGGGAGGGGGTGAGGGGGTTAAACATTTGCTAAAAACATAACGTGATTAATGAACAGCCTCTTTGACCTTCGTCTTCTATTGTAACGAGAAGTCGAGAACAAATAGTCAGTCTAGGATAGGTTAGGTAGATATCGATATGAACTTTGTCTTCTATTGTAACGAGAAGTCGAAAACAAATAGTCAGTCTAGGATAGGTTAGGTAGATATCGATATGAACTTTGTCTTCTATTGTAACGAGAAGTCGAAAACAAATAGTCAGTCTACGATAGGTTAGGTAGATATCGATATGAACTTCGTCTTCAATTGTAACGAGAATTCGAGAACAAATAGTCAGTCTACGATAGGTTAGGTAGATATCGATATGAACTTTGTCTTCTATTGTAACGAGAAGTCGAAAACAAATAGTCAGTCTACGATAGGTTAGGTAGATATCGATATGAACTTCGTCTTCAATTGTAACGAGAATTCGAGAACAAATAGTCAGTCTACGATAGGTTAGGTAGATATCGATATGAACTTCGTCTTCTATTGTAACGAGAAGTCGAGAACAAATAGTCAGTCTACGATAGGTTAGGTAGATATCGATATGAACTTCATCTTCTATTGTAACGAGAAGTCGAGAACAAATAGTCAGTCTACGATAGGTTAGGTAGATATCGATATGAACTTCGTCTTCTATTGTAACGAGAAGTCGAGAACAAATAGTCAGTCTAGGATAGGTTAGGTAGATATCGATATGAACTTCGTCTTCTATTGTAACGAGAAGTCGAGAACAAATAGTCAGTCTACGATAGGTTAGGTAGATATCGATATGAACTTCGTCTTCTATTGTAACGAGAAGTCGAGAACAAATAGTCAGTCTACGATAGGTTAGGTAGATATCGATATGAACTTCATCTTCTATTGTAACGAGAAGTCGAGAACAAATAGTCAGTCTACGATAGGTTAGGTAGATATCGATATGAACTTCGTCTTCTATTGTAACGAGAAGTCGAGAACAAATAGTCAGTCTAGGATAGGTTAGGTAGATATCGATATGAACTTCATCTTCTATTGTAACGAGAAGTCGAGAACAAATAGTCAGTCTACGATAGGTTAGGTAGATATCGATATGAACTTCGTCTTCTATTGTAACGAGAAGTCGAGAACAAATAGTCAGTCTACGATAGGTTAGGTAGATATCGATATGAACTTCGTCTTCTATTGTAACGAGAAGTCGAGAACAAATAGTCAGTCTACGATAGGTTAGGTAGATATCGATAAGTAATTAATAGATAGACGGTACTTACTTGAGTATGTACTGCTTAGCTTCTTGCACAAGTAAGGCATTCAGCTCCCGCCGTAGTTCAGGCATTACAATCTTGGTGAGAGCAATAGTAACGGCCTCCGCTCGGAGCTCGTTCCAAGCTTGTACTGAGGCCGCAAACTCGTCCTACATTAGAAGCTGTTTTAGTAAGCAATTAATACATTTTTTTGTGTACAAGGAGCAATGGCTAGACCACTAGATCGTATTTAATATCAAAAAGGAAAGACTCATATTTTAGCCATTAAATACAGTGACTTAAAATAAATTACAAAGAATCAGTGTATAGAGGAGGTGTATTTGGGTGGATACTGACTTCTAATCTAAACCAGATGTCATGGGCATGGGTTCGAACCAACCAGGCATCATGCAATTTTACCAGCAAAAAAAACGATGTGGATATTAAAACTGCATTTCAAAACATCGCAAAAACACCCCCCCTTGGCTTGGATAGAGTAGGACCCACGATCACACTGTCACTTATCAACATGATTCTTAACAAGATGAGATGGAAAATGTTAGCCTGTACAATGGGACGGTACACCTACCTTCTGATACAAAGCTTTTAGCTCCTCCAAGTAGCTGGGCCCAGTGTTCCCCTCGATCTGCTCACTGATGCTGACTTCGACGAGTTTGTCCTCCGCAGCGATGGTCAGCTTGAGGAACTGGTCGTTTGTCAGATCTCGTACTGGCTTCTTCTTGAGGTACTTTAAACTGGAATACAGATTTATTATGAAAACTCACGTGCGTTTTAAACTGATTTAAATTACTTTGATTGTGGAGACCGCGCCTAAGGGTTGCCATACACAGGCAACCTGGGTCAGGCCTGTCGCACTCCGCGCCGTAGCTATGAAAATCATCCGCGCAGTAATGTCACGCGCGCTCTCGATCGGACGAGGTTGCATCTGCCACAACTGTTTTCCTGCATTCCTGCTTATTTACGGTCTACAATGGACAAGAAATGTCATACTGCAAGTGCAGTTGAATTGTTAATGATCCAACGCGAGCGCTTAAAAGAAAATGCCTGCTTGAGCAATTGTCAGTGTCCGCTCAAACAGTTAAACTTGAGGCTGTCAGTGCTCGAGCGGGCCATGTAACAACGGCACGCGAGTCTGTTGCCCACAAGTTCTTACCCGAAACAAGGATGGTTCTCGTCGATCTCCTTTATCCCGCGCGGCGTGGGTTTGACCGTGATGGTGGCACGTTCACGTAACGCGTCACGTAACGTGGCACGTAACAGCGGCTCGCGAGCCAGTTGCACGCCGCACATGTACACCGCGCGACGGAGCACCTCCTGAGCTGAACCCATTGAACCCATCTGTAATATACCGTTGTAAGTTTTATCAACTATTTCATTATTTTAACTAAGTCATCCATTAGCAAACCAAAGTTATCGACATAGCTTAGAGGATTAGCAATCTGAAATGGCAGTGGGCTGGTCACATTTGTCGTAGAACCGATAACCGTTGGGGTAGAAGAGTTCTAAAGTGGAGACCACGGCTCGGTAAACGTAGCGTAGGACGCCCTCCAGCTAGGTGGAGCGATGATATACGCAAGCTGGCTGGCAGCGGTTGGGAACGAATAGCTGAAGATGGTGCTCAGTGGCGTGCCATAGGAGAAGCCTATGTCCAGCAGTGGACGGAAATTGGCTTGTAATGATGATGATGAACTTTTATCATGATAATATAAAACAACAGAACTGTATTTCATTCTAATGTAGGATTTATACATGCGAAAGTGTGTATTTTGTTATTCAATAACGCAGAAACGGCTGATGAAACTTGGTAGACGGCCTGGATTAACACATACGATACTTTTTATCGTCATATGACTTCATTAGATACTTTCTAACACAGGCGAAACCACGGGACACACCTAGTGCATGTATAATATCATCACCAATCAACACCAACATTATATATTTTCAGAAATAACTATATAGGGTGAAAAAAGAAAAGTAAACAATGTTCGCAAACATATGTATTAAATTTGTTGATACCAATTCCCAATCTTAAAAAACATACGTATTCAGCCGCCGCTTCTAATGGCGCCACTGGTTGCTGCTCCACCTCATGCCTCTGGTAGTTATCTCGAACATTCTCTGCAAACTGTTCCGGCGTTAATCCAAACTTCTTCACCAGAGGATCTAAAAATCGATATATGTATCAGATATCAACACCAATATTATAAATGCTAAAGTCAGTTTGTTTATTTGTTTGGGACTTCTTCACGGTCCAAGGGCTGGACTCCTTTAACTGAAATTTTGTATAGGGATAGCCAGTGCTATGGATTAGGCTATAGGATACTTCTTAACGCGGGCGAAGCTGCCGAGCACAGTTAGTAAAAAATCAATGTAATTAAGATAGTTTAAAAAATAGAACAACCGACTTCCACGCCGCGCCAGTCAGTTGCGGTACCAAGTATGAGACATTTATCGTCATATCTCTGAAGATATTTATCAGATCTCGATAAAATAGGAGAGACCACCTTAGAAATAATATAAACATAAAATAAAAATATATACAAAAATAAAACAGTTAAATAAAACAACTACAAGTAACATTAAATTCTTATTGCAAAAATATTTAAACAATACAACAATATTATAATTCATTTCAATTTTATATCCTGCTCCTTTTTTTTCAGCCTCTCTCAATTAGTCTTATAATTTTGCATGTGCCCAACAGGGTCCATAATGATCTCATGTACCTAGATAATATCTAGATATAAGAACTTTATGTACAACAATTATGGTTATAAAGTATTGAGTATTGAGAAAGGAGGACAACCTTAGAGATGAACCCTACCTGTAAAAGAAAGAATCATTCAAATCGGTTCACAGTTGGCGCAGTAATTTGGTAACAAACATACATAAAAAAACATACAGACGAATAGAGAAAATCCTCCTTTTTGGAAGTCGGTGAAAAATAAAAAAGGGGGAGGTTTTCAATACAACGTGTTTATATTCTTTTCACCACCCACCATGCTCGGCTGGGGCGATCATGCATGATCGTGGATAAAATGAATGATGCTCATTGTTGTACAGGAACTTGTATCTTTAAGAGCCAGTTCCCCTTCTAGGCCTAGCGTGCTTACCATATTCGACCGCATCATCACTTACCAACAGGTGAGATAGTGGTCAAACGCTAGCATATAAAATAATTTAAAAAAACTTACCAAGTCCGGCCTTCCTACAGAGCTCATAAGGTCCAGATCTGACTGCGTATTTGACCTCTGTGGGCTCGTCGTCTATAGGCTCTGCTGCTTCTACAGCAGCTACGGCTTCTTCGGGATCTTCACCGTTTTTGTCTGCATCTTCACGAGCTTGTCTCCTACGCAAGACAAATCACCACCAATATTACAGACAAGCAGCACCTCGCGGTTTCACCCGCGTAGTTCCAGCTCCCGTGAGAATATGGAGATAAAATATAGCCTATGTTACTCTCTGATTATTTAGCTTTTCATTAGTGAAAAAAAAATTGAAATCGGTCTAGTAGTTGTTGAGTTAAATCGGAACAAACAACAATCAAATATTACCTCTTTATAATATTAGTTTAGATGTATAAAAATCAAGTATCTTTTGTCTGTACCCATCTTTAGACTGGCTGGCATTGAACATCATGGCGGAACTCGCAGATCTGATAGCTGACTTATAATATACAATAAAAAAAAACTCTATCAATTACCAAAACACATAAACAAAAGTTACATGGTAAAACAATCGGATTATTTGATTGTTCTCTCTTCACAGCTAAACGATTCACACAATGCACAATTCAAACAAGCACAATGTGCTTAAAATTTTCTCAGGGATAACAACCAGTAGGCTTGTGCTTGAGTTTGATAGTTGATTATTGAATGAACTGAATCAGGCTGTATAGCCCCATTTCTGTCATTTCATTCATTTTATAAATATTTATATCCCTAACCAATTCAAGCATGAAGCTACAGTACGATGAAATAAGACGTGGGATACATTTAAACCCGGCAATGATCAGAGGTGCAACAAGCAATATACGAGTAAATAGCGTTAGTCAAATGGGGCCTCCACTACTGTCAGCTTTATACAGATAAATCATTATGGAAATATCAATTATTTAATTTGTATGTTCCATGAGCATTTATAATAAAACTGTACGCGCATATACGCGCTAGATGCGCTGTTAGATCTTCATTCGTTTTTTTTTGTCGCCGTCAGTGAGTGCCAAATAAAACATTTACTTACTTTTTCTCTTCCAATTCCTTTTTCTTCTCTTTAGCGCGCTGAACTTTTTGCATTTCAGGTAATTCAGTAGAGTAGTATAGCAGGAAGTGTGTGTGGACGTCGCGTAGTTCCTCTGATGTTTGTACCGCCTTCAACCTATTTACAAATGGGAGATACCTGTTGTGAGCAGTCTTTTGCATCAACTTAACTTAAGGTGGTTTTTTGTTAAAGTAACTATACATTTTATTTTATCAAGATCTGATATCAAGCTTTAGTAGAGGTATGTAGACAATAAGGCTGGTTTTAGTGTCACGCGTAGAGACGCGTACCGTCGGCGCTGATAGGTTCAATATGTATGGTTGCTATAGAAGCGTTTTAGAATAACGCCGACTCTCAGCGCCGACGAGTTCATACATTTCGGCTGTCAGCGCTGACGGTACGCGTCTCTACGCGTGACACTAAAACCCGCCTTATCTTTTGCATCTGAAATAAAGTCTGATATTGGTCTCTATTGTAGTTTCTTCCCAATATAATTTTGCTGGATAGTCAACACTAGCGAGAATATCCATATAAAACTCAAGAAGATAGCATAGGAATCTTCAGAGTACTAACTATTATAGTCTTCCACTATGTGTCGACTGTCTCGACCAAGTTTCGTTATCAAATGATCGTCGCGATCTTGCTACGAAAATACGCTGAGGAAGAGCATCAGGCATGCACGCAACCTTGGTCGAGACAGTCTACTATAAGGGTCTAGACAGACGGACCGCATTTCAACTGCAAACCAACAGCAAATTGCAGTTCAGGTGCCCTTTGAATGCAGTTGCAATAGAATAGAATAGAATCAACTGCATTCAAACTGCACCTGAACTGCAATTTGCGTCTGTCAAGACCCTAAGCGTATAATAGTAGGTACAAGGTAGGTAGGTATGTTGGGGTAAAAGCGTATGGTTTTTCGATGTTCTTGTAAGACTTTAGAAGAATATTTTTATTTCAATTGTTCTGTTTCATTAACAGACTTATAATTTTTTTTATCACGTTTTGTGTATATAAATAAAAGAACCCATTATAATTGGTGTATCTATATCAAAATTCGATCTAAATGAGTTGGTAGTGGTTTTTTTTTACCAAGGAAAGTGCGGACCATATCGGGGGAAGAGCGGAGTATATCCTAAAATCAATTCTATTGTCTGTATTGATAAACTCAGTCCCCAGTCAAATTACGAAAATTGCACAATATCACATTTTGCTCTTGAACACACGTGTTCTTGTGTAAAAGAAACACTGCCGACTAAATTTTGAGGCACTAAAAAACGGACGGCGTCATTGCTGATGTTGCCAGTATTAAAAAATAGTCATTAGTTTGGGAGTTATTAGAAATATCCGCTCTTCCCCCGATCTATTCTTACCTCAACTTACCAATCATGATTCAAGCTGAAGGTAATAATAAATACTAAGGTAAGGTAATAAATGTAAACAATTACCTATTAATATCATCATCCTGTATGAGTCTCATGTTCTCAGGAATGGGCGCGTCAGGGTTTAACATCACCTTGTCCAGCTGGAAGTCTCGCATGTTCTCCAGCAGCTTGAGCAAATTCTCCTTGCGTTGCTTCAGTTGACACCACTGTGGAGAGGTTAATTGTATTAAAACAGCAGCCTTGTTGCCGAATTCATACGAACAAATAAATGAAATGAGAATGATGCAGCAGCACATCACAAAACATCGCTTGGCATTTCGTAAACAATCACGGTAAGTGTTCAATACTAAGGCAGGTAGGTACCCTTAGTACGAGTTTTCATCGTAAACGCTTTTGACAGATCTCACATAGATGTCGACTGATTCTGGCTCCCTGATTGGTCTAAATTTAGTGAAGTGTGAAAACCACTAGAGGCACTGTACTGTTATTCATACAAAATTTGTTCGATATACGAAATCGAGTTTAGTATGAAAACTCGTACTTGCAAGGGTACAGAGCTAAATTATTAGTTTCTTAAATTATAAGTCTATACATATATAAGTACCAACCTTCGCATCGTACTTGTACACCTTCCAGAGATCATTGATGGTCAGTTCAGGTTGCACATACTCCTTGCGGTAGAACGCAATGAAAGGAACTTCCAGAGTTTGGTTCCTCATGAAGTCTAGTGCTTGACGAATCTTGGTTATTGTGCTGCCGGTCCTAAAACGTTCACAAAGAGATTGGAGAAAATATTTTGGTTGAAGCTTTATAAAGAAAACATGTTTTGATGCTTGCCAATATCATAAATCTGGAAGTCAATATTTTGGTCATTTTTTTCTTTTTCTTTAACTTCTCTACAGCAAATGTAGTAAAGTATAAGGTTTGGGGTTTTATTGTAAAATAAATTTGACAAATGTCTCTTATTAACAGACTTCGAAAAAGCTTAAAAGACACATACTTACAGGAATTGTCATGAGTGAAAAAGAAACAGAGCGGTTTCAATTTGTTAACTAGTTTTTTCAGCGTTTTATTAAGTTATGTTTGAGTGAGGGATGAATAGAGTATTATAGTTAAAGCAAAGGTAGGCAATATTCTTAGTGTTGCAGGTGTTCAAACTGGTTCCACTTTCGATCATGCTGGCTGTCTGATAGTCATCACTGACATTAAAGAAAACTAGTCCTGATAATGACCCTACCTTCGCGACCTCTCCCTCGCCTCCTGCGAATCAGCCTTAGAAACCGGCGGCTTCAGGAAAGCTTGCTTGTATATCCACTCCGCCTCGTCTTCTAACTCGGAACTGCCTTCTTCCACTGGTGTTATCGGCACTTCGCGGATCTGCATGCGCTCGGGTACGTCTGTTTTACGTATCTGTGGAAAAATATTGGTTAGATCTTTGTTATTTCCAACAGGGTGAGGTGACGATTGACAACTATCTCACCTGATATTAAGTGGTGATGCATTCGATGATGTAGCACTCAGATGGTGTATCCAGCAGAGATACCTATTAAATAGGGACTTATTTGATAGATTTCAGCATGCAGTTTCCGACAATCTCAGGTGCTAGAAAAATATGATGTGGAGTAATCTTTTTAGTTGATTTTTAAACAGACGAATGACTGGACTCACACCAAAAGATTGGCAGACTGACCTAGTAAAAAAGGAAGGCTTTTTTTGCTATGCAGTGGGCTCATAGATTGGAATCCATCACCCTCCAACTTTATTGGAGTCAAGCATTGTATATCATTAAACATTAACATCAACGTCTTAAAGAATTTAAAATATGTATTGTGCATACCTCATTATCCAAGTCAGTGAAGTGGCTCCGTTTCAACTCGCTAGGTTCATAAATCTCAAAGATAGATTTCTTACTTGGACGTTTTGCCTTGCCTTTCTTTTTTCTTCTTTCACCTGATAGTTAAAATAAACATATTGAGTAATGAACATTACATAATTAACAAGCTGTTACGAAGGAAAACCACTGCAATAAATACACTTTATTTCATTGATTCAAATGTTACGGATCTTGCAAAAAAATTATCAAAACTTATTATTTGTATTATGAGTTGCTGCTATAAAGTGCTGTTGGAATATTTTATTTGTCTTTAATTTTTAGTGACAAAAAGAAGATTCTACTAAATTTGTCAAAATATTACCTTCTTCCTCTTCGTCTTCTAGATATTCGTCCAAATCTTCTTCCTCTTCGTCCTCATAGTCCTCTTCTCCATACTTCTCAAATTCTTCATAGTCAAAATCTACACCAAATATGTCTTGACCTTCTTGAAGGGACCTGAGTAAAGTTTATAAGTAAAAGAAACAGATTTTTATGAATTTTGTAATTAATGTTTGTTATTTGAGGATACACGTCATGAATTACAAAAATATTTACATACATACAATTATGCCTTTTTCCCGTTGGGGTGGGCAGAGACTACTTCTTTCCACATGCTACGATCCTGACATATCTCTTTCGCTTCTTCCACTTTCATGAATAAAAATATTTAGAAGTACCTTATTAATAGTAAATAGTATTTAATTAGTATTAATCAATAGTGAATATAGGTAGTTTTTAAAGTGAAAACTTCTATAGTGGCGTTGTGAACTTTTTGGGATGGGTAAAAAATTTAAAACTCGCGTCATGACACGTGAAATTCATAAGACGGAGGGAGAGTAGACCCAATGCACAACGTTAATGTTCAAGTCTTCTCTCCTGCCAGCACTCACGGAGTGCAACCCATAGTTTTTTTAAATATATTATAGGATACCGTTTGACCACTATCTCTCCTGTTTTGGTAAGTGATGATGAGGTCGAAGATGTTAAGCACGCTAGGCTTAGAATGGAAACTGGCTCTCATCTCTACCTACTTTATTGATTGTAGCTTAACTAGCTAGGGTGCACTAGATATTTTTAATAATTATTATTTATTATATGTATAAACTTACGCATCAGTAAATATAGGTTTCCGTTTCTTCTTCCTTTCAGCAATTGGTCGTCCATCATCATCAACAATGAAGTCATCAGCATCAGACTCCAAATCCTCGTTTTCATCATCATATTCTGCTTCTCTTGGTGCTGCCGATTCCGAACGATTTTCATCTTCCTGATATTCAATTAAATATAATCAATAAAATATGTAGTATACAAGATTAAATAAGCAAGTTTGTATACACAAGAATATGAATATGAGCATTAACATTATTTGGGTTATCTGAAAGAAATAGTAACTAGCAATAAAACTGCTTATTACAACACATTATGTTGTGCTGTTGTGATGAAACCTAGTTAATTACTGTGGTGTGAATAATTCAGCCATTATAAAATTTATTTGCAAAAGAATTTTTGGCCAGTAAAGTAGAAAATGTCTAAGAAATAACATAATATTTTAAAAACATGCAAATAATGTTGGTAAAACAAGATTTAAGCTTGTATTTCTATTTCATAAATTATAATTCATAAATATGATAAGAGAAGCTTAAATAACAAATAATCTTCCATATTAAAAAATCACAAATGCTGCATCAGAACTGGCTTAACATTATCATACAAGTAAGGAAGACGAAACTATAAAATGTATTATTAAGCTGCATCTATTTTACTCCACAATATTAAATGCAATTGAACTAACTTCATCAGAGCCTCCAACAAATAATTTCTCGGCAATAACTTCTCTTTCCAGTTCCGGATCATCGCCTCCTTCGTTGTCACTGTCATCATCTTCAAGACGACGGAGACGCTTGAATTTGTTCTGAAAGAAGGAATACATATATGGTTATATCATCTTATTGTAGTTCAGGATTCCTTGTTATGTTGTAATGAGGAGTTTATTATTTACTTGATGTAAGGGAATGTACAGCCAAAATTAAATTATCTTTCTCATTTTGTTTTTTTTATATCTTATAGGCCAGCATTTTACCACTATCTTGCTTGGTGGTAAGCAATGATGTGGTCAAAGATGGTGAACACACTAGGCCTAAAATAGTCCGACTCTCAAGGGTTGTGTAATGCTGAAATATGGAATATTAAGGCAGATTTTTCTCTTGAAGGTGGTAACTACATTTTGGTAGCAAGTCAGGCGGAACATCGATATAATATGGTCATATTACCTGTGGAAACCTGGCTTGACCACCATTTCACCAGATTTTGAGTGATAAGATGGAATCACGCATGTCTGGAAGTAGCAGTAGGACAGGGTGGTACTAACCCAACCTGTCTTTCAAACTGGCTGGTGCCAGACATGAAGACAGTTAAAGAACTTGCCAACTGAATGGCAACATATTTCAGTAGGTGGTTCGAGCCATGGACAAAACCTACCATCAATGGTCATCATCTATTTAGCACCACCACCCAGGGGTGGAAGTCACTACATTGAAAGTGATGCGTCCTATCATCACAAATGTCTTATAGAGGGAGATACAGCTAAACAGTAGCCTAACTGCATCTCTTTTTAACGGACTTCACAAAAAAGGAGGAGGTTCTCAATTCGTCTGTGTTTTTTTTTTTTTTTTTGTGTATGTTATGCAATTACTCTGTCAATTCTGAACCGATTCGAATGATTCTTTTTGTAATCAGTAGGGTACGTTTCTAAGGTGGTCCCATTGTAATTTCATCGAGATCTGATAAATATCTCCAGATATATGACGATAAACGTCTCAAACTTGCTACTGAAATTGACTTGCGGGGCATTAAAGTCAGTTGTTTTAGTTTTTAAACTGTCGTAATTACATTATTGACGATTACTTTTATCTATTCATGTAGATACTGACAGCCCAGGGATCACATGTAGAATATAAAGTGTATTCCTAATGATGCAGACAGGTACCAAATATGTGTGACAATGACCATTAATTGCTTTTTCAATATTTTTAAATACTTACTCTTGCAACTTTAACACCAAGATTTTCTTCAATAAGATCATAATCCTCATCTTCCAATCGATCATCTAATTCATCATCACTTTTTTTCCGTTTCTTTGTTGGACCTCCACTGGCATCTGAATCTTCTCCGTCACTCCCTGATTCTTCTATTGGTGCGTCATCTATTAAGTCTTTTAGTTCTTCTCGTAAACGGTCTTCATCATCTTAAATGAGAGAATCAGATGTGTAAACTAGTCAGTTAATTAGATAATAGATGTTGATAATATATATATATATATATATATATATATATATATATATATATATATATATTATGTGTATGTATATATATGTATGTGTATATGTATATATATGTATGTGTATGTGTATATGTATATATATAGATGTTGAATCTATATGATACGCATATAGTATCATATAGATTCAACATCTATGTATGAAGGTAATGGGTGCAAGTGCAGTTCAGGCAACTCAAGGTTTTGCATGCCAGTTTCTGTTATACAAAAACATCATTGCTCATCATCAGTTCCATTCGGATCATGTTATGTACTGTGATCGGTATGCGTTTCTTTAAGTTTTGTTTCACTATTTCACTTTTTTTTTATATATATAAATTGTCTGAAGTAATGAAATACACAGTTACGTGTATGGTTGGCAACCTTATTTTAATAACTTTTTAATAGTCTGATGTCAAAGATTGAATGGTTCATTACTTTTGTTTTTTTTTAAATTCAAAGTGTTAAATTCTGCTTTTGCTATGTTTACTTGATAATTGATTATGATTAATTTATGATTGTGACGTGTATATGTGCATATATTAATACTGCCTACATCCTGGATAAATGCTTTGATTCTTGATTCATCAAGGAAGCATATTGCTTTCATATAATATGATAAATAAATGCATCTTGCATTACTGTTGCCTAGTTCTAATTAACTATCGTAATTTAGCTAATCTTTAGACATTAATATTTTCACTAATCTTGTAATAGTATGACTACAATGTCAAATATGAGATCAAATACAAGTTATGTAGATGGAGGTAGGTCTTTTAGGCTTGCCTCGTGTGAAGACCACAAGTCACTGTCCCTGTTGTATAAATAAATCAGCCATAGATCTTAATTATTGTAGTATCTTCTTATATATAAAAATGAATCCCAATTGCCCTTGGTCACGGCATCACGCGTGAACGGCTGGACCGATTTCGCTAATTCTTTTTTTGTTGTGTTTTTTTCGTCAAGAGATGGTTCTTATGAAAAATAAATTAAAATAAATAAAAGTTGTTTTTAACGCAGGTGAAGCCGTGGGGCACAGCTAGTCTAATATAAATATATATCATATATAATATCATAATATAAATAGTCTTAACATGTTCGCTGCTGAAAACACACACCGTGCGTTTTTTGATATTTTGGTATCTGAAGTAAAATTAAAAAATAAATATTGTACATTTTTTTTTTTAATTAATTTTTTCACAAGGGTTGCGTGTAACCTTCTGCTGTTGGATTTTAGTTTTGATTTGATGCCACAGCTACGAAAAAAAATTACAAAAGATAATTAAAAATATTAAAAAATATGCGAACAAGTGCCGCAGTCAAAGTGTTAATGTTAACTTGGTAACCTTAAGACTATTTATATTATGCTCTATTGCTGTAAATAAATTATTTTTCATTTCATTTTCTTCATATTATCCTTAAATATCATTATAATATGCATTGTAGTTATGTATAGTATGTTGTGCATTATACCATTGTTTTCTTCTTATTTTAATTCTTTACATCATTGTAACTGATTGCTTTAAGACGGCTCATCATACTAGACAATAACATCTTCATATTCTATATTTCCTTATTTTGTGCACTTGGTATTTGTTTGCAAGCACTTTTCCGCAACTAGGCCATCTAGCAATAATTTAAAATAATTCTAATTCTTTAGTACAATATGATATGATAGTTTTCAGTACAGTAATACCCTAGAACATTCTATTTAGGTCATATTCCTATGCCTAGAGAAAAATGTGTCAAACGGTGAGGTTATAATATATTAGTACATAAAAGACAGAGTTCTCAGACAAAATAGATGTGGATTAGAGACTATTAAATGAATTATAAACAACGTTACAGATAGCGAGAACAGACGGTCAGGAAAGCCGTGATAAAGTAACATAATTACAGACTTAACTACATGTATATGTATGTATGTTGTAGTTCGATACTATTAAATGTACGGACGAGAGAATTTGAGTAATATCTATAGATCTAATATGCGATAGCAAGGACACGCCACATTGTTTACTAAAAGTTATCGATACATCTCGGCAAGGAGAAAGTGGTGAAATGGTTCCGTTACCATCCTCCTCCTCGTCTTCGTCGTCACTTTGAACGGCGGCTTTCCGTTTTGGCTTCTTACGCTGCTCTGGCTGCTCATCTTCAGAGTCCAACTACAACAAATAATCAAGCTACAATATCAAGACAAATAAAATACACTACGCAATCCGAATCACATTGATAGAAGCGTCACTAACCCCGCTCTCCTCAGCTTCGGATTCTAAGAAATCAGCCATTTTCACTCACACAATGGTGCACGATACTAAATACTACACGTCTAAGCTAATATAATCGCTAGACGACGAAAGAATAAAATAAAATTAAAGTAAAAACCGTAGGGATTCCTGATTTTTCACAAATTGTGACACGAAAGAGAATGAATGATAAATAGAAATCGAACGATACACTAATTTCATTCATTCTTTTTGTTACGGAAGGTTGGCAGAATACAAAATGCTGCCAGTAGAATAAAATATAAAAGACCTTCTTCACGGTCAAGCACGGCTTGGCCCCTAGACAAAATCCAATTTCTGTTTCCATTCACTCTAACGCAAGTTAATAATGTATCGAATGACATTTATGTTTCCGCAACGAAGATGTCATTCCTATACATTTTGTGAATGGAAACGGAAATTGGATTTTATCTAGGGGAGCTGTATGTCAACCGCTAGTTTATTTGACCTTCGATCATTTACCAATGGAGATGTTAACGCTAGGCGTACCCCTCTGCTGGCCATATAGCCATTTTTGGCCATATGAGCGAGCGTAACTACGCTGTATTTTAAATACTGTGTGAGTGTTTCAAGCTAGTGTGCGGGATCGTTAAAGTGAATGATTTGTGTGTGTGCAATGCGTGTTTACCTCGTCTCCCGTAAGTATCGGCAGAAAAAAATGTTTGCGGATTACAACGTTAACATCTCCATTGGTAAATGCTCGAAGTATTTGACGCTAAAAAATGTTCTAGTTTCTTCTTCTTTTTATGGCTTAAGCTGCTAGGCGTTTTTCTGTCAGTGATGTTCTATCTTGATGGAATTATATTTAATCACAGACCTGCTACATATTAAACTCGATCGCGTACACCGGCTCCGGATTTTGTCCCTTTCTTTTGTATGGACAAGTTATATATATATACCATACATATAGTATAAAAGATTTATAGGACTAGCAGATTGTTAGACGAGGACACAATCCCACCCTGGTGTCTCTCAATTCGGCCGTTTTGTTCTACAAAACAATTGCAACCTTATAATTAAAACATACGGATTACATTGAATTTGTCAAAACATCTGCAGTGCACCATTCTTTTTATTACGTCTATGTATTTAATCAGGGCGAGCGAAGCGAGCCCTAACACTATCACACAACCTGAGCACTTTTGTGGTACACTTTACTCAAAAACTATCACGCCTATTGATTTGTGCTTTAACATAGTAATTTACATTAACATGTAGATGTGCAATCAGTAAAAAAAAAACATTTTAATACCATAAATAAAATAACAATTTTGTTTCTAGGATAGAATATTATTGTACTACTAACGCCATCCGTTAGAAGATCAAAGAATTAACTTTGATGCGAACATAATTTTTGGTTACTAACGCCATCTGTTGGAAATCTAAAGAATTTACATCTGTCATCCAAATGACGTCTGGTATCAGTGTGACCATTTGTGGCAGCTTTCTGCCATTAAGGCAGATTTGGGACCTAAATTTTAACTCTGGCAGATTACGCTGATGATTCCAAAAAGTGGCAGATTTCAAGAATCTTTATGACTTGAAATATAAATATAATTTTAACAATTTTCTGTTTCTATTTAAAGTATAACATTTTTATTATGTATTTATTTGGTTGAAAAATGCCTTACTTTATGCCATAATTCAATAATATGATGGCTAATTTTATGCATTTGTTAGAGTGGTTGGTGGTGTGGCAGATTTTTTTTGCCAGTTTCGGGCAGATTTGCTATTTAAATAAAAAAAACTGCCATAAAAATAATTAGAGATCTTCTACGTTAACATGACCCGCCCCTCCAAAATTCAAAAACGTTTGAAAGTACTTGTGAAAGGATTTACAACGCACCACCACGCATGTGTGCGTACTGGTACTGCCGGTTCCGCGACATTGCATACATAATTAAATAACTCCTAATTATGAACGTACTTTGTACCAACCAACACTGTAAAAAAAGTTTCTATGAAACGTATAAGCAATACTTTCCGCTAAGTTAGGTTGGCTACAAAGTGCGTACATAATTCGGGTATCAACAATGTAGGGAAGTGCCTACTCTCATAACGTAGTCATAGAAAATATAATAATACTACGTATAGAACGGACACTCTGTTCCCCCCACCAATCCGGGCTACCTCACCTCGCCACCGATTCTGGAGCTGTCGAGGAGCTAGTGTGAGCAAGGACGCCATACGCGCACGACTACAGAACAATACATAAGGAGAAGAACATCAACTTCATACATGTATGAAGTAAGTATGAATAATACTATTACTTTTGTTTTTTTTTTACATATGTAATAATTATTATTTATTTATTTAAGTACTTAATAATTACATACATATTTTTATGTTGTGCCAATAAACCATAGGTTTGTGCTGGCACTCACATTCAGGACCGCGCCACTTAAGTCTAATTTATACATATTCAGATATATAGCAATTTTACAATATTAAGCTTAAACTAACTTACAAATAAATTGTTTAAAAACCAATTTAAATTTATTTAAATGTGTAATTTTAGTATTTTTATGTAGGTATGTAAGATGAAAATGTATGATAAAAATGTTAAGAGGGGTAGTTTACGTGGATGCGATCGAGCACGGGCGACCGCTGACGTACTCGTACGTGTGACGATGCGTATCGCTGTCGGCAAACTGGTTCTATGAGTTACACTTACACCTTATACAGACTGTTATTTTAAGTTTGAATCGTGATATTGTGTCATTATAAGTCCATCGGTGTTGTGTTATTGTAGTATGTTTATTATCGTCCGCGCAATCGTAAAGTTCTAGGTGATCTGACGATGGGATCTGGCTGACTGGTGTTAGGACTTCTATTATCGATTATATGGACGGCGTTCAGGCACTGGCTTGCTGATAAGTGGCTTGTAGTCCAGTTCACTTCTAATAGCGACGGGCTTGTCATTGTCTTCTTTGCGTGCCAGAACCTTTCCACCTTGGAACCAGACATATTTGTATTCCGGTATACTATAATACTTATTACTAGCTTAAAGCCGAGCTTTGTGAGGGCTCGCGTAGTTTTTCTGCCTGGTAATAATTTTTAAGGCAGTTTTTTTTAAATATTAAATGGCGAATTTGCCCGACATGGCAAAAAATCTGCCAAACCACCAACCACTCCAGTAAATGCATAAAATTTGCCATCAAATTATTGAATAAAATATGGCCTAAAATAAGGCATAAAAATAAAGTTTACCTTCTCATTCAAACTATTACAAATTTCCAACTAAATAAACGCACAATAAAAATGTTATACTTTAAATAGAAACAGAAAATTGACAAAATTCTATTTATATTAAAATAATAAGTATTATGGAATATTTCTGTGGGACTAGGTAGACACAGGAGGCTCAAATTTACGTATTTTCTATATAATATATATATACTAATACACTTATATTTGTATACCTAACTATATATTAGAATTCATTTTCATAAATTAAACATCGATATACTCGTGCGTAAATAAACCTTAGTTTTTAAATATTGAATAAAAACTTTCCTAGTAATTTATTTATCTTTGTCACGTTTTCAAATCAAGTATAGATCTTCTACGATAACATGGCCCGCCCCTCCAAATTACTGTTTTAATGTGTGTAGTCACATCCTTACGAAAGAGTTTGTATGTAGTTGTAATAATGTTGTACCACAGAATAATGAATAGTACAAGTACAGAAATTGCACTCCCTGAGAGCAAAAAGGCGAGATTAAACCTAGTTACAACGTCGGTAACGTTCAAAA
This sequence comes from Cabera pusaria, assembly GCA_954871355.1. Lineage (NCBI taxonomy): Eukaryota > Metazoa > Arthropoda > Insecta > Lepidoptera > Geometridae > Cabera > Cabera pusaria. The sequence continues at coordinate 6,980,842 of OX940897.1, forward strand.
TACGCTTCACGCCTCGAGTGCGACCTTGAGTTTGCGTCACAGTATCAACTAATAGTAACTATGAACCGCGTGTTGCGCACAGTGAAATGCACCGTAAGTCCGCACAGTGAGAGTCTGAATAACTCGGTCAACTCGCGGCCTCTCCTATAGGGTTGAATATTATAAGATAACTTATTGAAGCCTTTAATTGGTAGTAGAATACTTTAAGGTAGAACAATGTAATGAGTATATTTAAAGTGCTACATTCATGTTTAATGTCGAGGTAGGATAAAAGTACTACAGTTATACTTTAATTAAGATAGTTTATGTGATAGTTTAATTAAGATAGTTAAAACTAAAACAACCAACTTCCATGCCACGCGAGTCAGTTTCGGTTGCAAGTTTGAGACGTTTATCGTCATATCTCTGGAGACCCTCATCAGATCCCGACGAAATTACAATGGTACCACCTCGGCAACGAACTCTACCGATTAAAAAAAAAACATTCAAATCGGTTCACAATTGACGGAGTAATCGCGTAACATACACACAAAGACGAATTAAGAACCTCCTTCTGTTTGGAAAGTCGGTAGAAAATAATGTTCTACATTCAATTGAAAATGAGTATGTAATAAACTGGCTAAGTGCAAGTTGGACTCACACTCGTAGGGTTCCGTACCACACTACATTATTTTATAAGATCGAGCAAAAAATACCACTATCGTTTTTCGCCAGCAAAAAATAATAATTAATAAACATTTTGTTTCTTATAACGCCATCTAACGTATAACAAAGGTGTTATGGATCGACATTTCAATATAACGCCATCTATGGGACGTTGACCTAACTAAGCGTTCATAGATGACGTGAAATGCCGAAAAAAACACGTTTCTTGTATGGGGACCCTGTATTATCTTTAATTTTATTCTGTTTTTAGTATTTGTTGTTATAGCGGCAACAAAAATAAACCATCTGTGAAAATTTCAACTGTCTAACTATCACGGTTCATGAGATACAGCCTGGTGACAGACGGGCAGACAGACAGACAGACAGACAGACGGACAGCGGAGACTTAGTAATAGGGTCCCGTTTTACCCTTTGGGTACGGAACCCTAAAAACGTATAAGTATGTATAAACGTATGCTACGCAATGCTTTGTAGCCCTTCGTTTAGACATACTGAATAATATTTTTGTATGTTAATATCGTAAGCAAGGAATATAATAATGAGGTAGGTACAAGTAAGGCGCGCGGCCGATCGAGAGCGCGCATGACACTTAACCACAGAACACTATTACTCACGGGGAGACTGCACTTAACTGACTGAACATGGACCCGAGAGGGTGCGCGGAAGTACTTGTAGTTTCATAGCTACAGCGCGGAGTGCGACAGGCCTGGTTGTAGTACGTTACTACCCTACATTGTTGATACCCGAATTATGTCCGTACTTTGTAGCCAACCTAACTTAACGAAAAGTATTGCTTATAAATTTCATAGAAACTTTTTTTGCAGTGTTGGTTGGTACAAAGTACGTTCATAATTAGGAGTTATTTAATTATGATGACCGAACCGGCAGTACCAGTACGCACACATGCGTGGTGGTGCGTTGTAAATACTTTCACAAATACTTTCAAATGTTTTTTTAATTTTGGAGGGGCGGGACATGTTATCGTAGAAGATCTCTACTTCTAAAATTCACAAAAACTTGAAAAATTTCAATACTTGACACTGGCTAAATACACTAATCGTGTGGAGCCATAATAAAACTAAAAAAAAAATGTCGCAGGCCTGACAATTGTCACAAACAAAACAAAGTTACAAATGACACATATAGTAATCTGTGGTTACAAAGTGGAGGTGATTGATTTTGTTTTGTGATTTTGTTGATTATTTTTATACCTTATCCAAAGAGTAACATATTATACCTTATCAATATTATAACAACATTAAATATTGAACTGTAATTAGATTCACCACACGTTTATCATAATATTCGTGGCCATAAATATAATGTCTGCACCGAACGCTCCCATATTGAAAAACGTAATTCATGCTGGACAAAAATATATTCCTATATCAAATGGAAGTAAGGTGAGGCAGTCACTTTGTAATACTACTTTTTGACATATTATTTTATTATTTTGTCCTAGCCTACCACTTAATTCTTCAATTGCAGGTCCATTTCCATTTCCAAACTTGGAAACTTGGAAAAGAAAGAGTACTGTTAGATGACAGTAAGAAAATTGGGAAGAAAGAACCTATGCTACTAGTCCTGGGACACAAATTCAAATTAGAAGTTTGGGAGACCATAGTAAAACTAATGGCAGTAGGTGAGGTGGCTAGTTTTCAAGTAAAAAAAGAGGTTGGTAAAATAAATTGTAGATACTTAGATTTACTTATTTCCAAAACTTGGTAAAGATCGCTTACTGTGTACCACCGGATGGAATGAAAATGGGTAAACAGTCATGAGTTTGATAACAGTCTTTATATACTTAAGTGCAGTTTATCTGTTGACCACTATCTCATCTGGTGGTGAGGAATTATATGGATGAGGATAGTGAATACGCTAGGCCTAGAATGATCTTGACTATCAAAGGCTGTGCTGCTGAAATGTCATATGGTTATGGTAGTTGATTTTCTTCTTGATGGTGGTAAGCTACTTTTTAATAACAAGGCAGGTTGAACATCAATATAATGCTTCTTAGTACGGCTCCTTGTCCTAACAAAAATCTTTTTTATGGTCCCATCCGGAAGAAAGCTTGAAACTTTGCATGCATGTAGCTTTCATAAATGTGATTCAATGATGATATGGAAACAAGTCGAGAAATGACTGCTCCCCCCCCCCCCACTTTCCCCCTTTTTATCTCCCTCATTCTGGTTTTCTTAATTTTGTACAAAAACGGTAAGACTGAGGAGTTTACTGTCTTAGTACCAAATCATGTTCAATTAATTACCTACAAAACAATACTAAATCTATAGTTGTAGGATTTATAGTTTTTTAAATACAGCCATCAACATATTATTATAAAATTATGAAAACAGGTAGTTTTATCTTTCTTGCTCCATTTAAAGGAATATGACAAGATAGATAGATAGATAACTCTTTATTGAACACCACTTACAGAAAGGATACAACTTAAAACTAACAAATTATTTCTAATGATGTGTCAATAGGCGGTAGGCCATTTTATCACAAGATTTGTGATAAAATGGCCTAAATAGGTTAAATACCTTATTTATTTAGCTGCAATATGACATCAAATTACATCAAATTACACTCGCCGCGCTTGACTCCACGAAACAATATAACTCTTTTTTTTACGGTTTCACAAACATTAGCCCTATGCCCAGCAACTTCATCCGCGAGTAATTCGAATTTCCAACCTGGATATAAATAAGCATTTCTGTTAATCCAGATCACAATCTATCCGAGGGCAAAATTTCATTTAAACCTCTAAAATTGAATTTTTCTTTCCTTAACTCTAGTTTTCTTAATTTTTTACAAAGTCGGTTAAAGCTATGAAAAAACTGTCAAACAGCAATATGTTCTTCATTTAATTCTCCACAATATTGTCTTTGGATGTATGTTGAAATGACTTATAGTTTACAAAATATGCACATGTATATGCAATGGTTTTTCAAAAATCCAAACTTTTTAAAAGCTTTTATTTAACTTTACTTCTATGGCCTGGAATTATGTAATTAATATTTTACCTACTTCCTGATATCAGATTAAGCTAAAATTTGGCATATCAATGAAAGTTTAGATTGAGCTAGAGAGAGTTCTAGTCCTAGGTAGGGACTACAAAGCGCTACAACAGCAGTGTTAAGACTCATTCGTTTTGTAAACATGAATATATTCTGCAGATTTCAGAAATCCCAGCACTACGTCAACGCTACCATGTTCTTTCAATATTGATAAAGTAAGAGAAAAACGAATTTTAAATTGATCAGACGTACAAAAGTTGGTGTAATAGCGTCGCGTCATCAACTAGAAAAAAGCTCATAGTCTAAAAACGGCTGAACGGATTTTCATTAATCAAAGCTAATAACACTCTCAATTTAGACACCTATCAAATAAAATAAATCAAGTTCAGGTCATCTGTTTAGGCGCTACAACACACAGACAGACACATACACACAGAGATACACACATCAAACCTAAAACACCCCTTCTTTTTGCATAGGGGATTAAAAATACCTACATTTATCTACGGTGTTCCAGCAGCACACGGCCGTATAGATTAATATAGATTAATCGAACATGATTTGCTACTAAGAAAGTAAACTCCTCAGTCTTACTGTTTTTATACAAAATTAAGGAAACCAGAATGAGGGAGATAAAAGGGGGGGAAGCCGTCATTTCTCGACTTGTTTCCATATCGTCATTGAATCACATATTATATGAAAGCTACAAGCATGCAAAGTTTCATGCTTTCTTCCGGATGGGACCGTATTTCTAGTTAGGGACCCGTACTATCTCTATATCTAGGTACAGAACTGACTACAAAATAATTATCTAAAATGAACATATAAATAAACATAAACATAAATAAACATAAACTTTCAATAATAACAACACAAGCTATACCAAACAGCTTTAAAAGTGGAGAGCAACCTTGGCTTCGATCTAAATCCTACATGTAATCCCTGGATGGTACTAAATGGGCAACCACTGGTGATAGGCTTCGCCCTTAGCTCGGACCTGGACCACCAAAGATATGTTGCCAATTGATAAGCTGTGTTTTGGAATGATATTGTGGTGAGGTGCTAGCCAGCTAGTGTTGCTAAATGGATTGGAATAAACACTAAACTGAAGTGAGCTTATTGCATCTCATCTCATCAATGTCTTCCAATTCCAAACTGTCAAGACCTCATTGCCACTAACCATGTTAGATAGTGGTTAAGTGAGATTATAAAAAAAATAATGCCTATCTGCTTATGCTATGATTATTGATCAAGCTACATCATGTCATGCTGATAGACTACCATAGCCCGTCTGTGATAAACACTTTGTTAAAGATTTATTTCGACAACACAATAACCTGTTCTCAACAACAATAGGTTCAGTATTAAACAAACTTTTTAAATATGAATCGACAAATATGCAAAAAATAAAAAGATAGTTTAAAAACTAAAACAACAGACTTCCATGCCCCAGTCAATTATAGTAGCAAGTTTGAGACTTTTATAGTCGTATAACTGGGAGACATTTATCACATTTCGATGAAATTACAATGGGACTTCGGAATCGTACCCTACCAAATAAAAAAAGAATCATTTGAATCGGTTCACAATTGACGGAGTAATCCCGTAACATACATACAAAAAAAATCATCCAGACGAATTAAGAACCTCCTTTTATTTGGAAGCGGGTTGAAAATAAAAAAATAAATATTACTAAATAATCAAAGGTAATCTTATGTTGTTGTCACCCTTCATTCAAAAGACGTACAAGAACAGCTGAGATATATATAAAATTGGGATCCCTTGGTTTCGCATAACTTTTTATTCCTAATTTACTTAGGCATAACGGGTTCAGCATAATTTTAAATGGCATAATAGTACTATCGCATAATTTCTTTTGGCATATTGTATAAACAAGCATAACTTTCATTTAGCTGCATTTGATTTGATAACAGCTCATAATTATCTTCGTAATTTGGTTAGGTAGTTATAAGTCAATATTTACACTTATTACGCGCATCTTGACGTGCTTAACACATCCAACAAACTTTTTACTAATGTTATGATATTTTTTCCTAAATCTACAAGCTGAGCCTCGTAACTTTGTCTGCGTTAAAATGTATTATATGTCCTATTCCATCATATTAGGTACTTGTAAACCAGAGCAATATTTAAACAAAATCGGTCTACTAGCTCGATTAGTCGTAATGAGATAAAAAATTTAAAAACTACTATTTAATAATTATGCTATAAGTATGACAAAAAAAATTATGCCTAAACAATTATGCTGAATTATAGTTATGCGTTTATAATATTATTCCTTAGAATATTATGCCACGAATCTTATGCTAACAGTAATTATGCCAAGAAAAATATGCCTAATTACATTATGCCAAATTAATGTATGCTTAAATATACTTAGGAGAAACAACATTATGCTAAAGTATATTATGACAAAAAATGTTATGCGAAACAATATGGAACCTAAAAAATTATATCTATTTGCAATGTTTCTTTGGTTAAGAGTTTAAATAATCTATAAATTTTACAGCTAGTTTTTAGCTATCCCTTTGTGTCGAAAACTTTACGAGATTTGGGTAAAACAACCCAAAAAGTAAAGCACAGTTGCACAATGACACTCCACACTGAAGGCATTGGCTACCCAGATCTGGATGAGATAATTGCACAACCGTGTGATTTGGAGTTCATAATAGGTAAGAAAAAGAAAGTAAATATAAGCTCGTAAATATGGCTGACAGCGGTTGGAATCGAATAGCTGAAGATCGAGCTCAGTGGCGTGCCATGGCACACCCCGGACACTCGCTAAATCTCCATACAAACTAGCGTTTTAACGACCGACACTGTGACACCGACACAGACACTACACACGGGTCGTTTTTCTATACGTGCATTTGTGTGCGTGATGTCTAAGGTTGTCGCCCGTAATCACCGTATCACAGATTATATAATAGATACTTCGTACATACGTACTACGTACTGACCGTATGAATATTTTTTGTACACTTACCCAAAAAGCTTTTAACACTAAAAATATTAGTCGCTATTTCGTAAACCATCATCTCCAGATCTAGTCGACTTGCATAGAACAAACTGCAACTCAGTAACTATTTTTTATTCTGTGTTGGGCGGCCAGCCAGAGCTGTACGAAACAATGTCGTGTGTCTTGCTCGCACGTTAGAGCGACATCAAGTAAAGAGAATATAAATACTACGTACATACATCAAGTTCCCAATTGCTGTGTTATAAAAATGTTTAAACGTGAAAGTTTTTTTAAATATTTTACAAATTAAGCGTTATTTACGCACGAGTATATATATCGTTGTTTCATTTATGAAAATGAATTCTAAAATACGAATATGTAGGTAGGTATACTAATATAATTAAGTGTTTATTATATACCTACGTAATAAGAACCTACGTAAATTTGAACCTCCAGTGTCTACTGGTCCCAACATAAATTTATGAAGTTGATGCTGTTCTCTCCGTGAGTAGTAATTGTTCTATAGTCGTACGCGTGTGGCGTCCTTGCTCAGCGCAGCTCCTCGACTGCTCCAAGTCGGTGGCGGGGTGAGGAAGCCCGGAATTGGTGGGGGGAACAGAGTGTCCGTTCTATACGTAGTATTATTATCTTTCTATGGCCATGGGAGAGGCCTATGACCAGCAGTAGACGGAAATTGGCTGATAATCATGATAAGCTCGTATAAAAAGCTAAAAGAACATACTTCAAATGCCGCGCTATTCATTTTCAGTACCAAGTTTGAGGTGTTTATCTCCATATCTCTGGAGATAATTATCAGATCTCGATGAAATTACTAGGGTACCACCGTTGGCATATCTCCTTTCCAGCAAAAAAATAATTATCATAATCGGTTCATAAACGACAAAGTTATCCGAGAACACACATAAAAAAATATTTATACAGTCAAATTGAAAAAAACCTCCTTATTTTGAAGTCAGTTATAAATAAGAATAAGATGAATAAAAAAATAATAAGATAAAATAAATGAAAAAAGCCGATGCCCAATAACCAATATTTTTACTCAACTTTATAAAATTAACTTCCTTAGATTTTTTTACAATTATTACTTACTACAAAATTATTCATACTGTAAAATAAATGTAGGCAATAAAGGCTTAATAGTAATAATAGGTAAAAACATGCATCTGCATTAATTTGGCCTCAATTTGCTCTGCATGCATAATATAATTTGGCAAACTGAAATAAATATTGTTACCATTAGATGTGTGCGAATTTACATTGTCAAATTTAAAATACCTTGTTAAGTAAGACAACTTACAAAAAAAACCTTAAAAGATTTTCTAATTATATTATTATATTAGATTTTGCAAGGTTTACAATTTCATGACAATTTTTAGAGCTTCTCAAAGTGGAAAGATCCAATGAGTATGAACGTGAGTTATGGCAACTCAATGAGAAGGAACGAATCGAGTTGATTCCAACACTGAAAGACAAAGGAAACAAGTTATATGTTCAGAAGCAGTATGATGAAGCAGAGAAGGCATACCATGAGGCTTTGTCAATATGTGAACAGCTTATGATAAGGTTAGTTGTATTGTGGGTAAAGATCTTGAATCAAGTCGCCTTCGTAGGAAGATAGTAGTAGTCGGGGGAGGTAGAGGGAGTTGACGGGAGTCCCCCCCACTTGTTTCCCCCTGCCGTAGTTTTCTTATTAATTGAAATTGAAATATTTTCATGTTTAATTTGTATCATCTTAATTTCTAGCGCCACGCCGGCCGCTGCCGCGACACGTAATTTCAAAAAATAATATTAAATATTTTATCGCATCTCGGGCAGCAAGTTTTGCTTCAGGGCGCTTAGTACGAACCCCCTCGCATTAATAGTTTACTCAAATTCGGGCGACTCGATATAAGTTCCAACCCGTATTGTGTACAAGTGCTGCCTCATAAATCATAGCCCATGTGTTACTTACTATTTATCCGGTACTCACGTGATGAGGTCGAAACCGGTCGCACGTTAATATCAACTTCGACCTTCTCACGTGAGTAGTGAGTAGTTTAATTTTCTTCACGATTCGTTCAATAAAATAATAGCCCATGTGTTTCTGCCAAGATAACAATGTAAAAAGTAGTGATATATATACATAAGATTATTAGAACAAGTAGAACATATTTTGTACCTACCTAGTTATTAAGAATATAATCATTGTATTACTTACCATAAACATTGCACGCCCGAAATGGGAAAAACTGTTGAAACGCATCTAACATAAGACCTTGTTTGTACCCATGTACTTACTTTACACAGTTACTGCAATAAAGAACATTCTATTCTATTCTATAAACTACAACTTTTAGGGCTAGATTCACAGGTTCTTAATAATGTTAAGATTAGAGACTAGATATCTGATATAATTGAAACCTTGTAAAAGTTATAACATTTGTCAGATAAATTTCTAATAAGGCTATCAGGAACTGGTGAAACTGCGTTTTCAACTTTAGTGGTAGGACTTCTGCTAGTCCGCCTGGGGTGGTAACACCACTTTGCCAATTACTTTTCGGCCCTTGTTTTTCGGTTGAAATGGCAAGGTGTCCAGTTAAATTACAGGGCATGTGGGACTCAACATCTTTATGTCTCAAGGTAACAGGCGCAGTGTAGTGACATGCAAGATTTTGGACTACCAGAATTTTGCATGCCGCTGTATCTGTAAGAGGTAGACGTTATCGCTTACCATCAGGCGAGCGTCGTGCTTGTCCTGTTACCTTTCACCATAAAAAAATATATTTTTGCATATTTTGCAATTCACAAGGTAATCAAAATCTATAGAGTACTTTCTGTTAACTTAGAATCATGAAATTTGGCAAGAAGCAAGGTATTGAAGCTTTTATAATAGAAATAAATCTGATAACCCTAAAAATGTAGTCGTCACTCCGCATGTATGTTTACACACCGAAGAGGCAAATCGCGTTCAGATATGCGTAAAGCGACATTTTATTATTATCACGATAGTTATCATAATAATTATGAAGATAGTTGTAATATTATTATCAAGATAATTCTACTATTTTAATAAATTAGTAGAATTATCTTGATAATTCAAGATAATTTTCCTACCAATTATCAAGATAATTATCCTATTAATTATCAAGATTATTATCATATTAATTATCACTTCGAACCCTGGCCATTATACTTCATAAATGTACTTCTGTTTCAGAGAAAGAAAGGGTGACATGGAATGGATAGCATTGAATAAGATAAAGATACCAATTCTACTGAATTATGCACAGTGTAAACTTCTGAAAGGGGAATACTACCAAGTGATAGAACACTGCACAACGGTTTTGGAATATGAGCCAGGTATTTAGTTTCTTTCAAAAAAATTCTCAACTTGTTTAGCACTGCATTTTATTTTGCATTTTGCACTTTACTAGCATGATGGTAAGCGATGACGTCTGTCTTTAACATATACTGTGGGACGCAAAACGCCTGATATTTCATAATTTTGCGTGTTTGCACTGCGATCGTTGTCACCCCGAGACATAACGGTTCTATATAGTTTTTACTGGATACACTAAGTGTTCCTTTAAACCGAAAAACCCTTCTATTTTGTTTACTCCCAACGGCCCCCACTGAAACGGGGACGTTAGGACAAAGTATACATTTTTGTTCCAACGGCCACCAGTGGTGGTCGTTGGGACATTTAACATTTATGGTTACTTCAAAAACCTTGATGGTGAATTAAACTGACAGTTGTTGTACGGTTCCAGGCTTACTAGCAGAAGTCCTACCATAAGATAAACTGACTTTCGTAGTGATTTGCTTGTCATAAAGCAGCATGAAGTGGTAGGTTTCTGCTTGAAGTGGTAGGACTTGACTTCTGCATGAAGTGGTAGGACTTCTGCTAGTCCGCCTGGGGCGGTACCACCACTTTGCCAATTAATTTTCGGCAATGAAATAGAAATGTTTTTCGGTTGATTGCCATTTCAACCGAAAAACATTTCTGGGCAGGTGAGACTCAACATATTTATGGCTCAAGGTAACAGGCGCAGTGCAGTGACATGCAAAATTTTGGACTGATCTGTAATAGGTAGACGTCATCGCTTACCATCAGGCGAGCGTCGTGCTTGCCCTGTTACCTTATATCATTTAAAAAAATCCAGTTGTCTAAAATTACAATAATACAATACAATACAAAGCGTAAAAAGAAAAACAAAATAAAACATAACTATCAGACATATTATTAGGTTACAATGGGCAGTCTTATTGCTAACAATGATATATCCTAGAGAACCTTTGTAACGGATAGAAATTAGAAACACATGGAAGTAGTAGACGGTGGTGTACAATAAATAAAAGTTAAAATAATATAACTGAACCATCATTTTCAATTTTCAGATAATGAAAAAGCTTTATTCCGAAGGGCCAAAGCACACATAGGAGCTTGGAATCCAGATTTAGCCGAAGAAGACTTTAAAACCTTGAAATCATTGAACTCTTCCATGGCCACAACTATTGATAAGGAATTGGATTACATCAAAAAACTGCGCAAAGATAAAGAGGAGAATGACAAAGATGCACTCAAAAACCTCTTTGTGAAAACGTGAATCATTTATATGTTATATAAAGAAGTTATTTGTTATCAGAGTTTATTTACGTAGTAGATAATTAAGTTCTAGTCAAGAACTGAGATAATATTATGTACTTTTGTCTACGAAATATAGTTTAGAGATGCAATTAAGGCTTCCAATTATAATAATAAGTTGCTATTTTTACAAATTTCTCTTATTCCTATCATATTATTAATGATTGTGTATTATATATATATATATATATATATATAATTTGATCAATCACCATACACAACGGTATCACATCAAATGTTTCTCCATCAGAAGGTTGTCTGGAAGAGAGCGCTCTTAGCGATAAGACCACCTATTGTTACACTATTGTTTTATTTATTGTAATGCACCCTTTCTTTTTATGGTGTTCAATAAGTGTTTTACTATTCTATTCTATTCTATATATGAATTTATTGCATCAACAATGTGCCTTCTTATAACAATAATATGCTAAGGGCCAGTGTCACCGCTTCTTGACAAAGTCTCAGGTAGTTATCTGACAGATCACGCCATATAAAAGCAGTCAAAAATCGGTCTGTGATATGTTGCCAATAGGGCTATCAGGAACCGGTGAATTTGGCCCTAAATCTTATATCATTATATGTGCATTTGAAACTTATCACAAGAATATGGTTTGTCTGAAATAGTAGTATAACTCCTAGTACAAACACTGTAAGAGCCCCTTAGACTACGGACTTTCTATAGGCCAATAGTTTGGTTGGTTTCTTAAATGTTATGAAGACCGATTATATACTCAACTACTCAAGCACCCTCAGAGAGTCAGGACCATTCTAGACCTAGCATGGTCACCATCATCACCCCATCTACCACATCATCGCTTACCACCAGGTATAGTGGTGCAACGCTAGCCTATCTATCAGATATAATAATAAATAATATCGTTTAAAAAACTAAATCTACCGACTTCAAATGTCGCGCTATTAATTTTCAGTATCGAGTTTGAGGTATTTATCTCCATATCTCTGGAGATACTTATCAGATCTCGATGAAATTTCAATGGTACCTCTTGGGATAACTCCTATCCAACAAGAAAATAATAATCAAAATCGGTTCATAAACAACGAAGTTATCCGCGATTAAACATAATATATATATATATATATATATATATATATATATATACATATTTATTTATATACGGTAGAATTGAGAAACCTCCTTTTTTGAAGTCGGTTAAAAAGTAGGAGGATATGATGGTCTCTCCTATTTGTAGTATTATATTATTTAAAAATAGTCACATATTAACATTCATTGTTCATATTTTAACCTATATAGATTGTTCCTAAATCTGTAAAATGGTTGTATCTCTAATGTGGACCGAATGTAACTTTACGCTTATGATTATATCCAAATAGATTAATGTAAGAATTATATCAAAATATATACAATTTTTATCTCCCATGTATAGTATATAGTAGTCATAGCATGTACAAAATAATATGATAATTGTATTTTGTGTAAGTGTTGTGTATTCAAAATTTACGTGTATTAGACATACATAAAGTTTGTTAATAATTATGATAACTACATTATTTTGTTTTGTATGCATTTTACCTAATTACCTGATAGGCTTATCAGGAACTGGTGAAACTGGCCTTTGTAGGCAACTAAGAAAGAGCCAGTATGACCAGTGCTTGATAGTCTTTGACAGCATAGAACTTATCTGTCACATTTGTGACTACTTTTATATGGTGTCATATGTCAGGTAACAATTATCTGAAACTTAAACAGGCACCTGTGGAACTGGCCCATATATGAATGTAATCTGTCATCTATCCGTCTATCTGCAATTTTATCAGGAACAGTGAAACCGGTCTTAGCCAAGTAAATTCGGTATCGATGAACACCTAAAAACTACATGGACATGAGGAAAAATTACGAATTATAAGGGCAAGGAATGGCTTATTCTCATTTGTCACTAGCTGACTCAACATTTATTGGGTTCATAAAATATTATGGAAATGGCTTTCTCAGTATTTTCAGTATACCGGCTAAAAATCTAATTTTGACTTTACGAAAACCTAACAAATTAAATATTCGGTCAAACCGTTCTCTTTACATAAAAGTATAATACTATTATCAGTACAATCTCTTATAACCGTGGACAGCGTAGCATCATCCAAGGGTTCTGGTCTTGGACAATGGATATCACAGAATACAATATACTCTAATGGGCATCTTGAGACTTAAATTGAAGATATCTGTCTTTTTTATGGCAGATAGGCAAGAGTTTGATCACTATCTCAAAATTACGGTCTTTAGATTTACTGAGGATATAATTACTAATAATGTATTTTCTTCAAATTGGGCCTCTTTCACACAGCCAGCGGCATAGCATAGCATAGCCAGTCTGCGGTCAGCTGTAATTTATGCACGGAAAATACCTAAGCACAGATTATAAAATAGTTACTACGTAACATATATTTCACTCCCCTACAAAAACACAATACCAACGTTTTTTTCAGACAATACAAGCAAAAATGTGTCTAAGGTGCTCGACCTAGCGTTGTTATTACTTCGTTCAGCGCGCGATGTACCGGCGCGCGCCCGATACAGTAAAGGGTAGACTCAATTCAATAAAAAAAAGTTTACGAATTCATTTTGTTTACCTAAGAGTCGAATTTAAAGTCGAGAAAGTGAATTTTACGCCGACTTGTCATTTAGTATCGTTAGCATAAAAAAATGAAGAATATTATGTTTGTTTTTTGTCAAACCCGCAGAATGACTATGAAATCATAAATCGTTTCTAATATTGAATATGAATGTGCAGTTATCCCATCAATTGAATAATAATATACGTTGCGCGCGCGTCAGCAGTGACAACCGACTGGCAGATAGTACCGCCGGCGCTGGTCGAAAGTTTAGGTATAAAGCGCAGTAGCTATGGGCGAGTGAGAGAGGCCTGCCTAGAGTCTATTCTCCGTAAATTTATGGAAAACAATGAGATGGTAAAACACATAAAAACATGCCATTTGCGTTCTCTCCAAAATTCAATTTATCTTCAGTAAAGTTCACATTTTTACCGAGGGTATGGCTTGGACTAGACTTTGAAGTTTGACTTCAACTTGACCTGGAATATAACTTTAACCCATCTGTATGACTTAAATTTACAAAATCTCAATAACTTTTAATACTTAACACTGGCTAAATACACTATTTGTGTGGAGCTGTAATGAAAAAAATATTAAGTTGTCATCACATGGATTAAATATACTTTCTCTATGTGTCAAAATGACTGTCAAATGTCAGTGTCATTAAGAATATAAATGTCAGTGTCATTAAGAATATAAATGTCAGTGTCGTAATGTATTATCCGTCCGTGTTTATAACCTAAAATCGGTTTAATGGGAACAACAACAGTTTTACTTACAATACTAGGTTATATCAAAGAGTAACATAATATATACTGACTGGTTATATTCTCTTTGTACAATAAAACAAAGAATTCCGATTCATATTTATTAAGATATGTCTGCAGAAAAGCATACCAGTGATGGTGGTGCCATCAAACCTCAAGATAACAATGATATGAGTGATGAGTACGCATACCTAGATCGCGGCGGGTTTTCCTCCGAGAAATTTAAAATTGAGTTACGTGGCCTTCCAAAATACTACGGAATCGCTGTAAGAAACCTGTATTGTAATCTTACAGATATTTCAGTCCTTATCAAAGTAAAACAACAAATCATGTTAAGTTTGTAAACATAACCTCAACTTTACAAGTATGTATTGACATATTTTCAGGAATTAAAGAAGTTAATGAATCAGAAACTCGGTCTTAACACAAGTAAGATCAAGAGGCCAAAAAATGGTAGCCATTGGTTGTATGCCTGTTTCCAGAACGATGAAGACAGATCCAAAGCTATTGAAAAACTTAATGGATACAATTGGAAAGGTAAAGATATATCTTTTTGCATTTGAGAGAGAACAGGGTAAAAGTTTAGTATATTGACCGTTGAATTGGAGGGTGCGGAGGGGTGGGGGGTGAGGGGAGGGGTAGGTAATCTCCCCCCAAAGGGGGGGTGCGGAGCCCCCCTTTTTTGAGAAAAATGAAAAAATATGTTTGGAGGTTAGGCTAACTTAAAATATAAAAAAATATAAACAAACAATGTCAATAGACCAAAAAAAATCATTTTTCATGCTAAAACTATAGTATGTAAATTTTTGATAAAATTAAATGATGCTTAAATGAATTAAAGTCGATTCAGAAAGGGGTCAGAGTATCTATGGCCTCCAGCCTTTCTGCAAAAAAAATTTGGTTGCCCAACTCGACGGTCCATATACTAAACTTTAGCCGAGAACAGTTTCCAACAGGAACATAGAACTCTTACACATTTAATTGTTTCCGATTATATTATGATACACCTTAGAACATTCATAAATAAAAATAAAGGCCTGAAGATTGAACTTGGTGGCCTGTTACAGAAAGTGCTTAGCCAATACTAAATGCTGAGAGCATATACTATATGTCTTATATATTCTAATTTTGTTAATGAGTGTAAGTACATTTTGTAAAGTTAGTTTGATATTCTGCCAGATTACCTCAATTTTTATTTTATCCTTGCAAAAAATTATGGGTATTACTCACTGCTATTTCAAAATTGTTGCTAGAAAGTACATTTTCAAATATTCAGGTAAATCTCTGCTGGCGGAAGAAGCAAAGCCGGCCCCAGATCCTCTAGTAAGGAAGAGAAAACAGGAAGAAGAAAGACCACAGCAGAAGAAGCAAAAAGTAGAAGATGCCAAGAGCCAGGAAGAAAGATTGATGGACGCAACTACTCCCTACTGGAACCTGCCATATGATGATCAGGTTTATTTTATTTATTATATTTGAATATCATCATTGAAGATATAAAACTTCTATTTTACAAATTTTTGTATATCTGGTATTTTTTGCATGCGAGACATACAATTTTTATGTTGCGAGGTATCAGCGCAGTGCAGTGATATGCCACTGTATCTGTTATAAGTAGATGTCACCACTTGAAAATCAAAAAGGAGGAGAAAGTATATTGTGGATATTGTTTTTTTTTTTTGTAACCTGTTGCAAATTTTTACCAATTGTTGGAGGGATTAACAAGAATACTAGTAATGTGCAACCCACATTGCGAGTAATCTTTAAAAAAAAAAAATATGATTTTAATATAAATTTATACACTTCAAACAAAATAAATCCATGTGGCAATACTGGCCTACTATTGAAACCCTACAGAAATCCTGGATAAATAGAGCTTTACACAACCCTTTACAGGCAACAGAAATCAGTCCAACTTAATATATATTGTATATGCTAGAATATTGCTGACCCGCTTGCATTTTACCAAATGTAGGCTATGCAGCTATTTTAATTATATTTTACTGATACTAATAAAATATTACTGCAGCATTCTGGGGCGAGAATTTATAATCTATGAGAATATAAATGTTGCATTTGCAAACTTAGGGTCAGTTCACACCAAGATGCGACTTAACAATGCTTGTGGTTTCACCACCAATTTATTTGAATAATATCTGTATCTTTTTGAGTAGTAAATAAGGTTCTTTTTAGTATAACTCTCTGAAAAAGTGCGCGCCATGTCGTGGTCTGAGCTGACCCAGTGTAAAGTATTTGAATCCTAGGAATTCAAATACTGACATTTATAATGAGTTCAATAGAAACGTGCATGTAATTCATATTGCTTTTCACAGTTACAACTAAAGGAAAAAGAAATCAAGCACCTTCTCATGAAATTTGACAATGATATATGGAAGATCAACAAGGATAAGCGTTCGGACATAGTGTCCAAACGGAAACTGTACAATGGACTCAGCTTTGAACTATTACCTATACAAAAGTCTCCCATTATAGAAGGGTACAGAAATAAGTGTGAGTTCACAGTTGGGATAGATGAGGAGACAAAGTTGCCTACTGTTGGGTTCCGGCTGGGCAGCTATGCCACTGGGACAGTTGGTGTGGCTCCCATACAGGGGTTGAAGCACATTGCTGATGCTGCTAAGAAGCCAGTGTTGGTAAGTATGTCTATACTTATTGGATTGAAATTCGTAAAAAATTTGGTCTTTATTGTTCCATGTTCAATCCTTCTACTTTTATACTGTTGCATGTAGTCTTTACTAGCAATCTATAATTCTTCAGTGGTTGGATTTCTACTGAGTATTTGGGGGCGAAAATTCCTGAGCTCTTCCATGTTTTGCGTGTTGTATTTCTAGTAGATGAGCATTTATTGTACTTGTATGTTCTGCTTCCTAATAACATTATATTTATTCTTTAGTTAATGTGTATTGAAAGACTGTTCAAAATGTGGCATTATGTGGATTAGACTTGAGTGAGTAGTCTTAACACTTCTCTGCCATTATTATCCAGTTTTAAGCATATATTTTGCTATCATAGATCTTGCTATTGCTTTGCATCTGGTGCATTTGAATTCAATGCTTGTCTGATTCCAAAAAATAATCCAGTTTACCAATATTTTTTTGCTTGTTCTCTTCTTTTATTAATTCTTATATATTTTTCCTACAATAATTTATCTTTTTTAGCTGTTCCAAGAATTTATCCGTAAGACAAACCTGGCTCCGTTCTCTCCCGCTGACTTCTCCGGGTATTGGAGAACTCTGACTGTCAGAAACTCAAAGTTCACTGGAGATGTGATGCTCATCATTGCATTGCACCCACAGGTAAAAATATATAAATTTCTAGCTGATACCCACAAATTTGTTCACGTACACCAAGAATTTAGTAGCCTATTTTCATCCTCATGCTATAAAGTATCTCCATGTTATATTTGAGTGAGATCAGATCATCCATTTAGACGTGATTAGGTAACAAGCAGACAGAGTGAAAGAGTTACAAACATTTTTATAATATTAGTATGGATACATATCTGTTTTTTTAATACGTTTCATGTAAATTCAAATTCACAAACTTATAAAATATACAAATCTAAAATAGAAATAGTAAATTAAATATTAACAGACAAATAATCAATTTATAAATTTCCGTTATATCAATATCTTATGTCAGGAACTATGGAGGACTATGAAATTATAGTAGGAATAACAATCATGGTAAATTGAGGGCTGTCCCTATGGCATAGTTTTATAATCGGAAAACCAGATATACTAAAAGACCACAGATTTATGGTGGGTGGATATAACAGCTACCTGAATTAAGCGTTTTTTTTTTGTCAATTCAAAGCAATAAGTTATGTTTCTGTTATATCTATAATATTTTTTATCGAATATGATCTGTTTAATGTTATTTGATGTGTGTAAGTGCAAATTTTTAATTTGCCCATATACTGAATAAATGCTTTGACTTTTGAGTTTTGAAATCGTAAGTTAATAGGTATCTTTTGGGTAAGCTCACTCTATCATTGATGGCATAATCACTTAACATAAGGGGAGACATCACATCACTAACCTGTTTCTACAGTTTTAATTGTTCACATATGCTCGCCAAAGGTTCCATTTGTTTCTATGTATAATATTGTCTACTTCTAGGACCTAACAGAAGAAAAGCTAACAAAGCTAAAGAAAGACTTAGTGGAACACTTCAGTACTGAAGAAGCAGTTGCATGTGGCATTAAATCTTTGTATATAGAACTTCTTATTAAAAAGTGAGTATGTTACAAAACTATTTGAGTGAAATATTTGCCCTGGCAAATATTTTTTATCCCAAACTGACATTGGCATATTACATTTGACATTTCATTAGAAATTGTATAGTTTGACAGCTGTCATCATATGGACCATTTTACTCAGTGGCGCCGCCTAGTGAGCGAGAAAACAGTAGCTTCCATTGGGATAGTATGTATTTGTTCAGTGCCTCGTTTCACTGCTATCTTCAATTTCCAAACAAGCACTATCTTAGTCACTTACCGTCAAGTGAGATAATAGTCATGTACTTGTCTCCCCTAATAAAAAATAAACTGGCCAAGTGCGAGTCGGACCCGCACAAGTAGGGTTCCGATTAAACAAAATTTGTCGGAAAAATAATGTACAAAGTACATCTATAATATAAATACCGTGTCAATACTAAACATGCTTATTTACTACAACGCCATCTAACGAATGTCTAACGAACTTCTAACGCCAACTAAGTTAACGTTAACACTAGAGGTGCGCCACATAGTGGTTTCACTGAATTACCGAATACTGAATATTATTCGGTTTAACCTTTATTGAACCAGATATTTGGCTGAATTATTCGGTTTACCATTACATTGTTTTGCCGCATAAACAAGTTCTAACATGTACGCTACGTGCCGCTGCTGGTTAGTAGTAGATGTGGATTTAATTGAGGTTCATAAAAATGTTGATTTTAAGTTTAAAAATAAATGTTAATTTAAAGTTTAAAAACAAATATTGTTGTGAGATTTACATTAAATGTTGATTTTACCTACTAACTAGATGTTAAGAAGTAAATACATTTCTTTGACTTATAATATAACATGAATCTTGTATAAGAAGTTTTGTATTTTAGTTCTACACCTTGGCTATATGAGCCAAGAAAATACAAATGCTTCAACCGAATATATTTGGCAACAAAACCGAATAATTTGGCCGAATACGCTGAATACCGAATACCAAACGAATATTCGGCGCATTAATGTTAACACAAAGGGTAGGGTAAACCAGTGTTTTTCAACGTGTGGGTCGCGGGGGGTCGCGAAGCCTCAGTAAAAGAAAAAAACAAAGTTTGAAAACATACTTTTGAAGAAAATATTAATTAAAGAGCATTTGTAGGTGTTTTGATTGAGAGTGCTTATTATATTTGTTTCAAAAGTAAAATATATAATTTGTTACCTATCATACTAAGGGGTCGCGTAACGAAAAAGGTTGAAAAACACTGAATAAACAATCTTTCATAGATGGCGCTATAATAAAAACACGTTTTTTTTGTATGGTACCCTTTAATTTTTAATTATGTTCTGTTAATTATGTTAGTAATTAATTAATTATGTTAGTATTTGTTGTTATAGCGGCAACAGAAATACATCATCTGTGAAAATTTCAACCGTCTAACTATCACGGTTCATGAGATACAGCCTGGTGACAGACAGACAGACAGACAGACGGACAGCAGAGTCTCAGTAATAGGGTTCCGTTGGTACCCTTTGGGTTCGGAACCCTAAAAAAACATAAACAATTAAACATTATGTAAAACATATTTTGATGTTCTCACCAAGTTTAGTGTTAGCACAAAAATATGTTACATGTATACAGAATGAAGAACGGAATTCCAGGAAAAGTAGATACAGTAGGCATAACCAGAGGGCTATTATGCCTACTATCTTCCTGGAGGTCCGTTTTTGGAAATACAAGATAGCCTAGAAATACAATGAAGTTATCATTATAAACTCAGGGTATCATTATCTTTACTCCAAGTTTCTTCATTTCTACCTACACAAAGTTTCCCAATTATGATTTTAGTAAATCATAGTGTTAATTTCAGGAGGGTAGGTGAGGATGGATCTAAACCGACACACTTAATGGGTTCCACACACATCATAGATACAATCCAAGGGCTGCAGTTCCGGATATCGCCTGAAGCATTCTTCCAGGTAGATACTGTTATTTGTACTACTAACTGAAACAAATTGTTGTAAGTTTACGATTTATCAACCGATTCCAAAAAGGAGGAGGTTCTCTTTTCGTCTGTATGTTTTTTTTTGTATGTAACGCGATTATTCCGCCATTGTGCCTTTGGGTCTTTGTAGCCTTTGGGCCTTTGTAGCCTTTGGGTAAGGAACCCTAAGCAAGGTCTAAGCTTTCGGACGCGGATGGGTAACAGTGACTCTTCCTGGGTCACAATGACCCCCATCCCATGATTATGACACAGTTTTACAATCTGTAAAGCTATGATTATGATGATACTTGCAGGTAAACACAGCCGGTGCGGATATTCTGTACCAGAGCGCGATAGATATGAGCGAGGTGAAAAGAGAGTCTACTGTGGTCGATATATGTTGTGGTACTGGGACTATCGGACTGTGTTTTGCTAAGGTAAGATTTATGTATTCTATTCTTATGGGAGATAATTGATAGGTAGATGCTTTTAGCAACTACAACCTTAATATGTGTTGTGTTAAATCTAAAACATCTGGTCAAGGAAAGCAGGAAAGTAAAGATTGTTATATCTATGTATATCTTGTAATTAATAAGATGTGTTGACAAGGCCAACGACCATTTTCACTGGTTCATGATAAAGTCACAGATGCAGATAGATCTGACAGATGATGCCATAGTGAAGTTGTCAAAAATCTGTCAGATAAGTTCCAAATAGGGCTATCAGGAACCGGTGAAACTGGCCATAATTCTAACTTGATGACATAACACTTACATTTATATAGTGGTCAAACGCTTCAATGAGCCCAAAACTATATATCTAAGAATTTTCTAATTAATTATTTTCTAATTAATTCTAATCTAAGAATCTTGCGTTCAGATGCGGATATCAAGTTCTTGCAATATCATCAAAGTCACTGGATGGATACCAAATTTCTAATCGATCAGACCTGTGGAAGTCATCAACTAATCAAAACAAATCCTTGAAATTAATTGATTGAATTTTTTCTCTATTACCTAACCAGATGGGATGTAAGGGAGCACAAATACCATCTCAGTGCTCCCAGCCAACCTCACCTGCCCGTGGTGCATCCGGCTGACCAACTTTCACCAAATAACGAGGCTCTGGCGACCGACAAATAGCGGTATAACTATTTCAAATCATGGCGTAGCTAAATACTATAGGCCGGTGACGGGCAGCAGCGTCACCGGTGCGAGGAGCTACGTCCTGCGATCGCCAACCCGCCTGCCCAGCGTGGCGATTAGGGCATATCCCTCCCAATGAGTCGAAGATCGGGCTCAGTGGCGTGTCTTGGGAGAGGCCTGCGGCCAGCAGAAGACTGACACAGGCTGATTATGATGACCTAACCAGAGCAATTATTTCAGCATTGCGGACAAGTACTTGGCTTGGAGGTCGTCCCCGAAGCAGTAAAGGACGCCAAAGCAAACGCCGAAGCGAACAAGATCGATAACTGCGACTTCTTCACGGGTAAAGCGGAGGACATACTGCCGTCCGTGCTCGCACGAGCCACCGGGGATGACGTCATAGCTATCGTCGACCCACCACGAGCTGGACTGCGTAAGATAATACAATACGATATATATATATATATTTATATATATTCCATAAAGATAGTTTAAAAACTAAAACAACCGACTTCAATGCCCCGCGAGTCAATTTCAGTAGCAAGTTTGAGACGTTTATCGTCATATCTCTGGAGATACTTATCTGATCTCGATGAAATTACAATGGGACCACCTCGGAAACGTACCCTACCGATTCCAAAAAGAATCATTCGAATCGGTTCAGAATTGACGGAGTAATCGCGTAAAATACACACAAAAAAACATACAGACGAATTGAGAACCTCCTCCTTTTTTGTGAAGTCGGTTAAAAAGCAAGAAACAGGTTGTACATTTTTAGCTTATAAGTAAATTACACTAGGACAGTCCTGTCTTATGTGAAACAGTCTCTTCCTACGAGTAGTTATAATATTACATTTAAAGAAAAAGGATAACTAAAACTAAATATGGATGGATGGGATGTAAGGGAGCACACATACCATCTAAGTGCTCCAAGCCAACCTCACCTGCCCGTGGTGCATCCTGCTGACCAACGAACGGGGCTCTGGCGACCGACAAATGGCGGTATAACCATTTCAAATTATGGCGTAGCTAAATACGGCCGGTGACGGGCAGCAGCGTCACCGGTGCGAGAAGCTACGTCCTGCGATCGCCAACACGCCTGCCTAGCATGGCGGTTAGGGCATTACCCTCCCAAGGGATGAAAGAAGTAGTATGGAAAGTTACAATATGCCGCGGCCCCCAGTTCCCGGCCGCCCTGCTATTCCTGACCACGGCGGCGGTCACGGTAACGGCAGGGCAGGGGGTGCTAAGAATCTCCGGGCTACGGTAGGCCGCCAAAACAAACTGACCCTCGTAACATATAAAGGACGCACGATTCGGCTGGATGATCATCTGGCGCAGCTGGAGGAGGAGCTGGGACACATAAGATGGCACATTCTGGGGTTATGTGAAGTCCGAAGACAGGGAGAGGACACCATAACTCTAGAATCGGGCCATCTTATGTATTACAGAGAAGGAGACCAGCCATCCCAAGGCGGCGTCGGATTTCTGGTCAACAAGGTTCTCAGTGACAGCGTTGTAGAAATCTCCAGTGTGTCGACCAGGGTAGCGTACCTCATAATTAGGTTAACCGAGAGGTACAGCCTCAAGGTTATCCAGGTTTACGCACCGACCTCGGCACACTTGGACGAAGAGGTGGAGAGCATGTATGAAGACATCTCTAGAGCTTTACATACCACCTCTAAGGCTCACTACAACGTTGTCATGGGAGACTTTAACGCCAAAGTGGGAGTACAGACCTGCAGCACACCCCGGACACTCGCTAAATCTCCATACAAACTAGCGTTTTAACGACCGACACTGTGACACCGACACAGACACTACACACGAGTCGTTTTTCTATACGTGCATTTGTGTGCATGATGTCTAAGGTTGTCGCCTGTAATCACCGTATCACAGATTATATAATAGTTACTTCGTACATACGTACTACGTACTAACCGTATGAATATTTTTTGTACACTTACCCAAAAAGCTTTTAACACTAAAAATATTAGTCGCTATTTCGTAAACCATCATCTCCAGGTGCAGACGACTTGCATAGAACAAACTGCATCACAGTAACTATTTTTTATTCTGTGTTGGGCGGCCAGCCAGAGCTGTACGAAACAATTTCGTGTGTCTTGCTCGCACGTTAGAGCGACATCAAGTAAAGAGAATATAAATACTACGTACCTACATCAAGTTCCCAATTGCTGTGTTATAAAAATGTTTAAACGTGAAAGTTTTTTTAAATATTTTACAAATTAAGCGTTTTTTACGCACGAGTATATATATATATCGTTGTTTCATTTATGAAAATGAATTCTAAAATACGAATATGTAGGTAGGTATACTAATATAATTAAGTGTTTATTATATACCTACGTAATAAGAACTTACGTAAATTTGAACCTCCAGTGTCTACTGGTCCCAACATAAATGTATGAAGTTGATGTTCTTCTCTCCGTTAGTAGTAATTATTCTATAGTCGTACGCGTGTGGCGTCTGCTCAGCGCAGCTCCTCGACAGCTCCAAGTCGGTGGCGGGGTGAGGAAGCCCTGAATTGGTGGGGGGAACAGAGTGTCCGTTCTATACGTAGTATTATTATCTTTTCTATGCCTGCAGTGAATCGACATTAGGACCACACGGATTTGGCAGTAGGAATCACAAGGAGCAAATGCTTGTCAACTTTCTCGAGAAAGAGGGGCTTCTCTTGATGAACTCGTTCTTCAAGAAACAGCCCCAAAGGAAGTGGACGTGGCAAAGCCCCGACACTGTGACTAAAAATGAGATTGACTTCATCATTACGGACAAACGGCGCATATTCAGAGACGTCTCAGTGATCAGTAGGTTCAATACTGGAAGTGATCACCGACTTGTACGAGGCACTCTGGATATCGACTTCAAAGCCGAAAGATCCCGATTGATGAAGTCTACGCTCCGACCGAACCTACTCCAAACCGTTGTTGGATCCGAAAAATTCCAATTAACATTGGAAAATCGATTCGCTGCCTTGGAAACCACAGATGACGTAGACCAGAAACTTGAAGAAGTGGTGAAAATCCTCAGGGATGAAGGGACGAAGTTATGCGAGAGCAAGCGTACGGGCAAAAAGTCCAAACTTTCGGCAGAAACACTTCGACTAATGTCAATTATCTTCAGCTTTGTCAATTAATCAGGTGCGCAACAAAACCATTAAGAAGCTGGTACGATAAGACCTCCGATCCTTCTAACACGCTCTTGATTAAAGAATAAATTGAGCAAAATCGGGGGTCGAAAGTGTTCGCCCAGCCTCTGGGTAGAAGCCACCTCACAAAGCTGACAACGTCAACGGGGAACTTCGTCGCATCTAAGTCGGAGATTCTGTCAGAAGTTGAAGACTTCTACGGCAAGCTCTACGCATCGCATGCTTCAAGGCCCGTACCCGATACTGAGGATTGTAGAGCCACCTTAACCCGCCACTTCACAGAAGACCTGCCCGAAGTCAGCCGAGATGAGATCGTGATGGCCCTTAAACAGCTCAAAAATGGAAAGACCCCAGGTGAAGACGGAATCACAACGGAGCTTCTAAAAGCTGGAGGAGCCCCAGCTGTAAGCCAGCTGCAACAGCTCTTCAATTCTGTTCTCTTCACTGGGAGAACTCCATAGGCATGGAACAGGAGCATGGTGGTTTTGTTTTTCAAAAAAGGAGACAAAACTCTCTTGAAAAACTACCGCCCGATTTCGCTTCTGAGCCATGTCTACAAACTGTTTTCAAGGGTCATCACGAACCGTCTTGCGCGAAGACTCGACGAGTTCCAACCTCCGGAACAGGCCGGATTTCGAAGCGGTTACGGCACCATGGACCACATCCACACAGTGCGGCAGATTGTACAGAAGACCGAAGAGTACAATCGGCCCCTGTGCTTAGCGTTTGTGGACTATGAGAAGGCCTTCGACTCAATCGAAACCTGGTCTGTTCTGGAGTCCTTGCAGCGTTGCCAAGTCGACTGGCGATATATCGAAGTGATGAGATATCTGTATAATGCCGCAACTATGAGTGTACAAGTACAGAACCAGCGTACTAATCATATCCACCTGCGTCGAGGAGTGAGACAGGGCGACGTCATATCCCCGAAACTGTTCACTAACGCCTTGGAGGATATGTTTAAGACGCTGGACTGGAAAAATATCAACGGCAAGTACATCTCTCACTTACGATTCGCAGATGACATCGTCATTATGGCAGAGACGCTGAAGGACTTACAGAGGATGTTGAATGGCCTAGCTGATTCTTCTCGTCGCATCGGTCTCCGGATGAATTTGGATAAAACCAAAGTCATGTAAAACGAGCACGTTGTTCCGGAACCGATTGCCGTAGATGGAATCCCACTCGAAGTTGTCACTAAGTATGTTTACCTAGGGCAGACGCTCCAACTAGGCAAACATAACTTCGAAAAGGAAATCCAGAGAAGAATTCAGCTGGGCTGGGCAGCATGTGGAAAACTCCGTCGAGTCTTCTCGTCGCATATACCACAGTGCATAAAGACAAAAGTCTTTAATCAATGCGTCCTACCCGTCTTGACATACGGAGCCGAGACGTGGACACTGACGGTTCAAAAAGAAAGAGCTATGCTCGGTGTTTCTCTGCGGGATCGAATCCGGAACGAAGTAATTCGCCAGAGAACTAAAGTGATCGACATAGCTCATCGGATTAGCAAGCTGAAGTGGCAGTGGGCTGGTCATATCTGCCGTAGGACCGATAACCGTTGGGGTAGGCTGGTTCTAGAGTGAAGACCGCGAATCGGTAAACGTAGCGTAGGACGCCCTGTGACCAGGTGGAGCGACGACATTCGCAAAGGGTGGGCAGTGACTGGAAACAAAGAGCCGAAGATCGGGCTCAGTGGCATGACTTGGGAGAGGCCTATGTCCAGCTGTGGACTGATACCGCCTGATTATGATGATGATGATGAAAACTAAATAAGAACAAAAATTAAGTCATGCAGTAGGTATTGTAAAATCTAAAGCAAAAATAACAATTAATTTAACAGACAGAAGTAAATCTTATTAAGTAAACAATCCCTTCACTAGCACAATGTAAGCGGGTAGGTAGTGAACTTTTAATAACTGAGTGCTTGTGTTTGTTACTACCTAGTATATAATATTATTTTAATTCATACATTATATAGATATTATAGATAGATTGCTCTATTTCTCACGGGACCCTGAATCATTTGCGGAATATCTACGGAATGGGCGACGTTACCTACACGCGTCCGTAGAGTAAGACCAAACACAAAATCAATCACTTTTACTTAACTATGTCTATGTCTCAGATTAATAAAATTTTATATCAAAACTATTACTATTACATATGACAAATTCATTGACTGGTTGGTATAGTGACTTGACCAACTGGTCTATAATACCTATAGGTAAATATTGATAAATCTTTGACCTATTTCGTCGCGGTAACCTTTCCAGTTAGAATCAGTGATTTTTGGAATTGAAATATCCAAAGTAACCGATCGGAGCATTATGTATTGCAAAGTCGAAGTAAAGGTACTTCGACTTGGATCTTTGCAGTTTATTTGCTTTCGAATCATTGATAATAACTCTGCTGTTATCTTGTTCAATTATTATCACTAACCACTTTTAAACTTGCAGATATGAGAGCAGTCACCCAGCTCAGAAACACAAAGAGCGTGAAGCGCCTCGTATACATATCGTGCAGTCCAGCTTCTGCTGTGAAGAACTTCGTAGACCTCGCACGACAGTCTTCCAAGACTTTAAGAGGAGCTCCCTTCGTGCCAATTAAAGCTGTGCCCGTCGATATGTTTCCTTACACTAAACATGTGGAGCTAGCTGTGTTGTTCGAGAGAGAAAAGGTAACTTTTACGCCTCATTTGTTGTGTTGTTACTGTTGCTAAGGCTACGTTCACACGGTTGGTAGATTTAATGATCCCACTACCTCTGTACGAAAACCCATGATTCATGAATGCACATAAACTTTCATTGGTAGGTATATAGCTAGGATTAGAACCAACGACCGTCGGGTCAGAATCAGGGTAACTATCCTTTACGCCAAAGGGCCGTCCAATATCACTACGTAAGTATTATAAAACAAAGTCCATCACTGCGTCTGTCTGTCTGTTCGCAATAATTTCAATAGCTACTGAACGGATTATCATGCGGTTTTTACCAATAGCCAGAGTGTTTATGAGGAAGGTTTTGTGTATATTGGTTGAAATATGATGATGATTGTTAAATATGTTAAAATTTTATATTCGATGCAACAAACTGATGCAAATTTTATAGGCATAATATGTTCTACCCGTGCGAAGCCGGGGCGGGCTGCTCGTATTCGATAAAATCGTTTCGAGGCGCGTCATTCTCTGTGGCAACTTCGTACGGTATACGGTAAAAAACGTATCTCGGACACGACGTTTTCCCATATGGAAATGTGAACAGTTTGACATATTGTCTACTGCCACTACTGTTATATAAAATCTAGTGTACAGTATACGGGAAAAGTATGGCCGTGTGAACGTGGCCTAAATGTATGTAATAACTAACTCTGCCGACTCTTGGCTAATAACTTATTTTTTTAGTTTTTTTAACTCAAGTGAGTAGTATGATGTCTTAAGAGCCCGTTTACAATTTTCCTGCCTTGCAGAGCGTTCGAACGGTACTGAGCTCTAGTCACGACGTAACTAATTATAATCTGCGCGCAACTATTTGCTTTGCTTGCCACACCGTACGTAGGACCGAAAACCGATATGGTAGACGAGTCCTTGACTAGAGACCACACGTATAGGCAAGCGTAGCGTAGGACGCCCTCAGGCCAGATGGAGTGACGACCTGCGAAAGGCGACTGGAAGCGACTGGACGCGGAAAGCTAAAGATCGAGCCACGTGGCGTTCTTTAGTAGAGGCCGACGTCCAGCAGTGGACTGATATAGACTGATGATGATGATGCTAAAAAACAATGAGATGACTGACGGTGCAATAGTACAGAAATTATAAATTTGAATTTATTTACAGAGGGCCAAAGCTGAGGAAAATATACATCCATCTGAAGAAACTAATCTGACAACAGTAGACACGCCAAACCAAGATAAAAAAGCTGAGTGTATAGCAGAGAGTAAAACTGGCAAAGATATTAAAGTTGAGTGTATAGCAGAGAGTAAAATTGACGAAGACGTTAAAGTTGAGCGTATAGCAAAGAGTAATATTGTCGAAAATATTAAAGTTGAATGTACAGCAGAAATTAATACTGACGAAAGTATTAAGGTTGATTGTAAAAATGGCGAAGATATAAAAGATGAATGTATGACGAAAAGTGCAATGGACACTGACGCGACATAATCTAATATCATAAGAATAATGATTATAAATACATATATATTTGTTACATTTAAAAATGACTTTTTCATTATAACCCTATTACTAAGTACCTTTAACTCACATTTAAGATATAGACATAATCAACCTATTAGCAGGAAAATATATAAAATAGTAAGGTTTTTTTAAATATCTGGTAGAATAGCGTTTGACATATTATAATGCAGTCAAAGATGGTGAATACGCTAGGGCCTAGTGTGCTGCCGGAACACCGTAAGATCATGACGGCCGATCTTGCTCCTTGTTGGTGGTATGGTAAGCTACTTTTGGTAGATAATGATGGTGTCAAAGAGAATATAAATACTACGTGATGGTGTTACTTAAGTTACGGTTGCTATTTTGGTAGGTGATTTATGGATAATGCATAATTGTTCATCCGGAAGCGACGGAAGAGAAGTCTTTTCAACCGACTTCACAAAAAAGGAGGAGATTCTCAATTTGAAATTTTTTTTTGTTTGTTACCTCAGAACTCCGTCAATTCTTAACCGATTTGAAAAAATATTTTTTGTGTGAGAGCGTATGCTTCCCGTTTGGTCCCATTGTAATTTTATGGAGCTCTGATAAGTATCTCCAGAGATATTGGGATAAACACCTCATACTTAGTACCAACGTTGGTTAGTAGCAATTAAGGTAGATCTCTGAATTGTATGAACGCTCATATAACTCAAGAGGCCTATTTTAATTGGCGAAACTATGTATGTATGGGGACACCCCATTTTCAACATTTTTTTTATTTTTTAGAATGATTCCTTTATTTGTGCTGTAACCTAGCTTTTTGGCCTAATTTCATGATTTAACGGGAAGTACCCTATACCAAAACCTAGAATTGTCCAATTTTGTTAAAAGCAAGGTCTTACAGCACAAGTGAAGGAAAAGAACCGAAAATAAAAAAAAGTTGAAAATTAAGGTAAATTATGGTACTTACAAGTTTTCGCGAAAATCTAAATTTGCCCATATCTTTATATCGTGTTGACTCAGGACCTTGGTTTTTATACACCTAATAGGGACTATAGACCTCAGTATCTGGTATAAATTTCAACTTGCTAGGTCCACCCGTTCTTGAGAAAATCGGTGGTGACACACGTACAGACAGACGAAGTGATATTATAAGGGTTTCTTTTTTTTACCTTTTGAGGTACGGAACCCTAAAAATTACTAGCGCTGCATGTGAAGTCGGTTTCTTTTTCGTTTTGTAAACGATCTTAAAGTATTAATATATCGTATCGTATATATGTATCGTGATTTAAATCGTAATACGTTTAAAAGAACCGACTCACGAGCCTCTATCTATGTAATTACGAGTATTATTTGGCGTTTGTATCAGAGGTGCTCCACTCTATCATGGCACTTTCCACGTAAACACTATAAACGGATTACCCTGTAAAAAGTTACGCATACCTTTGTGAAGGCGGTTGGAAAAATTAATGTATTCTTTCAGTAGACACCTACTATTGTAGTAGTGATTCCGTACTCTGTGCTATTGTAAGTATCAACCTACTATTATGAGTATCAAAATCTATAAAAAAGAAGCCTGTTTATATTTTGTCATGTCATATCACAATTTATAAAGGTTTGATCGGTATAATTTAGAGGTAACTAATACTTATCCAAAAGTCTGCACGGCCACCAAGCAACCAATTCATTAAATTCCGCCAACGGCGAAGTGGTTTTCAATAGGATTACGTGTTAATTCCGTCGAGTTTAATATCGGCATCTGGGACGGCGAGATAGAGGATGAGAATTTAATAAAGAGTGAGGCTGCATTCCTCCACCCTCCGTATAAATTATGAGAGCAACGCCTCGCATTCTCACGTCATTTGGCTCGCTGAACGCCGACCATATAGGTACTGAGCTATTAAGAGCTATTGAGCTATTAAGTATTCTGTGCCATTATAGATGGGTTAAATTAGTGAATCAATAAAACCTAAAAAAGCTTATGTAATTTATCTAGATACATACTGCATATAACATATGACAAACGGACTATCAGTTCCATTTGGATCTAGGATGATGGGTAATCCATCATCCTAGGTTTTGACCTACTTTAATTTTTTTTAAATATTCTGACGTAAACGATTAGATGACAGCTGAATGGTTCATTACTTTTTTTTTTCTAATTCAAAGCGTTAAATTCTGCTTTTGCTATGTTTACTTGATAATTGGTTATGATTTATTTTATGATTTATGATTTTGACGTGTATATGTGCGTATATTTATACTGCCTACATACTGAATAAATGCTTTGATTCTTTGATTCTCTTCTTATACCTCTGAGTACCTAGAAAATTCAAAGCTATATCATAGCTTATCCACTAATATAATTGTAAATGCCGTTGAAGTTTTTAGTACCTATGGGATACTCGAAACAATAATAATCTACCTACTTCAACATTAACACAACATGGTACAAAGATTCTGTAAGTTTATCTTTGTTATTACATGATATCTTTTAACCGCCTCTCACTGGCGTGGACAAATCACCCATCATGGGGCAACACGACTAGTACTAGTAGACTGGGACTAGTGGGATAGACTCCGAATTCGTCACCCACCGGGCTCCCAAGAGGCCAAGATACAGGCTCAGCCGATAGCATAGAAAAGATAATAATACTACGTATTGTTGGTATTGTTTTTAGGGTTCCGTAGTCCTGACAAGGAACCCTTATAGTTTCGTCATGTCCGTCTGTCTGTCTATCGGAGGTTTTGCTAAGAGACCGCTAATACTAGAAAGCTGTAATTTTGTGGGGGTATGTAAATGAATGACGCCGACAAAGTGCTGTAATAAAATTTTGAAAAATATTTTTTTTAGGGTAGCTCCCCTATATGAGAAGTGGGGATGCATTTTTTTTTCATCGTCTATCCCATCGTGTGGGGTATCGTTGAATAGGTATTTTAAAATGACTAAAGGGTCGCTAATACCATTTTTCAATTTAATGCTCCATTTACGAAATATTAAACTTTAAAGTGCAAATTTTTGTTCCAGTAGGGCCCCCCCTCCTCTAAAAGCTAAACTGCTGGATTGAAAAATCTGGAAAAAATCGTGGTAATAGCGCATTTCATGAACTTTAAAGGAAAATTATAGCGGTTAAGATAACTTTATTAGTTTAGCAGTAATAGCCGTTGAACTTGGGTGTTTGGATAATTTTGTACCAAATACAAAATCCTTAGAATAAATCCTTTAAAGTGACAAAGACGGAGTACCTAGTTGCTTGTTTATAACGGGTAAAGACTTGCATTAAATAACATGCTACTACGGAACCCTACACTGCGCGTGGCCCGACACGCACTTGGCCGGTTATTTATCTGCCTCTTTATGCAAATAAAATAAATTGAAATTGAAAAATTAAAGAAGTTTAAGTACATCTGACAGACAAGCACATTACCACTTGATGAATGAATTATATTTCATTTCATTTCATCTATACTAATATTATGAGAGAGAACATTTGTATTTTAGTATGTTTGTATTGATTTGGCTCAAAAACTACTAGACCGATTTAGAAAATTCTTTCACAAATATATAGAATGGACTTTTGAAATGAAAATAGGCTAGGTATATATATAGTCAGTACTATATATATACCTAGCCTATTTTGAAATCATAGGTACATTCGTGGAGACCTATTTTGCAACCTAAGTCGACAATAAAACGGTCGAGAAAACACGTTTTTTAAGAGCGCTGCTTAAGCGGAAATAGATAGAACAAAAGTCTCGATAGAATAATTATAGAACTTAATAAGACCTATAAAATTCCGCAATAGCATATGTCTATCTCTTAAGATTGACCCAGAGTAACCATTTTAATCTTTAATTTTTTATTAAAAAATATTACTTAACTTCCAAGGCTATTTTCAAGTATATAGTATTAATCCTTATCCAAATAATTAAGTTTAGTTTAATTTAGAAATTGTCCTTTACAGTATATAAATTAAATGAAAACTAGAAGATATCATAGATTCAAAATACACGCATGACAAAATTAATAAAATATTTGCCGTGAAACCACAGATTAGGTCATAGTTACTACGAAAAACTATTATAAGCTTAGCTATTCTGTAGATTCCGACCGATATAAATCAATTTGAAGTCAATATAGTATAATAATATGATCTATTGTATATAATACTGAATTTCAAAATGTAAAACCACCCCGACTGAACTATGTATAAACTTTCCATTTTAAAAACATTCCGTTGAGTCTAAACACGACATTCAAAATCACAGCTGTAATTTGGTGAGGATTTGAGTATTCTGTGGATTCCAGGAGATGATTCAGCATCAGGTTAATGCATTCATGTACAATATCGTTGAAGAAGAAGATTTTCGCATTGATCAGTCCTATTGGAAGTTGATTTCATAGCGCCATCATGTACAAAAAAGCTCATAGTTTTAAAACGATTGAACGAATTTTCATGAATCAAAGCTAAGAACACTTTCGATGAAGATATCTATCAAACATAAAAAACTATCAATGATAAAATCAAAATCGGTTCATCCGTTTTCGTGCCTTAGCACGAATACGGATAGCTACCATAGGATTATGTTCGTCTATACGTCAGACTATTTAGCCCGCGGTACACTTGGCGAGATCATCTCGGCAAGTCTACCGCGCCTCCCCTACATTCCAATACCACCCCGTGCCAGAGGGTGGGATATTCTTCAACTTTATGAAATCGCTTTCAGTTCCTTCATTTCAGACCAAGCTGCGGTGAAAGACGCACCAGCACTAGTAAAAATAAATCCGGGTTTTGCTATAGGTTAAAAAAACCAAAGGTTTAATATGCATTGATTCTTTCTTATTAACAAATGAAATGTCTTCTAAGCATTTTTCAGTGATTGTTATTATTTTTACATTATTAAATTTATATTTATGTATTAAATTTGGACCTAGTAAGTATAAATTAATAAACTTAATGGAAATTTGCAGACCTATTTAGTGTATGGGGTGCATCAATATGTAAAAGTTATTTCGCATTTTTTTAATTCCGCGCCAATTTCCAGAGCAGCGATTCGCGGAGAGTGAAGCAGTGTTGGACCCAAACAGTGAACTAAAACTGAAATGGAAAGTTGATTATATCACTCAAAAGATTCAATTCCGAATTAAGTTCTCTGACAACGCACCAGTTTTCAATTGGTTTGCACTTGGATTTTCGGATAGAGGAGAAACAGCTAACTCCGATTTTTGTGTGTTTTGGAGAGACTATAATGGATTTAACCATTTCGAGGTAAGATGATTTGGATTTACCCATAGATTTATTGAAAAAAATAAATGGTGCATTCAAATAAGCAACAAGTGTCGATTACATAAAATTGCGCTTTTTAGGATATGTATGGGACATCAGAAGGAAAACTATATCCTGACAAGAAACAAGACTGCAAAGGATTTTACATAGACTCGCGTAGCAAATGTATTTTGTTTGAACGAAGCTTTGACACTTGTGACGATCATCATGATTATGTTATAGAGGTTTGCATTTTATTAGCACATCAGTTTGATAATAATATGTGTCCCTAGAAGATTTTATTGTAACTATAATTTTATGTTAATTTAGGAAGGCACAGTCCATGTGCTTTGGGCACACGGAATCGATAAGCTGTTTTCTGCAATCGGTTTAAGCCCCGATAGTAATGCACCGTCTCAGCATGGATTTATCAGAGTGCGCCTGTTGACACCACCTGGAATAAAACAAATTACTGATGCTTACACACTACGCGTTACTAACAATAAACTTAAAGTGCCAAGTGGAGATACTACATATTGGTGTAAAGTTGTAAAAATTCCAGATTTTATTATGGGGAAAGTGCACCATGTTGTGCAGGTACCTTTTTCTTAGTTTTTTCTATTTTATGACTGGCTGAAATATAGATGACGACGCAAATTTTTCGTATCTCTTAAATTGTAATTTTTTTATAGTACGAATCAACCATCACTAAAGGTAATGAAGGGCTGGTTCATCATATGGAAGTGTTCTATTGTGATGCAGACCCAAAAACGGAAATCCCCTTATACGAAGGCAACTGCTTTGCATCAGACAGACCTGAAGTGACGAAAACATGTTCAAAGGTATTGGTAGATAGCACATTATTATTTTATTTATACTATACCAGTTATTACTATAAAACTGGCACTTTGTTATCGTTTTCTATTGATTTTAGGTAAAGGCAGCTTGGGCGATGGGAGCACCACCATTTATCTATCCAAAAGAAGCAGGACTCCCTCTTGGCGGGCCTAATGCTAATCAACACATAATGCTTGAAGTACACTATAACAATCCACAGCTAAAAAATGGTATGGTGTTATTAATATCCTATATTTATCAGAGTTTACAATTAATAAATATCATAGTATAACGATAAAATGTGATTGTCAGACAAACACAAATTATTGACTTTGGTATAAATCAAAGATGTATTTATCTCATTATAGATTGGGTTGACAGTTCTGGAATTACCCTTCACATAACCGGAGATAGACGTCCGTATGATGCAGCTATTATGGAACTCGGGCTGGAATATACTGACAAAATGGCCATTCCTGGCGGACAAAAAGCATTTCCTCTTACAGGCTACTGCATACCGGAATGTACAGGAGTGGTAAAATAAGGAGACTTCGTTCATATAATATGATTATAAATTCAACCTGTGAATATAACAATACCTATTCTAAATGTTTTATGTTGTATTGTTTACGTTATGTTGTAATTTATAGGGCTTACCAGAAGACGGTATTGTAGTTTTCGGTAGTCAACTTCATACGCATTTAACCGGCATCGCAGTATGGACTAGACATTCACGACACGGTGTAGAACTGCCTATGCTCAACAAGGACATCCATTATTCCACACATTTTCAGGAAATCAGAATCTTACATCAGCCCGTGAAGGTGTTACCGGTAAAAGAAATAAAATTATTTGTCAATCATGAATTTCATCGGTGAAATGTTGAAATGTTTATAACAATACGACAATTTGTTTATTTTCTGGTTTTAAGGGCGACTATCTGCAAACCACTTGTTTGTACAATACTGAAGGTAATGATAATGCTACGATTGGTGGTCATGCAATCACTGATGAAATGTGTGTCAACTACGTCCACTACTACCCAGCAACTGATTTAGAAGTTTGTAAAAGTGCCGTATCTAACGCAGCGCTGGAGAACTACTTCAAATTCGAGAAAGAGTAAGTACATTATTTAGTGTGTGTTGTGTATCACTTACTGGCTGTAAAATTAGTTAGGTATATATGTAAAAGGCAAACCGAGCGTAATATAATCTATAAAAATAACCGGCCAAGTGCGTGTCAGGCCACGCGCAATGTAGGGTTCCGTAGTAGCCTGTTATTCAGTGCAAGTCTACTCCGTCTTTGTCACTTTAAAGGATTTATTCTAAGGATTTTGTATTTGGTACAAAATTATCTAATACCCAAGTTCAACGACTATTACTGCTAAACTAATAAAGTTATCTCAACTGCTATAATTTTCCTTTAAAGTTCATAAAATGCGCTATAATCACGAATTTTTCCAGATTTCAGCCAGCAGTTTAGCTTTTAGGGGGGGGGGGCGCATATAATGGAACAAAAATTTGCACTTTAAAGTTTAATATTTCGTAAATGGAGCATTCAACGACACCCCACACAATGGGGTAGACGATGAAAAAAAAATCATCCCCACTTCTCATATAGGGGAGCTACCCTAAAAAAAATATTTTTCACAATTTTATATATTATTAATTATTATTTTTTGCTGGCGAAAAATTATAGTGGTATTTTTGCTCGATCTTATAAAATACTGTAGTGTGGTACGGAATCCTACTAGTGCGAGTCCGACTTTCACTTGGCCAGTTTATTTATTTATATCTCAATTCCTGGAGATAATCATCAAATTTTGATAAAATATATTAAAGGACTACCTCTAAGTTGTACCCCACCCAAAAAATCAATCATTCAAAACGTCACGTAACTTGCGTCCATTTTGGATGTCGGAAAAACTGAAGATTATAATATATTGGGTGCATGCATAGGTACTACATGATCACCAGTTTATTAGTACTT
The DNA here is from genome assembly GCA_954871355.1 of Cabera pusaria. Taxonomy (NCBI): domain Eukaryota; kingdom Metazoa; phylum Arthropoda; class Insecta; order Lepidoptera; family Geometridae; genus Cabera; species Cabera pusaria. The sequence continues at coordinate 7,018,273 of OX940897.1, forward strand.
TATTGATATCGTTACATACGAGTTATATATTGAACTTATTTTTTTAGATACGACGAAATGCCAATATCCGAAGAAGGTTCGCCTAGACAGAATTATCTTGCGATCCATCCGTGGACTAAACTACGTGCCGATTCATTAGAGGCTCTTTACAACGATTCGCCAATCTCGATGCAGTGTAACAAATCAGATGGCTCTCGTTTTCAGGTAAATATGATTACATATGATTTTTTGGGAAGAGGGTCACTGTCACCCAGGGGATGATATAGTAGCTATCCTGCATCAGTAGGCTTAAACTTACCTTAAACGTGATCCCTGGTCACATATATTAGTCAAGTGCTTGCCTATAAAATGTAAAAATAACTAATTAAATGTCTGGCCTTTAGCTATAAATCATCCAATATATCACTAAAATCAAAAGACAGGTTCAACGGCTTGATACCGATAACAGCAACCATTATTTACTTACTCCCTAACTTTCTCAAACAGACTGACTAGAATTGTTAAACACAATCCAAAATTTCATCGTACCGACGGGACTTGAACCCGCAACCTCCGGAATGACATGTTCCGCTGCTGGTGCTTTGCCAATTAAGCCACGGTGCGAAGTATCGTAAGTATGGCAAAGCACCGGTACATGTCATTCCGGAGGTTGCGGGTTCAAGTCCCGTCGGTACGATGAAATTTTGGATTGTGTTTAACAATTTACAAAAATATAAAGTGTGAAACACTTCAAAGAAACATAATATTAGACTGACTAGAACTTTATGAAGAAGATAGTTTAGTATATACTCGTAATGAAGAACAACGAAACAGTACATTGTTATGTGTATTTTATTCTAATTATTACACATAGACAACTATTATATTACACGTAGGTAGATCTATAGATTAATATACATAATTTATTTCAGGGCGATTGGGAAGGGATGAGAACACCTCGAATTCACTTGCCACTACCAGCAGTCCCAAGAGTTTGTCCTGTTCATGGATATGCAATTTATGAAGAGTAATCGTATGATTCAACTTCGATATGATATTGATAAAACACATATACTTATATATTCAAGTTACGTTAGACGTTGTTATTTATTCCTATAATTATTAGCGTCACATCGGCTTGTTACAAAAACATATTATATGATAAATCATGTTATTATCATTTTAACAATAGCACGTAACCTATGTGTGGCAATAAAATGCATCTGTGATACAAATGTAATAATTTGTAAGAATTTTTGAATACCCTAGCGTAAAAAATATTTCTAAATAGATATAATAATATGATTCTATAGATTACTAAATCCATATCTCTCACGTTAATATAGTTGTATATTATTTAAAAATCCTCTTACCGTTGGCTATGGCTTCATTTAAGCCCAATATAATTTAAAATCGTTTACAAAACGAAAAAAACCGACTTCACATGCCGCCATAGTCATTTTTAGTACTAAGTTTGAGATGTTTGTCTCCATATCTACGGAAATAATTATCAAATCTCAATAAAATGACCACACTGGAAGCATACTCTATCGAACAAAAAAAGAATTTTCCAAATCGGTTAAGATTTGACGGAGTACTCAGGTGTAACAAACATTTTAAAAAAATACAGTCGCATTGAGAACCTCCTCCTTTTTGTGAAGTCGGTTGAAGAGACCGGCCTATCCCCGTGAGTAATAAAGCATGTCAGTAAATATAATCTATGTAATAACAGAAAAATCAAAGCCTAGCTATTACCACATGAGCACAGAATAATGAATAGTACAAGACATGAGTAAAGAAAAGGTACAGAGACAAAGCTTCAAACAACTGCGCTGTGATGATGACGTAGACGCGTGTGTGTGCCTGAGCACTAGCGGCCTGCGTGCCGCCTGTCACGTACGGAGTGAAACCGGTGTATAGTGGCTCGGCTGGTGTTTTAACTCAGGGCTGCGTTGCTCGCGACGCGTCGCGTTATATTATACTAGCTGTGCCCCCGCGACTTCGTCCGCGTGGCATAGTGTCTTTGGGTAGCATTTTTAAATATTTAGGGTAATTATTTTACAAATAAAACACATGCGTATCCCACCTACACCGCACCGTACCAAGCCGCGCAAATCCCCCTCCTCTCTCCCTCCCCCTCGCCCTTCCCCTCCCCTCTCCCTCTCTCCTCCCTCCACCCCTTTCTCCTCACTTCCCTCTCCCCCTCCCCTTTCCCCCACTTCCCCTCCCCTCCCCTATCTCGTCCCCCCACTTTCCCCTCCCCTCCACATTTCTCTTCCCTCCACCCCCTTTCTCCTCACTTCCCTCTCCCCCTCCACTTTACTCCTCTCCCTCCCCCCACTCCACCTCCCCTCCCCTTTCCCTCACCTTCCATCCCTCTCCCCCTTTCCCCTTCCCCTCACCTTCCATCCCTCTCCCCCTTTCCCCTTCCCCTCACTTCCACCCTCCCTCCCCTCCCCTCATTCCCCCTTCCCCTTCTCCCTCCACCTTCCCCCTCACAAACTTTGAATGACATATTAATTCATATCAAATTAACAGCCTACAAAATAAGTTTCATGCTCCTAGCTTCCAACATGACGATACTTCCATACAACTTTTCATCCCCCCTTTCAACCCCTTACAACCCTCTTTTCGCATTAAAAAGTAGACTATGTCCGTTCTCAGGCTCTAGACTATCTGTGTACCAAATTTCATTTAAATCGGTTCAGTGGTTTTGGCGTGAAAGTGACACAGACAGACAGACAGAGTTACTTTCGCATTTATAATATTAGTTAGGATTAGGAAGGATTATATTTCATCCCATCTTATTCGAAAAGTGATGGTTGGTTCCTGGATAAGTGCGCGCAAAGTAGGTATTTTACGCCCTAATTTTTTACTTATGAATGTTCTTTTATAGTAACCTGTCTAAGGAGGTTCAACTTAGATTAATGACTAAAGCAAAGATGGAGCAACCTTCGTTATCAAAACGTACACTGTTGTCTATAGATACTTCAATTTTTATACATAACATAGTGATGTGTATTGGTTTGTTAGATATCGATAAAAAGTTGTCATGTAATGTAGAGTGGTAATAGATGACAAGGCATTGTCACATGGGGAAGTATCCACTAAAGACCGTTCACTTTTAAATTGTCGCTTGCCGTCAAGTTTTAATTGTCTTGTTTAGGTCGGGTCGCATCACATCGCAAAATCCGTCTTTTTTAACGAGTTAAGTACGTTCAAGTAGATAAAACCATTTTGTTCACTAATTTGTCTGTATGTCTAATTGTCCATCTGTCACAGATAATTTGCTCCGAATCAACGGGACTAATAAAGTTAAAATTTGGTACCCTTTACGTGATCCAAACATGAAAGTGTTACGTTAATAAATTAATTTTTAATATAAGGGGCCCAAACGAAAATAAAAAAAACATTGCAAACTAGTAGGTACCTACTAATCCTAGTACTAATAAAAACACGACACTTGAAACAATCGAACACATTCCCACTGACTCCCATCACTAGTGAAAGTAACAGCAAACAAATACTACCAAATAAAGACAACGCATGACATTCATTAAATCATCTCATATGTATTACCTTCCTAACTTGGTAGGGTAAAGGTAGCCAAAGGTAACCATTTGACAATCAAGGGTTGTACGCTCCCAAAAATCGGTCATGACAACCGTATCTCTTTCCTTGTCTTGCACGTTGATTGTGACACTTAACTAAATTGAGACAGGCATACGTGACATATGTTCAGCTTTAAAGCTCCATCTTTGCTTTAGTCAATAATCTAAGAGGTTCAATGAAATTCCTTGACATTTCATAACATTACATGAAATTTCGTGACATTTCATGACATTTTATGACATTTTGTAACATATCATAACATTTCGCGGCATTTCATGACATTTCGTGACTTTTGTGACATATCATGACATTTATAGCATTTCGTGACATCTCATGACATTGACTCATGACATCTCATGACATCGTTGTCGACAATGATGAAGCTTGAAAAATAAAAAAGCAGGCCATGTTTACTTGAAGGAGGATTTTTCTTGATTTTTTTTTGTACCAACCCTACAAGAATAGGTAAATATTTTGTCCGTTCCTTAGAAGGTTTGTCTCTGTTCCTTTTCTTTACTCATGTGCTATTACTATTACACAGCGGTATACAATTCAATCCATAATGACATTCATGACAGCCGGTTTCAGTATTAGATACCTACCTAAATATAGCTGCTTTCTCGGTATTTTTATATATACCTATTGTATGTGAATGACCAAGCTTTGCTCGGTATTTGTTTTGGTAAATCGTGTTTTTTAGGAAAAAAATAACATCTCATCTGGACTTGAACCGGGACCCCGGTTTCTGGTTTCAGGACCGCCCTATTTACCACCGAGCTATTATAACCTTGTAGATGGGGGCGAAATTTACCTTCGTGTGCTAATGATATTGTAGCACTTTTTCATTGCCTAAAAACACAGATAAAACGACGTTTTCTAAAAATGAGCTATATAACAAGAATTGCTCGTTTAAAGGTTTAAATTAGATTAGATAGATATTTAGGTTTTATCGTTGGATTATTTGTATGAAACTGTATGAATAGTTAAAATATTTTAACTATTGGATTATAGATTATAGACTTGCTTGTTTATTTAGTCTAACCGCGTTAGCGGTAAAATAAACAAGCAAGTCTTTAGTTTAGTTCGCAATCATAAAGAACCATCCCTATAATGTAAAGTTCGAAAACAAAATTATTTATTTACAACTAGCTGTACCCGCGACTTCGTCCGCGTGGAATAGTGTCTTTGGGTAGCATTTTTAATTATTTAGGCTAATTATTTTACAAATAAGACACATGCGTATCCCACCTACACCACACCGTACCATGCCACGGTAATCCCTCCTCCCCCCTTTCCCTCCACCTCCCCCCTCTTTCTTGCCCTCACTCCCCTCCCCCTCTTCCCCTTACTTCCCTCTCCCCCTCCCCTTTCCCACACTTCCCCCTCCCCTCCCGCTCTCTATTCCCCCATTCCCCTCCATTTCCCTTCCCCTCACTTCCCTCTCCCCTTTCCCTTGCCCCCACTTCCTCCTCCCCCCCTCTCCCCCCACTTCCCCCTCCCCACCCCTTTCCCCTTCCCTTCCACCGTCCCTCCCTCCCCCTTCCCCCTTTCCCCTCATGAATTTTAAATGTCATATATATTTATATTGAATCAACAGCCTAAACAAAAAGTTTCAAGCTTCTAGCTTTTACAATGACGATACTTCCATACAACTTTTCATTCCCCCTTTCAACCCCTTCCGACCCTTTTTTCGCATTAAAAAGTAATCTATGTCCTTTCTCAGGCTCTAGACTATCTGTGTACCAAATTCCATTTAAATCCGTTTAGTAGAACATTCATATGAACTTTACATATTTCCATACAAACTTTTATCCCCTATTGTTATTTTACATCCTTGAGGGTAAAACTTTTACAAACTTTGAATGTCAATTATATATATATATATATATATACTGCATAATTAATTGGTGCCTACAGCTAGTGCGTGGCGTTGTCCCTGGGGTTGTCCTAATAAAAATTTTAAATTAAAGACAGATAGATTTGGCAATTTGGGTACTTCAACTGGCAGCCCTGTGAAGGTCAATCATCTTAGATTATTGACTAAAGCATCAATAATCTAAGTCAATCATTGAATCAATCAATGAATCAAACTGATCAAATATTATTTCAAATCCACTGGCTCACTACCTTTCTTAGTCTGTGGTCAGTAGCGATGGGTCGTTGACGTATTTTTCGTTAACGCAACTAGACCGTTGAATTAACCTCCGTCAACTAGTCGATTAACTAGTTGAATTGATTAACTAGTTAATGCTTTAACCATAGTCAATTTCGCAGTGCTCGTATGAATTCAACCGTTATCGTAGTATTGGTTTATTCAATCGTTTAAATCCAAATAGCGCTGTACGTTAATTGTATTTTAATTTTTTTTTCAACAATAAATATATTTTGATTTTAAGTAGGTTTGTTTTAGTTTTACATCATGACATACATTTCTAAGAAATTTAAATACTAAGTCTTTGCATATAGAGCTATTAAGGTTTCTAAATAAGTACATAAAATACATTATTACCAACATTTTTTTAAATAAAAAATACCTACCAATTTGTAATCCCCTTCTTCCCCTAATTTTCTACTATAGAATTTAGGAGTCTAACAACGAATGCTACCGTTCGAAATCAAGTTGACAGTTAATCGCATTGCGCGCCCCCGTTCGTTGACCTCAACCGATACGTTTCTATATACTCTTGAATTTCGCCGTCTATGAATTCAACTAGTTGATCGGTAAACGATTATCGGTCCAAACGTTGACAGTCGATGGACGGTTTTTTTAACTAGTTCGTTTAATCAACGCCCATCTCTAGTGGTCAGTTGATAATTTTGACGTTCCGTTCCGTACAGCCACAGAATACCACACAATGCACAAGGCTAGACATCACTGAACACAGAGTATTTTTTTATATAGGACTGACATTTTGTTTTCTTCCTTCTTGCGAAGCGAAATTTTATTTTTAGCTTTCCTTGGATAGGTTTTTGTTTTGTAAACATGTCTAATGATTATGGTTTCAACAATGATGATTCACCGAACAAATCTAATTCGCACCTGCAGCTTCCTAGCCCTATAATTACGCGACGAAACCGGACTGCTTCGACGTAAGTGTTTACGCTATTTTTCTTTACGGAATCAAAGCTTAGCGGCTGTGTGATAAATAAAATTGATATTATTCGCTTTGACTGCAGGTCAGAAAGAGCCTTAGGAAATCCGGTGGAGACTGGAAAAATCAAGAAATTTTGTCGGGAAAAGGGTCATGGATTTGTGACCCCAGACAAAGGAGGAGAAGACCTATTTGTACACATCTCCGAGTAAGATTCTATTTTTGTTTTACTATTTCTAGTAGCTCAGATATCATAATCAGCCAGTGTCAGACCACTACTGGACATAAGCCTCTCCCAAGATACGCCACTGTGCCCGATCTTCGGCTCATTGGGAAGGATATGCTATAATCGCCACGCTGGGCAGGTGGTGAAGCTGCTGCCTGTCACGGCCCTGTACTATTTAGCTACGCCATAATTTTAAATGGTTATATTGCCATTTGTTGGTCGCCAGAACCTCGTTTGTTGGTTAGCAGGATGCACCACGGGCAAGAGTGAGGTTGGTAGGGAGCACTGAGGTGGTATTTGTCCTCCCTTACATCCCAGCTCAGATCTAGCTGCGCAGGAAGGAATAGCTAGCAATAATAGGAGTATGGTAGAATATCAGAGACATAGGATACTTCTAATGTGGCTCAAGCTGCAGGTAGCAGCTAGTACCTACTCAATAATTCTGTTAAAAGCTGCTCACAAAATAACTAACATCATAATATCTCATCATATTTAAAATATTGTAACACGAAAAGTGTTAATAAATGAGACATATCAAAATAACTAATTATGATAAGCATAAAAACATGCTATAGAATCCTTTGTTCTTGGCGATCTCATCAATCATTTCACGCTATACATTTATTTAGGTGTGGGAAGATATAGATTAGCACCTCAGTAAAGGTCACATGTGTAATTTACTGCTGTTCATGTGTATGTATGTGTAAACAAACATTTTAGTTGGTTTTTTATCTTATCTTATGGAAACCAAAATCGTTCACATTGTGATATTGCATTTAGTTTTAATAAATGTGCTGATGATATTATAACTTCAGCTATTTCTGTAGCTATTATCATATGTGATTGATTGATTAATCAGTTGATTGATTATGCAATGAAACAATACTATTATTACTTATGCAATAACTCAATGCATAATGCATTGTAAAATGTTAGTGAATGTTTTGAATATATTCAACATTGTCAAAGTTACTGTTAGAGGCCATCATCACTTACCATCAGGTGAGATAGTGGTAAAGTGCTATCCAGTTGACCTCCACATTAATTTGTACAGGTTTTCTAAAAGTTCAAATAAAATTAAAAATGTATATAATAGGATTACATGTAGACTTTTTAATTAAACTCTGCAGACTCAGTAAAGTATCCTATCCATATAAAAGTCAACAAAATAATATTTTGATCACTTTTACATTTATAATGCTCTCTCTTTGTAATCAGCTCTTTGTTTAATAATCCTATCCAACTTCAATAACAACTATTAATGTTCTTCTCTTCTAGTGTCGAAGGTGAATATGTGCCTTTACCTGGAGATGAAGTTTTGTACCGTCTGTGCCCGATCCCACCAAAATTTGAGAAGAACCAAGCAGTCCATGTGCGCATCATTAACTTGACACCAGAAAAACACCACAAATGGGACGAGAACACTGTGTAATCTTTACTCACAAAAGTACCTTAAGGTTGAAGAGACATCATACTGACATGACAACAATACGCTCAATATTGGATACTAAAATGTATGGGTCAAAATTATGCCTTTTTAGTAATAAGGTTAAGTGAAATGGCTTCAATCTTGGCTTCAAGGCTGATTGGTAGTATTTGACATCTTGCCTTATAAACATTTATGCCACCAACTTGCCTGTTAAAATGCCTATTGGTAGGAATCCTACTGATCATGAGCTAAATTGTGCCTTTCATAGGAAACTTTAGGGTCATAAGATCTCTTTGCTGGCCTCACCACAGACTACAGAGATCAAATACCAGTATTTATAATTAATTGTATGTTCCTATCAAAACATTAATTAACTGTGCTACTATGTGGTATAATGTCAGTGTGATAAAATCTTCAGCAACTACCTTTATGATTTAATTTGCAAGACCCTCTTGCTCTCAGACAAACTTCGTCATGTAATCTTAAGGTTCACACAGTGTAATGCTGATAGAATTAAAGTTACAGAATGAAAATATTCACTACCTTGCAAACAAATGACTAAATACTATCAGGCAAATAAGACATACCACAGGTGGTAGCAGCATTATATTAATGTTCCGTCTGACTTGCTACTTCTACTATTACTTGTCTTACTTCTAGTAGCTTACCACCACCATTATCTGTTCTGTGCCACCACCTAGGAGGAAATCTGCCGCCATTACCTTATGGTGTTCCGATAGCACACAGCCCTTGACAGTCAGAGTATTCTAGGCCTAGCATATTCACCATCTGCAACCAAATCATCCGTTCCTATCAAGCAATATAGTGGTCCAACGCTAGCCTATCAGATATTAAAAAAAACAATATATAGAAAAAGAAAATATTTGAAAGAGATTAAAATGTTACACAATATATTATGCAGAGAGTATATTTCTTGATTATGAATTACTACGCAGGTACTGGATTTCTTTTATTTGATTATAATATAATTATTACTTCAATCATTCTGCAAGAATTTCTATCAGCATTAAACTATGCGACATTATTCTTCTGAAAGTTCTCTTTTGATAATTTCTGCACCGTAATTATCAATAGTATTAAAATTACGTACATATAATTGAATGTATTTTATGTGACTTCTGTCAATTGTTATGTCTATAACTGTATAATCCATGTCTGCATGTTAACTTGGGTATATTCCATTAGTTCTTTTGTGTAGAACTAAGGATTTGTCTACACAAGACATGTCTGAAAACTTTGTGTGAACTGGATAAGTGATTGACCTTTTATAAATGATTTGCAACGTTGCTGACTTCTGGTAATATTAGCATCTCGTGTAGAAACTTATTCAGTGTAATATGCATAATAAAGACAGGATCGTTACTGTAGTGTTTATGGATTATGAACTCAGTATTTGAAAGTGAGAAGCCAATAATGTGGTGCTAAATTTTCGAAGGTTTTATCATCGATTTAGGATTTTGATATCAGTTGTTCGCGTCGAATGAATAGGGGCTTCTTGCACACCAAATAACATTATTTACGCTTAAAAGTGGCAGTCTAAATTATTTGGCCTAATGTTTCAACGAATTCGTTTTGTATATTTTACGAATGTAAGGTTCTGTTTAGTTGTAGGTAATATGCACAAAGATAAGTGCCATCGGTTTGTGATAATGATTAATGAATGATCGAGTTAATTGAGCTGCATATTAATTGTTTGGAGAGTGTATTTGCCCTGGGCAATTCTTCGTTATATTTAAGTTACAATCATATTGAAAATATGAACAATTCTGCATTCAAGCATTTCAAAAACGCATTTTAACTTGTATTGTAAAAGCTATATTTCTGTAGTCGTACTTATTGGTATTTGATGTATCCCAGTGTAAGCTGATGTTTAATGATTTATATGTGTAATCAACTTAATGTTGCCATGCTTTTTATGTTTCTTTGATAGCGTTATTAGTCGATACAGCGAAGAAATAAAACCTACCTACATGTGTAAGCGATAATAATGTGTTTATATTACCGATTCCCTATTTTCTCTGGTCTTTACATTTCCAGTTATGAGTGGTAGATCATAAATCTATCGAAAATCTTACTATAAAGTCTCGTCACGACATTTTTTATAGAACTTATGAAATTAGGGGCAGTTGATAAACTGCGGTATCGCATCAATGTTTTGTCTCAGACATTGAATACTCCCAGTCATGTTCTAACCCTGGACTGGATTGCATTGCAAGGTGATCGGGCACGAGGCAACTGGCAAGGCCATAATTGAGTAGCAAGGCCGTAAAATTCACCAAATAAAGTACTCTGTCTTGTCAACATTCACAGTGAGGAAGTTATAAAGAAGTCATGCAAGTTCTTAGTGAAGCCAATCAGAATTAGAGATGTTAGTGCAGTATTAAGTTATCAATTTCATACAAAATGAATAATACCAATATAACATATAATATAGTCTATGTATATGAAAATTAATCCCTATTTATTACCTGAATAATAATTATGTGATCATTTATAGGTATTTATATATATATCATTTGTAATATTTTGTATGATCATTTATATATTTATTTATATGAGTAATACGGTAAGGAATGTTTACCCCTCCAGAGTCCAGTCTGACTGATATCTTTAATATTCCAAAAACTAACAAAAGATTGTATTCTGTACCTACAAAACAAGTTTATTTATTTTTTATAAGCTAGTAGGACAAGCACGACGCTCGCCTGATGGTAAGCGATGACGTCTACCTATTACAGATAAAGCGGCATGCAACATTCTGGACTGCGAGAATTTAGCATGTTACTGCACTGCGCCTGTTAACTTGAGACAAAGATGTTGAGTCTTACATGCCCTGTAGTTTCACTGGACACCTTGCCATTTCAACCGAAAAACATTCCTATTTCACGGCCGAAAATTAATTGGCAAAGTGGTGGTACCGCCCCAGACGGAAGTCCTACCACTACAAAAACCTACCTTTCTAACACAGTTATAAATTTTAAAGATAACCTAGGTACAATTAATCTAGTACAGTTCAAACTCCTTAGGTAGGTAGGTACGATAACATTGTTATCAAATGTTTTGAATCGATTTGAGATGCGAAAAACAACGGATTGATAGGTAAGTGGAAAATCGATTACGCGAAGGTTTAATAATCAAGGCTAAATGAACGTTATTACATTTACTGTGACTGTTTGACTGATCAACCAGCAATATAAAAGTCATTTTCTAAAAAACAAATTAGTTTTATCCCATACATAGATGTTATCATAAGTGGGTCCTTTATAAAATCTACAACGTAATCTATACTAATATTATAAGGAGAGAACATTTGTATCTTAGTATGTTTGTAATGATTTGGCTCAAAAACTACTGGCCGATTTAAAAAATTCTTTCACTAATATATAGAATGGACTTTCGAAATGAAAATAGGCTATATATTATCCCGTTTAAATCAAAGGTACATTCGTGGAGACCTAATTTGCAACCTAAGTCGACAAAAAAACGGCCGAAAAAACACGTTTCTTACGAACGCTGCTCAATTGAAAACAGATGGAAGAATATGTTGTATCGAAGAGTTGTACTTAATAAGACCTAAAAAAAAGTCCGCGACAGCATATGTCTATCTCTTAAGGTTGACTCACAGTAACCATTTTAATCTTAAATTTTTTGTTAAAAAATAAAACATAACTTCCAAGGCTATTTTCAAGTATATAGTATCAATCCTTATCCAAATAATTACGTTAATTAACTTGGTCACATATTAAAGATTAAAATTGTCCTTTACAGTATATAAATCTAATGAAAACTCTAGAAGATATCACGGATTTCACATACACGCATCGCAAAATTAATAAAATATTTGCAGTCAAACCACAGAATAGGTCATAGTTACTACGAAAATATTATTATAAGCTTAGCTTTTCTGTAGATCCCCACCGATTGCAATCAATTTGAAGTCAATATAGTATAATAATATGATCTATTGTATAAAATAATAATTATCTATATATATAATATAATATTTTAAACCACCCCGACTGATCTATGTATAATCTTTTCATTAAAAGCATTCCAATGACTCTAAACACTACATTTAAAATCTGAGCTGTAAGTTGGTGAGGATTTGAATATTCTGTAGAGTCGATAGTTATTACGACATTAATTACCACTGAGAAAGGATTTTCCAAAATTCACCTTTGAAGGGGATGAAACGGGGGTTCAAAGTTTGTATGGAAAAACAATATTATTATATTATTAATATAGGGACTCGAACCCGCACCCCCCGGATTACACGTCCAGGTGCTCTGCCAATTAAGCCACGGTTCGAGTCCCGTCGGTACGAAGAAATTTTGGATTGTGTTTAACAATTTTACAAAAATATAAAGTGTGAGACACTTCAAAGAAACATAATATTGAATATTAGATAGTCTTTTATATTCGAAACTTAACACAAGTACTTAAGTAAGTAAATACGTGTTTCAGGCTTTTTCGAAATTCCACCCCTAAAAGGGTGAAGTGGGGTCTGAAATCAATATTGTTTCGGATTGCGCTGAAATTTGGCATGCAGATAGTTATTTTGACTTAGGTATCCGCTAAGAAAGAATTTTTCAAAATACACTCTTTAAGGGCATGAAGCGGGGTTTCAAAGTTAGGATAATCATTTTATTAGACATTTCACACAAGTACTTCTGTAAATAAATAAGTAAATACGAGTTCCAGACTTTTTCAAAATGCCACCCTAAGAGGATAAATTAGGTTATCAAAGTCTAAAAATCAATATTGTTTCGGATTGCGCTGAAATTTAGAATGCAGATAGTTATTATGACGTAGGTATCCGCTCAGAAAGGATTTTCTAAAAATTCCTTCCGGATACGGAACGGGGATTCAAAGTTTGTATGGCGAAACAAGATGGGATAAAGTACGTGTTGTAGAATTTTTCGAAATGGGGTAGGTAACAAAGTAAATTTAGGTTTTTCGGGTTTTTTAAATATGAATCCCGAATTGCCTTAGTCACGCGATAACATGAAAACGGGTGAACCGATTTGGCTAATTCTAATTTGATGTGTGTTAATGATAGAAGCGTTTTTACAAAAGAAAAGTTTTAAGTAAATAAAAGAAGATTTTTAACGCGGGTGAAGCCGCGGGGCACTTCTAGTATAAATTTCAACTTGCTAGGTTCACCCGTTCCTGAGAAAATTGGTGGTGACACACGGACAGACAGACAGACAGACGGACAAGAAAGTGATCTTATAAGGGTTCCTTTTTTACCTTTTGAGGTACGGAACCCTATATATGGCCTGAGAAACGTGATTTTCTGGCTTCAACAAAACCTACTGACTTTAAATTTTCAGGAAGAGCAAAGTTATATATAGCCTTCGGTATTATATATTATAAAAGTCACAATCCTCTAATTCCCTTGAGATACAAGCCCACATTTGTAATCAACGTTCACATTCAAGTGACTGAGCCATTTTGCAAACAAGTTGAATCCATAAAATATCTTGGAGTAGTGATAGACGAAAAGTTATCATGGATACCCCATATTGCTTCTACAATATCTCGTGTACGCAAACTGATATGGATTTTCAAAAACATACGACGTGTTGCACCTTTTGATTTGCTCAAATTGATATATGCCCTCTGCCAATCCATCGTGAGCTATTGTATCACGGTATGGGGTGGAACCTGCAAAACCCACATTTTTGTGCTAAAAGTCATGACATTCAAACCCTTCCGATATCCCACTGAAGAGCTGTTCTCTGAAGTCCAGCTCAAAGAGAATATAACCACTACGTTAAGAAGAGTCGGGACTCCCATAGAGCAAACTGACCAAATAGCGAAATGTCAAAACGAGAAGTAACGACGTCAAAGTAAGAAATAGTGAGTGAGACGAATATAGACTTCCATCGGACGCGCCCCCCTTTTCATTAGTTTTCATAGATCTTTTTTTTTGTACTGCAGTTTCGGTAGACTGGTCCAGCTATTAACAATACGCCAACTATTTATACTGAACTCCACACTTTTTTTAAGTTTTATTATGGCTCCACACGATTAGTGTATTTAGCCAGTGTCAAGTATTGAAATTCTTCAAGTTTTTATAAATTTTAGTCGAAGAGATAGGTCAAAGTCAAGTCACATTTCAGGTCAGTTTTTTTCAAGTAAATGTCTAGTCTAAGTCATACCTTTAGTAAAGATGTGGGGTTTACTGAAGATTTTCAGTGGAATTTTGGTGAGAACGCAAAAAGCATGTTTTTCAACATTGTGCTGTTTCCCTACACTCGCACACATTCACCGGCACTTAATGGTTAATAATCCACATTTATTACACATTAACTCGCGGAAGAACACAAGTTTTAGGAAAAAATACAATGAGATCACACACACTTTTCCACGTTCCCGCCAAAAAAAAAAAAAACAACTCCACACTTCTGCAGCATAAAATAAAACTGGCCAAGTGCGAGTCAGACTTTTGAGTTTTGTCTCGCACACGGAGGGTTCCGAACTGCAGTATAATAATTTAATTTTCCCTCCACGAATAATATATGAGTATAATATTATATTATATAACCGTGTCAATACCAAACATGCTTATTAACTACTACGCCATCTAACGAACTTCTAACACCAACTAAGTGAACGTTAACACAAAGGTGCTACGGTAGGTAATTAATAAAGTAAACAATCGTTCATAGATAATATAGTAAAAAACACGTTTTTTGTATGGGGGTCCCCCTTTAATTTTTAACTTTGTTCTGTTTTTAGTATTTGTTGTTATAGCGGCA
Source organism: Cabera pusaria (assembly GCA_954871355.1). Taxonomy (NCBI): domain Eukaryota; kingdom Metazoa; phylum Arthropoda; class Insecta; order Lepidoptera; family Geometridae; genus Cabera; species Cabera pusaria. The sequence goes on from OX940897.1 coordinate 7,033,396, forward strand.
ACAGAAATACATCATCTGTGAAAATTTCAACCGTCTAACTATCACGGTTAATGAGATACAGCCTGGAGACAGACCTGGAGGAGTCTCAGTAATAGGGTTCCGTTGGCTCCCTTTGGGTTCGGAACCCTAAAAATAGAACTTGACTCGATCCAGCGCTCTCCTGAACGTGTTCAAAAGGATGTATGCACATCAATCAAGTGCCGAACAGCGTTTGGACGCAGGCATTCTTCTTTCATTGGTGTCCGCCTGTATAATAAAATTAATAAAACTCTGAAATTCCATCTCCTAGTGGACCGCACTAGAATTATAGCCAAACAAACAATAAGTAAATCTTAGGTAAAAAGGTAGTAAGGTTAGGTAGTTAGGCTCTTAGGTATAAACTATTTAGAGACCGAAGTGTAATAACTCAAGTATATATAATCTATATTTTCCTATTCACTATTATATTTTACATGACATATCTCACTTTGATAACATTACTTATATAACATACCTTATCCTATTTAAATAGAAATAAAAGACTATCTCATGAATCTCATCTGCTCAAAACTAGAACTACACCCAACTAACATGAGAATAACTACGATTATCAATATAAAGGTATATTATCGTAGTAATACATTTTATCCATCATCCCATAATTAAAAATAAGTTTTTAATTCCGTACTATTTCATAGATCAGCTTTTCAAATATTTGTAATAAAAATGTTACACCTGCTTTATCTTCATTGATAAAGTCTGTCCTACACCCGGCAGCTACCTGTAACTACTTCACCACGCTGTTTGTGGATATTTTGTATATGCATAAGTGTATTTTAAAATAAGTTTTAAATAATTTAAATAATTTTTTTATTTAGTTATAAATTGTTAACTTGAAACTACTAGTTATTATAACAACATTCTCTGTCTGGCGGGGGCATTGATACGCCATCACACAGGTAATCCTAGTTTGGGTATCAATGTAAACTAGCCCAGCTGATAAACACGACTTACTAACTGTAATTTGATCTAGTATAAAGTTTATGTTTAAGAAAAGTTTGCTATACAAATAAATAAATACCATTCATTCATTAATTCAAAGATATCATTCTTGCGATAGTCAAGACATTCGATAGTTGTAGGAAGCAATAGAAATAAAAACACTATATCACGTTCATACACATTTTTTTATTAATATTTAATACAGTAAACCTTAATGAAACAAATATAACAAAACACAAGACTTACAAAATAATATGACCGAATCCGTCTAGAAATCTTAATTAACTGTAAACCAAAGTGCGCATACGTGAATTTAATGCTTTATAAGTTTTCATTGTATAAACTCAATTATTTTTTAATATAAATTAACACTAAATGCTGTAGGATTATTTAGTATACATACATTTACTAAACTACATCTACACACGTTGACATTAACTTCGCTCTCATATCTATGTAGTTATGTCGACTATATTATTAAAACTAATACAAAATATAAATGAATATAAAATATTACTATAATATAAAGGTACATAGACACACACTTTCCTAATACTTTAGTCTCATCCGCTTAAAGCTGAAATTCTTATAAACGTGCTAGTGAAAGGTGAATAACGTGCGTACAGTTTATAGGCTTGTGAAGCCTCACAGGTTCTGTAAATGATTTTCGATTCCGACCATGTGTTTGAATAATTTGAGCTCTATTTCTATTCACATAGAGCACACAGATATTCTCACACAGTGTTGACGGATAGTTCTCTCATCGTAATGTGATGTACATAAACTAAACTTATTTAAATCTTGACAATACTTCTGCACTAACACTGAACGATTTGGCTAATCCTAATTTTTACTGATAAACTGGTTTCTATACTATGACACTCACTGAAATCTATAGTAGATTTTATAACGCCCGACACTTTAGGCAGTTTATTTTCATAAATAGCTTATCTTCGACATCCCAGTTAAATTTATCAAAATTGGTGTAATAGTATACTTATTAGTTATCGCCCATAAAACATGTTCCTACTCCTGGGAACATGGTAGGACATACTTGTTGCATCAAGTAGCATGCTCTTTCTCTCGCAAGATGCTGTGGAAATCTTGCTTTTCCAGTAAATAAATAAGACATTTTTAGATGTTGGCAGGTCCCGATGTCCCGCAGGGGAGCTGCCTGCCAACTGCATGCTATTTCTGGTACACCGATAACATTCGAGCAGTAATGCAGGTACAGCTGACTCTGTATGTGCAGGACGCCGCCTATTCCACTGGCTTCTATAAGCCTTGCACATGTAGCGAAGAAATTACATCGACATTGGATGCCCTGCCCTGCCAGCATAGCCCGAAATATGGAGAATGTCAGTGAAGGTGGGGAAAACCTAAGCTATCCTGTCAGAAAAACCACAAGCTTCCTCTAAAACACAGCCTCAAAACCGAATAAACCCCATGACCGCGGCCCGTCCGAGTATACCTACATAAAGAGTAAAGATTGATAGGCCTCCTTTTCAATGAACACTTAAACCGATAGCGAACGTAAAGCAAAAGAGAAAAAACAGCAAGAGCTAAACGCCATTCTAAACTGCCATTCTAGACCACGTTGATGGTCTCTAAGACCTACATCAGACCTCCGAGGTAGCACATGCACAGTCAAAGTCAAACAAGACACACTACAGGCGCACAAGAACATCTGTTTAAGAAAAATTGTTGATACTAGGTCGCGAACGCCACTAATACGAGAGACCTCAAAATAGAGAGCATCGAAAATTAATTAGAGGTCTGGCGAAGATGTTCTGGAAAGCAGGCGTATCCTGCTTACACTGACACATAAAAGGAATAGCGCCCCTTCATGCACGACTACCCGACGTGACGCCCCAGGCAAAGCAAAAATGAAGCCAAATCTGAGAGATACTACTCCACATAGAAGACAAAAAAGAATAAGACAAAGATATATATTAGTAAAAGAATATATATATATATAAGTAAAAGTATAAAGTATGCTGACGGGTTCGCTAGGTCTTATAGGTAGGTTGTTGTCTCACTCAGCAGGGCCCAGTAGCCTCTGCATATTGTAGGCAGAAAGATTACTTCAGTTTTGTCTAGAATAAAGATTGTATAATCAAAATTGGGCCATCTTTCTGGAAGACGTTTTATTCTCTCATCCGCCTAGATACTGAGCATAGTATAATTATTATTGTGATTTGAAACTAATTCGTTGTAAAACAAATGCAAGTATCATTGAAATCAACCTTGATGTTTATTATGAAACAGTTTTTTCATAAATAATTGTGATATTAGTATTATATATTTATAGGTAAAGTCACAAATGTGAATAATTGAGTGTTTTTTTATTCTTTCCCGTTAGTCACGTTACCGTTCTGAAACAAAAATGGTAAATTAATAACACGTTCTATTACAATTATACAAAATAAATTTCCTTTTCATAGCATAGTTCCATATTTCGTAGGAAGAATATTATTTTTTTTTATCTACGATTTTATAATTAGCAACTGCTCGCATATCTAAATAAATACAGTTGTATATTATGACCTATTAAATAAAACCTATTAAATCATCGAGGCTTTACTCCGGCAGTGTCTGCTCTTACTACACTGTAGAGTTTAGTTATAATGTTAATTAAATTTAAATTTTACAATTTGCGATTATATCAAGGACACTACTTAACTTACCTTGGGCAAAGTAACTATAGAAAAAAAGTATGTCGCGAAAGTTTAATATCAATAAATCAGGTCAGTTAACTTAAGTTTTTTTTATGATGGACAAACAAGTACTTGATGACTATTTTACCTGAGGTATGGTAAAATACCGAGTTCACACGAAGCGTGTTTAGTTGTTTAACTACGTAGGGATGTACTATACGAGTAAATACAAGGACATAATCGATACTTTTCTTTCGATTCCAAGTACGAACTTTTAGTATCGATACTTTGGAACCAATACCGAATAGGCATCGGATAAAAGTACTCGTATGGTTACTTAACGGTTTATACAGGCAGAACAATTAGGCCGGCATTATAGAGCCATACTAAAATTTAGAATTAAGCTATTTGATTGGTCAATCAAGCGCGATTCTATCTATAGAAAAGATTCTAATAATTAGTACTTGTAGTTGTATTTACTCGTATCGTTCATCTCTATGTAGTTGAACAACTAAATTCTACTCATGTGAATTTGGTATGAGAAGTAAACTTGCTTGCCTGGCAGTCGAAGGCGGCGGTGAGCTGAACAACGGACATCAGTCCAATGCACATAGTGCAACTATCCCGCCCCATACAAACATTCTTAAAACTCGATTCGAACTATCGAATCGAGACATTCGTATAACTCGATTTGGAACTATCGAATCGAGTTACTTGTATGTTACTTGCGTTCTAGGGTCCCATAGGATAGGACGCAAAAAACATAATATTATGTTTAGCTGAACCCTATGTCAGTAATTTAGTTTATACATAATTAGCACAAGTCTACATATATAAAATGTCTATGCTATCCAGAAATCGGTATCTTTGTCTTTATAACTGCTTATCATAAATACATAGAGTATAGCAAAAAGATCTTCAATTTCTGACTAACCCATATTATGATATAAGTACAATACGTAAATACAACTAATAAATTTACTCGAATGCAGTATAAATACTAAAATAGATGTATATCTTTCTGTATATCTTAGCTCAACATGTATATCTAACTAGGGATTAGTACTAACATTTAGCGACCAATTTAGAGCAGTTAGTGAGGTAGAGTGAGAAATACCGAGTTAATTTGTGCCTCGTCTGGTGTAACTGGTCTCTGGAAATGAGAATTAGTTTCATTCATTTACGACTCCATAGAAGAAACTGATTAGCCTAACGTGCTCTAACTTTTCACCTTTAAAACATTAATGATTTTATTTATATTATAATTCGAGACTTATAGAGTTTAAAAATCTGTCTATATCGTCAGCAATATGTCGCAATAGCAAATTTGATCAAAACCAAATGAAGGCAATATACAAAGCAACCCGCAATTTCCAGTATTTTTGTGGCCACGCCAATGTAACTTGATCGAAACGTCGAGGTCAATAAAATTAATGATTTTTAGCGCGATAAGTCCCGTAATAAAACATAATTGCCCGTTTGCACTTAACTTAAGAATCGCCTTAGCTTGTCGACATAACACAATAAACAAATCCAGCTACCAAAATCCCAAAATATAGATAAATATTGGATCATTAGCCTATCTGCAAGAGATTTTGATTCCCGTTGCTTTAATTGAGATATTTTGAAATCTTAGGCGTTTCTTAAGTTTAGTGCAAACGGGCATACGGTGATTAAATCGCAAAAACTTAAAAGAGTATACTTAGAATGTTACCTCTTCAACTTGCGCTAGCTGGTAGTGTCGTTTCCGCAGCGCAGCCAGTCTAGCCCGTTCAGCATCTAACGCACTCTCAAGCTCCAAGGAGCGCACTTTGCTCTCCATCTCGAGCCGCCGCGTCGCTGTGAGGGTGAGCGCACTGGTGTCCAGGGCTTCTGTAATACAAATGTGAGTAATTCATTATCATAAGCCTATATCTGTCCACAGCTGGACATAAGCCGTACAAGGGTAAGTGATTATTTGATTGATATAGAATAGAATAGAAATACTCTATATTGAATACCAGCAAAGTAAACTAATCATATGAACTACTTAAAGTCTATGGTATTACAATGGGCGGTCTTATCGCTAAGAGCGATCTCTGCCAGACAACCTTTGGATGGACAGTATCGTAGTACGAATTGGCTGGTAATGCAGTGCGCAATACATTAATCTACTTAGAAACAATCGAAAACCTATAATTAAGTAAACTAATTACATAAGTATATCATTATATACATAAATATCAAATACATACATAAGATACACATACATATACTACATACAATAAACATACATATAATATATATAAATACATATGCATACACATAAGTACACATAAAATACATAAGCATTAAGTATACAGTAACCATACACAAATAGTGATAATCATAGTGACATTGTGAAATATAATAATTATGAAAGATAGTGATGTTTTACCATATTTTTAAAAATTGCAAGTGATTTAGCATGTCGTATTTCCAAGGGAAGGGCATTCCATAACCGTGCGGCTTGGACAGTGAACGATTTGCCATAGTACTCAGTGGTATGAGAGGGAATTTTAAGGATTAGGGATTCAGCAGAACGCAAGGATAAGGAATGGGATTCGTGTAGGAACTCAAAACGCTCCTTCAAATAATGAGGAGTGGAGGGTATAAATAATATGGAATAAAGGAGGGAGAGGATATGTGCATTCCGGCGCAAACGAATCGGTAACCATTTCAGCCTTCTGCGAAATTCGGAGATGTGATCAAATTTACGAAGGCCAAATATAAATCTAATGCAAAAATTTTGTAAACGTTCAAGTTTATTCAGCTGTTCTTCGGTTAAGTCGAGGTATGAGGTGTCGGCATAATCAAGTATTGGGAGTAAAAGGGATTGGGCTAGCGCAATTTTGGTGGCAATCGGTAGGAAATTTCGCAGCCCCCTAAGGGAAAAAGCAGACGCAAAGATTTTTCGGCTGACCTCAGCAATCAGCGGCATCCATGTCATATTTTGGTCGAGAAAGATACCAAGGTTTTATGATGATATGATATACTTAGTTATTGGGGTAACATTTAGCGGAGATGTAATACTATGAGTACCTATTACATGTCCGCTAAATGTTGTATGAATGTCATCAAAATTGTATGTACTCATATGGTGGAACAAATTTATTTGACTTTAATATAGTGCTAATGAGTAACAGAGATCTGTTGATTGTTGATTCTGTACGATCACTATATCTCTAAAGAAAAAGACATTCTATTGGATAAAATCATCAATATATCATAAGTACCTTTTATCTTTTTGGGATTTGGCATAGCTCAGTGTCGGTAGTGACAGAAAGGGATTGGATATAAGCCACATCAGCACAGCAACATGGGTAATAAACAAACATAACCGCAAACTAGGGTTATTTATATTTTCTGAGAACTAGATGGCACCACTAGTAGCTTGGATCGATTAACAGTAACCTCCAAAACTGGCTTAACATATCTCATTTGGCATTAGTTAGTACCTTGATCATTCCTCCTAGCACTGGCAGCTCTAACAGCGGCTACCACGGCGCCAGTGGCCGCGGCGACACTTCTCGATGCGTGTGTAAGTCTGGCGAGAGATGGCGCTGCAGGCGGCGCGCGCGCGCGGGACGCCGCCACTAGCTGCGCGGTGGAGCCGGCCACCTCGTGAGCGGCTGCTGAGACGCCCTCCACTCGCCCGGCCGCGCCTACTGCTTCGTCGGCTGATGTGCTGCAAATAATAATCAAGACTTAACAAGAGGTTCATAGATTGACTTGTAGTAGAAGTGAGGGTAGTTAGAACTGTCTGTGCAAAAAGAGAACCGTCGTAGTAATTTAGGGCGCGTGTGTAGATCGTTCTAATTTACTCTTTTGTTGCGTTGACAACATTGGTCTGTGATTCCCAATACGACTAAAAATGTTTGACACCTTGGTAGGTACCTACTCATATCATTATCGGGTGGTACTAGGTAGGTATGCTGCTTCCTTCTTTACCTTTGAATGTTAGTTCATCGTAAAGCCATGACGGTTCTCTTTTTGCACAGACTCTCAAAATAGAGCTCCGTAGCGCATTGGGTAAGACCTTAAGGCCGCTTTTTTCTATGCAAAATTCAAAATCACGCTCGACGTGGCGCCACAGAATACATACCAGTTTTACATCTCTTTGCTCCCTCTGCGTGAACTCTCGCTACCCCGTTAATCATAATGAAATAAATGAAAAGTTTACTGTTGCTCTACTTTGTAATTGCTATTTTATATTGTTTGTAACGTAAAAGCTAAAAGCTAAAGGTAGGCTGAATTGTTACTGTTTCTAAACCGAATTCACAAAAAAGGAGGAGGTTCTCAATTCGACTGTATATATATTTTGTTTTAATGTTTGTTACCACAATAGTCGATCAAATTTTGACCGATTTCAAACATTTTTTTAGGGTTCCATAGCCGAATGGCAAAAAACGGAACCCTTATAGATTTGCCATGTCTGTCTGTCCGTCCGTATGTCACAGTAATTTTATTCCGAAACTATTAGGACTACAGAATTGAAACTTGGTAGGAAGATGTATTCTGTAAACCGTTTTCCAATTTTTATACAAAAATAAAAAACTGGCCAACAGCAAGTCGGAGTCGGACCACTTTAGACGCGCCTATCTTTCAAATGATTGACTTTGAGAAAAAATAATTTTAGAAACCTCAATGTCATTTTTAAAGACCTATCCATAGATACCTGACACGTATAGGTGTGAATATTTTTTTTTTGTTTCAGTTCCATGTATGGGATGCCCCCCCTTAAAATTTCATATTTTTATTTTTGCATAAAAATCGGAAAGCGGTTCACAGAATACATAAGTTTCAATTCTGTAGTCCTAACAGTTTCGGAATAAAATGGCTGAGACATACGGACGAACAGACAGACAGACAGACATGACGAATCTATAAGGGTTCCGTTTTTTGCCATTCGGCTACGGAACCTCAAAAATATAAAAGTTTAAGGGGGGCATCTCATACATGAAACTGGAACAAAAAATGTTTTTTCTTCAAACCTATACGTGTGGGGTGTCTATGGATAGGTCTTTAAAAATGACGTTGAGTTTCCTACAATGATTTTTTCTCAAAGTCAATCATTTAAAAGTTAGGCGCGTCTAAAGTGGTAAAATGTGTGTGTCCCCCCCTCCCCCCCTCTAACTTCTAAAGTTAGGGTGTGAAAAATCTAGGAAAAATATATTCTGTAGATCACAATAAAAACTTTCAAAGAAAATTGGTTTGAACGAGATACAGTCAGCCGTTGTTGAGACATAGCGACCGTAAGTATAACTTTGTTTTTCATACAAACACTATGAAAAACAAAGTTATTTTTGTAGTTGCGAAAAATCTAAGTTATAGAATACTACTGTGTTACGGAACCCTACGAGTGCGAGTCCGACTTGCACTTGGCCAGTTTTATTTGAGAGATTATGCCACCCGTTTGGTCCCATTTCAATTTTATCGAGGCGAGGTATGACACTTATCTCCGGAGATATAGAGATAAACATCTCAAACATAATACATACCTTTATGACATATGCATTTGTATACCTTGACGACATGATACTACTGGCTATTTTGACTATCGCGGCATGTGAAGTCTGTTTTTTTTCGTATCGGCTCACCCGTTCTAAATTATGGCCTGACCAAGGTAAATAGCCAGACGATAAAAACCGAAGACTTAATTGTCTTGAGAAACAAAATGTTATAAGCGCTCTCACTTCCTCTATATTCATAAAAAAACTGGCCAAGTGCAAGTCGGACTCGCACTCGTAGGGTTCCGTAACACAGTAGAGTATTCTATGTATATGATATTTCGCAACTACAAAAATAACTTTGTTTTTCGTAGTGTTTGTATGAAAAACAAAGTTATACTTGCGGTCGCCATATCTCAACAACTGCAGAATGTATCTCGTTCAAACCAATTTTCGTTGAAAGTTTTTATTGAGATCTACAGAATATATTTTTTCTAGATTTTTCACTCCCTTACTTTAGAAGTTAGAGGGGGGACACACACATTTTACCACTTTAGACGCATCTATCTTTTAAATGATTGACTTTGAGAAAACATGATTTTAGAAACCTCAATATCATTTTTAAAGACCTATCCATAGACACCCCATCCCACCCCACACGTATAGGTTTGATGAAAATACATTATTTTTGTTCCATTTCCATGTATTGGATGAATTAAATTAAATTCCCTTAAACTTTCATATTTTTTATCATTGTATAAAAATCGGAAAGCGGGTCACAGAATACATCTTCCTACTCAGTTTCAATTCTGTAGTCCTAACAGTTTCGGAATAAAATGGCTGTGACATACGGACGGACAGACAGACAGACAGACAGACAGACAGACAGACAGACAGACAGACAGACAGACAGACAGACAGACAGACAGACAGACAGACAGACAGATAGACAGACAGACAGACAGACAGACATGGCGAATCTATAAGGGTTCCGTTTTTTGCCATTCGGCTACGGAACCTTAAAAACTGACAATAATTTTTCCCATTTAAGTCCGTTTTAAAATGTGTCTACCGTATTACCCTCTTAGGGATGGAATTTAAATAAACCCTTTTTTTCCTTTCTGAGTGGAGAGTGGAGAGTCCTTGGTAAGTGGTCCTTTATGTGCGGGTTATCTATAGATAGGTCTTTAAAAATGACATTGAGGTTTCTTAAACTATTTTTTCTCATAGTCAATCGTTTTAAAGACACGTTTTATTCCATTTTCATTCCATTCTATTTCCATTCCGTTTCCATTCCATTTCCATTCCATTCGGAAAAAAAACGTTACGTTAATTTATCACAGAGATCCCGTGGCCTCCTTCCAGCTTCATCATCAGACCCTGAATATCATCTAGATGTAAAGTCCTCCTCACTACGAATCAATCGAGCCCAAGCTCGGTGGGGTTATGTTGTTTTATCAAAGAGATGCCGTGGCCACCTTCCGGCTTCATCATCAGACTCTGGATAATATCATCTAGGTATATAGTCCTCCTCAATACGAATCAATCGAGCCCAAACTTGGTAGGTTTATATTGTTTTATCAAAGAGATGCCGTGGCCACCTTCCGGCTTCATCATCAGACCCTGGATATCATCTAGGTGTAAAGTCCTCCTAAAGACAAATCAATCGAGCCCAAAGTCGGTGGAGTTATGTTGTTTTATCACAGAGATGCCGTGGCCACCTTCCGTCTCCATCATCAGACCACACAAGTTGTAACTTGCATTTTAAAAATAATAGCACGATATTGCAACTTAAAAATAAAAGTTTGTAATTTATTATATCATAATACCTAATATTTGTTCAGTTTTAGAATTTTATTAAAGTAGAGCATCTTTAGATGCGTAACAAAGCTTGAGCAAGGTAAAGCGAGAGTAATGATAGAGCGAGAGGTACGCTCAAAATTCGGCATGGATCATACGTCTGATCGAGACGACTGCTTGGCCGCCACTGAGGAATTTTTCACGCGATTCTTGTTTATAAACTGCATTTTTTAGTTTTTCTCCATGTTATTATTATTTGAGTAATAATCAAATACGAGTGCTACTTTTTACATGGTTATTGAATTAAATCATAGGCATTTTAAAACATAATATTTTACGTAAATGCGTCACTTTATTATCAAGAAAAAAACAGTTTAAAAAACAACGAAATCTTAAAAACTTTACGATTTTGTAACATGTGAATTAAGAATATGATAGATATTAAGAAAAATCTATCCAGTATACATTCAATAAGAAGATGTTTTTCAAGGTATGGTCTGAAAAGTTTTGCTATTTCTTTATTTATTTCCATGTATGTCTTTGCCATGTATTCAAACCTAACCCGAAATGGTGTTAGGCACGGCAGAGTCCTGTTTAGCGTTTGATTTACCAACCATAATACTTCGTGATGATCCTTAAAAAAATATGTAGCGATAACTTATGTCCAGAATATTTATGTACATCAATTTTTATTTGTTCATATTAAGTGGCTTTGCTTTAAAAAAATAGTAACGCTGCACAAATATTTTGCCGCGAGTCAATTTTCCAAGACAACGGCCTTAACATCTAATTCTGGTAGTTCAAATGCACCATGCCGTTTTTAGTTTCATGGTGAAGCCATTTATTCATTTTCAGTTGAAAAATGTCAGGGTAGTACTATACAGCACACTAGCCGAGTCATTCCACAATTTTGTTATTTATATATCTCTAATATGATCTTATATAGTCTCAAATAAAACAGTGGCGTACAATTGAGGAGGCCTATGTCCAGCGGTGGACTAGTATAAGCTTAGAATGATGATAATGAAAAAACAGTAGCTACTTACACGAGCAACTTAGCAGCGAATACCACAGCTTTAGCCGCAGAGATAAGTCCTTCCGACCACTGCGGATTCTTTCTGTACATCTTCTGTCTAGTCTTAGGGTCTCCCAGCTCGTTCTGTAGCCGCCTAGAATCTTGCACCAGTATTTTGACAGCACCCATCAATGTGGTACAAGCGTCCAGAATCTTCTCGTTGACTTCCAGTTGGATTCCCGAATCACTTGCTCGGCTGTTTGCTAGCATATTCTATAGAGAGGGATAGAGCGTTAAAAAAATGTGGAGTAGCAGAATGCATGTTTGCATTGAATTTATTAAGCATGCTTATGAAAATAAATTAAAGGATTTGTCGGTATTGTTTTAAGCTTTGCAAGTTTGCATGGTGGTAGGACACTATCTAGTGTCCGCCTGGCCAGCAACCAACCTCAAGTTAGAAAATCTGTCGCCAAAACATCTAATGTGTTCCAGCAGCTATCCTTGAGAGCCAGTTCCCATTCTAGGCCTAGCGTGCTTACCATCTTCGACCGCATCATCACTTACCAACAGGTGAGATAGTGGTCAAACGCTAGCCTATAAAAAAAGGTTGGGTCTGTGCTAAAAGTAAACAGGAATTTGCATATAGTGTAGCGTAGATGAACTTTCTTTGATTTAACCATATAAATAGTTATAAACATTGATATTCGAACCGGCGACCTAAAAGCTATGATAAAAAATTATTTAGAATGTTTACTTCCACGAAACAGGATTGTTTTTTTTTTGTTGTTAATATAATTGATCTACTTAGAGACGATGCTATCATTACAATCTAGCCTTTTAACTAATTTGATGGAACTGGATTAACAACACGAAAGCTCGAGTAGTTCAGAAAAATAAAATTTTAATATCGCTCACAAAATCTCAAATAATCCAACCCCCATCAGTCAAAACAGCACACGAAATGAATACTAACATTACTATATAATAAAAGACACACCTCAGTAGCGTGCCATGGGAGGGGCCTATGTCCAGCAGTGGACGGAAGATGGCTGATAATGATGATGATGAAAAGACACATTCATATTTCAAAACTTTGATTAATATTGTACCTATTGTTGTTGTGTACAGGATATTGTGTTGTCGAAATAAACGTTTTTTCTTTCTTTATTTCTATCTTTACACATGACTGAATGTTACCTCTATCTGTGAAGCGGCCTCTTCAATAGCACTATCCATATCAGCGAGCTCGTCATCCACACTGCGCGGTCCGGCCGCGGCGGTATCCGCAGCGGTCGCGGTATTCACTACACTCCTAACTTTACCGCGCACGTCCGAGCAACTTGTGGCTAGCTCGCCTTTACGTAGCGCTTCGAGGCACTCCTTTGTAGCGGTCAGCATTGAACGGCAGTCATTGTTCAATTCTAAGAAGGGAAAGGGGTGTTTACTTTCCTGATAAACTCCCTTATACATTATATTTGATCCATGACATTACATGATACCATCTATACCTGGAGGATGAGGAACACTATTCTCTGAGATACAGTCACAAACAAGTTTGGAGGGTTCGGCCGATTCGGAAAATACAAGCCTACTTTTCTAAATACCTATAAACATCTAAAAAGGTTCTATTACAATAACTTAGGTAGGTGTATACCTTTTGACGTGGCGACGTCTAATAAATCGATGAACGCCGGCTGCATGCATGCACCGAAAAAGTGTCCCGTTACGCTCATTGTACGCGCCGATTTCATCGATGTTTTGTTGTATGAATGTGAATATGGATACGAACATGAGCTTGAGCATGAATATGAACATCAATGATTTGTTATGACGTTGTCACGTTAAACTGTAGTCCGTAAACCAACTTTACAGACAATCATTTATTTTAACAATTTTCTACTTAAGTAGTTTTATAATTTCGTGTACTTACTAACATTATGAAAGAGATAAGATAAACGGTAGGTAAATTTACAAACAAGCAAAGTATTCATAATGCAAGTGTAAATTAGGCGAAGTTATCAAACAAAATAAAAAAATTGAACTACAATTTTTATATGGCGTTATATATCAGATCAACTTTATCAGAAGCGGGTGTAACAGACCCTAATAGGATAGGCAAAGATGACTTACTGTCGGAGACTTCCAAGTTGGTAGATATGTGGCACACTTCAGTGACGTAGGCAGAGAGCTGGGCCGTCTTATGAGCGACAGATATGACTGACTTTGCTATCGATTCCTCGTTGCCTTTCACCTGAGAATGTATATTTAATTAACCGACTTCATAAAAAAGGACGAGGTTCTCAGTTCGTCGGTATGTTCACCGATCACTCGAAGATGCATGAACCGATTTGGAAAATTCTTTTTTTGTTTCAAAGGGGTACCCTTCCTAGGTGGTCCCATTTAAATTTTAACGAAATCAGCCGAGCCGTTTTTAATATATCAACATTTGTATTACGACGCATTTACTTAACTCGACGACTTACTACTAAATACTGGCACAGATTATGTAATAGTTACTACATCTACTGAATGAGCAATGAACAAAATAAGCTACAAATTTAAGCTCACTCAGATCTTGTTGGTAATAAATAACCAAGTTTATGTTATTTCTCTTACCTCAGTACACCTAGCCAATTCCTCGAGCGCCTTGGCAGCAAGTTCTGCCGCCGCCTTATTAGATTCCTGCGCGTTGGATCGTTCCAACGCTGATAATGCATCATTTGTCACCTCGAGAGCCGCTTCACCCGCACAGCTTACTAATCTTGTGCTCTCTGTCAATGATATTGACCATTAACATATTACATTTCTAGTCTAACCCCCGTATTCATAAACACCTCTATGAGGTCTCACAGTGCATGCGAATGCATAGTGTCATTCAAACCAATACATTATTGGCATTACTTGTGTTAAATCCACCGCTATGCGTTTGTCAAAATCTTCATGAATACGGCCGTAAGATCTTCTGCTAGTCCGTCTAAATCGGTTCCAGCCAAATTGCTTGTTAGGGTCAGTTCACACCGAGACGCGGCTCGACTTGACGATACTTGTAGTTTCGCACCGCGCAGCGAAAAGCGACACGCGGCGCGGCCGAATTATCTCAATGAAATGTGTATCTTTTTGTGTAGTACATAAAGTTCTGTTTTGTATCATGCGGCTTCTAGCTGCGCCGCGCGGTGTAGCACGATGCAGCGCGGCGTAGCCTGAAGCCGCCGAATCAACTCAATGAAATGTGTATCTTTTTGTGAAGTAAATAATGTTAATTTTTGTATCACTCTTTAAGTGCGCGCCGCATCGCGGTCTGAGCTGGCCCTTATTCGACGATGAAAACAGATTATTTTTGGTATGAACGACCAAGTGTCCAGTAAAATTACAGTGCTGGTGAGACTCAACCTCTAGATGTCTCAGTGTAACAGTAGGTACTTGGTTTACGTCATCGCTTACCATCCGGCGAGTTACTCAATAAAAGTGATTTTACGATCAAAGACGGAATCGATCTTGTCTGGATGTGAAAGGCAATAGCGCGATGAAGTGTTGGACACTAGATTTTAGATCAATCCAGATACCACAGCTATCGCAGCCAGTCTTCTGAATCTAAATCAAACTTTTAAATTTATATAAGTCTAAAAATGACCCAACACTTATAACTAAAACACTATAAAAAAGAATACTAACGTTGTTCGATCTTCTGCCTCGCCTCTTCTAGTTGTATTTTGAGAGCCGTGAGGTCAGCTTCGAGAACATTGTTATGTTGCAACAAGTCCTGCAATTCACACTCTGCGTTCAATCTCCCTTCTTCTGTATGAGCTAGTCTAGCTTCCAATATCTACCACATGCACTCCAGCAGAAAATTCCGGAAATCGGAAAAAGCAGATCCAGAAGAGTTGCCGAGTCCAGAAGTTTGAAAAGCGCGTCGAGAAGATTCCAACGTCCATGCAGAATATTGTAGAGCAAAGGAACGAGAAGTCCAAACATGCAGGAACGGCGCAAAAGAGAAGAGAAATAAAAATGCAATTAGTTTAGAGGCAATTTACAAAATATACACTACAAGAGAGTGAAAGCATTTAGTTTATATACAGTGCGCGCAAAATCTACAAGCAAAGGTATAGTTAATATATTGTAATTAAATTCTTATGTCCAATACTCATTTTATAAGGCATAATTGAAAAACAAAGTATTAATGTGATCTAAAAGCAATAGGGAGTAATAATCAAGTTGAAACACAAAAAACAACAGTGAGATTATTCAAAGACATGATTGCTACACAAACACAAAATAAAGTATACATTGAAACATTCATTTTTTAGACCCCACAAAAATCTTTTCACAACATGTAAACTTCATTACCAACACCACATTTACAATCGACGTTATTTTACATCACTTCAAAACATCCTGACCTGTTTCTCTTTGTCTTTCTCTAACATTAACACTTCGACATCTTCCCTCTGTTTCATTTGTGATTTATGTAACTCTGTTACTTCAATCTTAATTTGTGCGACATCTATTTCAGCTTTGGCAATAGTCTCATCTTTAGTAGTCATTTCATTTTTGTATGAAATTTCTTGATTTTGTATTTGTTTTTTTAAACGTTTAATTTCATCATTGTAGCTTTCTTTAATTTGTTTACACTCTGATTTAAGATTACTTAGTTCTTCGTTCAGTAGTCCTACTACAGAAGCCTTTTCTTTTCTGTATGTTTCGTATTCTGCCGTTAGTTGTTCAAATTTATCATTAATTTCAGCTATTTTAAAGCCGAGAGCCTATTAAAATATAAATTTGTTAATTTTGTTGTAAGTAAAATATTTTGGACGTCACAAAAACAAAAATAACGATGATGAAACAAACCTGTTTTTCAGATACATATTCATTATTTTTTTTGTCTTTTTCAATTTGTAAATCAACATTTAACTGTTTTAATGTGATAAGGTCATCATGAAGGGTTCTCAACTCTTCATTCTTCATGACCAGATTGGTTTCATTTCTTTGAACTATATTTTCATGTTCTTCTCTTAACGTAAGGAATTCATTTCTGCCGATTTCTAACTCCGCTTGTGATTCCTCTAATTGTTCAGAAAGTCTTGCTACTTCCTCTGAGAGCTTTGTAGACTCAACACTGAGATTTATAACTTGACTATCTTTCTCCGCTACCATATTCTTCATATTGTTTATTATTTCATCTTTGCTCTCTGTTACATTATTAATCTTATCTTGTAATATTGTGATTTCGCACTTAGCGTCTTTTCTTTCATTTTCATATTCTAATTTCAGTTTTTGTAATTCAGATAGTCCCTCGTTAATTTTAGTGTAACATTGTGAAATGTCTTTATTCTTTTCGTTTACAATGGTTTCTAATTCAAAAATCTTTTGATAGAGTGTTTCGGTTTCAGATTTATGTTTATCACCTAATTCAGATTTTTCATTAACCATTCGTTTTAATGAGTTTATTTCAATATTCGTTTTATCTACTGTTGTTTGTATCTCCTGTTTCAGTTCATCGATTTTTAGATTTTTAGATTGTTCAATATCTACCAATTGCAATTTCAAATTTGTAAGTTCTGTATCTTTTTCAGTTAATTCTTCTTCTAATATGTTTTTTTCGTTTATAATGGTTTCCAGTTTAGCCGTAATGTTATCTCTTTCTGCCATCAAGCCTAGCACTAAAACTTCGTTTGCCTTTTTGTATTCAACTAAGTCATTAAGTTTTTGTTTAAGTTCGCCAATTTCTGCTGAAGCTTCAAGAACTTTTTCGTCAGAATTAGTGCTGATAATTTCTAATTCAATTTGCAATTGAGTTAATTTTACAAGAGCTTCCTTTATTTCACTATCTTTCTGAGCAAGATTTTCATCAAACTCTTTATGTTTGTTAGTCAATTCCTCGTTTAGTTTTTCACTCTCTATGGCATAATTGCTTTCTGTTTCAATTAGTTGTTGTTGCAGAGCATCAATTTCCACTTCAAATTTATCAACCCCTTCACGCATTTGCCGTGTTAGTTCCTAATGTAATAAAATTAGAATGAAAATAATTCACAAAAGCTTTGTTAGTCACAACACATTGTTACAATGAGTAATTTGTGTTTCTATCATAGTAAATCTAAGTGGAAACGTACTTATTGTTATTAAAATTACCTATTGTTATTTACAGAAAATGTTTAGGGGTAAAACTGGAAACGTTAAAACTAAGTAAGTAGTAAATCTAAGTAAGTATTCTATCAATACTACATAATTTGCAAAAACAAACCAAATTAATCAAATTCTTTCCAACATCATGCCTATTCCCATTATCATGCTAAGCAATAAAATATAACATATCTATCACTGACCTCTTTCTCCTGTTGATGAAGTTCTTTTAATTCAGAGACTTGTTTTAACGCTGATTCTCTTTCTTCCGCTACCTTCTTGTATTCATCTCCACTCTTTTCCCTTAGACCTATCAATTCTTCTTTAACCCTAGTCAGTTCAGTATCTCTTTCTTCCTTCTCTTTTCTAGTTCTTTCTAACGTTTCCGTTACTTCTTTTAGTTCAGTGGTAATAATATTAATTTTGTCTTCTTGTTCTGTTTTGGCAGTTTTGTGTTCTATTTCTAGAGCTTCAAGTGAGGCTCGGACTGTATTTAGTTCGACTTCTTTTTGTCTGGATTGCTCCAGCTCTGACCTTAAATTTGATATTTGGTTTTGGTACGCCTCAATTTCTTCGCTGGACGACGCGCTTTGTTGGAGAAGTTCTACGTCTCTAAAATATGTTACATGTTTTAACGAATAGAAAATACGAATAGAACTAAAATTATAATGTTACCTTTGTATTACCTGTGTCTTTCGAAAATAAAATATCTAAATATAAACGATACTGGGTTTAAATAAACTGGCCAAGTGCAATTCGGACTCGCACTCGTAGGGTTCCGTACCACACTATAGTATTTTATAAGATCGAGCAAAAAATACCATTATCATTTTTCGCCAGCAAAAAATATTAATAATTAAACATTTCATTCTTATAACGCCATCTAACGTCTAACAAAGGTGTTAGGGATCGACATTTCAATATAACTCCATCTATGGGATGTTTACCTAACTAAACGTTCATAGATGGCGAAAAAAACACGTTTCTTGTATGGGGACTCTCTATTATTTTTAACTTTATTCTGTTTTTAGTATTTGTTGTTATAGCGGCAAAAGAAATACATCATCTGTGAAAATTTCAACAGTCTAACTATCACGGTTCATGAGATACAGTCTGGTGACAGACAGACAGACAAACAGACAGACGGACAGCGGAGTCTTAGTAATAGGGTCCCGTTTTACCCTTTGGGTACGGAACCCTAAAAAAGACTATTTCTACTTCTATATTTTCTTTGAACTTACTTTAGCCTGTCGTTGAGTTCTTGCTGTAACTGAGTCTTTGCACTCTCATGTTGTGCGGCCGCTGCTCGTAAGCTTGTCGATAGCTTGTCCACCTCTGCTTTCTACCAAACAAAATATTACTATAATGCTCGACGGTTTTCAAAGTTTTAATTCAGTCCTATTTATTTTGTTTACTCATATCACAGTGAAAATATGAAAAGTAAATCAAGTTAAGTCACTGTTGGCACTTGGCAAATGTTTAGCTGGCTGAAGAGATACATAAAATGAGACACATGTGATTTAACATTAAGACGAAATCCTATTCGTTTTTGATACACATATCCTCTTAGCCCAGCTTTGGTTGATACGCTCCCAACAGATGAACTTTTGTCTCATCTCCAAGGTGGGATATGTAAAATAATCATATTTTATATAGTTTTCTATACAAACGAACCTGTCTTATCAACGCAATATGTTCTTCTCTCAATTGTGTGTATGCTCCTTTTAATTTCTGGAACTTCTCGTCTTGTATCTTGGCTTTCTCTTCCGTTTCTGTTAGTTTTTCTGTAAACATGAAAAGTATTTTTTTTGTAGATATAAACTAGTTTAAATATCTAAGTAAATGGAATACTAATTGTTATTTAAATATCTTGTAAGTCAAAATTATATACGTTATATACATACGTTTGATCTCTGGTGTTTGTACCGCCAAAATTTCAGCCTTATGTTTCTCTTGTTCCAATTCAGTCTACAAAAATAAAGACATATAACAATAAATGTATAACAATATATCTCTTTTACGAGAAAGAAAAAAAAGTATTGATTTCATTTATCAAATTAATAAAATAGACTTAAAAAGAGTAGACTTAGTTGTAGACCTCGGCATTAGGATGGATGCTAAACTTTCCTTTTCGGATCATGTCCAGCATATTACTAATAAAGCTTACAAAAGCCTTGGTTTCGTTTTGCGTGTCAGTCGTCCCTTTTCAGACTTAGGTTGTTAAAAACTATTATTTCTTTATTTATTTATTTATTATTATTTTATATATTATATTATTATATTATTTTCATATGTAAGAAGTGTGCTCGAGTATTGTTCCATAGTTTGGAATCCTCACTATGTAACATATAAAGAAACCATTGAAAATAATCAGTATAAATTTACAAAACAGCTAAACTATAGATGTTATATTAGTCCCAATGATTACGAGGAGTCTTGTGTCCACCATAGGTTAACTACACTTGAAAATAGAAGAACTCTCTCTGATATGGCCTTTCTGCACGGTATATGCAATGGATATATTGATTGCCCCGAACTCTTTCACAAGATCATGTGTTTTTGTTGTCCAAAAAAGCGTACTCGACACACTAGACTGTTTGCAGTTCCTCACTGTAGCACTCAATATGCCCAAAATTCTGTCGCCAAAAGATTGCAAAATACTTATAACCACAAATTTAAGCCTGTTGATCTATTCTGTAATAGTAAAACAAATTTCAAGCGTGACATACTCAAGATTCTGAATCAAGGCATTAGCCCTGAATGTCAGTCCTCAGTGTGACTGGTGACAACAACTTTAATGTTATGAAAACTCACATAGACACACACATGCACACACATAAACATATCTACGCACACAAACGCACACGTATATACTTTTTTATCATTATTTGTATTATTTCTATTTATTTTATTTATTTATTTATTCGATTAAAACGGTATCATACCAATTACATTAATCTAAATCATTATTACATTATTACACAAAAGTTAAAAAATTATATAAATATCAGAAAATGTCAATTAAAATGTCAAAAAAAAAAAAAAAAATTAAATGTCATACAAATAAAAATATCAATTTTTTTTTTTTAAATACACAGTCAATTAAGAAATTTAAATAGTCATACTTTCAGGCATCGTTCTCACAGAACTCCAGGCAATTCAACATTATCTTCGGCCATCCATCGTCGAACAGATCACAGTCAGTGTCGGCGGAAAGCAGGGCGTTTAAAGATGCGAGGGAGCGCGGAATGGGTGATTTAGAGCGTGCCACGGTGCGGCAACTAGGGACGGCAAACAAGTTGTGACGTCTACTGCTGCGGTATTTGTCAGGCACAAAAATATGACATAAATCGTTATGTAGATCGGGAGCATCAATTGACCCTTTTAAAATTTTGCACATAACTAATAGCTGGTGCCTCTGTCGTCTGACCTCCAATGAGTTGTATCCCAGTGATCCCAGTAGAAATTTTGTGGGATACATGAAAGGATAATACCCATTGACGCGCTTATATAGGTACCTCAGGAAGGCTTTTTGTACCTTTTCAAGCATAAGTGTGTATTTGCTTTCGTGAGGATGCCACACACTCATAGCGCTCTCGAGTTTACTGCGCACCAAGGCTTCAAAGATGAGACGTATAACGCGTTGGTTCTGGAAATCTTTTGCATTCCTGAGGATGAAACCCAAGCGCCGGAATGACTCTTTTGCTAACGCAACTATATGGTCGTGAAAAGTTAACTTCCGGTCGAAAACGACTCCCAGGTCCTTCATTGTACAAGAACGTGTGATACTAGTATTATCAATTGTATAATCATAGTTTATTGGGTGCCGTAATCGACCAAAAGTTGCTGCGTAGCATTTTGAGGCGTTGAATTCCATCCCGTTTCTCAGACTCCATTGATATACCGCGTCAACATCTCGTTGCAACATCAAGCAATTGGTCTCACTTTTGACCTCGGTGAACAGCTTGAGGTCATCAGCATAAAGTAAGCATCTAGAATGTCTTAAAACCGTTGGTAGGTCATTTACCATCAGCAGAAATAATAGAGGACCCAGTATTGATCCCTGACTTACTCCAGAACGCGTGTGATAAGGACTAGACTCATATAAACCGAGCCTGACAAACTGCTGACGGTCACGAAGATAGTCTGCAAGCAATCGGAGAAGTTTTGGAGTAAATCCAATAACACTCAATTTTGCCAACAGTATGTCGTTATTGACCCTATCAAATGCCTTCCGAAAATCAAAGTAGAGCACGTCAACCTGGGAGCCTCTATCAAGCCTAGCTGAGATAAATTCAACAAGTGTTAACAAGTTGGTCTCCACAGATCTCTTGGGTCTGAAGCCATGCTGCTCGTTGCAAAGGTATTTGCTCACCTGTGCATAAATAAATTTGTGGAGTATGTTCTCAAATACCTTTGCTGGAGACGATAACACTGCAATTGGACGGTACTCCTCAACATTATTCTTCTTAGCACTCTTTGGGATCGGGCTAACTCTGGATAATTTCCATTGAGAAGGGTATAGGCCGGTTTCAAGTGCCAAATTGAATATGTGACATAAGGGCACACACATAGAATGCTTTGCCTGTTTCAAGACAATAGACGGAACGCTATCTGGGCCTATGGAGCTATTTGGTTTCAGCTTGTTGATGCCGTACAATACATCGCAGGGGTCAACAGAGCCGATATCCACATAGTTACTATTGCTGCTAGTGTCAGAGCTGTACGCCTCAACTATATCCAAGCTTGGTATGTCGGGCTGAAATACACTAGAAAAATAGTCAGCAAAAGCTTCTGCTGCCTCTACACCTGAAACAGTTTTTCCTTCGTAATTTACTTGGGGCTCAAATCCACCTTTCTTGCGTAAGCTGGATATGTGTCTCCAGAACTCATGAGGACAAGATTTAATGTTTCCTTCGATAAGTTCCATGTGGGAGTCATAGGAAGATGCAATACGCCGTTTGAGGTTTTCCCTCATTTCTGAAAACAATTGGTATATTTTTTTACAGTTAGTTTGTTTCCAAGTTGCGTGTAATTTTGATTTTTGTTTAATGTCATCAATTATACGTTTCGTAAACCAAACGGGATATCGCTTACATGATTTGATATTACGATGCTTTTTAGGAGTGCATTGGTCAAACAGACTGTATATAATGTTATAAAAAGATGTAGTGGCATTATAAACGTTATTGCTATCCAGAACGGTACCCCAGGATATTTCGGAAAGTAATGAAGATAACTGAGAATAATCACACTTTTTAAAATTCCAATCTTTAGACGGATTAATGTTAGATGGAGCATGAAAAGAGGCATGTTGAGCCACGTCAAATTTTACCTCTATATCCAATGGTGGGTGATATGCATCGGGTGGAACAATACCTTCCGTAGTAGTGACATAGACATCGCGCAACTCCTGGCTTTCTCGGACCAACACGACATCTAGCATACCCCCATTCACATTCTGCACACAATTCCTCTCAGATAAGTTACAATAGGATAAAAAATAGCAATAATAATTATTCACGTTTACAGACGCACTATTTAAATTTATATCACCTAGAATTAGAACCGGTGCTTTCAAAATATCAATAAAATTTTCAATCTTATGAAACCAATCCATATAGTCACTATCACTTGCGCTCGGCTTTATATATACGACGCATACGTAGAATGAACGGCCATGCCATGAAAAACAAACCCACAAATCTTCACCATTATCTGTCTCCAAATCAGATTGCCGTCGCATTACTATGGGTACTCGCGCAGCTAGTGCGACGCCTCCACATGGCGTAGGTCTGTCTCGTCGTATAATTCTCCAATCCCCACATTCAAGTTCGGAGTCTTCAACAGAGGAATCAAGGAATGTTTCAGTCACTGCAACGATGTTGTGCTCAACTATCACAAGTTGGTTACGCCATGTACGTAGCTTTGTCTTTAGTCCACGTACATTTTGATAAAGTGCGGTAAAACTAACGGTCTTGTTGTGGTTTCCTTTTACCACGAAAGGGCTGGTTGTTTCCAGTAGGTGAGATAGCAGCTCGGGGGTTGCCAGCAGGTCTTTGATAGGGAATCCAAGCTTTTATTCTAGCATTGAGCGGCCAGACGTCAGTTGAGAAGATCACGTCGTAGGCTGTAGCAGGGACCCCAATCTTGTACGATTTGTAGTCACCTTTCGGGTTCAGTTCCTGCACAGTACATATTACCGATGAGCAGAGTTGTCGCAGGTACTCCTTAACTTCCTCAACATTAGACTCCATGTTCCAGAGGTGTATATACCTGCGAGGCTCCACAGCTCGAAGGCTTGTTTTGTTTTGATCTGCAGTGCCACTCATAGAGATGGGTCTTTGATTTTTTCTCCTTGGTGCTTCCACACGTTCATCATTTACTGCTTTTTGTCTTAATGTGGCTGTTTCCTTCTCCTTATGCTGATCCAGTACAGTTGGTCTAAAAGCATTCTTAAGTGCTCCAGGTGGACTATTGGCAATAGATGGCGTAACCGTACTCAGGTTTTCTGGTTTAGACTTTCTAGTACGCTGTGTTTGAGGTTTGGTAGAAGGTGGAGAATTTTCATGCGATGCAACAGACGCAAAAGATTTTAGTCGATCTTTACTTTGGGTTGGAGCAGTAAGAGCATCCATAATAAATTCTGCAGCGGTGTGGTGAGTACCTGAGACCATCGATGTTGTTGGCACTGGTGACTCCGACAGTGGTTGATCTATGTAGCTTCTAATCGCATAACATACACACTCAGACACATAAACTGTTTCTTTAATTAAATATGTATATCATACTATATATATATATTATAGCTAATAGTATAAATAATGTATGACTGTCTACAGAAAAAAATATGTTACATTAATAAAAAATAAATCTGTTATTGGCCTTAAGTACCACAATATCATTGAAACTATGTTAATTAAGGGCTGTGGATTTTGTTAATAAATAAATAAATAAAATAAAATAAAAGACATTTTTACAGATATTGACTAAGAGAATAGATACATCAACTAGTAAATGTTTAGGTTAGGCTTAGATTTTAATGAACATCTTTTGCCGGGTAGGAGCGGTGTTGGACTAGTCGGCGACAAACTTTACCCATCGAGCTTTTAAAAAAACAAATTTAGCTACATTAACACCTTCGTCTTTGTAGAGCGCTGTTTCAGTAGCATCTCACTAATAGACGATTGCAGAACAAATGGAAAACATAACGACACAATGGTTTATAGGCAATAAATAATACTTAAATTCAAAATTTAAAACCAACCCCGACTGATTTGTATATGTATAATTTTTTCATTGAGACCATTCCAATTAGCCTAAACACGACATCTCAAGCGAGGAGTTGAGAGTATTCTGCAGATTCAAGGATTAGGTCAAGTTTACCAATTCTTGCAATATCATTGAAGTAACAGGATAGGTATTGAATACACACGTCAAACTTATAACACCCCTTTTTTGCGTCGGGGGTTAAAAAGAAGGGACACTCTTTCAAATTACGGCGAAGATAGGTCGACTATTAAATCTAAAGTAAGACGTGTAAAATGTAAGGTCTCCCGCAGTATACTTTGTAATATTGTTTCAAACCTGCGCAGTGTGTAATTGTGATTCTAGCCGTGTGCAATGTTCCCGCATAGAGCCCAGCATTGTGTTTCGTTCTTGTACCATCTGTGACACCTCATTCCTGCAACGACAACACAAATTATAATTATAATCATCTTAAACAAAAGAGTTGAAGACTTATATGGCTAATAAAATAACTCTCATTTCATTGTTACCAAAAAAAACACATCGTTTCTTTCTATAAAATGAAATCTCGGTGGGTATATCTTTAATCTTTATTATCTAACTAAGACATAAAATTTCTCTCAAATCTTCAACGGCTATACTCGCGTCAAACCTTTGCTGTCCATGAAGCCATAAATCATCGGTGCAATAAGGAGAACGTGCACGTGCTTAAATCGCTTTTACGGCAGTCAGTCATTGCAAGCCACTATGCTGATTGTGGGTACACCTAGTCTGCGAGCACCTGAACTCTTTAATCACTAAAATCTCTACAGTCAACACCAATATTATAAATGCGAAAGTCAGTTAGTTTATATGTTTGGTTGGGACTTCTTCACAGTCAAACGGCTGAACCAATTTAGCTGAAATTTAGTATAGAGATAGCCAGTACAACGGATTAGGCTGTAGGATACTTTTTCACACGGGCAAAGCCGCGGGCACAACAAGTGTATCAAAAATAACCTAATTAGATCGAAAGAGGTTAGCATCCGGGATACAGTTTCTCTTGTCCGGTTGGCACCTACCTAACATTTATATTATTGTACGCATGACCTATTTAATTTTAGTTTTAAATAAGAGTTCAAATGCATGATTTTTAATTAAGAATTAATATTGAACACCAATTTGTTAAACGAAATAAAAAAAAAAAAATTAATAATAAAGGTGAGCTGACCGCATTCGCCTCAGTTCGTTCTGCAAGTGTTCAATAAGCCTGTCTCGTTCTACCACGGGGTCAGGTTGCGGCGAGGCTCGGTCCGGCTCCTCCGGTGACGTCACACTGAGCGTGTCCGACGTGTCGATCAGAGACCCGATAGAGTCCACCTCGTCGGGAGCAGGCTCGGGGATTGACACTACTGGTGGTACGTACGTGCCGAAGTCACTCTGTGCCAGAAATCAATGGAGGGGTTTGTAAATTGCAACGATATTGGTACCGCAATAGGGCACATAACAGCTTTACACAATGCTTTTTTCACACAATGCTTTAAAAAATAAAACTACCCAAGTGCGAGTCAGACTTTTGTCCCGCACACGGAGGGTCCTGAACGCCATCTAACGAATATCTAACGAACTTCTAACACCAACAAAGTGAACGTTAACACAAAGGTGTTAGCAATTAATATTATTAAATATCTGGTTGACCGAGTTTAGCTCGGTATTTTTTGCCACTTAAATAGAAAAATATGACTCTTCCCGACATCTATCGGCGAATAATAATACTTTTTTTTTAAATTGAGAGCAACTAACTACTTTAACGACACAATAACACTAAAGCTACTTCTACTCGCCAATAAATGTCGGAAAGAGTCATATTTTAAGTGGATTATCGATAAAGTTGATTATTGAAAACACGAATAAAACAACATTTTCTGAAAATTAATCCTAGCTAGATCGCTTTATCGTATCTGAAATCCCCTGTATACTAAATTTTATAAAAACGTTGGAGCCGTTTCCGAGATTCAGATTCAGATTCCGAGATTAAAGTAAACACGATAGCGCCATCTATGAACGATTCATATAGTAAATAACACGTTTTTATTTTTGTTCTGTTCTTAGTATTTGTTGTTATAGCGGCAACAGAAATACATCATCTATGAACATTTCAACCGTCTAATTATCACGGTTCATGAGATACAGCCTGGTGACAGACGGACAGACAGACAGACAGACGGACAGCGGAGTCTCAGTAATAGGGTTCCGTTGGTACCCTTTGGGTTCGGAACCCTAAAAATGGGGGGCATCTTTTTGGATCACTAGGTGGCGTTACTGAGTAGGATGATAGCTGTCAATATATAACATTTACAATGAAATGTCATGTTAGATAGATAGAATACGCTTTATTGCACTTAAATAACTTAAAATTATGTACAATAATGATTACATTTAGGTACAGTACAATCGGCGGCCTTATCGTTAATTAGCGATCTCTTCCAGGCAACCGTGGGCTGATTAGAGACACATTTATATCATACAGATGGTTGGTGTGCATGAGAAGCAGCAATATATTATGATTTTAAAATGATTAACAACATATAAAACAGTACACGTAAATTTAATAACTACATTGTTACATATACATTATAAAATGTTATGTGAATGTCAGTTTGGGCTCAATCCCAAGCAAGAAATTAAATGTGTCACTTCGCGGACCACGACATTAGCGCATCTTGCTGATAATTCACACGCAATAACCCTTAATTGCATTGTAATATGAATATTACCTGTTGTAAGAAGTTAGGCGGGTTGGAAGGAAGCACGGGCAAAGTCAGGAGATTTCTGTAGTACTGCAAGCTACTGGCGTGTTTGTAGAACGTACTTAGCTTTTTGAACTGTTGTCGAAATCTGTAACAGAAGACCGCAGTGATATAAATCAGAAGTTTCCGTGTTTCCGGCTAAAAACAATATGTCGGTCTTCAAATCGCGAGAGAATAGGTATCTTTTGGGTAAACGCGCTCCGTCATTGACCGCATCATTACTTAACATCAGGTGAGATAGTGGTCAAGTGCTACCCAGTTCTATGTAAAAAAAGGTTTGCTTTAATACCTGTTACTACTTATTAGATCACTAAATTGCTAAATAATTAAGTCTTAAGGCCAGTTTCACAGGTTCCTTATAAAGTTTTAGATATATATCTGTCATAATAATACGACGCCGTTGTATTCAAATTACCAATAGCCTATCTGGAACTCTATCAGGAACCGGTGAAACTGGCACTTAAGTCCTTAAAATATTTTAAGATCGTACCTAAAAATTAATTTCATTCTGCTACGAGAAAAAAAACTAGAATTACAATTCATGTCCGTGCAAAGTATCCTGCAGGTTGGTAAGCATGCACTCTAAACAACAGCCGCACATCCTACTTATATTATAAAGGCAAAAGATTGAGTGTATGGTTGTAACTTCATCAACCTAAAACTACTGAACCGATTGAGCTGAAATATCGTATGTAGATAGCCTAGATCCTGGAATAACACTTAGCGTACTTTTTATCCAAAAATTCCCACGGGAACAATATCTACGCGGGTAAAATCGCGGGGCACAGCTAGTTACAGAAATATCTGCGAAGAATCCTGCACTGTCATGATAAACTTAAGTAATAATCACCTCTCTCTATGTCCCTGCAGAGTATCGGCGGGTAGGTTGGCGTGTAGTCTAAACAACAACCTCACATTACAGTCGTATATCTGCGAGGAATCCTGCGCGCACGGTATTAATGCTGCTAGTCTGCATTGGCCGGATGCCGTCATGCTATTGGCTCGCGCGTTGCCCAGGCTGTCGAATACTGGAACAAATATATTTTGTTTTAACCCCAGCCTGATATCAAGTAGTATTATACTTCTGGCTATTTTGATTATCGCGGCCTTCGAGCATTTACCAATGGAGATGTCAATGCAAGGCGTACCCCTCTGCTGGCCATATATTTTAGTCATTATTGGCCATATGAGCGTGCGTAACTACGCTGTATTATTAATACTGTGTGCGTGTTTCAAGCTAGTGTGCGGGATCGTTAAAGTGAGTAATTTGTGTGTGTGCAATGCGTGTTTACCTCGTCCCGCGTAAGTATCGGCAGAAAAAATGTTGTTACGGATTACAACGTTAACATCTCCATTGGTAAATGCTCGAAGATCGCGGCATGTGAAGTAGGTTTTTTTAAATTATTGAGTCATAAATTATTGTACCTACCACGCGTCGGGGTTAAAACTAGGGAGAATGAGTTAGGAGGAGAATAGTGAATATAAGCAGAAAACTAAAGACGAAAGTTGAAGATGGTTATTGCTATTTAATTGTTACGACTATTACGACCTTCAATCTGTCGCCAAACATCTTATATGTTCTGGCAGCTATCCTTGAGAGCCAGTTCCCATTCTAGTCCTAGCCTGCTTACCATCTTCGACCGCATCATTACTTACCAACAGGTGAGATAGTGGTCAAAAGCTAGACTATAAGATATTAAAAAAAATAGTCGACATGTTCCAGACAAATACGATTCGGTCGACCGACATCACAAGTTATAGATTGTCTGATCGTAACAAAAAATTATACTCACCAATGACATACACAAACATACAATGACTTACACCCAACATACAGTCTACCATTCACTTCATCACACATAGCAAGTTTTTGATGTATAAACACTTTTTAGGGTTCCGAACCCAAAGGGTACCAACGGAACCCTATTACTGAGACTCCACTGTCTGTCTGTCTCTCTGTCCGTCTGTCACCAGGCTGTATCTCATTAACCGTGATAGTTAGACGGTAGAAATTTTCACAGATGATGTATTTCTGTTGCAGCTATAACAACAAATACTAAAAACAGAACAAAGTTATAAATTAAAGGGGGGTCTCCATACAAAAAACGTGTTTTTACTATAGCGCCATCTATGAACGATTGTTTACCAACAAAAAGGTCACTGACCTTTGTGTTAACGTTCACTTAGTGGGTGTTAGAAGTTCGTTAGACATTCGTTAGATGGCGTTGTAGTAAATAAACATGTTTAGTATTGACACGGTATTTATATATATCGATGTTAAAACTATGTAGGTAATTAATTTTTCCGGCAAATTTTGTTTAATCGGAACCCTACGTGTGCGAGTCCGACTCGCACTTGGCCAGTTTATTTATTGTTATCAGCACGTCTCCAATCTGTGTTTGATCTAACCAGTACCAATGTTGTGGGTAACTCACCTGCAGCCTGAAGGTTGAGGATGTCATCCATATAATCGAACAGCTCGACACACAGTTGGAAACTGTAAACAAAAAAACATTAGTAGTAGCATTGGCCTAACTAACTATAGCACAATAACTAAATTTACCTAGAATCATAAAAATCTGCGTCGCAAGTTTTGTTTCTGTAAGTAAATAAATACTGAAGAGAGATCTAATCAATTCGGAAGATGTATTGGGATAGTAGCGTTATGTGGATTGGACTTAACTCAGACAGATATACAGCGCCTCCTCTCACTATTCATTGTTCTTGAATCCGATTGAAAACGTGCTTGTCTACGTTTCTATCTTAAGCGTTGCCATCTATGGCCTAGTCCACGGCTCTCTCTAGATCTCTCCAACTGCACACAACGGTTCACGATCTTCAGCTACTCTCATCCAATTGTTGCGTAGACCTTCGCTTCGCCTAGTCTGAGAGGATCCTTAGCTAAGCTTACCAATCCGCGGTCTCTATTGAAGGACTCTCTTACCCGGTTATAACGGTTGTCGGTTCTTCAGCTGATATGGCACTACAAGGTAGGTACTTACTAGTTATTGACATCATTTTCAGCGATGGCGTCGAGCTCGTCTGAAGTGAGCTGCATGTTACCCGGGAAGCGAGGGTTGCGAGCGTGGAACTTCAGCTTGCATACCAATAGGTTGGTGTACAAGTGGACCAGCCTGCCGTAGCCTTCTCGTAAGTGGACCTGGGGGTTGAAATTAAATCATAAATATATTTCGTTTCTCAGGTTAAGTGTTCTTGAGGTAACAGTTTCATCTTTTCATAGCGGTTATGTCAAGTAATTAATTGTTGTTAGAGTGCTGACATTTTTGATCTTTGTGAATCAAACAGATCACTTGATTGAAATCAAGTGAACTTATGCGCAGTACATCATGGCATAAAAAGTAATGGATGTACAAAATCCCCAACGTCAGAGGGCGAAATTAGGCTTGGGCTTACTATATCCGACAGAGGAGTGAATATATCATATATCATTCCATATAAAGATATATATCCGCTTCATATATCCGCTTAACATATGCGCTTAGTATAACTGCTTCGTATGTCCATGTGAGATGTGTTTCAGACTTTGCAGATAAACTCACTTAAAAATACTAATTATATCCATTAGTATATCCCATATCCAAAATTAAGCATATCCGCGTTTCATAACCAATATTATCTAAACTAATTAGCCATAAGTTTTAAACTTGCATTGTTTTTGTACCTGTTGTTAGTAATGATGTGATCCAAAATAATGATATAGCACGTTTGCCTAGTAAATACCTATTCACTTACGGCTTGAATTTTTAACCGACTTCACAATTTTTTTTACGTTTCATCAAGATATACCGGATATATGGGATATATTAAGGATTTGGCAAGTGGAGTGAAGGATATATATCCGCTTAGGGATATATATCCGAAGATATAGATGTGTCCGGAGTTAACCAAGCCTAGGCCAAATAATAGATGACATCATGAGTAGCATCAAACAGGTGACAACATCTGAAACATATTTTACCAACACATTCTGTAATACTCATCCAATATGAGTACAATACATTTGATCTTTTTCCACTATAAAAATACGATCAAAAGAAAAGAAACCTCCAAAAGGCTACACTTACCCATAACTTCCCAAGGTTCTCAATCATGGTAATATGCCGCTGTGAGTCATCGAGACATGCCGGGTGTCCCTCGCGGAGTAATTTGTGTGTCACGTGACAGAACTTCCACGCCACGATGCGGTTGTCTTGGATCGGCAGACGGATCGCCACCATCTTAAAATAGACAGACAAAAAATTAAATGCCTTCTTTAAGATATTCTCGTCAGGAAAGTAAAGCTTTTAATAGTTCATCATAATCAACGTACAGCAGACCATAGTTGGACATTGTGGTCTCTTCCAAAT
Organism: Cabera pusaria; assembly: GCA_954871355.1. NCBI lineage: Eukaryota > Metazoa > Arthropoda > Insecta > Lepidoptera > Geometridae > Cabera > Cabera pusaria. The sequence goes on from OX940897.1 coordinate 7,065,838, forward strand.
CCAATCCTACTAGGTAGCTCATATTGTAGGAGAACTACATATTATCTTTTCTGTGTTATAGGTTCAAAGTATGTAGGTAAAGCTCATTGCGGTGTGCCACAACTTTCGCGGACTTTTTGTCAAAAGATGTGCTGAAACTTATAAGTAGGTATAGACACAGAAAAGATAATAGTCCTACGAACTGAACATGCACTCTCTCTCTCTCTCTGACAGCAAACTTGCGAGATTAAACCTAGTTCCAACGTCAAGACCGTTCAAAATACGACTGTCGTCGGTTGTATCGTGGACGATACGCGGTAGGAAAAACAGCGAGTGAATGACGCCGGTATAGGTACACTATACATATATCATCTATAGCATCCGTTAGACTAATATCGTTCGAACTTTTAATAGCTGTAACATAGCCTAGGCTTGATCTTATTAATTTAAATATTAAAGCCAATAAAAAGCACGCAAAAGCAAAATAAATGAACAAATACTAACCCAATACGTGATGGCGCTCTGTTCTTGGAAGGTGCCAATAATGGTACTTCGGACATGTTTCTCTTTGACTGGAGTCTCGTTGGCGTTGATAGCCTTCTGGATGGCGAGAGTCTGTATCGAGATAACTATACATTAGAACACTGTAAGTAAATGTCACGGACAAATGACATGCCTCATACATTTAATTTAAAGTGGCAATAAGTGATTATATTCTTGTTCTTCTTATCTAGATATAGCAGCATCTGCAGTTTCACCACTTTCACCCGCGCGGTCAATGACATTTTTTTACGTCATATAGGCTATAATTTTACCACTATCTTAATTGTTGTTAAGTGATGATGCGGTCGAGGATTGTAGCACGCTAGGCCTAGAATGGGAACTGGCTCTCAAGCATTATCTAGGCTTGAGAGCCTGCATAAAGTAGACCTAAAGGTAGTACCTACACATTTATTTTATTTATATGTCACGGACGAAGTTTGTGAGAGATATTCACATATATTGTGTTATATATATTTATCTAATACTATAAGAATCTTTGTCCTGACATACTGACTGACTGACTGACTCACTCACTGACAGACAACGCATAGCCTAAACCGCTGGTCGTAGAGACTTAAAATTGAGAGGGTATATTTGTCTTAGTACGTAGAGGTGTACTAAGAAAGGATTTTCCAAAATTCACCCCTTAAGGGGATAAAATTGGGGTTCAAAATGTGTATGGAGAAACATGATTAGATAGTCTTTTCTATCCGAAACTTCACACAAGTGCTCCAGTAAAAAAATAAGTAAATACGTGTTTTAGGTTTTTTTGAAAATCCACCCCTAAGAGGGTGAAATGGGGTAACAAAGTGTGAAAATCAATATTGTTCTGGAATGCGCTGAAATTTGGCACGCAGATAGTTATAACAACGTTAGTTACCTCTGAAAAAGGATTTTCCAAAATTCACCCATTTAAGGGGATGAAATGGGGGTTCAAAGTTTGTATGGAGAGACAAGACTAGATAGTATTTTCTATCCCAAAACTTCATACAAGTGCTCGAGTTAATAAAACATTAAATTAAAAAATCAAAAAACCCGACTGCGCAAAAAGTGAAGTGTTAAAAAACGAACTAAAAGAAAAAAACAAGTAAGTCTAGTAGTTTAGACTTCTGTTTAGGGATATCAAAAAACTATACCATTTAAATTCTTTCTCGGTCGATACACTCATAAAATAAATTATACACTATTATATGGAATGTAGAGACTTTAACAGTCGGGACACATTAATGGCTTAACGAATGGGGATTAATGTGTCCCGACTGTTAAAGTCTCTATATTCCATATAACAATGTATAATTTATTTTATGAGTGTGTCGACCGAGAAAGAATTTAAATGGTATAGTTTTTTGATATCCCTAAACAGAAGTCTAAACTACTAGACTTACTTGTTTTTTTCTTTTCAGTTCGTTTTTTAACACTTCACTTTTTGCGCAGTCGGGTTTTTTGATTTTTTAATTTAATGTTTTATTTTACACTTTTTAGTTAAGTAAAGGACGGCAAATTCCGTAATCTTCTCATTTCATTTAGAGAGTTGATGTAATGTGGATTATTGAGTAGCACCGCAAACTTGTTACTGAAAGTGACTATCGCGGCATGTAAAATCGTTTTTTTTTTCGATTTGTACGATCATAAATTATTTGTTATAAATATATTTTGAATCTCCATTTTAAGACCTTTAATTCGATACCCCACTCGATAGGTTTTGAAAAAAAAAAATTTTTGAACCCCAAATTATGGCGTCTGAAATCCGCCATTTTGAATTTTTCAATTTTTTATGTTTTCGTTGACACTCGCGCTAGCATGGCGAATCTATTGACGTGCCAATTATCAAAATCGGCCCACGCGTTTGGTCTCTAGTGTGCCACAAAGGAACAAACATACATACATACATACATACATACATACATACATACATACATGCATACATATATAGACTGATAAAAACATTACCTCTCCTTTGCGTCGCGCAGTCGGGTAAAAAATGAGTAAATACGTGTTTCAATTTTTTTTAATTGTAATTAAAAAAAAATTGAATAGATAAAAAAAAGAATTGAATAGATGTGTACATCTAAGAGGGTGAAATGGGGTAACTAAAGTGTGAAAATCAATATTGTTTCGGATTACACTTAAAATTTGGTATGCAGATAGTTATTACGATGTAAAAGCCCTCTGAGAAAGGATTTCCCAAAATTCACCCCTGAAGGCGATGAAACGGGGGTTCAGAGTTTGTATGGAGAAACAAGATTAGATAGTATTTTCTATTCGAAACTTCATACAAGTGCTCCAGTAAAAAAAACAAGAAAATACGTGTTTCAGGTTTTTTTTAATTACACCCCTAAGAGGGTAAATTGGGGTAACAAAGTGGGAAAATCAATATTGCTTCGGATTGCGCTAAAATTTGGCATGCAGATTGTTATTATGACGTTAGTGCCCCCTGAGAAAGGATTCTCCAAAATTCACCCCTGAAGGGGATGAAACGGGGGTTCAAAGTTTGTATGGAGAAACAAGATCAGATAGTATTTTCTATTCGAAACTGCATACAAATGCTCCAGTAAAAAAATAAGTAAATACGTGTTTCAGGTTTTTTTTTTATTACACCCCTAAGAGGGTGAAATGGAGTAACAAAGTGTGAAAATCAATATTTTTTCGGATTGTGCTGAAATTTGGCATGCAGATAGTTATTAGGAAGTTAGTTCCCTCTGAAAAAGGATTTTTCAAAATTCACTCCTGAAGGGGATGAAACGGGGGTTCAAAGTTTGTATGGAGAAACAAGATTAGATAGTCTTTTATATTTGAAACATAACACAAGTACTTAAGTAAGTAAATACGTGTTTCAGGCTCTTTCTAAATTCCACCCCTAAAAGGGTGAAGTGGGGTAATAAAGTCCAAAAATCAATATTGTTTCGGATTGCGCTGAAATTTAGAATGCAGATAGTTATTATGGTTATTATAGGTATCCGCTCAGAAGGGATTTTCTAAAAATTCCTTCCAAATACTGAACGGGGATTCTAAGTTGGCAAAAATGGCGAAATAAGATGAGATAAAGTACGTGTTGTAGGATTTTTTGAAATGGGGTAGTTAACAAAGTCTGAAAATTTGGGTATTTCGGTTTTTATAAATATGAATCCCGGATTGCCTTAGTATAGAAAAGATAATAATACTACGTATAGAACGGACACTCTGTTCCCCCCACCAATTCCGGGCTTCCTCACCCCGCCACCGCTCTGGAGCTGTCGAGGAGCTGCGCTGAGCAAGGACACCACACGCGTACGACTATAGAAAAATTACTACTCACGGAGAGAAGAACCTCAACTACATACATTTATGTTGGGACCAGTAGACACTGGAGGTTCAAATTTAGAGATTTAGCGAGTGTCCGGGGTGTGGCCTTAGTCACGCGATAACATGAAAAAGGGTGAACCGATTTGGCTAATTCTTATTTTATGTAATTAATGATAGAATCGTTTTTACAAAAGAAAAGATTTAAGTAAATAAAATAAGTTTTTAACGCGGGCGAAGCCGCGGGGCACTTCTAGTTAATATATATATATTGTGTAGGTAGAAGGATTCTACCAGGAATATTTCAGCTTCGTTATTCTTACAGTTTTTAAGATGGCGTAATTTTTAGTCAGCCAGTAAGTATAGTCTTTCGTTTATAAAAATGTTCAAAAAGATTCCATAAAAAAACTTAATAGGACAATTCTATTTTGACTATAAAGCACTGAAAACAGAATTGTCCCTTTAAGTTTTTTATCAACGTTTTATAAAAGTGTCAACAAGCACAAGGATAACTGTTTCGCGAAATACCCAAATGAAATACCTAGTAGATATGTTGTAACGTAAATTCTGGGAATCAGATGATAAACGTATTCTGTGACGATAGCCGTGTTTATGTTATGACGCACATTATAACATGATGTATGAATCCACTATTCTTCGGTGTTGTTTGTTTAGTATGTATGTTACGCGAATACTCCGTCAATTGTGAACCGATTCGAATGATTCTTTTTTAAATCGGTAGGGTACATTTCCGAGGTAGTCCATTGTAATTTCATCGAGATCTGATAAGTATCTTCAGGGATATGACGATATAAACGTATCAAACTTGCTACTGAAACTGACTCGCGGGGCATGGAAGTCGATTGTTTTAGTTTTTTAAACCACATATCTTGATTATTTATTAATGTGTACGCTTCTGGGAATCAAAAATCGTGAATGTCGTGACATGACTGTCTATTGAATATGAGAAGCTTGCTGTGGAGAGTTTGTGTCTGATAAATTGTAGTGAAGCTACCGTTATTGATAATGGTTATGTTTGAATTAAGATACTCTATACTCTAATAATAAGGACTTTGACCGCAAAGTCCTAATTTGTCCTAATAAGTCTTGAAATATATTTCTTAACATTGCAACTAGACTAGAGATAGTGGCGAAGCTAGCGTTTATATACTCATTCATTTGATGGGAGTGCAATATTTTTGGAAGTAATCTGTGTCATCTACGTAGGCACGAAGGTACTAGTAAGTACTTTCTGTGTAAAGTGCACAACAAAATCAACAAAAAGCGCCAAAAAGCTAAGTCATTGTTAGGATTGAATCACCGTATTGTTATCGATAATCTTATCTGCGCCTCAGCAATTTGGCCGTGTTCGCAGACATTTGTTTTACGCTAATCTGAAATCTGCTTTCACGATTGGATTAAGTAGCATCAATTGACAAGAATTAGAAGAAGCCGCACGTCTCTTAGACCACAGCAATATTATCTACTAGGCTATAAACTAAGTATGTGAGGTTTGCTTGCCTCCACAAAAAATAACGATGTCTAACTTGCATAGTAACTAAATAGCTTTCATAAGGAGACTTATGTATCATAATGATATTCTAGTTCGAAAAGAAAATGTTGCGTATTATGTTCAAGTTTTTTCTAATATAAACTACATAAGTAGTAGTGCATAAGTAGTACTGTAGTGGTAGTAATTCTGCTTGTAGTGGCAGGACTTCTGCTGTAGTGGTAGGACTTCTGCTAGTTCGCCTGGGGCGGTACCACCACTTTTCCAATTAATTTTCAGCCGTGAAATAGGAAATTTATTAGAATTAGAATGGCAAGGTGTCCAGTGAAATTACAGGGCATGTGAGAGTCAATATCTTTATGTCTTAAGGTAACAGGCGCAGTGCAGTGACATGAAAAATTCTGGACAGCCAGAATTTGCATGCCACTGTATCTGTAATAGGTAGCTGTTATCGCATACCATCAGGAGAGCGTCGAGCTTGACCTTTTACTATAAAATAATATAAATCTACGTATATTTTTTTACGTCATAAAAATATTAAAGGAAAATTTACCGATAAGAATTTATCTTTGGAGCGATTCGTCTCACATCAACAAATTATCAAACAAAGATACTAAAGTAAATAATCGAACAAAAGCATTTTCATCAAAATAAGGGCATGAAAGCGATTTCTAAAAGGGAACAAACGCGTTTGTAAACAAAACAAGGCAAGTCTTTACATAGCTTGGTTTAAAATTAGAACGGATCATCGCCAGGATAGAATTTTCTGAATTAGTCTTCGATCTTCGAATTAGATTCGGTCTTCGTATTTTCGGGGTACTTACCTACTCAAAAGTTTTTTTTTTTTCTAGAAATTATTAGGGACTTCTTAATAGGCAACTGTTGTCCAATAAATGTTTTTAAGTGGTACCTTAAGTTAAGATAACGCCAGTTCCCAGGACAACATAAAGTAATTTGCACTCGAAATGTGCTACAGACAATGCCTATTATGATAGTAATTAGCAACAAAAGTACAAGACTTCGTCGTCAAAGTACGAAATTAATCATCGTGCAATTACAGTGACTATTCTTTAATGTGTGTGATATAAATAAAATGCTGTAAATAGTCGGATTTACTGATAGCATGAGTGCTAGTGTTGCTATTGAGTTGCAGAGAGGAAACACCGAAAGCATAATGTATCTACTAACGTAGGTACTCTGTTTGTAATATTAATTTATGTGCAGATTGTAATCGTAAGGTAAGAATTTGAATAAAGATACAGTAATTTAACAAAGTAAAGCGAGCTACTTTTCGAACCTAAATAAGAAAAGCACAAGATTGAGACGAAAGGCATAATTTTAAAATAAAATAAATAAAATAAATAAATAATCTTTATTTTCTTTCGCAATAGGTTAATATGTGACAAACATTATTAGCTAACTTTATAATAATTATACCTACAATAACCTATCTTTGCGAAAGACTGGTGCCTGAAATAGGTTTGAGAAAACCTGTAGTACAGGTCACCAGTACCTTCCCGCGGATTGTCATGTATGTTATACATTATTACACAAGTAATACGTGGGCTTTATAATGTCTTACTACAATATTTTTATTGTGTTACAAAGAAAGAAATGACATATAGTACAAAATTTAGTAATAAACACTATGTGAATGACGTAGCGTTTAACATTTAGATATGTATAGAAACCGTATACAATATAAAAAAAGGTGATTGAAACAAACTTTGTTTGTATAAAGGCACATAATAAAAAATAAAAGTAAAGGTAAGTAGGTAGGATGGATGCATGTAAATAAACACCTACCTATATCCACAATTTTAATAGATTATAAAACTGTGCTATATGACATTCTAGGACGAATGAGTGTAAAAGATAATGAATGTTTATGAATGTGTATGTGTGATGGATGTGTATGAGTGTTTTGGTTGTAATAGTATCAATGAGCATTAATTAGTATCTATATGAACGAGTGAATGAGGCATTTATATTATATAAATAAGGACATACTTATTGCGAATGGGTCAAATAATATTATGTAGTTGAAATAAGCGAGGGTGAATTAGATAATCATATGTAGAAGGTTTTCTGTTTCATCATAGTCTAGAGTTTTAAGAAATGATGTGATCTGTTGTTTACTGATGAATGAGTTGAGCGGGAGAATTGAAAGCTTGTTGTTCAGTTTGCTATATAGGAACTGACCTTGATAGCAAAAGAAATTACGGGATTGGGATGTACGCAGGGATTGTGATTGCCATTTCATTCCTTTACCTCTACTCTTGTTCTTAATGAGAACTGGGTCGTACTGTATTTGTGCATGGTATTTAAGGACAGTTCGGAGGATGTAACATTGCCTCAGAGTCAGTACGTCCCATTTCTCATAAAGGTCCGTTGTAGGGTATCTATAGGGGAGGCCCGCTCCTACCTTCAGGATAGCACGTTGTGCCCTCTCGGCGTCAATAAGGTGGGTCTTTGCAGCACCTCCCCACGATGTGATACAATATTCAGTGAGTGACTGAGCAAGCGCAAAGTACACCGTCTTTATAACTTTAAGATTCGCAATGTGCCTCAAATTTTTAAAGATATAAATCAGTTTACGCAGTCTGGTTACCAATACGTCAATATGAGGCTTAGAGGTAAGGGCTTCATCTATAGTCACTCCTAAATATTTGATGGCGTTAGTTTGAAAGTAAACTGTGATTGTGTCAAGTGATAACTAGCAGTGGGATCAAACTGAGTGTGGATGATGATGATGATGATAAAAGGGAGTTAAGAACATGCAGTTGATGCGATTCGAGTATACTTCAAATATCGTAATAAGAGGAGTCAACGGGAAAACAGTCACAATACCAATGATTCCTTTGTCGTAATAAAATATATCTTGAAATACCATACAAAACTGAATAAGTCAATAGGTGTACAACGACAATCGCATGGAAAATTGGTAGACTCGTAATCCATTATACTCAATACACAAAACCTCATTATATTAGACACAAAATAGTACGTCACATACAATACAACAAAATAAATTTAAAATGCAAATGTGAATACAACTATGTATACAAATAAATCAGTATACAGCAACACGCAGATAATACAATGATATTGTTTAAAGAACAATGCAAAATAATTGTACAATGAACGTTTATTTGCTGTTTAAAGATTTCAGTGATGATTATGAATGTTGTATGGTTTTGGGTACGGTCTATTTCCTATACTGTATTACATATGTTAGTCTACTGCTGGACATAGGCCTCCCCAACGGCACGCCACTAAGCACGATCCTCGGCAGCTCTCATCCAGCTCTTGCCAGCCACCTTCTAAAAACCATCGCACCATCTAACCTGAGTAGTGGACTAACATGATCTACGGATTGTTCGATGTTTTTCCAACAGGCATTGAAGAGCATAGTTAAGTAATTGTAAGTAATATAAATAATAATAAAGTAATTATTTATGATTATTCGAAATTCAACAAGTCTTTAACTACTGATGATATTGTGAAGTATGAAATTAGTACCATGTAGTCTAGGGGTTTTCAAGTCGCGAGTGAACATGAGAAATATTTCATTTATACATGTTCACTCGGGACTTGCGACAATATACCGCATATTCTGTATATTTTACACTAAGTATAAAATTCTTCAATTTTTTTGAGACTATTACGGCGTTTTGTAAATAGTAAAACGTAGTCTTTTTTTCTTTCCTACCTTTCCAAATAAACTGGCCAAGTGCAAGTTGGACTCGCACTAGTAGGGTTCCGTACCACACTACAGTATTTTATAAGATCGAGCAAAAAATACTACTATCATTTTTCGCCAGCAAAAATAATAATTAATAAACATTTTATTTCTTATAACGCCATCTAACGTCTAACAAAGGTGTTAGGGATCGATATTTCAATATAACGCTATCTATGAGACGTTTACGTAACTAAGCGTTCATAGATGGCGTGAAATGCCGAAAAAACACGTTTCTTGTATGGAGACCCTCTATTATTTTTAACATTATTCTATTTTTAGTATTTGTTGTTATAGCGGCAACAGAAATACATCGTCTGTGAAAATTTCAAGTGTCTAACTATCACGGTTCATGAGATACAGCCTGGTGACAGACGGACAGACAGACAGACAGACAGACATACGGACAGCGGAGTCTTAGTAATAGGGTCTCTTTTACCCTTTGGGTACGGAACCTTAAAAAGGGTGGGTGGGTTATTCCAATAAAGTGCAGTTTAGTCGATGATTTATCGTTATGCGCATATGTCGACACTACATTTAATTTCATGGTAATATTAATTAATAAATCATTAATAGTTATGCAGTTATGGCGTGCATTGAATAATATTAACACAGAAAAAAAAAAGCTTGATGCAAGGCCAGTCAATGTAAAATAAAAACGATTCGTTCATGTGTGGAAGTTTTCCGTGATAGTATTATGAGGCTTTTTAATACAGGTATAATTAATTTAATAATATTTAAATAACCACTTTACCTTAAAGAAGCAGAAATATATGTGACTTGCAGATAGGCAATTAGGCATGCATTTTCTACCATTTCAACTAATGACGTCGTGGCTAACTAGCCACCATCTCAAACAACGTCATGGCATTAATCCAACTCACATTGCAAAATTATTGTTTTTTGGCTCATCTTTTAGCAAATATGATTGATGAGCGATCATGATTTTTTTAATTGCCAGTAGGTACACCGCCATGTACGTTTATAGACGTTCTTATCTCACAAAGGTTGTCTGGAAGAGATCGCTATCAGCGATAAGACCGCCCCTTGTTACGCTTAATTTGTAGATACGTTTTTATCGGTGTTCAATAAAGAGTTTTGAAATCGAATCTAGATATAGAACTGTATAATATTATTAGTGAACTCACCTGCTGATAGAAGCGTTTCTCAGTTTTATTCGCCATTTCGTTGTGTTAGTGCACTCGTGGTGGCAGCATGCATTAGTTTAGTGCTGAAATGAGAACAGTGGCGGTACATGGCTACTGTTAGTGAGGAATATATAACAGCAAAAACATATTAGCTGTCGTAGACGAGATCGGTATACAGTTTCATGACAATACAGAATTGAGGTGTAAGAATGTCAGTTTTGCCTTTCAAATGGTAGATGTACTTTTGGAAATGCTCTGATAATGAATTGTGACGCAGATAGATCAGCCCTCTTGTACTTCATATTATTTATTCTGTGCCCTAGATAAAATCCAATTTCTGTTAGTGTTCACGCCAAACGCACCATTAAAAAGTGTAGGATTGACATTGACAATGACAACTGCAGTTGAGAAAAAAGAAATTTTATTCCCATGCATTTTGAAGTTGCGTTTGGTGTGAACACAAAACCCAAAAGATTAAAAATGCATATATTCTTACGAGTTACTACTCGTAAGAGTATATGCATTTTTAATGTGATTACTATCACAGCAAAAGTTTACACTTACTTACGTGGATATCAACACCAAGTTTAAGTCAGCTTGAACCTACATTTCGTAATGTTCAATTTTGACACAATTCAGATTATCTAAAATACATACCTATGTAGTAATAATGTAATACTACGTGACGTATCGCGCTCAGGATATTATTTTATTTGCCTCGATGTTACGACCAAACCAAACTGCAATGTGCCAGGAGGAGACAAATTTCGTTAATTTCAGTACCCTTAGTACGAGTTTTTATCGTAAACGCATTTGACAGATCTCACATCTCACATCTCACAGGTTTTCTACTTATTCTGGCTCCCTGATTGATCTAAATTTAGTGAAGTGTAGTCATTAGAGGCGCTGTACTGTTTACATACAAAATTTGCTCGATATACGATATCGAGTTTGGTATGAAAACGCGTATTAAGGGTACAGGAAATAAAGAAATTATAGTGCTTATTATTATTATTATCAGACTGGTGTATCCCGAGGCTGGGCAAAGGCCTCCTTTTATCCTTTCACAGATCACGGTATATTTACCTTTACTCTGTCTTTTTTTCATCCCCAAAAATTCTCTATTCGCTAAACGTCTTCATCAGGTAGGTGTACATCTATGTGTTTCGTTTAGGTATTTTGTCTCTTCTGAACCTGAGTAATGATGGTAAGTGACGATATACCGACCTCGTAGACGACAAATTAGGAAAGGGAAGTAGCTGATAAGCCCCGCAGACTCCACATATTTACGACAAGGCACTTTCGAGTAGATGGGTACAGATATTTAGATTTAAAGCCTACTTATGCTGTGTCTAATTAAGATTCAAATACTATCTTGTATATTTGAAATAGAACATTTATAAGCATTTAAGCAATACTACTACGAAAAAAATAAAAGTTGTTTCGAAAGACATAATTTTCTTCGAAACAACGATACTGTATGTGACTGTAGTGTAAAAAGGTGTTTTACTTACAGTTTTTGTACTATTTATTATTCTGTGCTTACAGAAACTATTTGCGTTTCACAAATCACACGTATCCGTTAATTTTATAAGTATTTTAGGGTTCCTTAACCCAAAGGGTGCCAATGAAACCTTTACTCAGGCTTCGCTGTCCGTCCGTCGTTCCAGTCGTCAATCTGTGTCAACAGTAACAAATCACGGACGTCCAACCCAGGGTGGTACGTCCGTGTAAAATAGACAACTGAAACACTTACAAAGTGTGTCTTACTGTGGCCACTATAAAAACATACAATAAAAACAAAATAAAGTTACAAACCCCATACTTCTTATTCAGCATTTTTCACATTGCGTTGCGTTTTACTAGATGGCGTTAGTAGTAGAATTAGCTACCGCTTACTAATTTTACGTTTCGTTTTGATAATTGGACGGTTTAATTAATGTCACAGGAGTCGAAAATATGTGGACTTCCTTTAGGTTAGAAAGAATGTATAATATAAAAATATAGAACAGATAGAAAACAGTATGTTTAATAATGTCAATGGTTCTTTTGCAAAAAAAAAGTAGTGCTGGATTTTTTTTTTCTAGCTCATATTAAATATTTTTCAGATATCTTATAGCATATTATTATCTTTTCTATGCTTATAGTTCAATATATTTATGAAATACAGTCGACTCTCGTTAATTTAAACCAGCGATAATTCGAACCTATCCATTATTAAAAGTTGATGAGTGAGTTCCCTTGAAAATCTCTTTATATTTCGAACTAAATCAATACATTTTTATGCATTTGGTTATTTGTTAAGTAACAAAACGACGCGTTAATTCGACCTCATAGGCGTCAAACACTCGACAATTCAAAGTTGCAGAGAGAAAGAGAGTCAAAGATTACAGAATTTGCAGAGGTAAATAATAATTTTTAAACAAGTACAAGGCGAGGTGTCATGTCAGTAAAGGAAGCAAGAGCCTCATTCGATACCTTACAAAGTTTCTGTTTTTTTTAATAGAAATAGTGCCTGAAAAAGCATTTCAGGCACTATTTCTATTAAAAAAAGTTATTGAGCAGTCTCAGCAATGTACTTTGAAGCAAACCAATATAACAGACTAAACAAATGACTAAATGTTTAATTCAAATCATGTATATGTACATGTATGTATGTACCACTAAACTTTTGAAATTGTTAAACAATATGTAGCAGTTACATAATGAATAATACATACATATGTAATTGATTATTACTTAATAATTCGAACTTTTATTTCTTTTCTTTAAAAAATTTCGAACCATTTGATGATTCAAACACTCGATAATTCCTTACATTTTAAAAGTTTTGAATTACCAAGAGTACACTGTATTTACCAGATTAAAACATCCTGTTTTCATGCTCAATATATAAAAGGTGTTTGTTATTCCTTTATTAGTGTTATGAAAGATTGAGAAAAGTTAAGAGATGTTGCAGCATCAAAATAGATAATTTTAACAGAGAAATAATGCATTGACTATAAATAATAATTACTATTTATTAATATCACTTCATTGTAAATGATAAACTGTACACATCGTTCTACAATGAGGATGCAACATTCGCTAATCTCGGCCAAAAGTATAATGTTATTGTCCCTGGCCGCTTTAAGCGGATTATTCATGCAGCAGGTGTTTGTTTACCAGATGTGCAAAAACTTCAAACTCATTGGGCCATAACCGCGCGCCTTACCTGTAACAATCAATTGAATAATGTTAAGAAGCCATTAAAAACAATCATAAGGAAAGTCTAAGAATAGAGAAGAATATTGTAGTTTCTAGTTCACGATAATAGCGTGTTGTATTTATAAGAACAAATTAACATAAAAATAAAACTAAAATATTAAGTATGACTACACTACTACAAACTACAAAAAATAAAAAACAGAGTTTAGATCGCTATCTGCTGGTAGAGTACCCAAAAATCTGGCGACATTACCTCTTTGAATGGCTAAACTAATTCGTTGCCCGAGGAAATAACAAGGTTTACGATTATCTTTTTTTTTTACAAAATTATAATTTAAATTTTGTTTTGACACAATATTTTTGTTACAAAATCTATATATATAAAATAAAGTCGTGTTAGTTACTACACTTATAATTCAAGAACGGCTGGACCAATATTTATGATAATATTTGTATTTTTGGAATTATCTTTGTCAGGAATAGGATAATATGTATTAAAAACAATGAATAATTGACCTAAAAAAATTATATAAGAAAAAGTATTTTGCCAAAATGTTCCTGGGTTTAAAAACGGCCAATCATTTGATGTTCAATTGTTTATTCCGTCGATACGTTAAACCGCAAGTTAATAAAGGTCATCGCTCCACACGATTAGTGTATTTAGCCAGTGTCAAGTATAAAAATTCTTCAAGTTTTTGTGAATTCAAGTCATGTGAATTTTAAAAATTTAATAAATTTTAGGTACTGTCAGTAATGACAATTGTATGACATATTTATTGATTGTCAAATATGCGTGCATTCAGAAATGTATGCTTACGAGTTTTTGGCGGGAACGTGGAAAAGTTAGTGTGATCTCATTGTATTTTTTCCTAAAACTGGTGTTCTTCTGCGTGTTAATGTGTAATACATGTGGATTATTAACCATTAAGTGCCGGTGAATGTGTGCGAGTGTAGGGAAACAGCACAATGTTGAAAAACATGCTATTTGCGTTCTCAACAAAATTCCACTGAAAATCTTCAGTAAACACCACATCTTTACTGATGGTATGACTTAGACTAGACTTTTACTTGAAAACTGAGCTGAAATGTAACTTTTACCCATCTCTACGACTAAAATGGATAAAAACTCGAAGGATTGTAATACTTGCCACTGGCTAAATACACTAATCGTGTGGAGCCATTATGAAACTTAAAAAAAATGTATGCTTACAAGCAATGAAGACAATAATAATCAATGCCTAATTGCCTAATCAATTTTATATTTTGTCAGAATGTAGGTAAATACAAAGATTATAATTTTACAGTTAAAGTTTAACTTGAAATTAGTTCGATATTTATCTACAACAATAATAACATTGTTTCATTGCATCATATCTTGCTGACACGCGGTTGAAGTACTTGATTGTTGTATTTTTATTCTATTTCTGTATTGCCATAACTTTGATTATTTACGTGATAATCAAAGTGCCATAATACGTTACTAAAGTTAATATCTCTTTTGTATGCATTGTATTACGTTACGTTCATAAAAGCCTAAATTAAGTTCATCTAAAAGGTAACACGACATTCATTGTCTGTTAGGTGGTACGAAGTTCGCCGGGCCAGCTAGTATTTATGTTTATTATGTATATTATTTATGTATTTTGTCTCTTGCTCAACTGTTGTCACGAGAGCCAGTAGCTTATCCTATTTTATGATTATTATCTAAACTTCATGTTATATAACAACAAATAAAAAAACTAAACTATATACTACACTACACCTTCGATACATCGTCACTTACCATCGGGTGAGTTAGTAGTCAGATACTTCTGCAAAAACAAAAACTCTTAAAATGATAAGCTTAAATCTTAGAACGCAATTCCAAACATCTGTGTTCCGGCAGCTATCCTTGAGAGCCAGTTCCCATTCTAGGCCTATGCCTAGCGTGCTACTATCCTCGAACTCATCACTTACCAACAGGTGAGATAGCGGTCGAACACTAGCCTCTATACTAATATTATAAAGAGAGAACATTTGTATTTTTGTATTTTTGTATGTTTGTAATGAGTAAGCTCAAAAACTACTGAACCGATTTAAAAAAATATTTCACTAATACATAGAATGGACTTTCGGAATGAAAATAGACTATATATTATCCCGTTTAAATCAAAGGTACATTCGTGGAGACCTAATTTGCAACCTAAGTCGGCAAATAAACGGTCGAAAAAACACGTTTCTTACGAACGCTGCTTAATTGAAAATAGATAGAAGAATATTTTCTATGCAAGAGTTGTACAACTTAATAAGACCTACAAAAAAGTCCGCGACAGCATATGTCTATCTCTTAAGGTTGACTCACAGTCACCATTTTAATCTTAAAATTTTTGTTAAAAAATATTACATAACTTCCAAGGCTATTTTCAAGTATATAGTATTAATCCTTATCCAAATAATTACGTTAATTAGCTTGGCCACATATTACAGATTAAAATTGTCCTTTACATTATATAATTCAAATGAAAACTCTAGAAAATATCACGAATTTCACAAACACGCATCGCAAAATTAATAAAATATTTGCAGTGAAACCACAGATTAGGTCATAGTTACTACGAAAATATTATTATAAGCTTAGCTATGCTGTAGATCCCCACCGATCACAATCAATTTGATGTCAATAAAGTGTAATAATATGATCTATTGTATAAAATAATATTCATCTATATATATAACAATATAATATAATATTTTAAACCACCCCGACTGATCTATGTATAATAGCTTTTTCCAATGACTCTAAACACGACATTTAATTTGATTTAAAATCAGAGCTGTACGTTGGTGAGGATTTGAGTATTCTGTAGAGTCCAGGAGGCTTCCATGTTCTTACAATATCGTTGAAGAAGAAGATTTTCGAATTGATCAGACCTATGAAAGTTGATTTCATAGCGCAATTAACTAGAAAAAAGCTCATAATTTTATAACGATTGAACGAATTTTCATGAATCAAAGCTAAGAAAACTCTCGATGAAGACATCTATCAAACAAAAAAAAACTATCAATAATAAAAACAAAATCGGTTCATCCGGTTAGGTGCTAAGATGCTACAGACAGACACACAGATACACACGTTAAACGTATATTACCCCTACATTTTGCGTCGGGGAACGCCGTAAGGTTACGGCGGCAGATGTACTCCTTGGTGGTAAGCTACTTTTTGGTAGATTTAATGATCCCACTACCACTGTACGAAAACTCATGATTCATGAATGCACATAAAACTTTCATTGGTAGGTATATAGCTAGGATTAGAAGCGACGACCGTCGGGTCAGAATCAGGGTAACTATCCTTTACGCCAAAGGGCCGTCCAATATCAATACGTAAGTATTATAAAACAAAGTTCATCACTGCGTCTGTCTGTCTGTTCGCAATAATCTCAATAGCTACTGAACGGATTATCATGCGGTTTTCACCAATAGCCAGAGTGTTTATGAGGAAGGTTTAGGTGCATAATTCGTTAAGGTTTTGTGTAAATTGGATGAAATATGACGATGGTTGTTAGATATGTTCATATTTTATATTCGATGCAACAAACTGATGCAAATTTTGTAGGCATATATGTTCTACCCGTGCGAAGCCGGGGCGGGCTGCTAGTATGATATAAAATAGTAAAAAAGCCTTTATGCTCTTATAAACAAAAACAACTGCACAAAAATATATATGTAATACCTTGCCACGCATCGTTAAAGTTTTAACAAGAAGCGTCCCAAATATTCTTACAGAATCAGCACGTACTTTGAGGCTCGTTAGAAATTTCTTTATATATTATGAATAATAGTAATCATAGAAGAAATATCTTATACAAAACGACTAAAAGAATACTTAGAAAGAGCTAAGTAGATTAGCCCAAATAGGAAAATCTGTATTGTGTGTTAAGCGTATGTATGGCTTCTTGGCACAATATTTTACTTATACGAGTATTTTTTAGTTATTACGAGTACTTGGATAATGGTTTTACTGCATCGTGATTTGAGGTACATTTTATCAGGCATTTAAAAAAATAGTTGGCTAGTAGCTTTCAGTAGTTACAGTTGGACTTAGAAAACGAGTGCATGGAACAACTACAATGCCATGAAATGTCATATCAATACCGAAACAAATATAGAACGAGTTCCAAATTACAAAGGTATAGAGAATCGAGCTCAGGTTTTATTTCAGAGGGTATAGGTATATAGGTAGAGTATGTCCAGTAGATTAGAACCAAAACATATACAGGGGCTGATATTGATGAGGATCCTGTCAAGAACTACTGATAACAGATAACAGACATACATAAGATCGTGTAAAAACTAAAAGATCCGACTTCAAATGCCGCGCTATTAATTTTCAGTACCAAGTTTGAGGTGGATTAAGGTGTTATCTTCATATGTTTATCTCCATATATCTGGAGATACTTATCAGATCTCAATGAAATTACTATGGTACCATCCTTGGGTCCTCGATTCCATCAATTCGTTCTTCGATCCTTTCCAACAAAAAAATAATCATCATAATCGGTTCAAATCATCGGTTCATCAACGGTTCCGCAAACACACATATAAAAATATATATATACGGTCGAATTATAAACCCCCTCCTTTTTTTGAAGTCGGTTAAAAAACAGCATTTAGGCTTACACAGTTTATAAATCGGTAACACCATAATGCAAATCGGTTGAGTTCAACAAATCCTTAATGAAAATGCCTTTGCTCGCCCGGTGTTAAATTTAGACGTTGCATGCGATAAATCGTAGCAGCAATAACTTGAAGTATCCCACGCCTTGGCTAAATCAGGAAACTACACTTACGGCCCCAATGCCCATTTATGTGCATCTCCCGCCTGATCCGAAATTAACATTAACGGTATCCGGCGCAGATGGAAGGGGAAGTGAGTGCCAAAGTTGGGCCCTATGGAATTGTACCGATATTGAAATAATGCTTGAGCTGGTCAACGTGTATACATTTAGCTTTCCTGACTATAACTAGAAACTAGGCCAATATATTATATTATAACGCTGCACCCCGCGGCTTTGCCCGCGTTTAAACCTGGTTATAAACCTTCTATATTGGTTATATACCTAACCTTACCGTACAAACAGCTTGAGCGACTGTTTTATACAATTTATACTATGTAAAGATGAGATGGGATGAAAGTCAGAGACAAACAAACATTACTCGTATTCATATTTTACACTCTGTACAATATTTAGTAAACAAAAACTTAGATGGAATTTAAGGTCGATAAAGTGAATAACTCATACCTTAGTCGAATTTACATCCATTACTGAAATTATCTGCAATAATTAGCTTCTCAGAACTATGTCAGAGTACGCAACTAGTTATGTAGTTAATTGACCCAGACATAGACATACATCAATTAACTTCGTTACATCGTGAATATAATCAATCAGCAAATGTAGAATGACCACCAATGTAGAATAACCAATAGACCAAATTACCAAAACATAGATGAGATGAGTATTTACAATTAAACCTTTCCTCATTAGGATAATTCCAGAAACAGGGAAATTCTTACGTTATATTACATAATTTATGTTATGGCTCTACATTCATTCTTCTATCAATCAATCATCTAAGAATCAAGCCTTCTATCCCGTTATTTCTGCGGAAGCACATCGACCGTATTTTGTGTTTACGGCGACATGCTGACAAGTAGTGTAGGTGCGATCACGACACACTTTACACGCTAAATCCCGATAAGCAGCCGTCACTGTCACCCACGCCACATCTCGGCAGCCATATCCTACAATATAATATCCTGCAATGCAGGCCACAATGGTAACACATCACAACCGCAATTGTGAAAGACACCGGTAGAGCTACATTTTGCTGTGACCACCGTGTTCCCGTATTGCTAACTATGACAATGGGTCTTTGAGGCTTTGTTCTTGCAGCGTTTACTGTTTAAAAGATTTCTTTGAAGTATTTTCTTGTATTTTCAATGGTTATTATACGTATAATGGTTCTTGTATTTTATGGAAAACATTAGGTGAACTGTATTGCAGTTAGTTTGGTTTTCGTAGCAAAGTCTTTCTCACTGTTAACAAGAAAGCTATCTTTAATGACTTGACTAACCGTATTGTAGGTGCTTACACTAATTTTCGTACGATAACATAATTTCATAATACCTTGACAAGTTCTGCTATCCACGCATAATTACATCGAAATGCATATGAGCTGGTCACTGCTACAGATGCGCTGTAGTGACTTAGTTTCAGTTTTAGAACTGTAATGTAACTGTTCCGCACCGATTACTAACATTATGGCAAGTAACGTGTAATAGCAAAGGGGCGTCTCTCCACAAACAAACAGGCCATACTAACATATAGCTAAATTGCAGCTGTTAACAATTGACGTAATTGTATTTTTTCAAGTTTATCTATCTGACAGACAATATTTGGAATCAGAGCAGAATCCCCTCAAATACATATTTACGAAGAAGCACAATCATTTAATTGTTGGATATGGATGTAATCGGGAAAGTGCTACAATTCCGTTATCTTAGCTATTTTCTTTCTGCTACTTGATAAATCTAGTTTCTTAATATACAATCTTAGGCTGAGTCGCACCATCTTACTTTAACCGTAACTATAACTATAACCGGTGTTTTTGTATGGAGTTTGGATTAATGTTTTGGTTCCATCAAAATCTTTGAAAAATGAATATATGCACGTGTTCATATAAATTAGTTTCCTACTTTTAAACTTCCATTTATTCTCATTGCACTGGTTCCCAATCCTAAGCAATCAAATCGCAAGTCGTCCATCCGTTACCGGTGTGAGGAAACTGGACAATTTACGCGGTAACCGCATCGATAACAGGTGGGCGCAAATGCGTAACGAATTGACACGATTGCTGCATTGTACTGCAACTTTATGGTACTGCATGCTGAGAATTAAAGGTATTTAAAATACGTAACAATTTCTCAATTTCTCCATCTCCTCTGGTTCCTTCCCAATGATTTGGAAAGAAGCTCAAATAACTCCTCTTCCTAAAAAATCAAATCCTAAGACCTTCACAGAATACCGGCCCATCTCCATTCTTCCTTTCCTGTCTAAAGTATTAGAACGTCTCATCCATAACAACTTTCCTCTTTCCTTATCAAAAACAGCCTCCTCAATCCATTCCAATCCGGTTTTCGCCCCGGACACAGTACTACCACGGCTCTGATTAAAATCACCGATGACATCAGGTATGGCATGAGCAATACGCAACTCACTGTGCTATCACTACTTGACTTTAGTAACGCCTTTAATAATGTGGATTTTGATATTTTGCTGGGTCTGTTATGCTCTCTTAATATATCTCCAACAGGAATTGACTGGTTTCGTAGTTACCTGTGCGGACGCTGACAACGCGTAAACATTGAAGATACGTATTCTTCATGGTGCGATTTGTCATCTGGTGTCCCACAGGGCGGCGTTCTATCACCTCTCCTCTTCAGCAATATTCATAAATTCAATCTCAAAACAACTTTCCTCTTCCTACCACCTCTACGCAGACGACCTACAGATATACACACAAGCTCCCTTAGACCAACTCCATGAGGCAATTGAAATTACAAATACGGACTTGAGACGCATCCGGGACTGGAGCTCTTAGAGTGAATCCGTTGAAAACTCAGGTGATAATCATCGGGAGTTCACGGATGATCTCCAAGATCGATTGGTTCCGTCTCTCCCAAGTTATTTTTGCTGGAGTTCCTATAAGTATAAGCCATTCTGTAAAAAACTTGGGAATACAAATGGACAGTTGTTTCTCATGGGAACCTCAGCTGGCGGAAATGAGTAGGAAATTGTTCTCGTCGGCTTCTTCTCTTCGTAGATTACGTAATTTCCTTCCTATCACCACCAAAACTGCCTTGGCACAATCCCTTCTCTTCCCCATTTTAGATTACGCCGATGTTTGTTACCTTGACCTCACCGAGGAGCAACTTGATAAAATCGAGCGTTTACAGAACTTCTGCATCCGCTTTATGTATGGTCTGCGAAAGATTGACCACGTGTCAGAATTTCGAGCAAAGCTCAAATGGCTCCCTATCCGTTTTCGGCGAAACGCACATATTCTTTCCCAGCTTTATAATATTCTTTTCCTTCCACCCACTCCCTTTTATTTGAAGGAACGCTTTGAATTTTCACAATCATCTAACCCTCGTCCATTGCGTTCTCAACATAACCTCAAATTGAAGATGCCAGAACACCCACGTACGTCGCAACACTACTACAAATCATTTACCATGAAAGCTATTCATCTATGGAATGCTCTCCCTGTCAACATCAAAGAAACCCGAACGCCGCAAATATTTAAAAATATGGTATTTAAGCATTATATAACACTATCGCAAATTGACTAGCTTTACTCTAAATATAATATGTATATGTATGTATTGTATTATTATATTTACTTAGTGTATTTGTGTATGTATATGTGTGTGTGTGTGTATATATATTTATGTAAATATATTTATATAGATCTATAATATTATATGTAAGTGTATTTGTTCCTGTATGGATATCATTATCTAGTATTTTGATTATATTTGTATGTAGGTTTATGTAAAATAATATTATGACTTATCTTATTTTGTCAAAGGTATTGTATGCCACCGACCGCTTATTTTCAAACTAGCTCCTGTCCATCCAAAGGTTGTCTGGTAGAGATCGCTCTGAGCGATAAGACCGCCCATTGTCAAACCTAATTCGTTTTTCCTTGTCTTAGATTATAATGTGTTGATTGGTATGCAATAAAGTATTCATCTATCTATCTAACAGTTTAGTAGCTTTACTATTGAAAGTATCTGTTCGGCGAGATTCTCCAGAAAATTAGAATCTTCTAGATTGTCTCTTGCACCGTAGAGGACCTCAACGAAGCTAATCACAAAACAGTAGTTAAATGTCACGGTTCTGGGCCCTTTAATTTGATCTTAAATTAAAAAGTATACCGTGAATGTATGCTTTGCGAGTGAATAGTATTGAAGAAGTGTGAGATACATCTTATAAAGCTAATAAT
Source organism: Cabera pusaria (assembly GCA_954871355.1). Taxonomy (NCBI): domain Eukaryota; kingdom Metazoa; phylum Arthropoda; class Insecta; order Lepidoptera; family Geometridae; genus Cabera; species Cabera pusaria. The sequence continues at coordinate 7,088,297 of OX940897.1, forward strand.
ATTTCAAAGGGACAGCGTGAGAGTCACGTAGGATACTGATTTTTGGGTACCTGTACTATATGTACTTCAGGAAGCGTGGTCATTAAAGTCATACTCATTCAAGGGTTCTTAAGCTCTGGGCGATCATATTTTCTTTTGCATTGGTCTTAGATCATTGGTAAATCCTGAGCATGCATTAGCTAGCTTAATAATTATGAATTAGGGTTGTTAATGCACACAATAGGGTTGTCAGTGAAAAGTTATGAATCGAAAGTAGAGTGGTAGCTGTTACTAATGCTACGGTATACTTTACTAAAGATATGGTAAAAGTGGAATACTAACCACAGATGGCAATGATCTAGCTTAGATAAAATCATCAAATTATGGTAAGTAGAAGTACTAAGTAGACGAGTTATGATAATTATGTTGCTTTTGCAATCGTTCATCTTTAAATGCTTTCTTCTTTTCTTAGGTGAAATCAGTAACATTATAGCTTGTAGAGCAGCATCTATATTTATCCGAACTAAAAATCAGTGAGAAGTGCTATTAGACAGTCTAGACAGAACTTATCTATGCCATCAACAGATGGCTGATATGATAACCAAAACCTTCTGCATAAATGTCCTCAAAGACGCATGTGATGAGAAAGAACCCATTCTTTGATAATTGAAATATCTCCCGTCGCTCCCATAAGCCACTTGCGAATGCGCATAGAGTGAATGTTAGTACCTGTACACACAGTAATGCGTGTTGTGTGTTTGCTATCATGTTATTGCTACTTAATATGACATAATGCATTTTATGGTTACATGCACACATACGGCTATAATCTCTGCGAAAGGCTGAGCGGAAGAGGATGCGCGGTGATTGCCCTCACACAACTAATAACTAATCTGTACTACCGGTGGTCACTATCAACAAATCTGTGCCATACCCGCGTAGTTTTGAGTAACTGATAACCATTGTGTAGTAACTGATAACTATTCTGTAACAGCCATATAACTATCTGTTTATAAACAAGCTTCTGAAGGGCTTATGATGGGCTAAATCAGGAGAAATCAATGGTGATAGGTACAAGATTATCTCTGTAGCAAAACTTGTGGAAAGCAATAACGTTTTAACACTTATAATGCATGTAATGCTGAAAGCATTAGAGTTAGACCAACTAGAAATAATTAATATTGAACAAATTTTCGAAGACGGGACGACAAAATTGCGTCATGTCGATTAGAATTTAAGAAATTCCAAATGAGTGTTGGCCAGGCCTCGTCTCACTTGCTTGTATCTGCCACTTTTTAGTACCTGTTTGTAAGTACGTTATTTAAAAAAAAATGAACGTTAGACCCATAAGTTCATGTTGTCACGATTTTGGATTCCAAAACCATAATTTTCCTAATAAACTAAGAATCTTTGTACTAAACCAAACCATAAAATGAGCCATTATAAACACCCAGTTAGGTGTTACTTGCGTGCATATTTCTACTTCTCCTACTTAAATAAGAATTTACCTTCCCCGTGCGTGTTCCTTACACCAAATACGTGCGAAGAAAAACAAATAGAAACGTTTAAAGGAGCCTACTCCACTTATTTAATGTTCGCATAAACGATTGACTTGAATTCGTTCACGCAATCACCTACCTACGCTTATAGCTAGATATTGAGCTTGATACGGATTTTTTTTTTTATTCTTGTAAACAGCCGAATCTGCATAAGCGGATCATAATTTATAAATTACTAGCTGGCCCGGCGAACTTCGTACCACCTAACAGACAATGAATGTCGTGTTACCTTTTAGATGAACTTGTTTTTATAAACGTAATAAATGAATACAAAAGAGATATTAAGTTTATTAATGTATTATGGCAATATAGATATATAATAAAAATTGGTAAAAATGGTTTTTGGAAATATACACTTTTTTAGGTTGCTTGTAAGCATACATTTCTGAACGCACGCATATTTGACCATCAATAAATATGTCAAACAATGATCATTACTGATAATATTTTACATTTTTAAAATCTACATGATTTGAATTCACAAAAACTTGAAGAATTTTTACTTGACTTACTACTTGACACGGGCTAAATACACTAATCGTGTGGAGCAATAATTTACCAGAAAAAAAGAAAACATGTTAATTCGAATATTGTAATGCTATCCACACATGGGAAGAATTTTTATACTTGACACTGGCTAAATACACTTATCGTGTGGAGCCATAATTATTTAAAAAAAAAATACGGCGGGATAAACAAATGAACATCAAATGATTGGCAGTTTTTAAGCCCAGGAACATTTTGGCAAAATATTTTTTCTTATATTATTTTTTTAGGTCAATTATTCATTGTTTTTAATACTTATTATCCTATTCCTGGCAAAGACAATTACAAAAATACAAAAATCATAAAAATTGGGCCAGCCGTTCTTGAGTTATGAGTGTAGTAACTAACACGACTTTCTTTTATATATATAGATTTTTATTGGAGACAGACAATCACTATCTCATTCTTTTGAAAGCTTGTCTGGAAGTAGAAGACTAAGGCGTTAGGCTAGAGTAGATTAGATACATTTAAATCCAATACTGCATCAGTAGTACACGACACGCATCGACTACTATTCCAACCCGGTGTCACCGACCTTCTGCATAATTTTATTTTTGTGTATTCGTCATGAATGTGTGTCTTAAATTTGTGTTTATTAGAATATTTATTGTTGAATGTATTTTATTGTTTCTATATGAGTCTTTAATAGTTACTTGAAATATTTTTTTAACCGACTTCACAAAAAGGAGGAGGTTCTCAATTCGTCTGTATGTTTTTTGTTTTTTTATTTTTTTATTCGTAGACCCAAAACTAAGCAGATCGACTGAGGAGATGAAATAGTTTGATACTAGCGCCACTTGCGCCTTCCACCACTCATCACGTTTGAGTATCACGTAGTGTCCCTTAGGCTAGGTGTCAAGAGTAAGGTCAAATTTGGGGTTAAATTTGATCCCAAGTGTAATTAAAATTATAACATTTACAATATTATAATTTTTATTACCAAAAATTTAGATAAGGAAAATTAAAACAGTTTAATTTAAACTATGTATAGACAGTGATATAGAAGCTGTACTTTATAAAATTAGGCTCTACCATACATGGCACGGTAATGTTATCTATAACATTATCGTATACATGGCTAGCAATGTCCAAAGAACACAAACTGAACTTCATTAAAAGTGCCATACTTTAACTTTATACTGAACCATGGAAACATGGTGATGCTCTACTTACACAAATGTATAACAGTAAAGTAGAAAACGCAAAATAAAATGTGGAAACGGCAATAACTAGAAAGCTGTTCACATTAAACTTGATGGGACCGAGACTTGTACAGAAAACGTGGTTAATTGAAAGAAACTCGGGTTTATTTTTCAAGTGCGAATGGAAGAAATCCCACGAGTTCTTATAGAACACTAGTGAATGGGCAAACATGCTAATGTAACGGTTGATAGTTAAAAGCTACGTTAAAAGTCAATTATGGTAAGTCATGGATATGGTTCTATGATTTCAGATATATTTATATGTTTATGAATCAAAGGCGTCGGAATGTGGTTCCGTTCCTCAATAATATCACAAAGTAAATAGTAGTTTTTGATAAGGCAAACCATATCAAAACAAGTAATATTAAAAAAAAACCTTTTTAAGCACAAGCTTTTACATAACCTAGGACCCAAACACGACGGGTATAACATATGTAGTTTAGGAGTTCCTTTGGCCACCTTCAAGCTTCATCGTCCATGATCCATCGTCACGCGATTGACACATGTATGCAAAATTTTAGCTCAATCGGTAACCGAGAAGTGGATGAAATTTAATTTGCAAGATGACAAACATGGGGACAGGTGAAACTAAATAAAAGCTTTTAATAATAAATTAAAACAGTCCGTGAGGTATGAACGCTGTTACGTTTTATGTTATACCTTCACATCTTAGTCCGTGAAGATAGCCAAATAGAGCATATAATTGATTGAACACAGATTACACTTCAATTCAACTTTATTATTTTCAAAGATAGCCTAGAAGCCATAAAATCAAAATATCTAGGAACAAAACCATAAGAACTTAATAGAATTAATGTATGCATAGGGATCAGCATAAAGAATCTTGAACCAAACTGGTTTAAACCGACTAGAGTCACGGAAAATGCATTGATTTTCTGCGCAAGAGCATAGCAAGCACATTAGTCACGAATACAAATCGTAAGAAACTCCTGATGAATCATGTAAATCATTTTTTTTCCCACAAAAAAACTTAGTGAACTAGGAAATCAATTAATCAAATCAGAACAATTTGGATTGTGCAGCGTAACCCAAAACATTGACTTGGGGATAATGAATTTGGACCGTTTCTCGAAACCCCTTAGTAAAGTCTGATATCTGGAAGTATTATATCCCACATGAATTTTACTAATATAAGAACGAAATTATTACTTTTATAACAGAAAGAGTCAAATTACAAACGTCGTCGTCGGGAACAACAACGAACGTGATACAAAACGCGAGGCCTGCAACAGGGTCATACCTTTTGTAGAGAACAAGGCTAGGAAATTAATTCTCGACCTCGGATAACAGCAGCACCTTACATTCTCACTTACTATATTTGATTTAAGCCAACAATTTGTAAAATTGACGGGTGTTTCATTTGCAAACAATACATACAACAAGCCACGGAAGTATGCGATTAATATCTCATGGTTCGTACAAATAGTCTCACGTACTTCAAAAATTATTCAGACAATCCCTTACAGAAATTACGAAGAGGTCTATCCGTGAAACTGATTACAATCAGAGATTTAGCAGATATCACAACTGAAGTCATAGTAACCATGAAGTTCTACAGAATCGCCTCGAATGAGTCATAGAGATAGATAACGAAGCGGTTACACCTACGTAAACAAAGTGATCCACAGTTTTACACCTTCGGTGTTTGGTGCTTGCGTAACATTCGTTTCTTGCATTAAAAACCACTTAGTAAATGCCTAGTTGACATTGCATCGTGATTATCACAAGTTTATTGATGTTGGCCGTTGCGAATAGCAATCATCCTATAAACATGCATGAGACTGGTAAATTTGTAAATTCTTTCTACTGTACAGTTACTAACCATTTGTGTAACTAAATAATATCTCGTCGACAATTTGTTGACATGTAATACTGAATTTCATCTGAAATCCATAAATTGTGCTTTATGCCCACATCCTGAGATTTTTCAGTGAAATTAAAGGGCATTTGAGTACTGAGGACTCAACATCTAAGTGGCTGAAGGCAACAGGCGCAGTGAAGTCACGCGCAAATTTCTGTCAAAGTTTAACATAGTGTTTTAATGCTACAGGCATACGTCATCGCTTATCATCGGGCGATCGACTTCCTTGTTCTGTTACTTCTTGTAAATTTTATGGGTAATCTAACCATCAGCATTGTTAAACTATAGGTACAAGGCAAAAGTAAAGTTACTAATATAGAGTAGCTATAAATAAAATCACCACTCTTCCACCCATTCGAACAGGAAAACAGTGTCAATCTTCTAATACTATAAGATTTTTTGTCCTGACATACTGACTGACTGACTGACTTAGAGACAACGCAGAGCCTAAACCGCTGGTCGTAGAGACTTGAAATTTGCAGGTTATATTTTTATTTTTTATTAGAAACTTCACTCATAGTAAATAAATTAGTTATGACGACGTTAGTATCCGCTAAGAAAGGATTTTCCAAAATTCACCCCTTAGATAGTCATTATAGATAGTAGATAGATAGTCTTTTTTATTCGAAACTTTACATAAGTACTTCTGTAAATAAATAAGTAAATTCGTGTTTCAAGAATTTTCGAAATTCAACCCTTGAGAATGAAATGGGGTAACAAACTCTAAAAATCAATATTGTTTCAGATTGCGCTGAAATTAGGCATAGTTATTATGACGTAGGTATCCGGTAAGAAAGGATTTTCCAAAATTCACCCCTTAACGGGGGTTCAGAGTTGTATGGAGAAAAAGTTGAGATAGTCTTTTTTATTCGAATCTTCACAAAAGTACATCTGCAAATATTCAAATTTTCAAAATTCTAGCCCCAAGAGGATGAAATAGATTGATTGATTAATGTTTATTCCAACGACCAAATTTACAAATAAAAATTAACAATTTTGGTAGATTTCTTTTTTAATGTGTTTTTATGAAAGGAAAGTTTTTACGCAAGAAGAATTGTAAATAAATGAAAGAAGTTTTTAACGTGGGCGAAGCCGCGGGGCACTTCTAGTTTATTTATAAATTTTTTGTTTATTTACTATGCGGTAAGTTTGGTATCAGAATACGAAGCGACGGGAAATCCCAAAAATGGCGACAAGTGAACATTGCGCCGCGATGAGATAATCAATACACGCATGGAGGACGGAAACTGGCAATCATCATCGTTTTACTGACCCCGGTTAGGGTACATCAATAAAGATCTACCTACATCGGCTACCTACATCGACTGTTATAGCAACATGGGGACTGCCGATCTTCAAAAAGGTCAAAGGAATCAGACAGTATGCTGACTTTAAATAAATACAATCCATTATAGTTTTGAAAGACAATGAATGTTTGGAATCACTAATGAATAAAATTTGCATACAGTTTTGGTAGACCGGGATAAATAACGATTAACCCATATTGATGTATTTCCTACTTATGACTGCACTAATATGGTATGTCTAGACTCCTGGATAAAGGACAATCCAACCAAAAACCTTTTCATGAAAAGTAACGCCAAGACGAGTAACTACACATTACTTGCAAAGTTATTAATCTTATGGACAAGCTCCCAGCTCAACCTAATACTCTCTCATCATAGCGTACATAGCGTTTTGCGTAAACCCTAGCCTTAAATTCTCTACAAACCCTACACTTTCATTTAAAATGTCCGCCGTGGCCATTAGGCGCGTCCACACAGAGCGAGCAGCCTCGCGAGGCATTTCCCGCGCGAGGAAACTAACCCCGAACGAGCGCGGCAGCCTCGGAATCATCGCGAGGCTGCCGCGCGCGGCAAGCTCGAGCCATTTTGTTCGTTCGTTCAGTTGGCAAATAAGACATCATGGCATAATTCGTATTATGCTCGAGCGAGGCACAAAACAAAATACACGAGCGTCCAGAGTGCGCGTGGCAAACGACTGAGGCGCCTTTGAGCAAAACCAAAAGACGACACTCGATGGCTCGGGTGCTCGGTCGCTCGGCCGCGGCAGCGCGCGCGCTTGCCTCGGCCGAGGCACGTCCACACTAACCGGGCTGCTTCGCGCGGCAAATGCCTCGCGAGGCTGCTCGCTCTCTGTGGACGCGCCTATTACTTACTACCGAATCGGTTATTAGTAGACATTATAATTTATAGATTTATAATAATACAGCATAACCATGGAAATATCGATACAAGTTCATCAAATAATCGATAATCGACTAGATTCATTAATGTTTATACAATACCTAATTTATACCTACCTACTGTGAGCTGTCAAATGTATGATCCTAAATGAAACAAAGCATAATCTGATAAACAATACAAAAGAAAACCAACAATTTTCCAATCTCGAAACTCTCGACTGTAAATATGTAAAGTTCATTCACACGTCTACTGTTTTGTTGTGGATTTAGATAAGCTAGTCATTTTTATTGGATCTTAAATTCAGGGGCAAATCAGCTACATATGGGGAATATAGGGATTACGAAAATAATCTCTCTCACATTGCAGATTTCTCTTTAAGGACTTTTTTTTATTTGCGCAAGCACCCATACAACGACTAATCTATCTAATCTTATAAGTATAAGATAAAATATGCAACAGTGAAGTAGGTTGTCTTGACTTAAAGAAAAATGGGAGAAAGTTGAGGAGGTGATGCCGCGATTTGACGACATCATAAGCGATTATAGTGCCGAACGTTATCAATGGTGTCCAGTTTGCTTACAGAAATAGCCAAAAATTTTGGGTATCTGGGCTATAAGATTAGTTTGCTATGCCACGCAGTTAAAACACATTATCATACTTTAAGTTTCTAATTCTAATCTTCATCAAAATTACTACGTTTCTTACCTTTGAATCTTTGATTTTGAAAGCGTAATAAAATCCGTATAAATCCGATCTTCAAGTTCTAGATACTTCTAGCACAATGGAAACACTAACAAATATATTGCTCCTCAAGCGATAGGAAACTGAAGCGAAATTCAACGCGATGTTTCATTGGATAGATAACATATCGAGTGCTTCAAAACAATCCGCTTATCTCGCTGATAAATGATACAGGATATAATAGGAACACTGCACCTACACGATTTTAATGCCATTCGTTATTTAGAAATTGTACTAGACAAAGACATGTGAAATAGCGGGTAAAACAACGGAAGTATTTACAGCTTCCATAAGTTAGTTGTTGTTTATCTATGTTATTTTAAAGTTGAAATTTAAAAAAAATATTACAACAAGACAAAACACTTTCACAGCTTTCGGACTGGATACACACCGAGCCGAACAAAAGACAACAAACGCTGAATAGAGGAAGATGGATCTTCTTTCATTAGCCTTTAGTTCGCACTCGTCTGTTTATTCTTGACGCGGCATGAGATGGCATCGTGCTCGTCTGGGAATTAAGTAAACGGCAGTGTGATGTGATATGATCTGCTTGTTAAACTGTCCCAACCCATCTGCTGAGCGAACTGGTACTGGACATCATGCTGGAGCTAGGCGGACCGATCGGCGGGCTTTGTTCAGTGGAATGTTTGGCTTCGGTCCAAAAATTTTGGGCTGAATTATTAATGCCAAATAAAGTACATCTTTGATACTGACTTTGGATTCCTTAGTCAGAGTGCCATGGACACAGATTACAGAATACTATGCATACTCTATGGATATACCTCATCTCGCCAATGTTGGTATGTATTACTTGAAGTGCCCCGTGGCTTCGCCCGAGTTCGGTCCCTCTATGGAGTGAACTTTAGAAAATCCTTCTTAGCGGATACCTATGTCATAAAAACCATCTGCATGCCAAATTTTAGCGTAATCCGAAACAATAATGATTTTCAGACTATGTTACCCCATTTCACTCTCTTAGGGGTGGAATTTGAAAAAAGCCTGAAACACGCATTTACTTATTTATTTACCGAAGCACTTGTGTGAAGTTTCGGATAAAAAACCGGTCAAGTCGAGTTGGACTCGCCCACAGAGGCTTCCGTTATTCCGTACCAACGTTGGTTGGTACCAATTAAGCTAGACCTCTGAATTGTATGAGCGCTGATATAACTAAGAGGCCTATCTTAATTGGCGTAAACTATGTATGTATGGGGAGTAATGGGGATTGGGGACACCCTTTAGTTTTTAACTATTTTTATTTTTGGAATTTTTTCTTTATTTGCGCTGCTACCTTGTTTCTTGCCAAATTTCATGATTCTGGGTCAACGCGAAGTACCCTATAGTTTTCGACCCAAAAACCTATAGGGTACTTCCGGTTGACCTAGAATTGTCAATTTTGGTTAAAAGCAAGGTCTTAAAGCACAAGTAATGGAAAAAATCCGAAAATTAAAGTAAAGTTAAAAATGAAGTTAAATTTTGGTACTTACAAGTTTTCGCGAAAATCTAAATTTGTCCATATCTTTTTATCGTGTTGACTCAGGACCTTTATGTTTATACACCTAATAGGGACTATAGACATTAGTATCTGGTATAAATTTCAACTTGCTACGTCCACCTGTTCCTGAGAAAATCGGTAGTGACACACGGACAGACATACAGACAAGCAGACGGACAAGAAAGTGATCTTATAAGGGTTCCTTTTTTTACGTTTTGAGGTACAGAACCCTAAAAAGACTATCTAATCTTGTTTCTCCATACAAACTATGAACCCCGTTTCATCCCCTTAAGGGGTGAACTTTGGAAAATCCTTTCTTAGTACACTCTTACGTACAAATATAACCTCCAAATTTCAAGTCTCTACAACCAGTGGTTTAGGCTGTGCATTGTCTATAAGTTGGTCAGTCAGTCAGTACGTCAGGACAAAGATTCTTATAGTATTAGGAGATTATAATCAAGATCAACACTAATATTAGAAATCCGAAAATCAACGTCATTACAATTATGTTCTGACGTCGATTTTACATACATACATACCCAAGACTTTCTTTTTGACAGGATTAAATTTTAATTCAGCTTTCACTTTAATGAACAATAACAGTTATATCCATACCACTCTGACCCATCCAAAAGCTAAAACCAAGAAACAATGCAAAGTTAGCAAAACAGGTATCCAAACGCAGGCAGCCGAATAGTCAAGCCAAAGTCATAATCGGCACATCTTTAAAAATTACATAATTCTGCCACATACACTAACACAAGCATACTAATATGTAAAGTGACCTAGAATTCACATGTCATGCATAATATATGGTGGGTGCATGATTATACAAACTGGTTTTATAGTGCATCTTCATCTGTAGTGGACAACATTTCATTAATTGTATCCTATTAGGCTATAGTATAATACAAAGTACTGGCTATCCCTGTGCAAAATTTTTACGTAAATCGGTCCAGCGCTTTGACTGTGAAGTAGTCCCAAATAAACAAACTGATTTTCATTCTTACCATAACAGTTAACATATAATTTTTAATGGCATAACAGTACTTATGCATATTTTTGGTGGCATATTGTATAATTTATATATAATAAGATAAAGAGTTTATTGTTTCATCCTAATTTTGATATGCATTATAAATGAGAAAGTAAGTGTGTGTGTGTGTGTGTGCGTGTGTGTGCGTGTGTGTGTGCGTGTGTGTGTGAATGTTTGTTACCACGCATCTCCATACCCACTTAACCGATTTTATTGAAATTTTAAACATTGATAGCGAAAAATTAAGAAATGTTTGTTTCCACATATTCTTTGGTCCGATTCACTTAAAACTCGGTACAAATAAACCTTAAAACATATAATGGCACAATTATTGTTTATTTAAAATCATCATATTTGTCATTGTGTGATTTTTTGTTGCAATGTTATTGTTGTTTGAATATATCTTAATCACGTTTAATGGAGTATTTAAGAAGCGAATGAATAAGCATCTTATAGGCAAACATGCTCAATTGTCGAGCACATAGTTGCCTACCATCAGGTGAGATTGTGGTTAAACGTTTGCCAAACTGGAATAATAATAACAATATTTATTTCAAAACCTATTTTTGTTCAATTTGAATCACCATTCTTATCACCCTGTTACTTAGAGCTGCATTAATATTAATTTTGCTCTCGCGCTAAATAGGATAATAAACAAAATTATGAGTTTAGGCTGACGGCTACTTTAGCTAACTCATATATTATGATTTCTCCAAAACTTGATAGTGCACCTGATGTTTGTATATGTATATAGTTTTACTGTAATAAAAAAATTTGGTTATAAAAAAATATAAACGTTACTGGTTGTAACATGAAGGTTATAGAGTATAAAAAGCTAAAAATTAATGTTAGGTAGACAGTATTTATGAATATCGAGCGCCCTTGTTCTACCAAGATCTAAAACTTACCAGGATAAATCAGCGGTGTCATTGAGACTTTTAATCTCGGACCGGGGGACAGGCAAATGATAACACGGTTTGGGATTGTATGACAAATTTTAATACTTCAAAACGTCCCTTACCTCCAGAATGAGATACACATTATTTAGTTAAGGCCGGAATACTATGTCTAAACATTTGACTATAAATACCATTCGGTTTTCGTTACTTTTTAGGTTAATTTATTTTACATTTTACTACTGAAATTTGGTTATTGTCTTTCTTGCATCTTGCAAATATGAAATTAAAGTTTTAAGGGTAATAAAAAGAGTTATAATGAAATTGGCTTAGCTGCCGCGTCAGGGGGCGTCTGAGCACACCACTCTAAACAGACGTCATTCATCGTCGCACCAACAGCTCAAAACTACGACGACATCCAAACGTTGTGCGTCGAACAAACATCTCAAAATAACGACGTCTTCCAGCGTCGAACAAACAGTTGACGACACCCATAGTCGCACAAACATTATACGACAGTCGTCCAAACAAACAGCGCCAAAGGCGCAAAATCACGACGTTATCATATGGCACTACGCCATAAGCACGCCGAGTATCATCGCAAATTTAATTAACAAGATGGATTAATCTTGTAAAATCTGATTAAGAAAAAATACAAAAAGTTTAGCTCTTTGTAGGCCCCAGGGACAAGAAAAAGTGACGTCTCCGATCGAGAATTGACAGATGTCAAAGTCATTTTTTTTTTGAAAGATTGTCTATAGGATATTGAATGATCCACAGACCAAGTAATAACTCGATTATTTAAAATCGACTAAAAATGGCTAAATACGAAAATGTTCTAAATTATTTAAAACCAAAAGGTAATTTTGTCAGTCTTAGAAGCTGAAATGGGCTTCCAAACGAAAAATATGTAACGAGTCGAAATACCTCGTTACAGTACATACCTTCCCAAAAAAAAATAAAAGAATGAAACTTCTTTTATTTTTGAGAAGAACTCCCAAAAAATTCCTAATAAAAACTTATTCAAAAAAATTAATAAACAGAAAATATTCCGCCACCAAAATATGAAATTTATTCAAATTAAAAGAAGACACTAATAAAGCATAACGTTAAATCAGTTAAGCTTCTAGCCACTGACTAAGTTGCTCTAGAAAAACAAGTTATAAAAACTTTCTAACTAAGTGAAAAACAATGTTAAGGTTTATCAAAACTAATCCATCAATATGACTCAATCCTAAAATCCATCACAAATTAATTATACTCAAGAGTGGATAAGCACCATAGCCTCCATCTACTTATCTGTATTACAAACCAAATAAATATTTTTGAAATATTTAACAAAAGTGTAGATAAGCACCATCGCCTCTATCTTTTATAATCTCAGAACGATTCTAACTAAATTAAAAGGTAATAACAAAGGTTATCCATATTGTAGTACGGTTAAGCATTAGCTGCCGACTTTAGATAATTATTCACTGCAAACGATTCAGTGAACAGGTTTTCAATGAAAAAGTTGAACAACAAAAGTTCAAATTATTCTCATAAAAATAGAGAACCAAAAATAATAAGTAGTGACCGGCTCAACTCTACCGACTTTCCGAACACTAACCAATTAATAAAAGGGTTTGTCAAAAAGACCAAAAATTGTATATTGTGACCGGCTCAACACCACCGACATTCCGTGCACAAAAACAAGTTAACAAAAGTTTGTTGGGAAAACAACAAAGTTGTATTGTGACCGGCTCAACACCACCGACTTTCCGTCCACAATATCTAAAGTTTCCAACGCTTGAACCAAAAATGTCAAAGCGAGGAAAAATGAAGAGTAAAAAATTACCCAAAAAGGTTAACTGAGACAAAAGCTCAAAAGAGTCAAATCCGAGAGGCAAATCCGGGTAAAAATTATGTAGAGCTCTAAGTGTCAAATCCAAGTCTTAGGTCTACAACAAACACAAACTAAATAATATATAACATGCTTCACAAAGACTGAAACACATCTATATTAAAAATGTATTTACACTATGTGCAGGCTATTTGAAAAGTGGAAAGCTTTTCATAGCAATCTAAAACAATATTTATACTAGAAAAGTGGAAAACTTCTCAAAGTATCTAAAAGAAAGTTGAGTACTTGAAAAGTGAAAAGCTTTTCAAAGTAACCAAAATAATAAAATATACAAAAATATACATAAGATCTTTTGATGCCAAGAAAATTTCTAAAAGAAAATATAATCGTTAGATGTAGTTTTTTAAAGTTGGGTAAAAGTTTATAAGTAGGATAAAAGTATCAAAAATAAAATAAAATTACCAAAAATAGACCTAAGTTAGGTTTAGTATATTTAAAGTTGTATTTCAATAAAGTGTTGGTTTTCCTTGCAGGCAATCATCTTTCACTATGAACCATCTCTTTCATGCATCAAATCTCATTCTTCCACAAACATGGTTCCTCCCAAGCAGAGTATCAAAACAAATCTAAATAAAATGTTAAATCCAAAAATGAAAATTTTAATATTTAATTATATCTTTAACATGATAACGTCCAGTACTTGTTTTATTAAATTCCTTTAGTACATAAACGTTAGGAGAAATTCTCTCTACAATTTCACATTTAATAAACTTAGGTGCTAATTTAGCCGAAAAATATGCAGGTGCATTTGACTGTACAAAACTTCTACGCCAAACTACATCACCGACATCAAAAGAAATGACTTTTCTTCCCCTATTATAATAAAGAGCATTACGCTTATAAGCTTTCAAAAGATAAGCTTGAACTTTAACAAAAACTTCACTAAGTGAATTTAAAGAGTGGGCATAAGTATCTCTAGTACCAAGCTCAAGTTGATCTAAGTTATCTAAAGAGTTACTAAAACGGTGTAAAGATGCATCAAAAATAAGTTCTCTACCGAACATCAAAAGATTAGGAGTGTACTCTGTAGCAAGATTTACACTACTATTTAAAGCTAATTGGACATGAGGCAAAAACCTTGACCAAGTTCGATGATCATTTTTAACAAAACAAGAAATACATGTTTCTATTGTCTTATTATATCTTTCTACTGGATTATTCTGTGGAGTGTATAGTGCATTATAAAATATTTTAGTGATGTTGAAATTTTTTAAGAAATCTACAAAATATTTAGATATAAATTGGGGTCCGTTGTCGGCCACTAAAATTTTGGGTACACCAAATTTAAGAAATATTTCTTTTTCAAAGATTTTACAAATTACTTTAGAAGTAGCATTTATCATAGGAAATATCCAACAATATTTAGTAAAAACATCTACAATTGAAAGAATGAATCTATGTCCAGAATAAGATTTAGGTAAAATCCCAATAATATCAACGGATAACATTACCATGGGTTGATCAACTTTCTTAGGGTTAACCATCTTACCAGCAGGAGCAGAAGTCGAATGTTTATAAGCTTTACAAATGTCGCAAGAAGAAATATATCTTTGAACGTCTCCGAACATTCCTTTCCAATAATAATGTTGTTTTATTTTATTAAGAGTTTTATGTATTCCAAAGTGTCCAGAATTAATATCATCATGATTAGAACGAATAGTATCTAAAACATGTTCTTTAGGTATAACAATTTTCCAATTCAAACGACTATTAGGGTCAAATTTATTTTTACAGTAACGATACAAAGTATTATCTTCTACTCGAAGGTTTTTCATTCTAGAAGGGTATTTTTGACAATTTATAAAGACTTTTCTATACCAAGGGTCTTCTATATCTTCATCTGGTGAGACAATATTTATAGCGGAAACTAATATTGAAGTTATATTGATTCTAGATAAAGCGTCAGGAACTTGATGTAAAGATCCTTTTTTATGAACAATATCAAAAGTAAATTGAGAAATACGTGCAGCCCATCGAGCTAAGCGTCCACTAGGGTTATTAAGTTTTAAAAGCCACTTAAGACTAGCATGATCTGTCACAACTGTGAATTTCATTCCTTCGACATAAGGTCTAAAATGTTCAATTGAATCTAAAACTGCCAAAAGTTCACGTTCAGTGGTACTATAATTTCTTTCACATTTATTTAAAGATCTTGAATAATAAGCAATTGGATGTTGTTCATTATTTTCGTCTTCTTGACTCAGAACACTACCAATTCCTACAGAACTAGCATCGCAATGTAAAAAGAAAGGTTTTTCAAAATCAGGACACTGTAAAACAGGTGTAGTTATTAAGGCCTTTTTTAAATTAATGAAGGCTTCTTCAGCTTCTTCATTCCAAACAAAAGTATGTTTTATCTTTTTACTTCCGGAAGTTAATTTAGTTAAAGGGGAGGCAATATCAGCGAATTTACAAATGAAACGTCGATAATATGAACATAATCCTAAAAAGCTTCTAAGTTGTTTTACGGACTCTGGTCGTGGAAAGTTTTCTATAATTTCTAATTTAGACGGATCAGTATGTAGGCCTTGACTGTCTACAATATAACCGAGATAACGGAGTCTTTCTTTGCAAAATTCACATTTTTTAAGATTTACTGTTAAGCCTGAGTTTTTAAGTATTTCATGGACTTTTTTAAGGTACTCTATATGATTTTGAAAATTATCATTTACTAAAATCAAATCATCTAAATATTTAAACAGGACATTGTCAAATTCAGGTCCAAAGAGTTTATCAACCAAGCGTTGTAACTCTGCCGGTGCGTTGGTGATTCCAAAAGGCATCCGAACAAAATGGTACAAGTTTTTTCCAGGAACTACAAAAGCAGTCTTTTCACGAGAGGACTCTTCAAGTTTAATTTGCAGAAATGCTTTAGAAAGATCTATGGTAGATATGAATTTAGCCCCACGAAGGCTGTCTAATATCCTAGAAGGGTACGGCAAAGGATAAGAATCTTTAACAGTTATTGAATTTAATCGTCTCGAATCTAAACATAATCTGGTTCCACCATCTTTTTTATCGACGGCTAATACAGGGGAACACCAAGGAGATTTTGAAGGTTCTATAATTCCTTCCTTTAATAAAACTTCCACTTCATCATAAAGTTCTTTTTGTTTAGCAGGACTCAACGGCCAATATCTACTTTTAAAAGGGTCGCCAGTAACGTTAATTTTATGTTCCACAAGGGTGGTAAGGCCTAAACCTTTTTTCTCATAAGAAATATCTTCAAACAAAGCAATGGTTTCATCTAATTGTTGTTTCTCAGAAGGAGTTAAATGAACTGTAGAAGTAACAGCGTTCACTTGAATTTTATTATTGTGAACATATTCAATATTTTTCCACAAGTCTTTAGCTAAGTTAAATTTCAACCAAAAATCAAATCCCAATATAATAGGTGGATCAAAAGAGGGTATTATCAAAAATTCTACAAGTTTACAAACATTGTCAACGTTAACCGGTAATCGCATAGAACCGATAACTTTTCTTGATGAACCGTCAGCAGTACAAGCGGAGGCATCAATAGGTTTAATTTGAAATCCTAGTTTAGAAAAATGCAAGTGTTGGTTATTACCTAAAACACAGCTATTTGAACCACTGTCTAGCAATCCAGAAAAAGTTTCATTATAAATGGTAAATTTTAAAAATGGTCTAGTATCATTTTGTTTAGTAAAAAGTATAGGAGCTGCTTTATGAACAGAAAAAAATGTTTTTAAATAGTCAAGCCATTCTGAAAATTCTCTCTTACACGTATCATCATCAGGTTTATAATTGGATATCGGAGCACCTAAAGTTTTTTTAAAAACTTGGGCCCGATGCCTTACAAGTTTTTTGAATTATTTTTTTTTTTAATATTGTCAGAATGACAAGTATCACAGTTCTTTGTCAAAACGCCTCGTTTATGACATTTAAAGCACACTGGTCCAAGAATCTCTGTACACTCTTTATAAGTGTGGTCAGTCGACTTACACTTCAAACAAGAAAGTTTGGTTTCAACCGCATGAAAGTTTTGTTTAATTTCCTTTACAGGTTTTCGGTTAACTAAAATCTCTAATTCCTTACTAATTCGGATAAACTGTTCAATAGTGTCTATTGATTTTCCAAATAAAAACGGTGTGTAAATAGGTAACATGTTGTGTTTAATTATAGTTATCAAAACATTCTCAAAAATTGGATTAGCTAATCTGCTAGACATATCTAAAATCTCAGTAATGAAATCAGGAAGTGACTCATTACTCCGTTGTTTGCGAGTTCTCATTTCATACTCCAAATGATAATCAAATTCAGGTTTGTCGAATCTGTTCAACAATTCAGTTTTAAGTGTTGTCCACGAAGAAACCCTAATTCGAATACTACGGAACCATTTCGTTGCTGTTCCAGTGAGCAGATCAGAAAAAGAACCGACTAAAAAGTTTTCATCAAAATTTTTATACAAAAAATATTCCTCAACCGAAGTGATAAAATCTCTAACACAAGTTTTCCCATCAAAAGATATCTTACTATGCTTCAAATCAGGAAGTTTATTTGTTGAAGGCAAATGCTTTTTCAATTGTTCATTGAGTTGAACATTCATCGAGTTAAACGAAGGTAAAGGTGTAAAATTATGCAAGCTACTATGACCAAGGTTAGGTAAGAAAGGGTCAACAGCCTCTAAATTATCCAACGCCGGATTAGAAATAACATCCCTAGAAGTACCAGGTAAATTCTCTTCCAACAAGGGTGGAAATTGAACCTGTTTGTCAGTCATGATGAATAATCAAAAATATTAAAGAAACAAAGACAAACAACCAACTAAAAATTCAAAGAATAGTTAAAACTCATCAAAGTTTAAAAGATTTTTTGTTAAAAACGGTTTAAGTTATTATGTTTTAAAGTTTATGTTAATATTTAATAATGTTCAAAAGTATTTAAAGAAATTTGAATGTACAAAGAAACATTCAAATTGTGAAGTATGTAAGATGCAAAAAAGATTCACAATTTATCTTAATTTTCAAGATTATTAACAACGGCTAAGGTTATATCTATTTGTGAAAAGTAAAATCAATAAACTAGTTAATAATTATGTTAATAAGCTAGTATTTTCTAATATGAATGTAGCTTAATGCTTCTCAACAGTAAACAAACGTTATAACTTTATATAAGACAAAGTTATATCAATTCAAACAAAAACTTAGCACTTTCAAAGAGGTCAAGGTCAGTTCCTTACAAAATGTAAACAACACATATCTCAAATGTTATTATATAGTAAGTACACACTTAGATTAGTCTATCCAGTATATAAGACATATAAAGAACATTGTATGTTAATTAGTTTTGTTAAAATACAAAAAAAAGTTGTAAACAAAGTTACAATTGTGTTTTTAAAGTACACAAAACAAAGTAAAAATGCTAAAAATAACAAAAATTGCACTAAATTGTGACAAGAAAAACAAAAATAAGATGCAAGAAAGATTATATATGTGGAGGTAAATCCGGTCCCTGTTCTCGCGCTAATTGTAATAAAAATTTTTGGTTTATAAAAATATAAACGTTACTGGTTGTAACATGAAGGTTATAGAGTATAAAAAGCTAAAAATTAATGTTAGGTAGACAGTATTTATGAATATCGAGCGCCCTTGTTCTACCAAGATCTAAAACTTACCAGGATAAATCAGCGGTGTCATTGAGACTTTTAATCTCGGACCGGGGGACAGGCAAATGATAACACGGTTTGGGATTGTATGACAAATTTTAATACTTCAAAACGTCCCTTACCTCCAGAATGAGATACACATTATTTAGTTAAGGCCGGAATACTATGTCTAAACATTTGACTATAAATACCATTCGGTTTTCGTTACTTTTTAGGTTAATTTATTTTACATTTTACTACTGAAATTTGGTTATTGTCTTTCTTGCATCTTGCAAATATGAAATTAAAGTTTTAAGGGTAATAAAAAGAGTTATAATGAAATTGGCTTAGCTGCCGCGTCAGGGGGCGTCTGAGCACACCACTCTAAACAGACGTCATTCATCGTCGCACCAACAGCTCAAAACTACGACGACATCCAAACGTTGTGCGTCGAACAAACATCTCAAAATAACGACGTCTTCCAGCGTCGAACAAACAGTTGACGACACCCATAGTCGCACAAACATTATACGACAGTCGTCCAAACAAACAGCGCCAAAGGCGCAAAATCACGACGTTATCATATGGCACTACGCCATAAGCACGCCGAGTATCATCGCAAATTTAATTAACAAGATGGATTAATCTTGTAAAATCTGATTAAGAAAAAATACAAAAAGTTTAGCTCTTTGTAGGCCCCAGGGACAAGAAAAAGTGACGTCTCCGATCGAGAATTGACAGATGTCAAAGTCATTTTTTTTTTGAAAGATTGTCTATAGGATATTGAATGATCCACAGACCAAGTAATAACTCGATTATTTAAAATCGACTAAAAATGGCTAAATACGAAAATGTTCTAAATTATTTAAAACCAAAAGGTAATTTTGTCAGTCTTAGAAGCTGAAATGGGCTTCCAAACGAAAAATATGTAACGAGTCGAAATACCTCGTTACATTACTATATACATCCATGTCGATAGTGTACTTAACTTTTAGCAATATTTTTTTACGGTATATTGGTATGGTCATCTCTATCTGAGATTTATGACTTTGTCCGCCCATCAAAACTAGTCGGAAGCGCCAATCACAAACAGTTCCCCGCGACTGCATATTGGCCAGTTGCGGAATTGATTGTACCGCGTGCTAGTAATGATTAGGGTCTAATTGCTATGACGTTGATGGTATGTAATGTAATTTCCCCTACATACATTTTTGAGAAATACATACAAAATAAGAAGCCAGATAGTCAGCTCTCGTTAAATCTGATTAAAATGTTGTAATCTGATGACAAGTTTTGGAGACAGACAACAGAACTATTCAATAAATGCCCGCAAATTTTGTTAACTCAGAACTCTGTTTGTTATAAATAGGTTTGGTTTTTTTTCCAAAGCAGTTTATTCTGAAATGGTCTAATATAAATTTCGTAAAGATCTGATGTTGAGTTTTGGTGACAGACAACAGAACTTTATAATAAATGGCAACAAATCTATTTAACTTTTTACAACCATTTCAACATGACCTTCCCAATTGAAATGTTTGTTAAGTGTGAACCTAAAAAATGTTTATTTAATTCTGATACTTCAATATCTTCAAAATGTATGTTAAGTTCCTTAATCAAGAACAATTAAATAAAATTTGTCTATTTTCAGATAAAATTGTCAGTGAGCCCTTTAATTACAGAAGTTATAGTATTATTGATGTCAGTAGAATATTTATTTATGTCATATTAATTATTACACGTCAGTCTGTTTGTCTGTCTGTCTGTATGTGTTAAACTCAAAAACTACTGAATGGATAAGATAAATATAATTTGTTAAGGTTTGGGGAAATTGGTTTAAATAAGACGATTATTGTTGAAGATGTTATATAATAATTGAGACAACAAACTGATGCCAAAAATGTAGGCAATATATGCTCTACCCATGCTGGTTACAATACTCATAAGTCATAACTGAAAAAGCACTTATTTTGTTTTTCATCACTATACAAAACACGGCATTTTTATTCTATGATTTATGAGAGAAAATATTACAACCAAATTAATTAATATACGGAATGTATGACACAAGATTTCATTTGTTAAATTTTTTTAAATATGAAAATGGGTAGCGCTTGAGCACTATCTCACCTGATGTTGAGTGATGATGCGGTCGATGATGTAGCGCGCTTACCCAAAAGAAACTTACTTATGTAAATATGTAGGTATTTTCATATATTCCATCATAATAATAACTTGGTTTCATTGTAGTGCTTTATTGCCTAGAAAACCTACTTCTTTATTCTATATCCACTGAATAAAACATTTTGATTCATTGTGAAAACCAAAAGTAGGTATATAAGGAAATTTTTATTAATCTGGGACATAGAGAAATTTAACTTATCTCTGTCTGCGGGGTGCGGGCATTCATGGCGGACTGCAATATCTTATTTCCCATTTGGGCTGTAATGAAAATTACATTCAACAACCACTAGCTTTCCGTCCCATTTTAAAGCTTTAGGGATGGAAGAAAATATCAATAACGCAAAGGATTAGTAATATATGTAAAAAAAACAATGTTATGCCCTAGTTCTCCTTCTAATAATCTATTTTTAATCAAAATTGTCATATTTCAAATTGTTTTGATGAAATCTTCATTAGTGCCTTCCGATTAAATAAACTTTTAGTTTAGACTGACTCGGTAATAATATCAAGTATTTTTAAACATACTGAGGTGAAGGCTAATTGTTGGCTGATGATTCTGCGAGGATTTTTTAAATTACATATATAACTCTATTCGTAGTCAACGGGTTGAATTAAATCATGAGCGGTATGTAGGCGGTAGGTAACGCAACCAACCTGAAACTTCTCGAACTGCTCGCGTTCAGCGTCCAAGCTGTTCTTCTTCAGCTGCAGCACCCGCGGCAAAGACAGTGACGCCATAGATTTCACACATACGAACTCACAACAATAAAAAAGTTCGATTCTTCCCTCTTTCGATTCCGGCTGAAGTCGAGATTTAATTCCTAATGAGAATAATCCACTTCAAACACTTAAAAATCCTGCACTGGCACTGTAAGTATGAGCTCAGAGCTGAACTGATTTCTTATCCAATCCAAGACAAGAGCGTAAATATAAGTAAGTAAATAAAAATCGCACAAAACACTACCAATAAATAAACACGTCCAGTCGCCACAAAAATATGAAGCACAGATCACAGATTACTTCACAGATTACTTTATGTGTCAGAGAATATGAAGAACCACAGAACAGAACACACTATTACTTACGGGGAGAAGAACACCAACTTCATACAAAAATATTAGGACTAGTAGACAACGGCGCTATCTCTTTGTGGCCCCCCTATACTAATTGACATGGCGGGAGATTCAAATTTCCTATACATAATTATAAAACGTAGGTATGTACAACTCGTACGAATTAACTGTGTACTCCGCTGGAATGCGACCCCTCTCCCGCTTCCCCGCGCGGCGCCCCGCATTCGCCGTAAGCGCTCAGTTGTTATTACTGTTTCTGTTGATTTCGTCCAGATGACGTCACAGAGCGAGGTGCACAGTTAATTCGTACGAGTTGTATACCTGATCAAGTATACATACCTACATTATATATTATAAATAGGAAATTTGAATCTCAGGGTATAGGTTAAATATCCAATACGAGTAATCACTCGTATTGGATATTTATAGGGTATTAATTTTCATAAATTAAACAACAATATACTCTTGTATTAACAATATATTCATTAACATATATATAACAAAAAGAAAAAACACATAGTGCCCTTGCGCTTCGCTTAGCTCGTCTTGGCGGGGGCACTAAAAGATAAAACATGATTCATAAACTCTCTTATTACTGAGTTTTGGCGGGAACGTGTAAAAGTGTGTGTCTCTCATTGTATTTTTTCTAAAGCTTGTGTTCTCCCGCGAGTTAATGTGTAATAAATGTGGATTATTAACCATTAAGTGCCGGTGAGCATGTGCGAGTGTAGGGAAACAGCACAATGTTGAAAAACATGCTATTTGCGTTCTCACCAAAATTCCACTAAAAAAACTTCAGTAAACACTACATCTTTACTGAAGGTATGACTTAGACTAGACGTTTACTTGAAAACTGACCTGAAATGTGACTTTGACTTTGACTCTACGACTAAAATTCATAAAAACTTGAAGAATTTCAATACTTGACACTGGCTAAATACACTAATCGTGTGGAGCCATAACAAAACAAAAAAAAAAAAAACTTCAGATGTAAAACAATAATAATACAGTCAAATATAAGTTAGTAAGAACAGAATTTACACACAATAATAGTATTTGTGCCGATTAAATACTTTTTAATTATGGTCATAATCAAGTTTGTTTTAGTTTCTTTATATTTACCTCTAACAAATCCAAATAAACAACGGTTTTATGTTTGATCAAAGTTTTCAGTAGGTTTAAGGTTCTTTAGTTTTATGTTTCCTTTATATTACATTTGTGTTTATACACTTACAATAACTTGTCTTATACATAAATTCTCTTAATTAACAAAGTGCAAATAGTATACTATGAAAATAACCCACCCCTAACTGTATCCGGTGTAAAGGTATCTTACATATAAGTTCTATTAATTAACAAAGTTCAAATACTATACTAACTTTACTAGGTGTAAAGGTATCTAATACATAAATACTCTTACTGTGTTACTTATAAAAATCTGTTGATCAATTGCTGAACTGTCTCTCAGCTGAGAAGCTCTCAAGTACTTGATCATTGCTCAACTTTTTTTTTACTTATAAACGCTAATCAGCCGTTGTTTGGTTGAGACACCCACAGACTACTATGATACTATATTGTTTACCCTGAGATATTAGATGTTGAGGGTCATATTCACTGGACAATTTGTACTGCCATTCGAAGTGAAAACACTTTTATTTCATCGTTAAACAAAGTGGTGGTACTACCTCAGGCGGGCTAGCAGAAAACCTACTACGGTGTAACTGTGTGGTTGTTTTTAGATACTCGCCAAATGTCTAATAATTATTAGAAACTAGCAAACTCACTTTATAAAAAAAGTCTAGGCTCCCATTTTCGTAATCTGTACCTGCTCGATTCTTGTCAAACATGGTCTTAAAAACTAAAACAACCGACTTCCATGCCCCACGAGTCAGTTTCAGTAGCAAGTTTGAGACGTTTATCGTTATCTCTCTGGAGATACTTATCAGATCTCGATGAAATTACAATGGGACCACCTCAGAAATGTACCTTACTGATTAAAAAAATAATCATTCCAATCGGTTCACAATTGACGGAATAATCGCGTAACATACATACAAAAAAGAACATACAAATGAATTGAGAACCTCATCCTTTTTGGAACTCGGTTAAAAAATAATGAGCGAAAAATTCAATTGAAAGCTATTATTTGTAACTTAATATAATCTTCAGGATGACCTCGCAGACGACGACATAATGATCCTAGACAACGGAGACCAAGTGTTCCTCTGGCTCGGAGCCAAATGCTCCGAGGTGGAGATAAAGCTCGCTTACAAATCTGCTCAGGTAATGTTACATCTATTTATTTCACTGATATACAGTACGAAACATAATTAATATGAAACAAGACAGATAGATTTAGTGTTACATTGTAATACTCTTGAGTTTTTTGCTTCTTACATTGACATTAGAACCATTGGCTTGTGCCAACTATGATTTATGTTATGTTTATTTTAGATTTCTGACAAACTGATAAATGTTATTGGTATCTAGCAGAGCTAAACCAACTTCTCAGTTATTAATTTTATTGTTTACATATAGTGGTCTAATCAAGTCAAATCGTACATGCATAAAAATTAACAGCAGTGCAAATTGTCAATACAGCTGTGCGGAGACTGCTGAGAAATACACAGGTGGTGTGTGCGCCGCACTGTAGTAGCGCTGCGCCACACACACCGTATGTGTGGCGCCGCATTGCTGTTTTTGCTCTCACACCATGTGTGAGCCCGCACTCGCGAAACGTTACGAAAAACACAAGGTGTGCGTTTTAAGCAGGCTACATGTTAAGTAGTGAAGATGTCCGTAAATTAACACATTATGCAGGGATGTGAGCCTACTGACTACTAGCTTCTTTTCTCTTAGACTCGTCTCAGCCTAAGCACCTTATCATTGAAAATTATTGTGATTGAAATGACAGAGATGCAGCTATACGGCTGTGCTATGATTCTGTCGGTTTAGTTTATTTAATGATGTTCATTACCATTCAAAGACAATTACATCAGCAGCAGGAGTACATAGCTGTGCCAACTCATGAAAATGTCATTCACTATCCAGGTTTACATCCAACACATGAAGACCATGCAACCAGACAAGCCGAGGAAACTGTTCCTCACGCTCAAAAACAAGGAGTCTCGACGGTTCACCAAGTGCTTCCATGGCTGGGGGGAACACAAGAGGCCCCCTGAATAATTACTGTCTCTATTGTTCATGTTACCGTCAAAGACCAAACCTATAGAATATTGATTATAACTTTTATTCGTTTAAAGTTGATCACATTCAATTTAAAAAACAGGTATTCAATAATAAATATCCCTAGTAAACAAGGAGTTTCTGAACTATATATTAAACATTTGAGATTGTAAAGATGATGCTATTAAGGTCTTTGACTGTATTTGTGAACTTTTCATGCAAATTAAGATGTGTAAAGATTGGAAGTTTTCAGTCATTATTATTGATAAACAAAGACAGTAAATAATTATAAAATTATTTAAACATAACTGTTGAAAAATAATGTAATTTTTTTACAAAGTATCAGTAGATTTCAAGAATTGATTACCATCTAAAATAGGGCTCCAAGGTAAAATTATGAAGAAGAATGAAAGACTGAATCATGCCATTTTATCAACACAATTTATTTGCCATTTTTTCATAATTAAATGTATTAAGCACAATTGTGGTGAGATTACACTTTGAGAGTACCTAACTTTGACTAGACTAGCAGAGATTGCTTTGTGTTACTTCTCTATATTATGCATTTTGTATCAATGCATTTACATCAGACATTCAATGTAGTTGTACATAGAAATTATAAAATCTGTATTTATGTAAATAATGTTACAAAATTAAATAAATTAATCAAATACTTATAGTTGTGCAGTGACCATAACTTGAGCACAAAATTGTATTACATTTTTAACATTTCTAATATATTATTAAAATATAACAATTAACATGAGTCTTTCACTTTACCCGCATGAAGCTTAAACCTGAAAATGAAAACATTTAAGTTGATTATTTACAACAAACAAACAAGTAATAGAAACAATTGGATGGTTAATGGTTAAATGAGTAATTCTTCTCAATAAAATTTCAGTAGCTGTTTATTTATGCTAGATAGGCAAGTAATTGACCACTATCTCACCTGATGATGATGCGACTGATAATGTAGCAAGCACACTTACCTAGTAGATAGGCCCCCTAGGCAAAATCCAATTTGTTTTCATTCACGCTAATGCAACTTTTTAAATATAGGGGAATGACAACTTTCTCTGCAGAAAAATAAATGTCATTCCCATACATTTTGAACTTGAATTATACAGGAATCGAAACAAATATTAGATTTTGTCTAGGGGCCTGTCACTCGAGATTTGAGTGTTAGTTTTAAATGCTGCAAAAGGTAAAGGTAAATATAGAATAATTAAAAATAATAATGGTAAAATAGAATATCACTACTGAAGGGGACATACGGAGCCGAGATGTGGACACTCACAGCTCGACTGGTCCACCAATTTAATGTCGCTCAGCGAGCTATGGAGAGAGCTATGCTCGGTATTTCTCTGCAGGATCGAATCCGGAACGAAGTAATTTGCCAGAGAACTAAAATTATCGACATCGCTCAACGGATTAGAAGCTGAAGTGGCAGTGGGCTGGTCATATCTGCCGCAGGACTGATAACCGTTGTGGTAGACTTGTCCTGGAGTGGAGAACGCAAACCGGCAAACGTAGCATAGGACGTCCTGTGACCAGGTGGAGCGATGATATACACAAAGCGGTGGGCAGTGACTGGAAAAGAAGAGCTGAAGATAGGGCTCAGTGGCGCATCTTGGGAGAGGCCTACGTCCAGCAGTGGATGGACACCGGCTGATAATGATGATGATGACTGAAGAGGCACTATATCTAGTAAAAATACTACTATTGTTAGTAACAAGATGCTCAATATTGTGGTAATTGGTAATACAGTGCAGCCTTGAATGAGGACAAACTATGTGTAAATTTTATACCCACCTATAACTGAACGTTTAGTCATCATCATCGTCGTCGTCCGATGGCACAAACAACTCGTTTTCTTCGAGGAAGTTGGCAATGTTTTTACTTATCGCTGCTCCGATGAGAAGGCCAGGAATCACAGTCATCACGATCCCCAGAAGACCAAAAGGCTGTTTGTCAGGCTCGGGGAGAATGGCTCCTGTAGGGGTGGTAGTTGCAGGTCGTTTTTGAACTAAAAGCTCTGGTTTAGGCAGGCCTTTAGACTGCACCACCAGTCGCGTTAGTCGAAAAATAGCCATTTTCCGAATAAACACGCAAAATTTTCCAAGGCAAAATAAAAGCTATTTTAGGCGAGTTTTACACAACTGTCAGAAACCAAAGAGAATTATAATCACAGAACACTATTGAACACTAGATTGAACACTATTACTCACGAATTATACTCAAAGAGTAACATAATATATACCACAGATTACTATATGTGTCAGAGAATATATACTATAGTACTAGTCAAAAACAACAGCTATGTTCCAAATTTTTCGATAACCCACGCATGACATGTTAAAATCAATGAGTGAGTTGGAAATTTACTTATGCTAAACGTCGAATGCAGACGAACTATTTATTTGGTTTGGAACATTAACTAGTAGAGATGCACTTGTATGTCGTAAGTTAGTCGATTAATTACGAACTAATATCGATACATTACCGATTATTATCTGTGATTACGTGTTCGCGTTCACTGATCACTCATTATAGGTCCCCGAGACGATCAAGTGCACTTGACAAGTCTACGTGCTGGAAGTGAATATTGATCGTTTACAGCATTACTTGACAAGTCCCGTCAAGTGATCTACGGGCTTGACCATTCTTGACAGAAATTTTGATTGACGGCACAGATC
Source organism: Cabera pusaria (assembly GCA_954871355.1). Taxonomy (NCBI): domain Eukaryota; kingdom Metazoa; phylum Arthropoda; class Insecta; order Lepidoptera; family Geometridae; genus Cabera; species Cabera pusaria. The sequence continues at coordinate 7,116,487 of OX940897.1, forward strand.
GGTAGGGTCGATAGGCGAGAGACTTGGCAGCACCTTCAATAGTCGTCAAGTCGCCCATCAAGTCGCGTCAAGTCCCTCGTCAAGTGAAATCGTCAATCACGTGAGACTTGTCAAGTGCACTTGATCGTCTCGGGGACCCATTAATGATTATTATAGTGTCCATAGAGAAATAATATATAAGAGGGTAGTGTTAGTGTCCGTATAAACAGCTGCGGTCAGCGGTCATGCCGCGGTCAAACAATACTATGTACAACTGACCGAAGACTGACCGCCACCGCTAGTGTGTTTGAAGTTTGACGATATTGTAAATCTGTGCATGTCATTCATTCAAATCAAAACAATAAATCATCAATCAAGTTCAACAAGATGTCAAAAAGTCGAAGACCAATGTGAGAAAATTTACGAAAACATTTGTTTGTGGCGTATCGCGTATTGAAAACTGAAAGAGCCAACGTTACCATGAATGTAACACTCACCAGCTTGGAAGCTCTCATCTGTAAGTACTAGTTTTTATAGTCTTGTCTTAGTAAAGTGTTTGTTAAAAACAGCTGCTCTTGTTTTGCAGTAAAAGCAACTCATGAATCTTTGCCGTGTCCGGATGCTGCGGCGCTGGAGGCCTTCTATGCGGTGATGCGAGATTCCGTGGAGGGTCCCCAGCTTGCCGTACAGGCGCTTGCGGCTCGGATCCACTCCACAAACTTTCGCGAAGCGATGTTGGCCCTATCGTTGATAGACCGTTGTATGCGCCGTGGGGATGCTACGTTTCACGCTGAAGTTGGTAAATTCCGCTTCCTGAATGAGATGATAAAACTGGTGTCGCCCAAGTACCTCGCTGATAGAACAGCTCCTGAAGTTAGAACTAGGGTAAGTTGCTTTAAAACAAATTCTGTCTTCTTCTGGTCTTAATAATTTATCTGATAGGGTATTCATAAGAATATATTTCATGAATAATTATGTTTGTATATGTTTTATAATCTACTTAAAACAGTATACAGTAACAATGTATATATATTTCTTAAGATTATTTAGATGTATAACTGATGCCCTAGATTTAAGAAATAATTTATGTAGATGTCAGGCAATTATATTTTACTAGATGCACCCTACGGCTTTTCCTATGTTTAATTCTGGTAATAAACTTTTCTCTTTGATCACTATCTATTGATGAAAACTGCATTTAAATCTGTTGCATATCTTAAAAGATCTAAGTGTACAGACAGCGAGAGCGACTTTGTTTTATACTATGTAAAGCTTAACATATTTAACGTTCATTTGTTTTAGCCTTAAAAATGTTGTACGTTTTTTTTTACTAATTCTAAATTGAGGTGGGGTGATACATCCTGATCCTGACTGACATCCCGTTTGGGATGGTATATTATGGGTTCCCCCTGATAATGACTAACTAAGCCATCCTAGCTACTTTATGAGACAGTAGCCAAGCCAGCGACCATAGGCCAGGCCTATGGTTGCTGGCACAATATTCCCAGAAAGAATATGGTGATAGTATTGATGATGTCGAAGCAGACAACATAACAACATAATAGTGTTGTATGGGTGTGCATAGCTGTGCCAAAAGCAGCACAATGCTGTGCCAAAAAAGGCACACAATACTTTTACAAATATTTCTTTATGTGGTCTGAAACCACAGCGAAGAGCAGTTTCTTATTTCTTTTTTTAAAAGATTACTCGCAATGTGGGTTGCACATTACTAATATTCTTGTTAACCCCTCCAACTAAGCTAAATATGCTTGTGTGTGGAGTGGGTTCACGTCAATAGTGCAATGGGTGTAGTGGGGATCGAAGTCACGACCTCTCGATCGCCAGTCCGACACCCTATCCATTGGGCTATTGCTGCCTTTTAATAGGTATATGATATATGTCAACTGCCTTCTATGTATATTTAACATAATTTATCTGACAAGTCTGAGTTTCAGATGAACATGCACTCATTGTAATTGAATTAATCTTTTCTAGTTCTTATTGTAATCGAATTAATCCTTTCCAGGTCTTACAACTATTACATGCGTGGTCACTGGAATATCCAAAAGAAACAAAATTCAAAGTGGCATATGAAATGTTGAAATACCAGGGGGTAGTGAAGGAAACCCCTCCCCCCTTGCCACCTGAAGAAGGAGGACTACCTTCCCGAAGTCGGGCAAAGAGTGTCATCTTTGAAGATGAAGAGAAATCTAAGCTCTTGCAAAAGTTACTTCAAAGTAAAAAGCCTGAAGACATCCAACACGCTAACAGACTTATTAAAACTATGGTCCGAGAGGTAGGCCTAATTATCATTATCTCTTTTTATTGCTGCCTAAATCTGATATAAGATGCAATGGTATGGACTATGGACTGCTATCTACAAAATTACTAGCGCACATTGATGCCTGATTGAGGAGCTTAATTAAGTTAAACAAACAGACCGAGTTTGAAACAAGATATTTTTTAAATCCCTCTGTACGTAGTAGTGACTTGGCTATAAACTTTTATCATAAAAATGTGCTCCTTTCCAAAACAGGCATGACATATGCAGGTTTCAAAAGTGTGAAGCTAAAATGGGACTGGGCAGGGCATGTAGTCTGCATGCATCCAGCAAGGTGGGCGAAAATCGTTTCTGATTGGGTTTCCACAGAATAATGTTTTATATAAATTATAATTCATACATTATGTACATGTTAAAATATTAAGAATTTAATTGGAACAAAGTCTTTATTCTCTCTCATACCTATGACTTTGTCAAGTCTTCACAAAATATATTCATCAGACTGCTTTGATTTAATGGCATTTAACATACCTATTACAAGCAGGAAGATAGCAGATCGAAAAATATGTGATTGTAATAATAACTCGACATTTACCTTGTTACAAACACAAAAATAATGAAACAGAATAGTAGACTAGACTTATACCTAGTTGTAATGTTAAGAATGGTTCAAGGTTGTAAGACATGTCTTTGCAGACACTTACGAGGAGGTACGAGGAGGTCTCTCAATTTGTCTGTTAATCTCTTGACTGAAACAGATTAATGATTTTTATTTGTGTAAGTTATATCAAAATGGCGGTACTTTGTATCTTTTGTCTAGATGGATATATAGAAAAGTTTAATCACTGTGTCAGAGCAGTAGGTTTTCCTTATAGTAAATACATATTAGGAAAAATCCTTAAGATCAAGAGCAAAATGATGCGCAAGTGATGATGCGGTCGAAGAAGGTAAACACGCTAGGCCTAGAATGGGAACTGGCTCTCAAGGATAGCTGCCGGAAAACATTAGATGTTTGGCGACAGATTTTCTAACTTGAGGGTGGTAGCTGGCCAGGTGGACACTAGATAGTGTCCTACCACCATGCGGGGGTAGGTTTGTTGGTTTCTTAACAATGTTTTTCCTTCACCGGAGGGCTTATGTGAACAGCACACATACATTTTTCGATAGAAAAATGCATTGGTGCATGGTGGGTTTGAACTCGGTATCTCTGGCATCAAAGCCGACCATTCTCCCGATTACGCCAGCGGGCCCTAAAGATGTTGTTCTGTATGATTAGAATGCAATGCTGAGCTTTTAAAAATTTTAATAAATTAGATTTTAAAAATAATACATATAAGATCATGATATAACATCATTGACCGCATCATCACTATATAATATTTAAAAGAAAACAGAGATGAGAATACAGGCTTTTATTTCAATTATTTCAAATTTGTATGTATGTATATATCCGATTTAATTTTGAATGATGAAGTTTTGTAAACCTCTCCAACTAAGCTTAAAAATAAAAATATGCTTGTGTCTGGATTGGGTTCACGTCAATAGTGCAATAGGTGGGGATCGAACTCACTACCTCTCGATCGCCAGGCCGACGACTCCTTAGGCATTGGGCTATTGCCACTCGTGCAATTGCAATTACATAAACTACAACATTTATATTATCTTCTTATACTATAAGAATCTTTGTCCTGACATACTGACTGACTGACTGACAGACAACACACAGCCTAAACCGCTGGTCGTAGAGACTTGAAATTTGGAGGGTATATTTATCTTAGTACGTAAGGGTGTATGTACTAAGAAAGGATTTTCCAAAATTCACCCTTTTAAGGGATTAAATATGGGTTCAAAGTTTGTATGGAGAAACAAGGTCTTTTCTATTCGAAACTTCTCACAAGTGCTTCAGTAAAAAAATAAGTATATACATTTCAGGCTTTTCCAAAACTCCACCCTTAAAAGGGTGAAATGGGGTAACAAAGTCTGAAAACCAATATTTTTTCGGGATGCGCTGAAATTTGGCACGCAGATAGTTATCACGACGTTAGTTCCCTCAGAAAAATGATTTTCTAAAATTTACCCCTTAAGGGGATGAAAAGGGGGTTCAAAGTTTGTATGGAGAAACAATATAAAATAGTATTTTCTATTCGAAACTTCACATAAGAGCTTCAGTAAAAAATAAGTAAACACGTGTGGCAGGCTTTTTCGAAATGCCACCCCTAAGAGGGTGAAATAGGGAACCAAAGTCTAAAAATCAATATTGTTTCGGATTGTGCTGATATTTGGCATGCAGATAGTTATTAGGACGTTGGTATCCGTTAAGAAAGGATTTTCCAAAAAATCACCCCTTAAGGAAATGAAACGAGGGTTCAAAGTTTGTATGGAGAAACAAGATTAGATATATTTTTTTTAACTTCACACAAGTACTTTAGTATCTTTAGTGTATGGATAAGTAAATATGTGACACAGGCTTTTTCAAAATTCTACCCCAAGAAGGTGAAGTGGGGTAATAAAGTCTGAAATCAATATTGTTTCGGATTGCGCTGAAATTTGCCATGCAGATAGTTGTTTTGACGTAGGTATCCTTTAAGAAAGGATTTTTCAAACTTCACTCTTTAAGGGGATGAAGCGGGGGTGCAATGTTTGGATATTCTTGTAATTCGAAACTTCAAACAAGTACTTGAGTAAATAAATAATTAAATACGAGTTTGTCTATTTCAAAATGCCACTCCGAAGAGGGTGAAGTGGGGTAACAAAGTCTAAAAATCAATACTGTTTCGGATTGCGCTGAAATTTAGAATGCAGATAATTATTATGACGTAGGTGTCCGATAAGAAAGGATTTTGATTTTGAGACGGAACGGGGATTCAAAGTTTGTATGGCAAAACAAGATGAGATAGTCTGTTTTATTCGAAACTTTACTTAAGTACTTCTGAAAATAAATAAGTAAATACGTGTTGCAGGATTTTTCGAAATGGGGAACGTAACAATGTCTGAAAATCAATATGATTTTTCGGGTTTTATAAATATGAATCCATATTTCCCTTAGTCACGTGATAACTTGAAAATGGATGAACAGATTTGGCTAATTCTTTTTTGATGTCTTTTATGATAGAAAGTTTAAATAAAAGAAGTTTATAACGCGGGCGAAGCCGCGGGGCACTTCTAGTGGTGTTATATGTCAGATATCTGTCTGAAACTTTATCAGAACTGATGAAATTAGGCCTTAAACTGCCTTCTTTTCTTTATATATTTACCTTCTAGGAAGAGCGTCGTAACGAAGCACACAGCCGGCGCGCCCAAGAAGTAGCGACTGCGTTAGACAGTGCAGAGTTACTGACTACGATGCTGGAATGTGCTGAGAACGCCTCAGCTGATGAAGAGCAGCTGATACAGGAGCTGCGCGCTATCTGCGTGCGGACGCGACCCGACCTGCAGCATCTAGCAGCTTCGGATACCAGCTGCGAATGTCTCAGTAAGTATTTTAGAATATATGTAATCACATGTCATCATACTTAGACAATGCTACAATGTACAGAAGTGTAGCTGATACGGGAGCTGCGTGCCAACTGCGTGTGGACGCGACCTGACGCAGCTGCAAGTACTAGCTGTGCCCCGCGGCTTCGCCCACGTTAAAAAGTACTTACTACTTGAAAAAAAAAACCGGCCAAGTCGAGTTGAACTAGCCCACCGAGGCTTCCGTACCAACGTTGGTATGTACCAATTAAGCTAGACCTCTAAATTGTATCAGCGCTCATATAATTCAGAGGTCTACCTTAATTGGCGTAAACTAGGTATGTATGGGGGCACCCTTTAATTTTCAACTTTTTTATTTTTTGGATTTTTTCCTTGATTTGTGCTCCCTTTAATTTTCAACTTTTCTTATTTTTTGGATTTTTTCCTTAATTTGTGCTGTAAGCAAGGTCTTACAGCACAAGTAATGAAAAAAATTCGAAAAATAAAAAAAGTTGAAAATTTAGCTACATTTTGGTACTAACAAGTTTTCGCGAAAATCTAAATTTGCCCATATCTTTTTATTGTGTTGACTCAAGACCTTGGTTTTTATACACCCAATAGGGTCTGTAGACTTCAGTATCAGGTATAAATTTTAACTTGCTAGGTCTACCCGTTCCTGAGAAAATCAGTGGTGACAAACGGATAGACAGACGGACAAGAAAGTGATCTTATAAGGGTTCCTTTATTACCTTTTGAGGTACTGAACCTTAAAAACAATGTATTTTTATAAAAGTGTATGAATTTTGCTTGCAACACCTGAAAAAATTATCATAGTAATATAATCTACCTAGTGTCATATTTAACAACTGTCTGCCAATATACCACTTATATTAAATATCTATTCGGAATCTTCCAGACGACATCCTCCGAGCAATAGACTTACTGGACGAAGTTGAGATAAAATACAACTCCTACATAGACAAGAGGAATACAAAAGAAACTACCGAGGAAAGAGCGAAGCCATCAGCCACCAACAACGATAGTCTCCTAGACTTCGCGGGTGCGAACACGGGCAAGGCGCAAGGAGATGTACCAAAGACCAATGTTGCCAAAAATAATGCTATGGATGAGCTGGGAGACATATTTTCGACGGAGACTGCGAGTAATATTGTTACGGATTCAGCTCAGCCGTTGAAACCTGTCAGTTTGATGTCTAATGGTGAGCTTTTCAGAATATATTTATTTTAATTTTATATTGTTTATTTGACATCACCCCTGACCAAAGTGCTGGCGCTTACCTCAGCCAACGTATTAGCCTAGCTATACAACGAGGTGACGTCGCTAACTTTTTGGGATCACCGGCAGGTAGTGTCGACCGGCACCTAGGTGTTGTCTTTTATTTATAGTTTATGTATTACATATTGTCGTTTTTAGGGTTGCGCACCCAAAGGGTAAAACGGGACCCTATTACTAAGACTCCGCTGTCCGTCCGTCTGTCACCAGGCTGTATCTCATGAACCGTGATAGTCAAACAGTTGAAATTTTCACATATGATGTATTTCTGTTGCCGCTATATGTAGTATACAGTGTGGAAATTAAACTCAGGCCCTGGAGGGAAACTACTTTAAATCCTTAAGCTAGCTCATTTTACTTAAAGGAGACATTCCTTTATTATTGAAAAGAAACAAATCTGCATTAAAAGATTTTTTTAAACTCGCTTGCTTCGCCCGGACCTCGAACCAACTTAAATTAAAAAAAATAAACACTCTTTATTTTAATATACTAATCGGTAGTATTAATATTCAGGATAAAGTTTCTCTAACAAACATTAGGTCTTAAAAATAAAAATAATCGTTAAATCTAACATCAACTTTATTTTGCTATCAATTTTGTAACATTTAAATTATTTAACTGATAAATTGTTCGAAATGAGCCCCGTCGTTCCGGCTACACAACATTAGTCGCCGTTGAAATTCATTTCTTGTAGCCTTCAGCAAAGTGTTGTGGTGTATGCCCCTAATAACATTTTCTATCGCAATCCTTAGCTCTTGAACGGTTTCATAGCAAGTTTCATAAACAACATTTTTTACATGACCCCATAAAAAGAAGTCCATGGGCGTCAGGTCTGGACTTCTTGCAGGCCATCTAATCGTCCCGTTTGTACCTATCCAGGCATTGAAATTTTCATTAAGGTATGCCCTGGCAATTCTGCTGTTGTGGGCAGGTGCACCATCTTGTTGAAAAATGATATTATTTCGTTCCTCTTCTGGCAGAGCAGCTTCCCTGCTTGAAGCCTTCGGGTAACACTCGAAGTATGTCAAAATGTTTAACTCAACATCGCTATAGTCCAAATTTTGTTGCTGTGGGCGTCCAGTCTTCTTTTTAAAACTTCCAACGGTCAGTAAATTATTCACAATTCGAGACAAAACTTTTCTAGATGGTAGTTCTCTGTCTGGATACTTCTCGCGATACCACTGCAGAGCTAAATCGTAGCTCTTGTTGCAAACAAAGTAAGCTTCTAATAACTCGAATTGTTCTTGATACGCCATTATGAGATAATTTAATTACGTAAGGAAAGCAACACTACTTAAATAAAATCTGTTGATAAAAATCGTTCGAATTTTAAAATTATTGTCCCGCATTGCAAACAAAGTCAAACGTTCCATTTTTAAACTTCTCCACTGAACGCCTCGGATCATGTAAGAAGGAAATGTGCATAGAGGTATTACCACCATTGAACAATTTTCTTATCGAAGATTTCAACAAGGTACTTAACGATAAATTAGCAAGCGTGTACTTCATACGAAGTCTTTGAGTGTTGGAGAGATAACAGAACTGTTACGTGTCTTTTACTTGTTAAAAGTGAACAGTAACCAAACATTTTTTAGAGAAACTTTATCCTGAATATTAATACTACCGATTAGTATAATAAAATAAAGAGTGTTTATTTTTTTTAATTTTAGTTGGTTCGAGTCCCGGGCGAAGCAAGCGAGTTTTAAAAAATCTTTTAATGCAGATTTGTTTCTTTTCAAATATAAAGGAATGTCTCCTTTAAGTAAAATGAGCTAGCTTAAGGATTTAAAGTAGTTTCCCTCCAGGGCCTGAGTTTAATTTCCACACTGTATATATATGTTGTTATAACAACAAATACTATTAATTACTGCAACTGATATATTAGTAAGATATTATATCATTTTAGTAATTAGCATTATTTTTAAAATGTACCTACAAATGAATTTTCATTGTTTGATAGGTAATTAAAATTATTGATCACTACTTTTAATTTATATATAACGAAATTTGTAATGTAATTTATTTTATTTAGTAATAATTTATTAATTGTATTCTATAAAGTATTTGTACCCACACGGGTAGAAAACTAATGTACCTATTTTAAGCATAGCACCAGCTACTTTAATATTGTTATCATAGTTTTCTGACAAATAAACATTCATTCATTCATTCATTCAATACTAAAAACAGAATAAAGTTAGAAATTAAAGGGGGTCCCCATACAAGAAACGTGTTTTTTTTCGGCATTTCAATATAACGCCGTCTATGAAAGCTTAGGTAAACGTCCATAGATGGCGTCATATTGAAATGCCGATCCTTAACACCTTTGTGTTAACTTTCACTTAGATAGCGTTAGACTTTACATGGCGTTATAAGAAATAAGCACATACGCACGCGGCTCACAACTCTGTTTTGATAAAATATTTATTAATTATTATTTTTTGCTGGCGAAAAATGATAGTGGTATTTTTTGCTCGATCTTATAAAATACTGTAGTATGGTACGGAACCCTACGAGTGCGAGTCCGACTTGCACTTGGCCAGTTTATTATAATTTTGATATTGCCATTAGGTAATTATTTTAAAGTTGTTTAAATAAATGTCATAAAAATTACATATGACAACCATGTTTGCATACAACATGATATATCACAGCGCTCGCGAACGCATAGTGTCATTCTCAAACCAATATATTACTGACATTACTTGTGTCATAGCCACCGTCATGTATTCTTCAAAATCTTCATGAATACAACCGTGAGAGTTTTCAAGTCACCAGCAGATGAGATATACTAATACTATACTTCGGCCGTTCAGAGAATGCGTTCCTGACACCTATCAGTTAGTCACGACTAGTGATGGGCACAACATAACACTGAGTTCGTTACCGTTCCTCCAAAATGAACCGCCGCATTATTTTTAAGATTATTTTCGTTTTAAATTGGCGGATTAATTTAAAATTTATATTTTAGTTATTTAAGTGGAAACCAAAAAAAGGTAATATTTATATAATAAAATTGTTTTATTTATTCTTTGTTACAAAGTTACAATCTGTATTTCTATGCAATAAAGTACATTGAATTGAATGTGCGTACAGAATATTAATCAGACTCCGATTCGCTTGAGGAGGTGGTGTCTTCATCATCATCTTCGCCTACATGTATAATTATATTATTATCAATAACAGAATCAATCCTGATATCTCGGTCAAAATATTACATAAAAGTTATCTTATAGTCCATTATTTTCAAATTCTTAATAAGAAAAACAAAACGTATTATTTTATAAAGTATAACTGTATAAGAACAGATTACGATGCTATTATCGCCTGTTATTGTTAGCACAGCACTACAAATATAAAGCGCTGACATAACCTTGTAATAGCGCAGTATAGATTTAGAAAAATATTGTTTACCAAGTTATTTGACACTCAGTTTGGCACAAAATTATAACATTCATTGATTATTGATATAATAATGTTGTTTTAATGCTCATCAATTGTTAAAACAGTAAACAACCAGCAAACATATTTTTATCGTAACTGCAACGCCATTACAAAATTACGTCGTCAGTTCAATCGCGACGTGTCAGGAACGCATTCTCTGAACGGCCGTAGTATATATACCATAAACGCTAGCCTAAATGCATTAAAAAAATTCACATTTAAAGAGTGATGGTGTGTGATAAATTAGAAAATTGATTTTGAATATTTTTAAGTTTATCTTAATTTATTTTTTCCAGATGACGTGGACCTACTGGGAGGGAAACCAAAGAAGGAGGGGTGGAATGAGCTGGACTCGTTAGGTGAACAACTGTTGAAGCAATCTTTGCCGGAAAATGCGAGACGAGTTGATAGTTTTAACAGGTATTTTTATTACTGTACCCTTAGTACGAGTTTTCATCGTAAACTCTTTTGACAGATTTTACATAGTTTTCGACTTATTTTGGCTTTCTGATTGGCCTAAATTTAGTGATGTAACTATATCTAATCTGTGCCAGTAGTACTCGTAAGTAGTAAATCGTCGAGGTAAGTAAATGCATCGTAATACAAATGTTGATATATTAAAAACGGCTCTGCCGATTACGTTAAAATTATAATGGGACCACCTCGAAAACGTACCCTATCCATAAAAAAAACAATCATTCGAATCCGTTCACAATTGATGGAGGAATCGCGTAACATATACACAAAAAAAACAACATACAGACAAATTGAGAAACTCCTCCTTTTTTGAGAAGTTGGTTAAAAAAAACATATAGGATTTTTTGTATGTCTACCCAATAATATTAATGAGCAAGTTAATATCTATTTAGATTTATCAATTTATTAAACACACCAAAAGGCTAAATATGTATATTTAGATTTGTTAAATCTTCAGAATGGACTTAACATTACTTACTTTTCATTGTACAAGCGAAAACCTAGTTCTACATAGTACGGTTTTTTTGTCGAAAATAAAATGCTAAATATTGCATTTCAGGGTCTTTGAAAAATCTCTTTTTAAAGTTTCATTTCTGTATTCTTTCAGTAAATCAACAAAGAAAATCCCAATGAACGAGTTACCATCACCCCGGCACGAGCCAGCCGTCACCAATGGAGCGTTACTAGATCTAGACTTCTTCATAAAAAAACCAGAACAAGACAAACCGGAGCCTGTATCCGACGACCTCATGGTGGACATCACTGCACCAAATACCTCTACCAATGTCACCAATAACAATAATATAACCGATAGTATTTTGGATTTAGGGTTGCCAGTAGACAGTCCAAGAAATGAAGAGAGTTTACAGCAAACTAACGGTATAGAAAGAAAAGCTAAGTTGTGTGAAGTGAAACCTTTAACGGATATAAATGTGACTCTTCAAAGTGTGACGCCGAGCAAGGTGCCGCCTTTGACGGCGTTCGAAGAGGAGAACGGAGTGACAGTAGTGTTACATTTCTGTAAAGACAAGCCGAGGTCGGACGTCAATGTGGTTGTCATCTCGACGACCAGTAAGAGCTCTTCGCCTATTGAGGATTATAAGTTCCAGAGTGTCGTGCCTAAGGTATATCATTTTTTTTTACTGTACTAGCGGATCCGACAGACATTGTCCTGTCCGATTCAAGCGCCAGCTACCGGGTTTGAACCCTGTAAATGGTAATCTAAACTATCCTCAATCTAAACATCCAATCGACCGCTTAAGCTCACACAATTTTGAAGTGAAACTGCTTTAGGAGCACTGGAAGTGACGTAGCGTCACGGTCCGAATGCAACGGAAGTGACGTACGCGCAATGTTTTATTTTATATTTATAAACGCCCTATTTAAATACGTAAAACGGCGTAGCTACGAAAACGTAGTCGCTATCATTGGGGCATTTGTGCCGCTAAGTTCAACAGATGGAGTTGTACCACATAAAAAATAAGTTCAAAAACTAAAACCCAACTACTGAAAAATCACGCTCTAAAAAGAATGAAACAAGAAAATATTCTCATCTGAGATCGCTATGTACAAACTATTCAATATGTATCGTGTATTATGTAAACAGAGCACCACTAGAATATGTATGAAATATAATAACATATTTATTACAAGTAAGCTGTTTACATAATACACGATACATATTGAATAGTTTGTACATAGATGAGAATATTTTCTTGTTTCATTCTTTTTAGAGCGTGATTTTTCAGTAGTTGGGTTTTAGTTTTTGAACTTATTTTTTATTTACAGGTTTTGAGGTTTTTGCATAAATGTATACGTGCACATATGTCAATATACATTAATATATAGCGATTAACAAACACATAACCCTCCCTATGGCTTCTTTGCGACGGCGCGTGGGGTAAAAATAAGTTTTCTTGACTTCGACGGCATATATCTCGCAAACGCTACGCTTGACAAAAATATGATGTAGCCAACCTTACCTTAATTTTAAAATTCCTATTCAACGATACCATACACGATGGGGTGAATTGAATTTTTTTTTGTAGTTCTTGACTTCGTGCCCCTTAGAGGGCGCCACATTAAATTTGTTGTGACGTCACATAGCCTATAACTAGCAGACAAATAAGACGCGTCCAACGACACCTCATTTGTCAAATTATGAAAAGTAGTTTAGATGTTATGAGGAAACAGATGAACATACATACCCACATACCACATAACCCTCCTTTTTGCTTCGCCGTAGTCGGGTAAAAACAATTCCCACTTTGTGAAGGAATTTTCACTTAAAAATGTATAATGACGTCTTTACACAAGGCTTGTTTTATATAACGTTTATATAGATATACTAGCTGAAGCCCGAGGCTTTGCGTTAAAAAGTATCATTTATGTTAATCCAGGTTATATACCACCTTTATGCGTAATTACATCTAAATATTACGCGTAGCTTTCTATGCACCCTATTATTATTATTTTTTTCAATATAGATCCAACCGTTTATATGTAGTTCAGCGACAAAGATTGTGTAAAGAGATAAGCATAACGCCTGCCTGATGTTAAGCTACTATGACACACTGATTAGTGATTATGTAACTTAGACGTTGGTATATCAATCTTCAGTCCTTGTTACATTCACTGACACATTTTCTTGCAATGATACAGGCAGGTAATTGTGAGATATAAACAAACATTTTTATTTTCTTTCCTAAAGGAACTCAATAACAGCTTGACTCATAGACTATGCTCATGCATTTTAGCACTTCTAGAGACTATTCTAGGCCTAGCGTGTTCACCATCTTCGCCCACATCGTCACTTACCACCAAGCGAGATAGTGGTCAAATGCTTGCCTTTAGAATATAAAAAAATTTAGATAATCACACTATGCAAGGATTTTTCGTTTTCTAAGTGGGGTAGGCAAGGGATGATTGATCCAACCGGGGACACTGCTTGTAAACTTGTGTAAAACGTCTCTTTACCCACGACGGAACGGAGACTGCATATGCGTTTGGGGTGAGAGGATGTTTGTTTGTGTGTGCAAATCCATGTTGCCATCTTTCTCCAAAACTACTAGTCACTAGTCCGATTTTGATGCAGTTTCAGTTATGGGTTCAGGTGTAATTGGTGCATGTTTTAAGATAGGTGTTACGGTGACAACTCACCAGGGGGCGCTACAGTAATCATTTGTTGATGTAAATCGATGTTGCAATTTTTCTTCAAAACCACTAGTCCGATTTTGATGCAGTTTTCAGTTATGGGTTCGTGTTTGATTGGTGCATGTTCTTAAATAGGTATTACGTTGTCAACTCACCAGGGGGGCGCTGCAATAAACATTTGTTTGTGCACTTCCATGTTGCCATTTTTCTCCAAAACTATTTTGATTTTGTCTTTAAACGGTTCGTAATTAATCGGTGGTTGTTCTCAGATAGATGTTATGACGTTAATTTTCTAAAGGACATTGTCGTGGGTGCTTATTCAAAATTTTAATTTTGTAACTTGTTCTACTTCAGGGTTGCAAAGTCCGCGTCCTGAGTCCGTCCGGCACGTCCCTGCCGGCGTACAACCCGTTCCTCCCGCCGCCCGCGCTCACACACCTGATGTTAGTCGCGCGCCCGCACACACACAATATCCTGCTCAAGTTCGTCATCACGTACACGAGCGACGACGACACCTGCTCCGAGATGGGCGAGGTGATGCTGCCCTTAGCTGATGTTTAGACATAACTACATTAAACGTATCATGAGTATAATTCATTTTTACTAAACACCGGTATGACTCACGTAATAAGGTCGAAATTCGATGGCGACGTGCGATTGGTTTCGGCGAGTGCTCTCGGTATGAGTGAGGCGCTCGCTGAGAGCACTCGTCGTACTCGCCACTGGTGAAGGATCGACTTTCGACCTTATTACGTGAGTCATACCGGTCTTTAGTTAAGATGTTTAGATAACTGCTGGTCTAAGTTTAATGTTAAATAATTACGCTTATTGACCATACGTTTTCTTGGTTATTAGGAATCTTGCTTCTAAATATTGGAACGTATTAAACATGCTTTCATTTATTCATGTTTCTTGAAGTGTTACACACTTGGTATTTCCATCAATGCATAATTGGTTAAAATGCAATCTATTAATTTCGTCGTATTGATAGGATCGTACTGTGGCTTAGTTGGTCAGAGCACTTTGTCATGTTTCCCAGGTACGGGTTCGAATCCCGTCTGTACGATGAAATTTTGGGTTGTGTGTGACAATGTACATAAATATTTGACATGCTTTTCATGACTTATAGGTTGGATACGACATTGTGATTATATTTGAGTGAATTCTATAGGTTAATTAGCTCCCAATATTTCATTCCCTTATTTTAAATATAGTGCTTGTAACATTACAAATGTTTCGTTAGTGCATTATTTGTGAATATCTTGGTAATTTTCAATATTAAGTTCAAATATCTAGTCGTAAAAGACTTCGTATTGTGTTCAAATAAAAATGTTCTTATTTTTCTATTCCCTGACAATTATTATGTAAATAGACAAATTTGTACTTCAATCACGTTTTGAGGTCGATTCACATTGAAACAGAGTCAAGGCAAAATAAAGAGCCTTTTATAAAGTATTAAGACTTCTATTTCCGTAATATAATCATCTTTAACTGCCAGTATTCGTCCATTGTTGGACATAAGCCTCTTTTATGTCACGCCACTGAGCTCGATCTTCAGCTCTTTGTTTCTAACCGCTACCAGCCAGTTATAGCCATACGTGACACACATTTATATTGTGAAAGCAATTCAATGCGATTTTATAAAATTATCGATTTTCCAATCCATTGCTAGGAACTTTTCGTGGTTTCCATTATAAGATACTTAAACGAAGTAATATAAACTTCTAATGTCACACACTTCGAGTATTTACCAATGGAGATGTTAACGCAAGGCGTACCCCTCTGCTGGCCATATATCCATTTTTGGCCATATGAGCGTGCGTAACTACGCTGTATTTTTAATACTGTGTGCGTGTTTCAAGCTAGTGTGCGGGATCGTTAAAGTGAGTGATTTGTGTGTGTGCAATGCGTGTTTACCTCGTCCCCCGTAAGTATCGGCAGAAAAAAATGTTTGCGGATTACAACGTTAACATCTCCATTGATAAATTATCGAAGGTCCCATATTAAGTTATATTCTGGTTCCACATAAACTGTAACCGTATTATTTATATCAAATTAATCATTTCAACTTTATGTTTCAAAGCGTCATTCCTGCACAATAACATGCACTAACAATACTGTGATTACATTTCTAAAATCTTCAATTAATTTTTATTAATTTTTTCTTTTTAATTTTTTTCTGGAATTTACTTAGGTATATACTTACACATATTAAGTGATAGGTTATTTATTTATGTTACATATTTACAAGAACGTATGTGTTAAATATGTGAATGCCTAGATGCCTTGTCGATAAATATGATTTTAAAACTATATTTGAACGAAAATAAATAGATTTAAGCGTCTACTAAGGGTCGGTTCACACCGCAACGTGACGCGACGTGACGAGGCTTTTGGTTTCGCGCGGCGCAACATAACGCGCGACGCCACCGAATTATCTCAAACGTGTATCTTTTTGTGTAGTAAATAATAGTAGATTATACAACAAGTGAATAAAAAGGCTATTTAATTCGAGGGACTAAGTTGGATCCCGAGAGCAGCGAAGGATTCTAGAGTTGAATTCCGAGCGTAGCGAGGGATTCTAGATTAGAATCCTGAGCGAAGCGAGGGATACAATGACCGAGATTAAATTTTTTATTCATGAGTCGTGTAATCTTCTTTTTACCATTGACTGCGAGAAAATAAATAGTAGTACCTACTTATAGTATTTATGTTTATCATATTTTATGAGTAATGTGTAATAAATGTGGATTATTAACCATTAAGTGCCGCTGAATGTGTGCGAGTGTAGGGAAACATCACAATGTTGAAAAACATGCAATTTGTGTTCTCACCAAAATCCAACTGAAAATCTTCAGTAAAGTTCACATCTTAAGTAAGGTTTGGACTAGACTGTGACTTCAACTTAACTCAGAACTCACAATGCAGAAATGTGACTTTGTCTCAACATTATGACTTGAATTTACAAAAACTTGAACGATTTTAATACTTGAATCTGGCTGAATACACTAATCGTATGGAGCCATAATGAAAACAAAAAAAAATTAACCAAAATTGGCGGGATATTTATTTTTATTTCACTATATAGCTTCTATAGTTTACCTCCATTTAGCCAGCCAGTAGGCACTGTAACGGTATAGTTTTTATTTATACGAAAACCGTGCATGTAAAAAGTAAAATCGCATGTTCATAGTTAACTATTCAAACTGGTTAATTCTGTGCTAAGAAGAGAAAACCTGTGCTTAAGTATTGATCTTAAATACCGGATATAGTTTGGCGATACATTAACATATATATTAGTTTTACATGACGTAATAATAAATATGCCTTTCCAATTTAATGACATATAACCTTAACTCCTGGCGCTACAGTTGCGGCAGTGTGCTTTTGCATTATACATTAGCCATATTCGCTAAATAAAATATTAAATTATAAGTTAAATATAACTATTTCTAAGTTTAATGCATATGCGTCGTAATTGTATTAAAATGACACATTTTTGTACCTATGGAGTGAAAAGCATCCAATTAATGCCGTAGCGTTAGGTCTAAAAAGGTTTACATACGCCTATAAAATACTTCTATATTATGTAAGTATGTAACAAAGCATTTACTAACTTAAATTTAACGAGATAGACTGAGTGAGACGTAAATGTTGCAAGATAAAATGAAAGGAAACTACGTCTTCGTAAAAGGGAGAAAAATAAATTACCTAATTTTGTAGACTTGTTTTGAGTCTATCTATCTACACTACAATAAAACATAAATAATGTCTACACTACTTCAATCAATACCTCTTTGACGTAGTTAGGTAAATATGAATCTTGTTTTGTTCTAGTCGAAATTAATGGAAATATTTTATATTGCATTCCTTACAGATAATTATTATTACTTACTAATATTATATAGAGAATTTAATTAGAATATATTAAAATTGATTTTATTATTAAGTTAAATTTTTATATTTAGGTCCATTCATGCAGAAGTTACTTAATTTTAGGGGTGTTACACACATATTCGATTTTTTTGGCTAGTTAAGTCTATTCGGGCTGTATAAGCCGGTCTGCACATTCAGTTCGGTAGTATTAATTGAACTACAATGCCGACTCGAAGCATTCTACACTTGTTTAGTGATATGCGACCAGAATATATATGACTTCAATTTTAAAGTCCACGTAGCACCCAATATCTTTAGGATCTTTGGAAGAGCCGGCAATAACCACCAAAACTGCAGAAATTAACAACATTTCACGTTGTCTTAGTCCAACATTCTTAGGACTAATGTACTTTATTAGCACAGTCTGACCTAAACCCGCACTTTACGCACGCTTTTCCGTGACTTAAATAAGTCTATTATTGCACGACGTTTAGCACACTCGCTGCGCTGCGCTATCTTCTATTTAACGAAATAGCGTAGTGTGCGTTCGCCCAGCAAAAAGTATCGGCTTTTCAAGAATTTAATGATGCAGATAATTAGTGCCTTATGTCGTGTAAATGTGCCCGAAATTTTAAATTTGTGCCTCCAACGGCTTCGGAGTTATTTAAGAAAAACGGATTCTGCTGCACGAACGTTCGCCCAACAAAACTTTTTTTAAAAGATGGGTTTAGCTGTATTTTAAATATGCAAAAAGGTAGCTTAAATACGATTATAAATGTGCCGTGAAAACCAAATTTGTGCCTCTTAAGATTCCAGAGATATTTAGTTTTTTGCTGGGCGAACGTTTGGGCGATTGCTATATATCGGAAACGGCTGAACGCACAGTTATGATTTTTTGTATACAGATAAAGTAAATTTGTGCCCGAATTTTCAATAACATGACTAGCATGGTTCAGGAGCTATGATTTTATTTCCTAGAAAATGGAAAAATGTTCTGGCTCTCGAACGAAAAAGACCCAGGACTTCGCGTTAGTGCCGACTGGTACCCGTTATATATTCCCACGATCCTGTAAAGTTTCGCCGGCCTACTACATATCATTGCCGAGTTCTTAACGATTTTGTCTTTTTTTGAGGTTATTTTGAGTGAAATTACTTAGAATACGAAAACACTAGTTTGCTGTGAGCTGGCTTATTACACGCTTCTATAAATAATTAGAGCGCTATTTTAAGAATACGTATGCAAAAAATTAAGCATTTATATCCATTACTTTAGACAATAATGATAAAAAACCATTCGAAATATTTTTGGTAGATTACCCGACCAAACTCGAGTGAACATTAAAAAGCGGCCGCACGATACTTCAAGCTATCCTTCCTCACTTGATGGCGTTGTAATGAAATTTAAACAGTACAGATGCGTACAGAATTGTTATATTGGAAAATATTTTATATTAGGGACATGATATAAAATGTGAATTGTTTTTTTTTATAATACACTATAATTTGTAATGTATTATTAAAAATAAATTGTCCGTAGACAACGGCACATCGGCGACCTTTTACATATACTTACTACTTATTTATTGATAAGAGCAATTTAATAATATTATACTAAAACAATACTTAATGTTTTTATAAATATACCGTTCGAAATATTACAATTAAATAATAAAAGTTTTAAAGTTTATTTTTTAATGACAATTCCACTTTAGTGCGCAACGTTCTCCAAACACTAAATAATATCGTGGTGATTTAAGAAGGATAGCTTGAAGTATCGTGCGGCCGCTTTTTACTGTTCACTCGAATTTGGTCGGGTAATCTACCAAAAATATTTCGAATGGATTTTTATCATTATCGTCTAAAGTAATGGATATAAATGCTTGATTTTTGCATACGTATTCTTAAAATAGCGCTCTAATTATTTGTAGAAGCGTGTAATAAGCCAGCTTACAGCAAACTAGTGTTTTCGTATTCTAAGTAATTTCACTTAAAATAACCTCAAAAAAAGACAAAATCGTTAAGAACTCGCCAATGATATGTAGTAGGCCGGCGAAACTTTACAGGATCGTGGGAATATATAACGGGTACCAGTCGGCACTAACGCGAAGTCCTGGGTCTTGTTCGTTCGAGAACCAGAACATTTTTCTGTTTTCTAGGAAATAAAATAATAGCTCCTGAACCATGCTAGTCATGTTATTGAAAATTCGGGCACAAATTTACTTTATCTTTATACAAAAAAGCATAACTGTGCGTTCAGCCGTTTCCGATATATAGCAATCGCCCAAACATTCGCAAAGCAAAAACCTAAATATCTTTGGAATCTTAAGAGGCACAAATTTGGCTTTCACGGTACATTTATAATCGTATTTAAGCTACCTTTTTGCATATTTAAAATACAGCTAGACCCATCTTTTAAAAAAGTTTTGCTGGGCGAACGTTCGTGCAGCAGAATCCGTTTTTCTTAAATAACTCTGAAGCCGTTGGAGGCACAAATTTAAAATTTCGGGCACATTTACACGACATAAGGCACTAATTATCTGCATCATTCAATTCTTGAAAAGCCGATTTTTTTGCTGGGCGAACGCACACAATAGCATAGCAAGCGTAAAGTGCGGGTTTATGTCACACTAACAGCTATAAAATAAGTTGTCCATTATTGCACGGCGTGAAGTTAAGTGAATAGAGTACTCAAGTCACACGTATAGTAATATACTATAATATGAATCGCCAAGTCCCAATCGGTTTAAGCCCGGTGGCCTTCTCCCAAACCACACGACCATTTCTACATACAACGCTTAACGACCGCCAATACCGATTATAGCCAAGCCGCTGTTGCTTGGCTGAGCTTACTCAACTGTATATTTGCAGCAAAGCCGTGCCGAAAATTCATCTCCACATATTCTGTTTTGTCGCCCAGTAATATCAGATCGAATAATATCGGACTGCACATGTGTGTAGCACGCCTTACTTTACAATGAATAAGTTCGTTGAAGAGTGGATGCACTTTTTTACTGGCAAATTGTATAAGATATACCATTGTTATCTATATGTACCTTTGCATATTGTAGTGCGTGCAACAAGATCGTCAAATCTCTAGCTTACTTGGGCTTTCGTAAATATTTTCATACAGATGATCTCTTCGTGACAGGATTAGATGACCTTGGTCCCCCCTCACAATGAAACTAACACAATCATAAAATGCCATATTTAATGAGAACTCGAATAAGGAGAAAGGCGATTCTACCACAATTTCTTTAGTCGAGAATCGATATTAAAAGTCCAAATTGGACTGACTGTTTTTTGAATATTAACGAACTTAATTTCTACCTTTTTATTTAGTTATGTTAATTTTGTAGTCTATTCATTTCATTCCATTCATTACAACATAACGTAATATTTTGAAAAAGGCGGAATTCTATCCATTAGGATTCTAGCACTGTAGCACTCCTTTATCAGTAGATCTTTAGTTAAGATATTAAAACTTTATAAATTGTATTAATTCGCTATAGAGCAGTATTACAATAGAATTGCTTGTGTGAATAAAAATGCTTTAATATTAAAACTCTCGATTGAATGATCTGTTAAATGTTGCTGTGCAATAAATAATACAAAGCCGATGTAATTTTATTTTTAACCATAAATATATACTAATTAGTTATATTTTATTACTTTGTTTTATTCAGAAACCTTTTTAACCAACTTCAAAAAAGGACAAAGTTTTTCAATTCGACCGTATATACATAATTTTTTATGTGTGTTCGCAGATAGCTTCGTCGTAAACGACGAATCAAAATCGGTTCATAAATGACCGATTTTGATAATTATTTTTTTGTTAGAAAGGAGATATCCCAAGGGAGGTACCATTGTAAATTCATCGAGATCTGGTAAGTATCTCCAGAGATATGTCGATAAACGTCTAAAACTTGCAACTAAATCGCGCGGCATGGAAGTCGGTTGTTTTAGTTTTTAACTATTATCAAAATTGTCTGATATTGACTATTTCTTATCTGGTAAAAAAGATGTGTCCGTTTAGATTTTGTAACCATACATTACAGGAGACAAACGATAGTTAACATCATCATTGATAAATAGTTAAAATAACAATGAAATATCCAATAATTTATATGCTTATGTCAAAATTATGAAATCATTTAATTATTCCTGTAACTAATATTATAGTTCAAATAGAATTAAACTAGTGAGTTAAAGGTCAACGTCTATAATCCACTAAATGATATGAGTGATTAAAATTAACTCACTAGTTTAATTTAAATATATTTATTTATTATATTAATATCAGGCTATTAAAGTGGGCCAGTGAAAGTAGGCTGCATTCAAGGTGTGACTCACGTAATTAGGGGACATCCATACATTACGTGAGTTCAAACTGGTGGATGAGGGCAAATTACCTTTAAACGTCATAACTTACCTTATGAGTTAATAGTAGCGCCTCGCGGTTTCACCCGCGTAGTTCCCGTATGAATACGGGGATAAAATATAGCTTGTTACTCGCTGATAATGTAGCTTTCCATTAGTGAAAGAATTTTTGATCGAGATCGTTTCATTTTAGATCGGCATTGTCTAGGCCCACGATCTTACATAATATTAATAAGGCAATAGCTCTTTAAGCAATCATTAAAATAATGTCAGGCGCTTTGTACGCATCTAGTTTTATATAGCTGTCATCTTTCATTTGCCTTTACGCTCTCGCACAGTAAGCACTGATTTATAATAAAGTAGCTGGCCCGGCGAACTTTGTACCACATAACAGACAATTAATGTCGTGTTACCTTTTAGATGAACTTAATTTAGGCTTTTATGAACGTAATACAATAATACAAAAGAGATATTAAGTTAAGTTATGCATTATGGCAATACAGAAATATAATAAAAATACTATAATCGAGTACTGCAACCGCGTGTCACCAAGACATGATGGAATGATGTTATTATTGTTAAAGATAAGTTATTAACTTGATATTAGTTCAATTGAGTTTAATTTTAATTGTAAAAATATAATCACCAGTATTTAATTTTAATTCTGAATAAGTATACTTACTTCATGAATAACTGTCTAATATTTTATTGCCTTATGGATAAGACTGTATACGGCGCACTCGTAAATTGGCTATCACATTCTTGCATATCTCTATATTTACCTACATTCTGACAAAATATACAATTGATTAGGCATTGATTATTATTGTCTTGATTGCTTGTAAGCATCAAAGAGAATATAACCACTACGTTAAGAGTAAGCATCAAAGAGAATATAACCACTACACTACAATAAAAAATTATGGCTCCACACAATTAGTGTATTCAGCCAGTGTCAAGTATTAAAATTCTTCAAGTTTTTTGAGAATTCATGTCGTAAAGATGGGTCAAAGTCACATGTCAGGTCAAGTTTCAAGTCAAAGTCTAGTCCAAGTAAAGATATGGACTTTACTGAGTAAGCATACATTTCTGAGCGCACGTATATTTGACAATCAATAAATATGTCATACAATTGACATTACTAACAGTATTTAAAATTTGTTAACATTTTTAAAATCTACATCATCAATGACTTGAATTCACAAAAACTTGAAGAATTTTTATACTTGACACTGGCTGAATACACGCAGCGTGTGGAGCGATGACCCTTATTAATTTGCGGTTTACCGTATCGACGGAGTAAAGAATTGAACATCAAATGATTGGCAGTTTTGAAACCCAGGAACATTATGGCAAAATATTTTATCTTATATAATTTTTTTAGGTCAATTATTAATTGTTTTTAATACATATTATCCTATTCCTGACAAAGACAATTCCAAAAATCATAAAAATTAGGCTAGTCGTTCTTGAGTTATAAGTGTAGTAACTAAACGACTTTCTTGTATATACAGTGTGGAAATTAAACTCAGGCCCTGGAGGGAAACTACTTTAAATCCTTAAGCTAGCTCATTTTACTTAAAGGAGACATTCCTTTATTTTTGAAAAGAAACAAATCTGCATTAAAAGATTTTTTAAAACTCGCTTGCTTCGCCCGGGACTCGAACCAACTAAAGTTAAAAAAAATAAACACTCTTTATTTTAATATACTAATCGGTAGTATTAATATTCAGGATAAAGTTTCTCTAACAAACATTAGGTCTTAAAAATAAAAATAATCGTTAAATCTAACATCAACTTTATTTTGCTATCAATTTTGTAACACTTAAATTATTTAACTGATAAATTGTTCGAAATGAGCCCCGTCGTTCCGGCTACACAACATTAGTCGCCGTTGAAATTCATTTCTTGTAGCCTTTAGCAAAGTGTTGTGGTTTATGCCCCTAATAACATTTTCTATCGCAATCCTTAGCTCTTGAACGGTTTCATAGCAAGTTTCATAAACAACATTTTTTACATGACCCCATAAAAAGAAGTCCATGGGCGTCAGGTCTGGACTTCTTGCAGGCCATCTAATCGTCCCGTTTGTACCTATCCAGGCATTGAAATTTTCATTAAGGTATGCCCTGGCAATTCTGCTGTTGTGGGCAGGTGCACCATCTTGTTGAAAAATGATATTATTTCGTTCCTCTTCTGGCAGAAGGTTTAATTGATTTTGTAAAAGCTCCAATATTTCAATGTATTTTGCTGCATTCAGATGTCCTTCGTAAATGTGCATCAAAACAACCATGTTACTTTTGATTCCACACCAAACATTAAACGAAAATCTGACCTGATTGTTCGTTTCACGGACACGGAATGGATTTTGACGAGACCAATAATGATTGTTATGTCTGTTATACATTCCATTATTACTAAAATTTGTTTCGTCAGACCATACAATACAGTCCAACAAATTTGGGTTGCGGGCTATTTCTGTTTGAATATTTTCACAAAACTGTAATCTCCTGTCACTATCTCCGGGATGTAGTTTCTGCAACAATCGCCCATCAAGATAACATTTGTATTTGTATTTTTTCAGAACTTTAAGTATATTAGTATGGTTGATGCCTATCTCTTGAGCAGCTTCCCTGCTTGAAGCCTTCGGGTAACACTCGAAGTATGTCAAAATGTTTAACTCAACATCGCTATAGTCCAAATTTTGTTGCAGTGGGCGTCCAGTCTTCTTTTTAAAACTTCCAACGGTCAGTAAATTATTCACAATTCGAGACAAAACTTTTCTAGATGGTAGTTCTCTGTCTGGATACTTCTCGCGATACCACTGCAGAGCTAAATCGTAGCTCTTGTTGCAAACAAAGTAAGCTTCTAATAACTCGAATTGTTCTTGATACGCCATTATGAGATAATTTAATTACGTAAGGAAAGCAACACTACTTAAATAAAATCTGTTGATAAAAATCGTTCGAATTTTAAAATTATTGTCCCGCATTGCAAGCAAAGTCAAACGTTCCATTTTTAAACTTCTCCACTGAACGCCTCGGATCATGTAAGAAGGAAATGTGCATAGAGGTATTACCACCATTGAACAATTTTCTTATCGAAGATTTCAACAAGGTACTTAACGATAAATTAGCAAGCGTGTACTCCATACGAAGTATTTGAGTGTTGGAGAGATAGCAGAACTGTTACGTGTCTTTTACTTGTTAAAAGTGAACAAACATTTTTTAGAGAAACTTTATCCTGAATATTAATACTACCGATTAGTATAATAAAATAAAGTGTTTATTTTTTTAAATTTTAGTTGGTTCGAGTCCCGGGCGAAGCAAGCGAGTTTTAAAAAATCTTTTAATGCAGATTTGTTTCTTTTCAAATATAAAGGAATGTCTCCTTTAAGTAAAATGAGCTAGCTTAAGGATTTAAAGTATTTTCACTCCAGGGCCTGAGTTTAATTTCCACACTGTATATAGATTTATTCAAACCATCAAGAAACCATTTTTTTTCCACCACTGTACTAGCCTAACGTACAGGCACTTAGTCATTGATCTGTGACCTACCTCCCCATGAGTAAGTGTTCTGTGGTGACCTAGCCACAACTTAGCTTAGCCACTTGTGAAAATATATATTTTTTTTTATTATTTTATTATACGGCATAGTGGACAAAGCGGGTGCATCCGCACATTGCAGACAAGCCGGTAGCATTTATCTCTTCTACCTCCCCTAACTTGGCAGGAGGATAAAAATTGTCACCTACTTTTCCCCACTGATATTAAAAACAACATTTTACAAAACACATTTATTCCAAAGTAAGAATTTAATAACATACATATAACTAATATTTACAGTAAATGCTTTGAACACAAACTATAGTAACTCCTAAACATAATAGTCACTTTATACAAGTTATTGGCAACTAAGTTTTAAATCACGATTTAAAGTTATTGTGTTTAAAGAATTTTACATTTCCAAGTATTGCATTAACTACATTACTTAGTACATTATTACATTAAACAAGCAGGAATTATATTACATATGTTGCAGTACTCGAAAATGCATAAATCATGCACAATATAGCTCACAGTTTTGATTTAAACTCGGGTGCTAATAACTGGACCAATGTCAATATTTGGTCTTTTTATCCTATATAGTTAAAGTGATCATTTTATCTCAATGATATCTTAATTACCTCTTATAAATAGGCACTAGATAAAAGTAGTAGCAGAAAATAGACAACTATATTCGTAGATGTTTCTATACAGCTTGGTCTTTGAATGCCAGTGCCGTGATAGCCTTCTGATGTCCGCAATATTCTCTCTCGAGCGTGCCCTTCTCTACGTCCCAGAGACGTGCGTAGCTGTCTGATGAACCTGCAAATATAAATAGAATACAAATATACAGGATATATACAATCAGGAAATATCAAACGCTTAGTATAAAAAAGCTACAATAAAACCTTTTTTGCCTATCATTTTGACTACGTTTTGTTGTATCTGTCGTAGAACCTATTCGTCCGAGTCTAAATCAATGTTTAATATTTTGTCACATTTATAATTCGAAAAGTTGCTACCAAAATTATATATATATTATATTATTCGATTACGTCAATTCTGTCGAAGTCCATAACTTCAAAACTATACATTATCCAGATAAAAAGGCGAGTTTTAATAAGTGTTCCCTCTAAAAGTAAATAATAATCCCACGAAAAAAAAATGTATGTAAAATGTTGCCAAGACGATACCATGGTATATATGTATGGATCTCACGTAGAGCCAAGCTTCTAAAATTCTACACCACAGATTATATAATAGTTACTACGTAACAGATACTTCACTCCCCTACAAAAACACAATACCAACGTTTATTTCAGACAATACAAGCAAAAATGTGTCTAAGGCGCTCGACCTAGCGTTGTTATTACTTCGTTCAGCGCGCGATGTACCGGCGCGCGCACGATACAGTAAAGGGTTAACTCAATACGTAAAGTTTACGAATTATTTTTATTTACCTCACAAAATAACATCAAAATTCCTAACTAAGAGTCGAATTTGAAGTCGAGAAAGTGAATTTTACGCCGTTTTGCCATTTTAGTATCGTTAGCATAAAAAAATGAAACATATTATGCTTGTTTTTTGTCAAACCCGCAAAATGACTATGAAAAACTTAAATCGTTTCTAATATAGAATACGAATGCGCAGTTATCCCGTTATAAGAATAATAATATACGTTGCGCGCGCGTGAGCAGTGACAACCGACTGGCAGATAGTACCGCCGGAGTTGACGAAAGTTTAGGTATAAATCGCAGTAGCTATGGGCGAGTGAGGGAGGCCTCTACACGCCCTAATTGTACAAGCTCTAAATTAAACCTTAGTCAAAATATGTGGTTAGGTTATTTATATTATAGTTATAATAATCCAATTCCAAAAGCTCACTTTTTCGGCTGTCAAGTCAAGTAAAATGCCTCAGAGGTGTAGTAGTAGACCTGGCGTCAGGTTGAAGATAACAATGTATGTGGCAGTTACCAGTAAAGAGGTATCTCGTCTCGATACTAAAGGCGGCGTCCCACACCCAGCGCTGCGTGTCGTAGCGCAGCTCCTGTAGCAGGCTCCAGTCAGACGTGCGCCACACCTTCGCTGAGCAGTCGCCAGATGTCGTCACCAACATGCTGCATTATTGTCAAATTAAGTTTAAGCCGCGTATGGACACGCATATATATCACATCTAGTGGAGTGTTTTTCAACCTTTTTCAGGGCGCGACCCCTAAGTATGAAAAAAAATTTCGCGACCCCCTACCTGCACTGTTTATAATATGGATTTTATTATATTACTAGCTTCTGCCCCCGGCTTTGTTAGTGTGGCCTAGAGAAAACAAATTACATATTTTACAAGCTTTTATTTCTTTTATATGCACTCTCAGTCCCTCTCAAATACTAAACCTACAAATGCTCTTAAATTAATATTTTCCTAATAAAAGTATATTTTCAAACTTTGTTTTTTTTTACTGAGGCTTCGCGACCCCCCGGGGGGGTCGCGACCCACGCGTTGAAAAACACTGATCTAGTGGACTAGATGACTAGAGGCAGCCTCGGGCTGAGCGGCTGCCTCGACCCGAGGCTGATGTAGTGAAGACCGCGCCGCGTCCCATTCCGTGTCGGTCAATGTGTTGCTCAGTTCGAGAACCGCCCTCAGTTGAGATGGTTGTGTGTGTGTGTGTGTGTGTGCTCGATTCGGGGCAAAATAGATAAAAATATATCATGTAGCAATATAATAAAATATATAAATATAATATAATATATAATAATAAAATATAATATCATGTAGTAATGAGCAAACTACCATACTCGACCGCAACATCACTTACCAACAAGTGAGATAGTGGTCAGGCGCTAGCCTATATGACATTTAAAAAAAACTGTGGCTCGGCTACCTCGTTGCTCTATTTTGTGGCTCAAGTGGACACAAGCAAACTTTCCGCAGCTCGCGGCACGCTCTGGACGAGGCAGCTGGACTTGATTCTGCGCACGTGGACACTTAAGGCGACTTAAGAGTCGCTAGCTCACAAGCCATAATATCTCAATTATCACGATATTATAAAGGATAAGGAGTTTTGAGGGCCCGGTGGCGTAATCGGGAGAACGGTTGGCTTTGATGCCAGGGTACCGAGTTTAAACCGCCGTGCACCAATGGATTTTTCTATCGAAAAATGTATGTGCGCTTTTCACAGTGGCCCTCGGGTGAAGGAAACACATCGTTAAGAAACCAACAAGTTAGTGTCCTACCACCATGCGGGGGTGGGTGGTAGGACACTAACTATTGTCCGCCTGGCCAGCTACCACCCTCAAGTTAGAAAATCAGTCGTCAAACATCTAATGTGCTCCGGCAGCTATCCTTGAGAGCCAGTTCCAATTCTAGGCCTAGCGTGCTTACCATCTTCGACCGCATCATCACTTACCGACAGGTGAGATAGTGGTCAAAGTGTGCGAGTGTAGGGAAACAGCACAATGTTGAAAAACATGCTATTTGTGTTCTCAACAAAATTCCACTGAAAATCTTCAGTAAAGTCCACATTTTTACTGGGGTATAATTTGGACTAGACTTTGACTTGAAACTTGACCTGAAATGTGACTTTGACCCATCTTTACGACTTGAATTCTCAAACTTAAAGAATTTGAATACTTGACACTGGCTAAATACACTAATCATGTGGAGCCATGATTAAACTTAAAAAAAAAGGATAAGATCATAGAAAAAATTAACAAATTGTGATGCTTCCTGGCACGATGAAGCGCCACACAATATTGTTACGCATCGGTACTGAGGTATGTCAGGATCGTAGCATGTGGAAGAAGTAGTCTCTGCCTACCCCAACGGGAAAAAGGCGTGATTGTATGTATGTATGGTACTGAACTGACACCTGATGACAGCGCAGGAAGCAACCTGACTGACCAATCACAGTCGCACCTCTCTTCCCCGAAACAGACCAAAAAATTGACTCCTGCTCATTTCGAGGTCAGACGTTTTGATCAATGCCGCCGGGTGTATAATAACCGGCATGAGTCGTGAGCACAGATAAATTGATAAATAATTGTAATACTAGGATGTACTAGGATAATACTCACGTGGAGTCTAGACTGAACTTGCAGCGCAGCGCGTACTTGGTGTGCGCGGCGAGGTGCTTCCTAGGCACCGGGTGCGGGGGGGAGCCCCCCAGCGACCACACGTAACAGTTGCCCTTGTTGTTGACCGCCGCCATCAGCTTGCCGGACGGGTCGATCGCTATGTCTTGGATTGACGCTTCCGCTTCCGGAATCTGCACAAATATTTTACGGTTACACTTCTAATTACATTTTCAGACAAGCAGTCTATAATATATATGCAGAAATTATATTTATTGCGAGTTAGAAATTAGTCTATATAGTCTATATATATATATATATACATATATATATACATATATATATATAGTCAAACTATGTTAAAGCCTAAAGGACAAACTAACTTCGCAGTTCAAACCATAAAAAATGTACTGCACCAAACGCAAATAATAAGTTTGTAATAGTAAATTCCCTTTTTTTGTTAATTAACTACATATTTAGGGTTTTCAGATTTATACCAAATAAGTGCTTTAAGACCATGCTTCTTGCCAAATCATCTTCATGATTCTAGGTCAACGGGAAGTACCCTATAGGTTTTGATCCACTTGTGAAATCGCAAAATATGCGACATAAACGGCCATATCTTTTGATTGCATTGGCTTTCAGGTTTGATTTTTTTACAGCCCCGCAATCTTGCGGGGCTATAAAAAAAAAAGTACCTTGCGTCTACGATATCTATCGTAGACGCAAGTATTTAGTATAAGTTTCAACTCCTACCTCTACGCATTCCAGAGAAAAAGGGTATTGACAGACAGACAGACAGACGGACAACAGAATGATCCTATACGGGTTCCTTTTTTCCTTTTACCATCAGGTGAGTTAGTGATCAAGTACTAGTTTAGTTTAACATATATTCAAGGTTTTAGATAAGATAAATTTACCAGCTGTTCATTCTGATCAGTCTTGAGGTCCCAGATGTGAATGATCCCGCTCTGGTCTCCCACCATGATCTGAGACTGGTCAGGGTGTAGCATCACTGCGTTCACAGGAGCTGGCACTTGGAAGATCTTCTGACACCTGAACTTGGGCGATACTCTGAAATATATGCATGGAAAATACTGAGTAATCATCAGAAAGTGTTCGAAGATTGATGTTTAACATAACTGCATCATAACTTTTTAACAGGTGAGATAGTGGTCAAATGCTAGCTAATATCACAGAATACTTAAAAGTACTACGTACAATATTATAGAATAATGTTTAAATTAAGCAAAACCGTATGTGCTGCTGGTATAGAAATCAATAAGGAAAGGAATTAAATGAAACATGTGTATTAAAAGTACCTTGTTACCTTGGGTCCCATAACCTAGCAGTACAGTCTTCACTCCCCGTGTATATCCATTGGCCATTTTTCTGCAACAAATTTAAACAAAAAGACATTTAGTTAAGTAATAAGTAAAAAACCGATTTGCGCGTAATTTTGAATCTGTGATATTTTCTAAAGTTTTCATTAAAATTTTGTACTGTAAAGGTCAATTTTCATCTATAAATTGTGGGCGAGGTAATTAACATAATTATTTTGATAAGATTAATACTTTGTAGTAGAAAATAGCGCTGGAATATAATATTAATATAATATTTTTTATTATAAAACTAAATATTAAAATGTTTTTTTTTGTAAGCCCTATTAAGTTCTAAAACTTTCTGACACACATTTTTAATTTATCTTTTAACCATGAAAGCAGCGATCGTAAAAAACGTGCTTTCTCGACTGTTTCATTGTCGACTTACAGCGTATGTCCACAGCAACGGTACCGGGACGTCAACGGGAACAAAATGCCGGCGCCGAAGTAGCGGTACGTATGGCAGCTTGTCCACAGCATGACCGGCACCGGGCGACGTCATCCCGGCCGCCGATATTTCGAGTAGAACGGCGCGACCGCTAGAAATCGGCCAGACTTTGACGGGCCGAAGTGCCGGCATTGGCTCGCAATACAAAAAACGTTTGATCTTGTCGCATCTGCCACGCAGGACAGCTAGAAGAAACAGAACCATCGGAATCGGTGGCGTTATACAAACGATCGGCGGCACATCATTTTCAAGTCGGCCCGAAAAAATCTCGGTGTCGGTGACGTCCCGGTGCCCTTGCTATAGACAAACGCTCTTAGGTTGCTAAATAGGTCTCAATAAGTATACCCATAACAAATATAACCGTAATTGAAACGGGATAATAATATAGTTTATATTCATTCCGAAAGTCCATTCTAAATATTAGTGAAAGAAGTTCAAAATAGATCTATTCGTTTATGAGCCAAATCTTTATAAAAAAACATACAAAAATACAAATGTTCTCTCTTTATGTACAGAAGAAAAAAATTTAAACTTTTTTTATTTTATTTGAGAGTTTTATACTTCTCGCTTGGTCCCATTGAAAAAATTATCGAGATCCAAAAAGTATCTCCAGAGATATGGAGATAAACACCTCAAACTATGCTATTAGAAATGACTAGCGCGGCATTTCAAACCGGTTTAGTTAGTTTTTTTAATGATCTTAATTATAAGCTTTGAAAAGACAGTATCGCGAAGTGTACAGATCACAGAGCCACTTTAAAATCAACTAATTAAATGCTAACAGCGTTAACAAAAGTTACAACTCTGAAATTTTAGACACCGTTGAGTTTTGAGTAATTTCCCTTGTTACGGAACTACAATACTTTTACTATTATTTGTTGTGACTACGACTGAAATATGACTGGAAAAGGAAGATGCTATCTCAATACTGTCTAAGTATGGCCTCGAATAACAGTGGAAGGACTTAATATAACTGTGATAGGACATTAGCATTAATAACTAATTGTGTAGTGCAACAGGATCCACTCACACAAGATATATTTAATAAACTAGCTGTACCCGCGACTTCGTTCGCGATTCCTACAAAAACTTAACAAAATCTTAACGTTAGTGTGTAACAATTCATGTCTTAATTTAAATAATCCACACTAACCATCAATATATGGGCACTATTGCATTGCCCAGTTTGGTAGATAGAGTTACAATTTTAATGACAATGTATTTTAAATTGAATACTTAAACAATGTTTAATTGCATATACTATTACATAATATATTGTCTAACGAAAATTTGGCAAATATTGTACTGTTTTGTGTACTGTACTTTGGTATGTAGATAACAACGTCGTTATAATGTATCAAGCCGCACAAAAATCCAGCCTCATAGAGAAGCGCTCGTCCAACGTTTGATCTCCTACATTTAAAGATATACCTATAACGACAACTAACCGCCTTGATATTCTCGGCATCTCATTAAGCATCAACTCTTAATTTTACTTTTATATCACTACATAATATAAAACAAAGTCCCCTGCCGCGTCTGTCTGTCAGTTTGCGATAAACTACAGAATTTGCGGTTTGCACCAATAGATATAGGTGATAGATATAATGCGGTTAATAGATATAAGACCAATAGATATAATGCGGTTTGCACCAATAGTGATTTATGAGGAAGGTTTATGTGTATAATTCGTTAAGGTTTTATGTAAATATTAATTCATACTCGACGCCACAAAGTGATGCAAACAGATACAGGCATATATGCTCTACCCAGGCATATGTGCGAAGCTGGGGCGGGTCGCTAGTTGAATTTAAAGTTTATAGTCCGGCAATCTCGTGCGCGACCGTCCCGCGGGGTGTCAGACGGTGGCGGGGACGAGGTACCCAAGATGTCAGCGGGTAGCGGGTGGTGTAACGGGGAAGGGAAGCGTGTGCAGCCGTGTCACAGATTATATAATAGTAAAACGTAGCCGTGTGCTAGAATGACCGCTACCTCGTCCGCGCCACCGTCTGTCACCCCGCAGGACGGTCGCGCACGAGATTGCCGGGCTATAGTCAGCCACTTGGCGTTTTGACTAAACTTCACCCGGGACAGCAGTTTAATATCTATCTATATCAAAGCGATGGTTGACGGTTATAAAAAAATCCAGCAAAGTAGATGATTAAAAGTATTGATAGCAGAATCGAAAAACTCATCAACGACGACTCCAATCAAATCGACAACCGGGGATAGGCTTATTAACAACGTTCATTTATATACCTTTAATAAAAGGCACCTTTCAATTTCAGCCGGGCTATTCACAATCATTCGAAAAAAAAATTCGGATTCAGAAACTACCTCCCCTTCGACTTAGATCTTTGCAATTCACAATTATCGGAACGGAGATACTTGCATTTCAATTCGTTAAATCAGGGATTCTAAATGGAAATATGTTTATAATTTTAAATGACACTTTCAATGAATTTGAATGTATCCGATTTAAATTAGAGTACGGAGGGTACTCATAGATACATTTTTGACCATCTTCATAATAAAATGTAACACACTCTTTTTTTGTAAATTATTATTATTATGATTTTTTAGCACGGAATAGTAAGTTACTGTCTTGTTTGTCTGTCGGTCATTCCAAGTGTAATCTGACGACTTAAATTTCAAAAACTTTCCAATTAGTTATCCAGCTGAAAGTTTCAGGGAAGCTAAAATATCGATGAAAATGCATTCTATAGCGTGGTTATTAGATCAATTTTAACCGACATTTATTGCTTTGTCTAAAGCATGTTTTAAGTTTTTCAGGTATTTATCTAAAGAAAGTGAACTTAAACAATAGAAAGTCCTAACTGGCTAAGTGCAAGTCGGACTCGCACTCGTAGGGTTCCGTAACATAAGAGTTTTTATGAAAAACAAAATTTTATTTGCGGTTCGGAAAATGTGCTATATCTCAAAAACTACTGACTTCAAACCAATTTTCGGTTTAAGTTTTATTGAGATCTACAGGATATTTTTTTTAGATTATTTACTTTTTACACACACATTTTAAAGTGTAAACTAAACTAAAACTTTCAAACGAATGAGTTTGCAAAAAAATTGTTTTAAAAACCTCAATGTCATGTTTAACGACCTATCTAAAAACATACCGCACGTAAAGGTTAGATTAAATAAATCCCATGTATGGCCAGAACCCCCCCCTCCTCCCCTTCCCGCCCCACCTTAATCTTTATTTTTTTATATTTGTATAAAACTCGTAAAGCTGTTCACAGAATACATCTACCTACCAAGTTTTAACTGTGTAGTCTTGAAGTTTCGGAATAAAATGGCTGTCACATACGGACGGACAGACAGACAGACATGACGAATACAAAATGGTACGAAACTGCACAACATTTCTACCTAATAGAACTACGCCAGCGATACGAATTCAGAAGCTGGGAAACCCGACGATCCTGAAATATGTGCAGTTATGTAATGTAAAGTAAAACATCGACTGACATAGCAATTCGTCATCTACATCTAATGTTTCAAATGGATACCTACTTTGGTTATGTTACTTAGATTCGCTTAGCTCTCATACATAGTTGGCTTTGAGTAACTCAAAGATAGTTGGGCGCTAGTTTCCTTTCGCTTATATTCCAATAATGTGGCCTGTATTTCATCATCGGCAGAAGAACGATCGAGTGTCGTTTGCCGAACTCAGCTGATCTCCTTAAACTTAAGATAACAAAAGAGAGTGCGTATGCCACCATCATCCGAATATCTTTCTCAAAGATTTATTACTTTATTAATGTTATTTCTTGAGAGCGAATCGATTAGCGACATGCTTTTATTTGATTGATGGCTGATTCGTGCGAGTCACAACTCAAACCACCTTTTGCCACACCTAGTAGGAGTAGGAGCATTATATCGATGTTGCGCCTGACTTGTTGACATAAAATAGCTTTTTACCATACGCTAAGCCTATCAGCAGGGTTATTCTCAATCATTCGAAAGCAAATTCGAATTCGGAAACTGCCTTAACTTCGACTTGCATCTTTGCAATTCACAATGCTCCGATCAGGTTAATTTTGATGTTTCAATTAGAACAGATCAGTGATTTATTGGAAAGGTTTCCGCGCAAAACAGCTTAGGGATCAAAAAAAGAATAAATTTAAAAATGAAGCTTCCGAATCCGAATGTGTTTTCCAATGATTGAGAATAAGCGCAAATAACTAACAAATAACTACAAAAACATTACATTTTCGACAAAATTTCTCACGTGTTGAGATTCGAACCTACAGTCTTTGCTTCTTTAAGCAAGATCTGTTCCACCTGATCCAATCATTTACATATTCAGTGTGGCGAATTTAAGAATAACAATGTAAATTTTCACGTTTAATTACGGAACGATTCCCGTATCCTGTTTTTTTTTTTTTCATGAAAACTTTGTTATACATATACATTTGATCAAAGTATTATTTGAGAAGTGTTTACCTAATAGATTGCATAACATTTACATAAAAATATCCTGTTTTTCCCGTGTCCTACCAAAACCTTCATGTTTTTCAAGATAACCAATATTCTAAAAGTTATTCCATAGTATAAGCTATGCTCACTTTAAGTTTCATTTAAATCCGTCCAGTAGTTTCGGCGTGATGATTTTTCAAACGGATATACATACAGACAAAAATTTTTTTAAATATATTTTCGGCATCTATAGCGTTCATAATGCTTCCCCTAATTTAAATTTCAAAAAAATATTAAATGTACAGTTTTCGCTTAGTTACTGTTTTATTATAGTATAAAATAATAATAGATAGATAACACATAGTACATTTTTTTTAGATTTATATGTTTGCTGAAAATGTCTCCTATTTTGCATAACTTTCATATATATTTTTTAAATGCTGTATTCAGACTAATACTATAAAGAGAAAACGTTTTTAACGAGTTCAACTTTAGAGATGTTTAATAACGAAGCAAGTGCATCAGTTTCAATATCGCGGAAAATATCGTTTGCAATGTAGGATCTCATACATTTAGGCAATATTTAAAGGAGAGCTATTAATCTACACTAGCGCCATCTCTGGATCATCTTATAGAAATCTCTGTCTGTTTGTTTTCTAATCACGCCTAAACGGACGATTCGATCATACTGAAATTTAACAAGGAGAGAGATACTTTATAGCATGAGGATGAATAGGACTAGGAATAGGACATATATAATAACATATTTTGTGAAAATAAAATCATGATAATCGTTGAGAGCTATTAAAACCTACTTTATCTCTTGATTAATCCTTAAACTAAGTAGAAAATTCCGCCCAGGCTAGCTGATAAGCTAATTTCTATTCTCCTAGCCTAGATAGCGTTAATCTATACCTGTACTATAATAATAATATCGTTTAAAAACTAAAAAAGAACCGACTTCAATGCCGCGCTATTCATTTTCAGTACCAATTTTGAGATGTTTATCTCAATATCTCTGGAGATACTTATCAGACCTCGATAAAATTACCATGGTACCACACTTGGGATATCTCCTTTGAAACAAAAAAAGAATAATCAAAATCGGTTCATAAACGACGAAGTTATCCGCGAACAAACATAAAATATATATATATATATATACGGTCGAATTGAGAAACCTCCTCCTTTTTTTGAAGTCGGTTAATAAAACTGTAGCTAGCTCAATATTGTTTCGGATTGTGCTGAAATTTGGCATGCAGATAGTTATTACAAAGTAAGTTCCCTCTGAGAAAGTATTTTCCAAAATTCACCCCTGAAGGGGATGAAACGGGGGTTCAAAGTTTGTATGGAGAAACAAGATTAGATAGTCTTTTATATTTGAAACTTAACACAAGTACTTAAGTAAGTAAATACGTGTTTCAGGCTCTTTCGAAATTCCACCTCTAAAAGGGTGAAGTGGGGTAACAAAGTCTGAAATCAATATTGTTTCGGATTGCGCTGAAATTTGGCATGCAGATAGTTATTTTGACTTAGGTATCCGCTAAGAAAATTTTTCAAAATTCACTCCTCAAGGGGATGAAGCGGGGGTTCAAAGTTTGGATAGTCATTTTATTCGAAATTTCACACAAGTACTTCTAAGTAAATCAACACCAATATTATAAATGCGAAAGTCAGTTTGTTTATTTGTTTGTTTGTTTGATAGATAGATAGATTAACACTTTATTGCACATAAGGAATACAGAGATAGGTATTTACAAACACTTAAAAAACTAACTGTACAATCGGCGGCCTTATCGCTAAACAGCGATCTCTTCCAGGCAACCGGGAGACGATTGGAGATACATTATTATTACTATCGATGGCAGTGTGCATTTATGAAATAACAAAGTATTTAAAATTATTCATCTAATCAAATACAATAGACGCAATACATATAATTAACCGTATAGATATATATTCATACATACTCCATTTATACATATACATATAACTTATGCATATAAATAAACTTATTCATAAATATACAAAATGAAAAAGAGAGAAATAAATAAATAAATAGATTTAGGGAACACAACAGCATTATACGACATTGGGGACTAAGTACTAAGGATAACTACAAATAACATTGAGACAAATAGAAGTTTTTGACACGAACATTAAATATATGGAGAGAAGTGGAAGTTCTTATATCAACTGGCAACGAGTTCCATAACCGAGCTGCTTCAACTGTAAACGATTTACTGTAGAATGAACTCGTGTGTTGCGGGATACTGAGAGTAAGATTTTCTGATGACCTGAGATTGAGGTTGTTAGAGCAGTGTAAAAATTCGAAACGATCTTTAAGATAGCAGGGATAATATGGGACAAAAAGTATATTATAGAGGAGAGAAAGAATGCGGGTATTCCGGTGAAGACGTATGGGGAGCCACTTGAGCTTTATGCGAAAGTGAGACACGTGGTCATACTTGCGCAAACCAAATATGAACCGGATGCAAAGGTTTTGAATGCGCTCAAGCTTGTCTAATTGCTCCTCCGAGAGATCAAGATAACTGGCGTCGGCATAGTCTAGAACAGGAAGAAGAAGGGATAGTGCAAGCGCAGTTTTAGTGGCGGTAGGAAGAAAATTTCGTAAACGTCGAAGTGAACCCGTAGATGCAAACATTTTGCTGCTCACTGCTTCGAGTTGAGGAGCCCAAGACAGGTTTTGGTCAATTAAAATACCGAGATTCTTAACGACTTTGCTGTATGGTATGGTGACTCCGTCGAAAACCACTGATGGAAGTTGAGCCCAGTCTATTTTTGACACCATACGAGAACTGCCTACAATCATAACCTGTGTCTTGGCTGCGTTTATCTTAAGTCCAAAGGTGGCAGTCCACTGTGTTACGCGACAAAGATCGTTGTTTATTATATTAACAGCATCAGAAAGGTGGGCTAAGGAAGATTGGGAGTAGATTTGGAGATCATCTGCATAAAGGTGGTAGGAAGAAGAAAGGTTTTGGGAAATAGAGTTGATAAAGATTGCGAAGAGAAGGGGAGAGAGAACACCACCCTGCGGTACGCCGGCCGTCGTGTTGCACCAAGAGGAGAACTTCTCTTCAAGACGTACACGCTGCCGACGACCGAATAGGTAGCTACGGAACCAATTAATTGCTTCTGGAGAAGCGTTAATAGAGCGCAGGGTCCCTAGTAGTACATCAAAGTCGATCGTATTGAACGCATTACTAAAATCTAACAAAGTTAGTACTGTAAGCCGACCATGCTCCATGCCCAGACGAATATCATCCGTTATTTTAGTTAAAGCAGTGACGGTACTATGGCCAGGACGAAAACCGGACTGATAAGGATTTAGAAGATTATTACGGGTCAGAAAGGTGCTGAGCTGGGAATGAACAAGCCGTTCGAGGACCTTGGAAAGAAATGGGAGAATGGAGATAGGACGATATTCGGAAAACGACTTTGGATTTATTTTTTTAGGTAAAGGGATTATTTGAGCTTCCTTCCAAAGGGAAGGTCACCGTGAGTAACAGAGTGGTTTAATATATGTGTTAGGACAGGAAGGATTTGGTCAAGGATGGGAATTATCATGTTTCGGCTAATACCGTCACTGCCCACTGCGTTAGAAACGATGGATGTTACGCTCTTCTTAACATTGTCATCAGAAAATGGAGAGAAGACAAAGGAAGGAAAGTTAGGAGTAGGAATAGAAGAGAGAAGTTGTAGGGTGCGAGATTTGGTAATCCCGTCAAAATTGGTGGATGAAGAAAAATGTGAGTTTAACGAATCAATATCTAAATTACTAGGAACAGAATTTTGACGAGATTTACCTATTCCCAAGGATCTGAGAAACTTCCAGACCTTTGCTGGATCCTCGTTTTCGACAAATTTATGGATGTGCTGACGCTGAGCATCCCTACACACCTTGTTGCAGTGATTCCTGGAGCGGGAGTATTTGGATTTAGTGGTATCATTAGGGCGGGATTTATATTTGGATTTGGCAGCTTCTTTACGATGCATAATTTTCCTGATATCGTCTGTTATCCAAGTAGCAGGGAGATGTTTTAGTTTGATTGATCTCAGGGGAGCATGGGCATCGTAAAGAGTAGTCAGGTAAGAATTAAAAATGGACAATTTATCGTCAGTCGACTCCGCTTCATATAGTGAAGACCAATCAAGGTTTTCAGCATCGGACTGCAGGCTTTCCATGTTTAAAGCACTAAAATTACGTTGCAGGCGAATGGTTGGTTTTGATTTAGGAGGACGAAGTCTATAGGAAATGAAAATGAGGTCATGGAAAGAAAAAGCATTGGTTGGATACTGGCCATGCTTAGCAACATGGCTAGGGGAAGATACGACAATTAAGTCGAGAAGGGAAGGGGAGGTATTGGGGAAATGATGTGTAGCGTTCAGGGGAAGAATATGCAAGTTGCTAGATTTTATCACTGAATGAAAGGAGTTAGAACGGGCGTCACATTTGAGCAGGCACGTGTTAAAGTCACCCATTAAAATTGTATGACTATATAATGGAGTGAAATCTTCCAAGATTTTCTCAAAGGATGTAAAATAGTTAATACGTAGGGAGGGGCAATAGTAAGCTCCGAGCAAAATCTTTGTATGAGAAAGAAGGACCTCTATGAGCAAATGTTCACAGGCATTGGGTGGTGGAGGCTGTGCAGACATACTTACTACAGAATAGGGAAAGTGAGAACGAAGGTAAATTGCTACACCGCCACCACCACTACCAATACGGTCATTTCTTATCAGAATGAAACCAGGTAGGGAATAGTAGATAGTGGGAAGGCATGGTTTTAACCATGACTCAGAGAT
The DNA here is from genome assembly GCA_954871355.1 of Cabera pusaria. Taxonomy (NCBI): domain Eukaryota; kingdom Metazoa; phylum Arthropoda; class Insecta; order Lepidoptera; family Geometridae; genus Cabera; species Cabera pusaria. The sequence continues at coordinate 7,157,527 of OX940897.1, forward strand.
TACTATTGCGTGTATATTTTTATTATCGAAAGACGCCAGCATATCGGGGTAATGAGCCGGAATACTCTGCGCATTTATATGGATAGCGTTAAAGTTCAAAGATACATCAGAAAATTCAGATATTAGATTTTGTTCTAGACAAGGGATACTAGTAAAGCTATCTTCACTACTACGATTACTGTCAGAAGAAAAGGAAAAATATTCATCATTGTCGCTGTGACCACCACTGGATATATTCAACATATAATATATATAAATAAATATTTATGATTAAAATATGTATATAAATACTATGAAATGGTTATATGTAATAACAAATATATATTTGTATACGCTCAAATAGGTATTATAGTAAAAATATCAACAATACAAACTCTATAGTGTACATCGAATTCACCCATCCGGTTGTGCACTGGTTTTACAGTAATTTTAAATATAAGTATATTTTAGAAAGAATTAAGGTAACTATGTTATTATGACAAACAAAAAATAAATAAAAAAGAATGAAAGAAATAATACACGTTCTAGCGTACTATTATTTCTGATATACACAATTTTAACTAAGTGAAATAATGATGAATCAAACACAAAAATAATATTTACACGCTACGTTTGTAAGAAATACAAACAAAAGTAAAATAAATTAAACGTGAGCAGAACGGAAAACTATGATAATTTATCAACAGGTCTGTCAATGTAGTGCCGCTTGCTACTCAAGGTAATCATTAAAAAAAGAAAATAATAAAAGTACTGGCTAAATACACTACACGTGTGAAAACTTTAAAAATTAAAAAAAAAAAAAAAATAACTTGACATGACATTTGATTTGACAGTTCATGTCACATCACAAGTGTCACAATAGTGAAAATATCGAAAAATGTTTGCCTTGCCTCAAATTTGTAATAATTTAATAAGAAATTAGCGGTATAACATAAGAAGAAGTAAAATAATGTGAAATATAGGGTAATCAGACATTTACATTATGAGCAGGTAAACACAGCGATTAGAAATAACTGTGAGACTAATTTGTATGTGAAACTGGTAGGTAAATTTTGTAAACAGTAAAGCTATATATGGTGAAAATTCACTTCTTTCGGGCTGCTGCAGCTTTCCTAAGCTTTCCTGTTGGGGCGGGACAGTGCGGAACACTGTCCTTTGCGAGAGCCGGCTTGACAATATCTGCCTGTTTGATTTTATCGAGGTCCTGTAGGCTGCATAGACGATGTCGGGAGCCGTCCTGACTTAATGCGTATATGTTACCATCTCTTGTCCAACATTTGCCGATGCCGAATCGTTCACGTGCCGCCATAAATAACTCTAAATAGTCAGGAACTCTGACATGTTGATTCCCGTGCCCTTAAGGTTGGATTTCGAAGCCCATATTTTGCTGCGCAGCGTCATGTCATACAGCTTAAACAGAATAGGCCGTGGCCTGTCTATATCTGATTGGCGGCCCAATCAGATATAGACTTTGGGACTTCTTCACGGTCAAACGGCTTGACCGATTTGGCTGAAATTTTGTATAAAGATAGAGCATAAGGCAGAATAGGATATAGGATATTTTTTTTATGGCTATGGAGTCAGGGGGTCCAGATATTATTAATTGAATTTTGTAAATATAAGACTTCTTCTCGAATGAACGGCTTGACCGATTTCCCGGAAATTTTGTATGAATACATGTCATAGGGCAGAATAGGATATAGGATACTTTTTTTCTGGCTGTCGAGTCAGGGGGTCCAGTTATTTTTAATTGAATTTTGTAACTAAAGGACCTCTTTTCGAATAAACGGCTTGACCGATTTGCCTGAAATGTTGTATAAAGACAGTTCATAAGGCAGAAAAGAATATAGAATACTTTTTTCTGGCTATCGAGTCAGGGAGTCCAAATATGTTTAATTGATTTTTTTAAATATAAGATCTTTTCTCAAATAAACGGCTTGACCGATTTGCCTGCCATGTTGTATAAAGACAGTACATAGGGCAGAAAAGGATATAGAATACTTTTTATTTGGCTATCGAGTCAGGAGGTCCAGATATTTTTAATTAAATTTTGTAAATATAAGACCTCTTCTCGAATAAACGGCTTGACCGATTTGCCTGAAATGTTGTATAAAGACAGTTCATAGGGTAGAAGTAGTTATATGGGATACTTTTTTTTGGCTATCGAGTGAAGGGGTTCAGATTTTTTTAATTGAATTTTGTAAATATAAGACTTCCTCTCGAATAAACGGCTTGACCGATTTGCCTGAAATTTTGTATGAATACATGTCATAGGGCAGAATAGGATATAGGATACTTTTTTTCTGGCTGTCGAGTCGGGGGGTCCAGATATTTTTTATTTAATTTTGTGAATGTGTGGCCTCTTATCAGCTTAACAGCTAGACCGATTGGACTGAAATTGTATACATATTACAGTTCATATTGCATAGAATCACATAGGATACTTTTTTTCTGGCAGTCGAGTCCAGTTGTCCAGAATTTTTAAATTGAACTTTGTAAATGTGTAGCCTACTCTCGGTCAAACTGGTTAACCATTTAAGCTAAAATGTTGTACACGGACAGTCAAAAAGACATAGAAGGGCAACGAATACTTTTTTTCTGAGTGGAAATTTCGGTTTTCTATATTTTTATTATGGAATTTTGTAAATGTGTGGCCACTTTTCGGCCAAACGGCTTGACCAATTCAGATGAAATTTTGAACAGACATTTAATAGGGCATAAAAGGGCAAAGAATACTTTTTTTCGGCAGTTAAGTGTGGGTGCCTATATTTTTTTTTAACTTTACATAGAGTTTGCATAATCATAAAAGTTTGAGCTTAGGTTCATAGATAATGACTAAACTTAATAGGTACCTTAATTAGGCCATAAAACTGTCAGGGTCATTAAAAGTCATCAAAATTTACGCGATGGCTTTGCTTGCCAACGTGTTTTATCTGCTTTGTGGGAAGTATTTCAAAAGCATTCGTGTCTTAACAGTCACATTTAACCTTAGGGTCATCAGTGTAGACTAAGTAGGTTATAAAAACTGTCAGGGTCATAAAAGGTAAAAAGATAGCGCTCCCTGCGCTCGCGCAAATCTTTGTTTTATCTACTTTGTAGGAAACATTTCAGCAACTTTTGTATTTTAATAGCCACATGCATCAAAACGAGTCCATAAATTGAAACAGTACAACCTTCAATAATCATAATGATTTTTTACCTTAAAATAAGTGGATGTCAAGTTTAACCTTAGGGTCATCGGTCTTGACTTAGTAGGTCATAAAATTGTCAGGGTCATAAAATGACGTAAACATTTTCGCGCTCGCGCAAACCTTTGTTTTATCTACTTTGTAGGTTATATTTCATAATTTTTTGTATTTTCGTAGCCACATGCATCAAAACGAGTTTATAAATTAAAACAGTACAACCTTCAATAATCATAATGATTTTTTACCTTAAAATAAGTAGATATCAAGTTTAACCTTAGGGTCATCGGTCTTGACTTAGTAGGTCATAAAAACTGTCAGGGTCATAAAAAGACGTAAACATTTTCGCGCTCGCTTCGCTCGCGCATTAATAGCGCTCCCTGCGCTCGCGCAAACCTTTGTTTTATCTACTTTGTAGGTAATATTTTTGCAATTTTTGTATTTTAATAGCCACATGCATCAAAACGAGGCCATAAATTGAAACGGTACAACCTTCAATAATCATAATAATTATTAACCTTAATATAAGTGGATATCAAGTTTAACCTTTGTGTCATCGGTGTTGACTTAGTAGGTCATAAAAACTGTCAGGGTCATAAAAAGTCGTAAAAATTTTTCGCGCTCGCGCAAGCATTTGTTATATCTACTTTGTAGGAAACATTTCAGCAACTTTTGTATTTTAATAGCCACATGCATCAAAACGAGCCATAAATTGAAACAGTACAAACCTTCAATATTCATAATGATTTTTTACCTTAAAATAAGTGGATATCAAGTTTAACCTTAGGGTCATCGGTGTTGACTTAGTAGGTCTTAAAAACTTTCAGGGTCATAAAAAGTCATAAAAAAGTTTCTCACTTCGCTTGCGCAGTAATAACGCTACATAGCGTATAATAGCGTGTTTTAACAGCCTCATACATTAGACTGACTCAAATACTTAAACAGAAAAACTTGGTAAACCTTGGTTAGGTTTACCAAGTACCAAGTAATGATTAATAACTTTAACAATAGACGATATCGAGTTCGACCTAAGAGTCATCTATATTGACTTGATGATTAGGTCATTAAACTGTCAGGCTAATAAAAAGCCATAAAAATGTTCACTCGCCCAATAATAGCGCTCGCTACGCTCGCGCAGCTATTCACGTTATTTTCTTTGTAAGAAATGTTTCAGGAACTGTTGTGTTGAGTCAAAAATTTAAACAGCACAACTTCGTATACCTAACCAAAATGATTAATGACTTTAACAATAGAGGATATTGAGTTCGACTTTGAGGGTCATCTATGGTAACTTGGCCTAAGAGATCATCGATCTAGACCTCAATGGTCATAGACACAAATAACGCGGGCGAAGCCGCGGGTAACAGCTAGTATATTATAAATGCGAAAGTCAGTTTGTTTATTTGTTTGGGACTTCTTCACGGTCAAACGGCTGGACCGATTTAACTGAAATTTTGCGCAGGGACAACCAGTATTATGGATTAGGCTATAGAATACTTTTTAACGCGGGCGAAGCCGCGGGGCACAGCTAGTTTACTATATGTTACCTGGAATCCAACTCTAGTGACATTCTTAGAGATGCCGTCAAAGTTCACAACGGGGTCAGGGTTAGCGCTGGCCAAGTCATACATCCTGATGTGCTGGAACCCACATGCTGCTACCATCTGACCATTCGGGGATATCTCTAGACCATTCACTTGCTGGAAATATACAGAATAAGAACGGTGAACAAAACTAGAGGGTTGTTAGTATACGACAAATGTATTTTATTATGTGGTGCAAGAGGAAGAGGAAGGTGAACTAATGGGAGCCAGTCTTGAGTATTGTAATTTAACTGGCCTCTAAAGTGTCTTGTTTGTGTATATGTTGTTGGTATTAGAGATGGGCTTTGATTAAACAAACTAGATAAAAAAAACCGTCCATCGACTGTCAACATTTCGACTGTTAACCGTTCACCCATCAACTAGTTGAATCCATAGACTGCAAAATTCAAGAGTATGGAGGAACGTATCAGTTGACGTCAACAAATGGGGGCGCGCGATTCACTGTCAACTTGACTTCGAATGGTAACATTCGTTGTTAGACGGCTAAACTAGATAGTAAAAGAGGGAATTGCAACTACTCGTATGTAGGTATTTTTATAAAAAAAAGGTAGGTAATAATGTATTTATTGTACGTATTTAGTATTATTAGACAAAGACTTAGTATTTAATTTTCTTGGAAATATACATCATGATGTAAAACTAAAACATACCTACTTAAAATCAAAATATATTTATTGTTGAAAAAATTAAAATACAATTAACGTACAGCGCTATTTGGATTTAAACGAATGAATGAACCATTACTACTAAAACTGTTGAATTCATACGAGCACTGTGAAATGGACTATGGTTAAAGCATTAACTTGTTAATCAATTTAACAAGTTATCGACTAGTTGACGGAGGTTAATTCAACAGTCTAGTTGCGTTAACGAAAAATATGTCAACTACCCATCGCTAGTTGGTATGACTAACAAAGTTCAAGGCATTTATTCTGTATGTAGGCAGCATATACACACACATAACTGCCGTGCACCAGTGGATTTTTCTATCGAAAAATGTATGTGCGCTTCTCACAGTGGCCCTCCGGTGAAGGAAAACATCGATAGGAAACCAACAACCCCTGCATGGTGGTAGGACACTATCTAGTGTCCGCCTGGCTAGCTACCACCCTCAAGTTAGAAAATCTGTCACCAAAACATCTAATGTGTTCCGGCAGCTATCCTTGAGAGCCAGTTCCCATTCTAGGCCTAGCGTGCTTACCATCTTCGACCGCATCATCACTTACCAACAGGTGAGATAGTGGTCAAACGCTAGCCTATAGAATATAAAAAATAAAAAAATAAAAACACATGGGGGTGATTGGGATACTCCTTGAGGTGTTCTACCTCTGGACTTTCGTTTGACACTACTTTCTGGGGACAGCCTGTATATAAGGATTGCTATTGAATTGACTCATTAGCAATATAAAAATATTTTGTTTTGTGGTTATGGCTCATTAGTAATGAATAGTAATGATAACTAGTGATGGTAACTAATGCGATTTTGCATTAATTTCATTAGCATGCTATTTCGTGAGTCTTAGCAAGCTAATTGCTATGCTATTTGCTAATATGACGATAATTGATTATAATTAAGTATGTAATTTTGTTAAAATGCGAATTAAAGAGTGCGTCCGCCTTAGGAGTTAGAACGTCTCCTAGTATGTTATTATTGTATATCGAATACGTAAACTAAACTCTCACTATCGTTAGCCAAAACGTTCTAAACTTTAACACAATATGACGCACGTGCCACACAAATTATTATTATAAACAGTCACACGCATACATGCAATTTATGACCCTAAATACAAGCAGTTTAAAGATATTAACAAAATAATTGCTGAACAAAATAATTTTCCACAGCACCCTGCTAATAATCTAAGAGGCGAATTAAACAATCACACGCATTCATACAATTGACGACCCAAAGTACAAGCAATAGAAGCATATTAGAGATAATAATCGCTTAACCTCATTTTTCGTATCACCTGACTTGCTAATTTGCTAATAATTTCATTTATTTCACTTGCGAACGAGTTTCAGCAGTCACTTGAAAGTGAGTCAGATAGATATAGTATTCCTGTGGTTGTGACGGAGAGCGCACGCTAATGATGAATTCGCTTAGCACTTCACAGAATTTCACAACTACATTTAATTAGCTAACTGCTAATTAAGCATTAGCATGCTAACAATTAATGTGAATGAGAATTAATCCATCGCTAATGATAACCACAAAATATAACACACTACAGTAATCCTTCTAGTACATATTATAAATCTGAGAGTTCAAATGTTTTGGTACACAGATGCTTTTTACCCGACTGCGCGACGCAAAGGAGAGGTAATGTGTTTATCAGTCTATATATATATATATATATGTATGTATGTATGTATGTATGTATGTATGTATGTATGTATGTATGTATGTATGTATGTATGTATGTATGTATGTATGTATGTATGTATGTATGTTTGTTCCTTTGTGGCACACTAGAGACCAAACGCATGGGCCGATTTTAATAATTGGCACGTCAATAGTTTCGCCATGCTAGCGCGAGTGTCAACGAAAACTTAAAAAATTGAAAAATTCAAAATGGCGGTTTTCAGACGCCAAAATTTGGGGTTCAAAAAACATTTTTTTTCAAAACCTATCGAGTGGGGTATCGAATTGAAGGTCTTAAAATGGAGATTCAAAATATATTTATAACAAATAATTTATGACCGTACAAATCGGATAAAAAAACGATTTTACATGCTGCGTTAGTCACTTTCAGTAACAAGTTTGCGGTGCTTATAATCCACATGACATCAACTCTCTAAATGAAATGAGAAGATTACGGAATTTGCCGTCCTTTACTTAACTAAAAAGTGTAATATAAAACATTAAATTAAAAAATCAAAAAACCCGACTGCGCAAAAAGTGAAGTGTTAAAAAACAAACTGAAAAGAAAAAACAAGTAAGTCTAGTAGTTTAGACTTCTGTTTAGGGATATCAAAAAACTATACCATTTAAATTCTTTCTCGGTCGATACACTCATAAAATAAATTATACATTGTTATATGGAATATAGAGACTTTAACAGTCGGGACACATTAATGGCTTAACGAATGGGGATTAATGTGTCCCGACTGTTAAAGTCTCTATATTCCATATAACAATGTATAATTTATTTTATGAGTGTATCGACCGAGAAAGAATTTTAATGGTATAGTTATTTTGATATCCCTAAACAAAAGTTTAAACTACTAGACTTACTTGTTTTTTTCTTTTCATTTCGTTTTTTAACACTTCACTTTTTGCGCAGTCGGGTTTTTTGATTTTTTTATTTAATGTTTTATTAAGGTAATGTTTAAAGAAGGCAAAGTAGCTGGGCATAGCTAGTAATACATTTAGAGCAATATCTCACCGAATCGGGATGTTGCATGGTACGTAGACACACCCCGCTGTGAGCCTGCCACAGCTTGATTGTGTGGTCGTAGCCGCCCGTTACCAGCGCTACCTGCGCCCCGCCACCCGTACCATCACCCGCCATCACGATTCACACAACCTTTATCACAAATTACACTTAGAAAAACTTTGTCGTATTGCATTACGGATTTGATAATCTACTTTTTATGTGACGATCAATCTATCTAACAAATTGATAGTTAAAAATATAATAAAATCCTGAAATACATTTGACAATAATTTTTGTACTCACAAATTCTTTTATTAAATTGAAGTGACTATTCATATTAATAAGTTCATAGGTAGAAGAATTTCCATTTAATAAAATAAAAATGAAGTATTTTAATAGTTTTATTTCATTTATAACACATTTTTAAAGTTAACTTTTACAAAACACGTAACAGTTACATACTCCATCAGCTGTCAATAGATAAATAGATGGTAGGATGGAGATTTTAAAATAATTTATTTAAAAAACCTAGAATATTTTCTTGAGCGTTTTCAGCGTATTGTTGTATTAGGCGCAAGCGATATGCTTGTGAAAAAATACGACACATAATTTATTAACGATACAAATGATTATCGCTATTATAGAGGATTGAGTTTGGGTGTCGAAATAAACAACCATAACTATAATATGCTTATAATACGTTTTATCTGACTCCAATATTTTACCTTTTAATTTACAATAATATTCGTACAAGTAATTTTACATATCTTTATTTTCTTCCGCCTGACAATGTCCTAAATATTTTTATTCTTCTTATTTTAAATCACGCCAAACGTATGAAGGCTGAATACAGCTCCAAAATCAGTTCGTTTGTTTGGGACTTTCACGGTCAAACTACTAGACCGATTTGGCTGAAATTTTGCACAGGGAGAGCCAGTACAGTGGATAAGGACATAGGATACTTTACATTTTAACGCGGGCGATTCTGCGGGGCGCTGCTAGTGATGTATCATACAATTAACATTCAAATTTCAATTTACAGGTGTTTCATCATATACAACATAAACATAACCTTACCTATTCTGCTTGCAAACAACAGACACAGAAAACTGTATGTAATGTATACTAGGATTACTAGGACAACAAATGAGTTCTTGGTTTTTGATGCTAATGCAAAATGTTCGCAGACACTCCTCCGTTAATTAAAACAGACTCGGTCAGTTGTTATTTATATTTATATCATGGTATGGTACAACGTTTAGATTAAAAAAATTAAAAAGTAATAAAGAACAGGGCTCCGTTCATGACCTACGCTCGGAATGCAACCCTGTGCAACCAAACGCTCTAACCTCTCTCTCTAACTCGTTTATGGAATGTGACGCTCTGGAGTCGTGAACGGGGTTAGAGCGTTTGGTTGCACTCCGAGCGTAGGTCGTGAACGGAGCCCAGAAGGACAGGACCACAGACAGGACCTTTATAAATTAGCCGTCACTTTAAACGTGAATTGTGTCAGTGTCACTGTCAATTCAATGTGTCATCTCATTTGTTTTAGTCTATGTCCGACGTAAATATTCTGTCTGTGGTAGCAAGGAGAATATTATTAGAGTACAGTGCCACAAGTATAACTTGGCGGTGGTGGTTTTTGGAACTAATTCTTTTAATTGAAACTGTGAGTTTGACGTTTGAGAGATTACCGCGACATTATTGTTGATAAATCTGCTACATTAAAATAGTTCAATAATGCCAAAAGTAATTAAAAGTGGTTTAAGAGAAACTGTTATCAAAGTACAAAGTAAAAGCACAGTGGCGCACAGGCACGCCAAGTTATACTTGCCGGACTGTACAGTACCACAAGTATAACTTGGCGGTGGTGGTTTTTGGAACTACTTCCTTTAATTGAAACTGTGAGTTTGACGTTTGAGAGATTACCGCGACATTATTGTTGATAAATCTGCTACATTAAAATAGTTCAATAATGCCAAAAGTAATTAAAAGTGGTTTAAGAGAAACTGTTATCAAAGTACAAAGTAAAAGCACAGTGGCGCACAGGCACGTCAAGTTATACTTGCCGGACTGTAGGTAGAGTCATAGATGAAGGAATAAAAAATGTTGTCTTTATTCTATGGTAGAGTCTATTTTCCACGGAGAATATAATAAATACTACGTAACTGTGTAGCTTTGTCTAAAACTGGAATATGCCATGCCTAGTATTATATTCTCTTTGATGCCATGGACTAAAGCATTATTGACTCTGACCCAAAGATACGATAATATATATTTCACAAAGTTATATATTTTTATTGGTAAATGCCAAGATTGTAAAAGATTTAATAATGCTAAAATTGTAAGATATTAAACTGAAAATATACAATATGCTATCAGCAAAGACCTTCTATTTTATAACTCGCCTATGCAAAACGGACAAATTACAAAGCTATTACAACCTTATTGTTATAGCATAAGGTTTTATTTTTATATTTTTATTCACCTCTGGGGACAGGCCTTACGGCCATACCCCCAAGTCATTGGTTTATTATGTTTTTATTAAATATATTTATATATTAAATTTATTTTATTGTTATGTACATTAATTTTGTTTTTTTTTAAATTTATAAATCATTTACATTAAATCATACGGATTACATTGAATTTGTCAAAACATATGCAGAACACCATTCATTTATATTACGTCTATGGCTATCAGACATAATAATTATTTTTCACATTGGTAACTCTTAATATAGGCAGAGGTCACAAATATCTATAGCTGTTACTAACCTTATATCTGAGGCAGAGATGAAGGTGCCGGTCAGAGATATCCTATATATTACGTAATATCTCCTTAGTAGTTAGAAGTCAAAGCTAAATATGCCATGCCGTTTTGTTACCAGATTCGCTTTGCACCGAGCGTAGAAGCCAGATTAGCCTTCTCTCTCAACGGCACCGATGGTTCCGTAAAAACTTGTCAAACTAGGTTAAAGGCAAAGACCTTCAACTATGTTAAGGACTGCAAACTGAACCGCAAAACCGGCCCACATGAGACCGACCTTGAACGGAGTTTGTCCTATTCTGTTGTATGGGTCACATATATGTATACAAAACATATAATTATAGTTCAGTATCGGTCAAAATTGGAGTAGCAGTCTCAAAAAACAATAGCATGACAGCAAAATATGCACATACGACCTTCATCTATAAGACGTTTCGAAAGTAACACAATGAAAGAGAAAGATAGAAGAGATAGAAATACCCATATATCGCACTCTTTCATTATGAACCAATTAGAAAGAGCGCATGTGTTCATTAGTAGAATAACTAGACCAGTTTTGCTTCTTTTATCAGTTATACAAATAATGACGGTAAATTTGAAACAAAATGTATTGATGGCTTAAATGTATGAACATAAAATTGTCGGTTGGTGAACTTCGGCGGTGGTTGAAGTTTGGTTAATAAATAACTTAAAAAATCAAAATGCAAGCAAATATATATAATATATTAAAGACGGCGAATATTGAGGCATTGCATAGAAATGGACTAAATAAATTATATTATCTGAAATGTATAGTGAAAGCGGCATAAGTGTAAGTTATTGATGAGTGATAAGTGATGAGAGTGAAAGTACATTGTTAATAAAGTGTGTTAATAAGATTTGGCGTTTTCAAACGAATTTTATACGGAGAGTTCGCCGCGCACTCCATGGGGTTTAATAATGCAAAGGTGAGAAGCACGAGACGAGAGATGTCCTGAGCAGCTGTAGTGTAGTGCTGTAGTCCCCCTGGATCTAGTTTGGGGAAATTTACGCAACAAACATAACATGTGCAAATATAGTGGATTACGAAGGCTTCTTATCTGTATCGAAAACAAGAACACACGAAATATTAATTTAAAAGTATATAAAAACGCAGGCGATGTGCCGGCTGTGATAATTTGTAATAAGTAATTGTGTAACTTATGATTATAAAGGATCAAGCTTCAATCCTCTTTTCCTAGAGAAAATGAATAATTAAGCTTATAACCTCAAATAATCAATATAAGGTAAGAGCAATTCTTAGATGCGACCAATTGACAGTGTTATTTTGTCAAAGTAGATAATTGTCATTAAAGACGGTTTCAATTTAATATAATATTAAATAAAAATAGTAGTTTATTATATTTCGATATGTTAAAAATCAGTTAATTTAAAAACATTGTTGCTGTGTATTCTTCTTAGTTATACAAATAAATATTTCCTCAAAAACTATTAAGATAACATCACCGTGCTATTTGTTTTATTTCACATATAACATAGATCACCAATTTACCTTTATTATTTAAGTTTGTTTAAACAGATATAAAATAGGATAAGATATAATACAAGCTATTAATAATTGATATTTTTTTATATATATTTTATAGGTTAGCGTTTGACCACTATCTCACCTGTTGGTAAGTGATGATGCGGTCGAAGATGGTAAGCACGCTAGGCCTAGAATGGGAACTGGCTCTCAAGGATAGCTGCCGGAACACATAAGATGTTTGAAGACAGATTTTCTAACTTGAGGGTGGTAGCTGGCCAGGCGGACACTAAATAGTGTCCTACCACCATGCGGGGGTTGTTGGTTTCTTAACGATGTTTTTCATTCACCGGAGGGCCACTGTGAAAACCGCACATAATTTTTTGATAGAAAAATCCATTGGTGCACGGCGGTTTGAACTCGGCACCTCTGGCATCAAATCCCGATTACGCCACCGGGCCCTCAAAATTAAAACAAAATCATGGAGTGGATAGATAATCTAACTCGGGGCCTCCTGCTTCCTTAACAGTCCTAGGTGGACAATCGACCACTCGACCAAGATGCTATTAATGACTCATTCGAATTTAAGCATCCGTTACTTGTTGCGTAGCTTACTCGACGTTATGTTAACTCAAAAAAAAGAAAAAGAGTATAGAGTGGAATATTGTTATCTCTATTTGATGTTTGCCAAATGTATCTGACGCTACGTTTCACCTTTTTATTCATCTGTGATCTGGCTAAGCATGCCATCTATGCCGTACTTACGTTTTATTGTTTGCGTTGGAACATTCGACAGAAATTTCGTGCAGGCTACTATGAACATTGAGGTGCTACTGGACTATTGTCCCTCGATAGTACATGTATAGCACTGGCAGATTGTTAGAGAAGGACACACTCCCACCTAGGTGCCATTCGTTTGGGCCGTTTTCATGCGTGCATAGCAATTACTACACCTTATGTCACCGAACAGATAATACTATGTATAGAACGGACACTCTGTTGCCCCCTCCAATCGGGGCTTCCTCACCTCGCTACCGATTCTGGAGCTGTTGAGGCGCTAACGTGAGCAAGGACGCCATACGCGCACGACTACAGAACAATACTAACTCACAGGGAGAAGAACATCAACTTCATACATGTATGAATTTAAAACATAGAAGTATTAACAATAAGTATTATTAAATATTTCTTTTGGACCAGGTAATACACTTACATTTGTATACCTAACTATAAATTCGTATTTTAGAATTTATTTTCATAAATGAAACAACGATATACTCGTGCGTAAATAAACCTTAGTTTTTAAATATTGAATAAAAACTTTCGTAATAATTTAAGTATCTTTGTATTGTTTTCAAATCAAGTATCTTATATGAAATGTCCCTACCGAACTCTACACTATTAAAATAACGTAATCAAATATTTAGAAAAATTTAGTTTGCAAAAACTTTCGCAACTATTTCACTCGTACGCGTATCGGTCTTCGTTCGTAGCGAGACAAGTGTCTTAGTAATGGCATATCGCATAGAGTAAATTTTTTTTTTTTTTTTTTTATAATGATTTATCTACTTGATGCAGATATCTCACTACAATTACAATATAGCCTTATAACAACTAGGCTAATGAGTAATTTTATTTTCACTTAATTTACTATTAGAATATTACTAAGAATGTGTCCATTAACACTTTTCTTAATGTCTCTATTAAGGGGGAGACACTTTGTTCTTGTGTTCTTTTTATAGCGTTCGCGTTCACTATCACTACACTTTGTTCACTTGATAAAGTATCACTAATGTAACTCGAAGGGTTTGACCCTTTTTAGTCTTCTCACTATTTCCGTGTTGTCGAGGAGCTGGATGGCCTCGACATTCACATGATGGTGAAGTCTGCGATCGTGAGCTTCAGGAAACTGTTTGATTGTTTTAGCCACGTGCTCCACTTTTAGGTCCCGGTGAAGATCGTCATTTCTGATGTACCACGGTGCACGTACAATACTCCTGAGTACTTTATTTTGGAATCTTTGTATTATCTGTATGTTGGTTTGTTTGGTGCAGCCCCATAGCTGGATACCATAAGTCCATATTGGTTTTAGGACTTGTTTATACAATAATAATTTATTATTCACAGACAGGGAAGAATGTCTTCCGAAGAGCCAGTGCATATTCTTGTAGCGGAGCTCCAATTCTTCTCTTTTCTTTTTGACGTGCAGCTTCCAGCTTAGCTTTGCGTCTAAAGTCATACCCAGATATTTTGCTTTATAGTCGTATGGTATTGCTTGATTATTTATGAATACCGGATGGTAGTTAGGTCTTTTATTTGTAAAATCTATGTGGACAGATTTAGTTTCATTAAGCTTTATTCGCCACTTCTTTGTCCAATCAACTATGGTGTTGATTGCTGTCTGGACCTTTGCGACTGCTTCTTCATGGGTGACCCCTGTAGCCATAATAGCTGTGTCATCCGCGAAAGTTGCAATGGTGTTATTTTCGAACTCAGGGATATCACAGGTATATAATAGGTACAGGACCGGACCTAGAACACTGCCCTGTGGTACGCCAGCCTTTATTTGCATTAAGTCTGAGAACGAGTCATCTTGTCTTATTCTAAACATCCTTTGTGTTAAGTAAGACTCTAGAATATCTGCCAACTGTTTCGGAAGCATACTTCTCAATTTGTGTATGAGCCCTTTATGCCAAACTTTGTCAAATGCTTGCGCTACATCTAAGAAGACTGTGGTGCAAACTTTCTTATCTTCTAGTGCGTTTTCAATTATGTTGGTAATTCGATGAACCTGGTCTATAGTGGAGTGTTTTTTCCTAAATCCAAACTGGTAGTCAGGAATGAGATTTCTACCCTCTATGATAGGTTTTAACCTTTTTAAAAGCAGTTTCTCAAATAACTTTGATATTATTGGTAACAAAGAAATTGGTCGGTATGATGTTGCATCTTGGGGTGGCTTACCAGGCTTTTGGATCATAATCACCTCAGCTATTTTCCACAAGTCGGGCACGTACTGAAGTCTAAATGATGCATTGATGAGTGTAGTAAGTTTGACTAACGCTTTTCGAGGCAGATTTTGTAGTACTTCTCCTGTAATCAAATCATAGCCCGGCGTTTTTTTCTTTCCATGCTTTTTTATTTCAGTATATACTTCTCTTGGCGTTGTAAGTTGAATTTCGATACCATCTTGGGCTTTCTCAGTTAGCGTGAGGTCATGGTACGTATCCTCATTAGGCTGAAAGATTAACTGTAGATGTTGTGCAAATCGAAATGCTTTCTGTTTATTGTTGATGGCCCAACTCCCGTCAGTTTCTTTTATAGGTGGGACCTGCAGAGTTGGCTTTTTGAGGTTTCTAGTTGTTTTCCACAATGAATAGTTAGTTGAACGATCACTTGTCAGCTGGCTCAAGTAAGTGTTCATAGACTCATCATTGAAAGCTTGTATTATCTTTCCAAGTTTTTTTGTTAGCTTGTTCAATAGCGTTTTGTCTTTAGGACATCTTGTCATATGCCATCGCTCTCGCTGTCTTCTTTTATAAACAATCAAATCTCTTATTTCTATAGGATAATAATTACTTCTGATTTTCTTTTTGTATTCTGGCGTATTTTTCCAGGCACAAAGTTGAATGTCAGTGATAAATTTTTTCAAGTCTATATCTACTTCATTTGGACATTTCAATGAAGTTTTCAAGTCAATTATACAATCTAAATCTAATTTGAAGCTTTCCCAGTCTGTATTTTTATTTACCAAGGAAGGACTGGCTTCTTTCTCAATAATATTTTGACTTATAGTTAAAAATATTGGTGAGTGGTCAGAATTCATATCATAACCTTCCTGAATATGAAGAAAGCTTAGTGATATGTCTTTATAAATAAAAAAATCTATGAGATCTGGAATCTTCATAGGGTCTGTGGGCCAGTAAGTTGGTTTTCCTGTAGATATAACGTCACAGTTACATTCTCTAATAGCTGTTAATAGTTCTTTACCTTTAGTTGAAGTAAGTCTTGATCCCCAGTAGGTATTCTTAGCATTAAAATCACCTCCCAGTATAAATCTGTTGCCTAGTGCTTTCAGTATACTTTTGTACTGTTCAACTTTCAGCGCGTGCTTCGGTGGACAATAAATTGATGATAATGTTATAGGATATCTTTTAGTTTTAAGTTGAATAGCTACAGCTTGAATGTGTTGTTCTTCAAACTTATGTGTTTCGTATAGTAGATGTTATCCTTTATTATGATGGTGCTGCCTCCTCTTGCAGTATTATCGGGATGCAGTGCGTGATAAGTTTTATAACCTTTTAATTTGATGTAGGATTCGATTTGATGTAGCATAGAGTAAATGAGAATAATTTTATTTTCTATATACTTTTGAAACCGAAGCGAAGTACTCGCTAGCAATTCCAAACCGACTTCAAAATGAAGTAGGTTCTTAGGGTGACATCCTAGACTTACGCACACAATTGCGCGAGTAGAAAAACGACATGTGTAATAGGTCGTTAAAACGCGGCTTTGTATGGGGATTTAGTATTTGAGTGTCCTGGGTGTGCTTATGTATAGAACATACGGATTAAATAGAATTTGTCAAAAGATCTCCAGTGCACCATCTTTTTATATGAAGTATATAGTTAAAGTAGCGGCGTTAGGGTAGGGCGCGGTTGGGCGACCGCCCAGGGCGCCGGGCACAAAGGGGCGCTTAAACCACTTTAGAAGTGTCATCTTTCAAACGATCTTTCGATATAATTTTTAACCTATTCTAACCTATATATAGATGTTTGATATAGACCCATAGGTTTGATGTTTTTTTTAGTTGATACTAATTTTTTAGTTAATATTTAATACAATTGATAATTTCCTTTCACAATAGAATAGGTATTGTTGTTATTTTGAAAATTAATATTATTTTAATAGATGTATATGTGTATAAAAATAGCAGAAAGAAGCAATTAAAAGGGAGCATGTAAAGTATAATATGTAAATTCACGATAGGGGCCAAAAAGTGGTTTTATTTTTTTTACTACGGCATACCTTTTAAAAAATAAAAATTATGTTATTAAAGAGAAATATTAAAGGTACGAAAATTTTTTTTGAAAAATTTTGACAAAACTGTATCATGGTAAAAAATTAAATTCAACATAATTTTTTTCAATTTTTCTATGATCCTATGATGTTATACAGCTCTTAATTTTTTTTATAATTGCTATAATTAGTCCTAAAGATATATAACAATTTTGGATTAATTGCTGCATTCAGTCTTGAAAAACTATTTTTTGTTTTAAACATTTTTTGCTTTAAAAAAATCTGTTGACTTACAAATCTCAAACTTTCAGAAAATATATTTTATTATAGTTATTATATTTTATAGTACCTACGTATCGTATTAATATCAATCAAATATCTTCCGGAAGCAGATTTTCTTGGCTCATACCCCTAGGGGACTTTAGGGGAAAATAATTATGTTGGCTACACTAAAATGGTTCGCACCGTTCAATCCAAAACGCGGAATGTCCGTTTTTTTTATTGAGTTCCGTATCTCAACGGAACCAAAGAAAATAAGGGTAAGAGGAAGTGTTCCCTTCATAACATAATTTAAAAAACTTATTAAACTAAAATATGAACTGTGACTAATAATTCGAATAAAAACTACAAATAATAAATGGAATTTAGGTCGCTGTCTGCTGGTATTGTACCGAAAAAGCTGGCGACATTACCTCTTTGAATCGCGAAACTAATGCGTTGCCCGAGGTAAGCGCCAGCTCTTTGGTCGTGGGAGACATCGATTAGGCGTCTAGACAGCTCCCTAACAAAACCGCGTGCTTGTTGGTTTGACCCCAAACGGAAGAAAAGCATAGTTGTCACCGATGCTTATATATTTCCTCCGTTTGAGAGCCTCTGCTGCGTCTGCAGCTGCTCCTGCCGCCCGTGAGGTATTATGGAGATGGGAAACTGCCAATGTGTCGACACACGTCGCATCCCACACTAGCGGCTTCCCACGACACCAAGGAACCAACGTCATGCCGTCAGGCCTCTTACCATCGTCACGTGCGATACCGTTCGGCTCTAAAACAGCCGGCACGTTGACGGTGGCAAGAGCCCGACGGATGACGTCGTTCAGTGAGGCGTGTCAAGAAAGCCGTCCTGCACTGCGACGACATGAAAGACCGTGGTGACCCGGTCTATCCACCTGGTCACCGCAGCGACAGAGATGCGGTTCTGTTATGGGGGTGTCCAGACGCAGTCCCACCGCTATACAAAAACTGTTGTTATCCATGAAAGTACCTATATTGGACGAAGGTAACGCCTGCAACCAATATCCAGATTCCCGTTCGCGCGTGGCAAGTAGACGAGCACGGTCCCTACTATCTATATAACTATCCAATAGTTGTTTTTGTAATATTTTACATAAGGGCTTGTCCCATTGCCGCTGCGAACGGAGGCTCCTTGGGAAGGCTTCTCCTGGGCATGCCATGGACCAGGTGTTTTTTGCTTCTTCCATTATATCAATCGATATATTCGGTAGTGAACTGTTTAATATTTTCCCGAAAAGACCGGTAATACTATGGACAGAAGATAAAAACGCAGGTAGCGATACACTAGAAATTTTGCATATGCCTATGCCTCCAAACCGAATAGGTAAGGAAGCTTGACACCATGATTTGTCCGAAAGGGAACAATTTAGAATTTTTATTAGGATATTTTTGATTGCTTCATCTAAACTTGATAGTAAAGTCATGTGATTCCAAAACGGGCAACAGCGAAGTATATAAGTGAATTTTGGAACAAAAAGACAAAAACGAATTATATGGAATGCTATGTGGCAATGAATTTTTGCTAGGCGCTCCGAAGCATCTTCAAATTTTTGGCGCTGTTCATCAATAAAAACCGGTAAAGACTCTTCTAGAATTGGAGCACCAAGGAGGCGAAGGTTTTCTTTATGTAAAAGTTTAATATTTGGGGCCAGACTGTTGAATTTAGTGGATAAGTCATTTTTTTTATCCACAGGCACAATGTCCGTACAGAAAATTTCACACTTTGAAAAATTTAGATCCAAACCAATTACCATTTTTTTCAATTAAAACCTGTAAATTCTGTAATACCGTGTTTGCGTCGCCTCCCAGGGTTCCATCACCCAGATACCACATGTTCAATTTTGAATTTAGGCTCGAAATTATCGGATGTATAGCAAAGAAAATTGATAATATATGTATTATTATATTACGTCGGCTATTTGCAATATAATACATATACGTATTTATAAATATTTATTGTGTCAAAAGTGTGCTCTGCACATAAGACTGTAATTGCTATGTACGTATGTTACATTAAAAACGGCCCCAACGAAAGGACCCTATGTGGGAGGGTGTCCTTGTCTGCCTGCACCTGCCGGTGCTATATATGTATAACTACCTGCCGGTGTTATATATGTATAACTATATAATTGTATGTAAGTCTTAATTTAATTAATATAAAAATACTCATCTATCGTAAATTCCACGGCAACTGCGAAATTGGAAGGCGTAATAGAACCTACAGCACAGGCATTTTTGCCTAGTGTAGGTTTTGTGAACAGTATTTTGTAATTAACAAACAAGCCACAATGTTACTTCAATATATTTAGTAATACATTGTTTATTGTGACATTAATATTAGGCTTGATTGTGTCAATAATAAATATTATTATTATAATTATAAACTAGAAGTGCCCCGCGGCTTCGCCTGCGTTAAAAACTTCTTTTTAGGGTTCCGTAGCCGAATGGCAAAAAACAGAACCCAGATTCAAACAACAGATTCGTCATGTCTGTCTGTCCGTCTGTCTGTCCGTCCGTATGTCACAGCCATTTTATTCCGAAACTGTTAAGACTACAATATTGAATCTTGGTAGGTAGATGTATTCTGTAAACCGTTTTCCGAATTTTATACAAAAGTAAAAAAAAAAAGTTTTTCTTCTAACCTATACGTGTGGGGTGTCTATGGATAGGTCTTCAAAAATGATATTGAGGTTCCAAAAATCATTTTTTCTCAAAGTCAATCATTTGAAAGATAGGCGCGTCTAAAGTGGTAAAATGTGTGTCCCCCCCCCTCTAACTTTTAAAGTATGGGAGTGAAAAATCGAAAAAAAATATATGCTGTAGATCTCAATAAAAACTAACAACGAAAATTGGTTTGAACGAGATACATTCAGCAGTTTTAGAGATATGGCGACCGCAAAGATAACTTTGTTTTTCATACAAACACTATGGAAAACAAAGTTAATTTTGTAGTTGCGAAAAATCATAGTTATGGAATACTTAACTGTGTTACGGAACCCTACGAGTGCAAGTCCGACTCGCACTTGGCCAGTTTATTCAAGTTATCGCGTGACTAAGGCAATTCGGGATTCATATTTATAAAAACCGAAATACCCAAATTTTCAGACTTTGTTACCAACCCCATTTCAAAAAATCCTACAACACGTACTTTATCTCATCTTATTTCGCCATTTTTGCCAACTTTAAATCCCGTTCAGTATCCGTAAGGAATTTTTAGAAAATCCCTTCTGAGCGGATACCTACGTCATAATAACTATCTGAATTCTAAATTTCAGCGCAATCCAAAACAATATTGATTTTTGGACTTTGTTACCCCACTTCACCCTTTTAGGGGTGGAATTTCGAAAGAGCCTGATATCTTCTTAGGGTGGCATTTTGAAAAAGTCTAAATTCGTATTTACTTATTTATTTACAGAAGTACTTGTGTGAAATGTCGAATAAAATGACTATCCAAACTTTGAACCCCCGCTTCATCCCCTTGAAGTGAATTTTGAAAAATTCTTTCTTAGCGGATACCTAAGTCAAAATAACTATCTGCATGCCAAATTTCAGCGCAATCCGAAACAATATTGATTTCAGACCTTATTACTCCACTTCACCCTTTTAGGGGTGGAATTTCCAAAGAGCCTCAAACACGTATTTACTTACTTAAGTTTTTGTGTTATGTTTCAAATATAAAAGACTATCTTATCTTGTTTCTCCATACAAACTTTGAACCCCCGTTTCATCCCCTTCAGGAGTGATATTTGGAAAATTCTTTGTTAGAGGGAACTAACGTCATAATAACTATCTGCATGCCAAATTTCAGCGCAATCCGAAACAATATTGATTTTCAGACTTTGTTACCCCATCTCACCCTATTAGGGGTGGAATTAAAAAAAAGCCTGAAACACGTATTTACTTATTTTTTTACTGAAGCATTTGTGTGAAATTTCAAATTGAAAAGACTATCTAATCTTGTTTCTCCATACAAACTTTGAACCACCGTTTCATCCCCTTCAGGGGTGAATGTTGGAGAATCCTTTCTCAGGGGGCACTTACGTCGTAATAACTATGTGCATGCCAAATTTTAGCGCAATCCGTAACAATATTGAATTTCCCACTTTGTTACCCCATTTTACCCTCTTAGGGGTGTAATTAAAAAAAAACCTGAAACACGTATTTACTTAATTTTTTTACTTGAGCACTTGTGTGAATTTTCGGATAGAAAAGACTTTCTAATCTTGTTTCTCCATATAAACTTTGAACCCCCATTTCATCCCCTTAAGGGGTGAATTTTGAAAAATCCTTTTTTAGTACACCCCTACGTACTAAAACAAATATACCCTCCAAATTTCAAGTCTCTACGACCAGCGGTTTAGGCTGTGCGTTGTCTGTCAGGACAAAGATTCTTATAGTATTAGAAGATAATACACACAATCTGTTACAAATTGTTACTATGCTTTACGAAACTTTCCTAGATGTTATACGATTATGCCGTTGAAGGAACAGTCTCACAAGACACAGTTTTCTACTAGTTTGTGAGGCAGGGAACCATTCCACATTGTAAATGCCTTATTAAAAGCCAAGAATATAGATTATGGACATTTATTATGTATTAGATTAAGGCTAGTGTTCAATAAATATATTTATTTATTATTTTATATTATATATGTGGTTCACACAAAAGAAAGGGACGAACTCAGTACAAGGTCGATCTCTATTGGGCAGAGTGCAGTCTAGTTAAATATAGTAAAACGTCGTTCAGATCATACGTCAGAAAGACAGGTGGCTGAATAAATGAACGAAATGACGGGAACGCAGCTATATGGGCTGTACAGCTCCGTCGCCGTCATTTAGTTCATTCAATGATTTTCGTGATCCGGGGGCAATATTTTCTGTACTAGCAACTATCGGATATCTGTGGTACCGTCCAACAAGTCGATCGATATAGACTGAATGACGTCACCCTCAATCACGCAATCAACGACTGACTGATCATGATCAACGAGTTGCGTGGCTTCCGAAAGACCACGCTCGAGGATAATATAATTTTTATCACAATGCAAATCGGGATACAAGGTTGTAACTGCAACACAATTAAATTATCCGAGGGAGGAATAATATGTAGGTCAACTAGCCAAACTAATAAAGGTTACATCAGAAAATAATCCAATTAGATTTTATATGAAATTACTTTATTGAACATGTAAAATCCGTATTGACATGAGGAATGCTAATTCTCATTTACAAATTAACAGTAAAATTTCAGAGACAAATCACATCGAAAACCTACCTATAAACTAACTAAAAATACAACATACACATCAATTTTCCTAAATTATAAGTGCTCAGCAAAGGTGCAACCAATGCCGTCAAACCTTAGCTTACAGTTTGGTACCATTTAATGTTGAAATTTACAGAGGTAGGTTTAATTAACAATAAGCTATCGCATCATTTCAATGATAGTCTCTAATTTTACATGTTAGTAAAAGTTTTACCAAAACTCTTATGTCAAACAACATATACTACTCACTTATTGTTATGCAGTAAATTAAAGGGAATATCATTTCAAAGCACAGCTTCAAAACAATGTAAAGCAACTCGGGTATCTTAGCAGACATACAAGTTTTGATGAAACCACTCAGTACATCAGTGAGCATCCAGTAGTCACAGCGAACTTAACGAGGGAGGGCTAACTGTACAATTCCCCGGTGTATGTATACATGCTAACACTTAAACATTATTTTTTTTGAGGCTTAGAAACCTAGACCCTAGCCAGTGGCAAAACTTTCCAAACTCTGTAGTCTGCGTAACACATACGACTTCATTCTACAAAACAACTTGTAGACAACACATTGGGAACAATAACAATTTCAAATGCAGACCAAAATTGAAAATGAATCAGAAAAAGAGTTAAAAATCATTACATTTAACTCTTATAATGAAAATTATATTGAAATATACAGACTTTGGAAAGTGAATCCCGTTTTACTTTGTAATAAATTAAGTCCAAGTAAATTATTCAATATGAACATGCTTAGTTCGGGAGATCACTCGCTTTCTTCGTCTTCCTCGGCGTCATCTTCATCCTCGGATTCCTCCTTCTTTTTCTTTGATTTCTGCAAAAAACGAGCACATTAGAATGGACATAAAACAAACATACAACTCGAGAGCGCGTCCTCAAGTATAGTAGATGATAGTACTTACAGCGGGTGCTGCCTTCTTCCCCTTCTTGCCGCGCTTCTGTGCCTTTTTGCCGCCTTCCTCACCGCCACCGCCGTTAGCGTTGTATGACTCTAGGTCCTTGGCATACTGTTCCTTGGCTTTTGCAGCTTTCTCTTCCCAAATCTAACAAAAGTATACACAATTAAACAGCAATTATTTTAATTGATTTTCTAGAGATGGCGACTCATTTTCACCTAGGAAAGATATACTCACGCTCTTGTCCTTCATGGACTTCCACATTTCTCCTCCCTTCTTGGCGATCTCTGTGACTTTAAGGCCTGGATGTTCGGCCTTTATTGATTCTCTGGCGCTGTTTAGCCACAGCATGTAGGCTGACATAGGACGCTTCGGCTTGTCCGTCATTTTATTTTTTTTCCTGTAAAATAAAGGAAACGCATTGCATTTAACTGGCAAACGTGAGGGCAACAGGTTAAACGGGGCATGCTTCAAGGGATTCGAGTACTAGATATAGCCTTCACGTCTTAAATGGCACAGTAGGGCGGCGTTTTGGCGGGAAACGTGTTTAGAGGTCAAAAACCACGAAAATCAATACATTAATGATACAGGATAATAAATCTAGATTAAAAATCACTAAAACACAAGTTAAAACCACGTTTTACTGTAAAATTAGTTATCGCCCCATATATCGAGTTCACTGTCCTAGGCTTGGGTCGAACGAGCCATTTTGTTTTCACGAATAGCGTTGAAAATACGCAATAACTTAATGAGACTCGATTACCAGATAATCCCACGATAAACGAGCTAACTGTTGTAGAAGAACTGTTTCTATCCTTCAATGGAAAATAACTGAGAAATTAATTATTGAAATAACGCGTCGTTTTCCGTACCCACGCGTAGTAAGGAAAGTACGACGAAGCTATAGGCCATGTTTGAACGCGAATTCCAACGTGGAATGAAAAGTAATTTTACGAAACAGGCCGTACAAATCACGAATAATCTTTATAAAACACTTGGCTTTGATCAGAAAAATATCTGGACTTACCTGATGGCAAAAATTTTGAAAATATTTTTGAACTGGTGCACAACCAAACTGTAGACGTAGAGAACCAGAAGAAAATGTATGGAGCTCGAACAATGTTCCCAGAGCAAGCTAGCTTGGGGTCGTATCGCGTCAGTGCGGTGGCGCCATCTACGCCGTCACCCATTGGTCGAAAGGTTCAGTAGTACCAACGGTACGAACGCACAAATGCTTCTCGTACTACGTATATCCGTGACAGCTAATTTGATATTGCAAACGAATATAGACTTTAAACCAAGGATATATGGTTGGTAATTCTAAGGCTGCATGTATTTCATACATTTGTTCCCAAAAAATATTTTGCAGATTTTGTTAGAAAATATTCACTAGAAAGTTAAAAAATCAAGTTTTCCAGGTCCCTTATCAACATCTGTACATTTTTCATATTACTCTCTAATACATTTATGTTAGAAGTATATCAAAAAGTGACCCAGTCCACTCTAGACCTCTTCCTACTAAAATTAACTCGCGCCGTATTTTGAATGCCGCCAACGTTTAATTTCGGAAAAGCAAAAAGCGCGGCAAACGTCGGCGAGAAAGAGATGCCAATAAAACATACCGCTTGAATGGAAGAACGCGTTTGTTTACGATTTGGAATTTTGCTGTGAAATAGTTTTTATTTCACATGAAATAAAGGTTCATGTCGCGAAAGGCCCATTTTCCTACAATAAATTCCTACTCTACTACACAGATTAGTTTGTAAGTTACTGATAAGTGATATCATTTATAACATGTATATAATATTATTCTGTGATTTATAATGCTTGGGAAAGGCAATGTAGGATCTTTGTTTGTAGGTACCTAACCTACTATTAAGTGATTGCAATAAGCAGTCTTATCGCCAAAAACTATCGTTTCAGACAGTTTGGCACGGAAAATAACCAGTTTTATAATGTGATAATACCAACTACACTACCTACATTTCCTAGATCCTCATACCTTTATGGAAAGATGTTTTATTTTATTAATCTTGTCATCACGACTGAATCCACTACCTAGCTACAATCTAGAAAAGCTAAATGCTTTGTTTACTTCGTAAGTTCGTAGTAGTCTTGTAAAATTCTTAACTGCTCGCCGCTCGGTTATTCGGCCGGTCCATTGGAAGGCATTGACGGTGTCGAAGAAAAAATCAAGAGGCCCTTCAGAGTAAACATTAGATTAGATACATTTCAGTTAGTACTTTAGTAATACTTAAGTAGGTAATTAGAATTACACTGAGAGAGGCCCTTAGGTACCTACTTACCTACCATAGTATCCGCAAGCACATCTGGCAGTGACGGCACGAACAATCATGTGGTCCTTTCCTTTAGCATTTATATAACATGCTGTGGTAGGTAACTTGTAGTTTTTCCTAAACTTGTCTACTACCTATAGACTTACCTTGGTTCTGAGTAAAAAGCTGTTCGTAAAAGATAATAAATATACCTAGTATCTACACAGTTTTACATATGATTGTAAAACTGTGGTACCTGAGTGAGTCTATATGAGAGAGTCTATATTTTTAATCCCCGACGCAAAAGAAGGGTTCTTAAATTTAATGGGTTGCTAATAGTTTGACGATATGCTTTCACTGGTTTGACGTGTTTCTGTATCTGTCTTCTGGTATTGTAGCGCCCAAATGGCTAAACCGAATTTTATATACCTACCTAAGTAGTTTTCTTTTGTTTCATAGATGCCTTAATCGAGAGTGTTGTTATATAAGGTTCATAGCTTTGATTCATAAAATTCCGTTCAGCCGTTCAGAATAAGTTTTTTTCTAGTTGATGACGCTATAAAATCAACTTTCATAGGTCTGATCAATTTGAAATTCGGTAAGTTTCCTCTTACTTTAACCACAGAACAGATAATACTACGCTTTAACTATATTGTAAGAACATGGATAGACCTGATGTAGGACATCTCCTGTAATCTGCAGAATAGGTACCTCTCAACTCAACTCCTCACCAGCTTACAGCAGAGATGTCGAATTTGGGCTCATTGAAATGATCTCAATGAACAAACAAATTATACATACATAGATCAGTCATCAGTCCGGGCTGGATTTAAATATTGGATTAGCGACCCGCCTCGGCTTCGCACGGGTAGAGCATATATGCCTGCATTTTTGCATCAGTTTGTTGCGTCGAGTTCATACCTATGAATTAACGTCTTCAACGCGGCGGGGAATTTTGTTTTATACTGCGTTGCGATGGCGAAGGTTTATGTGTATAATTCGTTAAAGTTTTGTGTAAATTGGTTCAAATATGACGATGATTGTTGAAGACTAATTGATACTCGACGCAACAAACGATGCAAAAATGCAGGCATATATGCTCTACCCGTGCAAAGCCGGGGCGGGTCGCTAGTAGATCTATAAAAGAGGAATATCCCACCATGCATTGTTTTGTTATATCTCAAAGAGATTAGGCAGCGTTTTCGATGAAAGCTCCCAGGTAGCCTGATTTTTCTGTGTTTGCACTGCGAGCGGCTAATTGAATAAATAAGACAAATAATAGTAACTATTAGTACTTATTACATAGATGTTGAGTGTCTCACGATATTTATTTTCACTGAAAATAAATGCACAGTTGGAAATGGAAATAAACGATGATTTGGTGGAGTGGTATCTATGGTCGAAGATGGCGAACACGCTATGTGTGCTACCGGAAGTTTATGGCAGCAGATTTTTATCCTTAATGGTGGTAAGCTACTTATTTTTGGTAGTAAGTCAGGCTGAACATCGATATAATATACCCCTACCACCTATGGAATATATCTATACTCTAACCCTATCATAACAATATGATGTAATTGTTCTTGAATCAGCTTTTGCTTACTGTGCAAATTAAGTAGAGCCACAGAATAAATAATAGTACGGTAGGTAGAGCAGTATTTATTGAATAATTTTTCAGCGCTTTTTCACTAAATCTGAATTCTGAGTTCTGAGCTAGCAATCGTATAAATAATGAAATTACTTAATTGATAAATAATTGAAGATCGTTTAAAAAACTAAAAGAACATCAAACGTCGCGCTAGTCATTTTCAGTACTAAGCTTGAGGTGTTTATCTCAATATCTCTGGAGATACTAAACATATATCGATAAAATTTAAATGTGACCACATTTGAAATATAGCCCATTCAAATAAAAAAAGAATTTTCCAAATCTGTTTAAGCGTCTTCGAGTAATCGGTAAACATACATAGAAACAAGATTCCGACGAATTGAGAACCTCCTCAGTCGTCCTTTTTTGTGAAGTCGGTTAAAGAGATAGGTTTACAGGTAATTGTACTTACCTTGTATTAAACGACACTACCAAATATGTTTTATGATTCTACTTGATACTTACGTACTTAAGTAGTACCTACTGTGTAAAGTTTTTAGCGATGAAACTGCAGCTCTAGGATCTTGTATTTTTTGCTTTAACTGTGTTGTCTAGATTCAATAATAAGGTACTTACGTATTTTCATTCTCATTTTAATATCGAAGTTTCAAGTAAATAATGAGAGGGTAGTTGGTAGCTAGAAACTTACATACTATTTTAAGCATGAGGATTACTGAATATTAACTTAATAATAGGACAATCCTAATAATTTTATTGAACCTTATAGTTACTACCTTA
The DNA here is from genome assembly GCA_954871355.1 of Cabera pusaria. NCBI lineage: Eukaryota > Metazoa > Arthropoda > Insecta > Lepidoptera > Geometridae > Cabera > Cabera pusaria. The sequence goes on from OX940897.1 coordinate 7,186,121, forward strand.
GTTATACGGTGACGGGGGCCACCAACAAACAGGCGACAAAATATCTTAACTACAGCTACAGGGAATATAATATCCCGAACATTATAAGATACAGTATAGTCAGTCCCTTTCTCATAAATAAATACGAACATAAAGATTATAAAAAAGCGAAACAACCGTCATCCTTTATTAACAGGCAGTTTTATACACAAATATTTTCTCACTAACCTACCGCAATAGGCGCTCTATTGTCTCGTAGTAACTCACATTTATTCTGTGACTATTTCTCTCTCGATACAAAAGGGACCCTTGGGTTATTGCTTCGATACAAAAAAAGGGAAGTGTGGGAAGGACCGTTTGTTCGAGCTCATGATATGACCCGGTTCCCGCGCCATTTTAACGTAGCTTTTATCACACCTTAACTAGTAAATATTTAATCTGCCTTTCTTCGTATAAAATAAGTTATTTAGGTATGTAGTATGTAGTGTATGTGGTTTATCTATTCAAGCGATCCGCATTTCTTTTCATTTTATGTCAAATTCGATCTTTAGTCGCGTGAAATCTGGATCGATCTGATATAAACCTGCCGTTATTTATACAACAGAATTTTACCTATGCATTAATTAGTAAGTATTGAAACACGTGGCCAATAGCGGCAATAGCTCAGATAAAGCCTAATAACTACTACAAAGTTTAGAAAGTATGAACATACCTAAAATAATTCTTAGATTACAGCAATAGCATTTAGTGACTGTGACTGCACTCTACTCTATAGCGCGAAACTCTACTCTCTCTTTGATTAAGTATATACTTGTCGTATAAAATCAGACTTTACTTTACCACTATCTAGAGTTTTGTATAGTATACATTATTATTTGATAACGTAGGCAGATAAGTTACACAAAAACAATGAATTATACTTACCTATATTGTATAGCGTCGTGCATTTCAACCAGCCGTTATCGCATACAAATATGCAAATGACCTGCATATCCAGACATATGTAATTATAAATCATAATATAAATTGTACTGTAAGTGTGAGTCGGACTCGCACTCGAAGGATTCCGTATCACCGTACCTACCATAATTAATATCAGAGAAAGGTGTACCAGCCCCCTTATTCTCAATTATTTCAAAACAACCTATTCGAATTTAGAAATTGTCTCTCATATTAGACTGCGATCAATTGCGATTCTCAATGCAGAAACCACGATGATGGCCTTTAATTTTTAACCGACTCTTAGTTCATCTGTTTTATTTTGTTCACCAAGTATCAGATTTAAATCGATTTAATTTAATTTTTATTCGAAAGAGATTCATCGAGATCTGATTGTATGTCAAGCGATATGGAAAAAACATTAAAACACACAAACTTGCTAAAAAACAAAAGCCTCAAACTGGCTATTGAAACTAACTAGCGCGCATTTGAAGTCTGGTTTTTTTCGTTTTCTACATGATCTTAAATTATTATTTATATTTAGAGGTCTTTGTTTGATATAGATTCTGAAAATTTGGTACTATCAATTAAGGATTACGGTTACGTAGTAACTATTATATAATCTGTGTTACGGTTTATATGCCTGAGCAAAAAAATATATGACAAAAACACGTTTCTTGTAAACTATGCGAACATTTCAAGTAGGAACTTACCTATGTACTACTTAATACGGTTCACGAGATAAAGCTCTGTGACAGACGGACGGCCGGACGAACGGAGAGCGAAGTCTCAGTAATAAGGTCCCGTTGGCAACCTTTGGGTACGGAACCCTAAAAAAGGTGTTTTTAAATCATTTTATGTTTAATTTTTGATATACCATAATAGAATAAAACCTAACACTTAATTAAAAACGTAGAGTAGGTCGCCCTGTGACTAGGTGGAGCGACGACATTCGCAAAGCGGTGGGCAGTGACTGGAAAAAAAGAGCCGAAGACCGGGCTCAGTGGCATGTTTTGGAGGAGGCCTACGTCCAGCAGTGGACTGATACCGGCTGATAATGATGATGATGACTTAATTAAAAATAATATGTGCTTAATAAAAAAAAACGTAGGAACGCGTACATTACATTAACAATTTGCATTATCTAAAGCAGATATCACAGACAGTAATTTTCTACAAAGTTTCTATAAACCAAGTCAGTAAAGCGTATTTATATAGATATTGATAGCCGGCACCGGCACGTGTTGAACTGTCAGCGTTTTAACGACGGAAACACAACACGTGTTTCGCTTCTGCACATCAATGGTTTCTGCTTTCTAGTATTATAGAATTTTAAAATAAGTCGGAAAGCATTATTCGTTGAATGAAATTAAAATTGACTGTAATCATTGATCATGGTATTTTTTTTATAATATATGTAGTAGATATTAATTTACCTACATTGTATACTTGCTGAAGTCAGCATAAAACATAATTTGCACGGTTACTTTTATTATTTTTAACTTTGCTAACGCTTTATTCACAATGTTTTTTCGTATATTATCATCCGTCATAAGTGCACTTGTAACAGTGCCGAATATTGAAAACTACTAGTTTTCGGTACAATTCAAAACTTGGACACACACACACACACACACACACTGACACTGTATAAAAAACAACACACCCTTTAGAAGTTTAAGATGTTCTTCTTAACCGACTTCAAAAAAGGAGGAGGTTTCTCAACTCGACCGTATTATTTTATTTTTTTTTATATTTGTTTGCGGATAACTTTTTCGTTTATGAACCGATTTTGATTATTATTTTTTTCGTTCGAAAGGAGATATCCCAAGTGTGGTACCATAGTAATTTTATCGAGGTCTGATAAGTATCTCCAGAGATATTGAGATAAACATCTCAAAATTGGTACTGAAAATGAATAGCGCGGCATTGAAGTCGGTTCTTTTTTAGTTTTTAAACGATATTATTTAATACAGTGTATCTGTTTATGGCTTTATATTTCTTAAAGTAGCATGCAAGGTACAGTACAATAATGAAATGCACTAGTTTTAAGAACATTATTCTATTTATACGGTATTAAATTAACGGACACAACATAAAAATAACGCAATGGATCGGTTTAACATAATTCATGGCCAATTTACATTCTGACTTATTAATATTTTTCTATACTTACAGAAAATTATGTATGTATGTACAAAATTGTAGGTAAATATCACAGATTAAGTGCAAGTTCCACAGGATCCTGGTAGCTCTTTTAGGAATATATCTTTTAGATTTTTTACAACTTTTATGATGTTTTATCGCAGGTATCTAAAACATTCTCAGAAACCGGTGAAACTGGCCCTTTCTGTGAAAAAACTGGTGGATCCTTATTACCTACATTTGTAATGTTTTTAGAATAGTATAATATGTAAGTCGCACTGTCTTCTAAAGAGAGATAGTACGGCGATAGAGACAAAACCAATTGTACTCAAAACAACATTACCAATATTATTACCATGAACTATAATCTTGTTAAGCAAACATTAGGTAGCAAGGAGGCTAATTAAATCTAACAAACATTGAAACTTTACCGCAGTGTTTACAACTTTAAGATCGTGTCACTTGATTCGAAATGTATATGTTCAGAAATTTGTAATTACCAGATACCGGCCGATATTATATCTAACGGCCGTTTTCAATAAATAACTTACTCTTAACTGGCATTTGCTATCTCTACTTTCCAGTAAAAGTTTCACTTATTTACTGCCATTTTAATATCAAATTCGCGAATGCTTTATATCTGACAGATATTTTGTTATTTGAACACATAGTTATGAATATTAAAATACGGGAACGGCACTTATCGCGCTAAGACATTGATCGGAACCACGATTCATGCAATTTGCTCGAAACGTCGAGGTAAATAATTAAGATCGTTAAAAAACTAAAACAACCGACTTCCATGCCGCGCGAGTCAATTTCAATAGCAAGTTTGAGACGTTTATCGTCATATCTCTGTAGATAATTATCATATCTCGTTGAAATTACAATGAGACCACCTCGGAAACGTACCCTACCGATTAACAAAATAATCATTCGAATCGGCTCACAATTGACGGAGTAATCGCGTAACATACATTAAAAAAAACATACAAACGAATTGAGAACCTCCTTCTTTTTGGAAGTCCGTTGATATAATTATTGTTTTAGCACGAAAACTCCCGTATCAAAATATTTATTATATTATCTGAGAAGAACCAGCCCAGAACGAGCCCCGTGTAACGGAGACTAATTTAAGCGACACAAAGTGAATAAAGTTGACAAAATATTCGACCGCAGTTTTCCTTGTAACCGCAACAATAAAAGCCATATTTTATGATCTCGCTCGGGCTGGATATTGGGTCGCGAGCTACGTCAATTTTATACAACTTGTTAATGAACTTATTATAAAGTATTATTTATAATAAATATTCTGGAAGTTTTTAGCATCTTCCCATATTTATGTAGCATAACAAAACATATTGCCTTGTATGTATTAAGTGTAGCAAGCTTTAAATCCCGATTAGGTTGGGCCAAGTAGCTAGTAATAAAATATATATGTAATACTACGCCCCGCGGATTGAATCACGTTGTAAGTTTCTTATGTTCTGTTTTACCCTACAAGCGCATCATTAAGACAGTAAATAAAGAAATAAATTAACTTTCACATACTGGTGAGAAGAACTGGTTTGTTAAACAATACTATAAATATATTCCGATTTAATTTACTTCTATTGATTATATTAAGTAACAAAATAAGTCACCTAATAGTTAGAATGTATCTATAGCAAGGTATTCGTGTTAGCCATTCAAACAAAATGTTTTATACAGTAGCAAATTAGTCTTTTCGACGAATAAATATGAATAAATAGAATGTAAATAAGCCGTGAATTGAATGCTGCGAAGAGATTCGCTTCCAGTAGAACATTTTTACAACAACACAACATTTTTACGAGTTCGCATATGCGTCATAAAAAGTTTCTCGTGCAATGCGAGCGAGAAAACTGTATACATTTTAACGCGGAAAAAGGCGCAAGCCACACAAGTTTCGCATGTAGCTATTGCTATTTCTAGAAGCTTCAATTTATGTTTTGTAAGAAAAATATAAGGATAGCAAAACACTTGGGTTATGTCAATGCCATGCGCCGCATCAGTATAGCTTGCGCCTAACTCTCACAGATTGTTTACACTAGGTGAAAATATTCTCTTCTACTTATGATAGAGTAACATTTAATGTAACGAGAAATGTTACAGCCAGCAGCGACCGGTCACGCTATCATCAAAATGTTCAATAAAAGCTCCATGGAGGGAACCTCTGGGTAAGCACGCTCCATCATTCATCGCATCATCGCTTAACATCAGGTGAGATAGTAGCCAAGTGCTACCCAGATCGGTGTGAAAATCCTGGTATTCGCTTGATTGTACAAGTATTGTATAGCGCCAACAAATATCTAGATATCTGTGGAAGCACCTCTAGTTGCGCCACCAAACATGTCCTAGTGAGAAATAGACCTAAATCTACCAATAACATTAATTCAAACACATTATTTTCAGAATTACTTAATATTTACACAATTATTAACCTAAAAACTTTGTCACACTATTCAATTTGATCCACCGATTTGAATAACCGATTAGAGAAAGAGTTGTGGCTACATCGTTGCATTTTATTGTAATCCGTACATTCACGATGAAATCGCCGATTAAATTGTATGTTGTGGCAGGTTCTTATTATTACGAATACTATAACTAGTTTATTAATTCTGACAGTAAAATGTTGGGGAATACAAAAATATCACAACTTTTCACTCACAGGGTTTTACTGATATTTCGTTATGCTGGTACTCTGAGTAACAATTACTAAAGTACTTTAGTAATTATTACTCTGAGTGCTGGTATTTATGAAGAATTATATTTGGGGCATTATTTCTTACAAATGTATAAAATTAGAAAATACTTATTTCATTTCATAACTGAGCTGATATTGACACTATTAAAAAGTCTTAATGTTGTTAAAAGTTAAAAGTTGTACATTGTGAAATGTATCTTTGTATACAACAATAAGGGGTATTTATGGAGTACCATCTTTCAATACATTTGAGCTGTAGTGTCCAGTAGACCGACGTAGGTTAGCTGTAATTAGTGAGGGCTCCACATAAAATTCTATTATAGACTAAGATCATAACTCCATGATGATCATTACTTCTCTCCCATACTACGGAACATTAACGATAGCTGTTAAAATCATTGAAAAAAAAGTTTCTTAAAACCCATAAAAAGTGAAGAGTAAAGTGTCCAATTATTTTACAAGGATCTTCGCATAAGCGAATGAACACAGCCTTTTCTGCGCGTTGGCATCATGATTTCCAATGTTATTAGAACGGGGTAGAGTTCAATTTGTAATGGTATCGATTTAATCGCTCGCGCTGCCGCTCCCACTCTCTTCTTCTGCGGCGGATGATGCCGATGCTTCAGATGACGAAGCCTTCTTTTTAGACTCTTTGCTCTGTAACATAAATGCACAATTTTATGAGAAATTTCCTTGCAAATATACAAAGAGTACTTGAGATTTAATAGTAGGTTTAGTTAAGACTAGCCAGTTAGCGGCTGCTACTACTCTCAACTACAATTATTTGAGATGAATATTTGTTTATGAAAAAATATGATGATGCGGTCGAGGACGGTAGCACGGTAGGCCTAGAATGAGAACTTTTTTTTAATAAAAGCTTACTAGCTATGCGGGTTGCACAATACTAGTATTCTTGTTAACCCCTCCAACAAGCTAAATATGCTTGTGTCTGCAGTGGGTTCACGTCAATAGTGGTTGAGTTGGGATCGAACTCACGACCTCTTCAGCTATTGTAGTATAGTATCACTGGCACGGAAAATGGCTAAGAAAATGAAGTGATACTATTGGATGATTATTTACTGATACGCGCGCCGCTTCGCTTACTACAAATCTCTGATGGATATACAGCCTTAGTGCAAGCCTTAGGGCCACTTTCAGTTTCAGGGTTCTTGTTAATGCGTTAGATAGTTATCTGACACATTGCGCCATATAAAAGCTGTCAAAAATCTGTCATTTTTTTTCATATTAGCGTTATCAATCTGAACCTGAACCTGTGAAACTGGGCCTTAGTTTAGTAAATTTAGTTAAATAAATATAGATGCAGAAATTGGTGTCGATTCTATTATTGCTGTGCGACACTACTATCTGCATTTAGTACTTACATCTTTCCCCTTGCCGTTCGACTCCTTCTTAGAGTCTTTCTTCTTCTTATCGTTATCCCCACCAGAGTCCGAGGAGCTGTCATCATCCTCGATGTACTCTTTGCTGGTAAACTTGCCACCGCTGCCGGTGCCGGCGTTGCTCTTGCTAGGTTTGCTCTTTGGCGTCTTGTTCGTTTTACGCTCGGCTGCTTTGCGCTCCTAGAATGAAATAACAAGTGTATTTTTTAGAAAAAAAAAACAGCAAATTATTATTCATAAACATAATTTTATCATTCTTATTAGCTTTTGACTCGATAGAATTATTACACACAATCCAAAATTTCATCGTACCGACGGTGTGTAACACTTAGAAGAAACATAATATTTGATCGAATTAGTTGTAAATTGATGTGATGAAAAATAATTTATTTACACGAGTAGGCTAATGAAAAAACTAAAAAAAAGGTATCTATAGGAGTATGTCTAAAGTCTAAGACTAATTAATGAAGGTATACAGAGGTATACACAATAATCTAACACTTTGACTCTTAATTTGAAAACAGCAGTTTGTATCACTCATAAACAAGTAAGTACATCATACTTACAAAGAATACATACATACTTAGTTGATTATTATCATGGTAATGACAATATCATATTATATTATCATTATCGTGGTAAAATAGTTTATCTTCTCGTTTGTAAATAAATATACAAAAAATTGGATTGTATATAATAAATAAATATAAAATGTAGATAGCTTCTCAAATAATAATAAATAAATAAGTTACCTTTTCAGCCGCCTTTTTCTTCTTCTTGAACTCGTCAGCCGCGCCGCTCTCCTTGTATTTCGCCATCGCCTCGTTGTATTCTTCTTTTGATTTAGAAGCCTTCTCTTCCCACTCCTGTCAAAATTAAAGTCATTTTCGTATTAGATCTTGTTTATATTGCTATCAGCGTGAAGGTCTCACTTCAGAACAAGAAGGCATTTTGCTTTGTTGCCCCTTTGTTCCACTTTTGTTTTTCAATTGCTAACAGATAAGCACGACCACTAAATCACCTGCCCCGGAGACGAAATCTAATTTATGTTAGTTATTTCACGCCAAACGCAACTTCAAAATATATAGGAATAACATTTATTTTTCCCACAACAAATGTCATTTGCGATATCACAAGTCTTGGGGGGCTAGACAAAAAGAATTTGCGCCAGTTGTTGATGTTATGATGTTTTTTTTCGTGCTAAATGGTACGCTTATGAACATTTTTAATATAACCTTGGTATGGAATGGAAACTAGACTTCAGTTAGTACCGTTGAGTCCTATTGGTAAACTATTAATTTCTTACTGGATTGATTGATAGTCTATTCAACATTTTTTTGTCTAATAAGAATCAAACCATGAAGATTAGATAGCATCATTAATTAAATGCTATTGCGGTACAATAAGGCCATCGTTAAATCACGCCTAGTAAACCAATCAAATTTCGTAATTCTGTGGTAAGTTTAAGTAAACATGTATATGTGCGTATAATATTACCGCCTACATACTGAATAAATGCTTTGAAATTGAAGTCTGTCTTTCTGGTTAAGTACAATATAGGGGTCTTCAAATCGTAGTGAATTGGTATCTTCTGGGTAAGCGCGATCCATCATAACATCATCACTGTTCATCAGGTGAGATAGTAATAAAGTAGACGAGTGCTACCAGTTCGACACAAAAAAAGAGTGGTAGGGTGCTTGAGTAATGTTCTATATTATCAGCCTTGACGGTTACTAAGTTAATAGTTATGTAACTTACATTATATCCTTAAAAACCCGCTACATCTCTCCTCTCTTCTTGGCAACCTCAGTGACCTGATTCTGATAACTAGGCGCGATTTAACCAATCAAATGGCTTAATTCTATGTTATTTTATAGTGACATATAATACTGGATTGCCTATTACGACGGTTTTATGCAGCTGATAGACGGAAAATCAGTTCTATTCGGATTATGATTTGTACTGCGATTAGTTTGGGTTTTATTTATTTATTATGTTTCATTATTTCACAATTTTTGAATAAAACTTGTCTGAAGTACTGAAACATGCATTGGGGGTGCACGTAATAGTACGGTTGGCAACCCTACATTAACCAGAGGAATTAAATATTTTTTTAAGTGTTAGGTTTATGTTATTTATGTTATTTGACGTGTGTAAGTGCAGATTTTTAATTTGCCCATATACTGAATAAATGCTTTGACTTTTGAATACGGGAGTTAATAATATATTATTTTTATTGATCTTTTTATTTTGAATTTGAATTGTGATTTATTTTATTTGTATTATGCGATGCTTATAATATGAGTTTTGAATAGCTTGAAATAAATGAACGTTAATTTCAATTTAATTTTTTAATAATATATTAACTTACAGATTTATCCTTGAGATCCCGCCACATCTCGCCTCCCTTCTTGGCGACCTCGGTGACCTTGATCCCGGGGTTGTCGTCAAGGATCTTCTTCCTACTGTCATTGAGCCACAACATGAACGCGGTCACGGGACGTTTGGGCGCGTTGGCGTCCTTCTCTCGTTTCGTCTTCTCTTTGCGTTTGCGGGGGCCCTCTGACTGTAAATACATAGTATAATATCCTTTAAATAAACTAGAAGATCGTTTAAAAAACTAAAAGAACCGACTTCAAATTCCGCGCTATTAATTTTCAGTACCAAGTTTGAGGTAACCGTCGTCTTGTGATCACGATCAATGCAACTTGGTCGAAACGTCGAGTTAAATAAAAATTTATGTTTTAGGCGCGATAAATCCCGTATTTTAATATTTATAACTACAAGGTTGAGGTGTTTATCTCCATATCTCTGGAGATAATTATCAGATCTCGATTAAATTAATATGGTACCACCCTCGGGATATCCTCTTTCTAACAAAAGAAGTGATATCAAAATCGGTTCATAAACGGCAAAATGCGCGAACCTCCATTTTTAAGTCGGTTAAAAATTTAAATAAACGGACTTTACATGCCACGAAAATAATCGCGATTCTTCACTCCATGCATATCTAAAGATTTTTATTGATTCTTAATATTTTTAACAGAACATCCTGCTAGTAGTTTACCTTTCACACAAACCTTTTGAACAAAAAAGTATATAAAGTATGAGACGTTTTCTTAAAAAAAGTTAGTAACTTGTTAGTTTCTAGATACTTAACATGTCAGACCATTGCGTTTATTTTGCTAGCCATCAAAATAAACGCAATGATCTGACATTGTAAATCTAAATAACCTAGTAATTCGTTTTCGATTGATGGCGGCTTTTATTCGCTATATCTATATATATAAAAGAAAGTCGTGTTAGTTACTACACTTATAACTCAAGAACGGCTGGAACCATTTTTATGATTTTTGTATTTTTGGAATAGTCTTTGTCGGGAATAGGATAATAATGATTAAAAACAATGAATAATTGACCTAAAAAAATTATATAAGCAAACATATTTTGCCAAAATGTTCCTAGGTTTAAAAACTGCCGATTATTTGATGTTCAATTGTTTATCCCGCCGTTTTTTTTTGTATAATTATGGCTCCACACGATTAGTGTATTTAGCCAGTGTCAAGTAGTAAGTCAAGTAATAATTCTTTAACTTTTTGTGAATTCAAGTCATGTAGATTTTAAAAATGTCAAATATTGTCAGCAATGATAATTGTTTGACATATTTATTGATTGTCAAATATGCGTGCGTTCACAAATGTATGGTTACAAACAACTTAAAAAAGTTTATATTTCAAAAAACCATTTTTACCAATTTTTATTCTATTAATGGATTGCCATAATACATTAATAAACTTAATATCTCTTTTGTATTCATTTATTACGTTCATAAAAGCCTAAAACAAGTTAATCTAAAAGGTAACATGACATTCATTGTCTGTGAGGTGGTACGAAGTTCGCCGGGCCAGCTAGTTTTTAATATTTGTAATTATCATCGACCTTTGAAAAACAAAAAACAAATAATAAATATTTTCGCAAAAATATAATAACGATTCTGTATGTTCTGTATCAAAAGCCACCTAGCAAATGTCGTGGAACTATATTTTTTAAATAAAACGTTTCATTGGATTAGCCTGTACATACATAAAATAAATAATTTAAGACCGTTTACAAAACGAAAAAAAAACCGACTTCACATGCCGCAATAGTGAAAATATCCACTAGTCATAATCATGTCATCAAGGTATCAAATTTGTTTATATTGTTTATCTTTATATCTCCGGAAATGATTATCAGATCTCGATAACATTTGAATACGACCAAACGGGATGCATAATCTCTCAAACAAACAAACAATTTTGACGGAGTTCTAAAGTAACAAGCATAAAAAAAAACAGTCGAATTGAGAACCTCCTCCTTTTTTGTGAAGTCTGTTAAAAAACGAGAAATTATGTACACAACTATTTGAGTACATTCTCCTTTCCGTTTTAAGCAGTTTTAAATAAACTGACTGTTAACCAAATATTGATACTTTTGGTAGCATAAATATTTGTTCAATGGTCAGTTCTACAAAAAAGAACTATTATAGGACTATGTTGTCGTAAAGAAAATGTAGGTAGGCTTGTGTTAACTACTTCATAAAAATAGTGTTGTTTATACAAGAGTACTTACAATAGTGATAGCTTTCTTAGGTTTGTCTTTCTTCTTCTTCTCCTTCTTACTGTCGTCAGAACCGCCGCCTGACGCATCAGAATCTTCTGATGATGACGCGTTTGTGTCATACCTGAAAGTATACATACAATGTGAAAACACACCACTTCTTTGGCTTTGTGAATCACTAAAATACAAATTCGCATCCGAAAAGTGAATTCCCTTCGACTCGGAACCGTAGTACTATTAAATATTCCGTGACGGAACTCATGTTCACAATGCTCCGATCGAAAACTTTGATATTTCAATTTGATCAGTCATTCTAATCGGAAATATTTTCTCGACGAAATAGCTCAAAAATTAATCAACATTCTAAATGAGAATTTCGAAATCAAATACATCCGACTGAAATTAGACTAGAGAATGCTGATTATAGTCACAAGTTATTTCATGCATAACATGGTAATGAATCTCGTTCAATTAGATGTGGCGGTTATAGTGGAAAAAATTCTGTTAGTATTCTGCTACAGAACGTTACCGGTACCGCTATTATGTCTGTGACAATATACAATCAGCATTTGAAGATAAAATGTCTAATGGTTCCAGGGCAAAGTATGTGGTGGAATGTTTAAACTCTGCAATTCACTAGTAGCTTACCTTAGTTACCATCATCGAGGAAAAAATATGCCGCCATAATCTTACGGTGTTCCGGCAGCACACAGCCCTTGAGAGTGAGTAAGGTGAGACGTTGCCAGTTATACTACAGTTACTTGAGAGTGAGTTAGGTGAGACGTTGCCAGTTATACTACAGTTACTTGAGAGTGAGTTAGGTGAGACGTTGCCAGTTATACTACAGTTACTTGAGAGTGAGTAAGGTGAGACGTTGCCAGTTATACTACAGTTACTTGAGAGTGAGTAAGGTGAGACGTGGCCAGTTATACTACAGTTACTTGAGAGTGAGTTAGGTGAGACGTTGCCAGTTATACTACAGTTACTTGAGAGTGAGTAAGGTGAGACGTGGCCAGTTATACTACAGTTACTTGAGAGTGAGTTAGGTGAGACGTTGCCAGTTATACTACAGTTACTTGAGAGTGAGTTAGGTGAGACGTTGCCAGTTATACTACAGTTACTTGAGAGTGAGTTAGGTGAGATGTTGCCAGTTATACTACAGTTACTTGAGAGTGAGTAAGGTGAGACGTGGCCAGTTATAATACAGTTACTTGAGAGTGAGTTAGGTGAGACGTTGCCAGTTATACTACAGTTACTTGAGAGTGAGTTAGGTGAGACGTGGCCAGTTATACTACAGTTACTTGAGAGTGAGTAAGGTGAGACGTTGCCAGTTATACTACAGTTACTTGAGAGTGAGTTAGGTGAGACGTTGCCAGTTATACTACAGTTACTTGAGAGTGAGTTAGGTGAGACGTTGCCAGTTATACTACAGTTTCTTGAGAGTGAGTTAGGTGAGATGTTGCCAGTTATACTACAGTTACTTGAGAGTGAGTTAGGTGAGACGTTGCCAGTTATACTCACTCTTCCGCAACGTCGCTCTGATTCGCTTTTTCAGGGTTGAAGTCTTCATCGGTGGAGTCGGAGTCGGAGTCGCCGGAGTCCCGCTCCTTGGCCTCCGCCTTCACTCGCTCTAAGTATGCGTCGGGCTCCTTCTCCGTGTCAGAGTCACCAAAGTCATCGTCGTATAGCGCCTTGTCCTAAAATTTTAACATATATTTGTAAGATCATGTAGATACATGGATAGTGGAGACACACATAGTCCTCGGGTAGAAGTCTCTACATTGATATAGATGAGTCCTAACTACGATAATTTCGAATTTCTACTGAAAATCATCGATAAGAAAAGAATTGCAAATATACAATTGTCTAGCTGCATCTCCTTCTGTAAGACGTTTGCGATGATCGGAAGCAACGCATAGAGATGTAGAGATGAGAGAGACATGTAGAGATTTTCACCCCAGGAGGGAGATTCGTGGTAAGTTATGCGAGAGACCTTTTCTGAGCAGTGGGGTTAAAGAAAACATATCTCAGAGTAATGGCGGTAGTACAGTGACATGCAAAATTGTGGCAATAATAACTCATATCGAATCACAATTTATAACATCCAATGATAATAAATTGATACTGATATGATATAGACGTAAATAGTGTCCAATATAGATTAATTCACGCGGAATTTGAATCCAGTTAGAACTTTAAGACACAAATAAGTTTCATTTTAACAGATTAGATAAGTGTTCACTCAATTTTTTCTTATTGAAACACAAAATTAATGAAGATTTAAGGCCCTTTTACCTGTTTCTGTAAAATTTCAGATAATCTGATAAATAAATAACAAAATAACGCCATATCATTTTTTTTTAATACTTTATAGGCTAACGTTTTGACCACTATCTCACCTGTTGGTAAGTGATGATGCGGTCGAAGATGGTAAGCACGCTAGGCCTAGAATAGGAACTGGCTCTCAAGGATAGCTGCCGGAACACATTAGATGTTTTGGTGACAGATTTTCTAACTTGAGGGTGGTAGCTGGCCAGGCGGACACTAGATAGTGTCCTACCACCATTCGGGGGTTGTTGATTTCTTAACGATGTTTTCCTTCACCGGAGGGCCACTGTGAGAAGCGCACATAATTTTTCCGATAGAAAAATCCATTGGTGCACGGCGGTTTGAACTCGGTACCACGGCATCAAAGCCGACCGTTTTCCCGATTACGCCAGCGGGCCCTCTCATCTCATCATCATCTCATCATCATCATCATCAGCGGGTATCAGTTCACTGCTGAACATAGGCCTCTCCCAAGCCACTGATATTTGTATATACAATATAAAAGTTGTCAAATAATTTTATTTGTCTGACATTTGTCAGATAAGTTCATATTATATCAGCCCCCTGATTCTCAACCATTCCAAAACGCTCAAGATAGAAAATCTGACGCTAAAACATAAATGTGTTTCGGCAGCTATCCTTGAGAACCAGTTCTCATTCTAGCCCTGGCATACTTACCATCTTTGACCGCATCATCACTTACCAACAGGAGAGGTAGTGGTCAAACGCTAGCCTATGTGATATAATAAAATAATAAACCCTATTCGGACTCGGAAGTTCCTTTTTTAATTTTTAATATTGATAAATGTGAGTTTTTTTGTCACGGAAACCTTACCAATTAGAATCACTGATTTTTTCGAATTGAAATATCAAAAGTAAGCTTTGCAGCATTGTGTATTGCAAAGATCCATGTCGAAGTAAAGGCAGTTTCCGAATCCGAATTTGCTTTCGAATGATTGAGAATAACGCTACAGGAATCGGTAAAACTGGCTCCAACTCTTACTTCCAGTTGCTAGTTCTCATCAGGAAAGCTAACTATAATGACTAACATAAAATATTTGACTTACATTCTTGCCAGTATTCTTGACATGCAGTTTCTTTGATGTGATGTAGTCGAACAACTTGTCGTATTCTCCTTTTTCTATGCTGCTGAATGTGTGAATGCTGCCTTGCTTCAGTTCTATTTCAAAATCGAATGACCTGGAATTAAGGTGTACACATTACAATGTATGTCTTGGAGACTCAGTGTCAATCAAGTCACGCTTCCAGGCTAGCTTCCACCCTCAAGTTGAAAAGTCTCTCGCCAAACATCTATCGGTGCGTTAAAACCCTAATATTTTAATTAACACAAGACGCGATACCTCAATCGAAGTTGAACGAAACTAATTCTTCAATTGTGCACGAAGATGGAACGTATTCTTTTTGGAGAAACAAGATTTGATAGTCTTTTTTATTCTCATATTTACACAAGTACTTCAGTAAATAAATAAATAAGTAAATAGGTGCTTCAGGCATATTCGAAATAACAAAGAGGGTGAAATGGGGTAACAAAGAATGAATATCAAAATGGTTTTTGGGTTTTATAAAAAAGAATCCCCATTTCCTTGGTCACGCCTTAACTCGAAATCGGGTGGACCAATTTGGCTTATACTATTTTTGGTGTATTTTTATGAAAGAAAGGTATTTACGAAAGAAAAGTTTTAAATAAATGAAAAAAGTTCTTAACTTGCAGCAAACTAGTGTTGTGTAAACACAGACTTCTAGTGTAGACATATATGCTCTACCCGTGTGAAGTCGAGGCGGGTCGTTAGTTTTGAATTAAAACTTTTCAGAGGCTAAATAGGAAAAATCTTATCTACAGCAGTAAAATACAAAGACTGATGATGAAGAAGTTTAAATAAAACAAAATTAGACGAGAATAAATACTACACCTCGCGCAGAACTGATATCTAAAAACTAATTTTTTAGGCTGTTTTCTCCTACTGTAAGGTCATACTCTTACTTACCTTCTTTCAAACATCAGATCAGGGTACATTGATTATCGGGTCCAGTTACAAGAAGAAGTATCCAGTCCATACCGCTATCTCCATTAATGCTCGTCAATAAAACCTTCACCCAGCAGTGAACTTGGGTAAAGGAAAAGCAGGCAGTTGATTGTGTTAAATAAAACTTACTTAGTAGAAGACGCACCACCTCTGGCGAAGTTGACCGAAGCAATCTCTTCGAATCGGATGTGAACAGGCGGTTTGTGTACGTATATGAATCCTTTCTCTAGCGGGTATAGATATCCGGCGGCAGCTTTGTAAGAGCACGCTATCGCGGGAGTCTTGTGGTGCCTGGAATATATCTTGGATTTTATTAATGGTCAAGCGATTTTAATCATTTCTATGCTAGAGATTTACTACGATAACATGGCCCGCTCCTCCAAATTACTGTTTTAATGTGTGTAGTCACATCCTTACGAAAGAGTTTGTATGTAGTTGTATTTATTCGTCTTCAGTAGCAGGCCGGCAGTACCAGTACGCACACATGCGTAGTGGTGCGTTATAAATACTTTCACAAATACTTTCAAACGTTTTGAATTTTGGAGGGGCGGGTCATGATATCGTAGTAAATCTCTACAAAAGAGAGGTAAGTGGTGGTATAAGTATGTATGTATATGCCTATTACACAAATTAGGTAGACATGTCCTTGAGTGGAGACCACGGCTTGTTAAACAAAGCGTAGGACGCTCTCCAGCTGGCTGTAGCAATTATTTACACAAGTTAGCTGGCAGCAGTTGGAAACAAGGACCTGAAGATCGAGCTCAGTGGTGCGCCATAGTAGAGGCCTTCGTCCAACAGTGGACAAATACTGGCTGTTAATAATGTCGGTGATGTACTTTACCCCAGAAAGTCTCCAGGACCGGTGACCCTCCTGTTGATGATGACCTTCATAATTTTAGCAAGCACTTCATATGTTGGTCCTGAGAGTTCTTTTGAGATCTTTCCTTCATACTTTTCCTTTAATTCTTCTCTGAAACATTAATTACATTATATGTAAACAAAGTAACATACTCAAGTTGCCTGTTTATGAAGAATGTCATAAACATCGCGCTTCAGCTGCATTTGAAACTATATTTTTAAGCCAGTAAAAGAAGTATCCTATTTGCTTATCCAGGTTATAAACTATGTTCCAAATTTATTCATATCCGTTTTTGTGAATGAATAACAACTACTATTATAAAAAAGTTTGTAACTCTGTTACTCTGTCCGTTTGTTACCTAATCACGCCTAAACGGACGATCCGATCTTACTGAAATTTAACAAAGAGTTACTTTATAGCATGAGGATGAACATACACTACTAAATTCTTGGTGAACGTGAACAAAGTCGCAGGTATCAGCTAGTATAAAGTAGGTATAAAACTAGGATAGCAAATAAAAAACCATCACACAAATTAACTTACTCTGTAAAAGGCAGTTCTAAGCTGGTCTCCTCTTCAATTCCAAACAGCAGCACCAGATAGTGGTACCTGGTCTGACCTTGTTTGATGGGAGGATCCAGAGACACTACAAAGAACATCTGCCTCGTATCCTTGTGTGGAAGGAGGAAAAGTCGCAGCACAGTAGACATGGGGATCTTGTAATCAAATGTTTTACCGTGGAGCTGGAAAAACGTCTGGAACACTTTGATGTCGTAGCGACCACTGGAAAATGAAACATAGCATAAATAACATGGATCATGAGCATATACATTGGATCAAGCTTTAGGCAATCTGTCACTATAATTTTTTAAAACATGCATGGGTTAAATAAATTGGATCACTAAATAGCATGGATCATGAAAAGATTCTATTGATCAGTTATGTTAGTTATTGACTGACTGATAATTACATAGATGGTCTGTTTTTTTGAGATTTCTTCTTATACAATAAATTTAAATTAAAACATATAATGATATATTTTATACAAGTTATTATTTTAACCCTCCTGTGAAGGTATTGTTTAAGGAGCAAAAAAAACTTCTTTATTTCTACAACTATTGTTTACTGTAAAATTTCTTGAAGTGAGTAGAGCAATAAAATTTAGGTATGTCTAGAGCCAACTTACCGAGGTGTAAGACATTGCAGTTCTCTGAATATGGCAATAGCGTCTCCTGAGACAGAGATGACACTGGCCTTGTTCATGACTTGCTGGTGGAATGCTTCCACGGCGTCCATGTCACCGGCGAGCTCACTGGTTGGTATGTGGAAGCGCATCTCCATTAGAGATACTGGTGTGTCATCATTCTGTACAAGTTGTTTATAGCATTCAAAACTTGGACACAGAATAAATATAGTACAAGTATGGAAGATGCACTCTCTGATAACTAAAATGCGAGATCAAACCTAGTAACAACGTCGGTTATGTTCAAAATACGCTACACGCCTGGGATGCGACTGCGATTTGTGTCACAGAATAAACTAATCGTAACTAGGAACCGCGTGTTGCGCATTGTAAAATGCAGCGTAAGTCCGCGCCGCGAGAGTCTGTATCACTCGGTTAGCTTGCTCGTCTCTTACTGTAAGTGAGGTTGAGTGTTGTGAGAAAACAAATTGAATAGTAAGTAAAGGCACGCGTCTGATCGAGAGCGCGCGTGACACTACTGACTGAACTTGTCATTCGCTCATTATAGCGCCAAAGGTGGTGCATGCCCTTATTTACCTCCAAGTTGCATTGACTGTGGTCATGAATAGACTCTCTAGAGGTAAATAAAATTAATATTTTAGCACAATAAATCCCAATTACAATACACTAAATGCCTATAAACACCGAAACAACTTGGCAAAGGATTTTAGATTATAACCATAGGGTATTCATACTTATCAAGTAGGAATACAAAATAAAATCCAATGTTACAAATCCATCCCGAGGCATCGAAAGGGATTTCTTGACAGGGTATTGAAGACTGCTCTGCAGCATGGCATCCCGCCGTGGTGTGTTGGTATTTCATGAGGGAGGCAGTTCAAGTGGGGCTATAATACGATAAGATACATGGCGGCAATTTAATGGCGGCTGTGAACCTAGGCACAAGATGCTGTGTAGTGAATTCTAGGTGTAAGCCGATCGCAGAGAGGTGAAGGGGTCGGATATCTGCCCTGCTATGCTCTCCGCAACACACCCGC
Organism: Cabera pusaria; assembly: GCA_954871355.1. NCBI lineage: Eukaryota > Metazoa > Arthropoda > Insecta > Lepidoptera > Geometridae > Cabera > Cabera pusaria. The sequence goes on from OX940897.1 coordinate 7,205,384, forward strand.
TCAGAGCAAGTGTGTGCTTGTGTGAGTGATACCTCTGTTCGTGATTTTGATTGGATGAGAATTTGAGGTGCAACAAGCTGCGCGAAATCGATCCCGCAGTGTTCTTCACAGCCACCATAAATACTGTATCGCATTATACATGCACACCACATTTGAAGGGGCGAATGCGTGATTTCGCAGAAGGCCGCAGAAATACCACAGTATCGAAGCGGCTAATGTGCATTGAAAATCTTGAAAATCCTCTGCCGTCCCATTCCGGTGTGCGTAAAGGTCAGTTCACATCGCAACGCGACGGACGTGACGAGGCTTTTGGTTTCGCGCGGCGCAGCAAAACGGGCAACGCCACCAAATTATCTCAATGCAACGTGTATCTTATTGTGTAGGTAATAAAGTTCAATTGTTTATCACGCGAATTCCCGCTACCGCAGTGCAGCGCGGCGCAGCCTGAAGTCGCCGAACTAACTCAATGAAATGTGTATCTTTTTGTGTAGTAAATAAAGTTATTTTTTGTATCACTGTCTTAATAAGTCCGCGCCGTGTCGCGTCGCAGTCTGAGCTGACCCTAAGCCTTAAGTACTGCTATTATTATATTTTTTAGCTTTTTAGTCTTTACATAAAACTAATAACATACCTGATGGAACTCAAGTGTAACTTCATTTTTGCCAGTATTGCACTGTGAGACGTAATGCAATGGGATCTCAAATGCAGTGTTAGAGCCCACATTAAAACTGAGTAAAGCTCCATTAAACTTGGCCGTTCCCCAGTTCCATCCTTTTAGTGAGAGTTCTTTCTCTAACATGTCCTTGTTGTAATTAGATTTGAAGAACTTAGCAACCTTTTCTTGTTCCTGTAATTTAGAGTTAGAAGGTTTGATTAGACATTGCTGATACGAATGTGAGATATATGCTCGGATTAACAAGAATGTTTAAGATTTATATTAGATATATTATCCCTCCTTTCTGTGGGGACAGTGGTGGAGCAGAATGTGCGAGATTGCAAAATATACAGTAGCAGGACCCCGCGCTCCACTATCTCCCCTGTCTTCTTCCTTCCATCATTAACTGTACTATGTTTTAGAACATACATAACAGTGATTCGTAATTATTATGGACTTTGGTTTTTCGTGTGTGATTTGTGCTGGAACTGTTTTAACTTATAATATACTAGAAGTGCAGTCAGTCAGTATGTCAGGACAAAGATTCTTAAAGTATTACTAGAAGTGCCCCGCGGCTTCGCCCGCGTTAAAAACTCCTTTTATTTACTTAAAATTTTTCTTTTGTAAAAACGATTCTATCATTAAAGACATCAAATAAGAATTAGCCAAATTGGTTCACTTGCTTTCATGTTATCGCGTGACTAAGGCAATTCGGGATTCATATTTATAAAACCCGAAAAACCCAAATTTTCGGACTTTGTTACCTACCCCATTTCGAAAAATCCTACAACACGTACTTTATCTCATCTTGTTTCGCCATACAAACTTTGAAACCCCGTTCCGTATCCGGGAGGAATTTTTAGAAAATCCTTTCTGAGCGGATACCTACGTCGTAATAACTATCTGCATTCTAAATTTCAGCGCAATCCGAAACAATATTGATTTTTAGACTTTGTTACCACAGTTTATCCTCTTAGGGTAGCATTTTGAAAAAGTCTTAAACTCGTATTTACTTATTTATTTACAGACGTACTTGTGTGTAATGTCGAATAAAATGACTATCCAAACTTTGAACCCCTGCTTCAACCCCTTGAAGAGTGAATTTTGAAAAATTCTTTCTTAGCGGATACCTAAGTCAAAATAACTATCTGCATGCCAAATTACAGCGCAATCCGAAACAATATTGATTTCAGACTTTGTCACCGCACTTCACCCTTTTAGGGGTGGAATTTCGAATGAGCCTGAAACATGAACTTACTTTAGTACTTGTGTTAAGTTTCGAATATAAAAGACGTATCTAATCTTGTTTCTCCATACAAACTTTGAACCCCCGTTTCATCCCCTTCAGGGGTGAATTTTGGAAAATCCTTTCTCAGAGGGAATTAACGTTGTAATAACTATCTGCATGCCAAATTTCAGCGCAATCCGAAACAATATTGATTTTCACACTTTGTTACCCCATCATTTCACTCTCTTAGGAGTGGAATTAAAAAAAAACCTGAAACACACATTTACTTATTTTTTTACTGAAGCACTTGTATGAAGTTTCGAATAGAAAATACTATCTAATCTTGTTTCTTCATACAATCTTTGAACTCCCGTTTTATCCCCTTCAGGGGTGAATTTTGGAAAATCCTTTCTCAGAGGTAACTAACGTCGTAATAACTATCTGCATGCCATATTTCAGCGCAATCCGAAATAATATTGATTTTCACACTTTGTTACCCCATTTCACCCTCTTAGGGGTGAAATTTCAAAAAAACCTGAAACCCGTATTTACTTATTTTTTTACTGAAGCACTTGTGTGAAGTTTCGGATAGAAAAGACTATCTAATCTTGTTTCTCCATACAAACTTTGCAACCCCATTTCATCCCCTTAAATGGTGAATTTTGGAAAATCCTTTCTTAGTACACCCTTACGTACTAAGACAAATATACCCTCCAAATTTCAAGTCTCTACAACCAGCGGTTTAGGCTGTGCATTGTCTGTCAATCAGTCAGTCAGTATGTCAGGACAAAGATTCTTATAGTATTAGATTGATGGACATAATAAATTTGTTACGCTGACTCACCAGTATCAGTAATTAAATATAGTACATCTATACTTTCCTCAGAGAGGATGCCAAACCCACTAATTAACTGTACTATTTGTACCTGTGCAAGTAGTGCACTACCTATTCCACCTAGTGTTTGACCTCAAGACTAGAGGCGATGTTTCACGCGAATCTATGTTGTATTTTCAGTGACATAGTACCGCGCCGTACAATGTATATACTGATATACTGTGCAATGCGAGTGCGAGTGGGAGGGTAGTATGATACTATACTAATCTCTCACTCGCACTCTAATATGTGAGAGCGAAATGATGCAATACATACTGTTGACTACTATACACGATATATATATATATTATATTATATATATTATATATATATATATATTATATATATATATATATATAATACTATGTGGAATAAGTATTTGGATCAAATATTTCTAAGGACTAGGAATAGGTGCACCTATAGTAGAATTTTTAATTAGATGGAGTAAACTGACAGGTCAAAATGTCACTTAGCAAAATAATGTTGCCAACATTCAAATCATAGCAATGATCTAGTTCAGTTTTATCGTTCAAAAGAATTGATACATTTGACAAATATATAAGGCACTAGCATCCCGCCCCAGCTTCGCACGGGTAGAACATATATATGCCTACAAAATTTGCATCAGTTTGTTGCATCGAATATAAACTATTAACATATTTAACAATCATCGTCATATGTCAACCAATTTACACAAAACCTTAACGAATTATGCACCTAAGACCTAAACCTTTCTCATAAACACTCTGGCTATTGGTGAAAACCGCATGATAATCCGTTCAGATGCTATTGAGATTATTGCGAACAGACAGACAGAAGCAGTGATGGACATTGTTTTATAATACTTACGTAGTGATATTGGACGGCCCTTTGGCGTAAAAGATAGTTACCCTGATTCTGACCCGAGGGTCGTTGGTTCTAATCCTAGCTATATACCTACCAATGAAAGTTTATGTGCATTCATGAATCATGGGTTTTCGTGGAATCATTAAATCTACCAATAATTAAGATAGTTTAAATCTAAAACAACTGACTTCAATGCCCCGCGAGTCAATTTCAGTAGCAAGTTTGAGACGTTTATCGTCATATCTCTGAAGATACTTATCACATCTCGATGAAATTACAATGGGACCACCTCGAAAACGTACCCTACCGATTACAAAAATAATAATTCGAATCGGTTCACAATTGACGGAGTAATCGCGTTACATACACACACAAAAAAAAAAGAAAAAAGAAACATACACACGAATTGAGAACTTCCTTCTTTTGGAAGTCGGTTGAAAAGTAGCTTACCACCAAGGAGAACATCTGCCGCCGTAACCTTACGGCGTTCCCCGACGCAAAAATTAGGGGTATTATACGTTTAACGTGTGTATCTGTGTGTCTGTCTGTATCATCTTAGCACCCAACCGGATGAACGAAAATTTGTTCAATCGTTATAAAACTATGAGCTTTAATCAACCTTAAAAGGTCTGGTCAATTCAAAAATCTTCTTCTTCAACGATATTGTAAGAACATGGAAGCATTGACCTGATGCTGGGACATCCTGGACTCTACAGAATACTCAAATCCTCACCAACTTACAGCTCAGATTTTAAATGTCGTGTTTAGAGTCATTGGAATGCTTTTAATGAAAAGATTATACATAGATCAGTCGGGATGGTTTAAAATATTATATTATATATATAGATCATTATTATTTTATACAATAGATCATATTATTATACTATATTGACTTCAAATTGATTGCGATCGGTGGGGATCTACAGAAAAGCTAAGCTTATTATAATATTTTCGTAGTAACTATGACCTATTCTGTGGTTTGACTGCAAATATTTTATTCATTTTGCGATGCGTGTATGTAAAATCCGTGATATCTTCTAGAGTTTTCATTAGAATTATATACTGTACAGGACAATTTTAATCTATAATATGTGGCCAAGCTAATTAACTTAATTATTTGGGTAAGGATTATTACTATATACTTGAAAATAGCCCTGGAAGTTAGGTAATATTTTTTAACAAAAAATTAAAGATTAAAATGGTTACTGTGACTCAACCTTCAGAGATAGACATATGCTGTTGTGGACTTTTTTGTAGGTCTTATTAAGTTGTACAACTCTTCCATAGAAAATATTCTTCCACCTGTTTTCAATTGAGCAGCGTTCGTAAGAAACATGTTTTTTCGACCGTTTTTTTGTCGACTTAGGTTGCAAATCTCTACGAATGTACCTTTGATTTAAAGGGGATAATATATCGCCTATTTTCATTTCGAAAGTCCATTCTATATATTAGTGAAAGAATTTTTTAAATCGGTCCAGTAGTTTTTGAGCCAAATCATTACAAACATACAAAAATACCAATGTTCTCTCTTTATAATATTAGTATAGATAAGCATTTAAAGTGCAGCATACTAGTTTAATAAAGATAATGAAATATGTAATAAAAATAGTAATAATAAAGAAGTATTTGTATTAAAAAAAACGGATAATGGCAAAATTGGTGCACATTGCAATATTTATATCCTTACTAGATGGTATAAAAAATAAATAACTCAGAAGTTACAACTTTTAGGAAGACTATAAGAATGATTGGTAAATACTTCACTGAACTGATATGACTCAATGTACTATATCTTGTATACCACATGCCCATTTTTTATTTCATGAAAAAGTGGCAATACTTGTAATGTCATTTTACTCCGTTAATTTAAAAATTAGACTATAGTCCCAAAGTTACCTATATAGCCCCTCTTTATTCTGATCACTGATATGATATGTATATTTTTTTAAATACTTTGGGAATGGGAGTAACTGTGGAATTTTTTGGTGTAGCTAGGTTGGTTTTTTTATTCTGAGAAACTATTCATAAGAACATTGAATCAATTTAACACAATAACAATATCACAACCAGATTTCAGGGAAATGTAAGTATTGTAATAAAAGTTAAATAAACAAAAAATTATGCACATATTTTATTCCTACGTACGTTTTAGGACATACACTATCAAGGTACCTATCACATGGCTTATCAAGAGTTTGAAAATATTGTTAATTTCAGGGTATACTCACCCCTTCTTTGAACCCTCCGTATCTATGTAGAGTACCATTTTTCATGAACACTCGCAGTCCCCAAGAACCAATAAACTTCTGGAAGTTCACCAGCTCAATGTCGTTAGCCGTTATCTGTTCTACCTTGCCTGTCTTGCTGTTTTTGAAGATTATGTTCTGGTCCGTCATTTTAAGTCTACCGGGGACCTGAAAATATGTAAATTGAATTAGTTTTTCGCATATTAAAGACAAATATATCAATAGAAGAATTATATACCATGGTGCCTTTAATTTCAGCGGTTACATCGTTATATTCGAGGAACTCCATTTTGCTTGTATATTTTGGACCTCAATGATATTATTAGGATACAAAATTACTTTTTGTTTTAGTGCGTATTACGTGGAATTCAATATCACGAGGCGAACACTTCGTTATTTTGTTTTGAGTAAAAAATAACGCAAAATATGAACAAGGCACAGGAACAATGCGGCAAACAAAATCCAACCACAGATAACTGTATATTAGTCCGAGAAATCCAACCAAAACCAAATTACCAAAAAAAAGTACCAAAAAAACTACAATACAACGCCACAGAAACAGAAAAGACACAGGTCACAGAGGCATCAATCAATTCATGGATGACAATCAGACAAATTTATTTATTTATTATTTAGACAGTGACACTCAAAAAAAAACTGGCCAAGTGCGAGTCAGACTTTTGTCCCGCACACGGAGGGTTCCGAACGCCATCTATCGAATTTCTAACGAACTTCTAACACCAACTAAGTAAACGTTAACACAAAGGTAGAATAGTATTATATAGTAGTAATAGTGATTGTAGTAATTAATATAAACAGGCAAATATGACTCTTCCCGACATCTATTGACGAATAATTACAGCTTTCTAGTATTAACGGTCTCTTAGCAAATCCTCGGACAGACAGACAGACAGACAGACAGACAGACAGACGGACACGACGAAACTATAAGGGTTCCTTGTCAGGACTACGGAACCCTAAAAAGGAACTCTATAGGATCACTTTATTATCCATCTGTCTGTCTGTCCGTCAGTCCGTCTGTTAAGACCCTTTATCTCCGGAATGCGTAAAGGAATCAAGCTGAAACTTATACTTAATACTTGGGTTAACGCGATCAAAAGACATGACCGTTTATGTCGCATATTTTGCGAATTCACACGGGAATCAAAACCTAAAGGGTACTTCCCTTTGACCTAGGGTTACCAGATGAAACAATCAAAAGACCGGAGAAAAGGCCTGATTTCCGTGGAAAAGTCCGGAGATTTAATACAGTTTGAGAATTTTCTCTCAAAAACGTATTATTATCGTTTTTTACACTGCGGATCTAGCTCACGCGTTGCAACTTGCACATCTCACTCAAAGTTTGTTTGTTAGTTTGTTTTACTTGGATAAATAAGTATTGATTTTAAACAGCAAGGTTTTGAAGCACTTATGGAATATATCTGAAAACCGTAAATATGTTGTAAAATAACAAAAAAAAGTGAATTTACTACTACAAACTTAGTATATGCGGTTGGTGCAGTACATTTTCTATGGATTGAACTGCAAAGTTAAGTTTGTCCTTTAACCTAGTTTAAGAAGTTGGTACGGAAGCCTCGTTGGGCGAGTCCAACTTGATTTGGCCGGTTTTATTACCATTAGGTTCTGTAGATTTACAGGCAAAAGCCGCGGCCTTCCGATTTTTTTAGCTCGATGTTTCGAATATGTAGTCGTAAACCAAAGACCTTCTACTTAATATAAAACTTGACTGCGTACACCGGCCCTAATGAGGCCGACCTTCAACGGAGTTTGTCTCTTTCTTTTGTGCAGACTATATACTAGCTGTACCCGCGACTTCGTCCTCGTGGAATAGTGTCTTTGGGTAGCATTTTTAATTATTTAGGCGAATTATTTTACAAATAAGACACATGCGTATCCCACCTACACCGCACCGTACCACGCCACGGTAATTCCTTCTCCCCCTTTCCCTACCCCTAACCCCTCCCCTCCCCCTCTCTCTTGCCCCCCTCACCCTCTTCACCTCACTTCCCTCTCCCACTCCCCCTTCCCCCTCCCCTCCCCCCTTCACCCTCCCCTCCCCCTTCCCTATCCCCTCCCCCTCTCCCCTCCCTCACTCCCCTCCCTCACTCTCTTCTCCCCACTCCCTCACTCCCCTCCCCCTTACTTTCCTCTCCCCTCCCCTTTCCCCTACTCCCCCCTCCCCTCCCCTCACCTCCCTCCCCTTTCCCCTTCCCCTTCACTCCCCCTCCCCTCCCCTCCCTCTTCCTTCCCCTTCCCCCTGCCCTTCCCCCTCCCCTTCCCCCTCCCCCTTTGCCCCCACAAACTTTGAATGTCATATTTATGTATATCGAATTAACAGCCTAAATAATAAGTTTCAAGCTTCTAGCTTTTACAATGACGATACTTCCACACAACTTTTCATCCCCCCTTTCAACCCCTTCCAACCATTTTTTCGCATTTAAAAGTAACCTATGTCCTTTGTCAGGCTGTAGATTATCTGTGTACCAAATTTCATTTAAATCGGTTCAGAAGAACATTCACATAAACCTTACATATTTCAATACTAACTTTCATCCCTAGTCCCTATAGTTATTTTACGCCCTTGAGGGAAAAAAAATTACAAACTTTGAATGTCATATTTATTTATATCAAATCAACAGCCTAAAAAATAAATTTCAGGCTTCTAGCTCTAAAAATGACGATACTTCCATACAACATTTCATCCCCCCTTTCAACCCCTTACAACCCTTTTTTCGCATTAAAAAGTAGCCTATGTCCTTTCTCAGGCTCTAGACTATCTGTGTACCAAATTCAATTCAAATCCGTTTAGTAGAACATTCATATGAACTTTACATATTTCCATACAAACTTTTATCCCCTATTGTTATTTTACATCCTTGAGGGTAAAACTTTTACAAACTTTGAATGTCAATTATATATATATATATATATATATATATATATATATATATATATATATATATATATACTGCATAATTAATTGGTGCCTACAGCTAGTGCGTGGCGTTGTCCCTAGGGTTGTCCTAATAAAAATTTTAAATTAAAGACAGATAGATTTGGCAATTTGGGTACTTCAACTGGCAGCCCTGTGAAGGTCAATCATCTTAGATTATTGACTAAAGCATCAATAATCTAATCTATCGTATGAACCTAACATACTTCCATACAAACTTTCATCCCCTATTGTTATTTTACACCCTTGAGGGTAAAACTTTTAGAAACTTTGAATGTCATATTTATTTATATCGAATCAACAGCCTAAAAAATAAGTTTCAAGTTTCTAGCTCTTAAAATGACGATACTTTAATACAACTTTTCATCCCCCCTTTCAACCCCTTACAACTTACTTACTTTCGCATTAAAAAGTAGCCTATGCAGTGCATCATCATTAATATTATGTCTATGATATAAACAGATGGTGCACTGCAGAGGTTTTGACAAATTCAATTTAATTCGTATGCTGTATACATAAGGTTGTAATTGCTATGTAGATCAAAACGGCCCAAACGAAAGGCACCTAGTTGGGAGTGTGTCTTTGTCTAACAACCTGCCAGTGCTCTACATGTATAATAACTATATGTAAAATATTTATATGTGGCCCATACAACAGAAAGGGACAAACTCCGTTCAAGGTCGGTCTCACGTGGGCCGGTTTTGCGGTTCAGTACGCAGTCAAGTTTTACATAGTTAAGTAGAAGGTCTACGGTTTTAACATTATCTCTACTTCTTAGTCTGTCTGTGTTTTTTTTTGTGGCTTATTTTCGTAGTATACTATTTGGACCTTGGTTGAGTATAATTCGTGAGTAATAGTGTTCAATCTAGTGTTCAATAGTGTTCTGTGATTATAATTCTCTTTGGTTTCTGACAGTTGTGTAAAACTCGCCTAAAATAGCTTTTATTTTGCCTTGGAAAATTTTGCGTGTTTATTCGGAAAATGGCTATTTTTCGACTAACGCGACTGGTGGTGCAGTCTAAAGGCCTGCCTAAACCAGAGCTTTTAGTTCAAAAACGACCTGCAACTACCACCCCTACAGGAGCCATTCTCCCCGAGCCTGACAAACAGCCTTTTGGTCTTCTGGGGATCGTGATGACTGTGATTCCTGGCCTTCTCATCGGAGCAGCGATAAGTAAAAACATTGCCAACTTCCTCGAAGAAAACGAGTTGTTTGTGCCATCGGACGACGACGATGATGATGACTAAACGTTCAGTTATAGGTGGGTATAAAATTTACACATAGTTTGTCCTCATTCAAGGCTGCACTGTATTACCAATTACCACAATATTGAGCATCTTGTTACTAACAATAGTAGTATTTTTACTAGATATAGTGCCTCTTCAGTCATCATCATCATTATCAGCCGGTGTCCATCCACTGCTGGACGTAGGGCCTCTCCCAAGATGCGCCACTGAGCCCTATCTTCAGCTCTTCTTTTCCAGTCACTGCCCACCGCTTTGTGTATATCATCGCTCCACCTGGTCACAGGACGTCCTATGCTACGTTTGCCGGTTTTGCGTTCTCCACTCCAGGACAAGTCTACCACAACGGTTATCAGTCCCTGCGGCAGATATGACCAGCCCACTGCCACTTCAGCTTCTAATCCGTTGAGCGATGTCGATAATTTTAGTTCTCTGGCAAATTACTTCGTTCCGGATTCGATCCTGCAGAGAAATACCGAGCATAGCTCTCTCCATAGCTCGCTGAGCGACATTAAATTGGTGGACCAGTCGAGCTGTGAGTGTCCACATCTCGGCTCCGTATGTCCCCTTCAGTAGTGATATTCTATTTTACCATTATTATTTTTAATTATTCTATATTTACCTTACCTTTTGCAGCATTTAAAACTAACACTCAAATCTCGAGTGACAGGCCCCTAGACAAAATCTAATATTTGTTTCGATTCCTGTTCGATACATTTATTTTTCCTGCAGAGAAAGTTGTCATTCCCCCTATATTTAAAAAGTTGCATTAGCGTGAATGAAAACAAATTGGATTTTGCCTAGGGGGCCTATCTACTAGGTAAGTGTGCTTGCTACATTATCAGTCGCATCATCATCAGGTGAGATAGTGGTCAATTACTTGCCTATCTAGCATAAATAAACAGCTACTGAAATTTTATTGAGAAGAATTACTCATTTAACCATTAACCATCCAATTGTTTCTATTACTTGTTTGTTTGTTGTAAATAATCAACTTAAATGTTTTCATTTTCAGGTTAAGCTTCATGCGGGTAAATAAGTGAAAGACTCATGTTAATTGTTATATTTTAATAATATATTAGAAATGTTAAAAATGTAATACAATTTTGTGCTCAAGTTATGGTCACTGCACAACTATAAGTATTTGATTAATTTATTTAATTTTGTAACATTATTTACATAAATACAGGATTTTATAATTTCTATGTACAACTACATTGAATGTCTGATGTAAATGCATTGATACAAAATGCATAATATAGAGAAGTAACACAAAGCAATCTCTGCTAGTCTAGTCAAAGTTAGGTACTCTCAAAGTGTAATCTCACCACAATTGTGCTTAATACATTAAATTATGAAAAAATGGCAAATAAATTGTGTTGATAAAATGGCATGATTCAGTCTTTCATTCTTCTTCATAATTTTACCTTGGAGCCCTATTTTAGATGGTAATCAATTCTTGAAATCTACTGATACTTTGTAAAAAAATTACATTATTTTTCAACAGTTATGTTTAAATAATTTTATAATTATTTACTGTCTTTGTTTATCAATAATAATGACTGAAAACTTCCAATCTTTACACATCTTAATTTGCATGAAAAGTTCACAAATACAGTCAAAGACCTTAATAGCATCATCTTTACAATCTCAAATGTTTAATATATAGTTCAGAAACTCCTTGTTTACTAGGGATATTTATTATTGAATACCTGTTTTTTAAATTGAATGTGATCAACTTTAAACGAATAAAAGTTATAATCAATATTCTATAGGTTTGGTCTTTGACGGTAACATGAACAATAGAGACAGTAATTATTCAGGGGGCCTCTTGTGTTCCCCCCAGCCATGGAAGCACTTGGTGAACCGTCGAGACTCCTTGTTTTTGAGCGTGAGGAACAGTTTCCTCGGCTTGTCTGGTTGCATGGTCTTCATGTGTTGGATGTAAACCTGGATAGTGAATGACATTTTCATGAGTTGGCACAGCTATGTACTCCTGCTGCTGATGTAATTGTCTTTGAATGGTAATGAACATCATTAAATAAACTAAACCGACAGAATCATAGCACAGCCGTATAGCTGCATCTCTGTCATTTCAATCACAATAATTTTCAATGATAAGGTGCTTAGGCTGAGACGAGTCTAAGAGAAAAGAAGCTAGTAGTCAGTAGGCTCACATCCCTGCATAATGTGTTAATTTACGGACATATTCACTACTTAACATGTAGCCTGCTTAAAACGCACACCTTGTGTTTTTCGTAACGTTTCGCGAGTGCGGGCTCACACATGGTGTGAGAGCAAAAACAGCAATGCGGCGCCACACATACGGTGTGTGTGGCGCAGCGCTACTACAGTGCGGCGCACACACCACCTGTGTATTTCTCAGCAGTCTCCGCACAGCTGTATTGACAATTTGCACTGCTGTTAATTTTTATGCATGTACGATTTGACTTGATTAGACCACTATATGTAAACAATAAAATTAATAACTGAGAAGTTGGTTTAGCTCTGCTAGATACCAATAACATTTATCAGTTTGTCAGAAATCTAAAATAAACATAACATAAATCATAGTTGGCACAAGCCAATGGTTCTAATGTCAATGTAAGAAGCAAAAAACTCAAGAGTATTACAATGTAACACTAAATCTATCTGTCTTGTTTCATATTAATTATGTTTCGTACTGTATATCAGTGAAATAAATAGATGTAACATTACCTGAGCAGATTTGTAAGCGAGCTTTATCTCCACCTCGGAGCATTTGGCTCCGAGCCAGAGGAACACTTGGTCTCCGTTGTCTAGGATCATTATGTCGTCGTCTGCGAGGTCATCCTGAAGATTATATTAAGTTACAAATAATAGCTTTCAATTGAATTTTTCGCTCATTATTTTTTAACCGAGTTCCAAAAAGGATGAGGTTCTCAATTCATTTGTATGTTCTTTTTTGTATGTATGTTACGCGATTATTCCGTCAATTGTGAACCGATTGGAATGATTATTTTTTTAATCAGTAAGGTACATTTCTGAGGTGGTCCCATTGTAATTTCATCGAGATCTGATAAGTATCTCCAGAGAGATAACGATAAACGTCTCAAACTTGCTACTGAAACTGACTCGTGGGGCATGGAAGTCGGTTGTTTTAGTTTTTAAGACCATGTTTGACAAGAATCGAGCAGGTACAGATTACGAAAATGGGAGCCTAGACTTTTTTTATAAAGTGAGTTTGCTAGTTTCTAATAATTATTAGACATTTGGCGAGTATCTAAAAACAACCACACAGTTACACCGTAGTAGGTTTTCTGCTAGCCCGCCTGAGGTAGTACCACCACTTTGTTTAACGATGAAATAAAAGTGTTTTCACTTCGAATGGCAGTACAAATTGTCCAGTGAATATGACCCTCAACATCTAATATCTCAGGGTAAACAAGTGCAATACAGTAACACACAAAATTGCCATGACAGAGTTGTGTGTGTGTGTGACAAATTTTGTGGTTTTATTATCAGGAGAGCATTTTGTGCTTATCATAATCAGCCTGTATCAGTCCACTAATGGACAGAAGCCCCTCCCAAGACACGCCACTGAGCCCGATCTTCGGCTTTTCTTTTCCAGTAAATTTTTTCTATTTGCTTATTTTGTTACATAAATAAAAGAAGAAAAATAATCTAATAACAGTCGGAACTGACCTGGCAGAAATCTGTATACTTTTCGGAGACAGTGAAGTATCCTTTTTCATTGGAGCATCGGAACAGGCGCGTGTAGTTGAGATAGTCTGCTTCCGAGTCGTACGGCTTACGTCCGCCCAGACCCACCCAGAAGAAGTTGTCCGGCTCACTGCCTTCTGTCAACACCTGCGGAAATATCATTATGATAAGACTTAGGAATTAATAAATATCTGAATTTAGGTTTAAATCTGCCATAACCTTACAGTGTTCCGGCAGCACAGCCCTTGAGAGCCAGAGTACTCTAGGGTACTCTAGGCCTAGCGTGCTCACCATCTTCGACCACATCATTGCTTACCACCAGGCGAGATAGTGGTCAAACGGTAGCCTTATAAATATATTAACAAAAAGGGTACTGCAAACAAAAATCGGCTTTCAGATGAATTACCTTTCATTACTCCTATGCCTATCTTTATCAAGCAAGTTCTAACTTGCCATCACAATTTCTTATCAAGTGAGATTGGTACAATGTATCTTTTAGAAAACATCATCAAAAAACCGGCCAAGTCGAGTTGGCCAATTCAATTTTTTATGTTACTGAACTAAATATTTACGGTTTTCAGATTTATTCCTATATAAGTAGTTCAAGAGCTTGCTTCTTGCCAAATTTCATGATTATAGGTCAACGGGAAGTACCTATAGGTTTTGATTCACTTGCGAAATCGCAAAATATACGACTAAAAAGTTTTGATCGCGTTGACTTACAGGTTTCATTTTTTCACAGCCGAAAGATACCGTAGACCAAAGTATTTAGTATAAGTTTTAGCTTGATACCTCCACGCATTATGGAGATATAGGGTCTTGACAGACAGACAGACAGACCACAAAGTGATCCTATAGGTACATACATACAATCACGCCTTTTTCCCGTTGGGGTAGGCAGAGACTACTTCTTTCCACATGCTACGATCCTGACATACCTCCTTCGCTTCTTCCACTTTCTTGAGCGCCTTCATACATGCTCGCCGATTATAGGTACTGTTGACTTGGTCTTTCTTTAAAACGTCTCCGATCTGGTCGTGATACGTTCGCCTAAGTCGGCCTCTACCAACTGGCCCATTCACACTCGTCTCATTAATCTGTTTCGTCAATCTTTTTTCATCCATCCGCTCTAGATAAGATGATCCTATAAGGGTTCCTTTTAAAGCACGTAACCCTAAAAATAAATAAATGTAGTAACCTACCTGCAAGCTAACCCAGGGGTTGTTGAACTTCTCCTCTGCGATCTGTTCAATAAGTCGGGCAGAGTCTGCGTCGCTGTTGGCACCGATCCACGCGTATACTATCGCGGACGATGTGTCGTTCGATCCCTCCAAGGGCACGTTAAGTATGTAGCTGTGGGTAATTACTTATTTTACTACTCATTTTTTAACCGACAAAAATAACAGAAAGAAATACCAATGGGCCATGGACCAACCAGACCCAAATGGGCCTCTACCGCTGTGGAGGGATAACCTTGCTCACCACGGTCACCACTCATCACTCATCAACGGTGTGGCTCGTCTTCTCGTTAAACTTATCACACCCTCTGTCCCTCTGATGACTGGTGTGCGAAGAGCAAATACCCCTACTCGCACACCGTCCGCTGTTCGAATCGCATGCCATCACCAGTGGCATGCGAGACTCCACCCTACGACCGTCACCGGCCCCACCATTGGGCCCACGACCCAGGTACACAACGTGCACCCCTCAATAACAGAAAAATACGGCACGCGCTCTCCTCAGCAACGCTCCACATCCTCCGTCCCTCTTATGACAAGTGTGCGAAGGGCAGATACCCCTACTCGCACACCGTCAACCGTCCGGCTCGCATGAGCAGCCCTCTTGCGGCCGTTACCGGCCCCGCCACTAAGTCCGAGCATTATGCTCAGACCCTCCACCGGGCGGCTCCCACCACCGAGCCCGCCCTGCCCCGTCACACTGCGCCTGCTGCTAAATATCAGAGAGACACGCGGAGGAGCCCCTCACGTCGGAACTTCGCTATCGGTCGACAACTTAACCTAGTTGACTGAGAAAACTTGTTGGCCGATACCCAGGGTACTACACCACGAGGAGGTGTTCCGACCCGCACCCTTACGGTTTCATTTTTTCGGTACCATCCCTAGTGTTTATTACCCCACAATGACAGAGTAAAAAGGGTTCACCGACGTAACCTACAAATGATGTTGACTTTTTTAGAAAAAAAAATATGATTATTATGTTTAAAATAAATTATTAGTCAAACTAAATCGTAAAAACGCTTTCTGTTGTAATTATTAGAATAAATATGTATTTGTAACTTTAAAATGTTAAGTGATTATGCAGTTCTGACTTTGAAAAAAATAAATAATATTATGTGCCCCTCATTAGAGGGCACGTTGTTGAATTTTGATGAAGTGTCAAATGTGATCTATTAAATTGACTCTACTATAGTAGATATAATGTATACAGGTTTTGTATTACGATTTAGAGCGCAGTTTTGTTTTCTTAAAATTATTATCTACTCAGTAAAGATAGAATTTTTGATGCTTTTAATAGACAAGCAATTGACCACTATCTCACCTGGCACCCTAAACAAAATCCGATTTCTGTTTTCATTCACGTAACGCAGCTTCAAAATGTATGGGAATGACAACTTTGTTGCGGAAAAATAAATGTCATGCCCATACATTTTGACTATTTTGAACGTGAAAGGAAACAAAATTAAGGGGGCTGATGTTAAGTGATATGTCTTATACGATTATGTATTTTATTAAAATATCTTATAGGCTAGCGTTTGACCACTATCTCACCTCTTGGTAAGTGATGATGCGGTCGAAGATGGTAAGCACGGTAGGCTTAGAATGGGAACTGGCCTTCAAGGATAGCTGCCGGAACACATTCGATTTTACCGACAGATTTTCTAACTTGAGGGTGGTAGCTGGCCAGGCGGACACTAGATAGTGTCCTACCACCATGCGGGGGTTGTTGGTTTCTAAACGATGTTTTTTCTTCACCGGAGGGGCACTATGATAAACGGACATACATTTTTCGATAGATTCTCACCAAAAAGCGCTATTCAGCTGCGAAGCGTCCGCCTTAACTTGCACCAGTCGAGTGCACAGCGAGGACCCATTGCTGCGCAGCTCAAACAACTCCACCGGCTGACGGCCGCTCTCCTACACAGACAATAACAATATTAGACAAACAATATTTGTACTAAAATAACATTAGTTGACATGCCAGTTGATTCAGTGCTCAGTGAGCCTGTCCACGAAACCGGAGGTCGTGGGTTCTATTCCAACACGGAACAATTATTTGTGTGATCTTTGTTCTTGTGCTGAGTCAGGGTGTAATTTGTGTCCGTTATTTGTATGTATGTGAAATCCCCCGCGACACAGGGTATCCTAGGACGGGGAGAAATCTTTAAAAAAAATTGGTTGTCTGTAAAGTTGGTTTACAGACAATAGATTAAAGCCGGCTTTTCACTATGGGATATAATGTAAATTACATCTAGAGCTATATATTAAATCCCGCGATTGCTGTTCACACTGTAAGATATTTATAGTTCAGCTTTGGTTGTCTATGGTTTCATTGAAACACTGGCTAAATACACTAATTGTGTGGAGCCATAATAAAAATAAAAAAACTGAGGGCGAAGCAGGGGGGGGGGGCGCGGTCTCCGGGGACGTGAGGTAAAATATAAATAAACCTTCAAATATCGCTCAGTCTGTCGAAAAAATATTCATAGCTTGGGATGTAATATATATTATAGCATAGTGTAAACGGTCTCATACAAAATGTATGACGAGCGATAACATTTTATATATCAAGATATAATATACATTATATTATATTCCATAGTGAAAAGCCGGCCAACGTGACAACGTCATAACAAAACATTGATGTTCATGTTCATATTCATTTTCACATTCATACAACAAAACATTGATGGAATCGGCGCATGCGTACAATGAGCGTAACGGGACACTTTTTCGTGCATGCAACCAGCGTTAATCGATTTGCTATACGTTGTCACGACACAAAAAAAGATACTTTTTTTTAATTAATACCACTTTTAATAAATATACGAGGCTACTAATTCAAGCAAAAGTTGGTTAACGCCAAATAATGTATGAGGCTTGATACATGAGATAACTTTATTTATGCACTTTATGGGCTAATGTTTGACCACTATCTCACCTGTCTCCACCTCACCATCTCACCTCTACTACGCTAGACCTAGAATGAGAACTGGCTGTCAAGAACAGCTGCCGGAACAAAATGTTTGGCGATAGCTTTTCCATCTTTGAGGGTTGTGTAGCTGTCTAGGCGGACAGTAGACAGTGTCCTACCACTATGCAAGGGCCGTTAATAGATTGATACAAGCTTGCCTAAAAACTTGCATCCTGCTAGCTTACTAAGCCGATGGTTTTCTTAACGATATATTTTCTTTCACCAAAGGGCGACTGTGAAATACGCAAATAAATGTTTATATACAAAAATTAATTGGTGCACTGCGTGACTGCCGCTAACGTCAAATCCGTCCGTTCCAATGCACTAAAAGAGGCTTATGTTTTGACTGATTTATGTTTTTTTACGCCTATATATACATAAAATCTCGCCTTTATTCCGTTGGGCTACGCAGATACTTCTTTCCACATGCTACGTTCCTAACATACCTTTTGCACTTCTTTTATGCTTTTATGAGCGCCTTCATACATGCTCGCCGGTTATAAGTACTTGTACTTTCATTTTTAACCAACTTCACAAAAACAGAGAAGGTTCTCAATTCGACTGTATTTTTTTTATTTATTTTTATGTTTGTTACCTCAAAACTCCGTCAAATCTTAACCGATTTGATCTTTTTTGTGATGTTTGAGAGATTATGCCTCCCGTTTGATTCCATTCAAACTTTATCGAGATCTGACAATTATCTCCGGAGATATGGAGATAAACAATATAAGCAAATTTGTATACTTTGATGACACGCTTATAAGTAGCGGCTTTGACTTTGAATATCGCGAAACGTGAAGTCGTTTTTTTTCGTTTTGTAAACAATCTTAAATTATTACTATTATAATACACAGTAAAACAAACTCACAAGTTTAGCATTCCTCTTGCCATCTCTAATAATGAACCTCCTGTGAAAATGTGACATAAACTTCAAGCTCTCTTGCTGCTGGTGTGTTCTGACGACGTCGAGACGTTTGCAGAGTTGTTTGAACTTCCTCTCGAGTCCGAAGGTAAACGTGAGCCAGCCCATGTTAGGCGCGCGGCGTCCTTGCCAGAAGTAGACCACCCATGTGGCTGTTTCTCCGTCCTCGTCGGGTTCCCCTGTGTTGGACCCTTCGCTTCCGTCTTCCACCTGCGGGATTTTGCATTATATTAAGGGCCATGTTCACCGGTTCCTGTTATTAGGCAACTTATCTGACAGACTTTTTAACAACTTTTATGCGGCGTCATATGTGAGACAAGTATCTGTAACTGTTAATAAAAATGACCCATAAGGGAAATAAAAATCTGTTTAGAATGTTAGTGTTATACGGCTGGATGTAAAACGTTTGTAAAAGAAATATCATATATAGGAATCTCACGTATGTGGGATAGAATAAACCAGTGGTTTCCAACCAGTGGTCCGCAAGAACTTAAATATGATCCACGGAAGATTTCAAACTGACGATACAATAATTAAGCGATTTAAATGAGCAAAAATATTTTTTTTCTCAGCCATTTCTGTCCCACTGCAGTGTAAAGGTCTCAACTAAATTATACAAAAAATTAGATCGATACAGTTTACTTTTTTACTTTGTAGTCCTTGCTACTAATAATAAGCTTAAACTGGTCCCTGGTCAGAAGAAGGTTGGGAACCTCTGGAGTAAACAGGTGATAAAGATGAAGTCTTGAGCACAAATAGTTTGACATCTACATCAATAATAGCACAGTTTTACAATCATACAGTTTGGAATCGAATGTACTTGCGCAGAGCAACGGCGGGGTACTCGCGGGGAGGCGGGAGGCGCGGACCGCGTCCCACAATCTCGCTTAGTTTGTGGGATCGCACGAGGGACGCCGTAACGTGTTAATGCGCGAGCGAGTTTTAGTTACGAGTTTTATTGGTGGACACTTGTTCTGTGTATGTATGTTCCGACAGCAAAATACAACAAGGACTTACGATTTCATTTATTAAACGAATACGATGTATATTTAAATAATAATTACCCATATCTAGGTATTTAGTAAAAATGAGTTGAGGCTAAGGAATTACATCAAGAAGCTTTTTGAAAAAAATAACTATCGGCATCATTTATATTTGGTATCTTCTATAGAAAATAAGGTTTGTAAGTACATACGCATCACGTCGCTATGAGCTTGTGTGAACCAGAGTCACAGTTTTACAATCATATAACAAATCAAGAACAAATTTTGTCTCTTAATATTATCAGTTCGTAGTTTTTTTTTTTTGACAACCCTTGCTCATTTGCGGCTGATAGCGTAAGTACTACCCACTCGGGCGGCGGTGTCGTCCAACATCAAAGGCGATTCTCAACTGTATGATTGTAAAACTATGATAATAGCCAATTTTATGAATTTTGGTGGCAGAATGTATGTATGCATATTTATGTACAAACCAACCTGCTTATTTAGAAGGATAGTGTCATACGGCTGAATGTAAAAACTTCGCAATATTTATATGTTGTAGCGTGTATATGTGGTATAAGAGCAAATTATTATAGTATTAAAAGAGTATTCTAAAGAGTATTCTAGGCCTAGCGTGTTCACCATCTTCGACCACATCATGCCTTACCACCAGGCGAGATAGTGGTCAAACGCTTGCCTTTTCCATATCTCCAGAAACATTAACACACATGCGTTGGATATAGTAGGATCAAGTTATAAATATAGAAGATAAAATAAGATATTAAATATTGATATGTTTGGGAGTTACATATCCTTCAACTTTATAATATACTAGCTATGCCCCGCGGCTACGTCTACGTTAAAAATTACTTTTATTTATTTAAAACTTTTAAAGCCAAAAAGCTTAAAAAGCCAAATCAGTCCACCCATTCTTAAGTTATGGCGTGACCAAGGGAAATAAGGATTCATTTTTAGTAAACCCGTAAAACCATATTAATTTTCAGACTTTGTTATCTACCCCATTTCACGCATGTAGGGCTGAATTTTTAGTTTGAAACACGAATTACTTATTTATTTACAGGAGCGCTTGTGTAAATTTTCGAACAAAAAATACTATCGAATCTTGTTTCTCCATTCACCAAACTTTGAACCCCTGTTTCATCCCATTGGGGAGTGAATTTTGGAAAATGGTTCTTAGCGGATACCTTTGTCATAATAACTATCTGCGTGACGAATTTCAGCGCAATCTGTTCATTAGTTTAAGCTGTGTGCTCATAGATCAGTCTGTCAGTCAATCAGTAATTTTTGTTTTTTATATATACCTACAGAAAAACTTATTTTTCTTCGTCAGGAAAAGAATCTCACCTCAGCAGGCAGCACATATCTGCACAGAAACACATAACAATCGCAGCTGTAGAACACTCCCAGTTCGTGGTCGGGTAGGCGCACAAAGTGCCGACCTTCCAGTACGAACGCCTCCATCGCTTCCAAGTCTTCGTTCCATTCGTCCGCTAATGTCTTAGCCTCGGTGGGAGGCATGGTAGGTTGTCGGGGGGTGAATAGTGCTGACAGATCCGCTCTGGGAAGTGGAGAAACATGTTCCAAATTAAAATAATTTTAACTGGTATATTCATAACGTCAAATGTGAAATAAGATTGTGATAGGTGATATTTTATTTGCAGAAAATTATATTATATAGAGCCGAAGATTGGGCTCAGTGGCGCACATTGGGAGAGGCCTACGTCCAGCAGTGGACGGACACCGGCTGATAATGATGATATTATATTCTGTCGATTTTTTATGATATAAATAGCAAACAAGCAAACGACCCACCTGATGGTGCTCACCGTCGCTTATGAACACTTGCAACACTACCCAGTATATAACATAACACCATAACATAACACAACTAACCCAACATGCTTGTCCGTATTCTTTTATCGCCCCCTTTGATGGATTTTATGTGATAGCTATGCATACGGGAAATGAGTAGTCAGCAGCTCGTTCCACACTTTACTTAGCTTTCTAGATATACATTTAAAAAATACAATTAGACGACAAACAAGCTGATAATCGGCCTGATGACAAGCGGTCAAGGTCTTCTAAAGACACTTGCAACACCAGAAGCGTTGCCGCCAGTCCAGAACCACCGGAGGACGGACAGCAGCCTCCGCTCAGTTAACGGTGGTGAGCATTCTGCGATCCCCAACCCGCCTGCCAAGCATGGGAATTACAGCAAACCCCTCTTTAGAAGGGGTAGACCCATAGACGTAATATAAAAGGATGGTGCACTGCAGATGTTTTGACATATTCAATTTAATCCGTATGCTCTAACAATAAGGTTGTAATTGCTTTGTAGAACAAAACGGCCCAAACGAAAGGCACCCGGGTGGGAGTGTGTCCTTGTCTAACAACCTGCTAGTGCTATATATGTTCTATACTATATGTATAGTATATTTTTAAGTCGTCCATACAAAAGAAACGGACAAACTCCGTTCTAGGTCGGTCTCATCAGGGCCGTTTTGCGCAGTCAATTTATATTACGTCTATGGGTAGACCATCGTCCAGCAGTGAGTGGACGTATTCTGATTGATGATGATGACCGCTCTATCTATGAAATCCTTATGCATTTGGCCCACTAATGACGTACGGCCTTACTAATAAAAAATTGCCTATACATCCGTTAAACGGTTGTACAGTTACACAATGAATAAACGCTAAACACGCGTCAATCCATTGTTTGACTAATAAACGTTGAATAGGCGGTGGGTATCTACATAGACGTTTAACACTTTTTTCTTTTTCATCTGGCAACTATTAGTCAATTCGTTTAGAAACTGTTTTTTGTCTTAAATAGTTCCGTAAATTAATTTTTCATAAAGTTTACTAATTATCAATATTAGTCATGAAATTTTGTTTTGGGAATGCAATATTAATCAAACTACGTTGTTTTTAGAACTTTTTGTTGAAATTAGTTGATATAATGGAAAATATTTTCTTTTAGTAGGAGTGAAAGACTTAAAACAAGTTTTAGAACGAATAACTCAAATTGACTGTTGTCCTCTGTCTACGCTGTTGACATTGTAGCCATGGAGACTAGCGGTCTCCATGGCTACAATATAAACATGATTGTAGCCATCTTTCAATAAATTGTCATTTTCCAAAGAGAATGTAATCACTGCGTTTAGTTTCTTCCACATAGCTTTTCGTAAACCTGTAATTTGTATTTAAAATGAAAAATCTGAATTGTTCAAAAAAATGGATCTGCACGGTTTTCATAATGTTTTCGATTTTTTTGTTTGCCTCCCCTATCTCCCAATGGTCAAATATGTCGAAATAATTTATGTAATCCATTTCAATGAGAACAAATCTAACACATACAAACTATCCTCAAATAACAGCATACTTTTTGAAGTTTGAAGAATCAAAACGTTTTTTTCACAGAATACTAGACACAGATTCAATAATAGTTACTCGGCCTTACTAATAAAGTTTTTTTCACTCTGTATACACGTTGTATACCACAACAGCTGACCAATAAAAATATTTTTGACGTAAGCGTTGGATAAAGTTGGTATACAGATGTGCCATTATCAAAGGAGGCTAATCATTTCTTAAACAGCCTGGGACCCTAGTTTAGCGAGTGTGTAAAGAATTAAAATGGCGGATTTCTCTATTATCAGCTGATCGAAATCATGTCTAGACATAGTAACTATTATTGAATCTGTATCTAGTATTCTGTGAATAAACGTTTTGATTCTTCAAACTTCAAAAAGTATGTTGTTATTTGAGGATCGTTTGTATGTGATAGATTTGTTCTCATTGAAATGGATATACATAAATTATTTCGACATATTTGACCATTGGGAGACAGAGGAGGCAAATAAAAAAATCTAAAACATTATGAAGACCGTGCAGATCCATTCTTTTGAACAATTCAGATTTTCCATTTGAAATACAAATTACAGGTTTACGAAAAGCTATGTGGAACAAACTAAACGCAGTGATTACATTCTCTTTGGAAATTGACAATTTATTCAAACATGGCTACAATCATGTTTATATTGTAGCCATGGAGACCGCTAGTCTCCATGGATACAATGTCAACAGCGTAGACAGAGGACAACAGTCAATTTGAGTGTTTCGTTCTAAAATTTGGTTTAAGTCTTTCACTCCTACTAAAAGAAAATATTTTCCATTATATCAACAAATTTCAACAAAAAGTTCTAAAAACAACGTAGTTAGATTAATATTGCATTCCTAAAACAAAATTTCATGACTAATATTAATAATTAGTAAACTTTATGAAAAAATAATTTACGGAACTATTTAAGACGAAAACAGTTTCGAAACGAATTGACTAATAGTTGCCAGATGAAAAAGAAAAAAGTGTTAAACGTCTATGTAGATACCCACCGCCTATTCAACGTTTATTAGTCAAACAATGGATTGACGCGTGTTTAGTGCTCATAGGCGGCCTTACTAATAAAGTTTTTTTCTCTCTATGTACACGTTGTATACCACAAAAGCTGACCAATAAAAATATTTTTGACGTAGGCGTTGGATAAAGTTGGTATACAGATGTGCCATTATCAAAGGAGGCTAATCATTTCTTAAACAGCCTGGGACCCTAGTTTAGCGAGTGTGTAAAGGATTAAAATGGCGGATTTCTCTATTATCAGCTGATCAAATTCATGTCTAGACATAGTAACTATTATTGAATCTGTGTCTAGTATTCTGTGAATAAACGTTTTGATTCTTCAAACTTCAAAAAGTATGTTGTTATTTGAGGATCGTTTGTATGTGTTAGATTTGTTCTCATTGAAATGGATTACATAAATTATTTCGACATATTTGACCATTGGGAGATAGAGGCGGCAAATAAAAAAAACGAAAACATTATGAAGACCGTGCAGATCCATTTGTTTGAACAATTCAGATTTTCCATTTGAAATACAAATTACAGGTTTACGAAAAGCTATGTGGAACAAACTAAACGCAGTGATTACATTCTCTTTGGAAATTGACAATTTATTAAAAGATGGCTACAATCATGTTTATATTGTATCCATGGAGACCGCTAGTCTCCATGGATACAATGTCAACAGCGTAGACAGAGGACAACAGTCAATTTGAATGTTTCGTTCTAAAATTTGTTTTAAGTTTACTCCTACTAAAAGAAAATATTTCCATTATATCAACAAATTTCAACAAAAAGTTCTAAAAACAACGTAGTTTGATTAATATTGCATTCCTAAAACAAAATTTCATGACTAATATTAATAATTAGTAAACTTTATGAAAAAATAATTTACGGAACTATTTAAGACGAAAACAGTTTCGAAACGAATTGACTAATAGTTGCCAGATGAAAAAGAAAAAAGTGTTAAACGTCTATGTAGATACCCACCGCCTATTCAACGTTTATTAGTCAAACTATGGATTGACGCGTGTTTAGCGCTCATTCACTGTGCAACTGTACAACCGTTTAACAGATGTATAGGCAAATTTTTATTAGTAAGGCCGTCACTGTGCAACTGTACAACCGTTTAACAGATGTACAGGCAAATTTTTATTAGTAAGGCCGACTATGTCTAGACATGATTTCAATCAGCTGATAATAGAGAAATCCGCCATTTAAATCCTTTACACACTCGCTAAACTAGGGTCCCAGGCTGTTTAAGAAATGAATAGCCTCCTTTGATAATGGCACATCTGTATACCAACTTTATCCAACGCTTACGTCAAAAATATTTTTATTGGTCAGCTTTTGTGGTATACAAGGTGTATACAGAGTGAAAAAACTTTATTAGTAAGGCCGTTAGAGTTTGACATGCATAATCTAATATGTAACATACTTGGTGTCCTGCTGCTTGGCCCAGCTGGCCAGGTCGGCGCCGGTGCGCGCGACAGACTCCGCCGTGCGAGTGAAGTCCACGGCTATCACCTCCTCCCAACCTAGGAAGTATGTCTTGAACACCTGCACAGATACATCTAAGTTACCTTTCTTTTTACCCACTACAAAAAGGAGGAGGTTCTCAGTTCGTCTGTATGTATTTTTAACCGACTTCCACAAAGGAGAAGGTTCTCAAATCTCAATACGTCTGTATGTTTTTTTGTATGTATGTGACGATTACTCCGTCAATTGTGAACCGATTTGAATGATTATTTTTTTAATCGGTAGGATACATTTCCGAGGTGGTCCCATTGTAATTTCATCGAGATCTGATAAGTATCACCAGAGATATGACGATAAACGTCTCAAACTTGCTACTGAACCTGACTCGCGGGGCATGGAAGTCGGTTGTTTTAGTTTTTAACCTATCTTAATTATTTTAATATATATTTATATTATGTAACCGTATGTTGTGTTAATGTAATGTGTATATTATGTTCACAGATTTCTTTGTCAATTGTGGACCGATATTTTAAATTGCAACTGAAAATGTATTGCATCGATTGCGCGGCATTAAATGCCGTACAGTCAGTATTTCGATTTTAAAATATCTTAAATTAGTTATTGTAGATAGGCTAGCGTTTGACCATTATTTCCTCATTCTCACCTGATGGAAAGCGACGATGTGGTAGAGGAGCTAAGCCACGTTAAGCCTAGAGTGGGAACTGGCTCTCAAGCTACGAATAAATAATAAGTCAGGAAATGTAACTGCGTTACAAAATGACCCAAAAAAGTCGTGTCCAAGTAGGCGGGGTTAAAAGTCGTGTCCAGCGTGTCATTAGTCGGACGTTCGTCTTGTTTAACTCAGCTGTCATAGCAGACATTGCAGCACATGCGCGAACCAATTCTTGCTTTCGTTCCGAATTTAAACCAATCACCAGGCATTCTATTTGTGACTTCAGAAGTGATTCTTATTTTGAATCTACGTCGTTTTGGTTTGAAGGGGGGCTCTTTATGTGTGGAATTTGTTCTGAATTAGACATCCTGAACTATTATTTATTCGTAGCTCTCAAGGACAGATGTCGGAACACACTTGTGTTTGGCGACAGATTTTCCAACTTGAGGGTGGAAGGGAAGCTAAACAAACGGACACTATAGACAGTAGTAGACAAAGTCCTACCACCATGCAATGCTCCTTTGCATTCCATAAAAAAGCCTTCGGTAAATGACCTTCCTTATTCCTATTTAATTATACGATAAAAAGCCATCAGTATATTACTGACTAGTTGGTCGAGTGGTTAGAGGCACTGACTACTAAACCGATATAGAATAGGTCGTGGGTTCGATTCCCACACGGGAAATTCGTTATGTGATCCAGAGACCTAGAATTCCTAGAATAGCTCCAAGAATAAAAGTCTGGGTGTAAAGTGTTTGTAAATTCCACCCCAACACAGGGATCCCGCCTAGTGGTCTTTTAAAAAAAAGTAAATATCCACAGTTTTTAACCGACTCCAAAAAAGGAGGAGGTTCTATGTTCGACTGTATGTATTTTTTTAAATGTATGTCACCGATTACTCGAAGACGCCAGAACCGAATTGTTTTTTTTAAAATATTTATTTAAAAGGTTATACTTCACTGGTGGTCCCAGTTAAATTTCATCTAGATAATATTCAGTATCTCTAGAGATATGAAAATAAAAACCTCAAACTTAGTACTAAATATGACTAGCGCGACGTTTGAAGTCGGTTCTTTTAGTTTTTTAAACGGTCTTTAATTATAGTAGATGATAACTCACACTACGCTAGAATAATAGACTCAAGAACTTGATAACACCATCAATCTTGAAACGGGAGTTTTGGCGGGAACGTGGAAAAGTGTGTGTGCTCACATTGTATTTTTCCCTAAAACTTGTGTTCTTCCCGAGACATGTGTAATAAATGTGGATTATTAAGTGCCGGTGAATGTGTGCGAGTGTAGGATAACAGCACAATGTTGAAAAACATACTATTTGCGTTCTCACCAAAATTCGACTGAAAATCTTCAGTAAAGTCCACATTTTTACTGAGTGTATGACTTGGACTAGACTTTGACTTCAATTTGACTTGAAATGTGACTTTAAATTCTCAAAAACCTGAAGAATTTGAATACTTGACATTGGGTAAATACACTAATCGTGTGGAGCCATAATAAACTAAAAAACATATTGAAACTGGCTAAATAGACCACCGTGTGAATAAATAAATGGGAGTGTACCTGAGTTTCGGTGCCTTCCTGCAGTCGGGTGACAAGCGCATGCGGCGGCCGTGCCACCATATTGAACAATTCTTGGGCTAATTTCACCGCGGCAGCACGTACTAAACGAGATGATTTCTTGCCGAACCTAAAATGTTATAATATGTATTATTATATAGTATTTATACAGTGTTTTACTGTACTATACATATACTGAAACATAGATAGAGGTGCGTGTAACAGTATGGCTGGCAACCCTACTTCAATATTTTTTTAATAGTCTGACGTGGACGATAGGTTGACAGCTAAATGGCACGCTGGACATAGGCCTCTCACAAGACACGCAACTGAGCCCGATTTTCGGCTGTTTTTGTTTGTTGACATACATTGATGATATGATAAAAATCACTTTTGTTTTTTTCTAAATTCAAAGTATAATTGATTATGATTTATTTTATACTAGCTGGCCCGGCGAACTTCGTACCACCTAACAGGTAATGAACGTCATGTTACCTTTAAGATGAATTTAATTTAGGCTTTTAGTAACGTAATACAATGAATACAAAATATATTTTAAGTTTAGTAATGTATTATGGCAATACAGAAATATAATAAAAATACAATAATCAAGCTTAGCTTAGTTGGAGGGGTTAACAAGAATACTAGTAATGTGCAACCCACATTGCGAGTAAGCTTTAAAAAAAAAAGTACTTCAACCGCGTGTCAGGAAGACATGATGGAATGAAACAATGTTATTATTGTTATAGATAAGTTATTAATTTGACATTAGTTCGATTGAGTTTAATTTTAATTGTAAAAATATAATCACCAGTATTTAATTTTAATTCTGAATAAGTATACTTCATGAATAACTGTTTAATTTTTTTTGCCTTATTTTATCGTGTGGAGCGATGACCCTTATTAATTTGCAGTTTACCGTATCTACGGGATAAACAATTGAACATCAAATGATTGGCAGTTTTGAAGCCCAGGAACATTTTGGCAAAATATTTTTTCTTATATACATTTTTTAGGTCAATTATTCATTGTTTTTAATACTTATTATCCTATTCCTGACAAAGACAATTCCAAAAATATAAACAATCATAAGAATTGGTTCAGCCGTTCTTGAGTTATAAGTGTAGGAACTAACACGACTTTCTTTTGTATATATAGATTAGACGAGTTTATATGTGTATATTAATACTGCCCACATACTGAATAAATGCTATGGACCTTAATATTTACATCGAATGACCTCCATATGACGGGCACATGGACGCATACTTATCAGTATAGCTTGCAAAAATAACTCATACGATCTCGGTCTATTTGAAATTGCGAACACGATTGCTTTGCGTACAATTACAAAATATTCAAGACAGACAACGACTTACTTTTCATTATTGTCAGAAACATACGTTTGTGTCGTTATATCCCAGAATAAAACATATATATAAGAGCTATAATTTTTCTAAATTCTAGTAGCACACGATGATGTTGACATAGCGCGTTTCTAGAAAGAGACGTATCTTCAGGTTGAGGCAACTATAGATAGAGATATTATAACACAACTTATCATATAAAGACATCTACGTGAGCGTCTAGAATATACACATTGCGTGTGGCGAACGCGTTCCTAGCTAGAGGCGTGTCTTCAGGTTGAGGCAGTTCTAGGTACCCCATCCCTAGTTCTACGCGGTATATTTATACAGATATTTAGATGATATAACACCACTTACCATACAAAGACATCGACGTGAGCGTCTAGAATGTACACATTGCGTGTAGCGAGCGCGTTCCTAGCTAGAGGCGTGTCTTCAGGTTGAGGCAGCTCTAGGTACCCCATCCCTAGTTCTACGCGGTACAGCCGCGGCGGAGGCCATGTGAACTCTTCTGGGACGTGCTCCTTCAACATGATATAATTAAAGAATAGTATATAACGATACTCGTGACTTAAGTAGTCGATTATTGCACAGCTTGAAATAATTCGCCGTGCAATAATAGACAACTTAAGTCACGAGTATCGTTTATTATTTTATAGATAGCAATGTTAATAAACCCGCACTTTACACTTACGCTACGCTTTTTCGTCACCCTCGCTACGCTCGGGTGCTAACTTTACGCCGTTCAATAATAGACTATTTAAGTCACGGAAAAACGTGCGTAAAGTGCGGGTTTAGGTCACACTGTGTAATAAATGACATTACATATCGCACGAGTCATTCAGTGGTAAGTTTGAGGTGTTTATCGCCATATCTCTGGAGGTTCTCATCAGATCTTGATATATTTTATAACAGGACTGCCTTTTAGATATACCTTACTCAACAATCATTGAACTCGGTTCAGAATTGGCGATGTAATCGAATAACATACACAAAAAACAGACAATTATTGTAAAGCGAAGATGGCTTCCGAAAGAGGCTTTTTGGAAGCCGTAGTAAACTCTTAAAATACCACTAATTTTCTTTTAGACAACGTTTTGCTTCATCATTTATCATAGGTACTGCCAAGTAGACGAAAAAATATAATTAAACACATGTTTAATATTTTACGAGTACATATATCTTATAGGCTAGCATTTTATTACTATCTCACCTGCTGGTAAGCGATGATGTGGTCGAAGATCGTGAACACACTAGGCCTAGAATACCCTGACTCTGAAGGGCTGTGTGCTGCTGGAATACCGTAAGGTTATGGCGGCGGATTTTCTCCTTGATGGTGGTAAGCTACTTTTTGGTAGGAAGCCAGGCGGAACATCGATACATGCTTCTACCACCTGCTGACGAACACCCGTGCTAAGATTTTAACCGGGGACATTTCGCTTAGAAGTAAAGCCAATCTATCCTTTACGCCGAAAAGACGAGCAAAGCTTGGTTATCCAGACACTATATCTGTGCCTAATAATACAATACGCTCCTTCGTGCGCGAAATATACATAAAAATGTTTCGACATTTTTCAAGATTAATGTATAGATTACTAGCTGACTTCGTTCACGTACACCAATAATTTAGAAGTCTATGTTCATCCTCATGCTATAAAGTATCTCCTTGTTACATTTCAGTAAGATCTGATCTTCCGTTTAAGCGTGATTAGGTTAAAAACAGACCGAGTGACAGAGTTACAAACGTTTTATAATATTAGTATGGATAAAATAATTTACCTCAGGTACGTAGGGCATCTCCCCGGTATATTCTAGAAGTTGCCAGAAGACGCGCGGTTCCTTCCCGGGCGGTTCCGCTACCAGCTCCGCCTTGTTCTTCCTCTCTTCTTTGTTTATCTTCTCGGCGAACAGACGGGCTTTGGATTTCAGTGTGTTCTTCGCTTTTTTACCGATCCTGTTGGAGATTAGATTAAGAGTTGAGAGTTGAGCAGATATTTGATATGTGAATGATAAATGTGTTATTATAATAATAATTTACGCTTAATGTTTGGAGTCACTAGGTATTTATATAAGTTAGTTAAGTTTATTTATAGGTATATATGTAAGTGATTAATGTTTAGAGTTGTTAGATACACCCCCGTCATTAGTCACATGTTCTATCCTCTCCATCCTACGGTTGTCTGGAAGAGATCGCTATTAGCGATAAGACCGCACATTGTAACACATTATTCTTAAGTTTATTATGTAAGTTAGTTTTAAGAAGGTGTAACAATAAAGAGTTATCTATCTATCTATAAAAATAATATTCTATGCAATTATATTACACTACATGTGCCTCGCGGCTTACATTAACACGAATCTGTCATATACTGGGATATAAAACTAACTATTATATGTTAATCCAGATTATACCCAAGTTATCTGTCTGCCAAATTTCATCTAAATCCTTTTAGAAGTTTTTGCGTGATTGCGAACAAATGAGCACACCACCACAGAGCAGAAGATCGGGTTCAGTGGCGTGTCTTGGGAGAGGCCAATGTCCAGCAGTGGACTGATACAGGCTGATCATGATGATGATGAGCATACCACCACTGGCCATCAATTTAGCTCCACCCAGGGATTACATAATGTGGTGTTAATTAATCAAGGTCTATTAACCATATCCATAGGGATATGGTCTCTAATAGATGCGGCAAGGTAACAATGACGACATTTGTTTGAAGAACTCCATTTTCACTAGGGAACACTTACCACAAATAGATGACAAGTCCAGTATCCAATATGAAGACATATCTGGGATCCAAGGATTCAGCCTTCACCGCGACCGGCTCCAGATGTATGCTGTTCCCAGCTCCGTGCACTCGGTACAATCGGGTTACGTAGTGCTGTGGATAATATACGTTATTGTTTTGATTTTATTTATTTAATTATGACAGTCTGACTGGTCTGACTGGCGCCCGAGATTAAGGCCTAGGTTTAATCTCGCATTTTTGCTCTCAGGGAGTGCAATTTTTGTACTTGTACTATTCATTATTCTGTGACCTAAGTCAAAATAACTATCTGCATGCCAAATTTCAGCGCAATCCGAAACAATATTGATTTCAGAATTTGTTACCCCACTTCACCCTTTTAGGGGTGGAATTTCGAAAGAGCCTGCAACACGTATTTACTTACTTAAGTACTTGTGTTAAGTTTCGAATATAAAACACTATCAAATCTTGTTTCTCCATACAAACTTTAAACGCTCGTGTCATCCCCTTGAGGGGTGAATTTTGGAAAATCCTTTCCCAAAAGGTACTAACGTCGTAATAACTATCTGCATGCCAAATTTCAGCGCAATCCGAAAAAATATTGATTTTCAGACTTTGTTACCCCATTTCACCCTTTTAGGAATGGAATTTCAAAAAAACCTGAAACACGTATTAACTTATTTTTTTACTGAAGTACTTGTGTGAAGTTTCGGATAGAAAAGACTATCTAATCTTGTTTCTCCATACAAACTTTAAATCCCCATTTCATCCCCTTAAGGGGTGAATTTTGGAAAATCCTTTCTCAGTACACCCTTACGTACTAAGAGAAATATACCCTCCAAATTTCAAGTCTCTACGACCAGCGGTTTAGGCTGTGCGTTGTCTGTCAGTCAGTCAGTCATTCAGTATGTCAGGACAAAGATTCTTATAATATTAGATTTATTTATGTATTCCTCATCACAAAGATACACATGAAATAACTTAGTAATATCAGTGACAGATGAGTCTTAAACTAGTACTACTTTGTGAGAGCTGTTGCCTGATGTAAGTTTGGTAAAAAACCTGTAGTCACCAGGCTTCGCAGTAGGAACATAATTTTAGAGATTTTCGTGTGTGCAAGTGCGCCACGATTTTGATGTGATTGAGAATGATGATTATAAGCTTAACTATGTGGGTTGTACTTATTGCATGCATGAGTAAAATATTATAATAAAAGGGAAACCACAAAAATGAATGGCAAGGCATTGTACGGTCCGCACACCCTGGCTTGGTGATATTCTAAGTAATCTAATAATCAGTAAAACTCTGAGATAAATTTTAACTGATATATTAAAGAAAACTTATGATATTGATGAAATGATAATGAGACGCGAGGTATGATCGATTACCGAACGCGAACTGATTCGCTGCTAATGATTGCTGGCGATCGACGTGATTAAAGTGCTTGTAGCACACAAATTAAGTAGGACAGTGTACGTGCTCGTACATCCTCCCGGGCCAGAAATTGAGGATGGGATGCTATCAACATTGATAGGTGAATGACGTGAGTATTACAAGGTGATAGAACAATATGTTTTCTTAAAATTAGATGATTGTCTTTGATTGCTATGATAGGATTAGACGTATTATTTAAAAAAATTATAAAGTACGATCAACTTTCTTGATATTGAATAATACGGGTGAACTAGCTTTGTTTGAGAAACGCGCATTACACGAATTGTCTTCTACCTCGCTACCAACACAGCACTGATTCACTGCACTCTCACTGACACATCTAACCGTAGTAGGAGGCTTGAAGCTAGTTTCTCTAAGCTCTATGTCTGCTGCACGCGCTGGCGGAGACGGCGCCGCCGCGGGCGCACCCGGCGACGCTGCTCGCGCCCGCCGGCGGCGCCAAACCAGGACCCCGATCCCGATGACGGCCGTAAAAAACAACAAATAGATGACGACGTAGTGATGAACGTCATGATATGATACTTGATCTGTCATCACTCCAGCGGATGCGCTTTCTTTCAGTTGCTTTATCTGACTGTCGATTTTTTCAAAATACTGTTGATTTTCTGAGTATATCGATTGATTTTCGACTGTTGAGGCTGGCATTGAAAAGTTTAGAAGGTTATTTATTGGAGGAATTGCGATTTTGATAACGTCGGCTTCCTCTTGTAAAGTGTTTGACTGAGTTTTGTGAGCATAAATTGTAATAAAGTTTGTTTTGATAATGCATTCATCGCTTATTTTAATAATTCCATTCTTATGTAATTGTTCAGTGGTAATCTGATGCTCACATATGATACGTACAGAGCAATGATCGCAACATGAATACAAAAACGTATTTTCCGTACTCAGCGCATTCCAAGAATCTATACAGGGTGACGTCATAGTTTGACATTGATTTGGAAACTGACTTGGGACACACAGCTTTTCTTCTGATTTCATTTGATGCATTGGCTGTTTTAAAGGACATAAATGAGAGCCCTGATCGAACTCGACACAATTTTGTAAGTCTCTCTCAGTGACGGGTACATAAGAGTCCTTCTGTAGATTAACTGCAACGTAATCTGATATTGGTACAAAGTTGGTTATTTTATTCTCAATTTGCTGTGGGATTGGTATAAGTTTGTAAAGTTCGAAGTTATCTCTGCTCACTAAAGGTATTCTTATCTCATATATGATGAACTTATTCGAAGCTCTTGCCTTCACGGAGAGAAGGTGGTACATCTTGGATACATCTGACTGAAGGTTAGACAAGGGCAATGTCAAGTCTCT
This sequence comes from Cabera pusaria, assembly GCA_954871355.1. Classification (NCBI taxonomy): domain Eukaryota; kingdom Metazoa; phylum Arthropoda; class Insecta; order Lepidoptera; family Geometridae; genus Cabera; species Cabera pusaria. Next base: position 7,240,300 of record OX940897.1, read on the forward strand.
TGATAAGGATCCAGTGATAATGTTTATCTCGTCTCGTAATTGCTCTGGAGTAAGGAGATGAAAGTTGAACTTACCAGCGTAGACGTTTGTTAACGAATCGATAATAGTTTTTTGAAGGCTTATTAAGTTCGCTAGTAAGCCGTGTGCAATAACTGATGACAAAGTGAAGTCACATGAATTTGATATTAGTTGTAGGTTATCAATCTGTTGTTTCAGTGATGTTTCTATATTGTTCAAATGCTGGTTGAAAAGCTTACTTTGTTTATCTATAGAAGTTTCCACTCTTTTGATAAGATTAAATTCTCCCTCGACTACTGAAGTCTGATTCTTCCACAGTGACGCTAAATGTTTTTCATTCTGTCTGATGGTCTCAATGTCTAGTTCGTACTGTTCTGCGAAATCCTGATCGAGTACGCCGAATAGTTTGTTTGCTACGAACCCGACACCGTTGATAAGGCCGCGCGGTAGTCGCGTGCGCGCGCTCCGTGTGAACTGCTTACCGAGCAAAATACTATTGTAATGCTCGAGTTCATTAAGCCCATGATGTAATTGGAGAAGTATTATATCACATTGTGATATCTTTTTATTATATTGATTGTTACATACACCGTCTAAATGATTTATATATTTTTCAAGTAGTTTCGTGCTTTGCCAATAAGGGGTCATGTCGTAGTAAATTACTAGCTTCCATTGATCTCGTTCCAGGTGAATATTAGTGATTCGATCGAAGTAAAATCCTTGGCTGTTATTTAGTTTTGATATTTCATATTTGCTATGTACGGGCGTTGCCAACATAAATAGAAATATGAATAGCATGTAGGCAATACTATACAGACTTGGACTGGTTTTCTTCGAACGATGTATAACCGAGGAGGATATTTTTTCTTGTTTCTGTTGAAACTGACTGTCTTGCTCGACTGTCTTGCTGTCGTTTACTGGTAACTTGGAGACTTTAGTAATTGGTCTTTTTATCTCACCACTCTTGGTTTTTAGGCTGACCACGCGTACGTAGCCATCTTTGCCTGGATGTAATGCTACAATTTTTCCTAAGGCCCATTTTCCTGAAGGAAGATTGGCGTCGTTAATGATGACGACGTCATTGATATTGAGATTTTCTTTACATTGACGCCACTTGCTGCGCGCTGACAGCTGGCATAGATACTCTGATTGCCACTTCTTCCACACATCTTCAAATATTTTTTGAGTGAGTTGCCATCTAGTTCTCTGATCTCTTTCAGTTTCACAGATTGTTAAAGTGGGACCACTAGCTAGAAAGTGAGCTGGAGTCAGATAATCTAAGTCTTCGGGGTCCTCAGTTAACTGACACAAAGGTCTTGTGTTTAAACAAGCTTCTAACTGAGCTAGCAAGGTAGAGTATTCCTCGAAAGTCAACTTCTGTTCGCCGACGACTCTCTTTAGGTGATATTTGAGGCTCTTCACTGCTGCCTCCCAGAGACCTCCTGCGCTAGGCCATCCTGGAGCGTTGAAGTGCCACTGGATTTTCATGTCCGTGATTGATTTATAAAAATTTCAGTCCAATGTTGCTTGAAGATCTAGATATTCTCTGTTGAGAATCTTATTTGCGCCTACGAAGTTTGTACCATTATCACTATAAATATCATTAGGAGCTCCTCTTCGAGCAACCATTCTACGTAAAGCTGCCAAAAATGAGGCTGAGGATAGGTCAGACACCAGTTCAAGGTGCACAGCCTTGGTCACCATACACACAAATACCGCTATATAGCCCTTACTTGATTTTATACCTCGTCCTTTACTTGACTTGACGTCCACAAATCCAGTGAAGTCGACACATGTTTTTTGGAAAGGTCTGCTACACGTGGTTCGAGCAGCAGGTAAGTCACCCATAATCTGTTCCTGTTTAACAGGGTCGTGACGTCTGCATTTGACGCACCCTCGCAGTTGTTTCTTTACAGTTTTACTCCCTCCTACGATCCAATATCTCTTTCTTAAAAATGCTAATGTAAGTCTAGCGCCACCGTGATATGAAGCTTTATGAGATTGATCGATTAAAAGCTCTGCTAAGCGACTAGACCCTGATATGATAATCGGATGTTTCATGTCGTGAGGTAAGCTTGTATTTTTGAGCCGTCCGCCTACTCGAATGATTCCATTTTCATCGATAAATGGATTCAACTGTGATAATTTGCTCTTAGGGTGTACCTGGTTGTTCCCATTGATACTTTTTATTTCTTTTGAATAGTCAAAATGCTGGGCTTGTCTGATAATTATATTTTCTGAATTGTTTAGTTCTGATATTGATAGGTAAGCCAGTTTGTTGTCACACTTTTTGATAAATCTGAACATCCATGATACAATTCGAATAACTTTGTTAATAGAACTATGATTCGAAAGCAGTTGATAAATTATACTCTTATCCAAATCTTGTTCAGTGACAATTTTTACATGACAAACTTTCTTCATTTCCTGATCGGTGATAAATTCAGGCTGTCCGCATTGTCCATCGAAGTTTGGTAGCCAGGTTGGTCCCTGCCACCACAAGCTATGCTTAGCCAATTGTGAGGCTGTTAATCCACGGCTGGCACAGTCCGCCGGGTTTTCCTCTGATTTAACATAACGCCAACATGTTGATGACATTACACTCGTGATATCACGTACTCTGTTTGCGACGATGGTCTTCCACCGTGCTGCATCCCCATTGAGCCATCCTAGGACAATCATAGAATCGGACCATCCGTACGTTTTTATTTCGTGAGTACTCAAGCACTGTTGTACTTTACGCACTAACTTTGATAGAAGATGAGCAGCGCTTAACTCCAACCGAGGAAGAGTGATGTTTTTTCCACATGGCACGATCCTTGTTTTAGCGACCAATAATGTTACAATAGGCTGTTTACCTCGATTTATTTTACAATAAATAACGCAAGCGTAGGCTTTTATCGATGCGTCACAAAAACCGTGTAACTCAATGACGTCACGTTCCTTTGTTGATAGCCACCTCGGTACTTGCAGTTTATTTATGTTTTCGATGTCACTCTTGACAGAGATCCATTCTGATAAAATGTTCTCTGGTAGTGGGTCATCCCATTTGATTGCGGCTAACCATACCATTTGGAATATTATTTTAAATTTAGTCGATATCGGTGCCAACCAACCGAGCGGATCAAATAATTTTGATATTGCTGATAAAAGTGATCGTTTTGTTTCCTGCTCAGTAGTAGGTACAATCTTTGATTGGAACATAAAAATGTCCTGCTGATGATTCCAGCTAAGCCCCAGTGTTTTAGATGTTTCCAATAGTTTGAAATCAAAGCTTTCTTGCTCAGAATTATTTTTGCTGGATTCTGATAACTCCGGGACATTTGATTTCCATTTTCTTAGGTTGAAACCAGCCGATTTTAATAGACTGATAAGATCTTCACGCAATTGTTTTGCTGTTGATATCTGATGAGATCCATGAACTAGGTCATCCATGTAAAATGAATTTTCAAGAACATCGGCTGCATTCTGATAATTTGACCTCTCATCTGATGCTAATTGCCGAAGGGTCATCATTGCTAAGAAAGGGGCAGCTTTAGTTCCATATGTAACTGTCGTCAGCTGCCATTCTTTGATAAATTGATTTTCTGAATCTCGCCAGATGATTTTTTGTCGTTTTTGATCTAGTGGATTAACAAAAATATGTCGGAACATCTTTTCAATGTCTGCAGTGTAAGCGAATTGATATTGTCGCCATTTGATGATGAGAGACTGCAGGTATTGCTGGAGATTTGGTCCACATTTCATCACGTCATTCAAGCTGTAGCCTGACGATGTTTTAGCTGACCCGTTAAAAACGACTCTAAACTTAGTAGTTGATGATTCAGTCCGTTCTATCCCGTGGTGAGTGAGATAAAAATCGGGTTTGGCGCTATTTGTAGTGGGAATCATGTGGCCCATATATTGGTATTCTTTTATAAACGACTTATAGTTTTCCTCCATTTGATGATTTTTTGCAAACTTTCGTTCTAATGATTTAAGCTGTGCAACGGCTCTATTTTTTGATAAACCTAGATTCTTTTCATATTTAGCTTTAAGTGGCAACCGAACTTCAAACCGGCCGTCTTCTCTTCGAGTAGTTGTGTTTTTATAGTATTGGATGCACTCTTGATCTTCTGTTGATAAATCTGATTCTTCCGCAATGTCCTCGACTTCCCAAAACCTTTGGATCTCGTCTAAATTATTGATTACCACGTTACATTGCAGTGTTCGTGCGCACCCACTCAAAATCCATCCTAAACGCGTGTTTTGCGCAATAGGAGAATAGCTATGATCACCTCTACAAATTCCTTCTAATAAAATCAAAGAATAGATATCGGCTCCGAAAAGAATATCGACTGGACGGCTGACGTTGAATTTTGGATCTGCTAAAGTGATATGGTCCAGGTATGACCAATTTGGCTTCATAAAAGAGTAACTTGGCAGATTCTTGATCAGATTTTTCATGATAAGAACATCAGTTGCAAACTCAAAGGTGGAATAATTTGATTTACATTTTATGTTGATAGATCCTTTGCAGTTTGATTGCTTTGTGCCTATGCCAGTTATAACTCCTTGACATCTTTGGCGTGGTAATCCCAGCAACTGTGCTGCATTTTCAGTAATAAGAGATGTTTGTGAATCCTGATCTAAAAGTGCGCGCAAGTCTATGTATGACCCAGTTGATGTTTCAACCCTGATCAGCGCTGTTGCTAAGAGTATTTCCGGTATTTCAGTTTGCAGTGATACGTGCGAACTCCGCACTGTGGGCTGCTGCCCTGATTTAGGTGTGCTGACGTTCGCGTTGCTTGAAGTCGAGGTCGCGGCCTCGTTGTCATGCTGAGTAAAGGCCTTATGCAAAAGAGTATTGTGTGCTTGATTACACTCACGGCAGCGTTTTTCAGAAATACACTGATTTCCATAGTGACAATATAGACAGTTTTCGCACAGTTTTAGTTTCTCAATTAGTCTTCGTTTTATAATCGGGGTCATCTCTTTAAACTTATTGCAATTAAAAATTCCGTGATTATTTGTTTTACAAATTGCACATTTATAATATTTTGTTGTATAAACATTTTTGTAGTTGGTTGCTTGCGCAGTATTACGTCCGTACGAAGTCTGATTCATGTTAAAATTACTGTTGGAAAATTGATGATTTTTGCGATTTGATTTTTGCTCAGGTTTTCTACCAGAAGTTTCTAGTGTCGTGAAAGTCTTCTCTAAAAATGATAAAAAATCTTCGAGCCTTGGTACCTCCTTGGGCTCATTTACTGATATGAGGTATTCGTTGAGGGTTTCCGAGTCCAGCTTCTGGCTCATGAGATAAACGATAAGAGGGTCCCACGATGTTACGTCTACTCCTAAGTTCTTGATAGCGTTGAGACTTTCGCGAGTAACGTCGTGGAGTTTCTTAATGTGATTTAGAGATACATGCTGAATTGTTGGGATGTTGAACATTAAGTCGAAATGCGAACTTAAAATAAGGCGCTTGTTGTTATACCTATGATTAAGTAGTTCCCAACTGATAGCATAGTTGTCCGATGATATAGTCAAATGCTGAATCAATCTCTCTGCTTCGCCTCTCACTTTTGCTTTCAAAAATTGCATTTTTTGAGCGCTGGACAAAGTCGGATTCGCATGTACAGATTCAGTAAAAAGATCTTTGAAACTGGACCATTGATGATAGTTGCCAGAAAATGTTGGTATTTCCATTTTAGGCGTCAATTTCTCTCTATGTGCAACCGACCACATCTTCTTATTGATAGCTTTTACTATATCATTAAACCTTTTCTCTGTTTCGAAGAAATGCGACTCATACTCCTGGCTTTTGTGACCAGATTCACTATCCAGCTCCCAATGAAGGCTATCGATTGTAGTCCAACGAGACTGAATGTTACGTAGTAAATTATCAAATTCCCATCTTTCTGATATTAAATCTAAATCGATGTTAGAGATGGTATGTTCAAAAGCCTTGAAGTTGCTATGTTGCTTTCGAAGCATTTCATCGGTCTTGCTGTTGCTACCCCGAGCTTGAGACGGAACGTCAAGCCCTGGAGTACCCGGAACCGACATGAGGGTCGCGGGTTTGATAATAGGAGTCGAAGGCTTGAAAATATCATCCTTCGGCATTGTATAGTTCTCAATGACTGCTCTAATATGGGTATATCTTTCCCCGATTTGCTCAAATTGATTAGTGATAAAATAGGAATGAGACTTAATACCAAATCCACACAGTTTGAGATGATTAGCCTGATATTCACTCCAATAACCATCTAGAGTGTCTAATCTTCGCTTGATATAATCCGAAGTTTTCCTCTCAGATCCATCTTTCTTAAAATTCGAATAGAGTTGTTCGAATCCCGTAGATATTTGCTCTTGAATGGATAGCAAGTCTTCCATGCTCGACATTTTTACAAAAAATGATAAATGAAGTAAAATGGAAAGATCTTACTCGATATTTGGCGATACTGGAGAGCGGCTTGATCCGTCCACGCTCAGTGGTAGCTGTTGCTACTCTGCTGCTTTAGAAATCGCAAGCCGGCCTGGCTTACGTCTCCTTGTTGGTAGCTGTTGCTGCCCGTTGATAAAATAGAGTGAGCTGTTGCCCACGATGATAATTCCACTTGTAAATGGTTGCCCTCACTTGTGTCACAGAACCACGTAAGTAGGTCACGATTCACTGAGTCACTCGCGAGGTTGATATATCAGTCTTAAAATTTAAAAAAAAGGATGTACGGTCCGCACACCCTGGCTTGGTGATATTCTAAGTAATCTAATAATCAGTAAAACTCTGAGATAAATTTTAACTGATATATTAAAGAAAACTTATGATATTGATGAAATGATAATGAGACGCGAGGTATGATCGATTACCGAACGCGAACTGATTCGCTGCTAATGATTGCTGGCGATCGACGTGATTAAAGTGCTTGTAGCACACAAATTAAAATTTAAATTTTCCAACGTAAATTCGTACAATTAGTGCTAACAAGATAAACTTTGTGATCGGAATAAGACTGTACATATTGAAGAAGTGTTTTCTGTACTCGATACATAATAATAATATGTAAAATTACCTATACTTAATATTTTACCAAATTATCATAAAAATATTTATGTACTGTACAGACACCCACGCATAGATATGAAGTCGATTGTTTACAAAGAAGCAAAAGGCCGAACTCGTGACTTTCGACACCGTTCCCGCGCGTCCCACACCCTCACGAATCGGTCGATTTTTTTTCTTTTCTTTTATGCTCAATATGCAAGCGATTGAGCACTATCTCACCTGAAGTTAAGTGACAATGTGGTCCACTATGTAGCACGCTTGCCAAGAAGATACCTATTCACTCGCGACTTAAAGACCCCCCCCCCCCATATTTCGATCCATGAGTCCTGCGCCCAACGCAGCACCCTGAAGTGTGGACTCTATACGCACCGCTATTGCCCGCGCGGTGACCATATTATCTGAATATTAAGACATTTACGACACTAATTTCGTTGAGGTTTACTATGTAGTCAAAAAAAGGGAAGGTTCTCAATTCGTTGGGGTTTTTTATTTATGCACCGATTAAGAAAATTTATTTTCTGTTTGGAAGGGTATACTTTACAGGTGGTCCCATTTAAATTTCATCGAGGTTCAATCAGTATCTACAGAGATATAGAGATCAACAACTCAAACTTGGTACTGAAAATAAATGGCACGGCATTTGAAGTCGGTTCTTTTAGATTTTAAACGATCTTGAATTATTTTTAATGCAGTATTTTACCAGTATAAATGTATTATTAATGATATGTCTCACCGGATCGTCCACAGTGAAGAATCCTGAGGGAGTGTGACTGCCCTGTATATAGACGGGCGGTATAGGGAACAATGCTAGGAACTCGGCAGTTTCATCTCCCTGCTCGTGACGTTGTGTGCGCTTTGCTCCCAGCAAGTTGCGTAGGTTTACTGCATGCATCGCCGCGCATGCGCCTTTATCCAGCTGGAAAAGTAAGATACATACATTTTAGCGATAATAACTGCTGAGGTAATAAATAGCCGAAAGCCCGATGCCAAGTGAACTGTACCCTTAGTACGGAGTTTTCATCATAAACTGTTTTGACAGGTCTCACATAGTTTTCGACTTATTCTGACTCCCTGATTGGCCTAAATTTAGTGTAGTGTGAAAACCACTAGAGGCGCTGTACTGTTATTCATACAAAATTTGTTCGATATACGATATCGAGTTTGGTATGAAAACTCGTACTAAGGGTACAGAATGCTGTAGGGGTAAAATATTTGACACTGGCGTAGATGCGCTAGCGGTCTAAGGTTATGCTAAGTTTTATTATCAAGGGACGGTTGGTATAAAAATTTCTAGCAAAGTTCATACTCCCAAGCGGTAGGAAATTAACATCCCCAACCAAAATAAGCCAAAAGCAAACATCAAAAGATTTTTTTTAAATTCTAAATAATTAATCGTATCGTCATATTATCTGGTGATAGAACTGCCGCCAGTCCACTTCAGGTTGTACCACAATTTTGTCAGTTGTACAGCAGTTAAATATAAATGTTTTTTGAAGAGCTGAGTCAAAATACAGGGCATGTATCGAATAGGTGGTAGGAGCATTATCGATGTTCCACCAGACTTACCACCAGAGTTACTAAAATAAGTAGCTTACCACCATCAAGGATAGTATCAGCCGCTATAAACTTACGATGTTCCGGCAGCACACAACGATTGAGAGTCAGACCATTCTAGGCAGCGTGTTCACCATCCTCGACCACATAATCGCTTACCAACAGGCGAGTAACTGGTCAACTGCTAGCCTATCAAATAAAAAAAAAACAACGGTTTGCACTCCGGCAGAAGTGAAAACGTGAACATTAACGTTGTGCATTTGGTCTACTCTGTCTCCGTCTTACAAATTTTCGATCAGGTCACGTGTCCTGACGCGAGTTTAAAATTTTTACCCATCCCAAAAAAGTTCACAACGCCGCTAAAGAAGTTTTAACTTACAGTAGCTTTCGAGCCGATCCAGAAGTGAATATCCCAAGACAGTTGTCCTTGTTCTTCTATGGATGTCTTCAGGATTATATAGCAGTCTCCTTCGAAGAATTTGCCGTGGGCAACCTGTATAGAAATACATTTCATTTTTTATTATTTTCAAAGCTTTTTTTTATTTTGGTATAAGTTTTTTTTTCATAACCTACAGCCGTCACGTCTTTCGTAGTTATTCCCTGTAGCGCTACAACTTTACGTAACGACCATATTCATGGAGATTTTGGCCATGGGGGATAGAGTAAACGCATAGCGAAAGATTGGACACAAGTAATGTAAATAATGTATTGGTTTAATGACACTATGCGTTCGCGAGTACTGTGAGAACCTATAGTGTTGTCTGTGAATATGGCGATGAGTCTTGCCTTCCTGTACTAATTTAGCCAAATAGATCAATTATTGGTTGTTTTTAGGGTTCCGTAACTCAAAAGGTAAAATAAACTGGCCAAGTGCAAGTCGGACTCGTACTCGTAGGGTCCCGTACCACACTACAGTATTTTATAAGATCGAGCAAAAAATACCACTATCATTTTTCGCCAGCAACAAATAATAATTAATAAACATTTTATCAAAACAGAGTTGTGAGCCGTGTGCTTATTTCTTATAACGCCATCTAACGTCTAACGCCATCTAAGTGAAAGTATTCGTTAGATGGCGTTGTAGTTAATAAGTATTTTTAATATTGACACGGTAATTTAATATAATATTACCGAGGCGATACTGCGGTTCGGGACCCTCCGTGCAAGACATAAGTCTGACTCGCAATTGGCCAGTTTTATTCTATCTGTATAGATTGTATAAGCATACCTCATCAACAGGCGCGGGTATAAAGTTCTCTATCTCCCAGACTTGCATGCCGGCCGTCTGTCCTGTGTCCTCGTCGAAGAACTCGGAGTAGTCTAGCGGGGGCTTCTCTAGGCTCTCGTCCCAGCGCTTCGGTCTGACATATTATAACATGTATTCACCATTATTATTATTGACGTGACAACGTCTAATCTAATAAATCGATGAACGCCGGCTGCATGCACGAAAAAGGGACCCGTTAAGCTCAAATTGTACGCTTGCGCCGATTTCATCAATGTTTGGTTATGACATTGTCACGTTAAACTATCGTCCGTAAACCAACTTTACAGACAACCAATTTTTTTTTTTTTCAACCTACTTTCAAAAAGGAGGAAGTTCTCAATTCGTCTGTATGTTTTTTTTGTATGTATGATATGCGTAGGGTAGCTCCCCTACATGAGAAGTGGGGATGAACTTTTTTAACGTCATCTACCCCATTGTGTGGTGTATCGTTGAATAGGTCTTTTAAAATGACTTTAGGGGTCGCTAATACTATTTTTCGATTGAATGTTCCATATACGAAATATTAAACTTTAAAGTGCAAATTTTTGTTTCAGTAGGGCGTAGCCGTGAAATAGAATGTTTTACGGTTGAAATGGCAAGGTTTCCAGATTTAAAATTTAAAATTACAGGGCATGTGAGACTCAACATCTTTATGTCTCAAGGTAACAGGCGCAGTGCAGTGACATGCAGTGATGCTGTATCTGTAATAGGTAGACGTCATCGCTTACCAACAGGCGAGCGTCGTGCTTGTCCTGTTACCTTATCATAAAATAAAATTTAGTTAGTTTAGTTAGTAGTTTTTGAATTCATCGCAAACAAAGACATACAGACAGACGTGGCGAGGGACTTGTCTTGACTTGTGACTTTTTTGGACTTATTTTGAGGATGTAATTTTGTATCTCTTTAAAAATCAATTTCCGTAATAGAAAAATAATGTTTTAACAATCTGTTTATTTTTTTATATTGGGCGTATCTAAAAAAAAGTGTTACTTGAGCTCGCTGGTTTTCTGCTCAGAGAGTTGGTCGGAGTGCTGCGTGTTGGCCTGGTCCTGCATGCCGCGCAGGATGAGAGCTGACCCGCCCTGCTCCGACTCAGGTCGCCCGCGGCGCAGGCGGAGCTTGCGGGCTATCGGGTCGGACTTCACGCCTGACACACAAAATGTTATATAACACTACCTATGCCCCGAAGCACACCTGACAGATGAATCCATACAAATATTGTCAAAAAATCCCTCAGATAAGTTCTTAATAGGTTTATCAGATACTGTTGAAACTGGCCCTAATACCAAGTTCATACCGGGCGATTTTTGTTGTTCAACTTCCTAGAGATGTACTTATCTTGCGATTCCAAGTAGACAGTATCGATACTGAGCAGGTACCGGTTAAAAGTACTCATCTCGTTACTCGATTATTTGTCTCGGCGGAACATTTAGGCTGGCATTATAGATCTATAATAAAGTTTCGATTTTTTTATTTGATTGCTAATGAAGAGTAATTTAATCGAGAGAAATGTATCGAATGAATATTAATTGTTGTAACTCGTATCGTACATCCCTAGGAACAAAAATCGCCTGGTCTGGACCTATTATAAAGCCGGTATTTAAGATTATCCGGTATCTGATTGGTTAACTAGGCGCGATTCAACCAACCAAATGGTTTCCTGACAAACAGATGTACAAACAGATGTACGCTTGAGCATCATTCTTATAATATACAGGACTAAAATTTCGGATAAGTTTAAGACAAATTATCTAACTTACTCGTAGGCGTAGTAGGTTCCGCAGTAGCAGCACCCGCCAGTTGAAGTTGAGCTTGCAGCGAGAAGTCAATGTTATAGTACGCGAGGCCATCACCCCTTGGTCGTTCCACTGGTTTCGACGGCATCACTAGGTCAGGGTTACCGTGGAGTTGGAGGCTTTCAAGGTCGCTTAGAAGGTGTATCGCGTCGGGCAACGTTATCAGTTTGTTGCAGCTTAGGTTTAGTTTCTTCAGAGAGCCACATCTGGAAAGATGCGGGGGGAATTGAATGATATTTTTAGCAGGCAAGCAATTGCCCAAGATTTCTCGTGGTGTAATTAAGTAATGCAGACTAAGAAAGAATCGTGCTTGTCTGGAAGTGAAGAAGGTAGTCAAATACAGGATAAACATTTTAGTCCAATTCACGAGACGTTTACTCCTGCCTGTCTTCCGAAGTAATTGGAACAGCTCATCATGGCAGGGCAAATTATTGGCAACATAATTTCATGGATTGCAAGCCACGTCTGATGTAACTGTTATTATTGTGAAATAATAATAAGGTAGTTACTTCGGACATTGCTTGTAATCCACAAAAATATGTTCTAATAACGTTACATCGAACGTGGCTTGCAATCCACTATCGTTTCACAGCAGGGCAAAGACCTCCCTTCCCGTCCCCCATTCTTCTCAGTTAATGCAATTTTGGAACAAGATTCAACTGATTCCAGCTCGTCCCGCAATCTCCTTCTGCTTAGCTATTCTCATTTAAATCGAATATATTCGAATTCGGAAGCGTCATTTTGAATATTGATTAATACGTGAGTCGCGGAAATCTTTCCGATTAAAACCACAGATTTTTTCAAATTGAAATATCAAAAATTACCAGTTCGGAGCATTCGAGCATTGTGGCTTGCAATGATCCGAGTCGAAATAGAGGCAGTTCTGAAATCTAAATATGTTTTCGAAAAATTTTGATTTTTGCGGAGTCTGCCGCGTCGTAGCTTGCTTAAATTATGTGGCTATACTTTATGTACAGTGCGATTCAATCTTTATGGCGGCTATGAAATACGATGCAGAATCGACTTAGCGCAGGTAGTCTAAACTCAAAATCTTATCCAATCAAAATCGTGAACAGAGGTATCACTCACACACGCACACACTCGCTCTGGAAGCGCGCGGGTGTGCGGCGGAGAGCGAGGCGGGTGTCCGTTCCCCTCACCTCTCTGCGACCCGCTCACACCTAGAATTGCTGAAACACAACACTACTGCGCAGCGCCTAGCGCATAACTTCACAGCCGCCATTAAGTTTGAATCGGGCTGTAACTTCCTGTATAGTAAAAACAACTGTAAATACTAACCTGCACAATCCTTCAGGTATCATCTCAAGCATATTATTAGCAGCTGAGAACACCTCCAGATTGCCCAGCTTGCCGATCCCCGAGGGTATTCCCTCAAAGTCCATCTTGTTATCATCCACGTGCAGTCGACGAAGGTTCTGCAGCTTGCACAGTGTTGCGGGAAGGGCGGGCAGTTTGTTACGAGATAGGTTCAAGCTTTCCAGCTTCTGCCAGGATTCCAATGCTGGACGGAATGTAGTTTTAATAAGAAAGATACATATATGACAGGAGTTAAGGATAATTCGATGGATGATTCATGCTGTATCGAGACACGGCCGAAGTACAAGAGTCAAACGCTAGCCTAAAAAAAAAGTACCGTGTAACGCGAAAAAATGTCGGCTGAACGAGTTTGTAACATTGATTAACACATAGGATACTATTTTACGAGTACTGGCTAACACAGGCGCTGCTGCAGAGCAAAGCTAGTATAACATAATGTAAAGCCGGCACTACATGTTGGCTGAGCGTTGCATATTTATATATGCCAAGAATAATTATCAGGCGATAGATATCGGTAATTTCTATCTATACTAATATTATAAAGAGAGAACATTTGTATTTTTGTATGTTTGTAATGATTTGGCTCAAAAACTACTGGACGGATTTAAAAAATTCTTTCACTAATAAATAGAATGGACTTTCGAAATGAAAATAGGCTATATATTATCCCGTTTAATCCGTTTAAGGTACATTCGTGGAGACCTAATTTGCAACCTAAGTCGACAAAAAATTGGTCTAAAAACACGTTTTTTACGAACGCTGCTGAATTGAAAACAGATGGAAGAATATTTTCTATGGAAGAGTTTTACAACTTAATAAGACCTACAAAAAGTCCGCGACAGCATACGTCTATCTCTTAAGGTTGACTCACAGTAAACATTTTAATCTTTAATTTTTTGTTCAAAAATATTACATAACTTCCAAGGCTATTTTCAAGTATATAGTATTAATCCTTATCCAAATAATTACGTTATTTAGCTTGGCCACATATTATAGATTAAAATTGTCCTTTACAGTATATAATTCAAATGAAAACTCTAGAAGATATCACGGATTTCACATACACGCATCGCAAAATTTATAAAATATCTGCAGTGAAACCACAGATTAGGTCATAGTTACTACGAAAACATTATTATAAGCTTAGCGATGCTGTAGATCCCCACCGATCACAATCAATTTGAAGTCAATATAGTATAATAATATATTTTTACTGTATAAAATTCTATTGTATAATATAGTTATGATCTATTTATAAACCACCCCGACTGATCTATGTATAATCTTTTCATTAAAAGCATTCCAATGACTCTAAACACGACATTTAAAATCTGAGCTGTAAGTTGGTGTGGATTTGAGTATTCTGTAGAGTCCACGAGATGTCCCAGCATCAGGTTAATGCTTCCATGTTCTTACAATATTGTTGAAGAAAAAGATTTTCGAATTGATCAGACCTATGAAAGTTGATTTCATAGCGCATTTAACTAGAAAAAAGCTCATAGTTTTATAACGATTGAACGAATTTTCATGAATCAAAGCTAAGAACACTCTTGATGAAGGCATCTATCAAACAAAAAAAAAATCAATAATAAAATCAAAATCGGTTCATCCGGTTAGGTGCTAAGATCCTACAGACAGACACAGATACACACGTTAAACGTATAATATCCCTTTGATCCCATGATTTGATTGATTTTGATTCAATGATCCCACTACCTCTGTACGAAAACCCATGATTCATGAATGCACATAAAACTTTCATTGGTATATATATAGCTAGGATTAGAACCAACGACCGTCGGGTCAGAATCAGGGTAACTATCCTTTTAGCCAAAGGGCCGTCCAATATCACTACGTAAGTATTATACAATAAAGTCCATCACTGCGTCTGTCTGTTCGCAATAATCTCTATAGCTACTGAACGGAATTTCATGCGGTTTTCACCAATAGCCAGAGTGTTTATGAGGAAGGTTTAGGTGCATAATTCGTTAAGGTTTTGTGTAAATTGGTTGAAATATGACGATGATTGTTAAATATGTTAATATTTTATATTTGATGCAACAACCTGATGCAAATTATGTAGGCATATATGTTCTACCCGTGCGAAGCCGGGGCGGGCTGCTAGTTGTTAATAAAAATAAAGATGGAAATCACCAATGCTGGTTTTTCTCATGGTACAAGATAAACTAAAATTTCGCTGATTCGTATTTTTTTTCATATGATAGCATAAAACGCAGATGTCTCGAGGAGTATATACTTAAGATAGATGAATTAAAGATATTACTTACCGAAGACTACACTAAATAAAAATAAAAACAAACCGCAATAAAATAGGGGTTTAAAAAACTTTACTTTAAGTGATTGAAATATTCATTGTTAATACAATTTTCTTGGCAAGCAGTTCAAAGTTACACTTGACAGAGACTGGAGTCACTTCAAGGCCTCTAGCTACGGATGATTAGGCATAGGCACGAAGGTAACATATCAATAAACACGAGATACTATCTGGTCCTCTGATTCTCAATCATTCGAAAACATATTCGGATTCGGAAGCTTGATTTTAAATTTTTAATATTGATTAATCCGTGAGCTATTTTGTCCCGGAAACCCTTCCAATAACAATCACAAATTTTTTTGAGTTGAAATATCAAAATAACCGATCGGAGCATTGTGAATTGCAAAGATTCAAGTCGAAGTAAAGGCAGTTGCCGAATCCGAATTTGCTTTCTAATGATTGAGAATAAACCTGCTGATTTCAAAATCAAATACTTTGGTATCATTATGCAAACCGGAACACCCTAAGGTTATGGCGGCAGTTTTTCTCTGTTTAATAGTTGGTCAGCTACTTTTTTTATAGCAAATCGGTATATCAATATAATTCTCCTACCACATATGTACGAACAGCCATAAATGCACATAGAAAAATCCATTACTGCACGGTTAAGATTTGAACTGGCGACGTCTCGATTAGCAGCCAAGCTATCTATCTTTTACGCCAACGGGCCGTCATATTTCCCTACAGTGTTGGTAGGGTAATATGACGGCCCGTTGGCAGGATACCCAAAACTCTGCATTTCAAGAATGTTGCGAGTTATTGCACACACAGTCTGTCTGTGCAATAACTCGCAAAATTCTCGAAATGTATGCAATGTTTTGGGTATCCTGGTAACTATTATCTATCAGTAACTAATATGCGAAATTTAGCATAGCAATTAGCATAGCTGTAGGTATGTATGTGGAAAAGCGTCATTACATTTTACATTACAACCAATAATAAGGAAACACTTTAGCTATAAACTATTGCTTGTCAATATATAATTTTCTAGAAAATGAAATTGTATCTATGTAGCCATGCGTAAAATCGTATGCAAGTGAAAACCGAATGAGTGAATGCGCGTTGATAGAAATCATGCGTAAATGTATGACCAAATTATTAACATAACGTTATGGTTCAATCTGGCGCACGCGCTTTCATGTCGAACTTAATTTCAATTAATTAGCGAATAAAATTGTTAGACGTTTTTTAGATTGACGTTTAGATCGACGACGAAGCAATAATGACTTTATTATACTCCAAGTAACTAGCGAATTTTTCAAACTATTATTTATCTCAAGAATATGACACACTGAATTTTCATTGAATTAGGAGTTTGAATTTCGTAACGCAAAATTTCCTATTTGCAATGGAGGCACCATTGCTCAATAGCAATGGTGCTCAATAGCAATGGTGCCTCCATGAGACAACGTCTAATAAATCGATGAACGCTGCATGCACTGCATGCACGACATTGTCCCGTTACGCTCATTGTATGCTTGCGTCGCATCTATAGTTTGTTATGAAGTTGTCACGTTAAACTATTGTCCATAAACCAACTTTACAGACAACCAATTTTATTTTTTTATATATTGTGAATTCGTAATTTATACAATGATATATGCTGGTAGTATAGATAATTGACATATCCGATGCTCTTCTTCAGTAGTAAGGTGAAGCAGTGAGATCTCAATGTATATCCAAAAAGCGATGGACATGCTTGAAACCTTGGTCGAGAAAATTCAACTAAAGGTACCTGAATTATAGCTGGTACCATCAGCTGGTAACATCAATAATCATAGCAATTGCTAAATATTCACCTGTAGAAATTTCCACAATCTCATTATCGCTCAGGTTCAACCTCTTCAAGTTCAATAATGAGTAGAGTGCCTCAGGCACCTTAGTCAGTGCATTCTTAGACAAGTCTACGTCTGAGAGGTTTGACAGTGTTTCCAGGGAGGTAGGCAGGTTGGCTAGAGTGCGCTGAGTGTTTCTCATGTGGAGTGTTTCCAAGCTCTGTAGAGATGGTAACTGCCTGGAAAAAACAAAGTAAATAAACTTAAAAAGAACATAAGCATTTGGGTAATAAAGGAACAATCTTAGTTAAGAAGCTGTACTGAGATAAGTAACACATTCAGACTGTCATATTCCACCTTCATTGCTATACATATTACACTTCAGCCAAATTAACCCATAGAGCAGTGAACAAACAAAGACAAATACTGATTACAAATATTGGTGCTTGTCATGTCATCATTTCAGTATAACTTACCTCAGCTGAAAGAGTCCAAGCGGGTTGTCATTTAGTATGAGAGTCTGGAGGTTCGCCAGCCTCCTCGTCTGAGGGGGTAGAGTCTCCAACAGATTGTTGGAGAGGTCGAGGAACAACAGATCTGTCAGTTGGACAAATAAAGTCGGAGGTATGCTTTCAATCCTAAAAAATAGTAAACATTTTTTAGTTATATAAATTACATTAACATTAAAAATTACAGTGACTAATGCCTGACTTGCCTTACTAGTTTGCCAAATTGCCCTGATCAATAATATCCTTTTTATGTAGAAATTAGCCAGATTGCTAACAGTTCTCTATAGTCTATACAATCCATTTTTGGTTAATATTATTTAATTGAGTCATACATACAGCAAGGAAATCACTAGTAAAATATTATATTACTACTCTTTATATATATATATATACTAATGTGCAAGTGAAACAAGCAATGACTTTCAACCGACTTTAAAAAGGAGGAGGTTCTCAATTCGTGACAAGACGGAGTAATTACTCCGTCAATTATGAAATGTGTTGAATGATTCTTTTTTAATCGATAGGGTACATTTCTGATGTGGTCCCATTGATATTTCATCGAGATCTGATAAGTATCTCCAGAGATATGACGATAAATGTCTCAAACTTGCTACTGAAACTGACTTGCAAAGCATGGAAGTTGGTTGTTTTAGTTTTTAAATTATCTTAATTATTAGACGTAAGAAATTAACTTAATATCTATGATAATCGTCACATTAGGTGATATAGTGGTCAAACGCTTAAATATAATGAATAAAAACAAATTCTAAGGAGTAATCTATCTAATACAATGTTCTTAGTCCAGACTTCTTGACTGACTTGATGTTTTCCTAGCAATCCCTGACTAACTTTTGCTTACCTGACTTGCCCAGATTTTCTAGAGGAAACTGTTTAAATTAATTATAATGATACAATTTTATAGATGAAACATTTTAGAAAATATAATAAAATTCCATGTTCCACAGGAGTAATTTAATTAATTATAAGACCATGATTTGGCTGATGATATCCAGCAAATATAAAAACTAGAAAATAGTTTTGTGATTTTAACTTTAGAATTTAATAAATATTTATGTACCAGAAATTTCTAATGAATCATAATTTATCCAGTTTAACTAGTGATTGTAAGATAAATATGGCAAATCTATTCAATAGCATTGTCAGTTTCTAATAGTAAAACAATGCATAACAACACAAAATAATTTTGTTGTTTTTGGTTTTGGCTTTATGGTGTAGAAATCTAGCTGGAATAATTTCTAGTTAACTCTATTAGGCATGCCACAGGTTGTCCAGCAGTGGACAGAAACATGCTGATGATGATAAACACTATCCATGTTAATAACACTTTTTTTAATATCCTGAGAGCCCCAATATACCAAAACTGTTATATGTATAATAACTGCACATCATTTTATTTTGAAATTTGTATGAGAAGATAACTTACTTATTATGACTCAGATTCAGTACTAGCAATGATTTAGCCTTATCTAAGCCATCAGGCACTTCCTTCAGTCTGTTGTGAGAGAGATCAAGGGTAGTCAACTCTTCCAATCTGAATAGCTCTGCAGGTATACCGGAACTCTTCACTTTGTTGTGTCTCACATTCAATGACCGAAGGCATTTCAATTCTGTCAGCTCACCAAATAACTTTTCTAAACTGTTCTTTTTTAAGGAGAGGTTTTCCTGCAATTAGATGTCTAGTTTATACATAGGACTTTATTTGAAATCTAAAGCTATTGGTGTAACATTCAAAATAAAGCTACAGGTTGCAGGTGTCGACCTCATTCGGTTTTTCACAAAAATATATTTAACTATTCTACCAGGAATAGTACAAAAGCTTTAGGATGACGATTTAAACATGTAATATAGAAGTTTATTAACTGAATTTGATATTATCGAAGCGAAATACTGTAGTTCTTACCAATTTCATCAGCTTCCCCAACTCTTCAGGTACTTCAGTCAAATTGGTTTTATCGAGCCTCAACCACTGAAGTCCAGTCATATACCGGATAGCTTCAGGAAACTTTTCATCCTGAAAAAATGAATAATTTGGATGGAAACAGTGTAAAGGTAAAATTCGAAGATGAGCGAAGCGAAGTGATATCATCCTTTTATAAAACGTTTCACCATTATCAATATACATAATAACTTACACTGAAATCATTGCACGTAAAATCAACGCCGCGTACAAACGGCAAGAGGCCTGTATTAGCCATGTCTGTAGCGATTTATTTTGTAAAATGCATTGGAATTTTGAATGTCTAAACACAGAAATAAATTAATTATCCACAGTCAAATCTCAAACTCAAACTGACAACTGACCACAGATTACTTTATATGTCAGAGACAACTGACTGTCAAAAAAGTTGGTAGTTTGACATTGACAATATAGATATAACAAAACTACAGACCTATACTCCTATATCTACGCTACAAACAGAATAAAAATGAACTAAATTTAGTAGACTTTCATAGTCATCTTTATGAAAATCGACTAAATTTTTACCCGACTTAGATAATATGTAGTTAAATACAGTCATACCATACCACATATTTACATACAAAATTTACCCTGCTTGACGAATTATCTAATCGGTATATTAAAAAATAATGCTATAGTGCATTAATCTGGATATCCATTATAAAATTATGTAGGGTGACCTGTTGAACAGCATCGTTATGAGCAGCCTATATCTGTCCACGGCTGGACATAGGCCTCATCTATGGTACAGTTGAACCTCAGTTAAATAAATTGATAGTTGAACAGTTAACCACATAAAATTCATATTATTTGATTCGTTGGAATCGCGCACCGAGGGTTCCGTGCAAACTGATAGATAAGCGTTCTACCTAAACTAGATTAAGGCATCGATATAAAAAGGATATATCGATCCATTTTATATATATATTTATGATTAAAGGACAAACTTCTTTAGTGGCAGGACTTCTGCTAGTCCGTCTGGGGCGGTACCACCGTAGTGGTTATATTCTCTTTGGGTACCACCACTTTGCCAATTAATTTTCAGCCGTGAAATAGGAATGTTTTTCCGTTGAAATGGCAAGGTGTCCAGTGAAATTTAGTTTAATTTAATTTAGAATTACAGGGCACGTGAGACTCAACAGCAGTGACATGCAACATTCTGACAGTCCAGAATTTTGTATGCCGCTGTTTCTGTAATAGGTAGCCGTCATCGCATAGAGCATACAAATTGTATTCATTCATTTATACAATACTACATAAGACGTCATCGCTTACCATCAGGCAAGCATCGTGCTTGTCCTGTTACCTTATATAAAAAAAAAACTATTTCGCTGTTCGATCCCTAAACACTGTTAATACACTAACCGCAAATAATAAAATTGTAAATTCGCTTTTTTACAAGCTTTTATTTAACTTGCAATGTATGTATGTATGTCACTATGTATGTTCGGGTGGAATCTTGGAAGCTAAATTAGACCCACTTCCGGATGTCCGATTGAACTCAAATTTGGTGTACTTATGTATCTTCGGTGACAATACAATAATATGGTATGGAAGGTGGCCACGGCATCTCTGTGATAAAACAACATAACCCCACCGAGTTTGGGCTCGATGGATTTTCTTGAAGAGAACTTTACGCCTAGATGATATCCAGGGTCTGATGATGAAGCTGGAAGGTGGCCACGGCATCTCTGTGATAAATCAACATAACCCTACCGAGTTTGGGCTCGATTGATTCGTCTTGAAGATAACTTTTCACCTAGATGATATCCCGGTTCTGATGATGAAGCTGGAAGGTGGCCACGGCATCTCTGTGATAAATCAACATAACCCTACTGAGTTTGGGCTCGATTGATTCGTCTTGAAGAGAACTTTTCACCTAGATGATATACAGGGTCTGATGATGACGCTGGAAGGTGGCCATGGCATCTGTGATAAATAAACGTAACTCTACCTAGTTCGGGCTCGATTGATTCGTCTTGAAGAGAACTTTACACCTAGATGATATTTAGCGACTGGTGATGAAGCTGGAAGGTGGCCACGGCATCTCTGTGATAAAATAACGTAACTCCAGTGAATTTGGGCTCCAATGATTCGTCTTGAGGAGCACTTTACACTTAAATGATCGCCAGGATCTGATGATGAAGCTGTAAGGTGGCCATGGCATTTCTGTTATAAAGCAACATAGCCGCACCAAGTCGATTGATTTTCCTTGAAGAGCACTATATATAGATATAAGAATATTTTAAAACATCATGCCTTATCTTAAATACTTAGGTAGTAGGTAGGTAGTCGGTATCTATACCTACCTACTAAAAAGTTAAAAATAAATTATAAGTAAAAAATATTTTTAAAATCAAGCTTTTATCTGGGACAATGAACTAAAATGTTAAAAATAAATTCTAGTAAGTATTTGGCGTGTAGGAACTTACCTATATTTTTAAAAGCTTGAGGCACTGAAGTATAGTAATTACCTAGCCTGAAAAACGGGTAGTGCTTCAAGCTTTTAAGAAT
Organism: Cabera pusaria; assembly: GCA_954871355.1. NCBI lineage: Eukaryota > Metazoa > Arthropoda > Insecta > Lepidoptera > Geometridae > Cabera > Cabera pusaria. Next base: position 7,262,435 of record OX940897.1, read on the forward strand.
ATAGGTAAGTACCTACACGCCAAATACTTACTAGAATTTATTTTTAACATTTTAGTTCATTGTCCCAGATAAAAGCTTGTTTTTAAAAATATTTTTTACTTATAATTTATTTTGTTTAACTACATATTAAAGGTATCCCAATTTTTTTATTTCACAGCTGAAAGACACCATAGGTAGATGACAAGCGTGAATTTTCCTCTACGGTAAAAAGGTTTAGACACATACTGAATATACTGAACCCTAAAAACCGGTAACATTTCGTGTTTATCAGGGCCCCTAGACAAAATCCAATTTCCTGATTGACTTCACGCTAGCGCAAATTCAAAATGTATGGGAATGACATTTTTGTTGCGGAAACATAAATGTCATTCCATACATTTTGAACTTGCGTTAGCGTGAAGGCAAACAGGAAAATGGATTTTGTCTAGGGGCCCTGAACTCTCAACTATCCCGCCGCCCGTTTAGTTTCCTTTTTGCTCATATGACATCACTCCCTCGCTCGCTCGCGTCATTGGCTTGGCAGGAAGCTTTATGCCTCGAGAAGATATTCCATTCACCCTATATTCCACTACATATTTAAAAATCTGCTGCTTTTGTTTGGTACATTGTAATTGTATGGTATCATCTCATATATGCTACCCCCCAAATTATTTGTCCAATAACATTACTTCTTTAAATAGTCTTAACATTTTCAAAGACTGATAGTCTGATACTGTAATGCGATGGCGTCATTAGATGCAGGTTTGCCCAGTAAGTTTACCATCTTGCCGATTCGTCAGCTCAATCCACACATAACTGCTAAAATTACACCAAAACAAGGCAAAGGCGAAGGGTTTATCGCCCGACTATAAAGCTTACTTGTAGCACCAAAGAAATTACAAAATTTGATGAACAGGAAGTTTATTTTCTCGAAACTATATACAGTATTTAGACATCAACCAACCCATATAATTGTATACAGACTAGACTACAATCAGAGAAAACAAATTGTATTAACAGTTTATTCTCTAATAACAAAGCATTACCTAAAATGTTTTCACAAATCTATCACTCATCAAACAAAAATAATATAAGATACAGTAACTAATCACGAACTTCCGACATAATAATTGCAATTTGATAATATAATAAAATGCAAATTAATTTAAATGTTACATGGAGTCACATCGAGAATCTGATTAAATGCATGTACGGGACAATCATTATTATGATTCTATGATTATAATTATTGAGATATGAGTCAAATTGTTTAAACTTTATGTACCTATTAAAATTAAATCACTAAGATTAAAGCATATAGTATGACATTAATATTCCTATGACAAGTTGTAATCATTATGTGCAGTTGATCATTGCTATATTAGGTTGATTTATCGAGGCATAGGTGGCATGCTGGGCATTGGTCCTGATAGGGCGGTGTTCGTTCCAAGTAACACCTGAAACAAAAATTATATTGTTATTGGTAGGCAGGTACCTATAACCACATGAGTAAAGAAAGGGTACAGAGACAAACCTTCTAAGGAACCGTCAAAACGTTTAACTATTCTTGTAGGGTTGGTAAAAAAAAAACTCAAAAAAATCTTCACCGTAATAAATCCTCCTTAAAGTAAACATGACCTTCTTTTTTATTTTTCAAGCTTCATCATTGTCGACAACGATCAATGTCATGAGATGTCACAAAATTTCATTTAATGTCATGATGTCATGATATGGCCTGAAATGTCACAAATTACATGGAATGTCACGAAATGTTATGAAAGTCATGAAATGTCATGATATGTCACGAAATGTCATGATATGTCATAAAATGTCATGATATGTCATGATATGTCACGAAATGTCATGATATGTCAAAAAATGACATAAAATGTCATGAAATATCACGAAATGTCATGAAATGTCACGAAATGTCATGTCACAGAATGTCATGAATAGTCATAATGTCACAAAATGTCATGAAATTTCATGAAATGTAATTTTATGTTATAAAATGTCACGAAATGTCATTAAATATCATGAATTTTCATGAAATGGCGTTTTATGTCATGAAATATCACGAAATATCATGTAATGTTATGAAATGTCAAGGAATTTCATTGAACCTCCTTAGACAGGTCACTATAAAAGAACATTCATAAGCCAAAAATTAATAATTCATTTTCCCGTCCTAGTTCGGAAAATACCTACTTTGGGTGCACTTATCGAGGAACCAACCATCACTTTTCGAATAGATGGGATGAAAAATAATATAATATAACCCGACGCGTCGCGAGCGACAACCCTGAGTTAAAGCACCAGCCGAGCCACTATAAACCGATTTCACTCCGTACGTGACAGGCGGCACACAGGCCGCTAGTGCTCAGGCACACACGCGCGTCTACGTCATCATCACAGCGCAGTTGTATGAAGCTTTGTCTCTGTTCCTTTTCTTTACTCATGTGCTATAACCGGCGAGCATGTATAAGAAAGAGGTATGTCGGGATCGTAGCATGGGGCAAAAGTAGTCTCTGCCTACCCGAACGGGAAAAAGGCGTAATTGATTTTATGTATGCATGTGTGTAGGTAGGTATACAAACAGACAATTTTTTATCAATACTACTTGTCGGAATTTTTGAATAAAAAATCCCAAGATTTCTACAGCAACAGGATTATGTCACTACTTACAAGATGGCAAAGCAAGTTATTGAAATATTATAAATGCGACAATCTGTTGATTTATGACCTTTTCATGATCAAGCGGATCAACCAATTTGGTTGAAATTTTACACAGAGATAGCCGATCTATCTTATTCTTATTCTTATTAGTATCTAGTTTTCATAGGACATGGAATACTTATGAGCTGACAAGGCCGCAGGCACAGAGTAATTAATTCATCTTTATGTTTTTTTTTTGTTTGTATGTTACGTGATTACTCCGTGAATTGTGAACCGATTCGAATTATTATTTTTTAATCGATAGGGTACATCTCCAAGGTGGTCCCATTGTAATTTCATCGAGATTTGATAAGTATCTATAGAGATTATGACGATAAACGTCTCAGACTTGCTACTGGAAGTGGAAGTCGGTTGTTTTAGTTTTTAAACTATCTTAATTATTAAACATTAGCGTTTAATAAATAAAATACATTGGAACAAGTAGGTCAGTCACTTCATTGATAGCGAATAGTGGGTGACCCTGACTTGTAGCCTAGTTTTTGTTTAAATCTCAGCCAACGCCAAACCATTTGTATAAACGTCACACAAGACAACAAGCCTTTGGGGGGAATGTGAGGGCATTGAACATTTAGCTTTTATCTAACACTGCAAATTGTAAAACAATAAAATAACTGATAAACAACAAACAGGTTAAGCTTGCGTGGATTTGGCACTAGTATTGAGTATTGTTTTTTCAAGTTTTGTCAATAATGTATAGGTATGAAAGATATTATGGTTTTTGTGAGCACTGTGAGACTTCATAGTATTGTTTGTGAATACAGGGTTATAAATTAGGAGATAATATTGCATGATTGCCAAGGAGGTCCTTTAAGAGAACTCTATTTTTTTTAAAACTTTATTCTTTATGTTCAATATTGGTATTTTTATAATTGACTAAAAAAAGGAGGTTTCTCAATTCGACCGTATATGTATTTTTTTATGTTTGTTCGTGGATAACTTCGTCGTTTTATGAATCGATTTTGATGATTCTTGTTTTGTTGAAAAGGAGATATCTCAAGGGTGGTAACTGGTACCATAGTAATTTCATCGAGATCTGATAAGCGTCTATAGAGATATGGGATTAACACCTTAAACTTGGTACTGAAAATTAATAGCGCGGGCATTTGAAGTCGGTTCTTCTAGTTTATTAAACTATCTTATCACATTAAAATATAAATATGGGGTAATCAGATGGGTCTATCCAGGCAATGTTATTTCTACTTGTTCAGAAGAGCTTTCTACTATGTGAGAATGTGTTCCTAATCACCACCAATATGCAAGTCAGTTTCGTTTGTTACCTCTAAATTCTTCATAGCTAAACAGTCGTACTTGGCAGCAATTATGCACAGAAATAGCCAGTATGGTAGAATACAACATAGGATACTTTTTAAGGCAGGGAAATCCGCGAGGCGCAACTAGTTATACGATGCAATGATAACACTTTCCGTTAATACCAATATCATAAATGCAAGTCTTTTTTTATTTTTTTTTATTCTCTATAGTCAAGCGTTTGACCACTATCCCACCTGACGTTAAGTGACGATGTGGTCGACGATGTAGCACGCTTGGCTAGAAGATACCTATTCACTCGCGACTTGAAGACCCCTAGATGGTACCTTTCCGGAAACACAGACTCAGGCAAGGAGTTCCAATCCCTGGCGGTACGTATGATAAATGTGGAAGCAAATCGCTTCGTTCGGATTGATGGAATATCCACCATGTAGCGGTGGCGTGTATCAGTACGTCTGGTTGTCCGATTGAAAAAAGGTGATGGGGGAATAAGTTCGTGCAGTTGGGAGGCACACTCTCCGAAATGTATCCGATAAAAAAACCGATAAACAAGCAACTCTGCGGCGATGCTCTAAGCTTTGGAGTCTTCTGCTAATGAGCTCGTCATTGTTGATTAGCCTCTTAGCTCTTCGCTCAATTGCCTCCAACGCCTCTAGTTGGTATTTAGCCGAACCGTCCCAGAGGTGAGAACAGTACTCCATACATGATCGGACTTGTGCTTGATAAAGATTGAGCATCTGTCCAGGTGTGAAGTACTGCCTCACTTTCGCTAGAACACCAAGCTTTTTGGAGGCTACTTGTGCTTTTGATTCGATATAGGAACCAAAATTCAACGTATGCAACGAAATGCCAAGGAGCTCAAGGTGGTTAGTTAACGGCACGGATACATTTCGGAAAGTAGGAGTCAGATGGTGACTCCGTTTTGCGTTTGAGTCAGTTTGTTACACGGACGTACCACCCAGTGGACTCCGCATGAGAAAAACTATGAACTAATTTGCGAGCGAAATATTTTGCGGCGGGGTTATAGGTAATACAGCACTGTGATTGGACAACTTCAATTTTACTCATAGCAATAAATCAAGCTTAGTGCTGGGACAACGTGACACTACCTCGTCATTATCGATAATTTCATCAGTCATATGAAATATAGCGTGTGTGAGAAGTGTGTAGAAGTGTAAAGGTATAATGATAGAGGCGGACAGACGTAAGGACAGATAGACAGACAGACGGACAACAAAGTGATCGTATAAGGGTTCCTTTTTTCCTTTTGAGGTACGGAACTCTAAAAATGTTCGTTTGCTTGCTTACACACTAAACTCTAACTTGTTTCTTACCACTAAATTGGTTATTTACACGCATCAGTATCACGTAACTTAAAATGTATTTATCTACTTGACTTTTATTTATGTACTTATTTGGCGTGATTGAATCGCAAAATAAACTTACATTCCAGCTTTCGCGTTTATTAAGTACATCAGTAGGATAATTTGGATTAACAGCACATATATACATATAACATAGTTGAATTGAGCATTTTCATTATCTATCAGTAATCATTGTCGATAACTTTAACAAAACAACAGAAAAACATCACTAAAAGTGCACAAGTACCGCTGCGTACAATGGCGGAGCGAGTACGAAAGATATAAAGATGCCGTTCTAGAAAAGGGATAGACTGATACACAGGGCATCTGTGACCAGTATATGTTGAACTATGAATTTTATTTACAAATTGTTAATAATTAATTGAATTTTACTTATCGGTGAAAAGAAACGTTGTCCTTTGTAAAATTTAATGATTTACTGGATTTCCTCCACCACTTTATAGCGCAATTCGGCATATTTAACGGCTTTTTCATTTTTTGAACAATTAAAATAGGGCGTGTGTCTGGTCGGGTCTGGTATTTGGTCCGAACTGAAGTAGCCGCTCAAGGATGATATTATAAATACCCCATTGCGCCTATGTGTTTCGCGCGGGGGTGATACAACAATAGGTGTCCACTGGGTGGTACGTCCGTGGTTTGTTACCTCTTAATATCTAAACAGCTCAAACGATTTGTCTGACATTTTGCATGGAGATATCATTGTATTGGCATCAGAAATATGATACTTTCTAACGCTGATGCAGCCGCTGGTAACTAGTAATAATTTATATATATAAAAGCAAGTCGTGTTAGTTACTTTGTTCACTTATAACTCAAGAACGGCTGGACCAATTTTTATGATTTTTATGTTTTTTGAATTGTCTTTGTCAGGCATAGGATAATAAGTATTAAAGTATGATATTCATCAATAAAAAATTAAAAAAAAAACACCAGTCTAGACATTCATTTGATTTTCCCCGGCCGACTTAGGCAATGGTGACTGTATATAAACTTCTTTTCATTTGTTTGATTTTAAACTCTTTTACAAAACGCAACTGATAGCTCACATTGAAAAACATAAAAACAAAAAAAATAATGTAACCAAAATTGGCGGGATTTTTAGTTTTATTTAATTATATAGCTTCTATGGTATACCACCATTTAGCCAGCAAGTAGGCACTTTCAGCAAGATTTATTTATTTTTTGTACATAATTCGTATTTCGTGAATGTTCCAAATTCAAAATGTTTTTATTGCTATCTGCTTTCGATAAATTAAGTGCTCGTTTTCGAGTGGCAATGGTAAAAAATATTTTTAAATTAATCTTGGTCCTTGTATCCCTCGCTCCGCTCAGGATTCTTATCTAGAATCCTTCGCTGCTCTCGGGATCCAACTTAGTAGTCCCTCGAATTAAATTGGCTTTTTATTCACTTGTTGTATAATCTACTATTTTACCATTGCCACTCAAAAAAGAGCACTTTATTCATCGATAGCAGTGAATAAACGCTCTTTTACTCACTCGGTGAATAATAGAGAAGAGTTCCAAATTCAAAATGTAAAAACATTTTGAATTTGGAACAAGCACGAAATACGAATTATGTACAAAAAATAAATTCACCTTGCTGAAAGTTCCTACTAGCTGGCTAAATGGAGGTATACCGTAGAAGCTATATATAATAAAATAAAAATAATAATCCCGTCAATTTGTTAAGTTTTCATATTGCTCCACACAATTCGTGAATTCAGCCAGAATATGTAGTACAAACATTATTCAAGTTTTTGTAAATTTAAGTCATAAAGTTGAGTCTAAATCACATTTCTGATCAAGTTGAAGTCAGTCTAGTCCAAGTCAAAAAGTCAAGTCAAGTCAAAGATGTGAACTTTACTGAAGATTTTTAGTGCAATTTTGGTGAGAACGCAAATATCATGTTTTTCAAGATTGTGCGGTTTCCCTACACACACATTCACCGGCACTAAAGGTACGGCCACACCGCGGCGTCCTGCGATCTACGGGCGCGATCTCAGTACTTTTCAATTGTTTTCTGATCGCGTTTGGTGTGAACCAGTCGGTACAAATACGGCGCTATCTGAACGCCGCCTAGATTGCGCACACAGGACGCTCCGGTGTGTCCGTACCTTAAATGGTTAATAATCCAGATTTATTACACATTGATAATTAATATGATAAATATAAATAGGTACTATAAGTATGTACTACTATTTATTTTCTCGCAGTCAATGGTAAAAAGAAGAGCGACTCGTGAATAAAAAATTTAATCTCGGTCCTTGTATCCCTCGCTCTGCTCAGGATTCTAATCTAGAATCCTTCGCTGCTCTCGGGATTCAACTTAGTCCCTCGAATTAAATTGCCTTTTTATTCACTTGTTGTATAATCTACTATGTTTATATACATGATGAGTTTCTACGAGTATTTATAGTAAATCTTTGTGCCGATATTATTATCAACAATGCCGCAACCAAGATCTAACCTTTTCGAGTTTCTACGAGTATTATTTGAAGCACGTATTGAATCGACAACATAACATGTCCACATTACTCAGATTATCAGTAGGTATTTAAATTTTAATATTTTGAATTTTGGTATTGTCCCAGGTTGTTGTTGGTTCGTTCAGACATTTTTGTCATTGTATTGACATATTTTGATGTCATTATGGCGCTTCCATACATGGGTATTCGCTATTTATGTTTAAAAACCAATAAAAACAAAATAAATTAAAATAATGAAGGGTACCCATACAAGAAACGTATTTTTGAGGCTTTTTATGCTCGATCTTACAGACCTTAATGGATAAAGACTTGAAATTTACTCATGGTGTGTATTGCAATGGCTGCTATAACATCAAATAATAAAAACTAAATAAAATTAAAAATTAAAGGGGGTCCCGATACAATAAAAGTAATTTTCCGGCAAATATTGTTCAATCGGAAACCTGCGTGGGGTCCGACTCGCACTTGGAAAGTTTATTTATATTCGCGGTACGAATTTCGCCGGGTCAGCTAGTATACTTATAAATGTACACAAACCTGCTTCTGTTGTGACTTCTCTAATTCTGCCATCTGTGCGCGCTCAACTTCAAATATGACGGGAGCAAACAGGATGACCGACGAGCTCGCAACAACCCACATCACTGAGCGAGACAACCCATACAACGACTTCACACCCTTCCTGAAATATACAACGCCAATTATGTTAAAACCAAACATAGATAGGCATTATAATACAGTCGCTTCAGTGCTTAGAAGTTGCGCCGGGAAGCTCGTGCGGCACGCCGCGAGTCACAGCTTTTCTGGCCCCTCCCGGATGAAGACTCTCAAATCGAGTCGAAACCAGTCAGAGCTTAATCCGAAAAATAAAAGTGACGGCCAGATAGCATAAAAACTAAAACATGTTTCGACTTAATGTAAATGCGTTGTATTGAAAGATGTCTTCAAATATATTATAATACTGTTTGAAATAAATAGCATCTAGACTTACCATGTGTTTGTTGAAGCAGTATAAACTCCATCTCTAACACATTCTGGGAACATCTCTGCCAGTCCCCAGATGCGTTCTGACATGGTCTCATCTGGTTCCTATAACATTAAACAAGTTTTTAATGCACTGCATGATGCAGAAACAGCTAAGAGTCAATGATATGCATGCATCAAATAAAATGCTGTACTTTTGGTTGCGGTAACAATAACTAGGTTTAGTGTTTATAATCCTATTCAGATAATTAATGAATTACTTCTAAAGAGAAATTTGGAATATCATTATCTTTAAAATATAATCTTCAAGAGATGAAGACATAATGTTCAATAGTATTGCTTATTTACTTAAAACAATATATCCACATAAGCTTGATTTATCAAGTTACTATCCAATATTATGGATAAAAGCAACAAGATAATAGCATTATGGAACTCAAATGGAGTTACATGGCACTCTTGGCTAGAGGAATGGATGACAGATGGAGTGGGGGTGGGGCTCTCACAGAAGACATTATATAATCCAATAATATTTAAATCCACCCCCTAATGATCTAAGCATAGTAATATGTTCATTGAGAACCAATTTTTCAATGAGCCCAAATATCTGCTATGATATGGTGAGGAGTTGAGTATTCTGCAGATTCCAGGAGATGCCCCAGCATCAGGTCAATGCTACCATATTCTTACAATTTTCATAGTCTTAAACGGCTGAACGGGTTTTCATAAATCAAAACACTTTCGATTTAAGGCACCTATGATACTTTTTTTCTTTAACAACAAGCCTGTGATTCCATTAAGGGATTATCTCTTAAACAAAGTGTTTAGACCTCCAAAAGGGAACCTTTCCTGAACTGGAGTATACAAAACATGCCTAAATACATTTTAAATTGTTTATATCAATATACCTAACAAGCAATAGCAAGAGATTTTTATTATTAACAGTATTATAAGCATTCTTTGGTACAGGTTGTAGCATAAAGCCTGTTATTGAAAATGTTAAAAGCATTCTTATGCAGGGTGTGGGATAAAGACATTACACCTGGCTCATTTTTGGTCAATTCTGCTAACTGCATAGATTAGATAAGATGTAATAATGGTATATAACAAAGCATATGGTTAGAGCAGTAGGTTGTTGCTCTAGCTATACTTACGTCATCATCTTTTTGGTAGTGACAGTCTTTCTCAGTGACGGGAGATAGTTGGCTAAATTGGCTATTTATACTCACATCGTCAAATTCTTTTAGGGACTGCTCGGTTGTGTTGGATACCACCTGAAACAAAGGGGAATAATATAAAAACTAGCTTTGCACTGCAGTTTTGCTCACATATTCTCAATTCGTCTGTATGTTTTTTTTTTAGTGTGTATGTAACGTGATTACTCTGTCAATTCTGAACCGATTCGAATGATTATTTTTGTTATCGGTAGGGTACATTTCCGAGATGGTCCCATTGTAATTTCATCGAGATCTGATAAGTATCTCCAGAAAAATGACGATAAACGTTTCAAACTTGCTACTGAATTTGACTCGCGGGGCATTGAAGTCGGTTGTTTTAGTTTTTAAACTATCTTAATTATTAAAGTTAATATTTGTTTATATTAGACCAATATTATAAGTATTTCTGGAAAGGTACTGGGTCTGGGTCTGTTATATTGGTGATTTTTGCTGTATATGCAAAAATCACCAATATAACAAAATATGTCTGGTTTTGCATAATACAAGAGCACTAATGTAGGATTTAAGGCTTTGCCAGAGTGTAGAATACCAGTGTAACGAGGTATTTCGACTCGTTACATATTTTTCGTTTGGAAGCACATTTCAGCTTCTAAGACTGACAAAATTACCTTTTGGTTTTAAATAATTTAGAACATTTTCGTATTTAGCCATTTTTAGTCGATTTTAAATAATCGAGTTATTACTTGGTCTGTGGATCATTCAATATCCTATAGACAATCTTTCAAAAAAAAAATGACTTTGACATCTGTCAATTCTCGATCGGAGACGTCACTTTTTCTTACCCCTTGGCATACAAAGGGCTCATTTTTGGTAAATTATTTAAATCTGATTCAACCAGATGAATCCTTCTTTTAAATAACGAATGCGACGCTAATTGGCGTACATATAGTGTCCTAGTATGCAATAGCGACGTGATTTTGCGGTGAGTCAATTTTTGATAACCTAAAATGTTTCGCGTCATCTTTCATGGCGACAAATTACAATCGGATTTTTGGTTACAGCCTATGGCGCTGTTTGAGCTGTTTGAGCTGTTTGAGCTGTTTGAGCTGTTTGAACTGTTTGGACGACTGCCGTCTACTGTTTGTGCGACTATGGGTGTCGTCAACTGTTTGTACGACGCCGGAAGACGTCGTTATTTTGAGATGTTTGTTCGACGCACCACGTTTGGATGTCGTCGTAGTTTTGAGCTGTTTGAGCGACGCTAGATGTCGTCGTCTATTTTGAACGGTGTGCTCAGACGCCACCGGACGCTGCAGATAAGCTAATTTCATTATAACTCTTTTTATTACCCTTAAAACTTTAATTTCATATTAGCAAGATGCAAGAAAGACAATAACCAAATTTCAGTAGTAAAATGTAAAATAAATTAACCTAAAAAGTAACGAAAACCGAATGGTATTTATAGTCAAATGTTTAGACATAGTATTCCGGCTTTAACTAAATAATGTGTATCTCATTCTGGAGGTAAGGGACGTTTCGAAGTATTAAAATTTGTCATACAATCCCAAAACAGTGTTATATCATTTGCCTGTCCCCCGGTCCGAGATTAAAAGTCTCAATGACACCGCTGATTTATCCTGGTAAGTTTTAGATCTTGGTAGAACAAGGGCGCTCGATATTCATAAATACTGTCTACCTAACATTAGTTTTTAGCTTTTTATACTCTATAACCTTCATGTTACAACCAGTAACGTTTATATTTTTATTAACAAAATTTTTTATTACAATTAGCGCGAGAACAGGGACCGGAGTTACCTCCACATATATAATCTTTCTTGCATCTTATTTTTGTTTTTCTTGTCACAATTTAGTGCAATTTTTTGTTATTTTTTTAGCATTTTTACAGTTTTTGTACTTTGAAAACAGAATTGTAACTTTGTTTACAACTTTTTTTTGTATTTTAACAAAACTAATTAACATACAATGTTCTTTATATGTCTTATATACTGGATAGACTAATCTAAGTGTGTACTTACTATATAATAACATTTGAGATATGTGTTGTTTACATTTTGTAAGGAACTGACCTTGACCACATTGAAAGTGCTAAGTTTTTGTTTGAATTGATATAACTTTGTCTTATATAAAGTTATAACGTTTGTTTACTGTTGAGAAGCATTAAACTACATTCATATTAGAAAATACTAGCTTATTAACATAATTATTAACCAGTTTATTGATTTTACTTTTCACAAATAGATATAACCTTAGCCGTTGTTAATAATCTTGAAAATTGAGATAAATTGTGAATCTTTTTTGCATCTTACATACTTCACAATTTGAATGTTTCTTTGTACATTCAAATTTCTTTAAATACTTTTGAACATTATTAAATATTAACATAAACTTTAAAACATAATAACTAAAACCGGTTTTTAACAAAAAATCTTATAAACTTTGATGAGTTTTAACTATTCTTTGAATTTTTAGTTGGTTGTTTGTCTTTGTTTCTTTAATATTTTTGATTATTCATCATGACTGACAAACAGGTTCAATTTCCACCCTTGTTGGAAGAGAATTTACCTGGTACTTCTAGGGATGTTATTTCTAATCCGGCGTTGGATAATTTAGTTATGCAGAATACAACAGAGGCTGTTGACCCTTTCTTACCTAACCTTGGTCATAGTAGCTTGCATAATTTTACACCTTTACCTTCGTTTAACTCGATGAATGTTCAACTCAATGAACAATTGAAAAAGCATTTCTGCAAATTAAACTTGAAGAGTCCTCTCGTGAAAAGACTGCTTTTGTAGTTCCTGGAAAAAACTTGTACCATTTTGTTCGGATGCCTTTTGGAATCACCAACGCACCGGCAGAGTTACAACGCTTGGTTGATAAACTCTTTGGACCTGAATTTGACAATGTCCTGTTTAAATATTTAGATGATTTGATTTTAGTAAATGATAATTTTCAAAATCATATAGAGTACCTTAAAAAAGTCCATGAAATACTTAAAAACTCAGGCTTAACAGTAAATCTTAAAAAATGTGAATTTTGCAAAGAAAGACTCCGTTATCTCGGTTATATTGTAGACAGTCAAGGCCTACATACTGATCCGTCTAAATTAGAAATTATAGAAAACTTTCCACGACCAGAGTCCGTAAAACAACTTAGAAGCTTTTTAGGATTATGTTCATATTATCGACGTTTCATTTGTAAATTCGCTGATATTGCCTCCCCTTTAACTAAATTAACTTCCGGAAGTAAAAAGATAAAACATACTTTTGTTTGGAATGAAGAAGCTGAAGAAGCCTTCATTAATTTAAAAAATGCCTTAATAACTACACCTGTTTTACAGTGTCCTGATTTTGAAAAACCTTTCTTTTTACATTGCGATGCTAGTTCTGTAGGAATTGGTAGTGTTCTGAGTCAAGAAGACGAAAATAATGAACAACATCCAATTGCTTATTATTCAAGATCTTTAAATAAATGTGAAAGAAATTATAGTACCACTGAACGTGAACTTTTGGCAGTTTTAGATTCAATTGAACATTTTAGACCTTATGTCGAAGGAATGAAATTCACAGTCGTGACAGATCATGCTAGTCTTAAGTGGCTTTTAAAACTTAATAACCCTAGTGGACGCTTAGCTCGATGGGCTGCACGTATTTCTCAATTTACTTTTGATATTGTTCATAAAAAAGGATCTTTACATCAAGTTCCTGACGCTTTATCTAGAATCAATATAACTTCAATATTAGTTTCCGCTATAAATATTGTCTCACCAGATGAAGATATAGAAGACCCTTGGTATAGAAAAGTCTTTATAAATTGTCAAAAATACCCTTCTAGAATGAAAAACCTTCGAGTAGAAGATAATACTTTGTATCGTTACTGTAAAAATAAATTTGACCCTAATAGTTGTTTGAATTGGAAAATTGTAATACCTAAAGAACATGTTTTAGATACTATTCGTTCTAATCATGATGATATTAATTCTGGACACTTTGGAATACATAAAACTCTTAATAAAATAAAACAACATTATTATTGGAAAGGAATGTTCGGAGACGTTCAAAAATATATTTCTTCTTGCGACATTTGTAAAGCTTATAAACATTCAACTTCTGCTCCTGCTGGTAAGATGGTTAACCCTAAGAAAGTTGATCAACCTATGGTAATGTTATCCGTTGATATTATTGGGATTTTACCTAAATCTTATTCTGGACATAGATTCATTCTTTCAATTGTAGATGTTTTTACTAAATATTGTTGGATATTTTCAATGATAAATGCTACTTCTAAAGTAATTTGTAAAATCTTTGAAAAAGAAATATTTCTTAAATTTGGTGTACCTAAAATTTTAGTGGCCGACAACGGACCCCAATTTATATCTAAACATTTTGTAGATTTCTTAAAAAATTTCAACATAACTAAAATATTTTATAATGCACTATACACTCCACAGAATAATCCAGTAGAAAGATATAATAAGACAATTGAGACATGTATTTCTTGTTTTGTTAAAAATGATCATCGAACTTGGTCAAGGTTTTTGCCTCATGTCCAATTAGCTTTAAATAGTAGTGTAAATCTTGCTACAGAGTACACTCCTAACTTTTTGATGTTCGGTAGAGAACTTATTTTTGATGCATCTTTACACCGTTTTAGTAACTCTTTTGATAACTTAGATCAACTTGAGCTTGGTACTAGAGATACTTATGCTCACTCTTTAAATTCACTTAGTGAAGTTTTTGTTAAAGTTCAAGCTTATCTTTTGAAAGCTTATAAGCGTAATGCTCTTTATTATAATAGGGGAAGAAAAGTCATTTCTTTTGATGTCGGTGATGTAGTTTGGCGTAGAAGTTTTGTACAGTCAAATGCACCTGCATATTTTTCGGCTAAATTAGCACCTAAGTTTATTAAATGTGAAATTGTAGAGAGAATTTCTCCTAACGTTTATGTACTAAAGGAATTTAATAAAACAAGTACTGGACGTTATCATGTTAAAGATATAATTAAATATTAAAATTTTCATTTTTGGATTTAACACTTTATTTAGATTTGTTTTGATACTCTGTTTGGGTGGAGCATTGTTTGTGGAAGAATGAGATTTGATGTATGGAAGAGGATGCTCAACGTGAAAGATGATTGCCTGCAAGGAAAACCAACACTTTATTGAAATACAACTTTAAATATACTAAACCTAACTTAGGTCTATTTTTGATACCTTCATCTTATTTTTGATACTTTTATCCTACTTTTAAACTTTTACCCAACTTTAAAAACTACATCTAACGATTATATTTTCTTTTAGAAATTTTCTTGGCATCAAAAGATCTTATGTATATTTTTGTATATTTTGGTTACTTTGAAAAGTTTTTCACTTTTCAAGTACTCAACTCTTTTAGATACTTTGAGAAGTTTTCCACTTTTCTAGTATAAATATTGTTTTAGATTGCTATGAAAAGCTTTCCACTTTTCAAATAGCCTGCACATTGTGTAAATACATTTTTAATATAGATGTGTTTCAGTCTTTGTGAAGCATGTTATATATTATTTAGATTATTTAGTTTGTGTTTGTTGTAGACCTAAGACTCGGATTTGACACTTAGAGCTCTATATAATTTTTACCCGGATTTGCCTCTCGGATTTGACGCTTTTGAGCTTTTGTCTCAGTTAACCTTTTTGGGTAATTTTTTACTCTTCATTTTTCCTCGCTTTGACATTTTTGGTTCAAGCGTTGGAAACTTTAGATATTGTGAACGGAAAGTCGGTGGTGTTGAGCCGGTCACAATACACCTTTGTTGTTTTCCCAACAAACTTTTGTTAACTTGTTATTGTGCACGGAATGTCGGTGGTGTTGAGCCGGTCACAATATACAATTTTTGGTCTTTTTGACAAACCCTTTTATTAATTTGTTAGTGTTCGGAAAGTCGGTAGAGTTGAGCCGGTCACTACTTATTATTTTTGGTTCTCTATTTTTATGAGAATAATTTGAACTTGTTGTTCAACTTTTTCATTGAAAACTTGTTCACTGAATCGTTTGCAGTGAATAATTATCTAAAGTCGGCAGCTAATGCTTAACCGTACTACAATATGGATAACCTTTGTTATTACCTTTTAATTTAGTTAGAATCGTTCTGAGATTATAAAAGATAGAGGCGATGGTGCTTATCTACACTTTTGTTAAATATTTCAGAAATATTTATTTGGTTTGTAATACAGATAGGTAGATGGAGGCTATGGTGCTTATCCACTCTTGAGTATAATTAATTTGTGATGGATTTTAGGATTGAGTCATATTGATGGATTAGTTTTGGTAAACCTTTACATTGTTTTTCACTTAGTTAGAAAGTTTTTATAACTTGTTTTTCTAGAGCAACTTAGTCAGTGGCTAGAAGCTTAACTGATTTAACGTTATGCTTTATTAGTGTCTTATTTTAGTTTGAATAAATTTCATATTTTGGTGGCGGAATATTTTCTGTTTATTAATTTTTTTGAATAAGTTTTTATTAGGAATTTTTTGGGAGTTCTTCTCAAAAATAAAAGAAGTTTCATTCTTTTATTTTTTTTTTGGGAAGGTATGTACTGTAACGAGGTATTTCGACTCGTTACATATTTTTCGTTTGGAAGCACATTTCAGCTTCTAAGACTGACAAAATTACCTTTTGGTTTTAAATAATTTAGAACATTTTCGTATTTAGCCATTTTTAGTCGATTTTAAATAATCGAGTTATTACTTGGTCTGTGGATCATTCAATATCCTATAGACAATCTTTCAAAAAAAAAATGACTTTGACATCTGTCAATTCTCGATCGGAGACGTCACTTTTTCTTACCCCTTGGCATACAAAGGGCTCATTTTTGGTAAATTATTTAAATCTGATTCAACCAGATGAATCCTTCTTTTAAATAACGAATGCGACGCTAATTGGCGTACATATAGTGTCCTAGTATGCAATAGCGACGTGATTTTGCGGTGAGTCAATTTTTGATAACCTAAAATGTTTCGCGTCATCTTTCATGGCGACAAATTACAATCGGATTTTTGGTTACAGCCTATGGCGCTGTTTGAGCTGTTTGAGCTGTTTGAGCTGTTTGAGCTGTTTGAACTGTTTGGACGACTGCCGTCTACTGTTTGTGCGACTATGGGTGTCGTCAACTGTTTGTACGACGCCGGAAGACGTCGTTATTTTGAGATGTTTGTTCGACGCACCACGTTTGGATGTCGTCGTAGTTTTGAGCTGTTTGAGCGACGCTAGATGTCGTCGTCTATTTTGAACGGTGTGCTCAGACGCCACCGGACGCTGCAGATAAGCTAATTTCATTATAACTCTTTTTATTACCCTTAAAACTTTAATTTCATATTAGCAAGATGCAAGAAAGACAATAACCAAATTTCAGTAGTAAAATGTAAAATAAATTAACCTAAAAAGTAACGAAAACCGAATGGTATTTATAGTCAAATGTTTAGACATAGTATTCCGGCTTTAACTAAATAATGTGTATCTCATTCTGGAGGTAAGGGACGTTTCGAAGTATTAAAATTTGTCATACAATCCCAAAACAGTGTTATATCATTTGCCTGTCCCCCGGTCCGAGATTAAAAGTCTCAATGACACCGCTGATTTATCCTGGTAAGTTTTAGATCTTGGTAGAACAAGGGCGCTCGATATTCATAAATACTGTCTACCTAACATTAGTTTTTAGCTTTTTATACTCTATAACCTTCATGTTACAACCAGTAACGTTTATATTTTTATTAACAAAATTTTTTATTACACCAGTATAATTTATAAAAATCTTATCGATCAATGTTCAACTGCCTCTCGTGTAGAATACCAGTATAATTTATAAAAATCTTATTGATCAATGTTCAACTGCCTCTCAGCTGAGAAGCTCTCAAGGCCTTCTAATTCTAATTGGTAATGAGGGCGATAAGACCTGCACTGACGTCCCGCTTGAGATGTATTGTGCATTTCCCCCTGCCAGCATTCACCCAAGCCATCCCAGCTCCTTGACGAAGAGGAGCACAGCTTTAGGTTGCTGGCATAAGGCTTCCAACGGTGATGGTGGTGTTGTATCGGTTAGTGATGATGATGCTGTCAAATGTGTGTGTGCATGCCTGCTTATTTGTGAACTTGGGTGTAATGATTGTGCTAGAGCAGCTCTCAAGGCCTTGATCATTACTCAACTTTTTTCACTCATAAATGTTCAGTCAAGGACACGGCTTGCATGCAGGTTTATAGTATGGAATATTTTATATCTGACAGTCTAGTGTTTGACCATTACCTTGCCTGGTGGAATGTTAATAATGTGCTTGAAGATGGTGAGCACGCTAGGCCTAGAATGGTCTATATATTTATTAATTCTGATTACAACTGCCCAGCTTCATCCTTAACCATATCCGTGCCAATCTAGATCTGGGATATATCAGCTGACAAGGTCTCAGTAGTAGTTAACTTTGAGAGGTGTTAAAACAAAAAAACTGAACAACCTCTCAACATTTATTATTGATTATGAGTGAGATTTTTTTTAGTCAATAGTCAACGATTACTCAAAATTTGAGACACATTTATAAGTAACACTGTTAATATTTGTTGACTTTGTGGATCCTGGTAGTCAGCTTGCCCTGTAGCTGGTGAAGTGGCGGGAAAGTAATTTTTAGCGGTAAAAAATATCCTGCTCTTATACAATTCATTTTATATTAGAAACCAAGATTGGCACTTCAATGAGCCTTAACCATGCCTGAAGGCTTAGATAAGAATAAGAGTATGCTGATTTAGCATGTTTGGTCTGAAGAAATGATTGCCCATAATGTGGGTACATTGTACATAGATACATACATGTTAAATATATTCTTATTAGAATGTTATTTGTTGATAAGATGAAATCAGAGAAAATTATTGTAGAAGTCACCTTAAGTATAGTCTTTTTTACACTGAAAAACACTAGAATTTCTACCACAAAGTAAGCATCATTGCAAGTGTAATAGTTTTATATAAGATAGTACCAGTTAATTTATTACTTAATGCATTATTGGTTAGAAGTAATTTCAAACTATCACAGAATGTAAGGTAAGGATAGAGTGCAACCTACATTTCCTTGCACCGTAGTAGTGACACAATGATCCGATTTTGCAGCTTTGCAGTTTGGTTATCTTGGCGGATGTAAAAAAATGAGAAACACCTAAAAAATATAGCTGAGATAGATTTACGTACATGAATCGGAAAGAAAATGTCAAGTACTTACCTCGGGAAAACTAAACGCTTCCAGCTCCATTGGTTTGCGTTCCGGGGTATCTCCTTTACTAGCAGTCAGAGATTCCATGCCACTATCATTTTGCTCAAGATCGTCGGTTAAATCCATATGCAACGTTTTTAATTAAAAACGTTTATGCACCAATCAATTTAGTAATTCAATATTACTAAATAAATGCACTCAACTCAACCTCAACCCGTTTTAAAATCTAAAATATATCGACAAGAAGCATGCATGCATAAATTCCTAGTCAGTCGTAGCGATGTGCTGTGCTGTGCGACTTACTTGCGACTCGAATTACTTAACTCGATTTATGACGTAAACTAGTCTACTCGAGTCTCGAGTTCAGTTTTCAGCAGCTCCGAGTCACACGCAAAGAGTATAATAACTATCCATAAAGGTCACACGGTCCTGAATCGACGTACTTCACGCTTCGTCATGTTACAGCAAGAAAACTGACCAAGTGATTTATCAGTTGTAGGTCAATTTTAAGATTTTCAATAATCCCGAAACTTTAAGAATTAAAAAAAAAAAATTGATATATACAATCTATACAACTAGCTGCAAGTAAAACCCTACGGCTTTGCCCGCGATTTATTCTGGCTTTATAACCAGGTTTATACTTTCCTCTTGAATCATTCTTTTGATTGCTGAAAACTGTGTTAAAATCCGTTACGTAGTTAAAAATATCTAAGAGTACAGATAGCGGGAGTGAATTTGTTATATACTATCTGAAGATAGTGATAAAGACTTAGAAATACTAGTACGACATTAGCAAAGCAACTACAAAACTAAACAAATTGACTCGGTTTCATGTTAACACCGTCAACACGAGTTACGTTACGACCTGAGTTCATTACAAAATTTTTAACCTACAGTTCCTTGCACGGTTTCACTGCGCTTCTTTATTACTAGACACCGCACCGAGTCGAGTCAACTCGAGTTGCGATTCGAGTCAGAAGCCATACCAACTTGAGTAACTAGATTAGATAGATTAATCTAATTCGTCACATCACTCGCAATAAACGCAAGAAATTAATGAACGAAAAGAACGAACTTTACAATGAAGATAATAAATATAAATGTTATAATAATATCATAGACGTAATACGAATGGATGATGCACTGCAGATGTTTTGACAAATTCAATTTAATCCTCTAACTAATGATAAGGTTGTAATTGCTTTGTAGAACAAAACGGCCCAATTGGAAGAAATTGGAAGGCCCGGGTGGGAGTGTGTCCTTGTCTAACAACCTGCTAGTGCTATATATGTTCTATACTATATGTACAGTATACAGGGATGAGGGTGTCCCACAAAGTAGTGTCAAGCGAAATACCAGAGGTAGAACACTTCAAGGGGTATCCAAATCACCCCTATTGCATGTTCCGCGATTTATGGTAGTTTAGGAGTTATGGCTATTTAAACCATTTCTACTAAATTACGACTACAGATACGTTTTTGGTCATATTGACCTTAATAATAGAGATAATTGGATGTTTTTTTTTTTAATGTAACTGAATAGCTGATCATTAATACCATATTAAAAAACAAAATTGAATTCCATATAGTGAGAAATCATCAAGTGCAAGTGAGGTTCAAACTTTGAAGGCCGATTACAAAAAAAAATTACATGTTTTTTTTTAATAAATTAAAAAAAATCTTTATTTCAATAGCAATCTGTGGTATAAATTTGATTAACCTATCTTAAAGTATCATACCTACAATGTAATTAATAAACTTACTTAACTCAGAATTATCATTTTTTATAGGAATAACTGATGTAAATTAAACTAAACAAAAATACACTCATTAAGTTCAGTATGTACTAAAATTCACCAACTAGTTTATTAAAGATAGATAAAATAAAAACAAATAAAAAATTGGTCTCACACAAAAAATTTACATAATTTTTACAATACATACATACAGTACAATACATACAGTAGTAGAAAATGGGTTTGTTCGTGGGGTCGGCACGAACCTTATTCTTCATAAACTTATTCGTGCAATGAAATAACGCTGGTGGCTAATTGACAAATCAAATTTATTGAAATTTAAGTAAGTAATATTCATAAAAGAAGTAAATTAATGAATAAAACAAGTAACGAATAGTAAATTTCAATAAATGTCATTAATATTTAGTGGCCAGCGTTATAATCATTGCACCAAGAAGATTTTCATGCTAAATCTAGCCCATAAACTTATTTTTTACTATTGTAAAAATTATTTTAATTTTGTATTACACCATTATTTATTTTTTTAAATTTTATTTGGCAAATTATTTCAGTACCTACTAAAATTACATTAAGTAGTTAATTTGAAATTTACTATTACATACTTATTTTATTTATTTATTTACTTCTTCTATTAATATTACTTAAATTATAATTACTTACTGAAATTTCAATCAATTTTATTTGTCAATTAGCGGCCAGCATTATATAAAAAATTGCTCCAAAAAGTTTTTCATGCTAAACGCGACTCACAAACCTATTTTTACTATTGTAAAAATTATGTAATTAATGTAATTTTTGAAATTGTATCTATCAAAATAAACTAGTTGGTGCAATTTTAGTATACTACTACTGAAGATAACTAGAGCATTTTTGTTTAGTTTTATTTACTTCTTTTACTCCTATAAAAAGTGATAATTCTGAGTCAAGTAAGTCTTTAATTAAATTTTAGGTATGATTCTTTAAAGATAGGTTAATCAAATTTATATCACTAATTACTTTTGAAATAAAGAATGTTTTAAAATTTGTTATAAACAAAAAATTGTGTAATGATGATTTCTCACTTTATGGAATTATATTATTTTATTTGTCAATCTGGTTAACATTGTTGGTTGTTTTTTTTAATATGGTTTTAATGATCAGCTATTCAGCTATATTTAAAAAAACATCAGCCAATTATCTCTATTATTAAGGTCAATATAAACAAAAACACTCTGTAGTCGTAATTTAGTAAAATTGTTAATAAAGGCCATAACTCCTAAACTACCAAGAATCGCAGAACATACATGGGGGTGATTTGGATACCCCTTGAGGTGTTTTACCTCTGGACTTCCACTTACGTTCTGGGACAACCTGTATATATAAGTCGTACATACAAAAGAAAGGCACAAACTCCGTTCACGATCGGTCGGCTGTTTAGCGCAGTCGAGTTATTAATAGAAGGTCTTTGAATACTATAAAAGTTCGTTGGTCGTCTGGTTTGCTGCTGCCCAAAAAGATTAATACATTGCTGTGATGACATAATTATTCCACCCACCCTTAATTCTATTTCCCTCACACTAAGGGCCAATTTCACCGGTTCTTGATAGCCCTGGCCTTTTGGGAACTTATCTGTCACATTTTCGACAGCTTTTATATAGCGATCTGTCAAATAACTATTGGAGGCCCCGTTGGTGTAAGTGGGAGAATGGCTTTGATGCCAGAGGTACCAAATGAAATCCCCGCCGTGCACCAATGGATTTTTCGAAAAAAGTATGTGCGCCTTTCACAGACGCCCTCCGGTGAAGAAAAAAACATCGTTAAGAAACCAACAACCCCCGCATGGTGGTAGGACACTATCTAGTGTCCGCCTGGCCAGCTACCACCCTCAAGTTAGAAAACCTGTCGCCAAAACATCTAATATGTTCCGGCAGCTATCCTTGAGAGCCAGTTCCTATTCTAGGCCTAGCGTGCTTACCATCTTCAACCACATCATCACTTACCAACAGGTGATATAGTGGTCAAACGCTAGCCTATAAGATATAAAAAAATATATCTATCAGACACTTTATCAAGAACCGGTGAAGCTGGCCCTTACCGTCAGAACATACGTCAATTCCGTCATGCCGTTAGCATACCTCCGCTGCGAAACCGTAACAGCGGAACCGCTGTAACTTTGCCATGTTCTGTCAGTTGTTGGAGACGCGGAACACTAGCGAAACTGCCTGTTCTAACGCATAGATTTGACTATAATTCTATCTCTTTCCCCACCCCGCACGGTTTCGTCACTCTACTCCGACGCCAGCCACACCTCCGCTATTGTTTTGCGGTGCCTCGTGGATTTCGCGCTTATTTGTCAAAATCGACATAATGCCTGGGCCTGGGAACTGTAGGGCTATTCTGTAAGCTGTCTCGGAAGCGAAATCCGCGGTGAGATTCTAATTTCGTATTACGAAATTCAATCGTAACACGATCTTAATAATACGGTTGAATTTCGTAATACGTAATTCAAATCTCACCGCGGATTCCGTTTCCGAGATAGCTTACAGAATAGCCCTACTGGTTCTGATACAGCTAGGCTATTCTGTAAGCTAGTTTACGCATCTCGCAAGCAGTGAGATTTGAATTTCGCATAACGATATTCAACCGTATTACAATCGTTTTACTCACTGCGGATTCCACTTGCGAGATACGTAAACGAGCTTATAGAATAGCCCTACAGTTCCGCAATTCAAACTAGACCTTGATCTTACTTACGTAGACTTTGAGCCAAAAATAGGGGTGTAAGTTGTAGCGATTACTTCCATTTGCTTTTCCTACTAGAAGGTCGAATCTGGTATCTACGAGCTCGTCTCAGGCAGGTGAATTCCGCATTCTTCTAGCCGCATTCTTCGAGCTCACAGTCCTTGTCGTCGTCTGCTGTCCCTCGGTGCCGCGGTAACCCTCCTTACGGAGACTAGACCCCCCTCCCCCCCATACCGCGAGTGCAAGGCCACGCCCGCCCTGGCTGTCGCAGCACCGTCACCGACGGCGAGCCCGCGATAGCCGCTATGCGAACGTGTGCTTCATCGCTGCTACCACCACTCCAAATAACGCGCGCTGTACGGCGACTAGCTAGCTGTTTCTTTGACGTTGCAGGCCCCACCACTCGCCTGTTCCGACCTAGACTCGGATGATTCCGACGAACAGACGCCAAAGCCACCACGAGTTCAAGACCCGACCGACTGCAAAAAAGGCTGTTATCTGAAGACCCCGGACTCTTCTGGCACGCTTACGCCCTGAAAAGCGAGAGGCCCCATAATTTGCGATTTGGGCCACCGAGAGTCGAGCTGAGAGCCAGTCGAGCAAATAACGGAAGCCTTCAGAAAAAAAGGATTTCCGGCAAGATTCACAAGGGTTTTGCCGATGCGCAACAGCTGGACCCCATGACCACGAAGGAGCTGGAACATCTATATTAAATCACAGATATATTTGATATGCCGGGAGTGCACCTAGAAGCCTGGCGCGGCACCTCATCGATGCCGCAATGCCATCGCTGCCAGGGCTTCGGCCACTCCTCTTCTCACTATCACAAGAAGCGGAGCCCCCAGTACAGAGGCCCGCACCTACCGAACAACGACCGTAGCCGCGGCTGGCATCGCCATCATACGACCACCCAGCCCGGCAAATCACAACCCTTAATCGACCGGCCAACACGTATATCCCTAGAGACACCCAGGAGGGGCAGATGAGGCCAGGCGCCGCTCCGGTGGCCACTTCGATATCAGTTCCGCCCCCCGCATACCCCGTATACGCGCCGTACTAGTAATACCTGCCCGCCTTTTTAGGGTTCCGTACCCAAAGAGTACCAAAGGATCCCTATTACTGAAACTTCGCTGACGGTCCGTCTGTCCGCATTTCACAGGGCTGTATTTCCTTAACCGTAATAGCTTAACTTTTCACAATAAATATGCATTATGATGGGGGATTTAACAACAAATACTAGAGCCATTATAGAAAAAGATCTAGTACAATTTGCATTAAAACAACATGAAAATAACAATTACTATGTATTTAAAAAAACAACACAGAAATGGACCTGGAGAGCGCCAAACAATAAATACTACAAAAATATAGACTTTATATTAACCAATAAATCCAAAACACATCGAATTATAACCTACAGAAAGTAGGTTTTCAAACAACGCTTCGCTCGGAAGCTGGGCCGAAAATTCGCTATGTGTGCGTAACTGAGGTGTGTTTACTTGCAGTATCACACGCCAGACGTATTATAATGTTGCCAGTAAGAAAGTCTTCCACTCTTTCTCCTTCAATCGTCACATAACAATCAGTCATTCTTTCTTCTCTTTCAAAAACCATTATTTTGGTCTTGCTTACGTTCACTTTCATCCCTTTGCTTTTTAAGGCGTCATGCATAATATTAACCATTCTTTGCAACTCCTCCTCCGATGATTGATGAGGAGAAGTGAACATTTTTTCATCATCTTAATTTAAAAATACATACATACATACATACAATCACGACTTTTTCCCGTTGGGGTAGGCAGAGACTACTTCTTTCCACATGCTACGATCCTGACATACCTCTTTCGCTTCTTCCACTTTCATGAGCGCCTTCATACATGCTCGCCGGTTATAGGTACTTTTGACTTGGCCTTTCTTTAAAACGTCTCCGATCTGGTCGTGATACGTTCGCCTAGGTGGGCCTCTACCGGCTACCCCATTTACACTTGTCTCATAAATCTGTTTCGTCAGTCTTTCTTCATCCATCCTCTCTAGATGTCCAAACCATCTAAGCATCCCTTTCTCAATCTTTGTCACCACATCTTCTACCACACCAAAACACTCCCTTATCATGCTGTTCTCCACCTTATCCATCAGAGTCACTGCAATCATACTTCTCAAACTTCTCATTTCTACAGCATTAATTTTACTTTCATGCTTCTTCTGCCATACACAGCATTCACTACCAAACATGAGTGTGGGAACCAACACTCCCTTATGTACAGCCAGTCGTGCTTTTTTAGACACGTTCTGACTTCTCATAAAGTTATGCAGTGCCCCACTCACTTGGTTTCCTGCCAAAACTCTTCGCTCAATATCACTTTCATACTTAGCATCTCTCGTAAACTTAGAACCCAGTTACACAAACTCTTTTACTTGTTCTACACTCTCTCCTTCAATCGTAACCTTACAATTTGTCATTCTTTCTTCTCTTTCAAAAACCATTTCTTTAGTCTTACTTACATTCACTTTCATCCCTTTCCTTTTTAAGGCATCATGCATAATATTAACCATCCTTTGCAACTCCTTCTCCGATGATGCTAATATCACCTGATCATCAGCGTATAGGAGGCATTTGATGGTTAAATCATTCATTCTTAATCCGTACACGCTTTCTTTCAGATCTGTCAAGCTATTGTCTATGAATAGGTTGAACAACACTGGCGATGCAACACATCCCTGTCTAACACCTTTTTCGATGTTAAACCAGTCCGTGTACGCTCCGTTTATTCTGACACAAGCACTGGAACCCTCATAGAGTGATTTCAGTGCTCGTATCAAACTGCCGCCCACCCCATACAAAGATAATGTTGACCACAATTCACTCCTCACCACTCTGTCATAGGCCTTTTCCAAGTCTACGAATGCGCAATAGACCTTTTGGCTTTTGGCCAAACATTTTTCGGCTATGCTTCGTAAGGAAAAGACCTGATTCATGCATCCCATTCCTCTCCGGAAACCTGCTTATACATCCCACATTTTTTTATCAGTTTCATCCGTCACTCTTGTAATCAATACCTTTGCATACAATTTCCCGACGATGCTGAGTAAGCTAATGCCGCGGTAGTTTTTGCAGTCTTGCTGTGATCCCTTTCCTTTGTATAGCGGTACAATGACGGCTTTGCACCAGTCTCCTGGTACAATTCCGTTCCCCCAGCAAAGGTTAAAGAGGCGATACAGTTGACTCGCTACCACACCTTGTCCAGCCCTCAGCATCTCGACCGAAATCCTGTCATACCCTGCAGCCTTACCCGATTTCATACTTTTCAACGCTGTCATAATCTCATCCATGCTGATATCACTTCCATCGCTATCTTCATTCGCGACACCAGTTGTCACTGGTACTTGCATATCTTCCTTTTCAAATAAACTTTCAAAATATTCCTTCCATATCTTTAGAACACATTCCTCTCCGCTCACAATACTTCCATGCTGATTTCTGACTTTGTCAAATTGCTGTATTGAGATTTCCTCTGGCTGACTTTATGGACTTCCAGAAAAACTTAATGTTCGTCTGGAAGTCGTCAGACAACCTCCTATCAAATTCATTTCTATCATCCTCTTTCTTTCTATCCACAACCTTTTTTGCTGCATTCTTTAACCTTTTATACTCTTCCTTCGCCTTGCTTACATCTTCATTTGTTCTTTTTTGCATTCTTAGGTTGGCTTTTGAAGCCAACCAGTCCAGCCACGCTTTCTTCTTCTCAAATACAGCTTTTTGGACATCTTTACTCACATTCTTAAACTTACACCCGTTTTTTCTCTTACTTACACCACACACTTCTATAGCAACTTCCACAATTCCTTCCTTGAACGGCTTCCATAAGTCTTCAACCTCACACTCTTCATCTTTCAATGTACCGAACTTCTCGATTAATTTACTTACAAACTCGTCTTTCACACATTATTTTTGCAAATTCTCAACTTTTATGCGTTCTAGTACACTAACGGGTTCTTGCACACGATGCCGCCATCGCTTAAAGATACCTATTATTCGGCACATCACCAGGAAGTGGTATGAGTCCACGCCGACACCGCGGTAGACCCGAGTGTCCTGTACATTCTTTCTCAGTCTTTCATCCACTATAACAAAATCGATCATACTTCTCACGCTTCCTTCTTCCCTAGTATACATGTGGATCTTCTTATGGTCAAACCAAGTGTTTGTTACCACAAGATTCCACCCCAGACATACTTCAAGCAAACTTTCCCCTTTCCTTCCTTTCTTTTCATTTACCCTGTCATCGCCGAACCTTCCCAACACACTTTCATATCCATCACGCTTCACACCTACCCAGCTATTAAAGTCGCCTAGTATTACTATTCTTTCATTTTGCTCGCATTTACTCAAAACATCTTTCATGCTATCCCAAAACTCCTGCCTCTTTATTTGGGCTGTAGTGGAACCGTTCCAACGCGCATCTTGTGGAGCATAAGCCCCTAATATGAAGAAGCGCGTTAGACCCACCTTCAATCTCACCCAGAGGAGTCTTGGACTCACACATTCAAAGCCAGTCACACATTAATTCATTCTAGCGGAAAGCAGTACACCAATTCCCTCACAACCTCTGCTGAAACTCCAGACCAATAGGCTGTGTAGGGTCCATGCGTGGTCGTGTCGCAACCTTTCCGCTTAGTTTCATTCACACAAAACACATCAATCCGCCTTTCACTCATCATTCCGCATACTTCTTCAATCTTATCATCCATCCCTCCTCTAACATTCAACGTAGCAAAGTGGCTTTCAGCAGCCCACTTTTCGCCCCCACGGGAAACGAGACGTGACAGGTGGCGAACCACGTCACCGCCATATAAATGAGAAGAAAGATTTGTGTTCTCCATTGCGTTCCCAAGAGTAGCTAGGGAAATTGAGGTCCACCCAAGCAGAGCCCCACGTGCTTGGGTAAGGCCAGCCGTTTTCTGGGGTCGCCTGGTCCCAGGGCAATTGGCACGCTAGCAGGTAGGCTCGCCCCTAGCCACGCAGCCTTCGGCACGGCAACCACTGGCTTGGCTAAACGGATCTCTCTATCATTCATTAACTCTTTCACTCAATCAATCGCTCATTCTAATCACTTTCATACTCCGCATCGGACGCAGTTTTAGGACATACCCGGGTCCTTTTAAAAATAAATCTATACTAATATTATAAAGAGAGAACATTTGTATTTTTGTATGTTTGTAATAATTTGGCTCAAAAACTACTGGACCGATTTAAAAAATTCTTTCACTTATATATAGAATGGACTTTCGGAATGAAAATAGGCTATATATTATCCCGTTTATATCAAAGGTACATTCGTGGAGACCTAATTTGCAACCTAAGTCGACAAAAAAACGGTCGAAAAAACACGTTTCTTACGAACGCTGCTCAATTGAAAACAGATGGAAAATATTCTTCCATCTGTTTTCAAGATGTAAGAGTTGTACAACTTAATAAGACCTACAAAAAAGTCCGCGACAGCATATGTCTATCTCTGAAGGTTGACTCACAGTAACCATTTTAATCTTTAATTTTTTGTTAAAAAATATCACATAACTTCCAGGGCTATTTTCAAGTATATAGTATTAATCCTTATCCAAATAATTAGCTTGGCCACATATTATAGATAAAAATTGTCCTTTGCAGTATATAATTCTAATGAAAACTCTAGAAGATATCACGGATTTCACATACACGCATCGCAAAATTAATAAAATATTTGCAGTCAAACCACAGAATAGGTCATAGTTACTACGAAAATATTATTATAAGCTTAGCTTTTCTGTAGATTCCCACCGATTGCAATCAATTTGAAGTCAATATAGTATAATAATATGATCTATTGTATAAAATAATAATGATCTATATATATAATATAATATTTTAAGCCACCCCGACTGATCTATGTATAATCTTATCATTAAAAGCATTCCAATTACTCTAAACACGACATTTAAAATCTGAGCTGTAAGTTGGTGAGGATTTGAGTATTCTGTAGAGTCTAGGAGATGTCCCAGCATCAGGTCAATGCTTCCATGTTCTTACAATATCGTTGAAGAAGAAGATTTTCGAATTGATCAGACCTATTAAAGTTGATTGAAGCTCATAGTTCTATAACGATTTAACGAATTTTCATGAATCAAAGCTAAGAACACTCTCGATGAAGACATCAAAAAAAAAAACTATCAATAATAAAATAAAAATCGGTTCATCCGGTTGGGTGCTAAGATGCTACAGACAGACACACAGATAGATACGTGAAACATATAATACCCCTACTTTAAATCAAAATCGGTTCATCCGGTTGGGTGCTAAGATGATACAGACAGACACACAGATACACACGTTAAACGTATAATACCCCTACTTTTTGCGTCGGGGAACGCCGTTACGGCGGCAGATGTTCTCCTTGGTGGTAAGCTACTTTTCAACCGACTTCCAAAAAGAAGGAAGTTCTCAATTCGTCTGTATCTTTCTTTCTTCTTTCTTTTTTTGTGTGTGTATGTAACGCGATTACTCCGTCAATTGTGAACCGATTCGAATTATTATTTTTGTAATCGGTAGGGTACGTTTTCGAGGTGGTCTCAATGTAATTTCATTGACATGTGATAAGTATCTTCAGAGATATGATGATAAACGTCTCAAACTTGCTACTGAAATTGACTCGCGGGGCATTGAAGTCAGTTTTTTTAGTTTTAAAGTATCTTAATTATTAGTAGATTTAATGATTCCACGAAAACCCATGATTCATGAATGCACATAAAACTTTCATTGGTAGGTATATAGCTAGGATTAGAAGCATCGACCCTCGGGTCAGAATCAGGGTAACTATCCTTTACGCCAAAGGGCCGTCCAATATCACTACGTAAGTATTATAAAACAATGTCCATCACTGCGTCTGTCTGTCTGTTCGCAATAATCTCAATAACATCTGAACGGATTATCATGCGGTTTTCAACAATAGCCAGAATGAAGAAGGTTTAGGTCTTAGGTGCATAATTCATTAAGGTTTTGTGTAAATTAGTTGACATATGACGATGATTGTTAAATATGTTAATATTTTATATTCGATGCAACAAACTGATGCAAATGTTGTAGGCATATATGTTCTACTCGTGCAAAGCCGGGGCGGGCTGCTAGTATAAAATATAATAATAAAATCTTAGTAAAATATCGTATTTTCCCTCAACTTTATTTCGAGGAGTCATCTTAAAATTTTGTACACTTTGTTACTACTAATATTAAGACCATTTATATGACACCTCACATATCAAATTCCATCAAGCTGTTTAGGCTGTAGGGTATGTCAAAGAAACATAATACATATTTACATACATACATACACTCGAAAAACATTTGACCCTCCTTGCGCAGTCGGGTAATACGTTCACAATCGACAAATATATTGTGTAACTGTTCGAGATAACTAAACTAATAATAATGTAATAAACTGAATTATTCATTACTATAGGTAAAAAAGTAGTTTAGTTAAGTCTAGTTTAAGTATATATATTATGTACCTAATACATATTTTTATTATTATTCCAAGTAAATAAATGTTGGTAATGAATGTGTAAATTAAACTAGATCAATTTCAAACCACCCATCTGGCAACACTCCGCTCGTACTAAGTACTAAGAGCTCGTTATTTTGATTCACTATTTTTTGTTTTTTTTACACAATTTACGTGATTAAATGTTTGTCTTACCGATGGAATATACACCAGAAACCTTATGATTCTTTTGCGATGAATTGTGGCACAAAATCACCGTACAACATGTCATATTTTAATAATTTTGCGGGAGGCGCACTCGCTACCTTGTAACACGGACCACTAATTAGTAATTACGCGGGCGTCGATTGGGTCGAATTCCGACCCAAATGAACGGCGAGTATGACGAGCGCGTACTTGGTTTCTGTAGGTTATAATTCGATGCCAAAACAGATCGAAAACTTTAATGTGATAAAACCAAACTTTTTTACGGACCACAGAATAGTTCGGTGTGAAATTAACACCAAAAGTATGAGATAGTTCAGTCGGGAAACCACACAGAACTTGCGAGTAATTCCGGAGTTAACGGAAAATGAAAGGGATGAACTTAGCTCACGATTTCAACGGGTTATAAAAACAGATTTAGACATACAAACACAATACAAAAGATTGCAAGATGAAATAACTTGCTCATTAAAAGATTTACAAATAACAAAAATCAAGAAAATAAAATAAATCAGCGATTACTCTGAATTTCTATTCGAAAAACGAAACATGCTTTATAAAGAAACGCCGACAAAGGAAATAGAAGCATTTAAAGAATTAAATAATAGAAAGGAGTGGACAGTAAGTCTCAAAACTAAGATGAAAAATATATTTACAACTAGACCTAAAATTTTAAATGCTACTCAGCTACAGAATTCTACAAAGACTAATACGATACTGATCAAACACCACCTGCAGAAAGCTATAAAGACAACATGATCAAAGGTGAGAAATTATCAAATATATATATTTTTCTCCGATCAACGGGCGTCTTCCCAACGACGAGCGCGCCTACGCAACTAAAGTTTAAATAAAAACGAAATAGATGTAGATACCTACTTGCTATTGAGACACAGAAAAACGAAAAGAAAACAGGTGAAGATCGCAGTACCAATGAATTGTTGATAATCTTAATTAACCCACTTCTTGATTACATTTTTGACGAAATCTTAAAAAAGGGCAATCACCAGAACAGCAGAGAAAGTCTTCTTTCGACAAACCATAATAGATACGAGCCTTGAAAACTTCACAAAGTATGTATTACTTAATGTGGCCGCTATAACAACAAATACAAAAAATCGTAAAAGCGATGCATCTTATAATCGCAAACGTTAGCTAGAATGAGATGCAGCTAGACAGTTGTTATCTGTTATCTATATTACGAAAAGAGATGCAGATAACAGCTGCATCTCATTCTAGCATACGTTTGCGATGACGAGACGCATAGCTATCAACGTAGATTTTCCACCCCAGGGCCCCTAGAAAAAATACAATTTCCTATTTCCATTCACGCTAACGCAAGTTCAAAATGTATGGAATGACATTTATGTTTCCGCACCAAAAATGTCACGCCCATTCATTTTGAACTTGCGTTAGCGTGAATGGATACAAGAAATTGGATTTTTTCTAGGGGCCCTGGCCCGGTTGTTTCTACATACATAGCGATGAATTTCGAACGATGGTTGTCGTTAAAAACAGAGATATAAATACACGGTCTGTCTAGCTGCATCTCCTTCTATAAGACGTTTGCGATGGCAAGATGCATCCCTATCAATGTAGGGACTTCCACCCCTGGATAGTATTATTTTATATATACGATTATACGTAGAACCTCCTAAGTAGTCTGTAGTATTATTGTATATTCGTAGGTAAGTTGTAGTCAGTTTCTAAGGTCAATACACATGCGCGTGGCGGCCGCTAAGCCATATTTTAGCGTCTGAGTGGATCCTCACAAAGAATACGTGACTACGATACGTGAAAATTAAATTGTAGGCAGTTATTCATATAAAGTAATAAACCACATTCACATGACGTGTGAGAAATTGTCGTTAGCAAATTTGAGTAATTTATAGCGATTATATCTGGAGATACCTATTAGATATTGATAAAAAATACTAAATGATAAAACACGTTATATAGGTCGCGACTTACACAGTGAGAGACTTAATATATCGCCAGCTCGTGAAATCACACTATTTAGTGGTTTTGGTGGCTTCACTTTTACACGAGATGACGTCATTCTAGCGTATTCTGTACCGTATTCTAAGTACCTTATCGCTTAAAAACTTAGATAATACTGCTTACAGCTAGGCAACACTTTACTTACAGTGCAATCTCGCGGACTGCTGCAAGAACACGCAGAGCTACCATCAATGCAACTAATGGGCATTTTAATATTATTAATTATTTTGCAATTATTGTTGTAAATACACAAAATCAAAACGAAAGATAAAAAAACAAAAACATGAAGAGATAGACAATAACGAGCTTCATTAAAAAGTACTAACCATAAATTAGTACAATCTTCTTATTAATGCATGAATGGTAAAATCATATTGTCACTCCTTTGAACGCTTCGTAAACTAGGAAATGTGCTTGACAGTCTGGATTAAGCCTAGATTAAGCGTCAAACAAGCAGTGGCGGCGGTCAGCCCGCGGTCAGTTGTGATGTATGGAAAACAATGAGATGGGCTGCGTTCACGACCTACGCTCGGAGTGCACCCAAACGCTCTAACCCCGTTCACGACTCAGAGCGTCGCACTCGGTTGCAGCAACTGTGTCGTTCCCGACCTCGGTTGTTTCACTCCGGTTGCAACTTTTTAACCATCAAATTCGATGGTTAATAAACGCTCTGAC
Source organism: Cabera pusaria (assembly GCA_954871355.1). NCBI lineage: Eukaryota > Metazoa > Arthropoda > Insecta > Lepidoptera > Geometridae > Cabera > Cabera pusaria. The sequence continues at coordinate 7,296,584 of OX940897.1, forward strand.
GTTTGTGACTGTAAATTTGGCGGGAAAAGCTGTAATTTTTTTACAGATTAAGGGGATCGGAAGAAATTGGCATTGTCGAGACCAAGACGTGACATGACGAGATATTAATCGTAAAAACAAACGGAAAATATTCAGAACATGAAAAATAAATGATCATAACCTCGAAATTCGAGTTTGCGCAAAATGTCTAAGTCACAATTTGAGTGAAAAACACCCGTGGTCGTTCCGGACCTTCGAGCGAGTTGCAAAACAACCAAAAATCTTTCTCCGGAGGACGTGAACGCACATGGTCCTCACACCAGTCAAGACTATAGTTTTCCATGACTGACCACTGACCGCCACCGCTAGTGTGTTTGACGCCTTAGGCTGAGCGCAGACTATAGACCAAACAGTCTTAAGCTTGCTACACATATATAGTGTCAGTTCCAACGACGTTTTACATAACTAGCTGTGCTCACGACTTCGTCCGCATGGAGTAGTGTCTTTGGGTAGCATTAACAAATATGACACATACGTACGCACAGCTCTCTGGAGTCATTCTATTCTAGGCCTAGCCTGTTCACCATGCGAAAATGCGAAAGTCAATTTGTATATTTGTTTGTTTGGGACTTCTTCACGGTGAAATGGTTGGACCGATTTAGCTGAAATTTTGCACAGGGATAGGCAGTACTTATTAATGGATAAGGCCATGGGATACTTTTTATTACGTCGGCACAGCTAGTTTTATACGATAGATCAAATTGATATATATTGACATCAAATTGATTTATATCGGTTATGATCTACAGAAATAGCGAAGCTAATAATGTTTACGTAGTAACTCTTATCTAATCTGTGGTTTCGCAATGTGTTTATTTACGACGACATCACATTAGAAACGTCTAAAATTAGTAATGGGTTGGATTTAGAATCGTTTGCACGGAAAAGGGGGGATAGGGGAAGGGGAGGGTCCCCTCTTCACTACCCTACCACTCCCATTACAAGGTAATGCATAGTTTTTGAGTTATGCCTATTTTTGTTGGGTTTGATTTTGGATTTTTGGTTGTATTTAGAATCGTTTGGCATGAGTTTGATATAAAAAGTTATGGGAATGGGTAGAGGCTAGGTCCCTGATTGTAACAATATCATTCTTATAACAAGGTAATGCATATTTTTCAAGAAAACGATATAAGCAAAATATAACCTAAAAATATACTAAACCCTAAAAACATAGCGCAAATAATAGTTATAAGGGCTAGATAACTGTTCGAAAATTTGAGTAATATGATTTACCACTACTAAATTAATAAGAACTCCCACCACAAAATAAACTGTCCAAGTGCAAGTCGGACTCGCACTCGTAGGGTTCCGTACCACGTATTTTATAAGATCGAGCAAAATATACCACTATTTTTTCGCCAGCAAATAAAAATAATTAATAAACATATCGTTTCTTATAACGCCATCTAACGTCTAACAAAGGTGTTAGGGATCGACATTTAAAAATAACGCCATCTAAGGGACTTTTACCTAACTAAGCGTTCATAAATGGCGTCAAATGCCGAAAAAAACACGTTTCTTGTATGGGGACCCTCTATTATCTTTAACATTATTCTGTTTTTAGTATTTGTTGTTATAGCGGCAACAGAAATACATCATCTGTGAAAATTTCAACTGTCTAACTATCACGGTTCATGAGATACAGCTTGGTGACAGACGGACAGACAGACAGACAGACAGACGGAAAGCGGAGTCTCTGTAATAGGGTTCCGTTGGTACCCTTTGGGTACGGAACCCTAAAAATGGGGTTAGTTTAGGTTGAAACTGCGACAACACAAGGCGTGAGCCGAGCGAGCGAAGCGCTAAAAAATCTGTTAAACATCCAAGAAACCAGTGATATTGATCAGCGAAGTGGTAAAAAAAAGTGAGGTTATGATTTTACAAAAATAGGCATAACTCTAAAACTATGTATTACCTTATATTATGTTTCTTTGAAGTGTTTCACACTTTATATTTTTGTAAATTGTTAAACACAATCCAAAATTTCATCGTACCGACGGGACTTGAACTTGTGTGAAACACTTCAAAGAAACATAATATTTGATTTACGCAGTGCAACATCTCTCGTCGGATTTGAAAACTGTAATGATTTCTTCCGAATGATTAACTTACGTAATAAGTAGTCATAGATGGCGCCACCAATGCATAATTGGGTTAACAAAATGCAATCCACTAATTTCGTCGTAACGATACTTCGCACCGTGGCTTAATTGGCAAAGCACCGGAACATGTCATTCCGGAGGTTGCGGGTTCAAGTCCCGTCGGTACGATGAAATTTTGGATTGTGTTTAACAATTTACAAAAATATAAAGTGTGAAACACTTCAAAGAAACATAATATTTGATTTACGCAATGCAACATCTCTCGTCGGATTTGAAAACTGTAATGATTTCTTCCGAATGATTAACTTACGTAATAAGTAGTCATAGATATCGCCACCAATGCATAATTGGGTTAACAAAATGCAATCCACTAATTTCGTCGTAACGATACTTCGCACCGTGGCTTAATTGGCAAAGCACCGGAACATGTCATTCCGGAGGTTGCGGGTTCAAGTCCCGTCGGTACGATGAAATTTTGGATTGTGTTTAACAATTTACAAAAATATAAAGTGTGAAACACTTCAAAGAAACATAATATTTGATTTACGCAGTGCAACATCTCTCGTCGGATTTGAAAACTGTAATGATTTCTTCCGAATGATTAACTTACGTAATAAGTAGTCATAGATGGCGCCACCAATGCATAATTGGGTTAACAAAATGCAATCCACTAATTTCGTCGTAACGATACTTCGCACCGTGGCTTAATTGGCAAAGCACCGGAACATGTCATTCCGGAGGTTGCGGGTTCAAGTCCCGTCGGTACGATGAAATTTTGGATTGTGTTTAACAATTTACAAAAATATAAAGTGTGAAACACTTCAAAGAAACATAATATTTGATTTACGCAGTGCAACATCTCTCGTCGGATTTGAAAACTGTAATGATTTCTTCCGAATGATTAACTTACGTAATAAGTAGTCATAGATGGCGCCACCAATGCATAATTGGGTTAACAAAATGCAATCCACTAATTTCGTCGTAACGATACTTCGCACCGTGGCTTAATTGGCAAAACACCGGAACATGTCATTCCGGAGGTTGCGGGTTCAAGTCCCGTCGGTACGATGAAATTTTGGATTGTGTTTAACAATTTATGTATTACCTTGTAATTAAAATGGTGGGAAAAGGAAAGGGGGACCCTTTTTCGTGCCAAACGATTCAACATTTTTACCTAGTGAGGTTATGATTTTGCTAAAAAAAATCATAACTCAAAAACTATGCATTACCTTGTAATGAGAGTGGTGGGGTAGTGAAAAGGGGACCCTCACCTACCCCCTCCACCGCTCCAACCCCCCTTTTTCGTGCCAAACGATTCTAAATTTCAACCTTAGTAATTATCAGTGTTTCTCTACAATATTATTCATGTATTATACATATAAACCTTCCTCTTGGATCACTCTATCCGTTGCGTAGTTTTAAAGATTTGAATGAATGAATTTATTTTAGTTTGTGGTCCTAGGTTACAGAGTTGTTTAATAATTACATTGATGTCAAAACGTGTCTCAAGGTCCTACTTAGTCAGTATACAAGCACAAATATAATTAAAAGATGATATAAAATAATTATAAAAGTATGTTTAAAGTCTAAAATTACGTTATTTTCTTTAAAAAAATCTACAACTGAATAGTATGCCTTGTCGATAAGATATTCATACAATTTTGTTTTAAACACATGAACATTACTTATGTCTCGAATTGAGATTGGAACCGCATTGTAGATTATTGGCGCCATACAGAAAACACTTTTTTTTTTAAGTTGTGTTTTACATCCGTAGTTTTTGATCATATTTTTTCGTCGACTACCATCATCAAATTTTGTGTATAAATCAGGATTTTTTTTTACGAAAAGAGCTACTTCACTTATGTAAATTCTTAGTTTAATAAAGTGATCTTTGCATGAATCTGTTTGTTTAAGACCGCAAATGGCTCGAATACATCTTTTTTGTGCTCTAAATATGTTTTTTTTATCTGTAGAATACCCCCAAAATATAATACCATACCTTAGAGTAGAAGCTACATCTAAGCATACACAGAGACAGACAGCGGGAAGCGACTATGTTTTATACTATGTAGTGATTAAATAGTATTAATAGTATACGGTATAAGTATATAGTATATGTAGTAAAGAGTAAGGATAAGTAGGGAGAAAGATTAGTATAGTACCTATCATAGATATATATATATATATATACAATACATAATGCAAGTAGAGATTTACTACGATAACATGGCCCGTCCCTCCAAATTACTGTTTCAATGAGTGTAGTCACATCCTTACGAAAGAGTTTGTATGTAGTTATAATTATTCGTCTTCAGTCTTCAGTAGCAGGCACATAAAGACTCTCTGACACATAAAGTAATCTGTGGTAGCAGGCCGGCAGAACCAGTACGCACACATGCGTGGTGGTGGTTTAGTAATTTATATGATCGTAATGATGAACTCACTATTTTTAATTATATTTTAAAAAAAAATTGCATGCCATGTGGTAGGATACAGCAGTACTACTTTATTTATTTTAAGACCACTTTGACCTGTATTCGCAATGAATAAATGAATATGAATATGAATATGGTGCGTTGTAAATACTTTCACAAATACTTTCAAACGTTTTAAATTTTGGAGGTGCGGGTCATGTTATCGTAGTAAATCTCTATCACGATTTGTATCGAAACCTAGCGTGCCATCTTTTTAACATCTACTGTGACGTCACAGCCGACATTTAGTGATGGGAAATTCAAACCGATTCAAAGACACCGATGCCCCCGATGCCCCTTCGCCCCGTTACGATTCAAACGATTCAACTGGAACCGCCGCCGTGATCGTTTCGCTCATACTTATACATTTTATATCTGTGGTCCCGCTCGCTCACTCCGCGTTCGCCCCCCGCCAACCACGCCAGCAATCACCAGTGACTGCACTGGTGATTAATAATATAATATAAACATATATTTGTTGATATTTCTTTGAAACAAAAGCAGTACGTAGTATTATTATCTTTTCTATGACACAAGGGATTAGCATAGACATGCATGCCAAGAAACAGTTGTGATTTTATCAAAAAATTTAGATAACCCAAACATCGATTAACATGAATGACATCGATTTTCTGACAGACGAATGATATTAAATGGAATTGTAAAATACAAAATAATTTAATGAAATTTCAAAATGCTATTAGTATTCTTTAAAAGCATACTTTTTAAACTTTGCTTATATGTACTTACGGGTACCTAGCTACTTACTTATTAAGATGTAACTTGCATGTAAGATTTAACTTAAATATTATGAATAATCATATTTCACCTTGCTTGTTGTAGGCTATGGAAACAAAAACATCGTGAAATAAAACCAGAGAAGACAATTTAGAACCCAAAAGAAGAGTAAAATTAGAACAATTATTTATTTATTTTGTTTATTTATTAGCTTGTTTTTATCAGTAACTTAACAAAATTATGATTTTTTATAATGGTTTATATTATTTGTCTGTCCGATAGATATCGAGTAAAATCGATTATTGATATATGTTGTAGAGCGAACAACACTAGGCGCGAGATTTGACAGACGAATGACAAATTGCCTGTACCACGAAGTCGAAGCGATGCGCGAGAGTATCGCTTGTCCGATATTCATGGTCTCTTAACACACAACGTCAAAGCAAACGCAGCAATATAATGTAAATAGTTTTACTTAACGTTAATCTATAGTTACTAGGTGTATTCTTGGAATCACAGCTTGGAATATTTAAAAATTAGTTTTAAAATGAATTTAAAATAACTTATCTGTGATAGGAAATATGTCCTTGCCTGAAGGGGCTTGACATTTTTGGGCTCTGTTAATTATCACGTAACGAGGCATTTTTATAAGTTTAGCGTACGTCCGGCTGTAACAACAGACGCGCGCGGACTGTAACTACTGTAAGTTAAGTAGCGGCGGCCAATCCAAACTTTTTTTTTTTTTTTTTGGTCGGAGTTTAGACACGGTCAGTAAATGCCTTTGCGTTATCAATAGGGAATATGCATGAAGCTCAGATTTATTGGAAATAATTTTTTTTCGATTCTTTGTTGTCCTGGAGTTATATGTAAAACCTTTTTTTTTATTTCATTCCATTTTATTTGCTTAAAATAATAAATTAAAAATGCAATTTAAGCGAGGGAAATTTAAGTTTGTAAAACAGATCACCATTGGTCGAATCGAAAGTTGACGTCAATATGCACTACTTCACGTGATAGAAACATCGAGCGCGGGAACATAAAAATAGATGTATGGTGTGGTCTTATTGTATTTATTTCCAAATATTGTGTTTTCCGTGTATTATTGTGCAAAAATGTATATTACTAACCATTTAGTGTTGATAAAAATGAGTACGAGATTAAAGAAACTGTATAATTTAATAAAAACATGCCATTGGCTAAATACAATAATCGCGCGGAGTCTTAGTTAATGAAAAAAAAGCTAGTTTGCTTCAAGCGGCGTGTGTCTGACGTAAGTGCGTGACGACACAACGCATCACCAAAGGGCCCGGAAAATGATGGCGTTTTAACTGCTCAAATTTATTTCTATATTTAAATGTTTATTTAAAAAATAATTAGACTAATACCAGCAGTATTTTATTTTTTTATTATGTTATATGGATGTAATGAGTGAAATAAAAATATTTAAAAAAACATGAATATTCCCTATTGTATGTATATATATCTGTGGTACCTATAATATAGTACATATAATATATAGCACTGGCAGGTTGTCACTCATTATCACTTTTTTGTGACCTGGGGCCTCCCCGAGTAAATAAGTATTCTGTGACCTGGGGTGGAAGTCTTTACATAATTTAAGCGATACGTCCTGTCATCGCTAAAGTCTAGTAGAAAGAGATGCTAGACGCTAGACCTAGGACGATGGATTATAATCCATCATCCTAGCGCTAGACCGTTTTTATCTGCATCTCTTTTTTATTTTTTTTTTCGATTATCGTTCGAAATTCATCGCTATTCATGTAGAGACTACCTGCCTTGGGTTCCTTACGTTGGGTTTCGATGTACATAGCAATTACAGTCCGGCAAGTATAACTTGGCGCGGCTGTGCGCCACTGTGCTTTTACTTTGTACTTTGATAACAGATTCTCTTAAACCACTTTTGATTACTTTTGGCATTATTGAACTATTTTAATGTAGCAGATTTATCAACAATAATTTCGCGGTAATCTCTCAAACGTCAAACTCACAGTTTCAAGAGCGCGGAATTAGTTCCAAAAACCACCACCGCTAAGTTATACTTGTGGCACTGTACAATGGATAAAATTAAATTTGTCAAAACATCTGCTGTGTACCATTTATAAAAAAATACATACATAAAAATACATATTCTAAATCCATGGTCAGTTCATTAGCCTTATCTGTGATAGCTGTCAATTTTGACGTAACCAGCAGTCGCCACTCGCCAGTCTGACACAAAAATTATCAGTTACAGTCCAGCAAGTATAACTTGGCGCGGCTGTGCGCCACTGTGCTTTTACTTTGTACTTTGATAACAGTTTCTCTTAAACCACTTTTAATTACTTTGGCATTATTGAACTATTTGAATGTAGCAGATTTATCAACAATAATGTCGCGGTAATCTCTCAATTAATAATACAATTAATTAATCTCTCGGAATTAGTGCCAAAAACCACCACCGCCAAGTTATACTTGTGACACTGTACGAATAGATTGTCAGTTACGAATAGATTGTCTTGCGTTCCTAAAATCCATAAAGTAATTTCTCTGTATACATTAAAATCCCACGGAGAATAGATTCTAGAAAATCCATTCCACGGATATTCATTCTGTCATGAAATTTTCATTAATTCATTTGCCTATATAAAAAAAGTATTCTAATCGTGGATGGAGTATTAAGTGGATGTAGCATTTATATAATAATACAATAATAATATGAGAAGGATAAAACTATATCATATAATATCTATATCATCTACTAGCAGCCCGCCCCGGCTTCGCACGGGTAGAACATATATGCCTACAAAATTTGCATCAGTTTGTTGCATCGAATATAAAATATGAACATATTTAACAACCATCGTCATACTCGTATTTCATCCAATTTACACAAAACCTTAACGAATTATGCACCTAAACCTTCCTCATAAACACTCTGGCTATTGGTGAGAACCGCATAATAATCCGTTCAGTAGCTATTGAGATTATTGCGAACAGACAGACAGACGCAGTGATGAACTTTGTTTTATAATACTTACGTATTGATATTGGACGGCCCTTTGGCGTAAAGGATAGTTACCCTGATTCTGACCCGACGGTCGTTGGTTCTAATCCTAGCTATATACCTACCAATGAAAGTTTTATGTGCATTCATGAATCATGAGTTTTCGTACAGTGGTAGTGGAATCATTAAATCTACCAAAAAGTAGCTTACCACCAAGGAGTACATCTGCCGCCGTAACCTTACGGCGTTCCCCGACGCAAAATGTAGGGGTAATATACGTTTAACGTGTGTATCTGTGTGTCTGTCTGTAGCATCTTAGCACCTAACCGGATGAACCGATTTTGTTTTTATTATTGATAGTATTTTTTTTGTTTGATACGAGTAGATGTCTTCATCGAGAGTTTTCTTAGCTTTGATTCATGAAAATTCGTTCAATCGTTATAAAATTATGAGCTTTTTTCTAGTTAATTGCGCTAAGAAATCAACTTTCATAGGTCTGATCAATTCGAAAATCTTCTTCTTCAACGATATTATAAGAACATGGAAGCCTCCTGGACTCTACAGAATACTCAAATCCTCACCAACTTACAGCTCAGATTTTAAATGTCGTGTTTAGAGTCATTGGAAAAAGCTATTATACATAGATCAGTCGGGGTGGTTTAAAATATTATATTATATTATTATAGATAGATAGATAGATATACACTTTATTGAAACACCACTTACGAAACAGAAAAATACTTAGGAACTAGATAAATAAAACTAATAGGCTCAATGGGCGGTCTTATCGCTTAAAGCGATCTCTTCCAGACAACCATGTACGGAAAGGATAACAATTATATGGAAGGCGGTGGCTTATAAAAATGTGACAATGCAAAAAGAATAACAAATTAATGGACTTATTAATACTAATAACTATATGAAATAGTATAAAATATATGTAATAAAATATATATGAAATGATAATCATGATTTACTTATATAATTTCCCATATATAAATAATATTAAAATATACATATACCTACTTACACATATATACATACAATTCCAGTACATGTTATATAAATGGATAAATACAATAATAGCAGAGCAAAAATAGACAGTGAAAAGTAGCTAAGATGAAAGATAATGGGCTTTGACACGGCGTTTGAATATATCTAATGTTTGGGACCGTCTGATTTCAACGGGCAAGGAATTCCATAATATTACAGCTTCAACATTGAAGGAGCGCTGATAGAAAATAGTGCTGTGTGAAGGGATCTTTAGTCTCAAGTTCTCTGATGACCTAAGTGAAGGGCGTAGTGGATGGGATAGGTAGAGATATTGGAAACGTTCTAAAAGGTATCGGGGAGATGAAGGATTAAAGAGTGTTGAGTAAAGGAGTGACAGTATATGTGCATCCCGACGACGACGAATGGGTAGCCACTCGAGCCTAGCACGAAACTCAGAAATGTGGTCATACTTACGCAGACCGAAAATAAACCTGATGCAAAAATTTTGCAGGCGTTCGAGTTTATCCAGCTGCTCTTGAGTAAGATCGAGATAGCAGACGTCAGCGTAATCTAAAATAGGGAGAAGGAGAGACTGGGCAAGCGCAATCTTAGTGGTAATAGGTAAGAAATTGCGCAATTTGCGCAAGGATCCTGCAGATGCGAACATCTTGCGACTGGTTTCCATCAATTGAGGACTCCATGATAGACAGCGATCTATAGTTATTCCCAGATTTCTTACAGTCTCGCTAAATGGTATGTTGACACCTTCGAATACAACACTAGGAAGACTCTGCCAGTCGATTCGGCTGATATAACGGGAGCTACCCACGATTATGACCTGAGTTTTCAGGGCATTTATTTTTAAGCCATAGGACTTGCTCCAATCAGATATGCGGCTCAGGTCATTGTTTGTGGCTGCTATCGCGTCAGACAGCTCATCCATCGATGCTTGGGAGTATAGCTGAAGGTCATCCGCGTAGAGATGGTAGGAAGAAGTGAGATTATTGGAGATAGAGTTTATAAAAATTGCAAAGAGAAGAGGAGATAAGACGCCACCTTGCGGTACACCAGCAGACGTATCGCACCACGTAGACAACCGATCTTCGAGACGGATTTGTTGCCGGCGACCGTAGAGATAGCTATGAAACCAGTCAGTTACTGCAGTGGACATGTTATAAGAGCGAAGAATAGCAAGAAGGATGTCGAAATCAACAGTGTTAAAGGCATTGCTGAAATCTAGGAGTGACAGTACGGTTAACTGACCGTTATCCATCCCAAGACGAATGTCATCGGTGATTTTAACTAGTGCAGTAACCGTACTGTGCCCTGGGCGGAAGCCAGACTGAAAAGGATTAAGAAGGTTATATCGGTTGAGAAAAGAGCTGATCTGATTATGAACCAGTCGCTCAAGGACTTTGGATAGATAGGGAAGGATAGATATGGGACGGTATTCAGAATATGACTTAGGATTGCACTTTTTTGGTAAAGGGATGATCTGCGCTTCCTTCCATGTGGAAGGAAAGACACCGTTGGAGATGGAGTAGTTAAAAATGTGACAAAGGACGGGAAGGATGAGGTCAAGTAAAGGGATCAGCATATTACGACTAATGCTATCGACGCCGACAGCTTTAGAAGTAATAGCGAGCATGCTCTTTCTAACTTCGCAAACAGTAAACTGACGAAAGATGAAAGAAGAGTGAACGAGAGAAGAAGAAGACGTATAAGAGAGTAAGTTTAAGGTAGATGCTTTAGTAGAGATGTCCATTGTAGAAGATGTAGAGAAGTGCAGGTTCAGGGAGTCAATATCTAAATTTTTCGGAATAGTTTCCTGGCGCGATTTACCCACTCCCAATGACCTGAGAAACCTCCACACCTTAGCTGAGTCCTCATCCTGAACTGAGGCGTAGATATGGCGTCGCTGGGCATCCCTGCAGGCTAGGTTGCAGCGATTGCGAAGTTTAATGTAACGAGCCTTATTTGTGTCATTTGGTTTGATTTTGTATTTTGTTTTGGCTACGGATTTTTTGTGTTTAAGGGTCTTGATGTCATCAGTGAGCCATGGAGCAGGAGTGTGTTTAATTTTTATAGCCCTAATAGGAGCATGTACGTCGTATAGTTGCGTGATGAGGGTATTAAATACCGCGATTTGGTCATCAATGTTCTCAGAATTCACCACGGGTGACCAATCGACGGCTTCAGCATCTCGTAGGAAGGCTTCATGATTCATACCACTAAAATTGCGTTGCATGATGACAGTGGGTTTCGATTTTGGTGGACGGATCTTATAAGATAGAAAAATTAAATCATGGTAAGAAAATTCATCAGCAGAACACTGGCCATGCCTAGCAATATGCTGTAAGGAGGATACAAGTATGAGATCGAGAAGTGAAGGAGAAGAGTTTGGAAAATGGTGAGTAGCGTTTAGAGGAAGAATATGCATGTTGGTAGACGTAGCCAGAGTCTCTAATGAATGAGAACGATGATCACGCTTTAAAAGACATGTGTTGAAATCACCCATGATTATAGTATGAGTATACAAGGGTCGAAGACTTACCAGAAGACTCTCTAAGGAGGAGAAGTAATTATTTCGTGAAGAGAAGCTATAATAGACTCCGAGAAAAATTTTAGAGTGAGAAAGAAGAACCTCAATAAAAAGATGCTCACCTGCATTTCCTGGTGGTGGCTGAGCGGATGTGCTTATAACGGAGAAAGGAATGTGTGAGCGCAAGTAGATAGCCACACCCCCACCGCCACCACCAGTCCGGTCATTACGAATCAGGTGAAAGCCAGGCAGATTATAGGAGATAGATGGAAGAGAAGGTTTAAGCCAAGATTCAGAGACTAGTATAGCTTGAATGTTTTTGTTATCAAGAGACGTCTGCATATCCGAAAAATGTGCCGGGATGCTTTGCGCGTTGATGTGAATGACATTGAAATTTTTAGGTACATCAGAGAAATTGCTATCTAAAGTATCAGAGAGAGAAGGCAGACTTAGGAAACTATCATTGCTACTACTATCGGAAGAAGAACAGGCTGAAAAATAATTATTGCTACTATCATTAAATAAATTCAACATATCTAAACAAATACCTTACTAATATGAGATACAATATATAACTATTATGTATGTGTATTCTATATATATATATAAATATAAATAAATATTAATAAGTACCTACAATAATCTAACTACAGAATTGACCTAATAAAAGTTTACTTTTTATTTTCATACACCTGCCGGATTATTAACAAAGTTCTATCACAAACAATAAGTAATTACTCAATAGTTGACCACAAACTGCAATATTCAATAACATACATTAATAATAATTTAAGTAAAATTATTACGGAAAACAGTGTAACACGCATGTTTTTATTACCTAAAACTAAGAATTAAATGAGCGGAAGAAACGTAACGTAATATTATTCTAGTTTGGTACTTGTTTACACTACACGATTACAAATATTTTTTAAATAGTCGTAGCATGCAAAATAAAAGGGTCGTGTGTGTGTGGATTAATCAAAATGTCATTTGTCAGTTGTCACTATTCAGAAACATCAAACTTAGACGTCAAAAATTAAGCAAATTTAAATTAATGTGAAGTGTGATTATTTTCATTTCTATTTTCTAACAAAATTACTTTAACAAACTACACCCTATTCTTAATTACGATAAAACAACATCACACATAGTAATCTGTGGATAAATCTAAGCAAACTAAAGGGTAGTTTTATACTGGAATTAAAATAAACTGTGAGGTAGAAAAATACTAAGGCGACATCAAAATCATAAAAACAAAACTCAAATGGGTGAAATGATACCTCTTTACGATGACTATTGACTACTTTTTATTTGCACCTGCACCTGCTGCGGCTCGCCGTCTAGTGGCTTGTTTCTTGGCGAGTTTCTCCGGTGCAGTTGCCGCCTCTGCGACCGGTGCCGGCTCGGCAATCGCATCCAACTCTGCCATCGAGACTAGGCGCATTCGCGTGCCATCAGCCTTTACCACGTATATGGAGCCATCGCGAGTCCAACATTTTGTGACTCCAAAACGCTGCCGCGCCGCAACAAAAGTATCGTGCCGGGACTTCGTTAGGAATTCAGACAAGGTTATGCCTGAACCCTTGAGACTTGTCTTCAAGCCCCATATCTTTCCACGAAGTGCCATATCACATAACTTGAAAAGAATGGGACGTGGCCGGTCCAGAGTTGATGATCTACCCATTCTATGACACCGACTGATATTTGCAGCGACAAAATCAGACAGTTTTAGTTTTTCATTGATGGTTCTTGCGATGACAGCGGCTGTATCCTCGTCCTTACTTTCTGGTATACCATGAATCAACAAGATCTTGCGCCTTGTGTGCATCTCCAAGTCATCATTTCTTCGAGCTATCAACTCAACTTGAGTTTGCAGAGTCCGCAGGGCTTGAATGGTGAATACCTTGAACGATGAAAACTCTTCTGCAAGGCGTGAATCATCTGTTGGTGTTGAAGAACTGACTTTGCGCTGTCTCTCTTCGAATTCCGCAAATTTTTGGTGAAAAACAGTGCTTAGCTCGACCATTGACTCTTTGATGGCATCCATGTTTGAGGTTAAGTTTGTGCAAAGATATGAAGTTTATTGTGTTATTGATTTGTTTATGCAAATGAAAGGAAAACAATACCCGGCAGGTACTGTGCTTTATATTTTAATTATACATATAATTTAGGCACTTTACACTGGTTTTAATAATTAAAAATGAATATTAATTATATGAGATCTTTAAGTATGTGTTATTCTTGCAACTACCCTCGCCGAAAAAAGATATATAGATGAATATTATTTTATACAATAGATCATATTATTATACTATATTGACTTCAAATTGATTGTGATCGGTGGGAATCTATAGCATAGCTAAGCTTATAATAATATTTTCATAGTAACTATGACCTAATCTGTGGTTTCACTGCAAATATTTTATTAATTTTGGTATGCGTGTTTGTGAAATTCGTGATATCTTCTAGAGTTTTCATTTGAATTATATACTGTAAAGGACAATTTTAATCTATAATATGTGGCCAAGCTAATTAACGTAATTATTTGGATAAGGATTAATACTATATACTTGAAAATAGCCTTGGAAGTTACGTAATATTTTTTAACAAAAATTTTAAGATTAAAATGGTTACTGTAAGTCAACCTTAAGAGATAGACATATGCTGTCGCGGACTTTTTTGTAGGTCTTATTAAGTTGTACAACTCTTGCATAGAAAATATTCTTCTATCTATTTTCAATTAAGCAGCGTTCGTAAGAAACGTGTTTTTTTGACCGTTTATTTGCCGACTTAGGTTGCAAATTAGGTCTCCACGAATGTACCTTTGATTTAAACGGGATAATATTTGGCCTATTTTCATGCCGAAAGTCTATTCTATGTATTAGTGAAAGAATTTTTTAAATCGGTTCAGTAGTTTTTGAGCTTACTCATTACAAACATACAAAAATACAAATGTTCTCTCGTTATAATATTAGTATAGATATCAATAAATCACTAGTATGAGAAGCGAGGTGAACAACATTTTTTTGAAGTTATACTTCTTTTGGCGCGATAGAGAAAAATGATTAGAGTGAATTTATACGATGCGCGTGCACACCGCCACCTAAATTCTACACCGTTAAGTTAGTTCTAGGTGGCATGACTATGTTCAAGTTGTATATGTCATTTCGTAAGAACGTCATATTTAACGTCATATTTTTACGTTAGTAAAACCTGTTTTATTTAAATAAAATCTTTTTGATTAATTTTAATATTTATCGTTAATCACTACTGCATTTTAGTTATTTTTTTTCCATACGCCACAGAAGTATGACTTCTAACGCGTGTACATATGTATACACACTTTTTTTTTATCCTTCTAGATACGTGTATGCGATTTTACAAACTGGTTCCAGCACTGGAACCAAGTTCTAGTGCACCCATTGGCTCTCACCCGCTGTCATGTATGACCTGACCCAATTACGTTGTTCATTTTATCTTATAGTCAGCATATGTATCATGTGTTCATTATCATCATTATATATAACCCGGTTAGGGTTATATCTCTATAGCTATTTCATTCGCATACGCTATAATATGTTTTTTTTTTTTTTTTTTTTTTCTTCTTTCCCAGTCAAGGGAATTTTTTGGCGTCACACGTTCGTGCATTTGCCAGAGTCTTGTTTTATATCTTGATCTTGCATATTAACTTGTGCATATGTTATTGTATGAATTTTATAGAGGTTAAAACAAAAGTGGAGAAACGTTGATAAAGAAAAATTGAGATATAGAACAATATTTACAATACAAAATTAAATTTACAGCATATTATGTACACTAGAATCATATTTACAATTTTATATTATTACAAACAATAAAATCTGAAAGAGTTTTATATAAATTTGGATTAATATTGCAAAGAAGAACTTTGATGTTTGTAGGTAAGGGAACATGGAGAGATATCAATGTGTCGTAAAAGGAACTACGGTCATATTTGGAACAAGCAAAAAATATATGGTCCAGATCCCCATAGTCATGACCACATTCACATTTAGTGCTGTCTACAATATTAAATCTAGCAAGATGTGCAGGACAAGTGGTATGGCCCAAACGCATTCTTATAATAATTGATGTCACAACCTTGCTAAACCTAATATGCGAAAACCACGGTCTTCGCGGAATATGCGGTTGTATACTATAATAATATTTGCCTTTAATTTGACTGCTGCTCTTCCAGTTTCTCACCCAAGATTCTTGAAGCGAGGATCTGGGAAGTGCAGCTAGATCATGTGTGTAATTTTTAAACGGATAACGGTCTCCACAGTCGACAGCCTCTTTAGCTAGCTTATCGGCCTTTTCATTTCCAAAAATCCCTCTATGGCTGGGTACCCAAACAAAATTTACTTTAAAACCTTTTAAAACGCACAAATTTAGCTTTTGTCTAGCTTCTGCTATAAGAGGGAAAAAAGGCTTAGCTTTAAATGGATATCTCTCTAAAGCCTGTAACACGCTCTTACAATCGCTAATAATCATAGTTTTGTCAAGTTTTAACAGTATAATATATTCTAAAGCTTTAACGATGCCAAGACATTCACCAGTAAACACAGAAGACTCAGGAGGACATTTTATTTTCTGAACTATATTATATTCAGCATGATATACACCTACACCTGTATGATTATCGGATGTCTGCTTAGATGCATCCGTATATACTCGATGCCAATTAGGCCACTTTTCTTGGACAAGCGATATGAAGTTGAAATTAGCATTCGTACTATCAATTTCCAAATCAAATATTATTGTAGGATAACTTATTAAGGCTTCATAATCGCAATTAAATAATTCAAGAGTTGGGGAACGGTGTATCGGAGCATTTAGTTGTAACGAGGTATTTCGACTCGTTACATATTTTTCGTTTGGAAGCACATTTCAGCTTCTAAGACTGACAAAATTACCTTTTGGTTTTAAATAATTTAGAACATTTTCGTATTTAGTCATTTTTAGTCGATTTTAAATAATCGAGTTATTACTTGGTCTGTGGATCATTCAATATCCTATAGACAATCTTTCAAAAAAAAAAATGACTTTGACATCTGTCAATTCTCGATCGGAGACGTCACTTTTTCTTGTCCCTGGGGCCTACAAAGAGCTAAACTTTTTGTATTTTTTCTTAATCAGATTTTACAAGATGAATCCATCTTGTTAATGAAATATGCGACGCTAATTGGCGTGCATATTATGTTCAACCATATGATTACGTCGTGATTTTGCGGTGAGTCAATTTTTGATAACCTAAAATGTTTCGCGTCATCCTTCATGGCGACAAATTACAATCGGATTTTTGGTTACAGCCATTTGGCGCTGTTTGGACGACTATGGGTGTCGCCAACTGTTGGTTCGACGCTGGAAGACGTCGTTAGTTTGAGGTGTTCGTGCGACGCACACCGTTTCGATGTCGTCGTAGTTTTGAGCTGTTGGTGCGACGATGAATGACGTCTGTTTAGAGTGGTGTGCTCAGACGCCCCCTGACGCTGCAGCTAAGCCAATTTCATTATAACTCTTTTTATTACCCTTAAAACTTTAATTTCATATTTACAAGATGCAAGAAAGGCAATAACCAAATTTCAGTAGTAAAATGTAAAATAAATTAACCTAAAAAGTAACGAAAACCGAATGGTATTTATAGTCAAATGTTTAGACATAGTATTGCGGCTTTAACTAAGTAATGTAACTCACTTTGGAGGTAAGGGACGTTTTGAAGTATTAAAATTTGTCATACATTCCCAAAACAGTGTTATATCATTTGCCTGTCCCCCGGTCCGAGATTAAAAGTCTCAATGACACCGCTGATTTATCCTGGTAAGTTTTAGATCTTGGTAGAACAAGGGCGCTCGATATTCATAAATACTGTCTACCTAACATTAGTTTTTAGCTTTTTATACTCTATAACCTTCATGTTACAACAAGTAACGTTTATATTTATATAAACAAAATTGTTTTATTACAATTAGCGCGAGAACAGGGACCGGATTTACCTCCTCATATATAATCTTTCTTGCATCTTATTTTTGTTTTTCTTGTCACAATTTAGTGCAATTTTTGTGTTATTTTTTTAGCATTTTTACAGTTTTTGTACTTTGAAAACAGAATTGTAACTTTGTGTACAACTTTTTTGTATTTTAACAAAACTAATTAACATACAATGTTCTTTATATGTCTTATATACTGGATAGACTAATCTAAGTGTGTACTTACTATATAATAACATTTGAGATATGCGTTGTTTACATTTTGTAAGGAACTGACCTTGACCACATTGTAAGTGCTAAGTTTTTGTTTGAATTGATATAACTTTGTCTTATATAAAGTTATAACGTTTGTTTACTGTTGAGAAGCATTAAGCTACATTCATATTAGAAAATACTAGCTTATTAACATAATTATTAACTAGTTTATTGATTTTACTTTTCACAAATAGATATAACCTTAGCCGTTGTTAATAATCTTGAAAATTAAGATAAATTGTGAATCTTTTTTGCATCTTACATACTTCACAATTTGAATGTTTCTTTGCACATTCAAATTTCTTTAAATACTTTTGAACATTATTAAATATTAACATAAACTTTAAAACATAATAACTTAAACCGGTTTTTAACAAAAAAATCTTATAAACTTTGATGAGTTTTAACTATTCTTTGAATTTTTAGTTGGTTGTTTGTCTTTGTTTCTTTAATATTTTTGATTATTCATCATGACTGACAAACAGGTTCAATTTCCACCCTTGTTGGAAGAGAATTTACCTGGTACTTCTAGGGATGTTATTTCTAATCCGGCGTTGGATAATTTAGTTATGCAGAATGCAACAGAGGTTGACCCTTTCTTACCTAACCTTGGTCATAGTAGCTTGCATAATTTTACACCTTTACCTTCGTTTAACTCGATGAATGTTCAACTCAATGAACAATTGAAAAAGCACTTGCCTTCAACAAACAAACTTCCTGATTTGAAGCGTAGTAAGATATCTTTTGATGGGAAAACTTGTGTTAGAGATTTTATCACTTCGGTTGAGGAATATTTTTTGTATAAAAACTTTGATGAAAACTTTTTAGTCGGTTCTTTTTCTGATCTGCTCACTGGAACAGCAACGAAATGGTTCCGTAGTATTCGAATTAGGGTTTCTTCGTGGACAACACTTAAAACTGAATTGTTGAACAGATTCGACAAACCTGAATTTGATTATCATTTGGAGTATGAAATGAGAACTCGCAAACAACGGAGTAATGAGTCACTTCCTGATTTCATTACTGAGATTTTAGATATGTCTAGCAGATTAGCTAATCCAATTTTTGAGAATGTTTTGATAACTATAATTAAACACAACATGTTACCTATTTACACAACGTTTTTATTTGGAAAATCAATAGACACTATTGAACAGTTTATCCGAATTAGTAAGGAATTAGAGATTTTAGTTAACCGAAAACCTGTAAAGGAAATTAAACAAAACTTTCATGCGGTTGAAACCAAACTTTCTTGTTTGAAGTGTAAGTCGACTGACCACACTTATAAAGAGTGTACAGAGATTCTTGGACCTGTGTGCTTTAAATGTCATAAACGAGGCGTTTTGACAAAGAACTGTGATACTTGTCATTCTGACAATATTAAAAATAATAATAATTCAAAAAACTTGTAAGGCATCGGGCCCAAGTTTTAAAAAAAACTTCAGGTGCTCCGATATCCAATTATAAACCTGATGATGATACGTGTAAGAGAGAATTTTCAGAATGGCTTGACTATTTAAAAACATTTTTTTCTGTTCATAAAGCAGCTCCTATACTTTTTACTAAACAAAATGATACTAGACCATTTTTAAAATTTACCATTTATAATGAAACTTTTTCTGGATTGCTAGATAGTGGTTCAAATAGCTGTGTTTTAGGTAATAACCAACACTTGCATTTTTCTAAACTAGGATTTCAAATTAAACCTATTGATGCCTCCGCTTGTACTGCTGACGGTTCATCAAGAAAAGTTATCGGTTCTATGCGATTACCGGTTACCGTTGACAATGTTTGTAAACTTGTAGAATTTTTAATAATACCCTCTTTTTATCCACCTATTATATTGGGATTTGATTTTTGGTTGAAATTTAACTTAGCTAAAGACTTGTGGAAAAATATTGAATATGTTCACAATAATAAAATTCAAGTGAACGCTGTTACTTCTACAGTTCATTTAACTCCTTCTGAGAAACAACAATTAGATGAAACCATTGCTTTGTTTGAAGATATTTCTTATGAGAAAAAAGGTTTAGGCCTTACCACCCTTGTGGAACATAAAATTAACGTTACTGGCGACCCTTTTAAAAGTAGATATTGGCCGTTGAGTCCTGCTAAACAAAAAGAACTTTATGATGAAGTGGAAGTTTTATTAAAGGAAGGAATTATAGAACCTTCAAAATCTCCTTGGTGTTCCCCTGTATTAGCCGTCGATAAAAAAGATGGTGGAACCAGATTATGTTTAGATTCGAGACGATTAAATTCAATAACTGTTAAAGATTCTTATCCTTTGCCGTACCCTTCTAGGATATTAGACAGCCTTCGTGGGGCTAAATTCATATCTACCATAGATCTTTCTAAAGCATTTCTGCAAATTAAACTTGAAGAGTCCTCTCGTGAAAAGACTGCTTTTGTAGTTCCTGGAAAAAACTTGTACCATTTTGTTCGGATGCCTTTTGGAATCACCAACGCACCGGCAGAGTTACAACGCTTGGTTGATAAACTCTTTGGACCTGAATTTGACAATGTCCTGTTTAAATATTTAGATGATTTGATTTTAGTAAATGATAATTTTCAAAATCATATAGAGTACCTTAAAAAAGTCCATGAAATACTTAAAAACTCAGGCTTAACAGTAAATCTTAAAAAATGTGAATTTTGCAAAGAAAGACTCCGTTATCTCGGTTATATTGTAGACAGTCAAGGCCTACATACTGATCCGTCTAAATTAGAAATTATAGAAAACTTTCCACGACCAGAGTCCGTAAAACAACTTAGAAGCTTTTTAGGATTATGTTCATATTATCGACGTTTCATTTGTAAATTCGCTGATATTGCCTCCCCTTTAACTAAATTAACTTCCGGAAGTAAAAAGATAAAACATACTTTTGTTTGGAATGAAGAAGCTGAAGAAGCCTTCATTAATTTAAAAAATGCCTTAATAACTACACCTGTTTTACAGTGTCCTGATTTTGAAAAACCTTTCTTTTTACATTGCGATGCTAGTTCTGTAGGAATTGGTAGTGTTCTGAGTCAAGAAGACGAAAATAATGAACAACATCCAATTGCTTATTATTCAAGATCTTTAAATAAATGTGAAAGAAATTATAGTACCACTGAACGTGAACTTTTGGCAGTTTTAGATTCAATTGAACATTTTAGACCTTATGTCGAAGGAATGAAATTCACAGTTGTGACAGATCATGCTAGTCTTAAGTGGCTTTTAAAACTTAATAACCCTAGTGGACGCTTAGCTCGATGGGCTGCACGTATTTCTCAATTTACTTTTGATATTGTTCATAAAAAAGGATCTTTACATCAAGTTCCTGACGCTTTATCTAGAATCCGCTATAAATATTGTCTCACCAGATGAAGATATAGAAGACCCTTGGTATAGAAAAGTCTTTATAAATTGTCAAAAATACCCTTCTAGAATGAAAAACCTTCGAGTAGAAGATAATACTTTGTATCGTTACTGTAAAAATAAATTTGACCCTAATAGTCGTTTGAATTGGAAAATTGTTATACCTAAAGAACATGTTTTAGATACTATTCGTTCTAATCATGATGATATTAATTCTGGACACTTTGGAATACATAAAACTCTTAATAAAATAAAACAACATTATTATTGGAAAGGAATGTTCGGAGACGTTCAAAGATATATTTCTTCTTGCGACATTTGTAAAGCTTATAAACATTCAACTTCTGCTCCTGCTGGTAAGATGGTTAACCCTAAGAAAGTTGATCAACCTATGGTAATGTTATCCGTTGATATTATTGGGATTTTACCTAAATCTTATTCTGGACATAGATTCATTCTTTCAATTGTAGATGTTTTTACTAAATATTGTTGGATATTTCCTATGATAAATGCTACTTCTAAAGTAATTTGTAAAATCTTTGAAAAAGAAATATTTCTTAAATTTGGTGTACCTAAAATTTTAGTGGCCGACAACGGACCCCAATTTATATCTAAACATTTTGTAGATTTCTTAAAAAATTTCAACATTACTAAAATATTTTATAATGCACTATACACTCCACAGAATAATCCAGTAGAAAGATATAATAAGACAATAGAAACATGTATTTCTTGTTTTGTTAAAAATGATCATCGAACTTGGTCAAGGTTTTTGCCTCATGTCCAATTAGCTTTAAATAGTAGTGTAAATCTTGCTACAGAGTACACTCCTAACTTTTTGATGTTCGGTAGAGAACTTATTTTTGATGCATCTTTGCACCGTTTTAGTAACTCTTTTGACAACTTAGATCAACTTGAGCTTGGTACTAGAGATACTTATGCTCACTCTTTAAATTCACTTAGTGAAGTTTTTGTTAAAGTTCAAGCTTATCTTTTGAAAGCTTATAAGCGTAATGCTCTTTATTATAATAGGGGAAGAAAAGTCATTTCTTTTGATGTCGGTGATGTAGTTTGGCGTAGAAGTTTTGTACAGTCAAATGCACCTGCATATTTTTCGGCTAAATTAGCACCTAAGTTTATTAAATGTGAAATTGTAGAGAGAATTTCTCCTAACGTTTATGTACTAAAGGAATTTAATAAAACAAGTACTGGACGTTATCATGTTAAAGATATAATTAAATATTAAAATTTTCATTTTTGGATTTAACATTTTATTTAGATTTGTTTTGATACTCTGCTTGGGAGGAACCATGTTTGTGGAAGAATGAGATTTGATGCATGAAAGAGATGGTTCATAGTGAAAGATGATTGCCTGCAAGGAAAACCAACACTTTATTGAAATACAACTTTAAATATACTAAACCTAACTTAGGTCTATTTTTGGTAATTTTATTCTATTTTTGATACTTTTATCCTACTTTTGAACTTTTACCCAACTTTAAAAACTACATCTAACGATTATATTTTCTTTTAGAAATTTTCTTGGCATCAAAAGATCTTATGTATATTTTTGTATATTTTATTATTTTGGTTACTTTGAAAAGCTTTTCACTTTTCAAGTACTCAACTTTCTTTTAGATACTTTGAGAAGTTTTCCACTTTTCTAGTATAAATATTGTTTTAGATTGCTATGAAAAGCTTTCCACTTTTCAAATAGCCTGCACATAGTGTAAATACATTTTTAATATAAATGTGTTTCAGTCTTTGTGAAGCATGTTATATATTATTTAGATTATTTAGTTTGTGTTTGTTGTAGACCTAAGCCTCGGATTTGACACTTAGAGCTCTATATAATTTTTACCCGGATTTGCCTCTCGGATTTGACTCTTTTGAGCTTTTGTCTCAGTTAACCTTTTTGGGTAAGTTTTTTACTCTTTATTTTTTCCTCGCTTTGACATTTTTGGTTCAAGCGTTGGAAACTTTAGATATTGTGAACGGAAAGTCGGTGGTGTTGAGCCGGTCACAATACAACTTTGTTGTTTTCCCAACAAACTTTTGTTAACTTGTTTTTGTGCACGGAATGTCGGTGGTGTTGAGCCGGTCACAATATACAATTTTTGGTCTTTTTGACAAACCCTTTTATTAATTTGTTAGTGTTCGGAAAGTCGGTAGAGTTGAGCCGGTCACTACTTATTATTTTTGGTTCTCTATTTTTATGAGAATAATTTGAACTTTTGTTGTTCAACTTTTTCATTGAAAACTTGTTCACTGAATCTTTTGCAGTGAATAATTATCTATAGTCGGCAGCTAATGCTTAACCGTACTACAATATGGATAACCTTTGTTATTACCTTTTAATTTAGTTAGAATCGTTCTGAGATTATAAAAGATAGAGGCGATGGTGCTTATCTACACTTTTGTTAAATATTTCAGAAATATCTATTTGGTTTGTAATACAGATAAGTAGATGGAGGCTATGGTGCTTATCCACTCTTGAGTATAATTAATTTGTGATGGATTTTAGGATTGAGTCATATTGATGGATTAGTTTTGGTAAACCTTAACATTGTTTTTCACTTAGTTAGAAAGTTTTTATAACTTATTTTTCTAGAGCAACTTAGTCAGTGGCTAGAAGCTTAACTGATTTAACGTTATGCTTTATTAGTGTCTTCTTTTAGTTTGAATAAATTTCATATTTTGGTGGCGGAATATTTTCTGTTTATTAATTTTTTTGCATAAGTTTTTATTAGGAATTTTTTGGGAGTTCTTCTCAAAAATAAAAGAAGTTTCATTCTTTTATTTTTTTTTGGGAAGGTATGTACTGTAACGAGGTATTTCGACTCGTTACATATTTTTCGTTTGGAAGCACATTTCAGCTTCTAAGACTGACAAAATTACCTTTTGGTTTTAAATAATTTAGAACATTTTCGTATTTAGCCATTTTTAGTCGATTTTAAATAATCGAGTTATTACTTGGTCTGTGGATCATTCAATATCCTATAGACAATCTTTCAAAAAAAAAAATGACTTTGACATCTGTCAATTCTCGATCGGAGACGTCACTTTTTCTTGTCCCTGGGGCCTACAAAGAGCTAAACTTTTTGTATTTTTTCTTAATCAGATTTTACAAGATGAATCCATCTTGTTAATGAAATATGCGACGCTAATTGGCGTGCATATTATGTTCAACCATATGATTACGTCGTGATTTTGCGGTGAGTCAATTTTTGATAACCTAAAATGTTTCGCGTCATCCTTCATGGCGACAAATTACAATCGGATTTTTGGTTACAGCCATTTGGCGCTGTTTGGACGACTGTCGTCTACTGTTTGGACGACTATGGGTGTCGCCAACTGTTGGTTCGACGCTGGAAGACGTCGTTAGTTTGAGGTGTTCGTGCGACGCACACCGTTTCGATGTCGTCGTAGTTTTGAGCTGTTGGTGCGACGATGAATGACGTCTGTTTAGAGTGGTGTGCTCAGACGCCCCCTGACGCTGCAGCTAAGCCAATTTCATTATAACTCTTTTTATTACCCTTAAAACTTTAATTTCATATTTGCAAGATGCAAGAAAGACAATAACCAAATTTCAGTAGTAAAATGTAAAATAAATTAACCTAAAAAGTAACGAAAACCGAATGGTATTTATAGTCAAATGTTTAGACATAGTATTGCGGCTTTAACTAAGTAATGTAACTCACTTTGGAGGTAAGGGACGTTTTGAAGTATTAAAATTTGTCATACATTCCCAAAACAGTGTTATATCATTTGCCTGTCCCCCGGTCCGAGATTAAAAGTCTCAATGACACCGCTGATTTATCCTGGTAAGTTTTAGATCTTGGTAGAACAAGGGCGCTCGATATTCATAAATACTGTCTACCTAACATTAGTTTTTAGCTTTTTATACTCTATAACCTTCATGTTACAACAAGTAACGTTTATATTTTTATAACCAAATTTTTATATTACATAGTAGCTTGCATCTCAAAAGGCTTGTGATTAGACAGGGTACGCGTTTATGGTTCCAATAATCTGATGATTCTGTAAGATTGACGAGGATATTAAGTTTTTTAAGTAAAAGGTTATTAGAAAATTGTATATTACGGAAAAGCAAACGGTCAGACAAAAGCTGACGTCTTAAACTTAGTGGAGGTTCAACGCATTCAATTTTTGAGGCATTAATAGGGCTAGTTTTCATTGCTCCGGATACTATTCGCAAGGCTTTTGATTGAATGTCATCCAATTTCTTAAGGCTTACTGCACTACAAGGTTCAAGCAAAAATGTCCCGTAATCCAGGACACTTCTAACAAGAGCATTGTAGATAAGTTTCATAGAAAAAGGATGAGCACCCCACCAAACACCTGAGAGGCATCTTAATAAATTCAGGAGCTTTTCACATTTAGCCAAAATATATTCACAATGTGAAATACCCGAAAGTTTTGTGTCTATATAAACACCTAAAAATTTTACTTCATTCCTTGTTGGTATGATGTTGTTTTCGAAACATATAGATATATGGGGACGTAAACGTTGTCTCGTAAAGTGAACCACAGAACTTTTTTGGGCAGATATGCTAAGGCCGTTTTCATCCAGCCACACCTTCAAAAGATTTAGTGAATTAGTTATTTCATTACAAATAACATCTGTTGATTTTTCTGTAGAATAAATAGCAATATCATCAGCATATTGTAGTATATTTGTAGAATTCTGAATGGAACGTTCTAAATCATAAGAATATATATTAAATAAAATCGGGCTGAGAACTGACCCTTGTGGAAGACCTTTCCACACAAGTCTACTCTGGTCTCGAGCATGATCAAGTTTTAAGCACCTACCTGATAGTATATTAATAATAAAGCATGTTAATCTTTCAGGGATATTTAGTTTCTGTAACTTTTGTTTAAGGACATTGAGTAGCACATTATCGTAAGCAGATTTTAAATCTAAAAAAACTGCAATAGGGATTCATTATAGCTAAATGCGATTCGAATATCTGTTATAAGGGTACCAATACTGTCTAAAGTGCTTTTGCCTCTTCTAAAACCGAACTGAGTCTCGGATAATATTTGCCGATTTTCAATCACCCATTCAAGTCGGTTTTTAACTAGATTCTCAGCAATTTTTACTAGAACTGATGATAAAGCTATTGGGCGATATAAGGAAGCATCTGTTGGAGATTTTTAAGGCTTTAAAATAGGAATAACAATTTGTGATTTCCATGAAGATGGAATATGTCCGGATAATAAGGCTGAATTTATAATTTCCAAGTAAAATGTTAAAGATGATGGATTAAGGTTAGCTAGAAAATAATATGGTATACCATCTTCACCAGGTGATGAATCCTTAACAGAAGACAGTACACCTTGTAGTTCCTGTAAAGTAAAAAGGGAGTTCAGTGGTGATTGGTTCACTTTTATGCAAGAAGGAACGGAAATGTCGAAAACTTCCTGTTGAGGAACAGAAGGTGCAGCTAATTTGTCAAGAAATAAAACACTTAATTCTGGTGGCATCATAACTGTAGGCCGTGAATTAGTAGTACCTTTTCTAAATCTCCTAATATTCGACCAAACAATGGAAGGATGAGTACTAGGGGAAATAGAAAGACAATAATTTTTCCAACTCTCGATTTTTTTATCTCTGAGTAGTTTGCGGGCCTGTGCCATAACTTCTAAAAGATTTTCTAAATTTTCATCCGACATTTCTTCATTATATTGAATTTCCGCATTTTTTCTTTTTTTAACTGTTTCAGTACATTATCTGTCCCACCAAGGAGGTGAAGGGATAATACTTGTTTGTGGATTTTTAATCGGGAATGTTTCATCTGCAGAACGTTTAAGTATTTTGGTAAAGGCATCCGCACATTTATCAATGTCAACTGTTACATTCGAAAGGCGAGATACCTGAAGATCAACTGAGGTCTTGTATTTGTCCCATGGTGCTTTATCGTGAATCTTGTATTTGAGACGGGGCTCCCGCATTGGAAAACGTTGATATCGGTTATTGGGAAAAGATATTAAAATAGGGAAGTGGTCACTTCCATAAGTGGATGCTAATGTGTACCACGTAATAGCCGATGCCAAATTTGGAGTACATATTGATAAATCTATCGCACTTTTATTTTCGTTAGGGGCAGTACGTCGAGTGGCAGATCCAGAATTTAATATACAGAGGTTATGTGAATCCAAAAGGTCTATTAGTATCTCACCACAATATGTGGTAATTGAAGAACCCCCAGAAATATGATACGAATTGAAATCGCCAAGAATTAAAAATGGTTTAGGGAGTGCAGTAATAAGTTGATTTAGCTGTACAAAAGTTAAAGAAGAAGGAGAAGGAATATATACAGAAACAACACAAATATTTCCAACCTGTGCTGCTACCACAGAAAATCTATCAAAATCTGGAAGAGAAATAATGGAGAAAGGGATAGTATTTCTGATAAGTAAGGCAGCACCGCCGTACCCATCAGATCTATCATCCCTTAAACAAGAAAATCCGTGGATTTTGAAAACGGAGCCTGGTTTTAACCAGGTCTCCGAGAGAGAAAATAAACAAGTGTTGTACTTGTTTATTAGATAAATAATTTCACTTTTTTTAGGAACTGCACTTCGGCAGTTCCACTGTATTACTGCTTTGAAGACCGCCATTTTTAATGGCTTTGTGAACATTAAACATTTCTATTATAGGGGCGACGTTGGACGGTATATTTATTTTAGACTGTGTAAGGGCTTCTACGAGAATCCGAATGATGTCTGTAGATGACATCATGAGAGGATTGTCGTCATTATTTTTAATTAATGCACATCCATTTTGTGGAGATGGCATATAATATTCATTTATGATCTTATTATGGGCCACTTGGTCGTAGCCTTTAGTTAGTTTAGGTGCGGGACGTTGATTATTAAACACAGTTTTCCTGTAAGTGGTAAAAGGTGTTTTAGGTGTGTCATTTGTTATATAAGAAGACGGATGAGTGGTACGAGTTTGAGGGGCAGAGTTAACTATATCAGCATAAGACTTAACAACAGGAGGGAGTAATTTAGCTGCTTCACCATAAGATATACATTTTTCAGACATAGCAATTATAATGTTTTTCTGTCTATTAAATTCTGGGCATGTTTTACTAATGGCGTAATGAGAGCCAGAGCATAAACAGCATGACGCATTATCTTCATCACCATCACAAGTGTCACCTGAATGATCGTTTCCGTACTTATAACATCTAGGTTGAGCACGGCATTGCATTTTTGTGTGTCCAAAGCGGCAACATTTGAAACATTGGATTGTCGGGTAAGTATACAAATCAACAGGTAAAGAATTGTAGCAAATGAAAATTCTTTTGGGGAGTACTTGGCTGTCAAAAGTAATAACTATTGTTTGTGTGGGTTTCCAAATCGGTGAACCATCAACTATAGTTTTGAAATTAATTCGCCTCACTTTTAATATTTTACCGCAACCATCAGGTACTGAAATGCTTTCCATCACTTCTTCAGGCGACCATTCCGATGGGACACCACGAACGACACCCATTCGAGTCACATTGAATGAAGGAATAAACGCTTTGAATTTATTAGTAGCTAAACTATTACTAGCTAAAAATGAGTTAGCATCGTTAAAGTCGGTAAAAGCAAGCGAAATCCTATTCCTGCCTATCCTCTTAACAGAACCATTTACTATGTTTTTAAAGGCATTGCGTTTAAGGAACTTTCCAAAGGAGACCGGGTGAAGAATGGAACCGTCATCAGGCGAATTTGTTTCCTTTTGAACATGAATCACAAACGGAGCGCTATCATTGGGCTGGTAAAGAGAACGTGCCACGGGTGTATAAACTTGAGGACCTGGACCATTGCTAGGTGTAGGGACAGATGCTGGTAAATTATTTTCATGGGAAGTATTCTTAAATTCATTTTTTTCGCTATCTGTACTAACTATGCAAGTACAGCGACATCCCGTTTTACCATCGATAGCTTGCGCATGTTTCCTTTTCTTTTTGTTGCAAGTTTTACATATTTTATGTAAGTGGCTCCTTTTACGCGCATTGCGCTGAGTATGAGATCCATCCGTTTCCATACCAGATTCAGCAGATACCACGTTTGTGGTGGGGATCGTTACAAAATTAATAGCCGGGGGAACGGTGCCCCCCGGGTCCACCAAGTCGGGCGGCTCGTTCATTTCAAAAATAAATAAAGACATACTGAGTCCGAAAAAACTATACACTTAAAATATAATGTATACACTTATTAACAATATAAACAGATAATTGTAGCTTCACTGATCCTTTTTACCTGTTATAATAAATAATAAAAATCGCCTTGGAAAAAAGACTCCCGCCTAATTCGACGTTTCCCGCGCTTTTTGCTATAATATGTTCTTTCTACATATATATATTTTCTCTATGAATCTATCAAAGACCTTCTATTTAAACTAGACCGTGTACACCGGCTCTAATGAGACCGACCTTGAACCGAGTTTGTCCCTTTCTTTTGTGTGGACACCTTATACATATACTATACATATAGAATAGAACATATATAGCACTAACAGGCAGTAGCAGGTTGTTAGACAAGGACACACTCACACTCTGGTGCCTTTAAATTGGGGCGTTTTATTCTACAAAGCAATTACAACCTTATGCCATAAGCATACGGATTAAACTGAATTTGTCAAAACATCTGCAGTGCACCTTTATTTTATATTACGTCTATGCTTTCAATCTACTCCACAGACTACAGAGGGGGACTACACACAGACGACGAGGGGTTTATCAGTGGTTATATTCTCTTTGGGTTTATCCATAGAGAATAACTATATACTGGTTTATCTACTCTGTGTTCATTAAGGATTTCTGGACTAATATACAGTTATCCAAAGAGAATATAACCACCACAGAGTACCTTGTATAATACTGGATAACCACTACGTTAAGACAGTTATCTGTGGGAATTCCTGGAATTGCTGTCTTGTCTTTACTAAATTATATTTTAATTTTAACGAAATCGGATTTTTCTAAGTCCTTGGATATTTTATGCCATTATCCTATAGAAACTCTATTAAATAAATAAAAGCATAAATATATTTTGCCTATATAAGATACATCCTGAGTGATAAACCAGGTTGGTTTGGTATCAGAGACATACATAGTTCGGATCGGAAAGAATTATTTGCTCAAAGCCTAGGCATCTGGCATTCGCAACATACAGACATAGCAACCAATTCAGTTTGTTTGAAATTCTGCGATCACCACTTTCAAGGTAAGTCATAGTATGATTGTAATATATATATTTTTAATTAAGTTACTTGACCTATTTTTACTGCTCGCTCTCCGCATACAATTTAATTAATTTGTATGCGTTCCAGTAGCCCTAAACTATAAATATACCGAATTTCATCAACATTCTTCTCATGGTATTTACTCGTATTTACATGGTATTTACTGTTGTATTACATTAGTACATTCCATGTCCAAGCAGATAAACGTGGTAAACATTTAAGTGAAATATCATTTGACTTACAATACAATTTACAAATTATAAGGAAAATTATTTTAGTATTGTTGAAGATCACGGTTAAATGTATTGTTACTTACTTAGTACCTACCTTGAAAAAAAAGAGTTATCTTAATTTAACAAGAAATAGAATAATGCTACTAGCTTATTATTATGATTATATTACAGTTTTAACTCGTCTAAGATCAATCTATTAAATTAGATGTCACCTGATCTTAAACATTCTTATTTTAATATAAATAATTCACAAGCCTGGTCAACCCCTTTGGTCAAATTGTGTGGCTGCTACTTTAGGTATGACAATGTTTGCTGTGAGAATCTGCCAAAACTTTTAACCCTCATTCCCGTAAATGTTGCTAAAACAATCATACTGTATGCTGAAGCTCTCACTCCCAGACTTCACCATCATGTAAATGTTGAGGCTATCCAGCTTCTTGACAACATGGACATAGTGAGAAGACTATAAAGGGTACTTTTGAGTACCTTTTGAGTTACTTTAGTCATATTTTATCATGTTTATATAAGTGTAGTGATCTCAGTAAGCCCATTATTAGAGACTTTATGTAAGAAAAGTGTTAATGTACACATTCTTAAATTTGTTTTTTTTAAAATAATGTTACACTTGTGTTTTGATAAGCTATGACATCTACCTATTACTGATATAGAGGCATGCAAAATTCTGGATAGCCAGAGTTTACTACACTGTGCCTGTTGTCCAGACACACTATGCTATTATAATTTAAGATTGTTTACAAAATTAAAAATATTCACTAGTCATAATCATGTCATCAAGGTATCAAATTTGTTTATATTATTTAGACCAAACAGGAGGCATAATCTATCAAACGAAAAAAGAATATTTCACAACAATCGTTTAAGATTTGATTTTGGTTTAACACAAATCGGTTAAGATTTGACAGAGTTCAGAGGTAACTAACATAAAAAAAATACAGTCTAATTGAGAACCTCCTCCTTTTTTGTGAAGTTGGTTAAAAACTGAAAAATAATATAAAGTAACTATTTTTATTTTAATGCAAAAAAAACTTATTAGAAGCTAACTACAAGACCAAATAGTCTAACAATTAAAGACACACCCACACACACATACACTCACACAATCACACACACACAATCAAACACAAACACACACACTCACACACATACTCACACTCACTTGTTCTTTGTTTTTTTTAATGGTTAGAGTAGATTACAGCAATGTTTTTTATAAAATTATATTATCTTTATAAGCCCTGCTTTCTACATACATGCTCGACAACCTTAAACTTAAAATCAGCCCTGCTTAAACCCTGTTTGTGCAGTATAGTGCTAAGTTTATTCCAATTGCCATATATATTTGTGTTTCAGCAGCTATCCTTGAGAGCCAGTTCCCATTCTAGGCCTAGCGTGCTTACCATCTTCAACCGCATCATCACTTACCAACAGGTGAGATAGTGGTCAAATGCAAGCATATAAGATATTTAAAAAAAAATGTGGTATTACCCTAGTTGCTATAAGTGTATATCTGTGTATATCTTTGTTGCTATGAGTGTATAAGTGTAAGTATAATGGTACCTAGTGAATTTATGCCAATTAGATAAATCATTTTGTGGGGAAAAAAATCTCATAAATATCTACAAGCAAAACATTACCAATGGTAGTTTATAACTTGGAATATTTAGATCATTCTAGGCCTAGAAGCTAGGCCCTAGCGTGTTTACCATTTTTGACCACATCATCACATACCACCAGGCAATTTATGGTGAAATGGTAGCATATCAGATGTTACCTGTTTTCCATAGCTCCAGCATCACTTTGGACTAGCATGATGATAAGCATACAAGGATTTGACAGTTGCACTATGTGGATTGGACAATTTGAGGTTGTCTGCCACCCTGTCACAGTGCCACCATTCACTTCCACTGACTTCCAGATAACCACTGATCTATCTTAGACTGGAGTCTATATCTTAAAGTGAGATAGTGCCCAAGTGCAGTCTGTTTGCAATTAGCTAGATGTATAATAGATGAACAAAGACATGTCTTTGTTCATTATATACCCACCGTGAGTAGGAGCATTATATTGTTGTTCCGTCAGTTTTCTACCAAAAAGAAGCTTAAAATCTGCCACCGTAACCCCAGGATGGCATGATTTTTAGAGCACTAAAAATCATGCCATCCGTGTCTCAACTTAGATAACTTAATAACATAATCAGCACCATTATCTCACATAAACCTATATGTACAAATATCACAATATCACATAATGAAGTATTCAAGTATACAATCATGCGAACAATATGTATTCGTAAAATATACTAATATACCTTATATTATAGTACGGAGCCACCATGGAAATGATTGGTTCTCTTTTTCTAATCCAGAGATAAAAAAAAACTGCATAACAGTACAAATATAATTATATTATTAATACAAATGTATTCCCCCCTTTCCCCCTGGAAAATGCTTCGAGAGCAAAATTTGTTTCTACAAAAAATCAAGGTCTGCTGTAGCTACACGCCCCTATCATTTTCTTTATTTGACCAAACAATCGCAAAGAAGGCTTATATTTCGTTTTGCATGGAAAAGTGCACCCCGCGCTCCCTCTTAAAACTTATATATTCAGAATTTAAGTCCACCCCTGACTGATCTATCTATAATCAGTTAATTAAAACCATTCCAATAAGCCTAAACACAACATCTCTGCTGTTAGTTGGTGAGGAGTTGAGTATTTTTTATATTTTTCATTTGTACTGATATAGAATATGTTTTATATGTGTAGTATATTTGTTTGAGTTATTTATATCTTTGAACCAACAGGATACGGAATTTCGAATTCATCAGAACTATGAAAGTTGTTCTCATAGTCTCATCAACTAGAAAACAGCTCATAATCTTCAAATTAATACTAGTCACCTTACATTGAATACATATGATAACATTACATTTAATATATAAGATTACGTTGAGTACATTGATTAGGTAAGTACATTAAAATATTGAATTTGACAACTTATCTGTCTCGCCTGATGTTAACTGGTGATGTGCACAATGTAGCATACTTACTTGCAAAGTACCTATTCACTTGACTCTTGAAAACTGGCCCTAGTGGCTTGAACAATCTTGTAAAGTGGTGATGCTGATCTTTAAGCTTTTACCATACCAATTCTTTTATCAGATTTAGGGCCAGTTTCACCGGTTCCTAATAGCCCTGTTAGGAACTTATCTGACGAATTTTTGACAGCTTCTATATGGCATCATGTGTCAGATAAGTATCTGTCACTTTATCAGGAACCTGTGAAACTGGTCGTTAGAGTATTATGTTTCTGTGTGCAAACTTAACCACCCGTTCAAAGATCCTTCTTATGTTCCTACACTCTGATACTGATCTGCATATTTTCTCCAAACTTTAATCCAACTGAGTATCTATGAATTCCTCGTATTGTCATTCAGTCATAGAATATTACCTACTGCCAAATGCCCTTACATTAACATAAAATCATCAAATCATGGGGTCCGCCTAAATCCTATTGATGACATCTCCAGTCCTCAATACTCTAGCTGGGCCTTAAACCTATTATTTTTCTCTATCTATCTGTCTATCTGTGTTTCAGTTGTAGATAACCAATGTTTATTGTTTACACTGCTGAGACCTGTTAACTTAGCTCATCATTCCTATTTTCCTTATCTCTAACCCTGATTCAAAGTAACCAACAGGAAATAAGCTGTAAACATGCATACAAGTCAAATGATACATGCTTATAGAGGTATCTTTTGCTTCCCTGATCACCTTGTCTACAAATTATAGGTAATAGGAGGCACTTAGGTGATATTGATAGGTATTTTATGTATGTATAACCTAGCATTAAATGTTAGCAGAATGGATTTGTAATATATACCTAGGCTTTTTGTTTGGAATCCTAAGCTAAATAAAACTTTAATTTTTCGGCACCCAAAAATGTACTTTGATTTTCATAGTGTTTGTATGAAAAACAAATTTTCGTTGAAAGTTTTTACTGAGATCGACAGCCAATATTTCTTTTAGATTTTTCACTCCTTACTTTAAAAGAGGGGAGGGGGGTGACACATTTTACCACTATACAAGTGTCTTACTGACTTTGAGATAAATTGGTTTTAGGAACCTCAATGTCATTTTTAAAGACCTATCTATAGACACCCCGCACGTATAGGTTTGATGAAATACGTTTTTTTTAGTTTCAGTTCCATGTATGGGGAGGCCTCCTTAATCTTTTATTTTTTTAATTGTTTGTATAAAAATCGTCAAGCGGTTCACAGAATACACCTACCTACCAAGTTTCAACTGTGTAGTCTTAAATAGTTTCGGAATAAAATGGCTGTGACATACGGAGGGACGGACAGACATGACGAATCTATAAGAGTTCCGTTTTTTGCCATTCGGCTACGGAACCCTAAAAACTGACTTCACATGCCGCCACGCCCAAGTCAGTTTCAGTAGCAAGTTTGAGATGTTTATCGCCTGTCTCTGGAGATACTTATCAGATCTTGATAATATTTACCACTTTGGAGATGAGCCCTATCAATGAATAAAATAATCATTCAAATCGGTTCATAATTGGCGGGGATAACGCGTAACACGCATACAAAAAAAAACTTACAGACAAATTGAGAACCTCCTCTTTTTTGGAAGTCGATTGAAAAACTAAAGAACCGACAGCACACACATGTGGCGCTAGTAATTTTTAGTAGTAAGTGCATATATGTATACCCTTCTCATTAATAACAGGCCAAGTGCGTGTCGGGCCACGCGCAGTGTAGGGTTCCGTAGTAGCCTGTTATTCAATGCAAGTCTTTACCCGTTATAAACAAGCAACTAGGTACTCCGTCTTTGTCACTTTAAAGGATTTATTCTAAGAATTTTGTATTTGGTACAAAATTATCCTACACCCAAGTTCAACCACTATTACTGCTAAACTAATAAAGTTATCTTAACCGCTATAATTTTCCTTTAAAGTTCATGAAATGCTCTATTATCACGAATTTTTCCAGATTTTTCAAGCCAGCAGTTTAGCTTTTAGGGGGGGGGGGGGGGGGACGCCCTACTGGAATAAAAATTTGCACTTTAAAGTTTAATATTTCGTAAATGGAGCATTCAATCGAAAAATGGTATTAGCAACCCCTAAGTCATTTTAAAAGACCTATTCAACGATACCCCACACAATGGGGTAGACGATGAAAAAAAATTCATCCCCACTTCTCATATAGGGGAGCTACCCTAAAAAAAATATTTTTCAAAATTTTATTTCAACACTTTGTCGGCGTCATTTATTTACATACCCCCACAAAATTACAGCTTTCTAGTATTAACGGTCTTTTAGCAAAACCTCGGACAGACAGACAGACAGACGGACATGACGAAACTATAAGGGTTCCTTGTCAGGACTACGGAACCCTAAAAAAGAACCATTTTAAATTCGGTTCGAGTAACACACACATAAAACAGTACACATAAATAAAGAATCCTCATTTTTGGAAGGTACAATTCTACGTAAAAAAATCCTTGACCGCTAGTTTTCCCACAAATCTCAAATTAAGTATGTAATTTGATAGTAGATGAGTACCTAGTTCTATAAACCACGCAAATGTGATCCATAGCCGTCGATCCGAAACACGTGTTTCACCTCCTCACGAGGCGTTCATTCGCTTGAGTAATTAATTCAACAGTCGCCTGTATTCTAGTCAATGTCTATTGTTGTTCAATTGAGAAGGTAGGTACATTAGATCATCTTTAATTTAACATCTTGTCCCCGTGCACTAAATATAAGTAAAACTCTATTGAGGTACGCCCCGCGGGTTCGCCCACGTTTAAAAGTATCCTAGGTACCTTATATTCTATTATACTATACTGACTACACATTTTAAGTCAAATCTTTCCAGCCAGTTAAGTCGTGAAAACTTACCACACAGAGAGAAAGACAGAAAATTTACTTAGGAATTTATCATATACTTAGCATGCGTTATATTTTGATGAAATCTGCCAACTTTTTGAACATAAATCCTATTTCCACTGCTAAAGATATGAAAATCCGCTTTTAAAATTTTGTTTCACGCGTCGAGTTGGCCGTGACACTGGGAAAAGATATAATCTGTCATATAACTGAGATAAAATTAGCCTAAACTACGGGCAATATAACTTTCACAAGCATTCCGCTCACTTTGATATTCATTAAAACATTTAACGCGTTTACTCCAAGCTTATTTTTGAAGCTAAGAATACGGCATCGGAAATAACTCACTCGTGCCACTGTTGAGGTTTAATTACATACGTGTGCATTGCCAAATGAACAAATGACATTTTGTTTCTTAAATAGAAAATAATAAATTATCATGCATGGATGGGTATATTTATTTTGGATCATTGATCAATGTTTCAACAAGTAAACCGAACTCTCTCTTGCAATTTCAATTTGTAGAATATTTCGATCTAATTTTTTATCTTACCTACTTGATATATCCTACTACTGGGCAAAGTTCTCCCTGATTTCCATTCCATTTTTATGCCGTCTGTGTAATCATCTGTGGTAAATTTCTAAATTAAGATATTTTTTGGCTACGTTGTTTATTTTATTATTATTGAACCTGTCACATTTATTTCAGTTAAGTCTAAAGCAGCAGGTTAGCAGGTTATAGGTCCCTCACTATATAAATTCTCTTACTTTTCCGTAGCGAGATTGTGTCTGTTCTCCTGTTCGACTATTAGCGATTAAATATCTATTACTAATCTAGCATACAATTATTTAATTGAAATACTGAAAAAAATTGTCTAAGTCTACATTCAGCACCAATATTATAAATGCGAAAGTCAGTTTGTGTATTTGTTTGTTTGGGACTTCTTTACGGTCAAACGGCTGCACCGATTTAGCTGAAATGTTGCACAGGGATAGCTAGTATTATGGATTAGACTATAGGACACTTTTTAACGCGGGCGAAGCCGCGGGGTAAAGCAAAATAAGTAATTTTAATCTTGAATTAATATGTTAAGCAACGGGATGCCGCGATTTCATGCAATGTTTATTTAGATAGGTCGGCTTTTAGACAGACTGTTATATTTTTCCAGGCGCGTTCTAGAAATTGAATGGAATAAAATTATGTGTTTACGATACGTTATTTTGGTCCTCCCTCGAATGTATTTACTTAGCTAGTTTGTTTTCTACCCGGTCCATACGCCCACGAGAAACTGCTGATTGAGGTGAGTAACTGCTGATTGATCGAATAGTTTATGTTTTAAACAACATCAACTTATCTGCAAGCGCATAGATATAACACTCATTATGTGCCTATGCAGTTTCATTTTGTAGTTACGTCAGCACGTCATGCCCACCTAGCTCGTGCAAGAATAGCAGTATTCGTATGGTTTCCCATACAAAACACGTGGTTATGTGATTATCCTGTCACACTTCCGTGTGCTTAAAGAGGTGGCTATATTTTTACTTTATCGGATTTCGCTAGCGAGTAAGTTAAAGTGTAGAATATCTAAAAGTGCCAAGCCCTCTAATCTATTGATATGGACGCAGTATTCGCTTTTCCTATAAAACTGCACGGATATGTATATGTATGTCTAATCATCGTCAATAGCTCTATGATCAAGGAAGCCGTACTTATCGTAAAGGGTTGGACAATTACACCTATCGAATGCGTAATTGTCTGCCACTGTTGTTATGTTGTCTATAATGGTAATTTTATTATTTGATCACACACTTAAAGCTTCATCCACAATATAACTAATTTACTTAAGCTAACAATACAAGCTTTTTCCAAGTCAACCTATAATTTTATGCCAAAATAAGTATGTACCTACTCTAGGTGTGTATATACCAAACTTTCTATAATGTTGTGTAGTATACTGGAAACTTACTCACAACTACTCTCCCTTAGACGAAGAAACCTAGCGGTTCAAAAAGGTCTTAGTTCAAAAGGTCAACTAAATACCTTCTCGATGTGATGCAACCGAGTGAACGGCATCTACCAACATCTAGGCATAACTGCTTCAAATAGCCGGTCATGATTCAATAAGTCCCCAACAATTTGTAGAATTGCATTCAATTTTGTTTTGTCCAGTTCATTCTTGAATTAGGCGATTTCTGGCGACGAAATACAATCATGGTGTGGGCGCGTGACGGTCCATCCAATGTAGAAACTTGCGAATTAAATTGACGACGGACCGCGTGATAGTTAAGCGGGGTCAGGGTGATCAACCCTATCTGAGTCATCTGGTTACAAGTAGTGATCTTTATCCAGATTGAGCTGGGTCAATAGCAATTGATTTGATAATGAGAACTAGTAGACGGTCATTCGCCATTATCATGGACGTGTTTTTGAAATTATTTCATTGTAGGTTTATTCAGTTTACTCATTGATTTAAATTAGTAATATTATATTTATCTCTGATTTTACTACTACTATGATTTACTACTATCACTGATTGTAAATGACAAATATTGTCTCTAGCAGGTTTATGTGTAAGATTCCATTTTGGATTGTTTTATGCACAAAGTAGGTGATCGGTACTGTAATAAAACTTGTAAGTACTTTTATTACAGCACTTTGACTTACTTTTCATAAGACTTGACAAAGTGCGAAATAAAGGTTATTTTCCCCGATCTCACATTCATGGCCCAGTGCCAGAAGCCACGCATTCCACTGCCGGTCAGTTGTCTTCTTATGGCCGTGGTGGATGATCATGGATGATTCATTTATAACGTTTATTCAGTATTAATCATGCTTTGTCAAAATTTCTGACTACGCTGCTGAAATTGTACAAATTATGGCAAATTAACATTCTTGCAGTTCCTAGACTAGAATTTATGTGATGTGATGTTTCTTGTACGGTTATTCATCATGCACCAGATTTTGTTGTTTGTTTGCGATAAAGGAGCCCTCGTTCATCAGCCAGTCAGCGACTTTTATAAACAGGCCTTGCGCCGAAGAAAACATATACTTAGACATACATCTCTTTCAATCAATGACTGTTACGTAAAAGTGGAGCGTGCTACTCGATTTATTATAAGAAATTCTTGAGTATTTTAATTATGTCTTATTTTTTAACGTCCTAACCCTTGACGTTTCTGAAAAAAATATATGGCAAATGATTTTTTTGATAAACAAAGAGGAAATATTTGTTCGTGGAAATTGCTTCAGTCATCCGTACGTCATGGCTTACTAATCGTCGTCGTCGTTCATCTTCATTTAGTTGAAGACAATTGGTTTGTATGAGATGGTCTGCCTCGCAGGATAGACTTCGATTAATTGTAATTTTAAAGATACATCATTGTTTATTAGTTGTGAGCTAATGCTTTGTTTTTAAAGTTCATTATGGCTCTACATAATTTGTGTATTTAGCCAGTATCTGACCATTGGTATCTGACGCTTCTGACTATTTACGTAACGTGAGAAAACAAAATGTTATTCAAACACCAGACCTTAAATTTAACCTATATTAAGTCATAATGATAATGTACCTTACAAATAAGCATACATATAACATAAAATATTGATAATCATTTACTATTAGAGCACCAGCAACAACCTATTAGGTATTTTATCAGTCTTGTATTCCTTTCCCTGCATACGCGGTAGGTATGAATCTTAATAATTTAAACCGACGTAAACAATATTGCATTTACCTTATCGCTTTTCGCAAGTTCAAATACTTGTTTGTACACATATCTTGCATAGCTTTAGCTTGAATCAACATTTTAAAATCCTTAAATCTGATTTTAAAACCAAGATTAAAGAAAACCGATTATCATTGGATTAAATTATTGGTTTATCTGATAAAAGTTAATAAAACATTACAAACACCCGATGATGTTAATATTGCTGAATATTTTTCTATTCACAGTTCATTAGTCTCTGTCGGTGACTTCGTGATTTCGTGTTTATATACACAGTACGTTTAACGATATTGATATTTTATTACTAGAAGTGCCCCGCGGCTTCGCCCGCGTTAAAAACTCCTTTTATTTACTTAAAACTTTTCTTGTGTAAAAACGATTCTATCATTATACATATACATTATACATATATACATCAAATAAGAATTAGCCAAATCAGTTCACCCGTTTTCATGTTGTCACGCGACTAAGGCAAATCGGGATTCATATTTATAAAACCCGAAAAACCCAAATTTTCAGAATTTGTTACCTACCCTATTTCAAAAAATCCTACAACACTTACTTACTTATTTATTTACAAAAGTACTTATGTGTAAAGTTTCGAATAAAACAGACTATCTCATCTGATTTCGCCATACAAACTTTGAATCCCCGTTCCGTATCTGGGAGGAATTTTTAGAAAATCATTTCTGAGCGGATACGTCATAATAACTATCTGCATTCTAAATTTCAGCGCAATCCGAAACAATATTGATTTTTATACTTTGTTACCCCATTTTATCTTCTTAGGGTGGCATTTTGAAAAATTCTAAATTCGTATTTACTTATTTATTTACAGAAGTACTTGTGTGAAATGTCGAATAAAATGACTATCCAAACTTTGAACCCCCGCTTCATCCCCTTGAAGAGTGAATTTTGAAAAATTCTTTCTTAGCGGATACCTAAGTCAAAATAACTATCTGCATGCCAAATTTCAGCGCAATTCGAAACAATATTGATTTCAGACCTTATTACTCCACTTCACCCTTTTAGGGGTGGAATTTCGAAAGAGCCTCAAACACGTATTTACTTACTTAAGTACTTGTGTTAAGTTTCGAATATAAAAGACTATCTAATCTTGTTTCTCCATACAAACTTTGAACCCCCGTTTCATCCCCTTCAGGGGTGAATTTTGGAAAATCCTTTCTCAGAGGGAACAAACATCGTAACACTTACTATCTACATGCCAAATTTCAGCGCAATTCGAAACAATATTGATTTTCACACTTTGTTACCCCATTTCACCCTCTTAGGAGTGGAATTTCAAAAAAACTGAAACACGTATTTACTTATTTTTTTACTGGAGCAATTGTATGAAGTTTCGAATAGAAAATACTATCTAATCTCGTTTCTCCATACAAACTTTGCCCCGTTTAATCCCCTTCACGGGTGAATGTTGGAAAATCCTTTCTCAGAGGTTACTAATGTCGTAATAACTATCTGTATGCCAAATTTCAGCGCAATCCGAAACAATATTAATTTTCACACTTTGTTACCCCACTTCACCCTTTTAGGGTGGCATTTCGTAAAAGCCTGAAACACGTATTTACTTATTTATTTACTGAAGTACTTGTGCAAAGTTTCGAATAGACAAAAATTTCTTATTTTGTTTCTTCATGCGAACTTTGAACCCTCGTTTCATTCCATTAAGGGGTGAATTTTGAAAAAGCCAGAAACACGTATTTACTTATATTGTTAATTAAAGCACTTGTGCGAAGTTTCGAATAGAAAAGACTATCTTATCTTGTTTCTCCATACAAACTTTGAACCCACATTTCATCCCCTAAAGGGGTGAATTTTGGAAAATCCTTTCTTAGTACACCCTTACGTACTAAGACAAATATACCCTCCAAATTTCAAGTCTCTACGACCAGCGGTTTAGGCTGTGCGTTGTCTGTAAGTCAGTCAGTCAGTATGTCAGGACAAAGATTCTTATAGTATTAGATTATTTGGATCGTTTTCCTCATTTTAGTTGGTTTTGAAGCTGACGCAATGTTATCTATAATCATCATAGTGGTTGCCACCGATACTGCAAAATATGTGTATGGTTAAGCGCG
The DNA here is from genome assembly GCA_954871355.1 of Cabera pusaria. Lineage (NCBI taxonomy): Eukaryota > Metazoa > Arthropoda > Insecta > Lepidoptera > Geometridae > Cabera > Cabera pusaria. The sequence goes on from OX940897.1 coordinate 7,339,355, forward strand.
CGCTACTATTTTATTCGTTGCGAAATATTTTTTTTAGTTCATGATTTTATGTCTTCTAGAGGGCGCCATATTCTTAATTTGACATGACATAGCTTATAACCAGACAATCAAGACGCTTCCAGCGACTCTTCATTTGTAAAATCATGATAAGGATTTAAGAAGTTATGAGGGAAAAGATGAACATAAATAAATATAAATACCAGTCAAAATCATAACCCGTATAACCCTGTAGTCGGGTAAAAAATATGCTAAACAAAAAATAAATTTACAAAACAATATAAAAATATGCCAAATCTAGCTAATTCGCTAAATTGGCAATTGCTTGCTAGTTTTTACGCAGTGCTCGGCTTGTACCGCTTCATAAGCTTCATTCATTTTTTTGCAGTTTGCGGACTGTAGTTTATTGCCGTTGTTCACAGATTGATGAATAAAAATAGAAACGAATAAAAACCGCAGTGCGCGCTGGACCTAAGCGGTCATTCGGTGGGTAATTAACGAATAACGCCGGAATAAGTCATCCCACTAAAAACATTTTCATGTAAAATGTTGCTGAGACTGCGACTCGCACTGTCAAAAAGTTATTAGATATTATGTAGAGCCAAGCTTCTAACTCTACACACCCTAACTGTACAAGGTCTAACTTCACAAGCTCTATACACCCTTCAAAATATGTGGCTAGGTCATTTTTGGTGGGATTTCACTTCCTGTTGTAAGTTGCTTATGACAATTTTTAGGGTTCCGTAGCCGAATGGCAAAAAACGGAACCTTTATAGATTCGCCATGTCTGTCTGTCTGTCTATCCATCCGTATGTCACAGCCATTTTATTCCGAAACTATTAGGACTACAGAATTGAAACTTGGTAGGTAAGATGTATTCTGTGAACCGTTTTTTGATTTTTACACAAAAATAAAAAATATAAAAGTTTAACGGGTGATACATCCCATACATGGAACTGAAACGAAAAAAAATTCTTCAAACCTATACGTCTATGGATAGGTCTTTAAAAATGACATTGAGGTTCCTAAAATCATATTTTCTCAAAGTCAATCATTTAAAAGATAGGCGCGTCTAAAGTGGTAAAATGTGTCACCCCCCCTCTAACTTCTTTCTTTCTGTATATCTCAATAATAAATCGACTTGCACTTGGCCACTTTTTTTCATAGCCCACTCTCTATCTTTGCCTTTTAGGGTTGCGTAATCCTGACAAGGAACCCTAATAGTTTCTGTCCGTCCGTCTGTCTGTCTGTCTGTCTGTCCGAGGTTTTGCTAAGAGACTAATATTAGAAAGCTGTAATTTTGAAGGGGTATGTATATAAATTACGCCGACAAAGTGGTGAAATAAAATTAAAAAAATTTTTTTTTTGGGTTAGCTCTACTTGGGTTAGGTTTACTTAAGGAGTAGGGATGAATTTTTTTTTCGGCGTCTACCTCATCGTGTGGGGTATCGTTGAAGTTGACAATAAGAGTTGCTAATACCATTTTTAGGGTTCCGTACCCAAAGGGTAAAACGGGACCCTATTACTAAGACTCCGCTGTCCGTCTGTCTGTCTGTCTGTCTGTCCGTCTGTCAGCAGGCTGTATCTCATGAACCGTGATAGTTGACAGTTGAAATTTTCACAGATGATGTATTTCTGTTGCCGCTATCATATATAACAACAAATACTAAAAACAGAATAAAGTTAAAAATAATAGGGGGTCCCCATACAAGAGACGTGTTTTTTTTCGACGTTTACCTAAGCGTCCATAGATTGCGTTATATTAAAATTTCGATCCTTAACACCTTTGTTAGACGTTTGGTGGTGTTGTAAGAAATGAAATGTTTATTAATTATTATTTTTTGCTGGCGAAAAATGATAGTGGTATTTCTTGCTCGATCTTATAAAATAATGTAGTGTGGTATGAAACCCTCCTCAGTTTATTCGATTGAATGTTCCATTTACGAAATATTAAACTTTAATGTGCAAATTTTTGTTCCAGTAGGGCGTCCCCCCCCCCTCTAAAAGCTAAACTGCGGGCTTGAAAAATATAGAAAAATTCGTGATTATAGTGCATTACATGAACTTTATAGGAAAACTATAGCGGTTAAGATAACTTTATTAGTTTAGCAGTAATAGTCGTTGAACTTGGGTTTTGGATAATTTTGTACCAAATACAAAATCCTTAGAATAAATCCTTTGAAGTGACAAAGACGAAGTACCTAGTTGCTTGTTTATAACGGGTAAAGACTTGCATTGAATAACGGGCTACTACGGAACCCTACACTGCGCGTGGCCCGATACAATTGGACGGTTATTTCTTTTTGGTTTGCTGTTTATAATAAGTGATAGATCAGTGCGATACTTGGCTAAAAATAATTGGATAAATTGATTAAGATTTCCTAACCAAACCTATGAAAGACATTTATTTTATTATTTACTAGCTGAGCCACGCGGCTTATCTCGCGTTAAAAAGTATCCTATAGCCTAATCCATAGTACTCGCTAACCCTGTTTAATAAGTCCACTGTAGACATCATATCCCGAGAATTTTTTTTATCTGGTGTAATCCAAACCCAAGTTATGAGGATTCAAAAGACGACGAAGCGCTTCGAGAAAAGGTAGATAGTGCCCTTGCGCTTCGCTTGGCTTGCCATGGCGGGGGCACTTTTGTGCCCCCAGATCTGTGAGGCAATTTTCCATTATAGGCTTAGCATATTCATCATCGTCACTTACTGTTGAAATTAGCAGTCAAACTCTATCCAGTCATCTGATGACGGTGATGATATTCTTCTCTAAACATTACTCATTTCGAGTTGTGATGTATTAAAAAGTATTTCTAATTTTGGTATGAGAGCTTTTCATTAAATTGACTATTGACATAAAACCACCAAGTATCATCATCTCTAACTACAGTTTAGTAAAAATACTTTATTTTGTTTTTGTTGCGGTATTAAAACTCGTGATTTTTCACTATGTAGGCATGTTACCCTTGTAGCTAGCTAGACCACAAATAAACGCTAGTTACTCGTACCACGGGCCAGACCATAGATAACAGTTTTCCCAGACGAACAAAATGTATCTAGTTTTTTTCTTTAGAAGTTAAGTCTCGTGAGCTCATCTCATTACAGTTTAGAATATTCAAAGATGCTTGTGTCTCGACATTCAATCAAAGCAAAGCATGCGTAATTGATTACATTCGTAACATACATATACACAATAATGCTTAATTTTGTTTGGTGTTTCGACCTTGAAACTGGAAGTTACATTTTCATAATCGATTTTACCATAAAAATTGTAACTACCTACCATCTACTTCATAACAATTAGACCCCGCTTGAAAGGCGAGCACTTTCCGCTAAATCATCGGACTTATAAGTCTTATATAAATCCACGCCCACAAACGCGATGTTAGTTTCGACCAGTACGGTGACCTGTAAACACCTCCGCGCTCAGATAATTAAATGTCTTAAAAGTCGTTGTGATGGCTCCTTGCAGTGTAAGATGGTGTGGAAAAACCAGTACAAACCTCTAATTATAAGGCAAACGGTATAACATTTCACCGGTAAGTCAATAAATGTATCTAATCTTCAAAAATACATTTTATACAAAGCTCAGCTAATATTTGTCGGTCGACAGTGGTCTTAATCACTATCTCTTTTTGTCACGGACGATGTTTAATAGTTCTATCCCGTTTTGCGTGGATTTAGTGTTGCGCCTCTGCTGCAGTGATACATATCGATAAACTAGGAATATTATCGACATTCATTTTACAATTACCAGGTATAATTTGTAAATTTGGATGTAGTGTGTCTCCTGATCCCACAGATCATTTATGGAGATCTATGGAGTATGTACGTTTTAATATGACTCCACACGATTAGTGTATTTAGCCAGTGTATTAAAATTGTTCAAGTTTTCGTAAATGCTACGTAGTTTTTTACTTTAACATAACAGTTAACGCATTATTTTTAATGACATAATAGTACTTATAGAGATATGTTTGTTGGCATCACAGAAATAGGAATACCTTATTATTCCTATTTCTGTGGTTGGCATGTTATATAATCTATGTATATATAAAAGCGAAAGGTTACTCATCACAAAATCTCGAAAACCGCTGGACGTACAAAGATGAAATTTGGCAGAGAGGTACTTTATAGTTAATAGACGTCCGCTAAGAACGGATTTTGTAACAGGGCCGGGTTAAGGGGTCTAAGGGCACTCGCAATTTTTTTTATGGAAGTCCTTCATGATTTGCAACGAACTTGAAAATTGGCTAGAGATATTTAGTAAACGTTCGCTTAGAACGGATTTTGCGACAGGGCTGGATTAAGGAGGTCTTAGGGCTCATGCGAGTTTGTATAAAAGATCTTCATTTTTTTGTTACGAACTTGAAATTTGGCCAGAGATGATATGTTAACTTTCACTAAGAACGGATATTGCGACAGGGTCGGATTAAAGAGGTCTAAGGGCCCGCGTCACTAGAACCGATGCTATGGCGCTTAAATGAAGGTAAAGAAGACTTTATTTGTAAAATATCCCTCTTATGTATAGGTAATAAGAAGTCAATTAATGTACTTATAAAATTTTCTTTATTTTTCTCTTAAAATATTCGTAGTTTCTCCGTGTATAGGGGAGTGGTCCACCTCCAACCTCCCTCCCCCTCTCCAGCCTTAAAGTAATTATTGATACATTTTTTTTATACTTAATATTTTAAATATCATATCTCCTAAAAGGGGGGTTACGGAACTTTTCCTTCAAGGGGGGAGATCTAACCCCTCCCACCCTCCCCTCCCCCTCCCGCCCCTAAAATCGATGTCAGGTAAAGTACATTCTTACCTTAATATCAATTTTGCTCTCCCGCTAAATAGGATAATTAATAAATTATGAGTTTAGGCTGACGGCTACTTTAGCTAACTCATATATTATGATTATATTATATGATAACAAAAAAAGATCTCGCAATGTGGGTTGTTGCACATTACTAGTATTCTTGTTAACCCATCTAACTAAGCTAAATATGCTTGTGTCTGGGGTGGGTTCATGCCAATAGTGCAATGGGTGGGGTGGGGATCGAACTCACGACCTCTCGATCGCCAGTCTGACACCTTTTCCATTGGGCTATTGCCGCCTAAATTCTCCAAATCTTGATTTCTCCAAACCTTGATAGTGCACTTGATGTTGTATACTTATATATTTTTACTATATACGTCCATGTCGATAGTGTACGTAACGTTTATCGATATTTATTTACGGTAAATTGGTATGGTCGTCTTTATCTGAGATTTATGACTTTATCCGCCCGCCAAAACTAGTCGGAAGCGCCAATCACAAACAGTTCCCCGCGACCGCATACCTCGGCTAGTTGCGGAATTGATTGTACCGCGCGCCAATAATGATTAGGGCTCTAATTGCTATGAAGTCGATGCTACCTACCTAAACTTGTCAGCGGTCACTGAATATTATTGTGTTAAATTATGCTTAAATTGAAGATTTAATGAAATGTATGTTTTGTATGTTCTCAGTAAGTTCGTATCAGCTATCAGCGGATAAAGTCGCTGGTTCGTATAGGCTTAGTAACTGCCTAGCACTATGTTCTACGGTAGGCCGCAACAACACATACTTTATTGCTTATACAATAAATAATAGTACAAGCAATAAAGTTTGGTACTACCTACATAGATAGCATTTTAAATTTGTCACAACTGCAAACAAGGCTTCCCTGGGCTTACCATCAGCAGACAGGAATCTGTCTGATGATGTTGTATGCAAAATAGAAATGTTTACTATATTCATAGTGCTAGCTCACTACTGTCATTGTGTGGTAATTAGGGCGTATATGATTCACGAATGTCCCTTACGAGTAGACAACAGCTGCGTAGTTCTATTTCCACGGGTTACTTCAGCTTTATTAGTAAACTAGCAGCCCGCCCCGGCTTCGCACGGGTAGAACATATATGCCTACAAAATTTGAATCAGTTTGTTGCATCGAATATAAAATATGAACATATTTAACAATCATCGTCATATTTCATCCAATTTACACAAAACCTTAACGAAATATGCATCTTAGCACCTAACCGGATAAACCGATTTTGTTTTTATTATTGATAGTTTTTTGTTTGTTTGATAGATGTCTTCATCGGGAGTTTTCTTAGCTTTGATTCATGGAAATTCCTTCAATCGTTATAAAACTATAAGCTTTTTTCTAGTTCATTGCGCTATGAAATCAACTTTCATAGGTCTGATCAATTCGAAAATCTTCTTCTTCAACGATATTGTAAGAACATGGAAGCATTGACCTGATGCTGGGACATCTCCTGAACTCTACAGATTACTCAAATCCTCACCAACTTACAGCTCAGATTTTAAATGTCGTGTTTAGAGTCATTGGAATGCTTTTAATGAAAAGATTATACATAGATCAGTCGGGGTGGTTTAAAATATTATATTGTTATATATATATATATATATATATATATATATATATATATATATATGAATATTATTTTATACAATAGATCATATTATTATACTATATTGACTTTAAATTGATTGTGATCGGTGGGGATCTACAGCATAGCTAAGCCTATAATAATATTTTCGTAGTAACTATGATCTAATCTGTGGTTTCACTGCAAATATTTTATTAATTTTGCGATGCGTGTATGTGAAATTCGTGATATCTTCTAGAGTTTTCATTTGAATTATATACTGTAAATGACAATTTTAATCTATAATATGTGGCCAAGCTAATTAACGTAATTATTTGGATAAGGATTAATACTATATACTTTAAAATAGCCTTGGAAGTTTGTAATATTTTTTAACAAAATTTTTTAGATTAATATGGTTACTGTGAGTCAACCTTAAGAGATAGACATATGCTGTCGCGGACTTTTTTGTAGGTCTTATTAAGTTGTACAACTCTTGCAAAGAAAATATTCTTCTATCTATTTTCAATTAAGCAGCGTTCGTAAGAAACGTGTTTTTTCGACCGTTTTTTTTTTGCCGACTTAGGTTGCAAATTAGGTCTCCACGAATGTACCTTTGATTTAAACGGGATAATATATAGCCTATTTTCATTCCGAAAGTCCATTCTATGTATTAGTGAAAGAATTTTTTTAATCGGTTCATTAGTTTTTGAGCCAAATCATTACAAACATACAAAAATACAAAAATACAAATGTTCTCTCTTTATAATATTAGTATAGACTAGCAACCCGCCCCAGTTCCGCACGGGTGAAATTTCAAAGGTCGGACGGACGGCCCATTGGCGTAAAGGATAGATTACCGTGACTTCTATCTCGGGGGTCGCTGCTTCAAATCCTAGCTGTGTACCATACCAATAGATTTTTTATATGCGTTTATAGGTGTTTGTCTACAGGTGGTATGAGCATTATATCGATGTTCCGCCTTGCTACAGTATCTGAGAGTCAGACTATTCTAGGTTGTGCCTCATCATCGCTTACCACCAGGCGAGCGTTGACCACTATCTCGCCTGTAAGATTAAAATAAAATAAATTAAGTGTTATACAATAGATATAATTATCTTATAAATCAAATTGATTCATACAGAATAGAGGATATCAACGTTGATTACGAAGTAACTATTATCTAATTTGTGGTTTCGCTGCAAATATTTGATTTTTTGCGATGCGCATAATTTTGAAATAGTGATATCTTCTAAAGTTTTCGTGTAAATTATATAGTGTAAAGGGAAATTTTAATCTCTATATTTATCGCTAAGGTAAAAATCAATTGGATGAGGATTAACGTTATAGTGGAGAAAATAGCTCTGCAAATTACGTTCTGTTCTTTGAATAAAAATGCTAAAATAAAAATGCTTTCTGTGAGTAGATACAAATAAAATAAAATACAGGGGAAAATATATGGCAGCGCATTTAAATTCAAATATTCCTCTACAAATTGTAATGTTAAGCATAGGCTGTGAAGCATGTAATTACTTCTTGCTTTTATTTCCTTACTAAGTGTTTTGTATTGTGCACTCAGACTCGCCACCAACTTTTATTATGTCACCAAGTAAAAATCATTATGATTAAGTTGAATGAAATGAATGATATTTTGCCCTAAAACATTGGGAATGAAATAGGCATTGAACTGGACTGTTCGTTGACTTAACTGGTAATTTAACCAGTGATGAAAACTTACTTTTCATCGATTTTCTTGTCTAAAAACTTTGACTTGATACTTCCTAAATCATGTTCATTGTTTTTAAGTATAAAAGACATTTAACAAAAAAAAACTTATTACTCTTTACTACGAACGCGAACAAACGCTGAGTAGAGAGAGATGGAGCTATACGCCTGTTTTACGCGTCTTCTTCTTTACGCCCATTCGTTCACCTCCTTTTGCTTAGTGTGTACATAATAACTAATTGGCGACGAGCTGGCTGCCTCGGATGCATTGTATTTCAAATTTAATACATTGCGGTTTAGTTTACCCACCCGTTATTGTCTCTAGGCTATGTTACCTCGTCACTGTTGACTAATTTGGAAGCTATACTTAATTGATGTACATTTTTAGTATTAATTTAGCGATTCCTAGTTTTCCTATAACATAATTTATATTAATTCGACCTAATTTGCCTAGTACCTTGCTATTGTTGCTCAATTTACCTTATTCAAATCAGTGTTTTTTGTACCGTCGTTTTTTGCACCTTACCCGTTGGCGACAAGCTGGCTAGCTGTTGATACATCATTACCGTTCAATGCCGTGACGAAGCGGCCTCTGTTCCTATTCGTTTGTGACCGCCGGACCGCCCAACCGTGACGGCATCGCGGTGGCTTTAGTGAGAATTGTAAGCCATAGTAATTTATTATATTACCGTGCCATAGTCCATCGTCATTAAGTTTAATTCTACTCGATTAGATGATCTATTCTAAAGCAAGCGGAAATTTATGTAAGTGGCAGCCATAATTGTAGAACCGACGATCAAATCAACTGCAATTGATTTAGGCAAAAATTGGGCATGCTTACGTAGGAATACGTCGAGCCGTATTTTGTTTTTTATTTTAGACAGGGCCGTATTTCCGCCTAGGCCTACAAGGCATGAAGGCACTGGCCTAGGGGCCCAGCATCCAAGCCCTGCCCACCTAGTTACCGCGACAAATTTTCATTTCAGTTCAGATGATTGTAAATTTATAATTTTCGCGATTTATACACGTGTATATTGCAGATAGTACGGGACTTTATCGCGTTAAAAACATTAATTTCATTTATCTCGACGTTTTAATCAAGTTGCATTGGCGAAGGCGATTTCTTAAAAAAATACATTATTCACGCCTCAGGGTAATTTTATCTATATGTTTACCGTGCATTAGTTTCTAGAGACTCAACTACAGCACAATATTACCGTGATCACAGACCTCGGATGACATACTATGCTACAAACAACAGAGTAGTGGAGGAACTCTTCAACCAACTGACTTCCAAAGAGGGGGAGGTTCTTAATTCGTCAGTATAAGTATTTATACTTTTTTAGGGTTTCGTACCTCAAAAGAAAAAAAGGAACCCTTATAGGATCACTTTTTTTATTATATTAGATAGGCTAGTGTTAGACCACTATCTCACCTGTTGGTAAGTGATGATGCGGTCGAAGATGATAAGCCCGCTAGGCCTAGAATGGGAACTTTGTTGTCTGTCTGTCCGTCTGTCGGTCTGTCTGTCTGACTGTCCGTCTGTCAATACTCTTTCTTTCACTAACGCGTAGAGATATCAAGTTAAAACTTATATTAAATACTTGTGTCCTCGGTATTTTTCAGCTTTGAAACAATGAAACTTGTCAACGCGATCAAAAGATATGACGCTTATGTTGCATATTTTCACATATTTTGCGTTTTCACAAGAGAGTCTAAGCCTATAGGGTACTTCCGTTGACCATGAAATTGGTCAAGAAGTAAGGTCTTGCAGCACTTATAAGGAAAAAATCTGAAAACCGTAAACAGTAGTCAATAATAAAAAAGCAAATTTACTATTACAAAGTTATTATTTGCGGTTGGAGCATTAACAGTATCTAGGCATTAGTCTAGGGCTCAAACTGTTAAGTTAAGTTTGTTTTGACAAGTTTTAACGGAAGCCTCGGTGCGCGAGTCCAACTCGCACATGACCGTTTTTAGGGTTCTTTTATTTTATGTTTGTAACGCGATTACTTCCCTAATTGCGAACAGATTGTTATGATTATTGTTCTCATTTGTAAGGTGTCTGCGGTTGTTCCATTACATAATTCATTGAGATTTGATGAGTATCTCTAGAGATATAGAAATAAACACCTCAAACTTGTCACTGAAATGGAATTGATTTCAATTATTCTTGCTACCTACTCGGTGATTTTCCATAAAAACTTCTTACGTGACGGATCTAATGCATACGTAACTTTATTATCATTCATAGCTACGTCAGTCTCTGGCAGTCTGCAAGACATATTTCATTGTTGCCATGAGAAGTCTTAAGGGTCGGCTCACACCGCGACGTGACGCGGCGCGCACTTATTAAGATATTGACACAAAACTTGTACAAAAGAACTTTATTTACTATACAAAAGATACTCATTTCATTGAGTTAGTTCGGCGGCTTCAGGTTGCGCCACGCTGCGTCTGGCGGCGTAGCGGGAAGAAACCGCGTGATAAACAATTGAACTTTATTACCTACACAATAAGACAGATAGATACACATTGCATTTAGATAATTTCATGGCGTCACGCGTTTTGCAGCGCCGTGCGAACTGACCCTAACGAGCTATAGTAATAAATATGCCCCTACCACTCCTACTTATTCAATGACTATTATTGTTTGCCCGGTTTTCATATTTATAGAGAATATGATAAAGATATGACTTTAAAAAGATGAATGTTCATCAGCATGTAGAAGTTCATTACCTAGACCTACATGCTAATATTTTGTTTGAAAATGCATTACTTAATTGTATTACTGTCAACTTAATCTTTCAATACATTATATATTTTATGACATTCTTATCGTAAATGCACATGTTTATTCGTATATCTGTTCTTTATTTGATACGTTAATGTAATTAGATAGAGTTTTAGATCGATCACATTAATCCGATGTTTCCAGTAAAATCCAGCTCTTTATTTCGTCGTTCAGTCATATGTTTATTTTATATATTATATTCCTATCCCATTTAAATTGGCGACTCAACGAATATTCCATTATCAAAAGTTTTTTGACACTTGCCATAAATCACCAATCAATCACCGGTTAACCGTTCGCTTGTATATGTATACTAGTTACATAAATAAATAAACTCATTATTGAATACCGTAGCACAGATTATATAATAGTTACTACGTAACAGATATTTCACTCCCCTACAAAAACACAATACCAACATTTATTTCAGACAATACAAGCAAAAATGTGTCTAAGTCGCTCGACCTAGCGTTGATATTACTTCGTTCAGCACGCGATGTACCGGCGCGCGCCCGATGCAGTAAAGAGTTGACTCAATGAAATAAAAAAAAAGTTTACGAATTCTTTTTATTTACCTCACAATATAACATCAAAATGTCTAACTAAGAGTCGAATTTGAAATCGAGAAAGTGATTTTACGCCGTCTTGTCATTTTAGTATCGTTAGCATAAAAAAATTAAAAATATTATGCTTGTTTTTGTCAAACCCGCAAAATGACTATGACAATCTCCCGCGTTGCGGATTGAACGGGACTTTACGTATAAATATATAAACGCCGTTCAAAGGGAGTAAAAAACAAACCCGGCGCCCTACCCTAACGCTGCTACTGCGTAGTAGGCATGATTGGTTTGGAATCTTATTAACCACTTCAAAAATGTAGGTTCTCAATTCGACTGTATATTATTTTTTTAATGTTTGTTCGCGGATAACTCCGTCGTGTATGAACCGATATTGATGATTCTTTTTTGTTGGAAAGAAGATATCCCTAGAATAGTACCATAGTAATTTCATCGAGATCTGATAAATATCTCTAGAGATATGGAGAGAAAACCCTCAAACTTGGTACCTACTGAAAACTAATAACGCGGCATTTGTAGTTGGATCTTTTAGTTTTTTAAATGATCTTATTCAGTTAAATTGTCTGTCCTATCTATCCACTGAACTCTGAAATCTAAATTAAATTACTTAGATTCCTGTGCATTTTTGTGACATCTATGCTTTTCAACACCTAGAAGCACACATTTAAACATCTTAGACTTGATCTAATGCTCATATCGTGGTAAATAAACAAACTAATCTCGAGTTTTAAGCTAAACATTTTGAATTATAAAACTAACCAATTGACCGATATCTGAAGAAAATAGTTTCCAAAAAGAACTTTCAACATAATTAGTTTTATTATAAAAATGGATGACCGATATTTATTAGTATATTTGTGGAAATTGATTCCCTTCATCGCTTGTAGCGTTAAACGTCCAAATGAATGGATACAGTGATTCACGACGACAGCCATTTCTTCTCGTCTAGTCCGTACTATCTGGCTGCTTGGGCGCGAGAGATGCCCTAGTTGGCTCCCCTCCATCAAAATCGGTTACGTTAATCACCTCCTGGAAACTTTAATTAGCTTTATTAGATCGTCAAGTCTAATGAAAATTGGCTCACCTAACACTATCTTAGTAAAATGACGCGATTTTATAGTCGAGTTTCGACGTAATATTGGTTTGAATGATTTTAAACCAGGATGATCTGACCTGAATTACCATGACACTCAGAATATTTGGTTGCCGATTTGTAACTCTTACCTAAAGATAAAGCAATGTAATTTTCGGCAGTTGACGTAGCATTTCTTTCGATTAGGTACTCAGTTCACCAAAATGTTGACCTTCATGAGTTTATTTCTTACCTAAACATATATAGGTACAATAAATTTGCAGACAGGTTTCGAATGCCAGACACGTGTTCATTGTCACAGTTAGATATTGTTATCGGTAGCCCAATACATGACCGATATCACTCTCAAAACAAATAACATGGTCACGAACATAATATAAGGTAGGGGAAATGTTTAATTGTATTTTATGTACAAATACAAGACATTTTTTTAAAAGTTTAATTTCATTTAATTATTATATATATATGTGCCATTTTGTTCGATAACATATGTTGCCATCTTGTATGTAGTAACATAATCCTGTCGCTGTAGAAATCTTAGGATTTTGATCAAAAAAATGCGACAAGTAGTTTGATTGTCCTCTCTTGATGTTAACCTAACACTACCCAAAGAATCCTAAAGACACCGGAACAGGGTGAAAATCTGAGGGTGCAAGGTCAAGACTATGATGGTGAATGCATTAACACTTCCCAACCAAGCTCTCTCAATTTTTGATTTGTGGCCAATAGATGCGTGTGGGCTAGCGTTATCAAAATGAAACACCACTCCTCTTCTGTTGATTAATTCTGGCCGTGTTTCTCAATTTCTTGCTTGAGTCTCATTATTTGTTGGCAGTAGAGCATCAAATCGATGGTTTTGTCCGACGGCAAAAGCTCATAATGAACGATACCCTTCCAATCCCACCAAACACACATCAACTTATCGTGTGTTAATCCGGGTTTCGCTACAGTTTGTGGAGCTTTTCATTGAATGGCCCAATTAATTAAATTTTCAGGTAATAAATAGCATATCAACGTGAAATGAAAGAGTTTAGAAATAAATTATACCTCATTTTAAAGAGCATGCTGTATTATCCTTCAGTTAAGCTTAACCTTAAGTTTTACATATCTTGGCAATATTGTGGTAACTTTTTGAGAAAACTAATTTTTTAGCCCTTGTAATCGATAAATAATTAACAATGTTAATTTTTCGTGGCAGATTGCGCGGAAACTATACGTGATATTGCTTTTGCACGTATAGGTAGATAGTAAATTTATTAGGTTTTCTTTAAAACTAAAAAATCACGTTTGGGGACAATTTCGGGGCGCGGGGGATGACACATTTTAACTTCGGTTTATAACCTACATGTCCCGATAGATAAAACAAACAAGTGCATTATTTTTGCCAATTTTTTAGCTAAACTGACTCCACTATTGACTACCATTTGACCATAATCTTTTTCGCAAGTTCCTACTTCCAAAAAGGACGAGATTCTTAATTCGTCTGTATCTATTTTTATTAATTTTGCGCCACTTTTTTAAAAATGGTATACAACTTGTGCTCTGTACTATTATTTATTCTGTGGCTCTCGGAACAATGACTAGCATGGAAGCCGGGCTAAAATAAGAAATGAAATACGTATGTTTACTTTTTTTTACTTACGATGTTAATAGTGCGTAGGAAAGAGACGTATAATGCCGTTCTGTTTCGTTATCATGCAGGTTGTCACAAGTTAATTTTTGGCTAGTGATGGGCTTATCATCGATATTATCGTGTCGATGTCAGTCATCAAAGCAAATATGTATTTAATTTTATTAAAAAATCCAAATACAAGACTGTTCATTATATGAGTTGTGTATGTCGTAGGTATTATTGATAAAACGTTTTTTGCAAAAAATAGTCAGATTTTGGGAACACACGAAAAATTAGACAATGGCTATGATATCAATTAATCAATCTTAATGAAAAAAGTTATATCCGATTAGGTTTTTAAATTATAAAAAATTTAGTTCATGAAATTTTCCTTTAAAATCTTCTCTTCTTCACTCAGTATAATTCGCACTACCGATGGAAAAATGGCGTAAGATGAAAACACCAACTTTTCAGGAGCGTCAAAAAACTGATTTGTAAAGAACTGAGAAGTCCTAGACAATTAGTGTCTTCAGCAACATGGTAGCAAACATTTTCATACAGATACCTATATACTTCATTTTTTTAAATAAACTCTGGATTTTGCAAAAATCTAAAATTAGGTGGTTACCCCATTAATATATGGAAGAATAATATGAAATTGAGAAACATCTTAAGTTACCGCTTTGTTGCTATGGAAATTAGGCGAACTTCGTAGTTTTATTTCGAGTTACGCCTTTATTCCAGCCCGCTTTTAAAGAACATTTATACGTAAACAATTATATTGTTTTCTTCCATGAGAGAATATTAAGAAAAATTATAGTTACATGCGAAATGCTGTTATTAAGTGGGATAATAATAACAAAAAAAGTTGTATCACTTATTACTTACTTATTCTGTGGCTAAAACTTTACTTTGAAAGACGTATGTGGTAAATACGTAAAAAAAACCTGTGTATATTAAATAACAAAACTGAAGATACCCTATATGCTTCCACTTGTGTGGATATTAAAAAAGTCTGTGTGTTAATTTGTGTTAATTAAATAGTTAGCCAGGGTGGCTATCTCTATTCCAATTTCATTCAAATTCGTTATTTCTTATGCATAATACGTTTATGACAAACACACCAAACAGTTTGCAAATTAACGTTTGCGTGTACATGATGGTTATCAGCTGTCAACGTCTCCAAAACCATAAAGACTCTCGCAATCTATGCTTCAAATACTGATAGATACAGGCTTAGAAAAACTTCTCTACGCCATGTCTTTTCGCCGCACAATGGGGATCAGAAGACGGCCATAGCCAATTGCTTGGACCTTCTGCTGGCATCTGATCCAAACCGCTACTCAGTTTCAGTATCGTCACCGCTAGATTGTTCCTACCACTATCGGATGAAGTCTACTCTCCGCCCAACCTTAGCTTAAGCGGTACTCGACGTGAGGCAATAACAGGCAGCAGATTGGGATGAGTAGCGGTCGTTCCTTGCATTTAACCTTAAGCGGCTCGTATGCTTTTCTTTCGATGACATTATGGTTTGTGTGGACCCTGTGACAAATTTGCTGCTTCAGGGAATAGAAAACTATATTACATTTTCATTTGTGATATAAAGCAAAGCTAAGCCTTGGTTCGGGGTTAAGTGTGGCCGTACTGCAGCGCCGCAGCATGCAGTTAACTTGGTCTGGATTGACACTCCAAACCGCAAAGCCAAAAATGTGTTAGCAAGGAATAAAACCTTTAACAATGCTGCTACCTAATTCTGCAAGAATGCTTTACTAAAGGCTCGATTTGACCACATAGCTTTGATTTATAAGTTGACTCAATCTTTAGTCGGCCCTCACTTCTTCCACTGCTGACACTCGATGGGGCGCTGGCTCATACCACCAAAGAGAATTCTCTGTTCACGGAGTCATTACTTCTTGACACTGCCCGTGAGACACTTCCTTGTCTCCTTGGACGCGTGAAACAAATGTCTGATATACCTATCCGTCAGGTTATGGTTGAAAAACCACTGCAAATAATTGTAGACGTGAACAAAGCCAGTAGCCCGGATGGTATTCCATCCAAAATCCTGAGGACCTGTATGCCTGATCTCGCTTTTGTATTAATATGTTTGTTTCGCCTTTCTATGACTAGTGTCAAAAACTTGGAAGCTTGCCAAAGTGCAACCTGTGCCCAAAAAGGCAGTCTTGCTGACCCCTGCCAATTTTTAGACACGTTAATACTCTGCAAGGCTATAAAAAACCTTTAGTGAACAACTAGCTCCTTGCATACATAGAACTTTGTCAGTGACCGAAAATTTGGGTTTCAACGAAAGTGGGGGGATCCTATAAGCAAGTCCATCCATCCAGCCTACGGACTGCCACTTCTTTGTGTGTCTGAGTTTTGTATTTTCTTTTGAGTGACCTGTCGTTCAGAGTAATCATTGATGGCTGCTCTTCTGACCAATTGGTGTCTTTCAGGGATCATTGCTCTCTGCCACTCTTATCCTGCTGCATATTAACGACTTGCTAATGCTCGGTATGATTAGGAATGCAGACGATAGCACCGTTGTAGAGAGCTATACGTCCAGTGCACAGTCTAGTGTGGCACAAATTCAATTTTATATAGTCAAGCGCATAAACTTGTCCTTACAGGCTGTCTTCGATTGGGGCGATGCCAATCTGGTCAAGTTCAATGCAACTAAGTTACTAGTTACTACTACTAAGTAACTAGTTCTAGGTTCTAGTTCAATTTTCTGCCAAGCTAAAAAACTATTCGAAATGTTTCCGTACAGATGGCAGACCACCTGAGCTTCTTGGAATTTTACTGACGCCATCTCTCAACTTTGGCTCTTACATGACAGGTGGTAGGAGCATATTATATCGATGTTCCGATTGACTTGCTATCAAAAGTGGCTTACCACCATCAAAGAGAAAATTCGCCGCCATAACCTTACAGTGTTCCGACAACACACAGCCCTTTAGAGTAGTTCAGAGTCTTCTAGGCGTAGCGTGTGCACCATCTTTTCTTCAGTGATCAAACGCTTGCCTATATGATGAAAAAAAAAACGAGTCCACACAGTCCAATTACCGTAGAAAAAGCTTAGTTTTATGGCCAAGCTGAGGCAGTAGTTTTAAGGGCCCGGTTTATCGGGAGAACGGTCGGCTTTGATGCCAGAGGTACCGAGTTCGATCCGCGCCGTGCACCAGCAGATTTTTCTATGGAAAAATGTATGTTTTATATATAAAAACATCGTTAACAAACCAACAACCCCCCATGGTAGAACTTGTAGCATACAGCATGGTGCGCTTGATTTAAAATAAAACAAAATTAAAACAATAAAAGGTTCCATGTTTCCTATCGGGTGCATTTCGGAGCGTACCTACGCCATCCGATTACGCAAAGTAATACCACCCTGCCTCTTCTTCGTCCAGACCGGACTAGATGTGCGCCACCGCTATGTGGTCCATCTCCTTGCACCAAGCGTTATGCTTCATCTTTTATCATAGGTACTACCAATAAATGCAATTCTTTGCCAGTGTCTGTGTTTTCCGATAAGTATAATCTAGGAGTCTTCAAGTCGTGAATAGTACGTGCCGCAAAGCCAATGCGTTACGTAGTCGCGTGTACGAGTATGTCCCGCTCTCGTGTGTGGAAGAGACTTACTATGCTATGGATCTTCGTTACATATAAATGACTTATATTGACAAAGTTATCGGAAGGGAAATGAAATATTTTGCATCACATATATTTTATACTGCTAACCAAGCATAGAAAAAGTAAGTATATTATGTTACTTGCAAAAAAATGTTGTATTTTTATCACACTTAATCATAGTTATGCTAAAAAAGATTCCTGTGCTTGCCTGGAAGAAATCAGTTATTTCATTTACGAATAAAAGACAAGAAAATACTGCAAAGAATAACTGCTTAATTATGCTTACTGATACTTTTCTTCTAAAAGTACCGTGAAAAAAAGGCGTAACTATATATACGCACATAAAGCTGTAAAATATCACGTGGAATAAGTATGTAAGATCATTTATGCAACAAAAGTTTTTTAGGAAGATGTATAATAATAACGTAAGATTAATTAAGCTAATACTACAAGGAAACTCTGCAAATGTGATAAGAGTAACAAATCTTACATCATTTTACTAGAGAATTTATTAAAAAAATAGTTTCGTATTAATTTTTTAAATTCAAATTGCTCCGTAATTTAATGAAATATAAATTTGAAAAAAATTGAGTATATGTGTTAGTCTTTCCTCTATCCAATGGTGAAATAAAAAATATTTGACGCAAGTGTGTTTGCACCATTCTTCCATGGGTAGTGCGAATTATAAAAAAGCGTTGCATCGTAATGTAGAAATAGTATGATAATGGTGCGTAAATCCGTAATACACCCTTCAACAACACAAGCCATCTTGTCCAAAGCACTGTACACCTCACGTAAGTATATACTTTTACTTTCTGGTCACGTTCTCAGACAGAAATTAATAATTATATCGCTTTTTTCACTCAGTGAAATCGTCAAACCCGCGACAAGTATCGACAAAACATAAAACTGCAAAACTAAGTTGATAGCTGACATATAGTATTTTTACGTCTTGGATAGATTTTTTGTATTTGTTAGCATTATAAAATGACCAAAGGTGACCATTTGACATTTCCCATTTAAGCTTTGTGACATGTTTAAAAATAATAAAAACAAACAGCCATGTTTTGTTTCTTTCACTCATTATGACATGCTAATTGACATAAATGAATAAAATATAGCTTACTCGATTTTTATTTTAGCCCGGCTTCCATGCTAGTTATTGTTCCGAGCTGTGGCTCTACCTTAACTGACACTGCCACAAACAAAGACATTGTCTTTGGCCATAAACGTCAAACATTTTTTTTCGCGGCTTAAGTCTTATTTTACCTTTTTAACTCCTGACTCAAAAAGAAGGGGTGTTATAAGTTTGACGTGTATATCTATGTATGTGTGTCTCTGTCTGTGAATCGTAGCGCCCAAACAGCTTAACCGTTATTTTATTAATGAAGAGTGTTCTTCTTAGTTTTGATTTGTGAAAATCCGTTCAGCCGGTTTAAGACTATGAGCTTTTTTCTAGATGATGACGCTATGAAATCAACTTTTGTAGTTCTGATCAATTCGAAATTCGGTAATAGTTTGTACTATTATTTATTCTGTGGTCTAACTCCAACGATAGATATTGTAAGAACTTGGTTTGGTAGCGTAATCCTGATGCTGGCTGGGACATCTCTTCCTTAGTACGAGTTTTCATCGTAAACGCTTTTGACCAAAGAGCTTTTAAGATCTGTCACATAGTTTTCGGCTTATTCTGGCTCCCTGATTGGTTTAAATGTACCTACGTATGTTAACACCCCTCATTATGCAACAGTTTTATAAGCTATTATTACGATGCAGTAATTTTGTTACGCCAGCATATGTGAGATTTTACTAGATGATGCACTTTTCCGTCGACTATACTTTTATTGTAACGTCACTCTGGCCACAGAATAAATAACAGTACTACGCTCTGGCGCCGGGCGGTGATCTCTATTTATTACATATTTCTTTGGAGGCACGCCAATAGCCGTTTGCTATCGGCAAAGCTTCGACACATGCCAAAAGAAAGTCAAAGTTCGATGGGATGCCTGATGAATATACTGCATCCATCGCGAAGTAGGATGGATCGATGCCACTCACACATACCAATTCAGTAATCAATTCTGTCGCTACTCTACAAGCGTGTGATTGATTTGTTTCACATTTCGTTACTTCATCAACTCATCATTTTCCAATATTGTATTTTCGTTTTGGCTCACTTGATACTTGAGAGCCATAAACATCTAGTTTTGCCAACATCTTTGATGGACCTGTGGATGTAGCTTCTTGAAATGTGGGCGTTCTATCGATGATATGATCGATATTCTCAGTCACTGTTAGGTAATAAATCATTATAAGTTTTACGTAGCTGTTACGCAATACCGCAGTTCTCATTATTGAGATTAAAAAGTAAATCAAGGTATCACATTGTTATTGTTACACAGAATCCAAAATTTCATCGTGGGACGACGGGGCTAGAATTTTTTTTTGAATGTGTGTACCAATGTACTAAAATATAAAGTCAGTAAAACTTCAAGAAACCTAATTTAAGGTATCACATGTTCGCAGTTATTTAGAAAACACAAATCGTCCGACTATCTCTTAACATCAAATGTTTTGGTATTCCGAGAAAATATCTCGAATTCTGTTAATAATATTATGATTACATAAGACAATGTTTTGATATTACATTCTCTTCCTGAGAAAGGCAATTTCGTAGTAAATCGTATAAATCGTACAGTATTATAAATAAGTAATAATATATACTGAAATGGTGACCGTTGATTGCTGCACTTAAGATTTGATGAAAATTCTGAATAGATTCTTGAACTTGATACATTATTTGTAAAATTTACAATATGAGTCACGTTCGTAGCCCTAGATAAAAATCTCATTTTGATCTTATTATTCTTAAAATCTCAAGATGAAAATATTGTTGTTCGATGTGTTATTTATGTACCTACGATATGGAACTTTACTATACTTTTTTTCATTGTCATCTTCAGTCAAAATAATGTCTTGTTTGATATGCATATCGATTATTACTGAATTACTGAAATTCCTTCTGAATATTTACTAGTTATTGATATAATGATATCAACTAATAACATTTGAGGAGTCTTAAGTTCATAATTAATAATTTAGGACATGCAAACTTTGGGGTACAACAATAAAATAACGCTTATTGATATCACTATAGGTATTAAAAGCCTCGGATATGATAGTTCTAAAATTGTTTATGGGTTTATGTATGTTTAAGCATAACTATCAGACGTTTGTTTGCACGAATATGTTAGCATGTCTACGTTAAAAGCCTAAAATTTTCCGCAAGTTATACAGAACAGACCACCTATTCATGAGTAAATTGCGAGTCTGAGTTTAATTTTATAGATATTGCAACAACAACGCGGAAATAGATCCATTTGTGAATTATGGGCCGCTCCCCGATTCTAATAATATTTACGTTCTTCGATCCCGACGCGTAGAGTGAGTAGTCTAAAATAACCCGCGGTTTAAATACGCAAAACCACATCTGGAGACGACGCAATACAAATAAATATTTCAATTCGATATAATAACGCTATTGAACATGGCATGTTTGCACATAATTTTAGCTTTCCAAATGAATTCGCTGGCGCTTCAACCAGTAATATTATAGTAATAATCACTACATATATCTTCCTCGAAACCATGTAGCTCAAGGTCGCTGTTGACCATCGTATGTAGAGCTTCCTTTTGTGAATTGATTGCCATAATAGGTGTTTGAGAGCGAAGAGGGGAGAAAGCTCAAGAAAGAATGGCTATTGTTTGTAGGCGACAGTAAGTCTGCAGCGGAAGGCGCATGACATGAATATGGCTAGATCGGCGGGTTTTGGGGAGGGTGACGTCATCAGCTGCGTGACGCCTAAAGCCCAACCCCTCCCTCCACGCACCCCGAGGCCAAGGCCTGCTCGTACTTCGACCCTCTGATACACTTGGCATTGTCCCGACCGAGGCTTATCTACAATGCCAAGTTAGATAACTAAAATGCGAAATCAATAGCATTAAGCGATCTAGCTTCCTCAACTCATCCATAAATATATCCATTTTTTTGTACCCTGCCGAAATTCAAAGAAGCGGTGCAGAAGTATGTGGAAAATTAATATCATTGAATTTATTTGTTTTTAGGATTGGTTTATTAATTTAGTATAATTTTTAATTTTGTTGAGTAATCATCATTTATTTTTTTCTTGTATTGTATTATTATTCTATTAATGTGTATACCAGAATGTTCTCTTTTTTTTCTGCAGCATCGATTTGGCTATGTGCTGTAATGTTGTTGCATTTGAAGTGTGTGTAATAAATAAAAAATAAATAAACTCGTTATTTTTATTTCCAGTAGGTCAATGATTATTTTGCCAATAAATAGCTTCCGTTGATGAGAAGTAGTGACATTATAAATATTAGCAAAATAAACATTTTGCCATTGAGTTATTAAAGCAAAATAAAGCAAATTGTAATAAACAATTTTTATTTAATTAATTTTATTCCAATCTTAATAAAATTGAAGATCGGGCTCAGTGGCGTGTCTTGGGGGAGGCCTACCTCCAGCAGTGGACTGATGAGTGGACCGGCTGACAATTATGATGGTGATCTTATATATAAAAATCAATTGCTGTTCGTTAGTCTCGCTAAAACTCGAGAACGGCTAGGCCGATTTAGCTGATTTTGGTTTTGAAATGTTTGTCGTACTCCAGGGAAGGTTTAAACAATGAGAAAATTTGGAAAAATTGCGAGCAAGATAGTAAAAACAACAATTTCATTTTTCCCATATAAACTGTTCTACATACTTTCCTGTCAATCATTTTACGTTCGTCCCTTCGATACGGTAGGATAGCCTAAGTTCCACTCTCGGATTGAAATTTGAAGCACATATTCAATTAAGGGTTTTGAATCGACAACATAATATCCACATTACTCGAATTATGGCGTAGGTATTTAAATTTTAATATTTTGAAATTTGATGTTTGTCCCAGATTATTTTTGGTTCGTTCAGACATTTTTGTCATGGTATTGGCATATTCTGATGGTTTTCATTATGGCGCTTCCATACATGGTTATTCGCTGTTTGTGTATAAAAACCGATAAGTACAAAATAGAATGAAATAATAAAGAGGGTCCCCATACAAGACACGTGTTTTAAAGGCTTTTTATGCTCGATCTTACAAACCTTAATAGATAAAGACTTGAAATTTACTCATAGTGTTTTGGCTGCTATAAGATCAAATAATAAAAACTAATTTCAATTAAAAATTAAAGGCGTTACTCATACGAGAAACGTATTATTCCGGCAAATATTGTTCAATCGCCAAACCTTGCGTGTGCGGTTTCAACTCGCACTTGGACAGTTTATTTATATTCGCGGTACGAAGTTCGCCGGGTCAGCTAGTGATTAATAAAATTGCAATCGTTTTTCCAGCTTCTTTAAGCTTTACGACAGTTTTTTTCTGGTTATTAGATTATTGATTTCCTTTATAAACATTCAATTTAGACCACAATAACTGATTGTTTAAATGTTTACATTGCCTTTGCAAGTATTTACTTCTGCTTCGGCATAAACATTTAAAAAAAGAATGATGTTGGAAATGTACTACTTTTATACATCTCTTTTTTCTTAGAGATTTCTGTCTCGTAGTAGAGTTTTTCGATTAAATTTTGTGAAAGTATTGACTTAAATTCTACCAAGGTACTTACGTAGCACTTATATCTTGACGTGTTGAAGCGGTTACCGGATTTAATAGAAAAGCTAATAAAGACGCTGTCAGTGAAATAATTTGCAATATGCAGCGGCATATTTCAGGCATTCGCTCTAAGACCGTTTGATTACCGTGCCCTTTGTCTCACTCGCTCACAAAGCTGATAAAATTCTAGTACCTACGTCATTCTCTCGCATAGCTCCCGGAGAACACTCTCGGGCTCTAGTTTTATATTAACCTTGGCCTTATTAAAGGACGCGAATGCTGCTAAATTCTCTTGGAATATCAAACTTGATGTTATTATAATTACCTACCTTCACATGGTCATATTGTAAAGAAACTGGATCAAGTTTTGTTATGTCGACCATAGCGATTCTCTTATCCATATCTTCATCATAATACATATTAATAAGTCAATTTCACATCTGGAATGATTATTACATATGCAAGACTGTTATCAGATTTATCAGAATGTTGTGCCAATTTTTTGGGAAAATTATTTCTCTGGTGACATTCACAAAGAAATTTATGAATATAAGCTATTCATATTGAATGTTCTTTGATATTATGTTATTACATTTTATAATGGTGAGCATAAAAATGGAGCAGCCATTACGAAGTGAGACATTCTTCAAGAAGTGAAACAAAGTAGATGAAAAGTCTAACAGATCCTTAGGAAATATCGATTTCTCGCAGTCTGAGAGAATCGATTTATTATTTTTAGCTTCATTGAGAGATGCATCGTGTCTAAGGGGCAAGCGGTGAGGGGTGATGTCGGTCGGTATGGTCGGGTGGTTCGTTGAGTAGGGCGGCAAGGCAGGGCAGGGGAAATGCGTGGGCAGTTGCCGTGACGTGGGTAGATCGTAGGCGTCGCGCCTCGCTTGCAGTATTTAGCTGAAAGTACCCTCCAAAACCTTTATAAACTCTGCCTTGCAAAATAAACCTTTGTCGAGCGTATGTGATATTAGAATATATTTTTAGAACTCAATTTAAAATTTGCGTCGTCGCCGCTTGATATCTTTGACATTTCATACTGCCCTTTAAATTTAATAATATTTGGATCTCCTATCTAAAATAACTTATTAAGATTCAGTAATTCTGTAGCTAGTCTTACAAAGAATTGCAATTGTAATATAGTTAGTTACATTTACCGAGAAAAACAAACTATAAAATAAGTTATCTTGAATCGTGATTAGAGATGATACAATATATTTTAGATACTCAACGTGTTCTCTCACACGCCTTAAAATAAATATCTGTTATACATAAGGTGAGATTTCAATTGACATACTTTCTAGAGCGAGTAATGGTTATTCATGTAATTATATATCTTTATATATAAATTTCTTCTCTTATTCCTTCATTCCTTATTTGCTCATTATAACATGAGGATGAACATAGGCTGTTCATCCTCATGTTAATAAAGTCTCTCCTTGTTCAATTTCAGTAAGACCGGATCGTCCATTTAGGCGTGATTAGGTAACAAACAGACAGAGTGACAAACGTTTTTATAATATTAGTCTGGATATCCTCTGTATTGTAGTTCTAGGCTTGGCTTTAACATTTCTTTAGCTTCCTTAAAATGGTATGAGACTTCTTATATTAGAATATATGCAGTGCATGAATTCTATTTCTATTCCCATTCTTCATGAAGCGATGCTGCTCTCTCATACACTGTGCTTTCATACTTTTATAATTTAAAGCGTTCTGCTTATCCTTTAGGTATCTAGTCTACAAAGATAGGCAATGACGCTGGGTCACAGATGAATATAAATATACTATGTAGGATTAGGTGTCGTGTCGTGACGATAAAATATTCATACGGACACACACTTAGTTGGCTGCTAGGGCTAGTAGATTTGTACTGCCGCACGTAAATTGGTTTTGTCCACTTGAGTACTTTATATGTGTGTTAGGCAATTTATTTTTCAGATATGTGGATCCTTTGGTATATGGACGATTGATTAACTTCTAATAAAATGGAGAGAAATGTCTGAAATTAGATTGTAACTGAAACTTGTAAGATCTTAAACTCTACAGTTTTTTAATATCATATAGGGTAGCGTTTGACCAATATCACACCTGTTGGTAAGTGATGATGCGGTCGAATAAGGTAAGCACGATTAGGTACGGTCACGGTAGGCATAGAATGGGAACTGGATCTCACGGATAGCTGCCGAAACACATTAGATGTTTGGCGACAGATTTTCTAGCTCGAGGGTGTTTAACTCTACATTGTAGAGTTAAAGTACAAGATAAGAGTTAATATAGCTGCAGCTATTGTATATAAAAATGCTTATCTTTTAAATTTTTATCCAACGCTACATTTGCAAAATTTTTTTTTTAATAGGATACACAGTACAAGTATTGTATTGCCTAATCATATTACAATCTAGCCTAATACCTAGCCTACTACAATCTAGGCTAATAAGTAATTTAAATCTATCATAAACTTATAAAGTGACATAAACAAAGAATGTGCCCATCGGCACTTTTCTTATTGTCTCTATTGTTAAGGTGAAGTCACATTGTTATCGTGTTCTTTATGCATAGCACTTACACTATATTCCACTAAGGTTCACTATACACTATCCATTACACTAATTCGAACGGTTTAGTTCTTTTGAGTCTTCTCTCTATATTTGTGAGGTCGAAGAGTTGTATTGCCTCGACGTTCACGTGATGGTGAAGCCTTCGTTCGTGAGCTTCTGCGCATTTTTTTATGGTGCTGGCGACAATCTCAATGTGAAGGTCCCTATGGAGGTCATCATTGCGTATATACCAGGGTGCTCCAACGATTCCCCTCAGTACTTTATTTTGGAATCTCTGTATGATGGAAATGTTGCTTTGTTTGGTGCAGCCCCATAGCTGCGCACCATAAGTCCAGACGGGCATAAGGACTTGATTGTATATAAGAATTTTGTTTTGTATTGATAGTTTGGATTGTTTTCCAAGCAACCAATACATGTTCTCATTTGCAAAAAATAAAGCTATATAATTGTACTTAAATTCAAAATTTAAAACTACCCCCGACAGATCTATGTATAATCTGTTCATTGAGACCATTAAAATGAGCCCAAATATGACATCTCTGCTGTAAGTTGGTGAGAAGTAGTCTTCTGCAGATTCCAGAAGATACTCCACCATCAGGTCAATGCTACTATGTTCTTACAATATAATTCAATTAAGAGCATAGCTAATTTTGAATTGATCAGACCTATGAAAATTGATCTAATACCGTCATCTACTAGAGAAAAGGTCTTAAAACGGCTGATCCGATTTTGATAAAAAAAACATGCCTAAGAACTACCGCTACTAAACCAGCTTTTAAATATAAAACCGCATCCAAATCGGCTTACCCGTTTAAAAGCTACTGTGCCACAGACAGACATTCATACACACACATAGTGGTCACACTTATAACAACCCTTTTTGCGTCGAGGGTTAAAAACGCAAAAGCTATATAAAATACAAATATTAAACATAACCCTGCCGACCCTAATGAAGCATATTGTCCAAAATATTTAACATTCAGTAAGGTCAATAATCTTATTAAAATAATACAAATAGTTTATAAGGAATGGTTTTCACAGTGACCCTGTATCATCATAACCTTTCAAGTCGTATTCAACCTTCTTTTATTTTTCTTTGCGTATAAACATGAAAATATCAATGCAATTAACGTCATTAAAATAGTTATAATTATTTCCCATATTGCCTCAACACGAATATTTCTCGTTAGTCACGAGAACTTCTAGAAGTTTCAAAATAAGCTTGATACTTAAAGTTTGTTCGGTTTCTTGTTTCCGCTCTTGTTGAAGGAGTTCTTAGGACTTCCATTGTATCTAAAGAGACTTTTTTACTTATTACAAAATTCTGGTACATTTTATTTTTATATCTTAAAGTAGCCTATAAGATATAATATAAAGAAAGTTAAAGATGAATAAATACTAAAAATTGTGAGTGATCGACATCGGTAAACACGCTAGGCCTAGAATACTCTGACTCTCAATGTTTGTGTGCTATCGGAACACCGTAAGGTTGTGGCGGCAAATTACATTCAGGGTTTGTTTATCTTTAGCATGGTAATCGTGTTTTTTTTTCTGGAAGATGTATGTAAAGTAATGAATCTGAATTAAATACACTTTAATAATCATGAGCATATTTAGAAACTATAAGGTGGTCTCGCAATAATAAAGTTCTGCTCCGGTTCGGAAAAATCCTAGATCCAGTGCTGAACTTCTGATATTAAGTTTTCAGAGTAAATGCGTAGTTTTCTTCTTTGTACCATATTTTCGTCACGAGTTTTATTTCTAGGAAGATTATCTACACACATACACACACAACTTGTACTCGTATTATGCTATAAATGGCCAAAAGTATCAACAGTGTGCAAATTAACTTTGTTCCAGAGCGGTACAAGGGATTTCATTGGCACATTTCCAGAAACGTAGGCAAATATTCACCCACTCCACACCTGAACCTTTGTCAGTGACCTTTTCACTTCTTCTTTCCCCTTCCTTGCTAATGAACTCATTTATTTAGGCATTCGTTCGTATAACATTACACACTTTACAGAGTCACATAATTGAAAGTCTCTCAACATATTCGTGTCATTCACTTATAACTTTCAGCCACCAGACAGTATTATGGTAAATCGATAATAGATTCTGTAATACCTATGTTTTCGTGCAAGTCCCAGGATGGCTCGGCGCCGAATTACCTTGCAACAAACTATAAAATATTTGTGACCTGTTCGCCGTTGTAAACATTAGATATTTCGTGTTTGAAAGCTATATCTTAAACCGGGTCATAAACAGTATTGTTTGTAAGCAAAATTCATGAAACCTGCGTCTCAGCTGCCGTGATATCATCAGATGATAAGGGTGTTGCCTGGCGTTCCGTTAGCACGCGAATCTATATTAAGTCTGCCGTCGATAAGGTGAAGGTTAATCAGGCATTAAGTACGATCTTTAGGGTTCCGTACCTCAAAAGGTAAAAAAAGGAACCCTTATAAGATCACTTTGTTGTCCGTCTGTCTGTTTTTCTGTCCCTGTGTCACCACCGATTTTCTAAGGAACGGGTAGACCTAGCAAGTTAAAATTTATATCAGATACTGAGGTCTATAGTCCCTATTAGGTGTATAAAAATCAAGGTCCTGAGTCAACACGAAAAAAAGATATGGGCAAATTTAGATTTTTGCGAAAACTTTAAGTACCAATACCAATTTACCTTAATTTTCAACTTTTTTTAATTTTCGGAATTTTTCCTTTACTTGTGTTGTAAGAACCTTGAAGACCTTGCTTTTGACCAAAATTGACAATTCTAGGTCAACCGGAACTACCCTATAGGTTTGGGTCGAAAATCTATAGGGTACTTCCCGTTGATCTAGAATCATGAAATTTGGCAAGAAGCAAGGTCTATAAAGCAGCACAAATAAAGTAAAAATTCCAAACAATAAAAAAAGTTGAAAATTAAATGGTGTCCTCATACATACAAAGTTTCGCCAATTAAGATAGGCCTCTGAGTTATATGAGCGTGTTAGCTTACTGATCAACAAATGATAAGGTGGGTGGGTGGTAGGTGGTAGTCTAATGGTTTACCATAAATATAAAATGTCTGGAGCTAAATATTCACTTGGAACCACGTCCAAAACTACCTGCCTATACTTCAGCTAATAGGTAGGACTTATTAATAAAATATACAAGTCAGGACATTACCGAGAAAGCATTTTATTTGTACCTTCATCATTATAACAACAGTTTATGTACCATCAGGAGACACAGGACCATTATAATAGACAATAGAACAAAGAGAACAGCAATATACCAATAAGTATTTAATGTTAAGTCACAAGGCATTATAACAAGTTTCAACAAGACATAACACATGAAAATCACTACCGATTTAGACAATTTATACAAAATATTATGGGGTTTCCCCCAAAAGGCCTCTACCACCCCTCATAGCCTTTCCTTACCACCCTCAACGAAGCTAAAACACTTTATCATCACCATTCCTAGGTAAAACCATCATTATTATAAACATATCCTAGAAAACTACATTCTAGCCATAGTTATTCAATACATTATGTAATACAAATACTTAGCTTCATTGAGTTGGACAGCACTTTATCGTCTGAACGATATTCCCGACAGAGTAAAGGTGACGATGTTAGCCCGAAGGCTACTCGAGCAAAAGTGTCTCAACTAACATTTCTACCGCCCTTTTAAAGCATCAGTCAAACAGAAAACCAAGATGGCGGCTCTGACACATCTTGTAAGGTTTAGACTACCCTCAAATGTATCGATCACACAATAAATACCCTTATTTGAGGCAATATTTATAATTTATAAATTAAATCATCATCAAACATTGGAAATATGTCGTAAATCTGTATGTACTATGAAAATAATCTAACAAGCGCTTATACAATTTAGAGGTCTAGCTTAATTGGTACCAACCAACGTTGGTACGGAAGCCTCGGTTGGTGAGTCCAACTCGACTTAGCCGGTTTTATTATAGATACCAAATACCAACCAATAACAGTGGGCGCCTAACAGGTATTGGATTTTGGACATACCTTAACTTAACACAATTATTATCGATCCTCCATTATATTTTATTTAAGCTTAATGAGAATTATTTACTACATAATTAATGATATGAAGATTGTTTTTTAGGAAAGTTTTAACTGTTGTGTACACTCTTTGATTTATAATGGAAATTTTAGCTTCTTAAACCGATTAAATAGTGCTATCATTATCACCAGCTGTTCTAGAGATAATATCCTTAATCTCTGTAGAGTCAATAGTTTATTGTGAAATATTAGCTAATATAACTAATCTTCATGAAGAATTTACTGCTACAACAATATTAGCTTACATGCAGGTATCTTGTTGTAAATATTACGCGGAGCTCGGACTTCGGTGTTTCGAAACTATTACTAGTTCAAAAGCAAACTGTTTACTGTATAAACACAAACAGCAAACTTGTCGTGAAATAGAACCCAGTGTGTTATTGTACCTAACTTATCTTAGCAAACCTTTGTGGTAATCCCGTTGCCTGTTTACCGAAGTACAAATAATTGACCACTATTTTCTGAACTGCAACATAACATGCACATCTGTAAAACATAATTTCATTACAGCTGAATTTATATTATTTTTGTTAATTTAATCTCCCGCTATAACGTTACGGTGTTCCGGCAGCACACAGCCCTTGAGAGTCAGAGTATTCTAGACTTAGCGTGTTCACCATCTTCAACCACATAATTGCTTAACACCAGGGGAGGAAGTGTTCAAACGCTATAAGAAGATATAAATATAGCTAATCGGCTTACCTGTTTACACATTACATTACTAACTAAAAAAATTGTGACAACAGTATTATCAAAACGATGCTAAAATTTGAAAATACTATATTTAATCACACTGTTCATATAAACCTATGATAAAATATCAATCACGGCTTCAAGTCTTTGATTCTAGTATAGTGAATCAATAGATATTTTTGACGAGGCCAATGTTTCGCTGGCCATAATTATTTGCAATGTTATACAAAGGAGTACGTATGTACACAGTGTTATCTTATCTGTTAAGTAATGTAGGTACGTTGGATGGTACAAAGTGGAGTGAGGTGTCGTCTGTAGTGTAGACGATGTTGGTGTCAGGAACCGTTCGCACGCCCCACTCGGGCTCTGCAGGCTCAACGGAAATTTTCTTCAAAGATGAAGTCTCTACTGTTTCTAGCCAGTATGAGGTAAGCCACTTTATCCACAGCTATTATAACTGACTCTACGTCAAGATAACAATAAGGATGTCTGTCTACGATTAAAATCATACCGGAAGTCTACTCGGTGCAATTTTATTGCTAGGGATTGATGCAATGTGATTCGCTTTTGATTTGTTTAGTGTTGATAGTTGAGTATTTATATCCGTCTGTATAATATATTTTTAATGTATTTCCCACAAATTATCATATGATGATTACTGTTTTGTCCAAATAAAAATATTTTTATTTTTCAGTACTAGATTAATAGGTTCACTATTAGTTACCATACTGAAAAATATCTATAGTGTCTGCATTAAAACGAAAATATTTTTATTTATTATATCTTCCAACCAATTGGTAGATGATAATTAATAGTAGATTCACGGGGGTACAACATAGCGCACATATTTTTCTTTAACGCCTCTATTTTGAATCCAAAGTGGAGCGAGGGATAAAATTTCAAAATCTGTTCTAATCTTTACTAATGTTATAAATGCGAAAGTAACTCTGTCTGTCTGTCTGTCTCGCTTTCACGTCTAAACTATTGAACCGATTTAAATGAAATTTGGTACACAGATAGTCTAGAGCCTGAGAAAAGACTTAGGCTCTTTTTAATGCGGAACACGGGTTGTAAAGGGTTGAAAGGGGGGATGAAATGTTGTATGGAAGTATCGTCATTTTTAGAGCTAGAAGCTTGAAACTTATTTTTTTGGCTGTTGATGCGATATAAATATATACGACATTCAAAGGTTGTAAACGTTTTACCCTCAAGGGTTTAAAATAACAATCGGGGATGAAAGTTTGTATGGAAATATGTAAGGTTTATGTGAATGTTGTACTGAATCGATTTCAATTAAATTTAGTTCAAAGATAGTCTAGAGCCTGAGAAAGGACACAGTCTAATTTTTAATGCGAAAAAAGGGTTGTAAAGGGTTGAAACGGGGGATAAAAAGTTGTATGGAAGTATCGTCATTTTTAGAGCTAGAAGCTTGAAACTTATTATTTAGGGTGTTGATTCGATATAAATAAATATGACATTTAAAGTTTGTAAAAGTTTTACCTTCAAGGGTGTAAAATAACAAAAGGGAATAGGGGATGAAAGTTTGAATGAAAATATTTTAGGTTTATGTAAATGTTTTATAAGTTTGCGACAAGAGACAAAATATTAGAGCCATCCTTATGTAACATTTAAGGAGTCAATACAAAATGTAACAGTGTAACTTGAGGACGGTACGGTACGGCGCGGTGTAGGTGGGAAAATATACCTAAGTGTGCTTATTCGAACGGGCAGACAGACGATGATAAAGTATTTATACGAATGTGTCTTATTTGTAAAATAATTAGCCTAAATATTTAAAAATGCTACTCAAAGCACTATTTCACGCGGACGAAGTCGCGGGAACGGGAGTTCTGCTATAAACATGTATAACATGGAGTCCTTCAAAAGGGATATTTAAAGAATCTTGACTGGTTGGTAACGCATTAGTGACACCCCTAGTGTTGCAAGTGTTCATAACCACTTTACACTTCCCATCAAGCGGGGTGTTTGCTTGTTTGCTCATCATTAAAAAAAAACACTTTACATTTCGAATGTTTTTTCTTATATCTTATATAGGCTACCATTTGACCACTATCTCGCCTGGCGGAAAGCGATGATGTCGTCGATGATGGTGAACACGCTAGGCCTAGAAGACTCTGAATTGCAAGGGCTGTGTGCTGCCGATACACCGTAAGGTTATGGCGGCAGCTTTATTACTTGACTAGCAGCCCGCCCCGGCTTCGCACGGGTAGAACATATATGCCTACAAAATTTGCATCAGTTTGTTGCATCGAATATAAAATATGAACATATTTAACAACCATCGTCATATTTCATACAATTTACACAAAACCTTAACGAATTATGCACCTTCCTACTCTGGCTATTAGTGAAAACCGCATGATAATCCGTTCAGTAGCTATTGAGATTATTGCGAACACACAGACAGACGCAGTGATGAACTTTGTTTTATAATACTTACGTATTGATATTGGACGGCCCTTTGGCGTAAAGGATAGTTACCCTGATTCTGACCCGACGGTCGTTGGTTCTAATCCTAGCTATGTGCATTCATGAATCATGAGTTTTCGTACAGTGGTAGTGGAATCATTAAATCTACCAAAAAGTAGCTTACCACCAAGGAGTACATCTGCCGCCGTAACCTTACGGCGTTCCCCGACGCAAAATGTAGGGGTAATATACGTTTAACGTGTGTATCTGTGTGTCTGTCTGTAGCATCTTAGCACCTAACCGGATGAACCGATTTTGTTTTTATTATTGATAGTATTTTTTTTGTTTGATACGAGTAGATGTCTTCATCGAGAGTTTTCTTAGCTTTGATTCATGAAAATTCGTTCAATCGTTATAAAATTATGAGCTTTTTTCTAGTTAATTGTGCTATGAAATCAACTTTCATAGGTCTGATCAATTCGAAAATCTTCTTCTTCAACGATATTGTAAGAACATGGAAGCCTCCTGGACTCTACAGAATACTCAAATCCTCACCAACTTACAGCTCAGATTTTAAATGTCGTGTTTAGAGTCATTGGAATGATTTTAATGAAAAGATTATATATAGATCAGTCGGGGTGGCTTAAATTACTATTATATATATAGATGAATATTATTTTATACCATAGATCATATTATTATACTATATTGACTTCAAATTGATTGTGATCGGTGGGAATCTACAGCATAGCTAAGCTTATAATAATATTTTCGTAGCAACTATGACCTAATCTGTGGTTTCACTGCAAATATTTTATTAACTTTGCGATGCGTGTTTGTGAAATTCGTGATATCTTGTAGAGTTTTCATTTGAATTATATACTGTAAAGGACAATTTTAATCTATAATATGTGGCCAAGCTAATTAACGTTATTATTTGGATAAGGATTAATACTATATACTTAAAAATAGCCTTGGAAGTTATGTAAAATTTTTTAACAAAAAATTTAAGATTAAAATGGTTACTGTGAGTCAACCTTAAGAGATAGACATATGCTGTCGCGGACTTTTTTGTAGGTCTTATTAAGTTGTACAACTCTTGCATAGAAAATATTCTTCTACCTATTTTCAATTAAGCAGCGTTCGTAAGAAACGTGTTTTTTCGACCGTTTATTTGCCGACTTAGGTTGCAAATTAGGTCTCCACGAATGTACCTTTGATTTAAACGGGATAATATATAGCCTATTTTCATTCCGAAAGTCCATTCTATGTATTAGTGAAAGAATTTTTTTAATCGGTTCTGTAGTTTTTGAGCTTACTCTTTACAAACATACAAAAATACAAAAATACAAATGTTCTCTCTTTATAATATTAGTATAGATTATAACATACGAGGTGCATTCAATAAGTACCTAGCCTCATCACCAGAGGGCGCTGTAGTTTCAAAAGAGTTTTACCACAGTGTAGCACATTCTTTTTTAATTCTTTTTTCAAATTTTCATTCCAATCCCTTCATTTGTTTTATTTTGACAACTTATGGAAGCGAACGTATCGATCGGTTTTACAAAAATGGAAAAAGAGCAATATCGTTCGGTGATTCGATTCCTATTTTTGGAAGGGAAAACGCGCATCGAAATCAAAGAGCACTTGGATGCTGTGTACGGTGACTCTTCTCCATCGATGGCCACCGTCAAGAATTGGTTCAACGAGTTTGCACGTGGCAGTACGTCGGTTTTTGATGAACCACGTCCAGGTGCACCGAAAACAGCTGCTACGGAGGAAAAAATTAAAAAAATCCATGATCTCGAAGCTGTCGGCGCGATGGGTGCCGCGTTTACTCACACCGGAAAACAAGTGCAACCGTGAGACCACATCGGAGACGTGTTTGGCGCTGTTTAAGTGGAATCCAGCTGAGTTTTTGCGTCGTTTTGTGACCGTCGATGAAACCTGGATCCACTGGTACACACCAGAGATCAAGGAGCAATCAAAATAATGGATCCAGACCGGGGAACGTGCTCCAAAGAAGGCGAAAACTGTAAAATCGGCCGGAAAAGTTATGGCCACCGTTTTCTGGGATTCACAAGGTGTGATCTACACCGATTACCTCGAGAAACAATTACAGGGCTTTACTGTGCCGATTTATTGGGCCGATTCGACGCCGAATTAAAGAAAAAACGACCCCATCTGGCTAAGAAAATGTTATGTATTACTATATTACGATACGTGTGACTTAAGTAGTCTATTATTGCACGGCGTGAAGTTAGCACCGGAGCGCAGCGAGAGTGCTATGCCGTGCAATAATAGACAACTTAAGTCACGAGTATCGTATATTATTTTATAGCTGTCAGTGTGACATAAACCCGCACTTTAGGCTTGCTAGAAAATTAATGCACGGCGTAAAGTTGGCACCCGAGAGTATTATTACCTTTTCTATGACCCGAGCGCAGCGAGGGTGCTAAACGTCGTGCAATAATCGACTATTTAAGTCACGGAAAAGCGTGCGTTAATGCGGGTTTAGGTCACACTGTGCTATAAATACATTTTGGGGCGCGTGATATAGAACATTCTGATATGTTGTGTAATAATTGTATAACTGTAAATAACTGTAATTTCAAGGCATGATCTAACTAATATGCCCGGGCTACACGAGGCTAGTTTTTCAAGCTAGGATAGCAAGCTAGTGTTAGTAAGCTAGTAAGCTAGTACTTCTGGCTTCGTGTAGACAAAACTATCTTCATTTGTAAGCTAGTAAGCTAGTTTACAAGCCAGGACAGTTTTTAATAGGATGGAGTTCTATTTTCAGGCTAGTAGCGTCCCCCCACCACTGATTTTACTGATTTTAGTAAGTACTAGCTTAAAAAAATCTAGCCTCATGTAAACAGAACTAGCATGCTCCAAGCTAGGTCAGCAAGCCAGGACAGTTAGGTAAAAAACTAGCTTGCTCTCCTAGCTTGAAAAACTAGCCTCGTGTAGCCTGGGCAATATGTACGGGCTTTACCTAGTCCTCGCAAAATTTATCAAATGCAAATGTATTGTCCACAACAGTTGCATAACATATATTGCTATGATTTTTATATTGCTATGACATTTCTGTTACTAAATATTTTTCACCGAGTTTGAACTGTTTCATAATAATAGAACTTCACCCGACACGTTTCTGTTTTATTCGTCACGGCACGTTTAAATTATATAATTTTGTCAAATTTTATTTCCAATATAAATTCGTGTTTATAGTATTATTCGTAACTAGAAGTGCCCCCCGCCCCCGACGCTTCGCCCGCGTTAAAGACTTCTTTTATTTACTTAAAACTTTTACCTATTTTGTAAAAACCTTTCTATATAAAAGACATCAAAGAAGAAAAAGCCAAATCAGTTCACCCGTTTTCAAGTTATTGCGTGACTAAGGGAAAAAGGGATATTCATCTTATAAAACCCAAAAAACTATATTGATTTTCTACCAAGACTTTTTTACCAACCCCTTGCAAAAATCCTGCAACGCGTATTTACTTATTTATTTGCAGAAGTACTTAAGTATATCTATATAATTAAAAATAATAAGTAGGTAATATCCCGGGGGAATTTTTAGAAAATCCTTTCTAATCGGATACCTACGTCATAACAACTATCTGCATGCGAAACTTCAGCGCAATCCGAAACAAAATTGATTTCAGACTTTGTTACACCATTTCACCCTGTCAGGGGAATTAAAAATGCCAAGGCCAAGTGCGTGTCAGGCCACGCGCAGTGTAGGGTTCCGTAGTAGCCTGTTATTCAATGCAAGTCTTTACCCGTTATAAACAAGCAACAAGGTGCTCCGTCTTTGTCACTTTAAAGGATTTTTTCAAAGTATTTATTTATTTTTTTTATTTTTTGTATTTGGTACAAAATTATCCAACACCCAAGTTCAACGACTATTACTGCTAAACTAATAAAGTTATCTTAACCGCTATAATTTTCCTTTAAAGTTCATAAAATGCGCTATTATCACGAATTTTTCCAGATTTTTCAAGCCAAGTTTAGTTTTTAGAGGGAGGGGGACGCCCTACTGGAACAAACATTTGCACTTTAAAGTTTAATATTTCGTAAATGTTCGTTCAATCGAAAAATAGTATTAGCAACCCTTAAATCATTTTAAAAGACCTATTCAACGATGGGGTAGATGATGAAAAAAAAATTCATCCCCACTTATCATATAGGGGAGATACCCTAAAAAAAATATTTTTCAAAATTTTATTTCAGCACTTTGTCGGCGTCATTTATTTACATACCCCCACAAAATTACAGCTTTCTCGTATTAACGGTCTCTTAGCAAAACCTCGGACAGACAGACAGACGGACATGACGAAACTATAAGGGTTCCTTGTCAGGACTATGGAACCCTAAAAAGGCTGAAACACGTATTTACTTATTTTTTACTGAAGCACTTGTTTGAAGATTCGTATAGAAAAAACTATATAATCTTGTTTCTCTATACAAACTTTGAACCCCTATTTCATCCACTAAAGGGTTGAATTTTGGAAAATCCTTTATAGTTATCCTTAGTAGGTACACCCTTACGTACTAAGACAAATATACCCTCCAAATCTCAAGTCTCTACGACCAGCGGTTTAGGCTGTGCGTTGTCTATCAGTCAGTCAGTATGTCAGGACAAAGATTCTTATAGTCTTAGATAACGAGTGTAAAAGATTTTAGCAGTGGTCTGGTATAGTATAGTCGGAATGCCAATCATATAACCTATATTATACACGAGGAATAAATTGACGAATATAAAGGGTAGGGTCATAATAACGAGTGAAGAATTGACCATTAAGAATTCATAGCCCATATTTTGTACCATCTTTCCATAGTTTGCCATATCCTCCCATCCATAGTCCATAGGCGATAATGTTTGATTGAGGGTCAGCTCACGCAAAGCGTCGAGTCGCGTTGCGGTCTGAATTGAACCCTAAGTTATAAATTGTAAATGGCCTCTTGATGTTGGCTTGGGCTCCGTCAATGCCTTCGAAAGGCGTATTGCGACCCGAGACGTTTTACTGAACGAGTGAATATTAATCAAATCAAAATTCTTGTTACACGTGTTACCATGTTCTTGAAATAGACTCAACGATCTCTATATATTCTGATGTTATTAGCATTTAGTAAGACAGACATGCTTCTGGTACGTGTCTATTGTTATTTTAGACTGAAACCAGACCTTCCTGTTTTTACAACTTGTCTAAAGTTCAGATTTCGTAGCTGGCTTTAAAAGTTTTAAGCGTTTCGGTAACACGGGTAACATATTTATGTTGATGTTAAGCTTCCATATCATTAATTACATCAATATCGTTGTAAAAGTTATAATTAAATTAATGAGTTTGGCAGTGGTGACAAAGATTTCTATTAAATTCAATAAAGTTAGACTAACCATGGCAAAACACACGGGCATCCGTTTAAAAAATATCCTCACGCAAACGCTCAAACATGTTGGCCTGAACTAGATTATAATGTTCGAAATAGTTTTATTGACCGGTTTTATGAACTCATGGAATTCGTGTGTTTACATAAGAACATGTGAAAACGTGCTTATAAAATTCCATATAATTATTGATATTTTTCAACCGACTTTAACAAACAAGGAGGTTTTGAAGTTTACAGTATTTTTATTGGTGTTTTTTTTGTTTCAAAGAGAACTTCTCGTTTTGTCCCATTGTAAATTCTTCGAGATATCTGCGCAGTATCTCCAGAGATACGGAGATATACACCTCAAACTCGTCACTGAAAATGAATCGCGCGGCATTTGAAGCGAAGTTTTACGTTTTAAACAATCTTGAATTTTATTTATTGCCAATCTCATACACTTGAATATACTTATTCACAAAATGAACTGAAATATGGAAACGCCCTTAGGTGTAGTGTAGTTGTATGTGTACCTAATGTACTTTATTATTGATTCGTCGTATTGCATTGTATTAATTTGATATTGATATATTCTGATACATACATAATTTCATATTGACTGAAAGTAACAATAGAATACTGGTCATTGCTAGCAATCAATAAAATATCAATGTTGCTGCTGCTGCACTTGCTGCAGACAATAGATTCAACATGCATACTTCTGACTTGCATTTAGAATAGAAATTCGTACTTACGGTACAATATATAATATAACCCTCGGGGAACTCCCCTTCTACTTTTGATTTGAGTGTCAATTATAACTGTTACCACAGTAAATAATAGCTGTTACCTACAAGAGTAGAACAAAATAAACAAATGAAACTCAACTCAGTGATAGAGTTGATCATTCACATGGAACGATGGGTAGATCAGCGGCTGCGGAACAGGTATGTCCAGCCAAACGGTTCCCGCGGCGAGACAATGGATGGAGAGACCCTGCCCGGGAGCCACTAGCCGGGATGTGTCGGTGTGCGTGCCGTCAGCCGTGCACAAACACGGCGCACACCCGACTGCCGAGCCGAGTGCTGCGCAACATTGATTCGTGGTTCGCGCTTCGCCCGCCTTCGCCTCAGTCACTAGTGCGCAACGTAGTGAGAAACAAGTGTTTCACGCTTCGTATCGTCTTTTATTTTGCGTTAATTTTTTGTGCAAGTCTAAGCTTCGACAAAGAAAACCTGTTTCAAATTCGCTAATGTATTATTTCGTGAACGAATGAGCGTACTTGTATTCGTTAAGTGTGTTACGCGGCTTTGGCTCTCTACATCGGTTCCTGTGTGTTGAGTAATATTCTGTGTCAGTTGTAGTGGCTGTGCTTGTGATAGAATCGGACGATTTCATCGTGAACGTGTTCCAATTTGGGATTTCACCACGAGCGGGCTCAAGGAAGTTTATAGTCAAGTGAGTTATGATGACAACGCAAAGTGCACTCATTGAATATTCCAATGACGCCAACTTTCTATTCAAAATCACAGAAATTTGCAAATTTGCTCTATTATCGTATCATGGTTCCACAGATAAAAAATCCGTTGCACCACGTCAGAATATAATTAAATACACTTTTGCTTTAAAGCAGTTCTTATCTCGACCTTCGAGCGAACCGCCCAAATTATTAACTTGGTGTCAATTTGTATTATAATTTCATTGAAACACTGTATTTTGTAAATGTGGTAAGGAGTAGAGGACAAATTTTATGTCAAGCGCAAATTATTCAAAATGAAGCTCCAATCGTGGACCGTTGTGGAATGACAATGAGGAGAACCGGATGTATTCGTCTGATATGATAAGAATAATAGGTGCTAATTTTACTACAATCTGCAATACTACAACATTAATGGTCAAAAAGTCAATCTCGAAGTAGGCAAATTATAAACTTTTACCAACGGTAATATAATATAATACCGTGCGTGAGGACTTTTATTTTTTGTTGCTCTGCTCACTTACTCCTATTGTATTTATTCTAGCTACTAACGTTTTCCATATTGAATTGATCTTGATTTTTGTTATTAAAGTATCAATGACCTCTGTTTCTCGTTCGACGGTCTGACTACTATTGCTGAAGAACCTTAACTTACTTAAAATTCGTGTTATCCGTAAAGGAAGTACAAGGCCGTAGTTTGCATAAAATTGTTTGCTCCTCCTTATTGGCTTATTAGATGATGCATATTAATGTATTTTTACGTTTAATTTACTTTCCTTATTTAGGAGATTTAACTCAAACATTATGTGTTACCTTACCGGAACTTACCTTGGCTTGTATTATTTCAATCTCTATTGAGAAATATATTAACAATGGCCGTATGTTTATCGTAGCTTAGTCTGATATTATTTTGATTATACTTTAAGCAATCGTTACTTTATATGAAATTATATTTCCAACTTATGTTATTTCAATTAGATTTATCACCATTTTATTACTGAAATATATTATTATATCTACATTGTTCACCGACCAGTAATTTACTTTTTGCATATTGTAGTATTTGTAAGACTAACCAAAGTCATCGAACATGTTAAACCGGTTGTCTGTCTGCTCCATGAATATAATTTGGCCGCTGTTCGTCTTTTCCTTTTGAATAACGTTAGGTCGTTCAATATTAGGCCAACATCCGAATTGTTCCATGTGGATGATGCATTTAAAAGTTGATGTTAAGTGGAATTATTTGTACTG
The DNA here is from genome assembly GCA_954871355.1 of Cabera pusaria. NCBI lineage: Eukaryota > Metazoa > Arthropoda > Insecta > Lepidoptera > Geometridae > Cabera > Cabera pusaria. Next base: position 7,380,762 of record OX940897.1, read on the forward strand.
AAAGTGTAAGGTAGAGCAGGCGCATAGTAAACGTTAGCTCTACATCGTTCGAGGCATAGGCAGTGAAAGTGGTAGTAAGAGCAGGGAACTGACCAGGGGCCGGCGAGCCGCGTACAGTACCGACGTCGGCGGCCGGCGCACACTTCGTTGCCTGCCGATGTCGCAAGCAGCGTCCGTGATCCGTCCAGCTCTAGAAAGCTCTTTGGAATTTTCCGTTAAGAACACTGCACGCCGATGTTCTCAATTTGCCTACTGTAGCAATGCCCTGCGTTAACGTCTTCATTTCCTGTCGATTGTATTCTGATAACCTTACCATTTGGCTCATCATAAACATGCAATGGGAACATTATCGCCTATATTACTTTCTCAAAACTTTGTTGCGTAAATCAAAACGTAATAAATCAAGTCCTTTCTAGCATTGGAATTGGAATTGCGTAATTTATTAATACTATTCAATGAAATATTGTCTACTTTATGCACACACTGCGCACGTACTGTAGAATAGAACCGCACTTTTATCTTGTAAGTATAGTGATATAATTCAACTTCATTAAATTAATAATCATTCATGTTGGCACAATCACTGCGGTTGCCTTGCGAACCACGAACTAACCCATTTTTAGGGTTCCGTAGTCCTGACAAGGAACCCTTTTAGTTTCCGTCATGTCCGTCCGTCTGTCTGTCTGTCTGTCTATCTGTCTGTCCGAGGTTGTGCTAAGACACTGTTAATACTAGAAAGCTGTAATTTTGTGGGGGTATGTAAATAAATGACGCCGAAAAAGTGCTGAAATAAAATTTTGAAAAATATTTTTTTTAGGGTAGCTCCCACTATATGAGTTGTGGGAATGATTTTTTTTTTATCGTGTACCCCATCGTGTGGGATATCGTTGAATAGGTCTTTTAAAATGACTTCAGGGTTGCTAATACCTTTTTTCGATTGAATGCTCTATTTACGAAATATTAAAGTGCAAATTTTTGTTCCAGTAGGGCGCTTTCCCCCCCCCCCCCCCTCCCCCTTCTAAAAGCTAAACTGCTGGCTTGAAAAATCTGGAAAAATTCGTGATAATAGCGCATTTCATGAACTTTAAAGGAAAATTATAGCGGTTAAGATAACTTTATTAGTTTAGCAGTAATAGTCGTTGAACTTGGGTGTAGGATAATTTTGTACCAAATACAAAATCCTTAGAATAAATCCTTTAAAGTGACAAAGACGGAGTACCTAGTTGCAAGTTTATAACGGGTAAAGACTTGCATTGAATAACAGGCTACTACGGAACCCTACACTGCGCGTGGCCCGACACGAACTTGGCCGGTTATTATGCACTTAAATTTAAGCTTGGAACGATAATGGATAAGAAACATATTCGTACATTGATATATTATAGGATGACCGGAGTGAAGTTAGAACATGTTAATTTCAACCATATAAAATAATCCATAAGTTAACTGCATTCCATTGTATGCTCTATTGCCCTCAAAATAAAACACTATAATATTTTATTCCCCGAGTCGATGTTTCCGATATTTTCATTCTTAACAAAGTGAAGTGATATTTCTAACAATTAACTGTAGTGTATAGAATGAGTTAATGCGTTTAGTTTTCTCTGTGGGTATGGTTAGTTTTATTAGATAATAAAGTTGTTGTTGTTGTACTATGACTTATTTTGTGTTGTTTTGTACGGTGTGTACGTAGTGGAAAGTTAAAGTTTGATTTTAAAAATGCTGAGACGGAATTAGGCAATAATATGAATTTCGATAAGTGTGTGGGAGTCGAAAAAGAAAACACCCAAATCTTATAGTCATCGAATTATAACCTATATACTCGAATAATATTAACTAATATCTTTAACCAAGAAAATTATCGATATATATATTTTTTTCAATTAACTGTTAACCAATAACATTTTTAACCATTATTGCCATCTTTATACTCTATGTGTTAATCACTTAATCCAGGTTGAAAAGTATTTGTATGTAATTTTTTTTCCAAATCCATTCAGCCGTTCTTTTGCGTGAAAGAGTAAGAAACATCCATCCATCTACACTTGCCAATTTAACTTAATATAAAAACATCGAGATGGCGCTGGTGTAGGTTGCACAGTTCTCCCATTTATTTCCTAAATATATGAGATCCTACATCGCGCAAACGACATTTTCCGCGATGTTAGAATCAGACAGAGGCACTTTCTTCGTCATGAAACTTCTTAAAATTTGAACTCTATACCTAGATAACATATCATTTCGCATTTATAATATAAGTAGGATAATAGGATTCAGTTTTCCAATTCTTCAGTTATTTTGAATCAGTGATATTTAAGTTGTGGTATTCCGTGGGTTTTGTATGCTGCTATGTAGGTACTGTTTCAATCCACTTCATGTATAGACCGGCAATATTTAATGTTAAACCACTTGTCGCTATTATGTAACTGTTTGTTAATGATGTCTTTTTTTTGCTGTTAAGCTGTTATCAGGTCAAGCTCAAGGTAAACTTTGCGTAAAATGTTTAATCGTCTCCATCCTCAGTAGGAAGCTATTAATGAAACTGGGAAAATACTCGCAACAATCAGTTCGCTGTTACTACGCTGATGTGCAATCGATCGCTTGATTGGCGTGCTTCGAGGTCAGTCGGACCTATATTTCTCCCTATCAATTAATTGCGCTTGCGTGTGACAAAAAATATTTCCATGAATGAAAATGATGAGTCAGTTCTTTGGCTCGAGCATCACGGGCGCGTGCTTTCATTCAACTATAAAAACAGCGACATCGGCCCGATTTACGCCAAGGATGACAATAATGAACTGGCTCCCCGCTAATATTTTATTAAAACAAAATGGTATTTAAACAACAATGCAGCCAAGCAGCAAAGTATTTTCGCCTTGAATGTCCTCGGTTAAGACAAGGGTCATGAGTGTTTAATTTCGTCGGGATCAATGTATTCTGGTATCGATATAAATATCCCGGCAGCAATATACCGATCGCCACGTATCGATGGTCACGGTGGGTGTTCGTTCCACGTGAATCACTGCATCAGTATACATTATCTGCATTCTGGTCTCGGTTACTAGGACATGGAAACTGTGATGGATTACAACTCAAACGTCCTAAAAGTTAAAGAGAAGCGTACATAATATATATTACTATATAAGTTTGTTTGTCAGGGATGTATTCTAAACGTGATTCTAGGTAATTCCGCAAAGCGCCGCACCCTACTGACCTATATTTTACGAGGACAAGTGTATTACAACATCACCTGGGCTCCAAAGAACTAGCTCGGTTATACGTTACATACATATTTGCCGTAATTTGTTTAATATGATTTGCTAATGTTGTTTTTGTTAGCTTCATCTTAGATTTTAGTTTGATAACGATCGGCTAAACAGTATTTGACCATTTGCCACCACGCAAGAAATTTCTGCAGTAGCTAGATACATAATATTAACATAATTATATATCATATAGGCTAGTGTTTGACCACCTGTTAGTAAGTGATGATACAGTTGAGGGTGGTAGTTAGGCCATTGTTTATTCTGTGGTTAGGCCTAGAAATAGAACGGGCTCTCAAGGAAAATCGCATTAGATGTTTGGCGACAGATTTTCCAACTCGAGAGTGGTATGGTCAAGTATCCGCCCGAAGGACGCTAGACAGTGTCTTACCAACATGCAGGGGCCGTTACTAGAATGATGCAAGGTTGCCCAACACCTGTATCATGCTAGCATACTAAGCTAGGGGTGTTTTAAACGAATTTTCCTTTACCAGAGGGCCAATGTGAAAGGCATATTATATTCCAGGCAACTGATAACTTAAAAGACGACTCCACATAGTCTTGTGGTTGACACCCTATTATAGAGTGTTTTCATTAAGTAAGGGAGTCAGAAGCTCAAGGGAGGTACTGTGTGGGGAAAAGAGAGTCGGAAACAGAGCACATTGTCTTCAGTCCTTTAGGTTAAAAATGTGTTGTTTGATAATAATCAAATTTTGTTTATTGCGGGATGCCATACCATAAAAAACATAAACAATAAAATTGTAGATAAAAATATTATAATATACCTATTAATATTTTTTTTAAGTCGATCTTGATGAGTGAATAAATTTGTGTTGTTATATATTATGTCCATCTCGATCATTAACTTCCCATCTAATTAATGCTAACTAATTATTCTAACATGCCAAAGTGAAATGCGTATTAGGATTTAAACCCACTACGCACTCTGGTGTCAAAGCGAATCTTTCATCCAATGCAACACTGCAATATAGTACCTAAGTAAATCAGAAATTCTAGATGAAAATATGAGTATCATTCATTAGTTTGATGACTGTTTTGTTGTCCCCCGATCTATTCTCGAGCTTCGTAACTTGAACAAGTTTCTATTTAAAGACAAATCCAACTGATGTTAATGAATACAGAATGCCTCAGGAACTTTGTTTTGGTTATAGAGTTACTGGTCAAAGTCAAGGTTAATGATAATGATGTTAATATACTCCACGCAAAAGATCGCGCATAATGTTTTCAATACGTATTGGAATTGTAAAAAAATGTCTTTACTTATATCAATAATAACTATGACCTAGGTATTATTATACACGTCTAGAATCCTCTCGTTATTTGTCTCTATGGCGCAGTGTTTATTTAATCGGAACCACTTTTGCATTGCAGAAATACTCCGTCACGAATAAACACGTATTCTGTTCTGAATATAAGGTACCTATATGATTCGATCACGAGACCAGATTTTATCGTATATTTTAGTGACCTTGTATCTAATGACTTTACTCAGGATATGTCTCAAAATATCCCTTAAATTTTCAACGATCTTATAAATGACGTAATGTGGTGCGTAATACCAATGCAAAATTAACGCTCATCACTTACTAGATTACATTCGTATAATTTGATGACGTCATGTAAGATTAAAATTATTGTTCTCTGTACATAAATCCAGTTACAACTATATATAAATAATCATATGAGTCCTTAAGTACCTGCTTAGAATAATGGCTTCGCTTATCTACTTCAATTGAAGTGAAAAAAATCCTTTTTAATAGACCGGGAGATGGTAAAAGAAAATATTTGGTCATTTGTACCAGTATGGCGGTTCTTCAGGGGTCTAATTACGGAATGACAGAAAAGAAAATGATGGTCATAGCGCTGGTACCGGCGGCCCAATCGCGTGGGCGTTAATTAAATGTGTCGGATAAATAATAGTGTCGAACGATTTGTTCCACAAAAATGCTTGTATTTTCCGATAGTCCATAAAAAAACAAGTAGGCGGTAGCGTAATGCCATACTTCTCCGGTGTGACTTACAGCCCGCCATACCGACGCGAATACATTTATTTAAAATAAAACTGGCCAAGTGCGAGTCAAACTTTTGTCCCGCACAGGTTCCGAACCGAACACCAACTAAGTAAACGTTAAAACAAAAGTAGAATAGTATTATATAGTAGTAATAGTAGTAATTAATATTATTAAATATCTGGTTGACCGAGCTTTGCTCGGTATTTTTTGCCACTTAAACAGACAAATATGACTCTTCCCGAAATCTATTGACGAATAATAATACTATTTTTTTTAATTGAGAGCCTGCTTTACCCACACAGTAACACTAAAGCTACTTCTACTCGCAAATAGATGCCGGGAAGAGTAATATTTTAAGTTGATTATCAATAAAGTTGATTATTGAAAACACGAATAAAACAACATTTTCTGAAAATGATTCCTAGCTAGATCGATTTATCGCCCCCGAAATCCCCTGTATACTAAATTTTATTTAATTGTTGGAGGCGCTTCCGAGATTCAGATTAAGGTAAAGACGATAGCGCCATCTTTGATGCTAGCTACATGGCGCGGCGCTATCGTAAAAAACTTTTTTAAAACTTTTCTTTAATTTTTAACTTTGTTCTGTTCATAGTATTTTTTGTTATAGCGGCAACAGAAATACATCATCTGTGAAAATTTCAACCGTCTAACTATCACGGTTCATGAGATACAGCCTGGTGACAGACGGACAGACAAACAGACAGACACGGACAGCGGAGTCTCAGTAATAGGGTTCCGTTGGTACCCTTTGGGTTCGGAACCCTAAAAAAGCAATTCAACCATTTGTTCCAGGCTAATTTTTACGATTCACGAAATACACCATGCCATACTTTTCTGATGGTTCCAAATGGCAGCACTACCGCCGCAAAGGAGTATTTTTAAGCTATTGCATAGCTTCTATCGCGGGCCTTGAGCGTGGAGACTGAATCCAGAAATTCCGTAACGAAAATAAAACCTAACACCCCAACGAACCTCAATTTTTAAGCGTTAGCGTAGTAGAGATAAGGTCGTCTTTGGTTTCACACATCATTCAATTTAATGGTAAAACTTTGATTTTGTCCTAGTATACCTACAGGGGATTTCGGGGGCGATAAATCGATCTAGCTAGGAGTCATTTTCAGAAAATGTTGTTTTATTCTTGTTTTCAATAATCAACTTTATTGATAATCAACTTAAAATATGACTCTTCCCGACATCTATTGGCGAGTAGAAGTACTGTTTCAGTAAAGGAGTTAGTTGCTCTCAATTAAAATAAACTGGCCAAGTGCAAGTCGGACTCGCACTAGTAGGGTTCCGTACCACACTACAGTATTTTATAAGATCGAGCAAAAAATACCACTTATCATTTTTCGCCAGCAAAAAATAATAATTAATAAACATTTTATTTCTTATAACGCCATGTAACGTCTAACAAAGGTGTTAGGGATCGACATTTCATTATAACGCCATCTATGGGACGTTTACCTAACTAAGCGTTCATAGATGGCGTGAAATGCCGAAAAAAACACGTTTCTTGTATGGGGACCCTCTATTATTTTTAACTTTATTCTGTTTTTAGTATTTGTTGTTATAGCGGCAACAGAAATACATCATCTGTGAAAATTTCAACTGTCTAACTATTACGGTTCTTGAGATACAGCCTGGTAACAGACGGACAGACAGACAGACAGACAGATGGACAGCGGAGTCTTAGTAATAGGGTCCCGTTTTACCCTTTGGGTACGGAACCCTAAAAAATAGTATTATTATTCGTCAATAGATGTCGGGAAGAGTCATATTTGTCTGTTTAAGTGGCAAAAAATACCGAGCAAAGCTCGGTCAACCAGATATTTAATAATATTAATTACTACAATTACTATTTAAAAGTGTAATTGGTATGGCGCCAACAGTCTTCAATAAAATTCCTAAATCTTTAAAGGATATGGACAATATTATGTTTAAAAATAGGCTAAAACTATTTTTAATTCAGAAATGTTATTATGGTATTGACGAATTTTTAAGTGACAAATTATAATCATTATTTTTATTTTCATGACACTGTCCTGTATCATTTTAATTTTATAATACAATTTAGTTTATAAGAATGACCAGTGTAATATGTATTTAAATTTAAATTATAAGTAGTGAGTAAAGCAGCGCCATCTGCAAAGTTTGCACGCCTGTTAAGGCAAAACATGACGATCGTTTGAATATTTTGTCACAACTTTTTGTTATACGCATGTTTTACGCAAATAAAATATCTTTATCTTTATCTTATCTTTTTTACTACTATTACTATTACTACTATATAATACTATTCTACCTTTGTGTTAACGTTTACTTAGTTAGTGTTAGAAGTTCGCTAGAAACTCGATAGATGGCGTTCGGAACCCTCCGTGTGCGGGACAAAAGTCTGACTCGCACTTGGTCAGTTTTATTTGATATCCCTAAACAGAAGTCTAAACTTCTAGACTTACTTGTTTTTTTCTTTCAGTTCGTTTTTTAACACTTCACTTTTTGCGCAGTCGGGTTTTTTGATTTTTTAATTTAATGTTTTATTTGTTTTGTTAATTTATATATAATACTGCTATAAAGATAACCAAAATGTTTGATATTAAAATGAGCGATATTAAAAGTAGCTCACTTCTCAATTATTTAATAAAAGAAAAAAAAATGTTTTCTTATCTATCTTATCTTTTTTCAAAAACTTTTTATTCGAAACGTTTTGAAAATACGATCGATTCGTCTATAAGTATAGGTTTTCGAATGATTGAGAATCAGGGGCTAAATATTGATATTGTTATCGGTGTCGTCATTTGCTTCAATTATTTATATTTGTATCTATGAGTTCTTTGTTCATCTGTAGCTAATAGTAATAACACAAGTACATACCTATTCAACTCTAATTTACTAATGTCTGGTTCTTTGTGAGCTATAAATTAGGCAGCGCGTATGTTTCGAAACAGAAGCTCGTCGCTTGAAACTGGTTCAATCTGGTTTTTTTACATTCTTGACAACTATGACCCTGTTTATCTAAAGTTTTTAAACATTTGCTTCTCGTATCATTAAGTTTAAAATTCTGCGGAGCATTCGCATTGTTGACAATCAAAAAGATGCCTACAGTTATTCTTATCAAGCGACTGAAGGTCTCTGCGATAAATTGAATCGTTTGCACGGGCGCCAGTTTATTTAAATTTATGGAACTCTTAAACAAATCATATTTCAGTCTGAGTGATTATATGTAGTTTGTTTCAGTTATGTAACTGGTTTACCATTAATTGGGTTCTGAATAACTGCCAAGTCAAATTAATAATCGTAGCATATGGTTTTTGTTTTTGGTGCATCTATTTTTGCTCTTCCCCGTGTCGACGTATCAGCGTGCGTGTCGTTGTGTGGTTCGGTCTCATGACAGGAGTCGGACGAGGCGGGACTTCGCGTCACGAGATGCTGGGAACACTGAGGCGGTCGAGAATTCGCGTCTAATTTGGTGACGCCGCTATAGTCTCGCTGGCAGCCGCGAGCGATGTTCCACGTCGTCTACGCAATAAGTTTGACGCGCCTCCGCGCCGATCTATCGAAAGCATCGAGCTACTGGCACTCGCGCTCGTGCGTCATTATTCCGCATACTGAATAGAGAAATTCAACCATGAGTTTGTTTACAATCGATTCTACAAACAATAATATTTTCGTACTACATCGAATAATAATAGGACCAGAGTCTATTTTCGTGGCCTAAAAATAAATTCTTCACATAATACGATAAGGATTTTGATATCTTTTACTGTCATTGATATATCGTAATCACTATTAGAGATAAAGTTGTACTCGTAAGCTATAATTTTGTGATTGGGAAAAGGAGACGGGAGCTTGGATTGTTCTCTGAAGGTCCTTGTCGAACCAACGTGGTAGGTACTTACGTGACCGCCGCGAGCGAAGAGAAACAAAAACTGTAGCCGGATCGGTTAGCGGCTAGCATACAGAGCTCGGGCCACTAGCCTTCAAGTCTCGTTCCCTGACCTGTCGCTACCACTGATTTTAACAACCTTACACTGAGCTTGTGGCTTGCCACTGCTTGCTTCACACTTATGGTGAATTATCGGTATTAATTTCTTTAAACATATAACATACCCATTGATCTTGATTCTTGACTCACATTGTGACGTTGACACTTGACAGGCTCATTTATCTGAGACCATATCAAGTTAATTAGCTTTGTCTGGTTTACTCGTAGATGTATAATTTCCCTCCACGGGTTTACTACACTTTGAACGGTCCAGCACAAAGACGGTGAATGTCATTTCATTCAATGTAAACAGATGTTGTTCTTGCGTCAGTCAATTTCAATCATTACTTTATCTTCAGAATAAGATACCTTTCAATTGAGTCAATAAGTGATATTAGTAAACTATATTGAAACGTGTCGTGATGACGTTCACGTTTTATTCTACGTAGCATCCATTAACTATCATTATTGTTCTGATTTAGTTAATACAACTGTTCTGTGTTCAAATTAATCAAAACTGTGTTATCTCTTGTAAACTTGTCTGTATGATTGTTGTAAATACATAGTGCTATTTGTGTTTAGCACACAAAGGTTTAATCTTGACAACATTTACATTAGCTCTACAATTTAGGTTATTTGGGCGCTACACTCACACATTAATGTCTCTTTCACACCAAGCTTTGTGCTCTTGTGTATTTAGGTGTTTAATGCGGACTGTGTTTACAATATTTTTAACCGACTTCAAAAAAAGGAGGAGGTTTCTCAATTCGACCGTATATATTTTTTTAATTTTTTTTTTATGTTTGTTCGCGGATAACTCTGTCGTTTATAAACCGATTTCGATTATTCTTTTTTTGTTCGAAAGGAGATATCCCAAGTGTGGTACCATGGTAATTTTATCGAGGTATGATAAGTATCTCCAGAGATATTGAGATAAACATCTCAAAATTGGTACTGAAAATGAATAGCGCGGCATTGAAGTCGGTTGTTTTTTAGTTTTTAAACGATATTATGATGTTCCAGATTCTTTTCCTGTTAAACGTCATAGTCTACGACTATTACTTGCACCGTATTTTGACATTGATCTTGACCTTTTCTCTTTATTTCGTAACATATTTGGCTCGTTCCTATCTTAGATATTAGGTCATAAATCTAAGTATGATTTATAGCTTATGTATGATTCACCGGTATTTTTGGCAGTATTAGATATCGGGAAATAATCAGATATTGCTTCGAAAAATACATTTTCCTTGATAGATGATTGTCTCTAGGCGACTTTTCTTTAAATGTACTTATTGGAATATATCAATCATGTTGCGGTTATTCGCTAGGTTAGAAGTAAGTATTATGTCATGCATATATTTAAACAGCAAGTTTATTTTCATAAAGATAATAAGTTTCTTTCGGTATATTTTGTTGTGTATGATTTAATAATAGATAATAAACCACACAAGTCTAAGGAAGTCACCATGTACTTATATACTAACCAGAAAAACTATATATGTATACAGGGGTTTGGTGGATGGACCGAAAATATTTTTTTGGGGGTTCACCCAAAATCTTGCCCTTAAATCGTGCTAACTTTTTGTTTGTGGTTGTAATATGACTAATAAAGTTGTGCTGTATTCTGCAATGTATTCTAAATAAAACATATCTTAACACAGTTCCCTTAAAAAAATAGTTCTGAGCTTCTAAGTCGTTAATCTGTTTGACTGTTTTAAAAAGTGACAACTTCTTAATTTTGGGTAACTGGGTGATTTAAAAAAAACAAAAAAAATATATCTAATACACCTGTATATAAAACACAAAGAATGTTTCTACCTATGGACGTTTTACACTTTGAAACCGTCCAATGTGACCCAAAACCGGTTTTATTAGAAATGCAATAATGCGAAGATTATTTAGAGTCTAAATAATCTTCTTTTAATAGTCTAAATTTTAGACTATTAAAACAATGCATTAGGCATATTCGGTCACATTTCTCTTTTTAGGGTTCCGTAGTCCTGACAAGGAACCCTTATAGTTTCATCATGTCCGTCTGTCTGTCTGTCTCTCTGTCTGTCTGTCTGTCTGTCCGAGGTTTTGCTAAGAGACCGTTAATAATAGAAAGCTATAATTTTTTGGGGGTATTAATATACATTCCGCCGACAAAGTGCTGAAATAAAATTTTGAAAAATATTTTTTTTTAGGGTAGCTCCCCTATATGAGAAGTGGGGATGCATTTTTTTTTTCATCGTCTACCCCATCGTGATGGGTATCGTTGAATAGATCTTTTGAAATGACTTAAGGGTTGCTTATACCATTTTTCGATTGAACGTTCCATTTACGAAATATTAAACTTTAAAGTGCAAATTTTTGTTCCAGTAGGGCGTCCCCCCTCCCCCTCTAAAAGCTAAACTGCTGGCTTGTAAAATCTGGGAAAATTCGTGATAATAGTGCATTTCATGAACTTTAAAGGAAAACTATAGCGGTTAAGATAACTTTATTACTTTAGCAGTAATAGTCGTTGAACTTGGGTGTTTGATAATTTTGTACCAAATACAAAATCCTTAGAATAAATCCTTTAAAGTGACAAAGACGAAGTACCTAGTTGCTTTGTTTTTAACGGGTAAAGACTTGCATTGAATAACGGGCTACTACGGAACCCTACACTGCGCGTGGCCCGACACGCACTTGGCCGGTTATTTTTTTTAGTGTTGTAACACACGCCGGGCATCCGCTAGTTATAAATTACTACGCAGATCTTCTAATAGATTAACTAACATAAATTGGTACCAGTGTCCAGTCCTAATTTGTCAAAAAATTCTATATACGAGTATAAGCGATTCTTGTTAATGAGAGCAAGATATTTATGCACATTCTAATTGCAATCTATTTCCAGCACGTACTGGGTCGAGATAGGGCTCCTTTGTCTCCTTCGATCTTAAAAGCGTTGACGTTGACAATAATGACAAAGGAATTAAACTTATTACTCAAGAATTTAGTTTTACTGAACTTGCGGTCACTCGGGTGGGTGTTCGGCACGAATCCGTCTGCCTTTTTCATGATAGTCTGAGGTGCTAATGAACCACTAAAAAATACACAAAATTTTTATTCAATCGTTAAGTGCCATAAAAATGCTAAATTTTGTTGATTTTGATATGATAGTCCATAGTTGACACTTCTAAGTTTACTTAGCCGTATGACGTAATAACATGGCGATTACTGGCGACTACTATTTAATGGTGTTATGGAGATTGAAAGCTGAAACATTTGAATTGAATTTTCAAATTTAGTTTGCTATTTTATGAACTACTAACTAACTTTTTCATACTGCTTTTTGCCTAAGCTATCTTAATCATATATTTTTTCTCATATAGAGTAAAATACCTACCCTATTAGATGTTAAGTCGCACATGCCCTACAAATTAAAGTGATGAAATGATATATTGTCGTAGGTGGACAGCGGTGGCGGTGGCTCGGCCGAAGTGATGGTCTACTCTCTTGGCTGGGGCATGGGGGAGCCGGAGCGGCGCGGCGCGGACCGCAAGCGAGCGCAGCCCTCGCCAGCACAACACGCGCAGCTCTCGCCCGACGATGGACATGAGGTCGACGTGTTGCCACTACACAATCAGGTAGCTACTTTTATTCTTACCAAAGATCATCAGCATACTTCAATTGCCCATCCTTTTTGTATAGTTGGCCAGCAGTTGGGATATTGAGACGCGCCCCCGGGGACCTTGGATATGATGACCTTGATGTTGGATATACCTACCGTCTACCGAAGCAATTTACTTTTTCTCATCATACATCATATCATAAATAATGTCGAGCAATGTAATTCCCTGCCTTAGGCTGTGTTTCTCGTTAAATACAATTTAGGGGTCTTCAAATCGTATCTTCTAGGTAAGTGCAGCATTACTTAACATCTGAAATAGTGATCAAACGCTTAATCTTAACAGTAAACTTCGCCAGGTCTAAGATTTGTCTTTTTTGCCTCTACTAAAAGCTGGTTTTATTCCACGCGTACATGATACTTTCAAGAACTTTTCAAACCATCGCTTACAAAGTAGCCTTGAAGTCTAGCATTCAGATTCGAGCGATGATATATCACGAGTTTCCTGGTCTAAAAATTTAAATTGTCGGTACAGATCGCATTATCTCGATATGTACTATGTAATAGTAGGATGTGTAACGAGAGCTCGACATACCTACCTGTACCTTGTACTATTCATTATTCTGTGCCTGTACTTTTCTGTAAGGCCGCTATTTTGAATCCAGCCAGAACGGTGCGAAGGATTCTAGTGGAATTTCTAATTAGAAAATTCTAAAGTAGAATCCTGAGCGTAGCAACATTATTTTCTCTTGGTCGAAATACTTTTAATTTGATTCAAAATAGCGGCCCCAGAGAAAAATACATACGTACGTACGTACGTATTGCGCCCACATACAATCTAGGTACTATTGCTTTTCTGACGAACGTACTTACCTTGTTTGGAATACACGACAATAATCGTCATTATAACTATTATAATTACCAGATAGTTGTGAACATAGTTCTACATAGTAGAGCAGCGTCTCGACAGGTGCTTGCAAAATCTTGATGGTATAGCACTGAGTGACTCACAATACCTCACATTCAATTCCTGTTGGCGCAATATCCCAGGAAAAGTCATGATCCATGCTTTTACAATTACTCTTGTGCTTGTCATTACATGTTATGTCCTACAAGACAAAGAATTTTGGCGCCATGTCTTTGGCTTTGATAGCCAATTATGTTTTAAAAGTTAAGCCAGACAAATAAAGAATGGCCATAACTAATGAACCGATTTGACCGGGACGTGAACATTGAAGGTTATCAGGAAAGGCATTGGACTAGGTCAAGTTTTCGGCAAGGTCGAAATCAACGCAGCTGCTGACAGTAATTTATGTTCTGGGATTAACCGAGTCGGATGTACGAGTGCTACACATTAGGTAAAGGAAATGAGGCCGCTTTGAAACAAGTTATATTGTCATTTGTAGGCTATTAAAATAATTTTGTTAAAATAAAGTGTGCCCTCACGTATTCTAAAGTATTTTCTTTTACTTACGCTGTTTGTTTGCGCAATAACTACATATTAATTACTTGTTTTGGTACAGTTTAATCTTTTTATTGTACTTATCCTTTCGTGGGCTTGGACTCTTGAGTGGCTCTGAAAGTATTGTCACAGCTGATTGCTATTAACGTTGACAAAAAATGGCCGACAGCACACCTTAAATATCCTTTAATTTTATGTTGTCCGCGAAGCTCCGCCGATGTACCTGTTTCATGTTTAATGGTTTGTTTAATGTTTGCCCTGACGTCAGCCGTAAATGGTTTTAAATGCACAGCATACCAACATTCGGCCAGAACTAATGCTATAATAATATTCGGCGATTTCTTTGTGTCCGATGGCGTTGCAGCACTTTCTATTGGTTTTCGAAATACTGCATCGGTAGATAAAATAGTTATTATATAGACTTTCAAATTCAGCCGTAATTATTTATCTGTTCTGTGATTCAGCTATGAATATATATTCTGTTTCGTCTATTGTTATTACCGTTATAACATTTTGATTTCTGTATAGATTTTTATAAAACCAACACATGATGTTAATGCGATCCTTTCTTCACCATTTGCTTAACACCGCATCAAAATTGAGGCGGCCGTTGTTGAGTTTTGTTCTTTAAAACACAGAGACAAACAGATATAATCAGACAACCAGAAGAGAGTTCTAAAAACTGTTGTTTTAGGCTTAGTAACTTAGTAGCATATCTTGAACAGGGAGCATTTATTTAAGCGCCATTAACATGATGCAAGTTTCTTGCCTGTTGCATACAATAAAATTGCACTTGAATGTACAAGAAAATTGTATCGTCTAAATCACGCTTTATTCTTCCTGAAAAATATTCAATGTACACAGACTCAGTTTCATTATAACTTTATTACATGTAGAGATTAGTAGCGTCATTGTTTTGTTCGTTTTTAATTTTACATGGATTAGTCATATTCATAAGTATTTCAAATCTTAAGTACATGATAAGTAACAATTCATAGATGTGTAATGTTCTAGATTATAGTTTAATAAATATGTTTTTATTAAAAGTATGAATCATATTTCGTTTATATTTGTGAGCCAGAATTTCGAAATATGCCGAAATACTGGGTATCTTATCAACCAAGATACTAACGTCGCATGTTTACATTAATTTAC
This sequence comes from Cabera pusaria, assembly GCA_954871355.1. Taxonomy (NCBI): domain Eukaryota; kingdom Metazoa; phylum Arthropoda; class Insecta; order Lepidoptera; family Geometridae; genus Cabera; species Cabera pusaria. The sequence continues at coordinate 7,396,273 of OX940897.1, forward strand.
CAAAAGGTAGGGTAACGATGTTGTTATCAATAACAAGAACATTTTAATGGAGGTAAAATATGCAATGACATGAAATTAATATTGTCTTTTTACAAGCTTTTTTTTTTATTTATTTTTTTGGGATGTAAGGGAGCACAAATACCACCTCAGTGCTCCCAGCCAACTCACATGCCCGTGTTGCATCCTGCTGACCACAAACGAGGCTCTGGCGACCGACAAATGGCGTCATAACCTTTCATAACTATGGCGTAGCTAAATCCTACAGGCCGGTGACGGGCAGCAGCGTCACCGGTGCGAGAATCACAGAATACTTAATATTACTACGTACGAGAAGCTAATCCGTCCTGCGATCACCAACCCGCCTGCCCGGCGTGGCGATTGGGGCATATCCCTCCCAAGGGATGTAGAGTAGAGAAGAGCCGAAGATCGGGCTCAGTGGGCATTTAGAGAGAGACCTATGTCCAGCTGTGGACTGAAACCGGCTGATGATGATTGATGAGAAGCTTTTATTTTACTTGCCGTGTTAGTATATTTGTTTGGGTTTAATCTTGGAAGCTAAATTTGAACCAACCAATCCTGACGTTTGATTGGAATCCAATCAATTTGGTATACTTGCGAATCTGCAACAATATGGTACTATCGAGCTAACCTGATGATGGAGCTGGCCTATAGGGACTGGACCTTAGAATTATTATCTGTTCTGTGCTGGAACTACGTAGGAAGGACAAATAGTAGAACAGTCGAATTTGGGCTAGTATGTAGTATTGTTATCTTTAGTACTTTTTATTTTACATGGTAGCATCATTACAATAAAAAAATCTTGATTAAAAAATATTTTTACTTATAATTTTTTTTTTCATTTTTTATCTTAGCTAGAATATCCATATCTAAAGTATTTGCTTGCAATTATCTCTCATTTAAGGGTTCCGTACCCAAAGGGTAAAACGGGACCCTATTACTAAGACTCCGCTGTCTGTCTGTCCGTCTGTCACCAGGCTATAGCTCATTAACCGTGATAGTTAGACAGTTGAAATTTTCACAGATGGTGTATTTCTGTTGCCACTAGAACAACAAATACTAAAAACATAATAAAGTTAAAAATTAAAGGGGGTATACTATACAAAAAATGTGTTTTTAAACGCCATCTATCTAATTAGTTTCGGCAAAATGACATAGATGGAGCTAGTAAACGAGCCCCGTTTTTCTAGATCGCGACCAAACCAAATATTCTTGGTAATATCAATTAATCAAATATATGAGGTTGAAGCTCTGTTATGTTTCGTATTGTACGGAACCCTCCCTAAGTGTGCGATAAGAGACGCGATGCTGACTCGCACTTGGCCAGTTTTATTTTGATATGACGTTGTAGTTGATGGAATGTTCGAGACCATTTATTCATTATTGCATGTAATAAGAATTAATAAATTCCAGTTGATAATTATGGTGCTGCTACTACTGCAAAAGTTGTAGAAGTTGACCTTAGGACTACGTTACCCTCGTCAACGTTTCGTAGAGCAAATAGTGAGCCGTGTAGTTCTGAATCTGGTTTACTGGGGTCGGCGTTCTCGGGTGCCGTTGAAGCGGGTCAACGCCACCACACCATATTTTTTTAATCCTATTTCTACTTGCGAGTCATTCGATCGCTCGTTGAGACTGCTGTTGCACTACAGACTAGCCTGCATTTGTGTGTCTGCATGTGTTGTATGACAACATGCACTGTATGCTAATATTAAGTGCAAGAGCTCTTTCAACATGGGAATAACAGTCTACAGTTCGTCTATAGCAAAATAAATAATCAATAATATAATATACTAGCTGACCCGGCAAACGTTGTTTTGCCATATAAATAAATGGCTATTAAAAAATAAGGGTTGATCGTAGAAGGGTGAAAATTGAGGATTGTATGTATTTTTGTATGTTGTATCATAAAAAAATAGAAATTAAAAATTTTGTCTAAAAAATAAATAAAAAATGTAGGGATGGATTACCCCTAACATTTAGGGGGATGAAAAATAGATGTTGGCCGATTCTCATAGATACCGGATAAGCACAAAAAATTTCATCAAAATCGGTCAAGCCGTTTCGGAGGAGTATGGCAACGAAAACTGTGACACGAGAATTTTATATATTAGAGATAAAAATATAAATAAAGAAATATTATTTTGGGGATCAATCAACCTAACTTATCAGTTATCACGCAGTATTTTAAAATTCCGCAATAACATTTATGACTTACTGATGTCAGGTATTCGATCACCACAGTGCATTTGTACTGTGTATTCACATAGAAACACTGCAGGTTATGTGAAAAATAAATTATACAATGCGGGCAGAAACAATAATACTTACGTTTGAGTCATTTCGATCAAGGTTGCTTGCTGACGACGAAAATATCATATCAGTCAACTACCTACTAGGTTCTACGAACTTGCAAACGTATTTTGACTTTAGTATGTTCTAAAAATCTAAATGAATATTTATGCTTGAATCATGTAAAAAGATAAGGTTCTATAGAACAGATAAATAGGTATTACCTCTGTCTGGCTTTTATAAAGAATCTTCTGTTGTTTAATACAATTAAGACATTTTAGTAAGTCGAATGGCTTGCGGATTCTCTTGAAACAAAGATTGCAGGTATATAACATAATGGTAAATCTAGGAAACAGGTGCTTGAGGCGCAGTGAATGGAACTCCACGCAGCGAGCGGCCTGTGCGAGCTATAAAAGTGTTGCTATAATTACTCAGCAACTGGCGGGCATGGGTGCCGCACTGTAAAGCAATATAGTATTTAATTAAGTGTAGGGGAAAACGGTGTGCGTGCTCACAACCCATCAGTATGTGAGTTAGACTACTAAATAGGCGTTCGTTTCTGTTTCATTGCTCGCGTTCATCTAATGTCTTTAGACTGTGGTAGCTCTATCGTTATGGAATAATAAGGATTATTACTAGAGTATTCGAAATAAGTGGTACCGTTCCTCTCCTCGTAGACTGAATTCCTGCCGTATGCCTAGATTTAATCTAATACCTATATGATATGAGTACTCAGCCTGCTATTTGCCAAATCTTGCTACTTAATGCCTAATGCTCTTCGGTTATTTAGATTAGTAAACCGTGCTAATGTTGTACTAAATTATTGATCGACTGTAACGTGTCTGAGGGCTGACAATGCGGGTCTGACCTATAGTAACATACTTACATGTATGTATTTATAGTGTTTAAGCTGCTGTATTGTATTTCTCGTTACTTTTGGAAGACTTTATTTAAGTATCTAATATTTTATTCTCATGTCCGTTTGGCGTTATGTATTAATCATGTATGTATTAATCCTTATAACAGATCCCGTATAACAGATTAGGGGTTTTATTATAAATACTTGCAGTTTGTAAACTTTGTTGATACAACTTATGCGTAGTCGATATATTGACTGTCAATAAATTGTTCTGACATCATTCGGAAACCTTCATGATAATCTTGAGTGCGTGTTAAAGTGAAATTGTCATCGCCACATCGTCAATGCGTAAGTTGTATCACGTTACGCCGCCGATATTAAAACATCAAAGGTTAGGCTTTTTATGTATATTATTTTACACAATTTAATTTAATGAGTTTTGATCGTTTCCAGGTGGGTGGGCACACGAGACTGCTGGTGCTAAATGACAGTACCGTCATCAAGCCGCTCAATAATCGCGAATTGCATTTCTACCAGAACATTCCCGAGGATATACAGAACTTTGTACCAAGATATAAAGGTGAGCATTCGACCCTACTCTCCCCTAGATAAAGTTACGGTTACGCTTTTAAGAATCGCTGAGTGCATCATTTTCGTTCATTGCATTTGCATCTTACTTTATTTTATCGTTTTATTTTATGCATAAATAATGACGTCAATTCATTCGTATTTTTTTATTTAAATGTATTTGATGTTTAAACTTTTGGAGCACTAAGGAAATATCTTGTGATTGTTACCTGTGTCAGAGCCTCGAATTTTCGATGATTTGATATATTTTCGTATCGCGTTCGCTTTGTGTGTGTTTTAATTGGCTTGATGAATGTAAATTATTTTTATCACTTGCGTCACGCTGTGATAACTGGCGTTATCTTATCGTAACGTTCGATCATCGTCCCATAAAGCTGTGAAAACAAATATTGTTGTACTTACGTGCTTTCCTTAATGCTCAGATGAACGTTACCATCCTTCCGATTTGTGTTTGTGTGAACGCGATGATTGTGTGTTGATACGACAAACCCGCCGCCGACCGTCTATTACTATAATATTATTAATATTTTATTAACTCGGTGCTTTCCAATTTAATACTCGTTTTACATAATGTTATTTTAATTTTAATACTTACATAATCAAATTGGTAACCGTAACAGTTTTGAAAATTGGTGTAAAAAGAAGAAGAGGTTGATTTACTTTTTTTAGTTTACTATCCGAGATATTCGTATTTGAATATGTAGTTTTGCTTAATAAATGCTAAGAAATGTAGTATGGAAGTATGTTGAAAGGTGATGGATGAATGTTCTCTAAAAGCCGCAGGTTCAACCCCTGTTGCATTTTTATCTAAATAATAATAGGACATTAATTTTAACACAAAATTAATATTTACCAAACATTCTTATTCTAGTAAAACAAAAATTATAAATACAAAATTTCTTAGAATTAATTCCTTACATATGCTCAATACAGATCATAAATAAAATCAGTATGATTAAATAACAGTTGATTTTTTTTAAATGTAATAAAACCTGTTTTGTGAATAAAACATTCCCAATGAAATATTAATTATGCAGTACTTAAATAAATAAAATACCTATTTTATTATTTATTTGACCACCCTCAATAAATTGTTAATGTGTTACATGGTCTGTATTGTGCATATGGTCGGCCATTGAACTTTTACTCGCCAGATTATCTATATCCCTCGATACGTGACATTATAAAACCGGTACACATGAGGATATGACAAAAACAACCCATAAATTCTTCCAAGGAAGTAAATAAAGCGCCGAATGTAGCTCCGTTTCCAGCCTTTTATTAGATTTCTTATATTTAAGCGTGAAGGTTATCTTATATAGGCATAAAATTAATTCTGTAATATGTCTTCTATCGTTCGATTTACGATGTATTTACATACAATATGTTATTTGTATCTGGCACATTTTGCTCGAGTAAAAGTTCAATGTTCCGGAATTTCGTAAAGTATGCCAACACCGTGGCAGATCGGGTCGGGTTAGGGCGAGCGCGGACGGTGCGGCGGGTTTGTCTGCGAGAGCGGGAGCGACAGCGGGAGAGTTAGCGGGAGCGGGTCAGGAACACAATATTAGTTTCCTTGTTGTCGTAAGGGCTCGGCGCGGCGGCGGACGGAGCGACGCCGGCGGCGACCACGCTACCGCCCCTTATTGCGCCCTAGCGGTAATTTTACATTTTGGGTTTGTAAACCTTTACTTAAACTACATCCACACCTACACTACACCACACCCGTGCACACGTACACTCACACTCGCAACACTCACACACACAACCACCCACACACACAACCACCCACACACTCAATACACACGATAGACACGTTCCCACACGAACAGTAAACAGTACAAAAGATATACAAACCCTTTTCGATGACCCCGTAATTCTCACATATCTCATCAATTTAACGCTGGCAACTTGCACTATAGTAAGTTTTCAATTGAATTAAATTTGCAATGATGTGAATTATAAATTCATTTTAATTGATTGATAAAGAGAGTTCAGAGAGTTAAGATTTGTTTTTGTTATTAATGTCGAGTGTTAAAGTGATTCCGTGTTTAGTATACGCGAGTGCGCCCCCGAGCTCTGTCTGATGGCGAGGCTATTTGTTTCAGGGGTGATGCAGGCCTCTAATACGGGCGCCAACAAATTGGAAAAGCGGTACTCGCCATGTTTCCGAGAGGAGAACGGGCGCAAGGCGTCCCTGGGCGGCAAGCGCAAGCGGGACGATGTATTCAAGTGCGTATGATCGCGGCGCGGTCTACCTCGCGTCTCTCTCGACACTTGTCATGTGTCCTTTATCATATTTCAGAAGGTTTGACGTACGCCGGCCGGCTCCGACGTCGCCATTAATTCATACTTACCTATCCCACTAACGTGACCGATGCACGATCCATAGACCCTGCGAGCCTCCGTTCACTCGCGTCGTGGACTCGCGCGGTAATGATTGCTGAATATTTCCTTGCGATGTAACAATATAACAAATAACACCGACTATGTGTTTCATTAGCTCCTATGTCTTGCCAAACTTGGACCCATGACAATCTTCTATAATGTTTCTTTTCTTATTGCAGATTTAAAGTACATCGAAATGGCAATGCGAGCGAAGTGCTCAAAAGCATTGCACACATAGATAACTCTAATAAGCAATGTGAGTAGCATTTACTAGTTCTCTTATCGTGGTATTGTAAACGGGAAATTAACGTGACTACTTAGGTATGTATGCGATTTATATACCTATTATACCTAATTAATTTAAATTAATCGATAATTAATTATTTCGGTTTCACGTGGAGGCCAGGATCTGAAATCCTGAACATAGAACTGTCAATGAAAATCCATGGTACCATAATGACATTGACTTTGACACTTCGGTACCAAGTATAGAACCACAAATTCAAATCTATGACAAAAAAATACTATATAAGTACTGCCTATAAACAAAGTAAATGCTTTGAGTTTGAGCCTGTAGAATCTTTCTGTACCGACGACTTTCTTTGGCATTTCATGATGACTCCGCAAAATCTTAATGTCGTAAGCTATCCATTTCGACTAAAATTTTATCGTTAATTTCAAATCCTCTCAATAATGATACCATGTTATAAATACGATATTCTTTATCTCTGTTGAGCCGTGACTGACCTCCAATATCCCTTCCAGATTTCCTGATGATGGAGAACATAACGTCTTCGTACCGGCGGCCGTGCGTCCTCGACCTGAAGATGGGAACCCGGCAGCACGGAGACGATGCGTCCGCGGAGAAGCGCACCAAGCAGATTGCCAAGTGTCAGAACTCCACCTCGGCTACCTTGGGAGTACGGCTTTGTGGGATGCAGGTGTGTAGCTTTTATAAATCTTTAAACCCTCCGATTTATTACATGGGACCTGTATATGTAGTGCTAATGATAGTATAGGTACTATAGGTAGTGCTGGTGTCAGGTGGAATGACGTGCTTCAGTTTTGTGCAGTGTCCACTCAACAACATCTGAATGACTGTTGCACAGCCATGCAATACACTTCCAAGCGGAATCGCCAACACACTTTGTTGCCCACTGTTCTGTGGCAGCACCATACACAGACGTTTTTAACCGACTTCTTGAAAAAGAAAGGTTTTGTTTGTTTGGTTTCTTACAGCTTCATTTATTAACCCGTTTGGAAAATCCTTATTTGTTTGACATAGTATGCTTCTCGTTTGGTCCCATTGTAATTTTATAGAGTTCTGAATATTCGTATCTCTAGAGATATATAGATAAACAGTTTCAACTTAATACTGAAAATTACTGCGCGGCTTTAAAGTCGTTTCTTTTTTATTTTGTAAACGATCTTAAATTATTTGTTTGGCGAGTGGATGGCGTACGGCATTACATTAGGGCAATGCGTCCGCTTTACCTTGGCTGGATGATATTTCCAACCAGAAAACCCAAGCACGAAATAATAATAATTTTGACGCACGTTATCTCGATACCCCGCTGGCTGCCAAGCAAAACGAGATGTGTAATGAATGGGGGGTTTCAATTAATACCCGTTCACGGTAAGGCCAAAAGGACGATGATGTGACGTTACAGAACAAACAATACGCTCCCCTGAAGCTAATCGCTGACGTGTGACTATTACAGAAACTGAGCTAATTAGAAATATATCTTTCATGTATTAATATTAATTCTGTGTATTTTTTTGTAGTTTATTAGTGTATTCCATTGCGCGCCAAGGTTTTTTTTACCAATACTATTGACATTCATCGCGATCTCATCGTGCATGTTCTTATGTTTGCGGAATAGCCACGATTTTGCCATAGTTACTATACAATCGCTAAATAGGTATTCAACAACCAAAACTACAATATGTGGCATAGACCAGCTACATATTAAATTTGATCGCGTACACCGGCCCTCATGAGACCGACCTTGAACGGAGTTTGTCCCTTTCTTTTGTATGGACAACTTATATACATATAGTATAGAGCATATATAGGACTAGCAGGTTGTTAGACAAGAACACAATCCCGGGTGGGTGGTGTCTCTCAATTGGGCCGTTTTGTTCTACAAAGAAATTACAACCTTATTGTTAAAGTATACGGATTTAATTTAAATTTGTCAAAACATCTGCAGTGCACAATCCTTTTATGTTACGTCTATGATGTGTGGTCATATATATATTTTTTTTATCTTGTAGGCTAGCTTTTGACCACTATCTCACCTGTTGGTAAGTGATGATGCGGTCTAAGTTGGTAAGCACGCTAGGCCTAGAATGGGAACTGGCTCTCAAGAATAGCTGCCGGAACACATTAGATGTTTTGGCGACAGATTTTCTAATTTGAAGGTCGTAGCTGGCCAGGCGGACACTAGATAGTGTCCTACCACCCACCATGCGGGGGTTGTTGGTTTCTTAACGATGTTTTCCTTCACCGGAGGGCCATTGTGAGAAGCGCACATAAATTTTTCTATAGAAAAATCCAGTGGTGCACGGCGGTTTGAACTCGGTACCACGGCATCAAAGCCAACCGTTCTCCCGATTACGCCACCGGGCCCGAATATAAATTGGACCTCCATCCTTCTACAACAATGTTATGTATTCCAGATATGGGTCCCAGAAACAGGCACGTGTGTGAGACGCGACAAGTACTGGGGGCGCGCGCTCACCGAGAGCGGGCTCAGAGAGGCTCTCCGCGACTTCTTCGCGGCGGGCGGGGCGTCGCGGCGTGCGCGCGTGCTGCGCCGCGTCTTGAGAGATCTCGACGCGTTGAGGCGAGCTGTGGCTAAGCAGACTAGCTATAGATTTTATTCCTGGTGAGTTGTTATTTGTAACTTGTATCCATCGAGGTACATGTAAACCAGAGGCGCCCATCATAAACTGACTTGTGTCGAGCGGCGCGCGGTCGGGCGTGAGGAGTGCTTACGCTAAACTAAACGAGATGTAGATTCAGTACTGCTTTATATTTGAACGTAGAGTTAGTTCACGACGCGTCATCTGGTACGTAGTACATATACATAGATGCTTGTATCTAATCCTTGATTTTTAGATAATCACAGAAGAAATTCGAGGCTTGGACTCACAAGCGAAGAAACAAGCACAGAATGTGCGGTGTAGATCGTGTAATAACTTACTGTCCAGCGGTTCGTAGCTGTCTGTGATCATCATTTATATGTTCCGTAGAATACTTATACAGTAGGAAGCCAGCTTAAGAGTGACTTTATTATACTGTATCTATTATAACACCAGTTGGCTTGCAAAGACTAAGCGACCAACTATTAAAGGAGCAACCATGCATTTTTAGATTACGCTTACGAACCATACATTTTCATGTTATGTGTTCCGGCAGCTATCCTCGAAGAGCCAGTACCCATCTAAGCCTAGCATGCTACCATCCTCGACCGCATCATCACTTAACAACAGGTGAGATTGTGGTTAAACGCTAGCTTATATGATATTAAAAAAAACCAATCGCCTTTAAAAACCTTAAAATTGCTACAGCTCTGCTACCAACAAGGTGGAAAACTAATGACTTGACGGATGATTATATAATTTAAGGTTCGCTAGCGTGGTTTGCATCTGTTTGTACGGAATGTAAATGTTTGCAAACCCAATGTAATGTGTATGTAATACTTCCAGTTCGCTGCTAATAGTATACGAAGGCGACGTGCCGCTCGAGTGTCCCGAGGAGGGGTGCAGCACGAGCGCGCACGAGTGCTCCTCCAGCTCGGACGGCGTGTCGCCCGGCGCGCCCTCGCCCGGGCACTTCGACATGTCCACGCTGCACGACGGCATCACGCCCACCTTCGTCACGCACTCGGAGGAGACCATGGGCGGGTACGAGGAGGGCGAGGTGGCGGGCGGCGAGAGCGGGGGCTCGCCGCGCGCTCCGCCCAGCCCCGACTCCGGCGACAGTTGGATGGCGTATTCGAGCGCCTCCAGCGAGTCGTGGCGCGGCGAGCCCGAGCCCGAAGCCGAAGGTAAACGCGCCAGGTCCGAACCGGAAGTGGTGTACGACGAAGAACGCCTCGACATCCGCATGATTGACTTCGCTCATACGGCGTGCGCCAGCGCGGCCGCGGAGTCCCCGCTGGCCACGGCCACGCCGCACCACGGCCCCGACTGCGGCTTCCTCACCGGCATCGACAGCCTCAAGCGCCTCCTCACGGAAATCCTCCCCCGGCCGCCCTACAGTTAATGCCCGGTTCCGGAACCCGATAGGAAATTTCTGCCTTTCCGAGTATTACGTTAAGTTATTCCAGATTGACGTGCTTTCGTGCGTTGCGTTCGTTCGTGGCTCGACGGGAGTCCCCGAGCCGCGTGTGTAGTGCGATACGAAATTCCTGGCCGGAATGTTCGCGTGGACGTCTACGGTCGGAGGCGATCGTTTATTGGAAGTTTATTGTGTTCTATTGAAAACAGAGCTTACGAGTGCGGTATGATTTTGTATGAGTGTAAATATGGGATCGCTCGGGTCGGAGCAATTTTGTTACAGTGCTAACAGTATTATAGACTTGAGTAGTACCTATAGTTGCCGGCGAGAGTGTATTGATATCGACCATATTGGTCGTCTGTGGATAATTTTATTCATACGGGAGTGAAGCCCCTCTTCTAGAAAACTGCGTCGTTTCTTTCAAATCAATTTATGACAAATACAGTAGAAAAATATATCAAAATAACGCTATCCCATGCGACTAAATCAAACGTGCGTAGTTTTCTTCAGTGTGGTTTCACTCGTACTTGGCGATAAATGTATACTATGCCAGAATATATCCACGTAATAGATAAGTCAGTGCTTGTGTAAATTGCGACTTGAATATCCTAATAGTGGTCCACCGTACAACGTAGTTAGTACATTATGTTGAACTAGAGATGGGTCCATAAAGAATGAGGCTAAAAACCGTGACTACAGATCCTTTGCGCATTCTTAGCGCACACAACTTGACATGCTCAAATTTTACTTGACCGATTATTTGCATCCGTTCATTGATATTTTATAACCAAAGAACCTCTAATTTCTAAACTAAAATCGACAATTGCGACTTGGCAGAACTGACTCAGCTCAGCAAAACTTAACCAATAACATCTCAGAATAGCTCTGATCAATACCAGCGAACGATACAGATTATTTAAAAAGCTGTAATTTAAGGCGGCTGTGATAAGTTTATATCGTTACTGGTTTTTTTTTGTTGTGTAACATGATAACATCTAAGTACTACCAAAGTTATCTATGTCTTTGATTTTACTAAGTCTCAGCTTAGATCGAGCTCTCAATTTAGGCCTGAGAGTATCTCATTGGCAAACATATTATTTAGTTTAAATCGCGTCAAACTTCTAATTTACTCAGTAATAGAGAGAGTAGTTTAACAAGTAATTTAGGTACTAAGAATTGTCTCCCTATCGAGCTATCAAATTTGTCGCGAGCTACAAGATACGGTGCGACCACTCGCTATAGCCAACATTCCTTTGTGCTGCATTGTCATTGTTCGTCCTTACTTTTTGTTTAGTTGAATACATTTATGAAAAGTACCTGGTTTAATTAGGATGCTAGGTTGTATCGCAAATTATCATTTATGTCTGTTATTTTAAATAACTGTATGACACTATTTTGTTAAATAAATTTTAGGTATTAATTTGGTTGTTTTATTTTATACAAAAGATAATAATTTACTATTAATAATAATTATAATATTAATATATATCTATTTTATTTTTTTAGTTGAATTATGGCTCCACGGGATAAGTGTATTTAGCCCGTGTCAAGTATTGAAATTCTTCAAGATTTTGTGGTTCAAGTCATAAAAATAAGTATGTCACGTTTCAGGTCAAGTTGAAGTCATTGTCCAAACTCTCATAGCCTCAGTTAAGACACATGAGTTTCCTTCTTTACTCATGTGGTTAAGATGTGGACCACGGAGAATAGACTCTAACTCTTGGTAGAAGGAGAGCGATCTTTCTAAAGGCTAGACCGCACTAAGCGACACTTCACTGCAGAGGCGCGACGCGACACGTAGCGACACAATTAAGTATACCGCACTTGAACTGCAGTGCCGCGACAGTTTGCAGCAAATTTTGACCTTATCCTGGCACACAGTTGACAACCTATCCAAAAAAGTATACAATTACAGACATAGCAGAGCACGAAGAGTTTCAGAAAACGCATTCGGCATATTATGCCAAAAATTCAGAATTATTATCGCAATATCTGTCTTAGTGCTGAACATGTAGACTACGTAATTCTTGCTCCTACTGTCTAAATCATAAATATCTATATAATATCTTATATGAAATGTGTACGTATCGCATTATATCCTTATTATACTAAACTAATATATACTAATAATATTATAAATGCGAAAGTAACTCTGTCTGTCTATCTCACTTTCACGACTAAACTACTGAACCGATTTAAATTAAATTTGGTATACAGATAGTCTAGAGCCTGAGAATGTACATCGACTACTGTTTAATGCGAAACATTGTAAGGGGTTGAAAGGGGGGATGAAAATATGTTGTATGGAAGTATCGTCACTTTTAGAGCTAGAAGCTTGAAACATTTTTTAGGCTATTGATTCGACATAAATAATATAAGGCGGCAATAGCCTAATGGATAGGGTGTCGGACTGGCGATCGAGAAGTCGTGAGTTCGATCCCCACCATACCCATTGCACTATTGACGTGAACCCACTCCAGACACAAGCATATTTAGCTTAGTTGGAGGGGTTAACAAGAATACTAGTAATGTGCAACCCACATTGCGAGTAATTTAGGTCTTGGGATACGTATGTGATTTATTACTTAATGCTGCCCAAAGACACTATTCCACACGGACGAAGTCGCGGGCACAGCTAGTAGTAAGTTTTTTGTAATACTCTCTTAATAAGTGCGCGCCGCGTCGCGGTGTGAGCCGACCTTCAAGTTAGTGAATAAAGTGAAGTGTCGTGTCGCTTGCCGCATACCGCACTAACGGCAGCGGAACTACACGACGCGACACGGCGCGTCAGATTTGATGAGTTGGTCAACTTGGTCGCGCAGTGTCGCGGCGCGTAGTTACGCTGCAGCGTAGTGCGATATACCTCATACAATTTCTTACAAATAATATTTTGTCGCGTCGCGCCGCTGCAGTGAAGTGTCGCTTAGAAAAGTTCTGAAAATCTAATATTATGTTTCTTTGAAGTGTCTCACACTTTATATTTCTTGTAAATTGTTAAACACAATCCAAAATTTCATCGTACCGACGGGACTCGAACCCGCACCCCCCGGATTACACGTCCAGGTGCTCTGCCAATTAAGCCACGGTTCGATACATCGATACGACGAAATTAGTGGATTGCATTTGTTAAACCAATTATGCATTGGTGGCGCCATCTATGACTACTTATTACATAAGTTCTGAAAATCTGTCGCAGAGTAGTTCTCAGGCCCGCCGGTTCAATGCCTGTGTCGCTAGTGAAGTGTATCGATGCCAGATAGCGGAAATGTCTTATCTGAAAATTTACCTAAGACTTTTACTATATTGCTGTACAGAAAAAACAGCTGCGTCGAATAGTATAGACTATTCGACGCAGCTGTTTTTTCTCTCGTCTTACTATGACGAAAAAAATTGATGATACGCCATCGTTTTTTTTCTAGGTAGTCCTGTTCACTCAAATATTATTGTAAATAAAGGAAAAATCGCAACTTTTGAAAATACAATAGATAGAGTCTGTGCAAAAACAGAACCGTCGTGGTATTACGATGAATTAACATTCAAAGGTAAGAAAGGCAGATATACCTAACCTATACTATACAAAGCACATGATCATCATAAGAGTAGGCATCTACCAAGTATCAATAAGTTTTTTCGTGGTAGTCATAACAGCAGTGTTTTCAATGCAACAAAACCAGTAAATTGAAACGACCGACCTCGCGACCTCAATTTCTACGACGGTTCTTTTTACACAGACTCTACGACACTACGCCTTTTACTTTAAAAAACTAGAAGAACCGACTTCAAATGCCACGCTATACACACGGAGATATTTATTAGATCTCGATGAAATTACTATGGTACTACCGTTAGGATATCCTCTTTCCAACAAAAAATAATAGTCAAAATCGGATCATAAAGGACGAAGTTAGCCGTGAACAAACATAAATATATATATATTCTTAGCGATCAGAAGTGGAAAAGGCTAAAAAAATAAACACTATCACAATACCCACAGCTATATAATGCCACAGAAAATATAATAACAATTACATAAGGTGTCTAAGCTAACAACATAACTATGACGTCTGAACACTACGACAGCCACAGGAAGACTGAGTATATATTCAACATTGAATATATCAGACTCATATCATATCAGACTCAGTCCACAGAGTACATTACTCTGTGGACTGAGTCTGATACCCGCTCGCTGTCCGCTTTTATACTATCGAGCAACAACACAACTACCCTCACGCTGCGACTGGGCAGCGTGAGGTTAGTTGGAAATCTTCTAAAAATAAATATATATATATATATATATATATATACGGCTTAATTAAGAAACCTCCTTTTTTGGAAGTCGGCTAAAAACCGTTAGTTAGGACATTATTTTTTCACTCTGTATACTTAACTCAATTCACCAAAATTTTGGATTGAGTTTACGACTTGAGGTACGATATTACAACACTAGCGACACAGGCATTGAACCGGCGGGCCTGAGCACTACTCTGCGACAGATCTTCAGAACTTATTAAGACGTCAGTTTCCTATCCTTCTGTCTTTATCCGTGATGTGGACTTTACTGAAGATTTTCAGTGGAATTTTGGTGAGAACGCAAATAGCATGTTTTTCTACATTGTGCTGTATACTACACTCTCACACAGTCACCGGCACTTAATAGTTAATAATCCACATTTATTACACATTAACCTGCTCTCACATACTTTTTCACGTTTCTGCCAAAACTCGGTTATTACCTTATACGAAGCCTTATACAAAAAAAAAAACTTAAGCGTCAAACACATATGCGGTGGCGGTGGCACACACTTTTACACGTACGTATAATCACGAATATTGACATAAAATCGAAAAACGAAATATCCTATTTATCTTCGGAACGATCGCCTTTGTATGGTGTACCTCAAGGTAGTATTCTGGGACCGCTGTTATTTATTTTGTATATTAACGACTTACCTTTAGCTATTGACCATCCCATAACACTCGTTGCATACGATAGTACCATCACCACTAAATTTAGAAATAAATACACTTATAAACAGGACATCAACAAATCTTTGACATGTATAATAAATTGGCTAAAGCAATACAGTTTGAAAATAAATTGGATAAAACACATGTGATGCATTTTAAATAACGAGATAAGAACCCCACAGACAAGTATGATAAAGTATGAGTAAGTGAGGTCAACTCCACTAAATTTCTAGGACTAGAAATAGATTAAAAAAATCAATTGGAAGGCCCACATTGAAAATCTCAGGAAACGATTAAGTACTACATCATACGCCTTACATAAATTGTCATCGAACTAAATACTGAAGCTATTTAACAGCGTACCACGGTTTAGCTGCAACTATTCTAAGGTAAGGTATAATCTTTTGGGTGAATTCCACTGATAATTAATTGATTAAAAAAAAATCAATTATCTGAAAATTAATTATTTTTTTTTAAATCAGTTAGTTATCTGGTTTATTATTAATATTAATATTGGGCTTTAGCCCAAAAAATATCCGAATCCATATCCGTTCAATGTTTCATCTAAAACCGACAAACAGCTGTAAAGCATACTTTAAGGAACATTCTATATTGACATTACTATCTTTGTATATATTCCAAATCGCAATATTTCTTAGCACGAATGCCAACTTATTTCCACGACTTTCTGACAATAACAATCGCAAAAGACGTGACAACGGCAAATTATACTTGCACAGTGCTAAAACAAGCCTCACGAGTAAAAGTGTTATGTACATTGCACCAGCAATTTTTAATAAATACCCAATGACAAAATCACTAAATCTGCATGTATTTTAAATAAAACTGAGAATTCTATTATCTGACAAATGTTATTATGAAGTAAGTGACTTGCGGACGGACAAATTATGATTGTTTGTTTGTGACATAATAATAGGTACATTAATATTGATTAATTGTAAATAGATTTGTTGGTTTAGATTCTTTTTTCTTTGTTTAATATAGTGTTATTTTTTTAATCATAAAATTAAATTGAATTATTGGTATTAAAGCAATGTATTGTATCATAATAAAATTTGTTGTTAAAATAAAATGTGTACGCCTATGTATCTCAAGCAGGTATGTTTTCTCAAATATTTTTGTCTACCAGATTGCATGCATAATCTTAATTTTGTGTGCATACTCATGTTTGGACAAGTAGGTAAATGGTCTTTATCTTTAGCGTTATTATCATTGCACCAAGAAATTTTCCATGCTAAATCCGACGCACTAACCTATTTTTTTATATTTATAAAATTATGTAAGTTTTTTGTGTGGGACCTTAAAAATAGTTTATTTGTTAGATAAAATAAAATAAAAACAAACTAGTTGGTGTTATTTCAGTAGGTACCTACTGAAATTAATCACTGTTTTTTTTAGTTTTACTTACTTCAGTTATTCCTATAAAAATAATTCTGGATGAAGTAAGTTTTTAAATCTAATTTAAGGTATGACCCGTTACGTGCCTGCCAACAATAATTTCATGGAGACTATTTATAAAATAAGAAAGTTTTTGAATCTAAAAAATATGTAATTATTTTATTTAATCGTCCTTCCTAATTTAAAGTCTGACCCTCACTTAAAGTCTGCTCACTTTATGGAATTCAATTTCTTTTTTTTGCCAAACCGGTTAATGATGTTGTTTTTTAACCGACTTCAAAAAAAGGAGGAGGTTTCTCAATTCGACCGTATATTTTTTTTTTTTTTTTTTTTTTTTTTTTTTTTTTTTTTTTTTTTATGTTTGTTCGGCGATAACTTCGTCATTTATGCACCGATTTTGATTATTCTTTTTTTGTTCGAAAGGAGATATGCCAAGTGTGGTACCATGGTAATTTTATCGAGGTCTGATAAGTATCTCCAGAGATATTGAGATAACCATCTCAAAATTGGTACTGAAAATGAACATTGAAGTCGGTTCTTTTTTAGTTTTTAAACGATATTATTTAATGTGTTATTTTCGATCAGTTAACTAGCTACATTAAAAAAAAATCACCAGCCTATTATCTCAATTATTAAGGTCAGTATGATCAAAGATGTCTCTGTAGTCGTAATTTAGTAGAAATTGTTAAAAAACGGCATAACTCCTGAACTACAAAAAATCGCCGAACATACATGGGGGTGATTTGGAAACCCCTTGACTTGTTCGTGTTCTACCTCTACTTCTGACATCGACGTCATAACTTCTGACTTCCGCTTGAAACCCCGGGGGACCTCCTCTCCAGCCTTAAGCGCTATCCACACATTTCCGGGTACCCGGCCCTGCCGCGTTCGGTCAGGGGTCAGGGACGAGGAAAAAATCGGTTACGTACAACTTATACGAACTTGTTCACATAGCTCCGTGTCAGGTCAGGCGTGAATAACATGACGTCCATGTATTGAAATGAACAACTCGGAACAGGCCTGACCCGGAAATGTGTGAATAGCGCTTTAAACTAATTCGCGCGCTTTAAATTAAACAATGAGATTGTTCACACGCCAGGGCTTAACCCTGGCGTGTGAACAATCTCATTGTTTTCCATACATCACATCTGACCGAGGCATGACCGCAGACCGCGGCCGTGTGTTTGACGCTTAACATGTGCAGTAAAAAAGTTAAGAATCTGTCTGTGGTTCCTGTTCCGATCCCGATTCCCGCCAATATTTTTAGCACTTTTCAATCTCGCGGTACGCATTGGAAATATATTTTTCTTGAAAAGTAGTTCTTTAATATCTTCGTACTTATATAAAATAATATCAAAATGATTGAACCTGGTGAAGTTCAGGCAATACAAAGTCTAAGTGCAGTAATAGACGAAAGCGAAAAAAGAGTTCACATAACAAAAGCGTGCTACAAAGGTAGGAACATAAACTTTAATTTTATTTTAGGTAACTTGTTATTGTGTTTCCAAGGTTTTTCTGTCTTCTGAGTCGAAGACATATATATTTCTACTAAATATTTAATGTATAAAAAATGTTCTAAGACAATACTTTTGTTTATAGCTCAAGTTCATCTGACCAAGAAATTGCAGAAACAAGCTGAACTCTGTAAAGAGAAATGTAATTTCATACGAAATGCTAACCAGAATATGCAATCCGAAATATGTCAAGCGCAGCAAGAAATACAAAGGTTTGTTCTTCAAAGATCCCTGGCTCAAGTTAACTTACACAAGTACTACTATCAAGTTATACAATAAATACCTTACTAATATTATAAATGCAAAAGTAACTCTGTCTCTCTGTCTGTCGGTGTCGCTTTCACGCTTAAACTACTGAACCGATTTAAATGAAATTTGGTACACAGATAGTCTAAAGCCTGAGAAAGGACATGGCTACTTTTTAATGCGAAACAAGGGTTGTAAGGGGTTGAAAGGGGGGGGATGAAATGTTGTATGGAAGTATCGTCATTTTTAGAGCTAGAAGCTTGAAACTTATTATTTAGGCTGTTGATTCGATATATAAAAATATGACGTTCAGAGTTTGAATAGGGGATTAAAGTTTGTATGGAAATATTTAAGGTTTATGTAAATGTTTTATAAGTTTGCGACAAGAGACAAAATATTAGAGCTATCCTGATGTAACATTTACGGTGAATACAAAAGGTGAAGGTGAAGCTAACTTGAGGAGAAGGGGGGGGGGGGGGGGGTTAGGGTCACGGTACAGCGCGGCGCAGCGGAAAATATACCTAAGTGTGCTTATCCAAACGGGCAGACAGACGACGATATAAAGTATTAATACGTATGTGTCTTATTTGTAAAATAATTAGCCTAAATAATTAAAAATGCTACCCATAGCACTATTGCACGCGGACGAAGTCGCGGAAACAGCTAGTACCTACATCATAAATTAAATATTCGTGCGACACACGAGTTACTCATGTACTTGTACTTTTCATTATTCTATGCTCATGTGGTAGTAGCTTAGCGTTCCCAATGTAGGTACATTAGGACAAAGCATGAGAAAAATGTAAAGGTACTTTTTAGGGTTCCGTAGCTAAATGGCAAAAAAACGGAACCCTTATAGATTCGTTATGTCCATCTGTCTGTCCGTCCGTATGTCACAGACACTTTATTTTCCGAAACTATTATGACTACACAGTTGAAACTTGGTCTAGTAGGTAGATGTATTCTGTGAACCACTTTATGAAATACATACATGGATGAAACTAAAAAAAATATCAAACCTATACCTACATGCAGTCCATAGATAGGTCTTTCTTTTTTAATAAGATCGTTCAAAAAACTAAAAGAACCGACTTCAAATGCGGCGCTATTCATTTTCAGTGCCAAGTTTGAAGTGTTTATCTCCATATCTCTGGAGATACTTATCAGACCACGATGAGATTACCATGGTACCACACTTGGGATATTTCCTTTCCAACTAAAAAAGAAAAGAAGAAGAAAACCAATTAAGCTAGACGTCCAAATTGTATGAGCGCTATTTCTCCTTAGTTTTGCTGTAAGACTTGTTTCTTACCAAATTTCATGATTTTAGGTCAACGGGTTTTCGACCCAAAACCTATAGAGTAGGTACTTCCGGTTGAACTGGACTTTTGCAATTTTGCTTAAAAGCAAGATCTTACAGTACAAGTAAAGGAAAAATTAAGATAATTTTGGTACTTACAAGTTTTCGCGAAAATCTAAATTTTTATCGTGTTGACTTGATTTTATACGCCTAATAGGGACTATAGACGTCAGTATCTGGTATAAATTTCAACTCACTAGGTCTACCAGTTCCTGAGAAAATCGGTGGTGACACACGGACTGACAGACAGACGGACAAGAAATTGATCTTATAAGGGTTCTTTTTTTTACCTTTTGAGGTACGGTACCCCAAAAATATATGCCGTAGATTTCAATAAACACTTTCAACGAAAATTGGTTCAAACAACATTATAGTCATCAGTTTTGAGACCGCAAATTTAACTTTGTTTTTCATACAAACACTATGAAAAACATGTTAATTTTTTGTTGGCGAAAAATGATAACCCTACGAGTGCGAATCTGACTTGCACTTGGCCAGTTTATTATACTGGCAGTGTCGTCAGAGCCGCGCGCGCGCACGCGCATCCGCGAACTATTTGAATAAAAACCGACCAAGTGCGTGTTGGGCCACGCGCAGTGTAGGGTTCCGTAGTATATAATATTTATTAACATAATTATTTTTAAAATTATCCAACACCCAAGTTCAACGACTATTACTGCTAAACTAATAAAGTTATCTTAACCGCTATAATTTTCCTTTGAAGTTCATGAAATGCAATATCATCATTTCAGATTTTTCAAGCTAGCTAGTTTAGATTTTAGAGTGGGGGACGCCCTACTGGAACAAAAATTTGCACTTTAAAGTTTAATATTTCGTAAATGGAGCATTAAATCGAAAATTGTATTAGCAACCCCTAAATCATTTTGAAAAAGCTATCCAACGATACCCACACGATGGGGTAGAAGACGACAAAAAATTCATGCCCACTTCGCATGTAAGTTAGCTACCCTAAAAAAATGTTCTAAAATTTTATTTTACCACTTTGTCGGCGTAATTGATAGACACACCCCAACAAAATTAGAGCTTTGCTGTAGTAACAGTCTCTTAGCAAAACTTCGGACAGACTACGGAACCCTAAAATGGGGCGCGATGCGTCCGAAAACCGGTCGGAGGTCTCATAAGTCTTTTCGACCAGAGAGAGTTACGTGAGATTAGTCGATTAAGAAAAATACTCACGGTAGTTTTAGTAATGAAGAAGTAGAGTAGATAGAAGTCTCACTTTTATGTTTTAATTTTTAAGCTCGTTTCATTCTTACAATACCGTTAAAACGGCTAATGTGGACCTTAGAAAAGATTTGCTGATTGCTCAAGAAAAGAAACTGCAATTGACTGAGAAAGTAGAACAAACAAAAAAGAAATATGAGACGTTGTGGTCTGAATGCAAGGCGCGATATGAAAGCCTCCCTTTTGTTCAAAAATTAACGAAAGCTAAAGATGAAGCTGAAAATATAAGACATAAAATCAATAAATTGGACAATGAGGAAAAAGTCTGTCTTCGAGAAATCGAAACTAAAAAGCAATGTTGTCTTAATATAGATCGCAAGCGAATAATTGAAATGGCAAATTTCATAATTATAGAAATGCCTCAAAACATTACTGCAATAAAGGAGAAGTCTGTAGCAATACAAGATTTAACGAACAAGTTGAAGGAAGCTAAAGAAAATGAGAATACAGAACCGAAAGTGAAGGCAACTATCGACCCTTCGAAGACAGCTTGGCATTTAGCTGTAACGGAAAACGAAGATTATCACTCTATAGTTAGTATAATTAAGATTTAGAAGTTTAAAAACTAAAACAACCGACTTCCATACCCCGCAAGTCAATTTCAGTAGCAAGTTTGAGATGTTAATCGTCATATCTTTGGAGATACTTATCATATCTCGATGAAATTACAATGGGACCGCCTCGGAAACGTACCCTACCGATTAATAATTTAAGATCGTTTACCAAAACTAAAAAAAACTACTTTACATGCCGCGATAGTGAAAATATCCACTAGTAATTAATCATGTCGTCATGGTCATCAAATTTGTTCATATTGAATATCTCCATATCGCCGGAGATTTTCGATAAAATTTGAATGGGACCGAACGGAGGGCATAATCTCTCAAACAAAACAAGGATTTTTCAAATCGGTTAAGATTTGACGGAGTTCCGATTTAACAAACATTTTAAAAAAAACAGTCGAATTGACCTCTACCTTTTTTGTGAAGTCGGATAAAAAAATAATCATTCGAATCGGTTCACAATTGACGGAGTAATCGCGTAACATACATAAAAAATACAAAAAATAATAATACAGACGAATTGAGAATCTCCTTCTTTTTGGAAGTTGGTTGAAAATTGATCCATGTCAGTGTATTGAATTTTCTTCAAGAATCTAAACTAATAATTGATTACTAACTTTCAAATTTCAGATGCCTAAATTACAGCTATCTAATTTTGATTTCGACAATTCGATCGCAAAGCTGAACAAAGTAAGTCATATACACAAATCAAGTTACAACTTTTTTAACGTATTTATCCACTGGTAACTATGCATTTTGTTTAAACCCCCAACACAAAAAGTGAGGTGTTATAAGTGCGACGTGATATCATCGTGTAAGTATGTGTGGCATCGTAGCTCTCAAACGGATGAACCGATTTTGATTTAGTTCATTTTGTTTGATAAGTGGCTTAATCGGGAGTGTTCGCTTAGCTTTCACTTAAAATACCAATAAGCTGTTTTAATATTATGAACTCTTTTCTAGTTGATGAGGCTATGAGAGCAATTTTCATAGCTCTGATGAATTTTCAATGCGGTTTCCTCTTACTTCAATGATATTGCAAGAACACGGTAACCTTGACCTGATGCTGGGGATTCTATTTGTATGATGGTGAGGAGCCGAGTGAAAACTCAGCAACATACGGCAGGGATACCGTGTTTGGGCTTATTTTAATGGTCTTAATGAACAGAATATGCATAGAGAAGTAGGGTGTGGCTTTAAATTCAATTTAATTTGAATAATATTTATTATAAAATAATATTATGATTGCCATTGTAATAAACTTCTGTGACGATATGCTTTTAAAACAACGTTTCAGTTAAAACTAAAGAGAGTGGATTCATTCAACAAATCACCCGAAAAAAACAAAATACAAATGAACATTGACACCCACGAAACTACCAATAAGATTAAAACTGAGGAGTACATTTCTTCATTCTTCAACAAGCCAAGTTTCGAATTGGAGGAGAGTAAGCCCAGAAATTATGCAAAAATGAAACTTATTAACATTTTGGATGACATTAAGATCGATAAAAATGCTGCTCATAAAATGCTAACGAAACTCAATCTAGATACGCTGCAACCTGTTGAATCTATTTCTGAAGATAAAATGAATACTGCTAATAATAAAGTTCTCAAAACAAAGGTAAACTATATATTACACTTAATGGTATACAAAATTACAAATAACTAAGTTATTACATATATGTTTTAGGAGAAGAAACCGATAGAGAGCGACGAAATAGAAGAGATAGATATGTCCGGTTCTAATATAGAGAACTTGTTGATACCGCCATCACCTTTCTTAGATGTGACAAGTGAAGTACAGGCACAAATTGAGGTAGTTAACTATAAAATTAATAACGCGATTTGTATTTTTACATATAAATAAATAACTACCAAACAATATTTGAACAGGGATCTCCGAGAGAAAATATCAATGAAACGTTAGTAACAGCGTCAACAGCGAATGAGGGACTGAAATTATTTTCTGGAGACGCAAAGGTAGGTATAAGATATTATAGCAATTACTTAAACAACATGATCCAATCACTGTGTACCTATACTGTTTTAAGAGTTCTCAAGAAGGTGTTAGCAAGAAGAGAGTGTCCTTCGATTTACCTTGTACTACAACGGAAACCAAAATGATAGATCACGCTGACCAGAATGCCAGC
This sequence comes from Cabera pusaria, assembly GCA_954871355.1. NCBI lineage: Eukaryota > Metazoa > Arthropoda > Insecta > Lepidoptera > Geometridae > Cabera > Cabera pusaria. The sequence goes on from OX940897.1 coordinate 7,420,177, forward strand.
GATTATCCTGAAAAGACTGGAGATGTAACGACTACAAACAACACTCCTTTAGACGTAAGCGCTGCGAGCGACGAAGGTTTTTCTAGAATTAAAGACATGATTATGAAGAAACACAATCTAGATTTATCGCCACAATTTGTTTATGCGAAGAATACTATGGCTTCATTGGTAAGTGAAGTATTAGGGACATTAAAATGAAAATATCTATTTAATATTAACGTACAATAATAACTGGATTTCTTCTCAGAACAAACGCAACTCTAACGACGCTGTCATCACTTCCAAGTTCTTTCATCAAACTGATAACAAAAACGAACAAGAAACGACACCAAATGTTGTAGTGGATAAAGAACAGGTTGCAGATATTGTTGAAGCACCGGCTAATTTAAACAAAAGTGATGAATCATCTCACAAACTTGAAAGGGAGGATAACCCAACTGCTGAAAATATCGAAGATGAAGCTGCTTTTGTTTCCAGTCCGAAAAAACCAAAGGTAAGTAGGTACTACTCACGAACATATTATATCCTTAAAAGTTGTCTGTCTGTTTTTAAACCTGTTAAAGTAGAAACTATAAAGTCACAAAGATCCGTGTTATAGCGGTTATGAAAACACAACTTTATTTCGGATGCTTTTAGTTGAGTGAAAATGAAACTGAGAAATGTGTGAGTGGATTCCCGTTTGGTTTCGGAAGTCAATTGCTAACAAATGATTCCGTCGACGTTTCGATGAATACCACCGGATTAGAAGACGGCGATGCTGATTACCCACAGTGTTTTGGTAACGTAAACCCATTACATACCTACCTAACAATAGTCATAGTAAACTGAATGCTTTGAAATACAATGTTTGAAATTGATTTCACGCTGCCACGACCCTCCGCTGAGCTATGTCAACCACTTTAGCTCTCTGGCGAATTACTTCGTTCCGGATTCGACCCTGCAGAGAAACACCGAGCATGGCTCGCTGAGGGACTTTAAATTGGTGGACTAGTCGAACCGTGAGTGTCCACGTCTCGGCTGATCAGACTTTTGTCTTTAGGCACTGTGGTATAGGCGACGAGAAGACTCGACGGTGTTTCCCAAATGCTGCCCAGTCCATCTGAATTATTCTCTGGATTTCCTTCTCAAAATTGTGTTTGCCTAGTTGGAGCGTCTGCCCTAGGTAAACATACTGCGTGACAACTTCGAGTGGGATTCCATCTACGGCAATCGGTTTCGGAACAACATGCTCGTTGTACATGACTTTGGTTTTATCCAAATTAATGCGGAGACCGATGCGACGAGAAGAATCAGCTAGGCTATTCAACATCCGTTGTAGGTCCGTCATCATGTCATCTGCGAATTGTAAGTGAGAGATGTACCTACTTGCCGTTAATGTTGATGCCGCAATCATCTTTCCAGTCCAGCGTCTTAAACATATCCTCTAAGGCGTTAGTGAACAGTTTCGGGGATATGACGTCCACCTGTCACATCGACACAGGTGGATATATTTAGTACGCTTACTTGTAGTCATCGTTGCGGCATTATAATATAGACATCATCTCATCACTTCGATATATCGGAAGTAGACTTGGCAACGGTGCAAGGACTCCAGAACAGACCTGGTTTCGATTGAGTCGAAGGCATAGAAAAGATAATAGTCGAAGGCCTACTCATAGTCCACAAATGCTAAGCACAGGGGGCGATTGTACTCTTCGGTCTTCTGTACAATCTGCCGCACCGTGTGGATGTGGTCTATGGTGCCGTAATCGCTTCGAAACCCGTTACACATTAACGTCCTAATGCGTGGACATTTATTTTTAACCGACTTCAAAAAAAGGAGGATGTTTCTCAATTCGACCGTATATATATATATATATATATTTTTTTTTAATGTTTGTTCGCGGTTAACTTCGTCGTTTATGAACCGATTTCGATTATTCTTTTTTGTTCGAAAGGAGATATCCCAAGTGTGGTACCATGGTAATTTTATCGAGGTATGATAAGTATCTCCAGAGATATTGAGATAAACATCTCAAAATTGGTACTGAAAATGAATAGCGCGGCATTGAAGTCGGTTGTTTTTTAGTTTTTAAACGATATTATTCTTATTATTAAGAAAGGATAATGTTATAAACTATTGAAGTTCTTTATTTTTATTTAATGAATAGTTTTCATTGTGTAAAAGCTTCCTCCATTTTCATACTTTTTCTGAGGTGACCCTTGTGTAGAGTCTGTGGAGAAAGAGAACCGTCGTGGCTTTACGAACTAACATCCAAAGGTAAGGAAGGGAGGTATATACCTACCTAGTACCAACTGATAATGATAAAAGTAGGTAACTACCAAGCAAGGTATCAAACACTTTTACTTGTAATGGCAATGACAGAGCAATGTTGTCAATGCAACAAAAACAGTAAATCAGAACCATCAACACGTGCGCCCTCAATTTCTACGACAGTTCTCTTTTGCACAGACTCTAATCAAAAAATGTGCTCATCTTACTATTATAAAGGCGAAAGTTTGCGTTTATGTTTGTTACTTCTTAACGCTAAAACTACTGAACCGATTGAGCTGAATGTAAACAGCCTAGACCCTGGAATAACACATAGGATATTTATATATATATGCACATTTTTATCCCAATATTCCCATGGGAATGATGTCTACAAGCGGGTATAACCGTGGGGCACAGCTAGTAATATAATAAGTGACAGGAAAATCAAAGTGGCACATCACTTATGAATATTTAATATACCTGCAGAAATCACCAATTTAGGTATTATTTATAACCAATACGAAGTCCTACTAACATCCAATTCATTTTTATTTTAGATACAAGTCTTTTATTATCTCCCAAAGCCACTTCGCCAATTCCATCTACTATTGACAACCAAGAAGTGCTATCCCAAGAAGTTCCTAATTTCTTATCAGGTAATAATTCTGCACCATAATGTTCACTTAAAAGATCACTCTCACTAGAAAAGCTTCACACTGACCAGACTTAAGTCCAATGTGCATATTGTAACTGTACCAACTCTTCTTGTGAACTGGCTAAGCTTGTCACATGTTGGCCAACAAAGTAAAAGGACCTATGCGGTCCATAACAAACTCTATGTATGATACGCCTTTCAAACAAAAAATATATTATTTCAATATGGCTGATTAAAAAATAATGTTTATGATTTGAGTGATTAAAATGTTACTAAAATATAAAAGAGGTTTTTATTTTAAATAATAAACATTTTATGAATGTATAAAATTGATTTTAGGTCTGCGCAAATCTGGCTTTTCTTTCTTTGGGTGTACCAACTCTGATCCAAAGCCCAGCACCAGTGCACAGAATCAAGGAAGTAGCAGCTTCAACTTTAACTTTGGTGGTGGCGAGAAGAAAAAGGGTGGCTTGTTTAGTATGTTCCAGTAAAGTTTAACTTCCTTATTTAATTTTATGTGTATAGGTATTGATTTCTAAGATGTGTAATTGAAGATGTCAACATTTGATTGAATATTAAAATTCATTGATTTCTTTGAGATTATGACTTTTATTACTGGTTACAAGTATAATTTATAAAGTTACTGATGTAACTGACAAGCCCTAACTGCTATCAGTTGAAGTAATATGAATAAAGGTGCAAACACCTCACTGTATTCTATTGCCGAGTCGCCTTGCAGTTTCCTGCATAGTAAGAACTTAAATACAAATGTTAGCCCTAAAAATATTCCACTCCATGAAGCTCGATATAAAGAAGCTTTGTATGAGTTATCTAAGTTCATTCTTATACATACAATACAACAAAAATAAGCATTCATAGCATCACTAACAAAAAGAGGGGCAAAGATTGTCCACCAAGCACTGTCCACTATATTGTCTATTTTTAATGCTAATAACACTGAGAAAATAGTTATAGTTATGAGGTTGATCCATATTTCGAAAACTGTCAGTCCGATCCATTGAACTATCTCATTAAGTGAGAAAAACATTGTTTACTGATTGGCACCGAGCAATGCCGTCCTAAAGATTCTGATGTGAACTGACGATTGATATCTGAACTGGGTGTTGAAGTCTAATTCTTCTACCATTGGAACCAAATCATCTGTAATAAGAAAAAGAAAACTCTTGTAACAGTAGGAGAGTGAGAATATATGATATTAGATGGCAATTATGTTACTTTGATGATACTTTTGATGAAAGTACTGAATAAAACTTACCAACTAGATCAATGGTACCAGTATTTATTTCTATTTCATGAGTCCCAGGGAATGCCAGTTGCAACTGAATAGCTAAGTTGCAGCACCGCTGCATCGCAGCTCCTAGTCCATGCAGAATGACTTCTTTTTCACCTTTAGCTAACAGATCGGTGCATTTCTCGAGCTGGGCCTGAAAAGAGCAATTATCAATGATAAATATATATGTTTACTTCCGACAGGTAGGTATCACACTTACAAAAACGGTAGTGTTATAGTTTTACTTTGAAGTTAGTTTTCCTGTTCACGAAGATAACATTGTCCCCTTCCACAGGCTTCAACGGTGGCCGTTTCTTCACAGCATAGTTTTTATTTTGATTGCGTTTATTGTGTTTCTTTGATTCGTCTTTTGTCGGTGATGTGTTTTCCTCCTCCATAATGTAATGATATTTTTATTTGGTTGGTTGGAAACAATTATTGTGTCAATCAACTGTCAAAAGAGTTGTAAGTAAACATTGACAATGATATTAATAGATATTTGACAGACTTTTTTTTAAAGTTTTATTATGGCTCCACATGTTTAATGTATGTAGCCAGAGTCATATATTAAAATCAATTCATAATAATGGGTGAAAGTCACATTTTAGCTTAAGTTGAAGTCATATTCTAGTCCAATTCATACACTCAGTAAAGATGTGGACTTTACTAAAGATTGTCAGTGGAATTTTGCTCTATAGTAAATAGCATGTTTCTCGACATTGTGCTATTTCCCTACACTCACACACATTCATCGGCACTTAATGGTTAATAATCTTCATTTATTACTCTTTAACTCGCGAAAGAACACAAGTTTTAGGAAAATATACAATGCGAGCACACACTTTTTTACGTTCCTGCCAAAACTAGACAGACTATTTGATCTGCGTCCCATTTGCGAACTTTCTCAGTTTAGCCAACATTTCATACAACTAGTACAACCATTCTTTTGACATAGGTAGAATCAACTACGTTTTACTTACAACATATATAAAAAATGACGGTGCACTCCGGCCCGATAGATACCGACCTTGAACGGAGTTTGTCCCTTTCTTACACAGGACCACATAATATGTGGTATAGTATATAATATATATCTATCTATACTAGCATTAGCTAATCAGGGGATTGAACACAAATATATACGACTTATCCGAAATGTTTACAAACATAGTTCAGCGAGCATCCAGCTAGAGAAAAAAGGGAATCCGTTTAAAAAAAGGCGTAAGACAAGGAGATCCCCTCTCGCCAAAACTTTTTTCAGCTGTTCTGGAAACTATCTTTAGAAAGAAACTTTGAATGGGAAAATGTAGGACTTAATATTGACGGACGTACATTATCACACCTAAGGTTCGCTGACGACATTGTGTTGTTTGCTAAAACATCAGATGATTTAAGCAAAATGATAAATGAACTAGCAAACGAAAGCAAAAAGGCTGGACTTGAATTAAATCCTGATAAAACTAAAATAATGACTAATGGTGAAAATATCAACGTTAAGGCAGGGGAAACTCTAATCCACTATGTTGACGAATACATATACCTGGGACAGCTGATGGCTCCAACGGATACCATAAAGAGAGAAATTTACAGACATATAGCAAACAGCTGGAAAAGATACTGGGGCCTATAAGAGGTGATGAAAGACAAAAACCTCCATATATCAACCAAAACTAAACTATTTAATACATGCATTCTACCAGTCTTATTATATGGCAGTCAAACATGGGCACTAACAAATAACTCAACTAATAAACTTGCCACATGTCAACGAGCAATGGAAAGAAGCATGCTAGGAATCAAGAAAACAGATAGAATAAAAAACACCAATATCAGATATAAGACCAAGGTTCAAGATATAACACTAAAAATTAGGAGACAAAAATGGAAATGGTGTGGTCACATGATTCGAGGCAAAGATAAATGGAGTAAGCTGGTTACGCAATGGTACCCAAGAGAAGGTCAAAGGAAAAGAGGCAGACCACAGAAAAGGTGGGATGATGACATCAGACAGGTCGCAGGAACAACATGGGGAAGAGTGGCTAGAATAAGACCGGAATGGAGAAGGTTGGAGGAGGCCTTTGCCGACTGGCAAACGGACATACAAAGGAAAACTAAGCGGCAAATACTTTTGTGATATGAATATGTACATTATCTTTGTATTGTTTTCTGAAATAAAGAGGCTAAGTATGTATATAAGAATACTAATATTATAAAGAGAGAACATTTGTATTTTTGTATGTTTGTAATGATTTGGCTCAAAAACTACTGGACCGATTTAAAAAAATCTTTCACTAATATAAAGAATGGACTTTCGGAATGTAAATAGGCTATATATTATCCCGTTTAAATCAAAGGTACATTCGTGGAGACCTAATTTGCAAACTAAGTCAGCAAAAAAACGGTCGAAAAAACACGTTTCTTATGAACGCTGCTTAATTGAAAATAGATAGAAGAATATTTTCTATGCAAGAGTTGTACAACTTAATAAGACCTACAAAAAAATCCGTGACAGCATATGTCTATCTCTTAAGGTTGACTCACAGTAACCATTTTAATCTTAAAATTTTTGTTAAAAAATATTACATAACTTCCAAGGCTATTTTCAAGTATATAGTATTAATCCTTATCCAAATAATTACGTGAATTAGCTTGGCCACATATTATAGATTAAAATTGTCATATACAGTATATAATTCAAATAAAAACTCTAGAAGATATCACGAGTTTCACATACACGCATCGCAAAATTAATGAAATATTTGCAGTGAAACCACAGATTAGGTCATAGTTACTACGAAAATTTTATTATAAGCTTAGCTATGCTGTAGATCCCCACCGATCACAATCAATTTGAAGTCAATATAGTATAATAATATGATCTATTGTGTAAAATAATATTCATCTATATATATAATAATATAATATTTTAAACCACCCCGACTGATCTATGTATACCTAATCTTTTCATTAAAAGCATTGCAATGACTCTAAACACGACATTTAAAATCTGAGCTCTAAGTAGGTGAGGATTTGAGTATTCTGTAGAGTCCAGGAGATGTCCCAGCATCAGGTCAATGCTTCCATGTTCTTACAATATCGTTGAAGAAGAAGATTTTCGAATTGATCAGTTATGTCACCTATGAAAGTTGATTTCATAGCGCAATTAACTAGAAAAAAGCTCATAGTTTTATAACGATTGAACGAATTTTCATGAATCAAAGCTAAGACTCTCGATGAAGACATCTATCAAACAAAAAAAAAAACTATGAATAATAAAAACAAAATCGGTTCATCCGGTTAGGTGCTAAGATGCTACAGACAGACACACAGATAGATACACACGTTAAACGTATATTACCCCTACATTTCGCGTCGGGGAACGCCGTAAGGTTACGGCGGCAGACGTTCTCCTAGTGGTAAGCTACTTTTTGGTAGATTTAATGATCCCACTACCACTGTACGAAAACTCATAATTCATGTATGCACATAAAACTTTCATTGGTAGGTATATAGCTAGGATTAGAACCAACGACCGTCGGGTCAGAATCAGGGTAACTATCCTTTACGCCAAAGGGCCGTCCAATATCACTACGTAAGTATTATAAAACAAAGTCCATCACTGCGTCTGTCTATCTGTTCGCAATAATCTCAATAGCTACTGAACGGATTATCAAGCGGTTTTTACCAATAGCCAGAGTGTTTATGAGGAAGGTTTAGGTGCATAATTCGTTAATGTTTTGTGTAAATTGGATGAAATTTGACGATGATTGTTAAATATGTTCATATTTTATATTCGATGCAACAAACTGATGCAATTTTTTTAGGCATATATGTTCTACCCGTGCGAAGCCGGGGTGGGCTGCTAGTCATATATAATATTATAGTACACATATAGCACTGGCAGGTTGTTAGACAAGGACACACTCCCATCTAGGTTCCTTTAATTTAGGCCGTTTTGATGTACCTACATAGCAATTACAGCCCTATGTTCATAGCATACGGATTAAATTAAATTTGCTGTGTATGCTGATATTTTAAATCCATCCATGCTCAGAATAGGTAGGTACAGAATAAACTAGAAGGCGTCAACTGACCTAAAAGGGAAGGTATTATAATTTAAGATCGTATTGTTACATCGCGTCGTCGAGTCGCGATGTTTCGCCAAGCTTCTCGAACAAAAATACCGTGGGAAAGAATAGACTAATTAGGGGCTATAAACACCCGACCCGACCGTCATAAAAGTTAACCTTCCGGGAATTCAGACCCTAGTCAATGTACCTAGTTTTGTAGTTAAGATTGAACCTTATTCATAAGTAGTTAGAGATCAAATTAGCATGTATGGTAAAGTTGTTTACGTCAGATGCTCAAAGGAAAGCCGCCCCTTTTGTTTGTGATTGTTATTGCTTTGTTTTGAACGTCTTTTGTCTATTGTTTCGAGTCAATACTGGAAATTTCTGTAGAAATATTCTCGTCCTATATAAGACGTTGAAACCGCGGCTTGTGGCAGTCTTTCTCTGGAAGCGACAGTGTAACTATCTAAGCGCGGATAGCGACCAAGTGATCGTTAAGTGTTATCAGTGAACTAGTGTTGTGAACTGTGAACAGTGAAATCAGTGATTGTGATTACCAACGACCTCAGTGTGTGTTAACGGACTTTTGATAATTGTGCAAGACGATTTGGACAACTACTGTGGAACATTGTGCTAACCTAGTGATCAGTGGAAATAAACGTTCATCTCATCGGATTGGCATTTTAATACCACCCCGCACGTAACAGTATAAAAAAACCTAAAAGAACCAACTTCAAATGGCACGCTAGTCATTTTTAGTACCAAATTTGAGGTGTTTATTTTATTTACATATCTCTAGTCTTTACTCATTAAATCTCCATGAAATTTAAATGGGACCACCTGAGTGGGAAGTATACCTAATCTTTCAATCAAATACTTAAAGAATTTTCAAAATCAGTCCAGTCTTCGAGTAATCGTGGAACATACATAAAATAAAATGGCTGTGACATACGGACGGACATACAGACAGACAGACATGACGAATCTATAAGGGTTCCTTTTTTTGCCATTTTGATACGGAACCCTAAAAAAGATTCCGACGAATTGAGAACCTCCTCTTTTTTGAAGTGAAAACTTCTTTAGGGGCGTTGTGAACATTTTGGGATAAGTAAAAAATGTTAAACTTGCGTCAGGACACGTGACCTGATCGAAGATCGTTTAGAGAACGAAAAAAACCGACTTCACATGCCGCGATAGTGGAAATATCCGCTAGTCATAATCATGTTGTCAAAGTATCAAATTTGTTTAGATTGTATATCTCCATATCTCCGGAGATAATTGTCATATCTCGATAACATTTGAATGGGACCAAACGGGAGGCATAATCTCTCAAACAAAACAATATTTTTTCAAATCGGTTAAGATTTGACGGAGTTTTTTTTTAGTTTCATTATGGCTCCACATGATTAGTGTATTTTGCCAGTGTCAAGTATTGAACATTTTCAAGTTTTTATGAATATTAGTCGCAGAGATGGGTCAAAGTCACATTTCAGGTCAATTTTCAAGTAAAAGTCTAGTCTAAGTCATACCTTCAGTAAAGATGTGGTATTTACTGAAGATTTTTAGTGGAATTTTGGTGAGAACGCAAATACAGTGCCACAACTATAACTTGGCGGTGGTGGTTTTTGGAACTAATTCTTTTAATTGAAACTGTGAGTTTGACGTTTGAGAGATTACCGCGACATTATTGTTGATAAATCTGCTACATAAAAAATAATAATAATATAGAGATAAAACGGATATCCGGTAACTATCTGGTATCCGGCTTTGTTTTTAGTATCCGGCCGGATACCGGAAATTAATTCAGTATCCGGCCGGATTCCGGATCGTACATTTAAAATATTTCTCATTATTTTACACAAGGCAAATCATACTACAATAGGTTATGAACATCGTTTATTTATATAATTACACCCACAATTATTTAGTTTAGTACTCAAAATTAACAAAAGGCAAATTGTGGTGAATTAATACCAAATTTTCCGCATTACTCGAACGTCCCCGAGTAGTGCCGATCTCCGCTCTCGTGCTATATAACACCCAAACGCGCCCGAATATTTCCGATCTCGTTCACCGCGCGTATATTCAAATCAAACTGATCGCATCATATAACGCGATAAAGGGCGGAATATTCGGTAGCCGGATATCCGGCGCTCCGGGTCCGTAGCTTACTGAATATCCGGTATCCGGTATCCGGCCAAACCACTATCCGTGGCATCTCTATAATAATACAGTCGAATTGAGAACCTCCTCCTTTTTGTGCAGTCGGTTGAAATATAGCGAATTTACTTTTACCAAAAAGGAGGTTCTCAATTCGACTGTTTTTTATGTTTGTTATCTCAGAACTCCGTCAAATCTTAAAATCTTTTATTGTTTGAGAGATTATGCCTCCCGTTTGGGGGCGTCCATAAATTACGTGAGGTGTTTTTTTTAATTTTCTGTCCCTCCCTCCCCCCCTGGTAAGATGTCGTGAGATTTTATTCAACCCCCTCCCCCATCCCCAAATCTCACGTGAGATTTTGCAAAACATGGGTTTCTTACGTAAACCTGTTGGATTGTTATTTAAATTAAAGTTACTTAAATTAAAATTTGCTCCGTGCTTTTATTTACGACTAGTTAAGACTAGTAATCAATATTGCTGAGAGTTTAATTATAAGTGTAATACATATTTTTGTTTCAATCAGAAAAAAATTGCGTGATATTTGCCGAGACCCCCCCTCTCTCCAACGTAAGATTAGATGAGATTTGACTCGACCCCCTCCCCCTCTTAAACACCTCACGTAATTTATGGACGTCCCCTTTGGTCCCATTCAAATTTTACCGAGATTTGATAGATCGAGATTTGATATTATTTCTGTATTAATGACACGGTAATGAATATTATCGTGATAATGATGATACGATTATATAGGTATACGTTCTATTTAATCACGCAACCATGGGGTCAGAGAAGAAAAATAAACCTTGAAAAATATATTTGATTTACCACTGTTACCAGTAAAGATGAGATATTTTTAACCGACTTCACAAAAAAAAGGAGGAGGTTCTCAAATTGTTTTTTAATGTTTGTTGCCTGCCGTTTGGTCCCGTTCAAATGTTATCGAGCTATGTTAATTATCTCCGGAGATATGGAGATAAACAATATACTTAAGCAAATTTGTATACTTAGATGGCATGATTATAACTAACCAGTACTTTGACTATCGCGGCATGTGAAGGCGGTTTTTTTCTTTTTGTACTATCATACATTATTTATTATACTTTATCTATAGATGCTTTTTAACGCAGGCGAAGCAGCGAGACACACAGCCTAGTCTAGTAAGTATTATACTAAACCTCAGACTAGAGAGGGATTAACTACTACTAAAGATAAGGTTAACAAAGCTATGCGTGATCAGACTTTGAGATTAATGGCGAGGAAGGAATGTATTACATTACATAATAGGTCTATAACTCCATCTGTTGAACGTAGCGGGACAAATGCCCGAATTAATGATAGCGAATACGTCTTCGTAGTTACGCCGTTCTAGAATAGAGGGCGTTTATAAATATAAAATATAACATTGTACTTACGTCGCTTCCGTTGATTCGAATCGTGACGCTACGTCACTTCCGTGAAACATTCCTCAGAAGAAGTTTCACTTCAGAAGTTCTTATATTATTGATATTTGTTTTGAACCACATTGATCTTTCAGAAACAATTGTCAGAAAAAATGTCATCAATGTAGGCATTGTATCATTTACAATTTCATGTTGTTTCAATAGCTAGAAATTATTTCCACGACCTAAAGAGAAAAATTTAAGTTATTTGATCATGTAGAAGTACACCTTTGCCTAACTAGCATGTAAAATTTTCGTCTCTAAATGTTAAGTGTGTAAAATGGGATGTGTGTGTTGTTCTCTTAGTTCTTTTGTATCTATTGTACTACAAGCTCTTGAGCGGTAAGTGCCATCAAAACCTACTGATCTTTTGTATATTATCAAGATTATTCATGTCTTGTAAACTGAGTTCACTCAGACGAGCATAGGATATATACGTAGGTATCCGTAGCGGTAGCGAGTAGCGAGTCCGCAGTCCGCACAGTGAAGAGTGTCTACGCGTCGTCTACGTATCGTCTACGCGTCGTCTACGTATCGTCTACGCTTTTTATACACTATTTAGTTAGATACTGAGGGCCCGGTGGTGTATGTGGGAGAACGGTCGGCTTTGATGCCAGAGGTACCGAGTTCAATCCCCGACGTGCACAAATGGATTTTTCTATCGATAAATGTACGTGTGCTTTTCACAGTGGCCCTCCGGCAAAAATGAAATACATCGTTGAGAAACTAAAAACCCCCGGTGGTAGAACACTATCTAGTGTCCGCCTGGCCAGCTACCACCCTCAAGTTAGAAAATCTGTCGCCAAAACATCTAATGTGTATCGGCGGCTATCCTTGAGAGCCAGTTCCCATTCTAGGCCTAGCGTGCTTACCATCTTTGACCGCATCATCAATTACCTACAGGTGAGATAGTGCTCAAACGTTAGCCTATACTACGTAGTATTATTATCTTTTATATGCCTATACGATATAAAAAAAACTTCTTCGATAGTGGGTTTTTAGGGTCTCATATTGTTTTTTAGTGTTGGGGGTGAAATTACCAACTCGCATCCTTCAGGTATATGCGTGATACTAATTGAGACAATAGATCGAGTGCTTACCAATAAAAGATGAATAAACAATAAATTGAATTAATTTCAGAATAACGCTATGTACGGTTTGTGCAATGTTAGTTTGCTGCCTGACTTTCACGATTCTATCAGTATTAGTGATGGGAATCGGCATTGGATTTCATTACTGCACAGTACAGCATGCGGTCGAAGCTATGGGTAAGCTATTTTTTGCGGCTAGATGTTAAAAGTCATTGTGAATATAATACTTTACAAATAGTTGATAATAGCATTGTAGTCTAGATGAGTTAGTTAACAGAGGTAACAATAAACTGGACAAGTGCTAGTTGGAATTAGCACACGTAGGGTTCCGTAACATAGTACAATATCGGAAAAAAAGGTTTATTGTGTGGGTAAAATAAAAGGTATCATTTTTATTTAATTTTTAAATATGATTTGTTGTTATAACAGCCATAGTTATTCATACTATGACCAAATTTAAAGTCACTATCAACTTATTACGGTTCACAAGATCGAGCGAAAAACGCCTAAAACACGTTTCTTGTGTGGGGAGCCAATTTAAGATTTATTATGTTTTTATTATTTTTTGTTATGGCGGTCATAGTAAAACATCTTATAATTAGTAAGAATTTCAAGTGTCTGAATTCTGTGACATTATCTACTAAATGCCATGCAAAAGGTTCAAGTTCAATGTATTAAAGCACCTATTAGGTACAACTAGGCTAACATCGCTCGGACCAACTTAGACCGGTAGATCTAGGTTGGTCCGAACGTATGTGTGCCCTTCCCGAGACATTTTCTCGTCCTGGAAATCGATCATGTCATGGAATACGCATTTCACATAGGTACCTAAGTTATAATTATGACTAGAGAGGGATACGTTTGGAGGTATAAGTAGCTAGGTAGATGAACATTCACGTGGCTTTCAGTTGAAATTAAGGGTAGGTAGGTACTTATGCAGTTACTTAGCTATTTAGTTTTAGACTAAACAATATTGACTATTGAGTTGGTGACAGGGCCGTCTTTAACCAATTGGAGGCCCTGGGCATTTTAAGATTAGGGGGCCCCTTTAAGAGGGAACGCGGGGTGCATTCCATACAAATGTATTCCCCCGTTTCCTCCCTGGAAAATGCTTGTACCGAAAGCCGCTGTTACGAAAATCTTTTTATGTAGTACGCTCACATTTGAGCAAATGTGTTGAAATACTTTTGTAACGCTAGTTGCAGTGTGTCTGCCTCGCTGCCATGGTTCTCTTAACACCATTCTTAGTCCGGCTTGTTTGACGTTATTGTCGAGTTTTTTTTTATATTTAGAGGCAGCTGATGCATTTGCAAAACAATCTATTGATGATTTCCTGGTTACTCTATACTAAATAAATTTTCTATTTCAGAACAAGCAGCAAAGGGAACCGCGGGCCGTCGTTCCGACGGCGGCGTGGCTGATCAGAGCCCTGTAATGCGATCCGTCAGCAAAGCAGTCAAGCGGGGCTTCGCACATCGCCTCGGCAAACGCGACCTTGTCGACCTCATGCCTTCCAACAACAACACCATCAACGACCTGCTCCTGGCACACAACTTCACACAACTCAAGCAGTTACTAGGCGTCCCCGCTGACATAAACATCACTATGTACAATAATGACGACGTCATTTTCTTCAATAACACTATGAAGACGGACCCTTTTAATAACATCGTCAGTTACAACTCGTCTGCTCTGAATGATGTCATTGATGACTTTGATCTTTCTAAGCCAAAGCAGAGTTCCACAGCCCTGAAAGTACCTAAGTCGACCAACGCGACCATGCTGCAACGTGCTCGATCGCTTAAAGATAGTTATAGTATGTTAAGTTTATTGAACCGATACTTTTGATAATGAGTATTTCAATCAAAACTTCCTGCCAGTGCCTGACATCTTTCATAATTATTCCCACTCATATACGAAGATGTTTTAAGATTTGTGATGCAATTTGCAATTAATTATGTTGTGTTCTATTCCATGTTTTGTTTGTTTGTCGTGTACCTAAGTGTAATTGTGAAAAATAAAAAACATTAATCAAAAGCGCAAATTTAATTAACCAGGAATACCAGGATACAAATGTGCGGCGTAGACAGGGCCGGGTTTAGAGATGTAGGGCCCTAGGCACTATACATTTAGGGCGACCCCTTCCCCCAACATTCCGAAAAAAATTCGTCGCGGTAACTGGGTGGGCACGGCCCCTTGGATGCTGGGCCCCTAGGCCAGTGCCTTGTAAGCCTAGGCGGAAATACGGCCCTGAGCTAAGATAGCACAATGTAGAAAAGTAGCTTTAGTGCTTGACTTTTTAACCTATTGGACCTACCGAACCAACATTTTCGTCAATCGTCCCCTAATTTTGAATAGAAGGTAAACCAAGGCTTATATCGTCTGAGCCTTTGACGAATTTAGCCATAACATCATTAGTCACAAATGACATTGCCCGGAATTTCTTTTAAATATATCCACAAAGTTATTACTTTTTCCCCACTTTATGTTGTTGCGAACCTCGGTAACTCTGTCGCATTCCTAACTCTATTGAGAGGCCTCAAGAAAGGTATCTCTGTGACATTTTTAGATCTTCTAAACCGCCCGATGAGTTTTTTCGCCAATTCTCTTTCATGCGGCGACAGCTCTGGTTCATTAGGTGGTCTGGGGGGAATGAAAACAAATATATATACAAACACGAGTTGAACACTATCTTTGCTGAGTGCTGCGTATTGACTAGGTGGAGAGATGACCTTCGCAAGGTGACTGCCAAGAGCTGAAGGTAAACCTACCTACTATAAGAGTAGTCGAAGATCGTAATCAATGGGCATACAGTTGGAGTTATTCAGCAAGTAGACTAACTAGTACAGTTTCATGATTATAATGAAATGAGAATCCGTAAACAATTTAGTTGAGAATGCAGATTTATAGATCTATGAAATCAGATGTAAAATATTTTGTTCAACGACAAAAATTAACGATGTTATCATCAAATTACTAGCGAAGTTCACAGACAGACCGGCGCAGTTCCTGTGACGTCATAAGGAACACTCGCGCTACAGTTCAGTTTATGGTTATTACCTCGGAACTCCGTTACTTAATAACCTATTTGGAAAATTATTTTTCCTTTAGTCCTATTGTAAATTCATCAAGATCTAATGAGTATCTCGGGGGATATAGATGTAAACACCTTAAACTTTCAAACTATCCTTGACAGCTAGTTCCCATTCTAGGCCATACCTACGTGTGCTACCATCTTCGACCGCATCATCACTTATCAACAGGTAAGATAGTGGTCAAACGCTAGCCTATATGAAAGATGGTAAAAAAATCTTGCATCAACGAGATAGTGGTCAAAAGCCATTACTGAACTATTGATAGGTACAAATAAAAAAACCTACCCTACTAAACAATAGGAATAAGTGATTTTATCTACACTAATGTTATAACATTCTACTTATGTTTCCAATACTTGACTTATAATTACTACTGTTATAGCGCAGATAACAAAACACTCAATTTGAGCAATTTCACATGATGGTATAATATCCCCATCGATATCGTAAAATCTCATTATAACATCAATAAAACGCGACCAATTAACCTGGCGAGCCTTATGTCAAAATCCTCATACAAGTTGTATAAAATTTTGATATTAGGCTGGCTTTTGAAAACAGTTGGGTTATACGTGAAAACTTCGTCGAAACTACTAAACTTACATACACAAAACTCTTTGGTAAGATCTTGTGCCAATTAAATAAAAAAAGAACAGCGCGCGCTCGCTTCTGATTGGCCCTGCGCGCGCAGCTGCGCTCTCATTGGTTAGATTTTAATGGCGGCAAGTTCACTGACAATACACGTACGCGTGAATTTAATGTTTCGCAATGTGTTTTGTTTTTAAAATACAAATTAAAAGTTAAAAATGGATAGCGACGATGATATTTGTACGCCTCCGGATATTCTAGAATTGGCAACAAAAGTAACTCACAATCTTTTGCCAGAAAAATCTAGAAAATTATATGAAAAAGAATATAATAACTTTTTGGCATTTTAACTTTCAAAATTGTACCATCCAAAATTTGAACAATTATTATAAATAAACTATTGTCAGCTTATACTCTTGTTGTTTGATTAATTGCATTAGTGAAGATAAAGTAGTGTATGCAACTGCATATAACACGGGTATTAAAACACTCGTTACTATTATGAAACTCGCTGCGCTCGTTTCATACACTCACACTCGTGTTTTAATACCCTTCATTATATGACAGTTGCATAAACTACTATTAAGGGCCCGGTGGCGTAATCGGGAGAACGGTCGGCTTTGATGCCAGAGGTACTGAGTTCAAACCCCGCCGTGCAGCAATAGATTTTTCTATGGAAAAAATTATGTGCGCTTCTCACAGTGGCCCTCCGGTGAAGGAAAAACATCGTTAAGAAACCAACAACCCCCGCATGGTGGTAGGACACTATCTAGTGTTCGCCTGGCCAGCTACCACCCTCAAGTTAGAAAATGTTTCGCCAAACATCTAATGTATTCCGGCAGCTATCCTTGAGAGCCAGTTCCCATTCTAGGCTTAGCGTGCTTACCATCTTCGACCGCATCATCACTTACCAACAGGTGAGGTCAAACGCCTTAAAATATATACTAAAAAAAAAAAGTTTTTAAACAAACCTTTCAGTTTCTAAGAGAACAATAGGAGGTTCTGATGTGTCCATGAAGATTGGCTGCTTCGGCTTGTTTGTGTGGTACATCTCTGTAACATACACATTATTTAATATTTCATAAAATTAATTAAATAAAATATTCTCTTTATTTTCCGTGATACATAATTGTTTTTTGTTTAAAGAACAAAGTGTCCAGTCCAATTACGGGGCATATGAGACTTAACATCAACAATCACATCTTAAATTAAATCAACATAATATGTTGATTTAAGATGTGATTGTTGATTGAAATGAAATTGAAATATTATTTTGATAATAATTAAGATAATAATTAAATAATAATTAATAATAATTACGATAGTTTAAAAACTAAATCAACCGACTTCCATGCCGCGCGGGTCAGTTTCAGTAGCAAGTGAGACTTTTATCGTCATATCTCTGGAGATACTTATCAGATCTCGATAAAATTACGATGGGACCACCTTAGAAATGTACCATACCAATTAAAAAGTATAGTTTAAGATCGTTTAAAAAAAACTAAAAGAACCGACTTCAAATGACGCGTTACTAATTTTCAGTACCAAGTTTATCTCCATATCTCTGGAGATACTGAACATATCTCAATCATCAGGACTACCTGTGAATTATACCCTTTTAAACAAAAATAGAATTTTTTTAATCGGTTCACGCGTCTTCGAGTAATCGCTGAACATACATAAAAAATATTCCGATACATCCCCCTCCATTTTTGTGAAATCAGTTAAAAATACATAAACATAAAAAAATCAATGTCGCAGAGTAAGGATAGGAACCCACAATCCACCAACCTTCCTCGCTTTTAAAACATTTTATTTATTTCGCCCGTTTGTTCTGCAACGTTAAAATGCTACGTTTTGTATTGCCCCAACTTTGCTGAAAGTTGCTCCTTCCGTTTTAAATATAAAAGATACAACGAGATTCAAGCAAAACTATGTTGTCTTAAACATAAAGCGTTTTCGTTTTTACTGGATTTCTAACTTTATACGAGTAATAATTTAACGTCGCTTAGTTGACGATTTCAAATTTGCCACTTCAAAATAGTAGGTTGTTTGTATCTTTGTATTTCACCACATCACTTTAAAATTAATTATATAAATTGTTGTTACTATAATTATTAGAAAATAGTCGTTATTTGTTAAAAAATACTTATTAATATTTTTAGTAATAATCATCTAATAATATGAAGTTGATTTTACTGAAAGCCAATGTTATTTTACCTACCCACATTTTATTTAAGTACTCCTGTGGATAAATCTGTAACTACCCTACGTTAGTATTTCATCTGCCATAAAATTTCGTGTATATTATAGAGGAGGTTATGGTTCATTTTTAAAATTAAAACAGTGAAAACGAGTTAATTACAAAATAAGTGAGTAATAAATGTACCTACAGTTTCGTATTACAACTCTTTCGTGGTATTAGTGTTAACATGAGTATTTTTTACTGCAGATCCGGTACGAAGATTCGAGTGAATTTCTAAGTCGCTTACCTTTGAAAATCTTCGCGTTTTTTCGCTCTTCAGCGTCAATTTATCTACAGCCAGATATAAAAATGTCAGCCTACTTTCCTCAACATCACCAAGGTTACCCAATCACCTACGACTATCCAAAAGTCCCAGGTAACCAACTATACGCAGTCCCGACTCCCGTAGTGTACCCCACAATGTTGTCCAGTATACCAAGACAATATGCTGCTGCTCAACCGGGCATTTCACCTTTAACAGTCTCCAACGACACATCAACAGCTTCCAGCAATTCTATTACTGAAGGTTCGCCAATAAAACGATCAAGTATATATCCTATATTAGAAGCAGAAGACCCAGTTGAACCATACTTGGCTCTTCCAAAAGATATGTTCCCACCAGCAAGAAAAGTCTCCATTGATCCTAATGACTTGATAGATCAGTTGTGTAAGGATCGGAATTTTGGTGAAAACCTTCCATGGCTTTTGGATTTGGAATTTGGCGTTCCAAAATCGCCTATAACCAGACCAATACCTATTTATAATGTGAAGTATAATAGTATTCATTGTAAAAATACCCCTGATGCGATTCATCCAGGATTTGAGGGTTGTAGTGAAGATTTAAAGCGGGCTTTGTTGTTTCACTATGACTGTATAATATCGGCGTGGTATAGGAGTTATGTGAATTTGCATCTAGATAGTTCTGTGGATAATTTCCAATCTTGGTTGTTGCAACCAATGCTGGACTTAGGCATGTGCTGGCCATAATGTTCTTATTCCAGATTTATTTGATAAACTTGCATTGGATAGTTTAGTATACCTCTAATATTGTTAAATATATAATAGTTGATTTGTTGTTCGTTAAACCATGTATCACTGATTTTTATTATAATTATAGATGTCATTTAAATTTTGTAAAATGTATTTAAATGTAGCTTAAAATGCTTATTAGGTAAGTTGAAATAATTATAATGATGTACTTATAAATCGTCATTGAATTAGAGTAACGTTGTTACCATAAAATTTTGTAATTAAAATTATATTTGGTTGCATATTAGAAATAAAAATTGTTTTTCCATTCTAGTGTTTTACTAGCCATTAGAGAGCTTTTAGCTGGAGATATGTTGTTCAGAGCAGAGAAAATATTTTCTAATATTTTGTAGAAGCATTTGGATCCACAAGGGAACTGTACTGAGACTCAGGTAATTTTAATTAAATTTATCTAGCTGGTTGTTAAGTTTGCTGGTTTCAGTGTTATTTTCTTCGTATAACTTGCTATTAGTAGCTATACAGATTAGTCTATCAAGAAGGGTCTATTTAGGAAATTAAGTTACGGTAGGTTTATTTAAAAAAAAAGATGTCACAATGTGATAATGGCATAGGTTGTAATCAATATAATATCGTATAAAAACTAAAAAAGAACCGACTTCAATGCCGCGCTATTCATTTTCAGTACCAATTTTGAGATGTTTATCTCAATATCTCTGGAGATACTTATCAGACCTCAATAAAATTACCATGGTACCATACTTGGGATATCTCCTTTCGAACAAAAAAATAAAAATCAAAATCGATTCATAAACAACGAAGTTATCCGCGATAAACATAAAAAAAACGGTCGAATTAAGAAACCTCCTTTTTTTGAAGTCGGTTAAAAACAGAATCATTCGAATCAGTTCACATATGACGGAGTAATGGCGTAACACACATACAAAAAAAACAACAACATACAGACAAATTGAGAACCTCCTCCTTTTTGCAAGTCGGTCCATAGAATGCATAGAGGTGTAATTAAAGTTAAAAAATAATAATAAATTAATAAAATAAAAAAAAAATAAATAATAATAATACATTATTTAAAAAAGTTATAAGTAATAATAAAAATAACAACAAACCCACAAACACGCCACAAACCCGCAGGGGCGGCTTTGTGGCGAGCCGACGGTGAGTGGCGACACCGCGTACCCCTATCCCGTGAGGGCTAAATGAGACCCTCTGACCCCCTGCTTGCCTTGACCGGCCGGCCGGTGGTGGGAATCGCAAGAGCTAAGACCTAAGCTCCAGGGTGGAAGTGTTAAAGGCATAAAGCCGCTAGTAGCGTTTAGTGAAAGTGCAGCACACCTCTCAACACCCTTAGCTATCCACGCCAATGTTGCCCCTCGGCGCCAACATAACGGTACGCCTTTATGGGGGGCCCATTCAGTGTATAGCGAGTCACCAACCGCTTTAATATTTTGAAATGAGGCATAATTGGCGGGTGTCGTACCTCATCCCATAGACCAGAAAACATACATCAAGCAGCACATATTCATAGCCATAATAAATTAATGTACCACCTTTTATAGTTTTTCATCTCTCCATCCACAAATCATATTTTTATTTTATTTAATATTGTAAAGGGCCTCTTGACGTTGGCTTCGGCTCCGTCAATGCCTTCCAAAGGACCGGGTGATTTGCAGCCCGTGATGTGTATTAAAATAACAATAGCCTATATCTTGTACCATCCTTCCATAGTTTATCATATCCTCCCATCCATATACAATAATTTATTAATTAAGTTAATATATTGTGAAGGGCCTCTTGACGTTGGCTTTGGCTCCGTCAATGCCTTCCAAAGGTCCGGGTGTCTTACGACCCGAGAAATTACATAATAATAATAATTCTTTATTTCTGTTAAGCCTTTCTTACACAATATTTACAAACGATTTTTATGTTTAAACTAGGGCTAATTACAGTGGTGTACAGTTTGGAACTGTTTTTCCGGTAACTAGACCTAAAGAGTCTGTATTTCCGGAAACAACGTGAATCCTCCAAATCGGTGTCATGGATATATTGTGAATAAAAGGTGCGTAATTAGTAATTAATTACCAAGTAGTGGATGCGGCGCATGCTCGACCTCGGTCCTGTTGACGGCGACAAGTCGTACGACAGGTCGGTTGTCGGGACCCGACCGCAGTTCGGGAATCAGTGGTGCCTCGGTGGTCGATCTCGATGACACTGTCAGATTTAATGTTATATTTAAGTTGGGGAAGGATAAGCACATGACCTCTATAATAGCTACTGGCAAGCAGTTGATTTATGTGACCGGATTTAGAGGTCTGTAGGCCTCGGGCCAACATAGGAGTGGAGGCCCCCTGGCCCCAAATTATTTTCTAAATAAAATGGTCAATTTTTTTCAGTTGAGTTTTCCAATAAATAATGTATTGAGAAACCGTATAGATTATTTTATTATTTAACAAACATAATATAAATATATTCGGAAACAAGAATTATCTGAAATGAAATTTTTGCGTTAGCGAACGGAACCTTCCGAGCTTTTTCGCCGAAAAAGCGTTGATTGACCTTTTATTCCTGAAGAAGTCTCTATTGTGGAGGCCCCGGTAAGTGAGAATGCTGCCTAAAATACAGCCGTGTTTGGAATAATATGTAAAAATAATAATATAATGGAAGCGGCAATAGCCCAATGGCTAAGGCGTCGGCCTGACGATCGAGCCATGCATTATTGACGTAAAGCCAGTCCATACACAAGCATATTTGGTCAAATTGACCATGTTCTGGCAATATCATACCAAATTTCGAATCGTGCAGATCTATGAAAGTTGCTCATATAGCTCCACAACCACTGCTGGGCCTCCCTTTTATATTTCCACTCATCAGCTTCACGAGAAGCTACGTGATACAAAACAGAACTTTATTTATTACAAAGAAAGATATAAAAGGTTCATAGAAAGAATTCAGTGGCGTCGCGCATCTCGCTGCGCTGCGCAGCATGAAACCACAAGAACTAAGTCGCGTCGCGACACTATTCATTATTCTGTGGTCGCGTCTCAGTATGAACTGACCCTAAAAGAAACTTGGCGAACTACGAAATCTCTTTGTTTGTTACCCAACAAAGGTACAAGTCTCGGCTGGAGCTTAAGAACCACCATGTGTTTATTAGTCAACGGGCTTGCTAAGACGACTATGATAATGACTATGACTGTGATAATGATAAATGGATCGATGCTCGCAGCTTCTTCATCGATGCATCCTCTCTAGATGTCCAAACCAACTAAGGATCCCTTTCTCTCTATCTTTGTCACTACATCTTCCACCACACTACAATATTCCCTTATCACGCTGTTCTCCACCTTATCCATCAGAGTAACTCAAATCATACTTCTCAAACTTCTCATTTCTACAGCATTAATTTTACTTTCATGCTTCTTCTGGCATACCCAGCATTCACTACCATACATGAGTGTGGGAACCAACATTCCCCTATGTACATTTTAATGTGATTTTATTAACGACATAAGGCAGACGGGTAGTACTTAATGTCTAATGATTCCCCAAAACTACATTTAACATACTTGCAAACGAAGCGAGTTCTTTCTGTGCGTAATGGTATCCTACTGCGATGCCGTATATCATGAGCATCACAATGACGAACATTAGCAGCATCAGGAGAAACGCACAGCATGTCCATGTTAATACCCTGGAACATTTTGAACCAATTCAACTATATACCTACCCCAAATCCTACACCTCTAAACAAAATAAAATCTCTATCAGCGTGCACTCGTAGGACTATTATCTTTTCTGTGGTTCACTCCACTTATTGCCACAGCGAATGTCACTGTAATGACATCCCGTATATTTTGGAGTTGCTTTTGGCGTGAACGCTAATAGAATTTGTATTTCGTCTAGGGGGGCTGTTCTTCAAAGCCAAGTCTAAAAATGTGTTTCAATGGTCATGTCTCAGGATAGATATGGAGAAAAATCTATCCAGAAAAAACCTTCTTTAAATTTGCTTTTCATGTGGCATTCACTACATGTTTTTTTAATTTGACACCATAAATTATGTCCATGTATTTGCAAAGAATAAATTGAACCAAATCGATCAAGTCTTCTAGCGTCTAGTCGTGAAGAATTCGCACACAAACAAACTGACTCTCGCATTTGTAATATCAAGTGGACCCTTTGAACTATAGCCCACAACTAAAATCATGTCGTATCATTTTACGCCCAAAACCGCCTAAAATTGTAATATCAAATTCGATGATTCTGGACCTGACTAGGTGGGGTAGGTCAGTAACATCAACATTTAATTACATGCATTTCTGCTGTGGTAAAAAATGCAGGCTTTTATCATAATATTTCTGATATTTAATACGAATATAGGTTTCGTCATTTTATTACGAAAAAGTTTGTTTTCACGCATTTTTAGCGTCACATGTGGTTAGTAGGTATTTTTGGAATCAGAATAACCACATTTCTTTTTATATCTAATAATTCTGATAGGTTTGAGTTTGACCATTATTTCGATTGGTGGTAAGCGATGATGCGGTCTGACTATCATAGAAAATAATTTATCAATTTTAAAATGTTTTGGTCGTAAAACGAGTCAAACATGTATTCATGGGCTCTCGTACTATTATCAATACCAATATTATAAATGAAAAAGTCAGTTTGTATATTTGTTTGTTTGCGTGGGACTTCTTCACGGTCAAAGGGCTGGACCGATTTAGCTGAAAATTTGCACAGGGATCGCCAGTACTATGGAACAGGCTTTTTTAACGCGGGCGAAGCCACGGGGCACAGTATTAAAATATATATCATCCATAAGAAGATATGTAGTTTGTTAGCCCTGCAGAATCAGGCTCCGAAGATAATCATTTTTCTTTTATTACCTTACTAGCTGTCTATTTCATATTATTCTACTTTACTGGCTTTGCCTGTGCAAAATATCAGTTCGATCTAAATCGTTCGAACCGTTTGACCGTGAAGAGGGAACAAACAAACAAATGGACTATGAATAATACAAAGAATTGTTCCGAGTGAGTATCGAACTAACGACTTGGTTTCGCAGCCAGTGTCATTAAGGGCAGTTGCACGGTTCCAGATAGCGCTAATATGATGATGACAGATATTTGACAGCTACTATACGGCGTTATGTGTCAGATAACTATCTAAGTAACGCATTGTCAGGAACCGGTAAAACTGGCCCTAACACTCGACAATCTGGTCAATATGTACCTAGTAGATAAGTTGTATTACATTAGATAACCAGAATATTTACCTTTCAACACAAAATGTGATCGAACAGAATATTGATTGGACCATACCCATGATTCCTTAGGTCAGCTGTTTGCTGTAAAAATATACCTATATATCAAAATATATTTTGTGAAGTCTGGCCAAAAAATTACATTTTAATTGTAGGATTGTTTACTGTATCACCGCTGTTTTGCGCCTCCAATCAGGTACGAAGATCCACCAAGATTAGGTTACTCAAAGACCAATAATTTCAATAATAGTTAATATTATCCGCCTTATTCGATATTTGTAATATATAAATATTTTTTATAATGAAGCAGAATGCATACTTACAGTAAGTTATTTAATTAAAATAAGTTTCGTTGCTCTTCCTATCATACTTTGCAAAACAAATAAATACGAAGCAAGTAAAACTCAGTGTAAAAATTCTATAAAAAATATTGAAACTTCATTATTTTGATAGCATATGACAGAATTTGTCAACGAATATAATGAAATATGCTGTCGTGTCTGCGAGTATTTTTAAATTCTGTGGCATTCATGTCTAAGCGTTGTCTATGTATATATTATGTTTCTCTTTGCATTCATGCTACGCGTATCCTCCGTGCTACGTGCCATGCACGGAGGATAGTGCCATGTCCCAGTTTGTCCATGAATCAGTCTTGGTCCTATACCTCGGCTAAAACGCAGGCTACATTTCGAGCGGAGCGTCTTCGAGCATTTACCAATGGAGATGTTAACGTTGTAATCCGCAAACATTTTTTTCTGCCGATACTTGCGGGGGACGAGGTAAACACGCATTGCACACACACAAATTACTCGCTTTAACGATTCCGCACACTAGCTTGAAACACCCACACAGTATTAAAAATACAGCGTAGTTACGCACGCTCATATGGCCAATAATGGCTATATGGCCAGCAGAGGGGTACGCCTTGCGTTAACATCTCCATTGGTAAATGCCCGAAGGTCTCCATGGATGTAGTGAAACGTAGTACTATTAATTATTCTGTGTTAGTGACTTGACGGATTGCCATGCCAACAAAGAGTAACATAATATATACTGAATATATACTTATGTCAGTCAGTGGTCACCTTACCAGCCGATTATTCGTTTTGCTTCGCTGGGTTCGCCAGCTCGCAAGTTTTAAGCAAGTGAAACCAAAACACGCGTTAGCGACATGTGAAAATAAACGAACTTATATAGGTTTCACTTCACTTCCAATGAGGCCTGCACTTAGCGCAACCCTACGATATATCATTTCTATGACTTGAACCTATTAGTGTCTTTAGCATTTATTCACGAATTATCTCTCAAGAAATACTTACCTTGGTATTTCTAAGTATTAAGTAAATTGTGAAAGATATCTGAAGTCACGATAATAATCAAAACATATAATTAACAACTATGTAAGTGTACATTGATTAAAATGAAACAAGCATATTAATATAATATGGAACAATTTTAATAAACAACTTTTAATATACACACGACAACAGTCTCAAGAATTAAGGCACTCACAACCGTAAAACAATAATTATATTAAAAAATTGATCTAAATATACAAATACAATATCCATTCTTATCTTTACTTATTTATATAAATATTTTTAACAAGTTTGGCTAAATAATCAATCACGGCGAGTATCTAAAATCGAGCAAAACTTCGGTAAAAATAATGTTGTCCCTTTTACGCTATGTTATTTCCACGGAGGATAGGTTATTTTCTATCCTCCATGGTTAGTTCCTAGAAACTCAACAGATGGAACTCAGTCATCTGTCACTGTCATGCCGTTTTTTTTTGTTTTATATCATATAGGCTAGCGTTCGACCACTATCTCACCTGGTGGTAAGCTATGATGCGGTCGAGGACGGTCAAAACTCTGGTTTCCTTTTCGTTCATATTCAATTAATCGCGCAAATTCCATAGATTTCTAAAATTTGTAAATGTTGACGTTCTTTGTATATATTTTTATAAGTAAACAATAAATCATTTCGTTAAAAATTAAAAGATATTCGTTTTAGCGCTTCTGACAGTGACATCTCAGTAGGTTCACATCAAAAGTAACCTGACGAGTTTAGTGGTACTATTTCTTTTTAACCTTTTGAGCGCCAATGTCACATATACGTGACAAGCACTGGCAGGCCCTGTACGCCAAGCGTCCTCTATAGAAGACAAAAACCGTACAAAACCGTACACCGCTTGGCGTGCAGGGCACGGGAGTGCGTTTGTAGCGTGGCGCTCAAAAGGTTAATTAATGAAAACGATTCATTGTAAAAAAAAAGATAACAATAATCTTAGACAAACACACAACTTATCAAAAAATATAACAATTTAAAGACACACTGTATACAAAGTTATTGCATACTTTTCAAAAAACATGTATATACATAGTGCTATAGAAATTTTACACAACATTATGGGCCATGGGTTCGCGGCAGGTCTGCCGCGAACCCATGGCCGTTGAGGTCTCAACGGAGATGGCGAGACGATCTGGACTCACATATGAAAGATTGGACCACAATAGCCCAAAATCGCGAGACGTTGAAGAATGGGAGGGAGGCCTTTGTCCTGCAGTGGGACAGTTCAGGCTCATAATAATAATATTTTGGGAGAGTTTCAGTAGGAATTAATTAATTAATATATAATTAATTAGGAACTTCTCTGTCAGATTTTTGATAACTTATACATGGCTTCATATGTCAAATAACTATCTGAGACATTATAAGAAAACAATAAATCTCGCTCTAAACATTTTATATAAAAAATAAATAGAATAATGAAAACGTAGAATATTGCAAGTAATATAAGATGATATAAATAGAAGCACAAGTAAATAGTCGTTTTGATGTACAGTTTATAAATGACTATCACACAACCCTGTTAGATATGAACTTTATGTAACAGTCTCAGAGATAAAAATATATTAAACTAACATTATCATCAACAAAACATACTTGTCAAGACGCGAGCATTCTGCTTCAACAATCATAATTTCATACAACGTTCGTATTTAAAATAATGGAACGTGTTAGGTGTCCAAGTGAACTTATTTTATGGTCGGTCAAAATTCATCCAGTTATAACATGGTACCTACATGGTGTATAGAAAATATTACTTACTAGGGTCACAGAATGAATAATAGTATATGCTAGGGTGCCGAAAGATCATGTGAAATTGAAAACCAGATAGGATTACTTAGATGCGAATTGACAGTTTGAAAACTTGAGTCTAGATAAACATTACGTTCAGATAGATTAAATTATGACTTATGTAATACTTAGATTTTACGCGTCCAAAAACAATTACGGTATAGACTACACCCAGCCGCCTTAATACACATAACTTTTGAAATCATCTGTACTATCAGCAGTAATTTTGTAGTTGGAGTGGATCTGAGAAATTATGGTTAAGTTTTAGTTGAGCTAAATCAGAGCTAAGGCTAAGTCGTCATTATTGATTACAAAAACAAGAAAGTATAGACATAACACAACTGTATATATCCCGAATCTTTAATACGTCTACTTTTAGTTGTTTGTGTTCAAGGCAATTTTTTTTATTGTAATTAGTAAAGGCGACTTTAGGGTACTGTCTGAAATTCACAGCATTTTTCTCTATTGTTTTCCATGTAAAAAATCCCACAGTGGTAACTCGGCAAGTGCTTGTTGTGCCTCATGTTGCAACTGCCTCGTGAGCGCGGGTGCACCGTGGGCCAAGCCGGCTCCACGGGCCCACGCACGCACCAGTGGTGCCACCGCGCTCAGTGGGCCCAGGCCTGTTATGTGGACGTCCATGCCACTGGAAGGGTTGACAATTGTTGGTTAGGTGTTTGTGCAGACGTGGCATATCGTGGAAAATGATCGCGATTGAAATTATCCAAACGATAGACATGGAACTATACGGCTGCATAGCTGTCTCCCTCATTTGGAACAAAAGTCAGAGCATTTATACACACGTCAAATAACATTAAATAGATCATATCAATTATATATATTCTAAATATAACAAAAAACGTAACTTATTGTTTTGAATTAAAAAAAAAGTAATGAGCCATTCAGCTTTCATCTAAACGTCGAACGTTACACTTAAAAAATGTTTAATTCCCCTGATTAATATAGGGTTGCCAGTCGTACTATTACGTGCAACCCAACGCATGTTTCGGTACTTCAGACAATTGTTATCCAAAAATTGTGAAATAATGAAACACACTTACTATTCGATAATACGCTAGCATAATATTCTAGACCACATCGTCATTTTATATTAGACGAAATCGTGATGCCGTTTGCTGAAGTGTACATTACTATGGCCGATATAGGTGCAGAGTACTACAGCGTTGATTTTCAGACCGAACCTCAATACTCACGAAGACTTAATATGTGTCAGTTGATATACGATAACAGTACTTACTCCAAGGACATAAGGTGCAGATCATCGAGCTGTGCATAGGGCTCCCATCTCGCCAGCCCCACGGTGACAGCGAGGCGGAGTTCAACGTGGCATAGTCAGTTGAGGTAGTTATACAATAACAGTACTTACTCCAAGGACATAAGGTGCAGATCATCGAGCTGTGCATAGGGCTTCCATCTCGCCAAGCTTACGGTGACAGCGAGGCGGAGTTGAACGAGGCATACAGTCAGCTGAGGTAGTTATACAATAACAGTACTTACTCCAAGGACATAAGGTGCAGATCATCGAGCTGTGCATAGGGCTCCCATCTCGCCAGCCCCACGGTGACAGCGAGGCGGAGCGCGGCGTCGCTGAACGCGGCACACAGTCGACCTGAGCTGGTCATGCCCATCGCCTTTATACGGTACTCGTCGTATCCGATCTACGAAACAGAATTACCTATTATATTTCTATACTGTTTACTAAAATTATTTAAACACAGAACAATCTAAAGTGAATTTGAAATCGCATACAAAGACATCCAGATTTTTTTTTATTTATCAATGTAATGAACTAAACTAAAAAACTATAAAATAAATAAAAACGTTACAATAAACAATGTGTCCGATGGTCGTTGTCGACGCATTTAATATACACCGGCACAGATCTAAAGGTGAGAGCAAAATGTTGCAACTGGATACTAGTGGATACTAGTTTCGCATTGTCACACACTGTTAGTACAGCGCGGGAAGCGACATAAACGAAAACTCACTGACAGATCAATCACAGCCACGCGCGGGCACCCTGCGTTTCTCGACCTATCTACCCGGCCAAACACACCCTTATAAACCGATTTCAAAAAAGTAGGAGATTCTCAATTCGTCGGATTTTTTTATATGTATGTTCACCGATTACTCAAAGATGCCTGGATGATTTGGAAAATTATTATTAATACATTCTTTTGTTTTATAGGGTGTACTTCCCAGGTAGGTTTGGTTAGGTTCCGTTTAAATTTCATCGAGATCTGATGAGAATCTCCAGAAATATGGAGATAAACACTCCAAACTTGGTATTGAAAATGACTAGCGTGGCATAAGTCGGTTCTTTTGGTTTTTTTAACAATGTTAAAATATTTTCATCGTGACATTGACTTCCACGTTTAGATCGATGCCGGAGTTACACTATTTGCCATAAATGAAAAGGGTATTACACCCATTTTTAGGGTTCCGTAGCCGAATTGCAAAAAACGGAACCCTTATAATAAATATAAATAAATAAATTGTTTATTAACCAAAATCATTTACAGATATCTTGTACACTAACTCTTAAACTAAGAAAAACCTTGTATTGTAAAAGCTAGCTTTCATACCTAGGAACTAATTAAACAATCTTGGTACGAGATGCACACACATTTGATGGAGATGAAAATGTATTAATACCTATCCTATATAAAAATTAATAACTTACCAGCCAGTGGATGATATTTAGAATAATTTTAATTTTATAAGCCGTGTGTGTGTTTGTGTGTGTGTGTGTGTGTGTGTTTGTGTGTGTGTGTGTGTTTGTGTGTGTGTGTGTTTGTGTGTGTACTGTGTGTTTGTGTGTGTGTTTGGGAAAAAAATAAAAAATAAATAAATAAAAGAGGAGAAGAGAAGAGATATTACATTGTAATGCAATTTTTATTGTGCATAATATAGGTGCGTTACAAAGTATGTCAAGATGGAATAATAAGCAGATCTTCCGTTTCTAAATAGTTTAAGCCTACTAACCAATTAAATATTATTTTCTTAAACAAATAATTGTTTAAATTTATAGTTTTAAACTGCTTGTCAATGTTTGCGTAGAGAGTTGGAGCAATAAAGTTTATATGACGTCGAGCGAAAGTGCTTTTAGTCACTGGGGTTGAAAACTTGTTGCGACGCTTGTTGGTGATCGGGATTAGAGGGACTATGAACCTATGGTACCTCTGCAAGCAGCGATACACAAAAAGCTTTCTCACACTGAGAACACCAGCTTTGATTGTATACATCCGTTGTCGGATGTCGGAAAGGAAGATACATAGCAACTTTTAACACAGCCCTTTGTGACCTTTCCACTTGTAGCATAAGAGTTTTTGTCATCCCTCCCCAAGCATTAATGCAGTATGCTACGACACATTCACATAACGCTCTATACGTTCGAATAATCAGCTTTCCATCGGCTACTGACCTCAAATTTTTAAACACGTAAATCAGCTTGCGAATACGAGAAACTAAAAGATTTACATGTAAGTCCCAGCGCAGATACTGATCAATCAGGATACCGAGATACTTTATGCTGTAGACACGTCCTAGTTCCAAACACCGACGGCCTTCTTGAAATGTTGTTCTGATACATGGAAAAGTATGAATTTTTATATTGAAAGCAGGTGCAGCTGCTGAGACTGATGTTTTACTGAAGCAGATATATTTAGTTTTGCTCGTATTAATAGCTAGAAGGTTATCTTCTAACCACGAAGTTATAAGTGCTAGTCCGTTTTCGGCCAAGGCTTTGGTTGTCTCCCATGATTTGGAACGAAAGAGAAGTACAGTATCGTCTGCAAACATTATGAGGTCTGCTTGAGGGATACTGGTTAAGCAAAATTGGTTAATATAGATTAGAAATAGTGACGGACCTAATGTGGATCCTTGCGGGACACCATAAGTGCAAGGAGAGCATGAACTTAAACGATTATCCACCCTAACACACTGTTGCCTGTTTGTAAGATAATCTTCAAACCAATTCAGGGTTATTCCTCGTATGCCTACATTCTGAAGTTTTGAAAGAAGGATGGGGATCGAAACGGTGTCAAATGCTTTTTGCAAATCAAGGAAGATGCCAAGGCACTTGTCACCACTATCAGTATACGAGGTAATGAGTGAGGTTAGATGTAGAACTGCATCTTCCGTGGATCTACCATACCTAAAACCATATTGGTTTGATGCAAGAATCTGCTTAGTTTCTAGGTAGCTCATAAGTCTCTTGTTTACCACTTTTTCAAGGATCTTCGATAATACTGACAGCAGTGATATTGGCCTATAATTTGAAGCCTGTGACTTATCGCCTGCCTTATGAATCGGGGTAACAATAGCTTTTTTAAATGCACTAGGAAATGTACCAGATTCAAGGCTAAGGTTGCATAGATAAGCAATTGGTTCTGCTAAAATCTGACAAAACATTTTAATTATCTTTGTAGGTATACCATCACTTCCCGCTGAATTAGTAGTTTTTAGTGACATGATTATTTGTTTTATTTCTAAGGTATCAGTAGTCATAAAGACAAAGGAAGTCAACGGGCTGTTTGTGAGAGCCTTACGAGCGAGTTCGCTATCAGTAGACTGGATTGTTTGTAG
Source organism: Cabera pusaria (assembly GCA_954871355.1). Classification (NCBI taxonomy): domain Eukaryota; kingdom Metazoa; phylum Arthropoda; class Insecta; order Lepidoptera; family Geometridae; genus Cabera; species Cabera pusaria. The sequence continues at coordinate 7,453,086 of OX940897.1, forward strand.
CGTCTTGGTTGCTAGGCCATGTCCGACAGAAGTAAAATAATTATTAACTATATCAAGAGAACTGGAGGGGTCCGCACCCAACTTTAAAATATCAGTAGGAAGGTGATTGACGTGTAGGGTTAAGATTGCATACCTCTTTTATAACACTCCATGTGTCCTTAATATTACCTGCATTTTTAGCCAGTTCATTTTCATAATACTGCTTTTTCAGTGATTTAATTAAATTATTACATATATTTCGGTATTTTTTATAGTTTTGCTTTAGAATATTATTATTTGGCGATTGTTTAGATTTCATATGTAATTTATTTCGTTTCCTTATGGAACGTAAGATGCCTTTAGTTATCCAAGGTTTAATTGGTTTATTGCGACGGCTCACTGTAACGTTTGTTGTATTCGCCTCAATAGCATATTGGATATTTTTTATGAGCATATCTGATAATATATTTACATCAGTAGAGTAGTTATAAAAACTATCCCAAGAAATTTGTTTTAGGCTTTGTTCTAATTTATTGTAGTTTATAATATTTTTATACAAAGTTTTATCAATCCTGGTAATTCCCGAGCGCACAATAAGCATAATAGGACAATGATCGGTTAATTCCGGAAACACATAAGATTGCCACTTACGTTTCGTTTTAATAGAAAAGTGATCGAAACAGCTATTTATACGTGTAGGTATGTCGATGCATTGCAGTAACCCGTGTGTAGCCATTAGATTTAAGTAATCCTGTACATAACTAGACGAGTTGTTTTGTAGAATGTCAAGATTAATATCTCCAGTGAATATTATGTTTGAAGTTGTAATATGCTGTAATATAGTACCAATGCTCTCTAAATATTTAGTTGGATTAGAGAAAGACGGTGGCCTGTAAGAACAAATAATACTTAAATCACTATTAATTTCCAAAATTAGGCAATTACCATCACAAATACGAGGCTCGTTAACAACTACATCTAAGCTATTATTTACATAGATTACTACGCCATTATTCTGGTTTAGACACATTTTTGAATAAAACATATTATAATTTGATAGCTGAGGTGGTTCAAAATATTGATTAGTCCAGCATTCAGTTAGTATCATAACATCGAGAGAAATACCTATAGAACGAATGAAGGCCAGAAACAAATCAAAGTTTTTATTGATACTGCGTATATTTACTGTTACCATGCATAGTGATTTACTGTTATTTATGTTTTGTATAATCGCAGGACTCAATGAAGAGTCTTCAAGCAGTGTACATTGCGAATTTAGATTTTTATCTATATCCTGATGTAGATTATCCATCATATAACGATAATATTATAGCTTAGAATCAAATTGTGTATATGTGTATATACTGTGTATACATATGAACTTTGGATGCAGGCATATTTATTCATTAGTGTTTGTGTTTGTATATAGTGTATGCAGTGAGTGTATAAAATATGTGTGTATATAATTAGTGTAGCAGTTAATATGAGGTGGTTATGTGGGTGATGTATGGTGATATGTGTGCATGTATTTTGTGTGAGTTTGTTGTGAGATGAATGTGTGTTGTGTGGTTGGCTTTTTCTTACAATTAATATAAAAATAATTAAACAATATTGTTGAAATACATACCAAAACTTCAACAATGACATTTATATGATTTATAAGAACGAACATATATCTTTGTAACATAAGCATGATAAATGAACGCTCTCGTACATATAATATGTTAAAATGTCCGTATAATATTATAATGTTAAAGAAATCGGTGAGTCTTGCGAAGATAAACTTGCCCGCGTCTGGTCCAGCAGAACGCGTAACGATAGGTTTTGGCGAAATCTCTTGATAAAAAGAAAAGCCTTTTCGCCTTACTAGTCAAGCCCTCCGATATGTAAATAGGTAATGGCGGGCCATTTATTTTGGCATGTGTTGTACTCAGGTTGCATTTGTTTATTTTATAAAAACTTCTCGCTGAGCTGAGATAACTTTCCTTGAGGATGAAGCTGGTAAAGTTGACCACTATTGCCGTGATTTTAGATAATGCTGACCCAGTCCTGTACACGTCATTTACGTCTGTTTTTTGAACATCGACTTTAAGGGCATGTCCAACTTTTTGAACCAAAGACAACAATTCACTTTTTGTTTCTTACTTCGAAGCTTTCGGAACATTCCGAATTTCGATTGTGCAGGACTTCAAGTTGCGCTGTAATGATTCCAATTGGTCCTGAAGCTGCCTTATATCCTGACGACTATTAGCACTATTTTTCTCATAAATTAACATTTGCTCCTTAACTTCTTCGTACTTTTCAGCAAGAAATTCGATAGATTTACGTACATCCTTGTTTGACTCCTCCATGCTACGCATTGATGACGTCAGTAACGTTGCGTTAGTTTCTTGCTTATTCGACAAGGCTTGAAACATCTTGCGCATTTCTTCTTTGAAATCGTGAAATTCACTTATAGATTCGCCATATCTGTCTGTCTGTCTGTTCGTCCGTATGTCACAGCCATTTTATTCCGAAACTATTAGGACTACAGAATTGAAACTTAGTAGGTGGATGTATTCTGTGAACCGCTTTCCGATTTTTATACAAAAATAAAAAATATTAAAGTTTAAGGGGGGGCTAAAACATGGAACTAAATACACTTAATACATGGAACTGAAACAAAAAAAAAATTATTTGTTCAAACCTATACGTTTGGGTCTATGGATAGGTCTTTAAAAGAAACTGAGGTTCCTAAAATCATTTTTTCTCAAAGTCAATCATTTAAAAGATAGGCGCGTCTAAAGTGCTAAAATGTGTGTGTGTGTCCCTCTAACTTTTAAAGTAAGGAGTGAAAAATTTAGAAAAAATATATTCTGTAGATCTCAATAATAACTTACAACCAAAATTGGTTTGGATGAGATACAGTCAGCAGTTTTTTATATATACCGACCGCAAAGATAACTTTGTTTTTCATACACACACTAAGAAAAACAAAGATATTTTTGTAGTTGCGAAAAATCATAGTTATAGAATACTCTACTGTGTTACAGAACCCTACGAGTGCGAGTCCGACTTGCACTTGGCCAGTTTATTGAAAAGTGTCTCATTTAGATTCTATAGTGCTAATGAATCACTAAATACATTATAAATAAAAAATATTTTTAAAAACAAGCTTTTATCTGGAACAATGAACTAAAATGTTAAAAATAAATTCTAGTAAGTATTTGGCGTGTAGGTACTTACCTATATTCTTAAAAGCTTGAAGCACTACCCGTTTTTCAGGCTAGGTAATTACTATTCTTCAGTGCCTCAAGCTTTTAAAAATATAGGTAAGTACCTACACGCCAAATACTTACTAGAATTAATTTTTAACATTTTAGTTCATTGTCCCAGATAAAAGCTTGTTTTTAAAAATATTTTTTATTTCATTTATTTTTAACTTTTTAGTAGGTAGGTATAGATACCGACTACCTACCTACTACCTAAGTATTTAAGAGAAGGCATGATGTTTTAAAATATTCCACGGATATTTAATGTGAATATGGGTAAAGTGCTCTTCGCGGAAAATCAATCGACTCGGTGGGGCTATGTTGCTTTATAACAGAAATGCCATGGCCCCGTTACAGCTTCATCATCAGATCCTGGCTATCATTTAAGTGTAAAGTGCTCCTCAAGACGAATCATTTGAGCCCAAATTCACTGGGGTTACGTTATTTTATCCCAGAGATGCCGTGGCCACCTTCCAGCTTCATCACCGGTAGCTAAATATCATCTATGTGAAAAGTTCTCTTCAAGACGAATCAATCGAGCCCAAACTCGGTAGGGTTATGTTGATTTATCACAGAGATACCGTGGCCACCTTCCAGCTTCATCAGCAGAACCTGGATATCATCTAGGTGAAAAGTTATCTTCAACACGAATGAATCGAGCCCCAACTCGGTAGGGTTATGTTGATTTATCACAGAGATGCCGTGGCCACCTTCCAGCTTCATCATCAGACCCTGGATATCATCTAGGCGTAAAGTTCTCTTCAAGACAAATCAATCGAGCCCAAACTCGGTGGGGTTATGTTGTTTTATCACAGAGATGCCGTGGCCACCTTCCGTCTCCATCATCAGACCAGCTCCATGGTGCCATATCATTGTATTGTCACCAAAGATACATAAGTACACCAAATTTGAGTCCAATCGGACATCGGGAAGTGGGTCTAATTTAACTTCCAAGATTCCACCCGAGCATACATAGTTACATACATACATACATTGCAAGTTAAATAAAAACTTGTAAAATTCATAAATTTTTACTCAAGTGCCATAAAAATGCATTTAAATTTAGCATTTTCAAATTTCGCGCGTAATTTGACGAAAACGCTGGACGCAGTGGACGCTATATTGCTCTGTGGTCATGACGTCAGTTGGCTAAGTAAACAAATGCAGTGATATGATAGTTGACAGCTGACACTTCTATGTTAACATAGCCGTATGGCGTAATAACATGGCGACTACTATTTAATGGTGTTATGGTGTTATGTTTATTTATTATATTTCATTATTTCACTTTTTGGATAAAAATCGTCTGAAGTACTGAAACATGCACTGGGTTGCGGGTGGGTGTACGTAATAGTACGGTTGGCAACCCTACATTAATCAGGGGAATTAAACATGTGTTTTAAGTGTGACGTTCGACGTCTAGATGAAAGCTGAGTGGCTCAATACCTTTGTTTTGTAAATTCAAAGCAATAAGTTATGTTTCTGATATATCTATAATAATTTTATTGAATATGATCTATTTAATGTTATTTGACGTGTGTAAGTGCAAATTTTTAATTTGCCCATATACTGAATAAATGCTTTGACTTTTGACTTTGACTTATGAAACAGATTAAAAAAGCTGAAACCTTAAGCTGAAAAATTTAGTTTGCTATTTTATGAACTAAAACTAACGTTTGCCGACTGATTTTTACCTGAACTATCACAATGATATATTTTTAGATTTTTTCTCATAAAGAGTCCTTATACCCCCTATATACCCTATTATAATTAGAAATGAAGACGTAACAAACCTGCAAGTCCTTTATCCTGAGCGTGACGTAAAAGCTGGTCTTCATGGGATCCGGGCGCGTGACGCTGACGTCATTGACGCGGTTCACCGTCGACAGATTCTTGATCCAGCCGGTGTCTGTCTCCAATTTACCTATGTACGATATCGACCCTATCTGGAAATTATAGAAATGATAGTTTTAGATAGATAGATAAACACTTTATTGTCACACCACAAATAAAACTTATATATCTATATGCAATAGCTACAGTCTTTATATACATACATACATACAATCACGCCTTTTTCCCGTTGGGGTAGGCAGAGACTACTGCTTTCCACATGCTACGATCCTAACATACCTCTTTCGCGTCTTCCACTTTCATGAGCGCCTTCATACATTCTCGCCGGTTATAAGTACTTTTGACTTGGCCTTTCTTTAAAACGTCTCCGATCTGGTTGTGATACGTTTGCCTAGGTCGGCCTCTACCGGCTCGCCCATTCACACTCGTCTTTATTTAAACAACTTTAAAAATAATTATTAATTGCCTAATGGCAATATCAAAATTATATAAACTACAATATATTAGAATGTATTATGTATTTGTAAAATAATTGTTTAAAGTTATTTATTCTATTCTACTATACAATTTGAATAGCGTATCCTTTAAGATCTTATAATTGTAAACCACCGTCTTCTATTTCCTGCAATACTCTCTCCATACAAAAGTTGTCTGGAAAACATGGCTATTAGTGATAAGACCGCCCATTGTTATATTTACTTTAGACACATAATAATGAATAGTACAACTTAGATTAATTTAATATAACTTGTACAATTCATTATTCTGTGGTTTAGTTATGTAATTAATGGTATTAAAAAAAAGAGTTTTGTTTTGTCTTCTATTGTAATATACAATACTGAAACTATAAATAAAATACAGAACCTAGGTCACAAGCTGCCGGTAATATTCCCAAAAAGTTACCTCGTTGTATAGCTTGGCTAATATGTTGGCTGAGGTAAGCGCCAGCTCTTTGGTCACGGGTGATGTCAATTAGGCGTCTGTCAATTAATTATCTTATTTATTACGCTAGCTTAAATTAAAGTGTTACTATATGGACGGTCTTATTGCTTATAGCTCGTCCAGACAATCTTTGGATGGATAGAATCTAAGTAAAAAATTAAAGTAAAAAAAAAACTAAAATACGTATATTAAATGTTAATAATATATAAAAAAAGTTTACACATTTTAGTTCGAAGCCCTGCCTTTTCGCTTTAGTTTAAAAAACTGTGTTGCAAAAAAGCAGTGTCTTCCCCAGAATTACGTTCATTGATTGAAGGTATGTACGGGGTTGGTTTCACCTGTCGAATGCTAAGTCATTATTTTACATATGATTCACAGGAACAGAGTAAAGGAAGACAATGCATTCAGTTTTAAATCAAACATACATAAAAAAAAAAGTTTTCGCTCCAGGAGGGTGCAAGCGCATATTTTTTTCTTACACCGAACTGAGTAGCACTTGACCATTATCTCGCCTGATGTTAAGTGATGATGAGATCGCGCTTACCCAGAAGAGACCTATTCACTCGCTATTTGAAGACCCCTATAGTGTACACATATGTGTGACTCAGGCATTCCATTTCGTAGTTATACATAGTTCGTATGATGAACGAAGAAAGGGAAATCGCTTCGTTCGGGTAGATGGTACATCCACCATTAATCAGTAGCGCTTTTAAGTATCTCTGGTTGACCGATTTTAAAATGGATATGATGGAATAATGTACAAAAGAAAGAAAAATAATTTATTTTGCAAGAAAACAAACAACAGTACTTAGGTAACTGCTAGACTTATGGAATAATTTAACATCGTTTAAAAAACTAAAAGAACCGACTTCAAACGTCGCGCTAGTGCAAGTAACCTGTAGTCAGTAGCATGTCATCGCGGTATATAAATGCATCGTAATACAAATGTTGATATATTAAAAACAGCTCAACCGATTTCGTTAAAATTTAAACGGGACCACCTGAGAAGGGTACCGTTTGAAACTAAAAAATAATTTTCCAAATCGGTTCAGCCATCTTAGAGAAATCGGTGAACATGCGTAAAAAGATTCTGACG